>CM030368.1:115101219-116412135 GCA_017893485.1 Hemerocallis citrina | reverse complement strand
GCTCTAGGTTTTGTTGGTCCAACGGATGCGTTGTAGGACTTGTTTGTTGTTCAGTCTCGAGAGGACATTTGTATGTTCGCTTGTCGAGGGTTTGCAGGCCTATTCACGGAGCATGCAGGGTGCATTCGCATGTGGTGGGTCGGCGGGCCTATTCCCGGAATGTACTTGGTGTATCTGCACGTCGAGGGCCTCGCAAGCCTATTCGTGGGGTATACAGTTGGGAGGCGATTCTCTAATTTTTGAGCTATTCTTACATGATGCTTGCGCATCGAGGGTTGTGATGCCTATTCGCGGAGTATTCTAGATCTTGTTTCGATCACCGTAGTAGGATTAGTTGCATAACGAGGGATTTAACCCTTTAAAGTGGAGAACGATAAGGGCTTGCATCAGACCTATGTATTGTGGGATGCATATAATCCGACAAGTATGCATTAGAGAGTCGGCATATGGCATTGATGTTTTCCTGATTTGGTTTTATGCATGTTTTCCTACACTTGACACTTACTCTAGTTTCACTTGAAGCTTTCTTGTCTTACTTATTACTATCTCGTATTCCTTGATGTTTTCATGTTTTATCTATTGTTATTTCTTATTTCATTTTATTCGTGCTGTTAATACATGTTGCTTATGACTCTATGTCTCATGCTTTATTTGTGTTGCTTTTCTTTTGATTTCACTCACACCGCTATGGCTGACCCCTGTAGTTTTGGAAGTTAGGGTTATCTCTAGCATTATGTTTTACAGGTAGGTGCTTATAGCTTGGGATTTGGATGCTTGTGCTGGAATGATAATAGAGCTTATGTAAATTGTAAAAGAAAGTGTTGTAAAAGAAAGATTGTAATTCAAGGTGTTTTGTATTCTGCTGTGTTTTGTAAACAAGTGATATAATAAAAGTTGAAATAAAAATTATCTGTGTTTTTGGCTATGTTTACTATTGCAATTGACGTTGATGCTGGAAATTGTGCCACGTATTCTGAGATATCATATTGAAAATTCGGGGCGCTATGGAGATTGGTATCAGAGCATGCTTCAATAGTTATAATAAGCATAGTATAAAAATAAACCTAGGTGTGGAAACTAGAGCGTGATTACCTAGGTGTGGACATAAGAGTGTAAGTATCACATAGAGTTTGAACATGATGTATTGGGTTGGGGTTTTGCCCTGGGATATGGATATGGATGTGATTGTGTTGTAATGCTCTAACTTTACCCTAATTTTATAGTATTCAGTATAATGACAGGATCAGTTCCAGAAGAAGCTGGAGACCTAGAACAGGAGCAAGAGGCCAGTAGATTATCAGAGTGAGAAATAGTGCCCAGTGAAACAGGGCAAGTTCAGTAGGCCAGTGCAGAAGGCACCCACGATTCAAGGTGTGACTTGTTTCAACTGTGGAGAGGCAGGTCATTATCAGGCAGCATGCACCAAGCCTCGGAAGGTGCAGGTTTGTTATCAGTGTGGTCGTGAACGACATCTCAGACCAAACTGTCCGTAGTTGAAGAAGGATGGTGTAGGCAGAGGCAAAGTTCAGAGTCAGGGGCGAGTGTTCGCATTAACTGAGGAGGATGCGAGTAACTCAGGGATGTGATCCAGGGTGTGCAAGAATTTTGAATTCATTCATTTATGTATTAAGTAAAACTTTGTTTGAGAATAAATTGGAGATTTGGGTATCGTTCTCCATGTAACAAAATTTGTTTTGGTTAATTGAATAAAAGCAAAAGTTTTATTTGATATTGGTTCTTGCATGCATTTGTGTCGCCCAATTTTTGCATAAGTCTTAGGTGTGGAACTTAAGGTGTTTCTAGGCGTAGCCTTGACAATGGCAACACCATCAGGGGAAGAATTGATTGCTGATCGATATTATGAGCACTGTGACATCGAGATTGGTGGGAGATTATTTGGTATTAATCTCATAGAGCTGCAAGTTTGAGGTAGCTATCTTGGTCATGTCCTTTCTAAGGAGGGAGTGGCCACAGATGCTCGGAAGGTTGAAGCAGATGGTGGAAGGTCAGAAGTTTGATGCAGAGATTCAGAGGTTGTTACAGCATGTTTCCGAAGGCAAGTTATCAGAGTTGCGCAGCGGAAGCTACTTGGGAGTCGGAGGATAGCATGCGAAATGTTTTTTCCTGAACTTTTTTATGATTGTATTCTTTTTTATGGTTGTGCTGTTTGAGCCGGTGGTATTTCATTTGTTAGATTACATTCTCTTGTGTAATTGTATTTCTTAAACTATGTTTCCATTTGCGAGATTTCAATTTCTTTGCTTATTTTTGTTTGGACCCTATTAGTAGTAATTCTGAGAACATAAATATTCCAAGGAGAGAGTGATGTAATACCCTAGATTTTTTAAATAATGTTTTTAAGATTAACAAATGAATTAAATTTACTTTTTGTGATTTAATAAATATTTTTCTGAAAATTTATCTTTTTACACATGCAAATATTTTCTTGGGAAGTTCAAAGTCAAAAGTTATTCTGTGGAAAATAATTATTTATTATTAGATAATATTTGTGAATTTTCTAGATTTTTCTGATATTTATTTGAGCTATTTGCAAATATTACAAAAAGAGGGACTTTTGTGCAAAATTACCACTTGGAGTGAAAACTCTAGATTTTTGGATTTTTGTGCTGGGTATGATGCCTAGTCAACTCAGAGGTAAAGAGTTTACTTTTTGTTTTAACAAATTTTTTTTTATTTTACACGTTTTGATGAAAAATGGTCTTTTTGCAAAATCGCCACATAGAGGGGAAAAGTGCAAAATTTGTTTTCTGGGTTTTTCAAACAGTTCTGGCTGGTATTAAGATGGTTGTTTTGTTTTTAAAACTTAATTAAGTTGGTTTTACTCAATTTCCAAGTATAAAGATTTATATATGTAAAGGTATATTTAAAAGATGTATTTTGTAAATCTATTTACAAAGCCCTAAACCTATTATCCCGGCCTATTTAAAGGTAGTGTGCAGCCATCTCCTTGCTACACAACAAAAATGATTTCTTTATTGTTATTCTTGGAGTTATCAAGTGAGGATTCTTGGTATTCTTGCGAAGGAGGGATTTTTCTTATTCTTTACTTTTATTCGGTTGTTTCTTCAAAAGAGGTGAGTGACATGTTTTTGTTTTCTTTTGTTCTATGCATGTTTTTATGTGATGATTTGCTTATTAGAAAACATATTACGGTTTGGATGAAAATATAATTAATTTGATGAGTAGATGAGTTAAAAATTGATTCTTTATTTGAAACTATACCATTGATGACCGAAACCCTAATTTGATGAATTGTGATTGCTAAAGAACCTAATAGAAATCATGAGTATAATGCTTTTAATCATATTGTTGCTGTTTGAATATTATATGTTGAGTTGTATGATGTTGTTAAATGAAAAGTAAACAAAAATTGATTTAAAGAAGAACCCTACTGTGTATGCATATGTTGTTCTGCTATTGACTTTACGATGGTTAAAAACTTGATTATTTGCATGTTGTGAGTGCATATGTTCATGAGTAATTGATGAAAGTGATTGGGTATGTGTATAACAAGTTATATAAGGATTTGTTGGATCAAAAAGATTAAGTTTTGAAGTAAAAAGAGGGGTTTTGCTTTTCGGGTCTGTAGTGTTCAGTCCAAAGGTAGCTTTAATGCATTTTTGTGAAAATCTTGATTTGGATCTGGGTTGTTGACACTGGGGTTGTTTGGAAACAATATACTACATATATACAATGGATTCACAATAATAAATTAATGCACAATTACACAAACACACATACACACACCTTCACATTCTTAATCCACTGTTTGAGAGTTTTTATGAGTTTTGATAGTGTTTTGATTGAATTTCGATAGTTTTGATACAAAGATGGTTTTGAAATATACCCAACTTCTATTTGGTGAATTCTGATACTAAAATTGTTGCTTAAATCCCTATTTGAACAAGTACATATATAGGTTGTTGTTTTGAAAGAATTTTGTGAAAAATCCCTATTTCGAGATCTTGATATGTTTTGATGTGTTTTAGTGACTCCTATATGTTATAAAAGTCATAATGGACCATCTCAGAAAGTTAGTATTAAAAAGTTTGTGTTGAAATAAAACGATGTATCGGTTAAACATGCACAGAACTTTAAACTGTAGTCTGTAGGTCCGACAGTCAACCGACCAATGTCGACAGTCGACTGTTGATGTCCTGGCTGAAGCATTTTCTTGAGTCTTTGGATTTTCGCACGACAGTCGACCGGCTACCTTATGAGGTCGACTGTCACTGCTCTGATTGATGTTTTCTTGAATTTTTCGATGCTTCTTTTGAACGATTGTGCCTTCAATATTATATGGTTTAAATGATGTTTTCAGTACAGATTACAATATTTTACACAGAAATTATATTTTATTTACAATGGTGTTTTAAATGTATTCTTTGACCTTATCAAATGAGTTATCCGTGTTTTCAAAAGAATTGATGTTTTGCGATGTTTAAAGACCTAAAAATAGGGTTTTCTAGTATTTAATGGATTTAATATTTTATTTGAATTCTGGAATTTTATGAATGCATTAAATGACACTAGTAGAAAATGCCACAATTGCAACTGAAATTTTCCTTGTAAAAGAGTGAAATTCCATAGTTAATGCACATTCGTAATAGAATTTTTCTCATTCCCTTGTAGTTGTGCTGTTGTGAAATCTCTCCTGGTTAATGCACATATTTGCAACGGAATTTTAATGATCCCTTGCGAATATTAGCTACAATAGAATATCTGCAATGGAAGTTGTTTCTTGCTGTCCCCATCTATAAGAAAATATTTACAACAAATATTTCCATTACAAGTGTGTTTTAAAAGGGATTTTTCCCGTTGCTGATGAACTATTGCTACAGAGGTTCGCAAAGTAGTCATTCCATTGTAATTGTTACCTCACAAATGCAATTGTTACATTGCGAATGCAATTGGAAGCGTTTTTTCATTGATGATTTTGTTTGGATGGCTTAATCAAAATTTTTAAAACGATGTATTTCTTCGATGAAGAACATATAATTATTTCACCTGTTGATGTGCACAATTATATAAAGAAAACATAATAATGAAAAATATGCAATTTGAACAAACAATACATATTTAGATAATAGTAAACTTAGGAACACCAAAATAAGCATTAATATTATAGTGTATAGAACATTCTCATTACAAAATTATATATTTGTTTCGAAGTGCCAAAATACCAACAGTACATTCTAGAAGGAAATATAAATTGTCAAACTCTAAGAAATACAACGAATGTTTTCAAAAGTACTTCTAACTTGGGGTTTCCTCTTGATCTGGAAGGATGCTTCACAATATTGTCAATCGTTGTTTTCAAATCTTCTCGTGGTGCATCAGGGAGCAGAACTTGGGGTTTTCTCTTTCCATAAACAGGTGCTTGAAGCAACAACTACCCAGTAACAAACAATTTTTATTAGGCACAAAACAAACAATTCCTGAAGAAATGGTATTGTGCATCCTGATCTGGGTACCTAAAGTAAATGTGGTTTATCAAGAATTAGCACATAAAGAACCAAAGCATTCGACAAAAAGGATTAATAAACTATCAAAAAAATACATACAAGCTGTAGACTGTAGTCACCAGAGGCGAAGCCAGGACAATTTTGTCGGGGGGGGGGGGGGGGGGGGGGGCAAGTAATAAACAAAATTAGGAAGAAAAAAATAATTTATAAAGTAAATATAATTTTTTTTATCGGCTCCTAAAGTTTGAGTAATTTGTTTTTTAAAAAAAAGAATCAATGGTGGCTTTTTCCCCATTGATATTTTGGCAAAATAAAGAACTGATCTTGTACATTAATAAATTCAAAGAAATATAAGACTCATTATATATTAAAAAACTAATATCATTTCATTATGTTAAAAAAAACCCCAATAATCTTCAAACAAAAAAGGGCAAGTATGTAGCGCAATCGAACATAGGGCAATCACAAATATCAAGAAGGCAAGTTGTGGATATGTTAATCCAAAGAAACATATTAAGCAGAAAATATATTAGAGATATTGAAGTGCTATACCTGTAGAGCGAAAAAGTGTTTCCCTCGCAGACAATTTATTCAACGAGAGCATCTTTTGAGATCTAGCAACAAAAAATAGTACAATCAGATTGTGTAATAGCAACTGGCCTTGTCCCGTTCTTTTGCTCAAGAATTATGGTATCAGCTGTAGCAAGATATAATACTGTACCGAATAATTAAGCAGTGCACATTGCTTAACAAGATAGTCTATTATGATATAAAAACACTAATCAGCCAGAATAACTTCAGAAACCTTCAGCTCAAATACCATAACAAAGTATTCGGTTAATAATTTACTATGAAGCAAAGATAACGGTGCATACAGACATATATGACAATATGACATTCATAGGGAAGATTGTGTAATGCAAACTTTAGGTGCACTAGCTAGAAAATTAGCAATCATCATGCGCACTTCAAACCATGTCAAAGAAAACAAGTCGAAGAAAAAATTACTGAAGCTTTTCATTAGTCATTACCATGGCGACCATTTAATTGAAAGTGACATGAAAATTTTCAAAATGGAGACTGGTCCTAAAACAATTGCAAAAGCTGCTCAATTGCTATGCAAGTCATATAAGGAAGAATAAGTAACACAACTAGAGTTTAGCAATGGGCCACACTTAAAAAACATAAGCACAATAATGAACAAATGAGATAGAGAATGTCAAATCATCTTAGTATTGATAACTAATGATACCAAATCGGCAGCTCAGAGTGGCTTCTTGCTGTAGAGGAAGAACAACTCAAGCACAAAGACTCATGTCAAGTTCTGGTAGTCCAGCTTTTTGAGGAATTATAATTCCTTTTTTGTGAGTGTTTCTTAATATTTTCTGGTTCTGTGAACTCTTAAAACTCTGATACTTACACTTGCTATTAGTGAATGAGGTCAATTTTGTTATCATGAGATCACTAGATTTGGGAAAGTTTGTATGTAGTATAAGTAGAAATGTAGGACAATAGTTCTCTATCTTCTCTTCACACTAGCTAGGATATACATCTCTCTTTCCTCAGTAGCTTCTCTCATGCCTCTGACCTAATTCACTTCTTAGTGTTGTGCATATGTTCTAACTACTTATTAATATATTTTGAGGTGGACATTATTTCTACCTTTTTCTGGATTAAAAAAAAAAGTTTTCTAAAGTTGTTTTTTAAATACAAGAATCATTTGCCAAGCTAATAGATTATTACAACCTAAATAAAACAAGAATTAATATCTACGCATTTGGATTAAGATCGGCTTCGGTTCTATTCCAGATTGACAAACTTGCCTTGTTCGCCCAAATCCAATCTCAGCAAACTATTGCCCCCTTGAGTTTCCACCTGCTAATTCTCATAACCCACAAGCATAGACAAGAATAAATGAAGCACCTCTCCACTAATGGGATCTATCAGTGCAAGCAATTGTAGTATTACTATAAATATACCTTTTTCAGGGGCTTTGTAACTAGAATCCAATCCCCTGGTCCCAATTATGCATCACATTCACATGTAAATCCCCAAAGCCTTGTTTGTTCCCTTCTTTCTCTGTCACTCTCATGTCACTAGATAATGGTTGTGACCTCAAAAGGATCACTAGATAATGGTTGCGTCCCCAACGCGATCACCGCTCGCATCACCACCACCATCCTCACCACCGATATCCACCGCCGTCGCCGGAGGTGGAGACGATCCGGTGGTGAACCTGAAGTTCTCATGTTCCCAAAGCCCAGTCTCCATTCGCCGAACGTGAGGGTGGAAGCACGAACGATGCCGAAGGTGAGGGTGGAAGTCTGAGATTAAAGGGGAGAAGAGATTCAGATTATTTGGGAATTTAGGGTTTCAACCCATATCATTTTTTAGAGAGAGAGATATGTTGTTGGTTAAAGGAGGAGGTGAATGGTTTTATTTTAGAAAAGTAATTTTACGTGTCTAATACGTGTTTAATATTAAAGATTAAAAAATTATTTTAGTAATGGAATATATTATGTTACAATTGTTCTCTTGCAATTGTTGCAATTGCAACAGATTAATAGAATCTCTTGTGGATGTAAAAAAACATTCACAACAAAGGGGTTTGTTGTGATTAATCTGTTGTAGATGGTAGCACTAACAAGAGAATTTTGGTACTCGTAAATGATTTGTTGTTATTGCAAGGTTTTCTACTAGTGTGAATTTGGTTTTTGTTGATTTAAGCAGTTTTCTTCATATAAACGTTTTGATGACGGATTTGTGAGTTTTATTCAAAATTTTTTGTTGATGATTCGTTTTATGAATCTCTAAGAGTTGAGTGGGAGTCCTGTGAACCGGAAGATGAGATTTTTGTTTAGACCAGTTGGGTCATGGGGTTGTTGTTGTGAAATTAAGTCCGACAGGATACACTAACTCTAGAGATGAGGATTTTGTGTTTTTAATAATAACCAACTTAAGGACAGGCACTAGTGGAGATGTGATGAAACTTGGGAAACGTAAGTATATGCTCTTGGTTTTGTTGATCCAACAGATGCGTTCTAGGACTTATTTATTGTTCTGTCTCGAGAGGACATTGGTATGTTTGCGTGTCGATGGTGCAGGCCTATTCACGGAGCATGCAGGGTGCATTCGCGTGTCGAGGGCCGGCGGGCCTATTTACGGAATGTACCTGGTGTATCTGTACGTCGAGGGCCTTGCAAGCCTATTCATGGGGTATACGGTTAGGAGGTGATTCTCCCGTTTTTGAGCTATTCTTACATGATGCTTGCGCGTCGAGGGTCGTGATGCCTATTCGCAGAGTATTCTGGATCTTGTTTTCATCACCGTAGTAGGATTAGTTTCATAACAAGGGATTTAACCCTATAAAGTGGAGAATGTTAAGGGCTTGCACCGGACCTATGTATTGTGGGATGCATATAATCCGATAAGTATGCATTAGAGAGTGAGCATATAGCATTGATGTTTAATTGATTTGGTTTTATGCATGTTTTGCTATACTTGACACTTAGTCTAGTTTCATTTGAAGCTTTCTTGTCTTACTTATTACTATCTCGTATTCCTTGATGTTTTCATGTTTTATCTATTGTTATTTCTTATTTCATTTTATTCTTGCTGTTAATATAAGTTGTTTATGACTCTATGTCTCATGCTTTATTTTCTGCTTTTCTTTTGATGTCACTCACACCGTTATGGCTGACCCATGTAGTTTTGGGGGTTAGGGTTATCTCTAGCCTCATGCTTTACAGATAGGTGCTTATAGCTTGGGATTTGGATGCTTGTGCTAGAATGATAATAGATCTTATGTAAATTGTAAACGAAAGTGTTGTAAAAAAAAGATTGTAATTCATAGTGTTTTGTATTCCGCTGTATTTTGTAAACAAGTGATGTAATAAAAGTTGAAATAAAAATTATCTGTGTTTTTTCTATGTTTACTATTGCAATTGAAGTTGATACTGGAAATTGTATCACGTATTTCTGAGATATCATATTGGAAATTCGGGCTGCAATAGGGTGTGTCGACTTGGGAGTTAGAGGTGGAAATCCAGTAGAAATTTCCTCATCTGTTTGAGTAACTTTTGTTTTGTTGTTGTTCTTTCTTTTTCTTCTTTTCTTTCTCGAGGTTACCCTATATACTTCTTGTTTGAATTTCGAGGACGAAATTCTTCTTGTTAGGTGGGTAGGATTTGTAACCCCTGTTTTCCCTTTTCTTGTATTTTGGATGTATTATCTTTTTCTGAGTATTTATTCATATTGTACTCTTTTGTTCCTTCTGAAACATGTATTCGTTCTTCGTTCTCAATAAAGTTATCTGTCTTGCCTTTGATTCTATTTTGTGACCTTGAATATTTTCTCGATTTAATTTTCTGCCAAATTATTGTCTCCGATGGAATTATTTGATTCTAATTATTTTTTTCATGGCCTATTTAATTGTTATTTAATCATATATCGTATCCTACCCTTTATTGGATCCTTTTGCATACCTAAAACCCGTTACCCACCAACCCATCATCCGTCTCTACCCTAACCCTAGATTTTACTCCTATAAAACCCATTGTTAACTAAACCCTAATCACTCTTTAATTACCCTAGCCGCTCACCCCCCCTCCTCCTACCTCTTGCACTCTAAAACACCTGACCTACACCCTGATCCCCCTCTAGCTGTCGTCCACCCTCCAGTAACCCCCTGTCGCCCTACAGCCCGATGCCAACCCACGACAGCCCATCCTTCCCTGTCTTCTCCCGACGCCAGGGCTAGTGGTAGCCCTGTGCTGCGTCTCCCTCCCGAAGCCAGCAGCGCCAACCAGCTGCCAACATCGCTGCCCTGTCCGATTGTCGCCGACATCCCCTCCTCGCAGTGTACACACCTCCCTCTGGCTGCCGTAGTATCTTGAGTACTTGCGGTTTGATCTCTCAAAGTTTTGGGTTTGAGTGCACGTGGGAATTACGTGCGTTGTGTTCGTGACTTTTCGTGATCCGTTGCGTTGTGTTCGTGCCCGGGAATCTATTCCCGTTATTCTCTTTTCTCGTCAATTTCAAGGCAAGTAACTTGTATTCCCTTTTGTTGAATATACAAGTACTAAATACCGCCTGTAGTGTATCTTTTGTTTCTAATTTTGTTCTCATGAAAATTCCTTGTTAGATCTTGTCTCTATCAATTGATCCATCCATGGTCGTCTTTTGTTACATACACGACATGAAATCAACTTAGATCTAATTAATTCTTGATGCATGCATGTATGATGTTCGTGATCCATGATATATTGTATGAATCTTGCATGCTTGATGTGTTATTCGTAATGCCTTGTGGTAGACTTGTAAAACACCCATACCATGTTGTTTGGATATCTATTATACCATGCTTTGTGTTTCATTTTAATTTGGATTTGTTGCAAATGCACTATTTGATTTAATATATGAAAAGATTTGTTTTTGCTGCAACCCCATTTTTGTTCAGTATTTTAGACCCTGTTGAGGTCAGTAAATCAAATCAACTTGTGAATATAAATCACAGAACTCGCTGTCTATTTTCCAGAATTTCTGACAGATCTCAGTTTCGATTTGTGAGTTATAAGTTATTGCTATTTTGCTACATATGTGTTAGAAATTCCAGGTATGGTTTTATGTGAATTGTGTAGAGTTATTTATTTTAATACTGATGTTAAAGATAAGATTTGGATCTAATATTTTGCTGGCTATGACTAGACTTGACTGGGACTAACTCCAATTTTTTGTAGATTTATCTAATGACATTTATAAACTATTCTATGCTTGTGAACAAAGTACTATATCTCCATTTTGCATGTTGTTCAGTAAATAACCATATTTTCGACCTGATTCTAATCACTGTTGGTAAAAACTTTGTAAACATAAAATGTAGCCTATTGTTTCTATTTTATCACCCTTTTGACCATTTTGGACTTCGAGCTATACTTTATAATCTATCGCTGTTTTAGTACTGCTGTGTCGAGCATTCCAGATTTACAAATTTAGTGTATGTTGCTATTTTCCGAATTTCTTTGACTATGCTATCTATTTTGGAATATTTTGAAATTATATTTGCTGGTACTAGGCATATTGGGGAATACTCCAGATTTTTCTTGGATTTAATCTGTAAGTTTTTATGCCATTTTCATGCTTGTGAATAAAATCTTGTGATTTCTGGCTGAACATGTTTTGTGTGTATAATTCTATTTTGAGCCCTGAATCTGTGATTATTATATGATTTGTATATATGTGCAAGATTCGGCCGAGAGTCTATTTTCTAGATTCCCTTACGGATCTAGATTTGCAAGTCCGTGGTAATGGGAATCTCAGATTTGGTGCAGTACTAACTTGCTGTCCAGAACTAGAATTTTTGTTGTCTCAGTCTATTTTGGGTCACTCGTCATCTGTTCGTATCCTTTATTCAACTTGTACTTGTACCTTGTTATCTTACCATGTTTCTGGCCTTGTTTGTGCACGTCCATGCTTGCTTGAATAATAATAACAAGAAACTAATCCAGGGTAAAGGGAAAGATCTAATAGTGAAAAATACAGAAATGTGTACTCAGAAAGGGATCCGTAGATCCTACATGATAGTTGATACTTAATACTTCACACGTGATTACTTGACACTTGCACACTTGACACGTGATACTTGATACTTGATGCTTGATACTTGATACATGATTACTTGATACTTGTCCCTGAGTACACTGCCCTCTATGATCCACTATGAAATCTAAAATGTAAATTGCATGAATGTAGCAACCATGTGGTAAAAATCTGAGACGCATGAAGTGCTACCTAGATAAGACTAGATACAAGACTTGAAAACAACATGATCACTTGATACTTGCTACTTGTTACTTGTACATCATGATACTTGATTACTTTGACACTTGTTACTCGTCACTCGTTTGCATGCTACTTGACACTTGTTACAAGCCACTTGCACTTGTTTATCTTGCCATACTATTTAATTTGTTCTTGACTTAGGGTTAGTTGCTCTATTTTGCTGTTACATCCTTTTCATGCTATACTTGCTTCTGTGGTTACTCTATTCTTGTCTATTTGTTTTTCCTATACTTGTTGTCTGCAATACAAGCGGCCCTAACTTGCATTGACGGGCATTTGTTTTCTCTTTCCTTTTCCTGTAATTTGTTAAATTACAGACTTTGGTAACCAGCTGCCTGATGGAGTAGGTGATCAAAGATTCTAATTGGCTGGAGTTCTTGCTACATTTATTTGTTGTTGTTGCTTATCTTGAATAATTGTAATTTGTTACATGGATATTTGTATTGGGCATTCTGTCCCAGACTTTTGTTTTGTTCTAGACTTTGATTATTTGAGATTCAGTATTATTGAGTTCAAGTAATCTTGTTGACTATTAATTCAGTTATTCATGTGTGGTTGATTATTTCTCTTGTATATCTCATGTTTATTCTTATATATGTTGTAAAGATCGTTATAACTTATGAATGGACAAGTGAAGAGTAACAGCGGAAGCTATTCCCTCTCTCTTTTGTGTGCACGTGTTGTTCTCGTGTAAGTGGATACGTGCGTTGTGTTCATGATTTTTTCGTGATCCGTTGCGTCGTGATCGTGCCCAGGAAATTATTCCCATTATTCTCATTTCTCATCAGATCCATCGTCAATTTCAAGGCAAGTAACTTGTATTATTTTGTTGTGTATACAAATACTAAATACCGCCAGTATTGTGGCTTTTGTTTCTAGATTCATTTTCAAGAAAATTCCTTGTTAGATCCTGTCTCTATTTGTTTATCCATCCGTAGTCGTCTTTGTTATACACATGACATGAAATAAACTTAGATCTAATTAATTCTTGATGCATGTATGTATGATGTTCGTGATCCTTTCCAAAAATTGTTCAGCTAGAGAGTTGTAGTACAGTCTCTCACCTTTCCAAAATCTCCTATTTGGTTATATTCCGATAAGTGGAGCAAAAGTTATGACCCTTACAAAATTACAGCAGCTGGCCTTTTGGCTAAAAGTTCGCTGTTTGGATTGTTCGAAGTTTTTGTAACTTTTACTCACTGAATTTGAGAAAGTGTTCAACTAGAGAGTTGTAGTAGAGATTCTCACATTTCTAAAATGTCCTATTCGGTTAGATTCCGATAAGCGGAGTAAGAATTACAAGCTTTCAAAGTTTCAGCTTTTTGTTAAGAAATCAGTTGTTGGTTAATTTTTGCGTGTGTTCAAGAGACGGAGAATTGAATTCCATGAGGAATTTGAAAAGATGTTCAACTAGAGAGTTGTAGTAGATGTTCTCACCTTTTCAAAATATCCTATTTCGTTAAATTCCGACAAGTATAGCAAAAGTTATGAGCTTGGAAGGTTTCAGCTTTTGGCTGTACTGTTATTGTTTGAAATGGTGTTTAACGGACCGGATTTTTAGTTCCGTACCGAATATGAAAAAGTGTTTAACTAGAGTGTTGTATTAGATGTTCTCACCTTTTAAAAAAGTCTAATTTCATCGAATTTTGATAAGCGCAACACTGTTTGTTTCTAGGTTGATAGAAGGCTCTTTATGTCACTTTTGTGTACTCATTAGTAGTATGCTAATATTAGGCTGTTAGAAGATTCTTCTGTTACTTCTGATTATAAAAGATCAAGTTTTTGTTAGTAAGCTTATACACGAAATTCTAGTTCATGTTAACTAGAGTTGTCATGAATTGTTTGTAGTTTGAATCATGCACTTGATTATGAGTAACAAGTATTCCTTGTGCTCATAAGTTATGTAATAAGTATTGGTCCGTCTCATACGTAGCTCATCCAGCTTGTATATAGTTGTTTGTTCATGTGTATCCCATTAGGCTCGTATGGAGTAATTATCTTCAAAAAGATAGGCGGTGAGTGGATCCGAGGAGATCTTGTGAAGTCTAGGTTGAGTCTTGGTAGATTGTGTCAACAATTATTACGCTCTCTTGAAGAGGGACACGTGCGGTGCTTTTTCATGATTAGTTGGAAGCACAGTGACATATCTTCCTTGTTTGAATCTTTTGGTGCCGTCTCATGGCAAGTTGAGAGTACGACTCTAGGTTGAAAGTACCTTGTAGCTCGTATGGCCCCATTTGATTGGTTAGGTTTAGTGACACCGTTAGGGTAGTAACTGTTAACCATTTTTATCTATGAATTGCCGAAGGGTGAGAGTTGGTGTTAGGGGTGATACCTTATAATCCGACTTCTCCTATAAGCCGACACTAGGTGGTGTTGTAGGGATATATTCCCCTGTCAAAGGGATACAGGCGGTGCTTTTTCATGATTAGTTGGGATCACGGGATCCGTATCTCGAATGTTAATTCCTGAACTGCCATGATATGAACGGGAGGTTTTCCTAGGGAAATAGACCCTACGACTCCGTCAGGTTCTAGCCTTCTCATGACGAGTTAAGGGCACGGAAGAAGGTTGGCTAGTATCTTGTGGTTCGTGTTGGCTTTTGAGCGAGCTCTAGTTCGTCGGGCAATAGTGAAAAATGGGGACACCACTATTGTACTGCAGTAGTGAAACTAGACCATACCTGCAACCTCATCAGTCATGTAGTGTTGTGTCAGGAACAGGATGGGTACAAAAGTAGAATTCATTACATGGGTTCAAATCCCTATATATGGAGAAACGGCTTGTTATGGGCGTATGTAGTATGGGATGCATACTGTTCCGGAAACTCGCTTGCATTAGAATAAAAGCATCCTCGCATTAGTTAATCCTACATTAGATTCTAAGTCATAGCATACACTAACACATCAATTATATATACACGTTTCTCTTTTCATCAATCGGTTTGTTTAAAGTTGAGAATCGCTGCTAGTCATCAGCCTTAAAGCATCAGTATATGTACTGATGTCCCCATTTCAGTAGGTGCTGGACTGCAAAATTACAGGTACTGGATTACAGAGATATAGGTACATGATTCAGGAGCATAGAAGGCAAAAGAAGCAAAGTGCTGATTTATTTCAATTGTAAATATATGCTGTAATTTATTAACTGTTTAGAAGCATCCAAGTGAAGTACCAAGTCTTATGTATTATTCATTGTACTCTGATGTATTTCTTATTGATAGTTTGTAACACTTGGGCTTGTATGACATTATTGTAACACTGATGTAATGTAATGCAGTTTTATAACATTCGGACTTGTAATACATTTGTGTTGAATAAAAGGTTTTAAATTTTCCTGTTTTTCTGTGTATTGTGGCTAATTGAAAGAAAAGATTCAGGAGGATAGAAGGCAAAAGAAGCAAAGTGTTGATTTATTTCATTTGTAAATATATGCTGTAATTTATTAACTGTTGAGAAGCATCCAAGTGAAGTACCAAGTGTTATGTATTATTCATTGAACTCTGATCTATTTCTTATTGAAAGTTTGTAACACTTGGGCTTGTATGGCATTATTGTAACACTGATGTAATGTATTGCAGTTTTATAAATTCGGACTTGTAATACATTTGTGTTTAATAAAAAGTTTTAAATTTTCCTGTTTTTCTGTGTATTATGGCAAATTGAAGGAAAAGATTTCTGGCTTATGTCACGGTTTCCTAATGTATTAAAATCGGGGCGTTACAGAGTGGTATCAGAGCCGACTTCAATTTATAGTCCAACACAGTAGGAAAATTATACTCAGATGCCTTTTAGGAGTTGGGTTTTAACTAGTTGTAGACAATTATAATTCATATTGTTGTTTCTTTCAACTTATGTTTTATAATTTTTCTATATCTGGGTTAATACCCATGGTTAAGTTTTTGCACGTCTTATTGATTGAATTTGAAAACGTGCTCAACTAGAGAGTTGTAGTAGAGTTTCTCACCTTTCCAAAATGTCCTATTTGGTTAGATTCCAATAAGCGGAGCAAAATTTATGAGCTTTACAAAATCTCAGCAGCTGGCCTTTTGGCTAAAAGCTCGCTGTTTGGATTGTTCGAAATTTTTGCACCTCTTATTGATTGAATCTGAAAATGTGTTTAACTAGAGATTTGTAGTAGAGTCTCTCACCGTTCCAAAGTTTACTATTTGGTTAGATTCCTCTAAGCGGAGCAAAAGTTATGACCGTTCCAAAAAAGAGTAGTCAGCTTTTGGCTGAAAGCTCGCTGTTTGGATTGTTCGAAGTTTTGCACCTTTTATTGATTGAATCTGAAAAAGCGTTCAACTAGAGATTTGTATTAGAGTCTCTCACCTTTTCAAAATGTCTTATTTGGTTTGAGTCTGATTAGCGGAGCAAAAGTTATGACTGTTCCAAAACAAAGCAGTCAACTTTTCGCTAAAAGCTCACTATTTTGATTGCTTGATGTTTTTGTACCTCGTACTAGCTGAATCGAGAAAGTAATCAACTAGGAAGTTGTAGTATACGTTCTCACCTTTCCAAAATGTCCTATTTAGTTACATTCTGATAAGTAGTGCAAAAGTTACGGTCTTTCAAAGCTTCAGCTTTACTGTCGAAGTCTACTATTTTTGGGGTTAACATCGACATATGTTTAAGGGGTTGTATCTTGATGTTCCTTACTGAATTTGGAAAAGTATTTAACTAGAGAGTTGTAGTAGATTCTCTCACCTTTCCAAAATGTCCTATTTGGTTAGATTCTGATAAGCGGAGCAAAAGTTATGAGCTTTACAAAATTTCAGCAGCTGGCTTTTTGGCTAAAAGCTCGTTGTTTGGATTGTTCGAAGTTTTTGCACCTCTTATTGATTGAATCTGAAAAGGTGTTTAACTAGAGAGTTGTAGTAGAGTCTCTCACCTTTCCCTAATGCCCTATTTGGTTAGATTCCGATAAGCGGAGCAAAAGTTATGAGCATTACAAAATCTCAACAACTGGCATTTTGGCTAAAAACTCGTTGTTTGGATTGTTCGAAGTTTTTGCACATCTTATTGATTGAATCTGAAAAATTGTTAAACTAGAGAGTTGTTGTAATACCCTAAACTTTCATTTTTAATGGAAATGTTGATTTTCACGTGTTGTGCACGTGCAAATTTCATGTGTATATTTATTTATTTAATTTTATATATAAAGTTTCATTTTATAGTATAAACAATTATTTTCTTCTTTTATTTCTCTAAAAGCCTATCTTATAAATCCTAAAACACTATTTTCTTAATTTGAGCCCACATTAATAAACTATTATTTTATTATTTTATTATTTTATTATTTGGCCCACAAGCCTAAGCCCACTATTTGTGAAGCCCACAAATTTAATTAATCATTTAAATGGTCACACTTGTCATGTAGACACAAAATGTGAACAATTTGATTAATTAAAATTGTACAAACTTCAAATAGGGGTACTAGGGTGCACGTGCATGCATGTAGTGTGCAATGCACACTATTTTAAGGCCAGATTGTGCATGGAGGAATGGGAGAGTGGGTGTGTGTGCATGGGTAGTTTATTTGAGTGTGGGTGGTTGCTACAACTTCCCCTCCTATCCTAGCCATCCATCCTATAACTATCCAATGAATCCTAGCCCTCCAATTTATCCTAGAATTAGTATAAATACCCCCCTATCTATTTGTATTCTACACTAAGAAACTATTGAAAGAAGAAATTATATAGGAGATATATATTAATGTGAGTGTGAGTGTATGTGTGTACCATTGGAGGCCGGCCATTCATTCCCCCACACTTGGAGCTTTCGGTTTTGGCAAGGAAGTAAGGAGAAGGAGTTTTTGCATCGCAATCTAGGAGGAGAAGGCGCTCTCTCGCATTCTAGGGGACTCTAGGAGCTTTTAGTTGGCTTTTTCTTCAAAGAGGTGGGTGTTTCTCATGACTTCTAAAGTAGAAATCATGCTAGGAATGAAATTGAATTGTTATTATAAAGCCACTAGTTGAAATGAAATGCATGCTTGCCTAATTAGAAGAGAATTAATAAATTAGTAAATGTGTGTTATTTTGATTACTAAATTTATTAATTATGAGTAAAAGTGAATGTTCTCATTGTTTTTAATGTTAGTATGCATGCTAAGTATGTTCTAAATGAAAACTATGTGGATTAACTAGTAAAAAGATTTGAACCATGTTTGTTGATTAAAGTATTAAAATAGAATGTTATGCTAGAGATGAATTAATGGAATAATTTACTAAGAGATGATTGTTAATTATTGTAGTAGAATTTTCCATTATTATATGTGCCATATGAGTATTCGAATAAATGAAAAGATTGTATTTTTGCAAACAAAAGATTGAATGCAGTATGTGTAAATTAGTGGATAAAATTTTGAGTTTTATTCATTAAGAAAGATGAATTTTTGTGTTCTAAAAACATCGTGAGAAAGAAAACATTTTTGTAGTGATTTTTGTGGGAATCTATCCTTAATTATGAAGAATTATGCTTTAGTTCTCGAATGTCGAAATTATGATCGTGGAATGCAAACTAAGGCTAAAATGCATGTTTTAAAGAGTTAAAATACTCATAAAAATATTGAGTTGCTGTAATTTTATGTGTGCTATAATCCAGAAAGTAATGTTTCAAAAAGAGAAGAAAAATAACTAAAAAACATTTTTTGAGAAATTGAAAAACCAGTAGTATAGTCGACCGTTCACGTTGAAATAATCGACTGGTCTGAGAAAATGAAAAATATATAGTTTGAATCTTTTACAGAATAGTTGACCGACTTTTGTAATAGTCGACTACCCTGATCGTTTTATTTTTAAGTTTAAAGATCATCGCAGAACAGCCGACTGGTCATATGTGATAGTCAACTTCTCTGATTACTATATTTTCGAGCTTTAGAACCTCGCTGAACAGCCGACTAGCCATGATTAACAGTCGACTGCCCTGAAGTTTCAAATAATATCTATATTTTGTGAGGAAATCTCTATTACCTGTGGCCTTGTATAAGTGAGACCATTTTTACAAGAAGGAACTTATTTAATTATTAACTTAAATTGTTTTCTTTTGAAGTTCGAATGGATTGTTTAAGAAGTTTAAAATGAGATTTTGGTAATGAGAAATTTGAAAAGTGTGAAGTGTGAACTAAGTGAAATTGTGAACTGTGGGACTAGCATGGATTAAAATAGAATTATGTGGGTTATAAACTAGCGATTGTGGCATGTTGCATTGTTATTGTTATGCATGATATTTTACTTGAGAAATTGAAATTAGTTGACATGATAAGTTAGGAGGAGTACCATGAATATGAATACATGAATGTTATGAATATGAAATGTGAATTGTGATTAGTCATTAAAAGATCTTATGAGTATGAAAAGCTCGATATTGTAATTATGAGTTGAAATTGAGAATTAGGGTATAGCCAAGCCTTATACCGGTAATGAAAGAATTGTGAAATGATATTTGAAATGAGAAGACCCAGGTTGGGTCATGTGAATTAAATGAATAAGACCGGTATAGTGGGAGTGCTACATTCTAAGAGTTTATTTTATTCATGATTCAATTAAATAAAGGATTAGATACATAGTGAAGATGTGATGAAAGTAAGAAAAAAACATTGAGTATGAGGGTTATTGGTTTGGCGGCGTGAGAGTATTCACAGGATGTCCCATGATATGTCATGAGTAGGACGTGGATACTGCTCCAGAGTACCGTCCCGGTGGCGATGCTCGTGGGGTGTTTGACGACTGCGGGTGGTGTCATGTCTATGGTAGGAGCTGAATTACCACAGGATGCCTACATAATGAGTCATGTGTCAGTGCATTGGGATTCCCTCCAGGATGCCTAGACATGAGTTCGTAGGTCAGAAAACATCTAGGATACTTACCGTAGTTAAAGTAGTAGATTAAGTCATGGCGAGGGATTGAACCCTACAAGATGAAGAACGGTTAAGGGCTTGCCCTCGGACCTATGTAGTATGGGCTGCATAGACTCTGAACAAGTGTGCATTAGTGTCATATAATATAAATAATTGCATTAAGGACTAAGTGCACATTCACAACACGACATCAATAGAATAGTCTCTTTAGCTTTGTTTGTGAACAAGTTTGTGGATTGCTAAGTAATAAGAATCGTTATACTGTTTCCGGCATAGAGAGGATGGTCGTGTATAATATTCGTCAGTTGAATGAACTGACGCACCCACAGTTTTATATGTAGGGTAAAGATGCTTGACAAATTGAAGTATACATGCTGTGCAAGATTGATTTAAATTTTGTTTCATGTAAATTATTGTAAAATTGCTTCCGCTGTGACAATGTACAAGTGTAATGTAACTCTGATGAAAGAAAAGTTTTTATTTCTTTATAAAATTGTACGAAAGAAGTGTAAAGATCCTGTGGAACTTCGAATTCAGTTGTATTTTGGAATTCGGGGTGTTACAGTTGTAGTAAAGTCTATCACCTTTCCAAAATGTTCTATTTGGTTAGATTCCAATCAGCAGAGCAAAAGTTATGACCCTTACAAAATTACAGCAGCTGGCATTTTGGCTAAAGTTCGCTATTTGGATTGTTCGAAGTTTTTGTACCTCTTACTCACTGAATTTGGGAAAGTGTTCAACTAGAGAGTTGTAGTAGAGATTCTCACCTATCCAAAATGCCCTATTTGGTTAGATTTCGATTAGCAGAGTAGGAGTTACAAGCTTTCAAAGTTTCAGCTTGTCGTTAAGAAATCTGCTGTTGGTTAATTTTTGCGTGTGTTCAAGGGACGGAGAATTGAATTCCATAAGAAATCTAAAAAAGTGTTCAACTAGAGATTTGTAGTAGATGTTCTCACCTTTTCAAAATGTCCTATTTTATTAAATTCCAACAAGTATAGCAAAAGTTATGAGCTTGGAAGGTTTTAGCTTTTGTTTGTACTATTATTGTTTGAAATGGTGTTTAACGGACCAGATTTTGAGTTTCGTAGCGAATCTGAAAAATTGTTTAACTATAGAGTTGTGGTAGATGTTCTCAACTTTTTAAAAAGTCTAATTTTTTCGAATTTTGATAAGAGCATCACTGTTTCCTTCTATGATGATAGAAGGCTCTTTATGCCACTTTTGTGTACTCATTAGTAGTATGCTTATATTAGGCTGTTAGAAGATTCTTCTGTTGCTTATAATTATAAAAGATCAAGTTTTTGTCAGTAAGCTTATACACGAAATTCTAATTCATGTTAACTAGAGTTGTCGTAAATTGTTTGTAATTTGAATCGTGCACATGATTATGAGTAAAAAGTATTCCTTGTGCTCATAAGTCATGTAATAAGTATTGGCCCATCTCATACGTAGCTCACCTAGCTCGTATGTAGTTGTTTGTTCATGCATAGCCCATTAGGCTCGAACGGAGTAATTATCTTGAATAGATAGGCGATGAGTGGATTCAAGGAGATCTTGTGAAGTCTAGGTTGAGTCTTGGCAGATTGTGTCAATAATTGTTACACTCTCTTGAAGAGGGACACGTGCGGTGCTTTTTCATGATAAGTTGGAAGCACGGTGACATTTCTCGCTTGTTTGAATCTTTTGGTACCGTCTCATGGCAGGTTGAGAGTACGACTCTAGGTTGAAAGTACCTTGTAGATCGTATGGCCCCGTTTGATTGGTTACGGTTAGTGACATCGTTAGGATAGTAACTGTTACTTAACCATTTTTATCTATGAATTGCCAAATGGTGAGAGTTGGTGTTAGGGGTGATACCTTATAATCTAACTTCTCCTATAGGCCGACACTAGGTGGTGTTGTTGGGCTATATTCCCTTGTCAAAGGGATACGAGCGGTGCTTTTTCATGATTAGTTGGGAGCACGGGATCTGTATCTCGGCTGTTAATTCCTGAACTGCCATGATAAGAATGGGAGGTTTTCCTAGGAAAATAGACCCTACGATTCTGTCAGGTTCTATGCCTTCTCATAACGAGTTGAGGGCACAGAAGAAGGTTGGCTAGTATCTTGTGGTTCGTGTTGGCTTTTGAGCGAGGTCCAGTTCGCTAGGCAATAGTGGAAAAAGGGGATACCAATATTGTACTGTAGTAGCGAAACTAGACCGTACCTGCAACCTCATCAGTCATGTAGTGTTGTGTCAGGAACAGGATTGGTACACATGTAGAATTCATGACGTGGGTTCAAATCCCTATATATGGAGAAATGGCTTGTTATGGGCGTATGTGGTATGGGATGCATACTGTTCAAGAAAATCGCTTGCATTAGAATAAGAGAATCCTTGCATTAGTTAATCATGCATTAGATTCTAAGTCAAACATACACTAACACATCAATTATATATACACGTTTCTCTTTTCATCAATCTGTTTGTTTAAAGTTGAGAATCGTTGCTAGTCATCAGCCTTAAAGTGTTAGTATATGTACTGATATCCCCATTTCAATAGGTGCTGGATTGCAAAACTACAGGTATTGGATTACTGAGCTACAGGTACAGGATTCAGGAGGATAGAAGGCAAAAGAAGCAAAGTGTTGATTTATTTCAATTCTAAATATATGCTGTAATTTATTAACTGTTGAGAAACATCCAAGTGGTGTACCAAGTGTTATGTATTATTCATTGTACTCTGATGTAAATCTTATCGAAAGTTTGTAACACTTGGGCTTGTATGGCATTATTGTAACACTGATGTAATGTAATGCAGTTTTATAACATTCGGACTTGTAATACATTTGTTTTGAATAGAAAGTTTTAAATTTTCCTATTTTTTAGTGTATTGTGGCTAATTTAAGGAAAATATTTACGGTTTATGTCACGGTTTTCCAGTGTATGGAAATCAGGGCGTTACAAGCTTCTTGGAGAAGTTCTTCCCTAGCAGCGCTCAAGTTGAGATGGAGCAGCAATTCCTTACCCTGAAACAGGAAGGTCGTTGTTCTATTTTTGAAACATTGTTACATATTGTTCATGCAATGTTGTAACATAAGACTCTCTTGGAACAGGGTGCCAGGTCAATGGATGAGTACGCAGCAGAATTCACCAGACTTAGCCGCTGCACAGCCGCTTTAGTGGCAAACGAAGAGGATCGGGCTCGGAGATTCCTTCTGGGTTTTGAGCAAAATATTCAGATGCACCTCGTTTCCCTTTGTCTACGTACTTATACTGAGGCTCTTGAGGCAGCCCGAGCTCAGGAGCAGGCTCACAACATGTTGGCTCCTCCCCAGCAGACTGTTCAGCATCCCACTGCTATTGTTAGGCCTTCTGGTGTGCCGATTCGGAGACCTGTCCCAACCCATCAGCTCAGGGTAGCTCCTTACACTTCTGCTGTCCCTCAGAGAGTTGGTTTTGCGACTTTTGTCGACTTGCTAGGCATGAGCACAAGGACTGCAGGCGTGCCAACCGTGGTTGCTTTGGTTGTGGCGCTGCTGACCACTCAGTGTGAGATTGTCTGCAACAGAGGATGGCTCTTCCAGCCAGGGGTCCGGTTCAGCATGTAGCACCAGCTCATGGTCCGGTCAGGCCAGCGCTTCCTCCTCAGTGCCAGATCGTTGATCAGAGGACCGCGACTCCTAGGAGAGGTCAACCTTACAACCTGAAAGCTATAGATGCTGAGACGGAAGAAGGTATTGTTGCAGGTATCCTTGCATTTTTTTGTTCTGTCATTTCCCTTGTTTCTTTCATTGCTTTGCTCTGTTCATTCATACTATCTGCTCTACATTGTTTTTCATCATTCTTAATGGTCATTTCTTTTCCCTTGCTTTTTGCCATTATCTTAGGTGTTATCCTAGTTTGTTCCTTTCCTGCTCATGTTCTCTTTGATTCCGGGGTGACCCATTCCTTCGTCTCTTTCCGCTTTGTGGCTCGGCATCAGTTGGAGTGCAACATAATGCCTGAGGCTTGGAGAATTGTCACAGCTGGCTGTCTTGTCGTCAGTTCTGAGGAATGCAAACAGAGTCCCATAGTTATTGGTGGTGCAGATTTCAAGGCCGACTTGATCATCATTGGGATTTTCAGATTCGACGTCATTCTCGGTATGGATTGGTTGGGTAAGTCTCATGCTGTCATTGATTGTCTTGCTAAGAAAATTGTATTCAGAATCCTAGGTCGCGCAGAGTTTGAGTTCCATACCAAGGAGATGCCCCTAGGCCGAGCTGAGACTATAGTTGATCAGGAGACTTGTGCGATAGAGTTGCACACAGGCTGTATGGCTGCGCCTCTAGTAGTACAGGAATTTCTGGAAGTGTTTCCAGAGGAGTTGCCTGGGCTACCCCCTGATGGGGATGTAGAGTTTGGTATTGAAGTTTATCCTGGTACAGTGCCGATATCGAAGAGTCCCTACAGGATGGCACCGGTTGAGCTAGCAGAGCTAAAGGTGCAGATTCAGGGTTTGCTAGATTTGGGGTTCATCCAGCCCAGCGTTTCACCCTGGGGTGCTCCAGTTCTTTTTGTCAGCATGAAGGATGGTAGCCGTCGATTGTGCCTCGATTATCGGGAACTTAACAGTGTTACTATGAAGAACCAGTATCCGCTGCCCAGGATCGATGACTTGTTTGATCAGTTGGGCGGAGCAGCTATCTTTTTGAAGTTGGATCTTCGCTTAGGGTATCATCAGATGAAGGTGAAGGCCGCTGATGTGCAGAAGACTACATTCAGGACTAGGTATAGGCATTTTGAGTTCCTAGTGATGCCTTTCGGAATCACGGACGTGACAGCAATGTTCATGAGTCTGATGAATATGGACTTTTCCCGTTCCTAGACAGATTTATGGTGGTCTTCATCGGTAATATTCTGGTTTATTCTCGGGACCAGAAGGAGCACGCTGAGCATCTAAGGTTGGTCCTTCAGACTTTGAGGGAGAATTAGCTCTATGGGAAACACAGCAAGTATGAGTTTTGGCTCGACTGAGTTACCTTCTTGGGGCACATTATCTCGAGCGATGGTGTCTCAGTTGATCCGTCCAAGTTTGCAGCTATGAGAGATTGGCTAGTGCCCAAGTCAATTTCAAAAGTGAGAAGTTTCCTTGGTCTAGCTGGATATTATCGGAAATTTGTCCAAGACTTTTCAAAGATAGCTGGGCCTTTGACTAAGCTGACAGGGAAGAATCAGAAGTTCTATTGGGATGAGGCTTTCAGCGAAGCTTTTGCTGAGTTGAAGAGCAGGTTGACGTCAGCGCTAATGTTGACTATTCCAGATGGTTAGGGCAGATTTGTGATTCACTGTGACTCTTCTGGCAAGGATCTTAGTGCAGTTCTAATGCAGAAGGGCTATGTGGTTGCTTATGCATCGAGACAGTTGAGGCCACCTGAGAGGAACTATCCGACTCATGATTTAGAGTTAGCAGTAGTTTTCTTCGCTCTGAAGCTGTGGAGACATTATTTGCTTAGAGACCAAGTGGAGATCTGTACCGACCACAAAAGTATCAAGTATGTCTTCACCTAGAAGGAATTAAATATGAGGCAGAGGCGTTGGTTAGAGCTCATGGCTGACTATGACATCAGTTTGCAATACCATCCTGGTAAAGTGAACTTGGTGCCTGATGCTTTGAGTAGGAGACCAGCAGCCATGTTCCTGACTCAGTAGAGGAAACTGGTTGAGCAGATGCAGAGGTTGGAGTTGGATATGTTTTTGCCGAGTTCTGATCGGAGTTGCATGATGCTTCAGCTTCAGGCTGGTGATGAGCAGTTGCAAGGATTTAAAGCAAAGGTTGAGGCTGGTTCCAGAACGGATATGGTTATTCATGCAGATAGATCGCTTCGTTTTGGATCCAGGTTGTGTGTCCCGATGGGTGAAGTTTGTTAGAGGTTGCTTGAGGAAGCCCACTAGTCGTCGTACTCTATTCATCCTAGAGGTACTAAGATGTATCGAGACTTGAAGCTTCACTTCTGGTGGCACAGTATGAAGAGGGCCATGGCTAGGTTTGTGTCTCAGTATTTGATCTACCAGCAGGTGAAGGAAGAGCATCAGAGAACTGCCGGACTTCTTCAACCGCTTTCCATTCCGGAGAGAAAGTGGGAACACATCACTATGGATTTTGTGACCGCTTTGCCAAGGAGTCCTCAAGGGTAATAAAGCCATTTGGGTGATTGTGGACCGATTGATGAAGAATGCTCACTTCATTCCCTTCAGAGTCGGACAATCTACTGAGAGCCGAGCTGAGAAGTACGTGCAAGAGATCATCAGACATCATGGGGTTCCAGTCAGTATTGTATCCGATAGTGATATGAGGTTCAGGTGTCAGTTTTGGGAGAGTCTTCAGAGTAGTCTGGTGAGCAAACTCAAGTACAGTACAACTTTTCACCCTCAGGCAGATGGACAGTCAGAGAGGACCATCCCGACTCAATAGGACATGTTGAGGTCCTGTGCGTTACAGTTTGGTGGATCATGGGAGGATCATTTGCATCTTGTAGAGTTCTCGTTCAATAACAGCTTTCAAGCCAATCTTAAAGCTGCACTATTTGAGGCACTATATGGTCGGAAGTGCAGATCACCAGTGTGCTGGGATGACATTAGTGAGAGGAAGTTGTTGGGTCCGGAGTTGATCACCAAGACAGTCGATGCGGTGACTCAGATCAGGAAGCATCTTCAGGTAGCACAAGACAGGCAGGGAGATAGGCAAATGTCCATTTGGAGAGCCTTGGAGTTTGAGGTTGGTGACCATGTTTTTCTCAAGGTATCGCCGTGGCGAGGTGTCATTGGGTTTGGTGGTGGGGGCAAGCTGAGCCCTAGGTTCATCGGATCATTTGATATTGTGGAACGAGTAGCCAAGGTGGTCTATCGTCTTGCATTGCCACTGGCTTTATCGGGAGTGCACGATGTTTTCCATGTCTCACAAATCAGGAAATATATCCGTGATGAGAGCCACGTGATCGACTATTCAAAGTTATCCGTGCAGCAGGATCTGACTTGTGAGATTCCGCCTGTTGCAATTCTGGATCGGGAGAACCAAGTGCTGAAGAACAAGGTCATCAGGTTTGTTCGGGTTTCTTGGAATCCTCACTCGCAGGGTGAGTCGACTTGGGAGCTGGAGGAGGATATCCAGCGGAGGTTTTCCCATTTTTTTTGTAGTTTGTTTTGTTTTGTTTTTGTTGATGTTGTTCTTTCTTTCTTCGGAGTTACCCTATGTATCTCTTGTTTGAATTATGAGGACGAAATTCTTTGTGTTAGGTGGGTAGTATTTGTAACTCCTATATCCCATTTTCTGTATTTTTGTAATGTATTTCATTTCTTCCAGTGTATTCTATCTGTTTGCACTCTTTCTTTTCCTGAATCGTGTATTTGTTCTTCTTTCCCTATATATATTCATCTACTATTTGCCAGTTGTGATTTGATCTGTTGTGATTCATTTGTCTGACAATTATTCTGTCTCTGGATGATTAATTATTTCTTATCTATTGCATTTCATGGTCTAATTGCTTAATTATTTGATTCTGCCTTATTGGATCTGGAATTCTACCCAGTTTACACTATTTTAACCCTTCTACTTGTCCTATTGGATCCTAACCCGCTACCCAATACGCTCTTCTTTGACCCAGTCTTCCTCAGATATTTCTTCACGTCTGTATCTGCCTAACAAGCAGATCATATCTTTCCCTATCTCCTCTTGATTCTCCAAATCCCTACTTGCCAAAATATCTCATTATAATCCCCAGCAAAATTTGTTACTCCTATCCCAAATTGCTATTTCCCAAACCCTAGCCTTAATTCACTATCTCTCTCTTTCTCCCCTACCCTGCATCTCGGTTCCCTCTACTCCCCGTGTGCGCCCACCAGCCACCGGCCTACCCCCCCGATCGTCGCGCTGCCCTCTGCCTGCCGCAACCCCACGATGCCAGCCACCAAAATAGCCACAGTGGCGCTTCTCCCTTCTCCTCTTCCGAAGCCGACAGTAGCGAATCAGCATCCAGCGGCAGCAACCCCAGTGCCGACCCTTCTCGGCCTGCCCCTGTTTGCCATCGCAGTCGCTCCCCCGTCGTGCCGCCCTGCCACTGTCGTCCACCCATCATAGTGCACATCCCCCGGCTGTTCCCCTCTCATTGTGTGCACGTGTTGGATCTCGAGTGTTGGGTTCATATTATTGTGTTCGTGTTGTCCGTGATCATCTTGCTCGTCTCATTCGTGATCCATTGGTTTGTGTTCGTTGCCGGGAACGTATTCCTGTTATTCTCATCTCCTCTTCGGTTTCGTCGACTATATAAAGCAAGTAACTTGTATTATTTTTTTTGTATATACAAGTACAAAATACCGCCTGTAGTGTCACTTTTGGTTTTAGATTCGTTCTCATGAAAATCCCTTGTTAGGTCTTGACTCTATTTGTTGATCTAACCATAGTCACCTTTGTCACACACACGACATGAAATAAATTTAGAAATAATCTAGACTTTTGATGCATGTATGTATGTTGCTTCGTGATTCCATGATATGTTGTACACTTGTTGCATACTAGATGTGTTATTCGTAGTATCTTGTGGTAGACTAGTTTAAGACCCATACCATGTTGTTTTGGACATCCATTATACCATGTTCTTCATTTTGTTGTAATTCGGATTTGTTGCATATGAACTATTTGATTTCATGAATAAGAAGAGTTTCTATCTTGTTGCTGCCTTGTTTTATTTCAGTATTTTAGACCCTGTTGAGGTCAGTAAATCAAATTAATTTGTTAATATAAATCATAGACCCCGTTGTCTATTTTCCATAATTTTCGACAGATCTCAGTTTTGATTTGTGAGGTATGAGTTATTGTTGTTTTGATACAGATGTGTTAAAAATTTCATATTCTATTTTATGCGATTTCTGTGTAGTTATTCATTTTAATACTGATATTAAAGATAAGATTTGGATCTAATATTTTGTTGGGTATGACTAGACTTGACTAGGATTAATCCCAAATTTTTGTAGATTTATTTGATAACATTTATAAACTATTCTATGCATGTGAACAAACTACTATATTTTCCAAATTGCATGCTGTTCAGTAAAGAACCATATTTTCAACCTGATTCCAGTCACTGTTGATCATAACTTTGTAAATATGAAATGTATCCTGTTGTATCTATTTTACAACCCTTTTGATGGATTTGGATTTAGATTTATACTTTGTGGTCTATCACTGTTTTTGTATTGTTGTGTTTAAGGTTTCAAATTCACAAACTTGCTGTATCTTGCTGTTTTTCGAATTTATTTGACTATGCCATCTGAATTGGAAAATTATGAAATTTTATTTACTGACACTACACATACTAGGGAATACCCCAGATGTTTCTTAGATTTAATCAGTAAGTTTTTATGCCATTTTCTTGCTTATGAATACAACCTTGTGATTTCTGTCTGAACATGATTTTTGTATATAATTCTGTTTTGAGCCATGTTGTTGCGGTTATTATATGACTTGTACATATGTGTTAGTTTGTCCGAGAGTCTATTTTCTAGATTTTCTAATGGATCCAGACTTGCATGTCCGTGGCAACGGGAACCCCAGAATTTGTACAGTAGTGTCCTGCTGTCTAGAACTGAAAATTTCGTCGTCTCAGCCTTTGATGAGTCTTTTTGTCACCCGTTCGTGTCCTTTATCCAACTTGAACTTGTCCCTCGTCATATGACCATGTTTCTCGCCTTGTTTGTGCATGTTTATGCTTGCTTTAAATAATAATAACAAGAAACCAAGACGGGGTTAAAGGGAAAGATCTCATGGTGGAAAATTCAGAAACGTGTACTCGGAAGGGGATCCATAGAGCATACATGATACTTGATATGTAACGCCCCGATTTTCATACACTGGGAAACTGAGACATAAGCCAGAATCTTTCTTTCAATTATCCACAATACACAGAAAAAACAGGAAAATTTAAAACTTTTTATTCAACACAAATGTATTACAAGTCTAAATGTTACAAAATTGCAATACAATACAAATGTGTTACAATAATACCTTTACAATCCCAAGTGTTACAACTTTCAACTTTCAACTTTTAACTTGTTTCTGAAGATACAACGTGATTGATGAGGTTGCCCTGAAACAGTCTAATCCTGCCATTCGCAGTCAGCTCAGGGTGTCCCCGTTTTCCACTACTACCCGGCGTTCCGGACCTCACTAAAAAAACCAGACGAACCCTCGGAGTTCCTGCAACAATGGTTAGCTCGAAGCATCCCCTGCGGCCCCCTAACTCATAGACTGCAGTCTATGGCCTGTTCGCTTCCCCGGCATAGAACATGACGGAGTTCCGGGGGTCCTTCCCCTAGTTCTGCCCGCCCTTATCATGGCACTTCAGAAATTAATAGACGAGATACAAATCCCGTGCACCCAACCCGTGAGAAGGCACAGACCATATCCCATTGACAAGAAGGGTACAACCCAATAACACCACCTAGTGCTGGCCTGTAGGACAGATCGGATCATAAGGTATAACCCTTAACACCAACTCTTTACCTTCGGCGAAAATGATAATAATTAAAGGTTAAGTAGTAATAGCCATAAGTTACTACTCTAGCGATGTCACTAACCCTGAACAATTCTAGGGATGACAACAGTACTAACACAACATGCTAGGTCTTACGTTAGACTTCCCAAGATAACTCTACTAGGTGCTCAACCTAGACTTACCAAAATCCCTAAGGATTCGGTTCATAGCCTATCGATCCACAACCCCAGCAATATGAACGTATTTGCATGCTACTACCCTGAAATTGGATTTCGTCTATGCTCCAGTCTGCGATCAACCAAAACCGGTTAAGATCTGACGATACACAAGGAGTGACTCGTCCATAATCCCTTAGGAGTAAAATAAATACACGTCTTGATGGTTGACGGCCCCTAGGGCAATGTTATCACCCTAGACGAGCACAACAAAACTGCGTACTAGCTAATAAGCTACATACGAGTAAACAAAACACATACGAGCTAAATAAGCTACGTATGAAACCAACAACTACATACGAGCCAGACGAGCTGCGTATAAGACAACAACATACATACGAGCCAAATAAGCTACGTATGAGACCAACAATAACATATGAGCCAGGCGAGCTGCGTATGAGCAAAACAACATATAAAAACAACCATACAGGTATTCTAACAACCTAGAAGCAACAATACGTGCTTACTAGCAAATCCCGATCTTCTATAATTAGAAGCAACAGAAGATCTTCTAACAGTCTAAAATAGACATACTACCAAAGAAAAACCCGAAAGCGACATAAAAATAAACCTTCCGACAGCCTAGAAGCAACCAGTGCTACGCTTACCAGAATTCGACAAAAATAGACTTTAAAAAAAGGCAAGAACATCTACCACAATCTCTAGTTGAACACTTTTTCAGATTCTGTAAGGAATTCCAACATCGAACACATGTAAATAGTTAACCAAACTACAGAATTTCAACAAAAAGTTGAAACTTCTTCAGCTTGTAACTTTTTCTCTAATTGTCGGAATTTAACCAAATCATACTTTCTGGAACGGTGGGAATATATACTACAACTCTCTAGTTGAACACTTTTCCAGATTCCATACGGAATTCAATCTACCGTCCTCTGAATACACGCAAAATTTAAGAAAAATAGCAGATTTCCACAACAAAGCTGAAACTTCTAAGGATTGTAACTTTTGCTCTACTTGACGGAATCTAACAAAACTGGACAATTTGGAAAGGTGGGACCATCTACTACAATTCTCTAGTTGACCACTTTCTTAGATTCTGTAAGGAATTCCAAATTCCTGACCCTCGAACATACGCAAACAGTTGACCAAACTGCGGATTTTCAACAAAAGCTGAAACTTCTAAGGATTGTAACTTTTGCTCTACTTGTCGAAATTTAACGAAACTTGACAATTTGGAAAGGTGGGAACATCTACTATAACTATCTAGTTGACCACTTTCTCAATTTTGTAAGGAATTCCAAATTCCTGACCCTCGAACATACGCAAACAGTTAACCAAACTTTGGATTTTCAACAAAAGCTGAAACTTCTACACCTTGTAACTTTTGCTCTACTTGTCGGAATCTAACGAAACTGGATAATTTGGAAAGGTGGGAACATCTAGTACAACTCTCTAGTTGATTACTTTTTTAGATTCCATATGGAATTCTATCCACCGTCCGTCGAACACACGCAAAAACTAACAAAAGCAGCAAATTTGACAAAAAGGCTTAAACTTTGGAAGCTTGTAACTTTTGCTCCGCTTATCGAAATTTACCCAAACCATACAATTTAGAAAGGTGGGAACATATATTACAACTCTCTAGTCGAAGACTTTTTCAGGTTCCCTATGAAACTCAATCTACCGTCCCTTGAACACATGCAAACGTTTACGAAAACAGTAGGTTTCTTTAACAAAAGCTGAAACTTTGAAAGCACAAAACTTCTACTCCGCTTATCGGAATCTAACCAAATAGGGCAATTTGGAAAGGTGAGAGACTCTACTACAACTCAATAGTTGAACACTTCCCCAATTTCATTAAGTAAAAGACTCAGAAACAACAAACAATTAAAACAGCGAGCACTTCAGCCAAAGCTGGCTGCTGTATTTTGTAAAGGCCATAACTCCTACTCTGCTTATCAGAATCTAACCAAAGAGGGCAATTTAGAAAGGTGAGAACGTCTACTACAACTTCCTAGTTGGTTACTTCCTCTGATTCGGCAAGTAAGAGGCTCAAAAACAACAAACAAGTAAAACAGCGAGCACTCTCAGCCAAGCTGGCTGCTCTATTTTGTAACAGCCATAAATTTTGTGCCTCTTATCGGAATCTAACCAAATAGGACATTTTGGAAAGGTGAGTGTCTACTAAAACTTCCTAGTTGGTCACTTTTCCAAATTCCATAAGGAACACCAAGTTCCAACCCCTCGAACCTAGGTCGTTGTTCACCCCCAAAACAACAAGTGTTGTCTTTTGCCCAACGCTCGTTGTTTTGGGGGAAACGGTTGTTTCACCCATCAAACCAACTCAAAAATATCTATAAAAACTAGGGCATGCTAATAACACATATAAGAACCACTAAAATTAATTTGGAGTCAAAATTCCAACTTTAACACAAGTAATTAATTCCTACTACATAGTAGTTCAAGGTTGATTCTTTGGGTTATATTTAGTGTTCTACCCTTCAATATTTTTATGCCATCTATTATAATCCTCAATCAACAACATACAACAATAATAACAATAATAATACTATATACGAGCATGAGAATGAGAAAACCCCACCCAAATTGGTTTGTAGGAAGAACTAGCCTTGCCCTTCTCCTCCTTGCTCCTTATTCTTGCTCCCCTTCAAAGAGAACCCATGAACCCTAACCCCTCTTTTGATTTGATTTGATCTCACTTTTCTTTTCTTTTGTTCTCAATCTTTTTCTAAGCTTTAAACCAAACAAAAAGAGAAGGAATGAGATGAGAAAGAGAGGGAGAGACCAAAAAAAGAAAGGGGCTTTTGCCCTTGGGTGTTGGCCGGCCATTGATATAGAAGAGGGAGAGAGAGCAAGTGGTTGAGAAGACTCCACTTTTCACTTTCTCTAGTGTCTCACACAATTCAAATCAATTCGTAATTTTAATTTACAATCAAACCCAATTAATTTGCAATCAACACCTGAATCTACTCCTAACCCTTCATTTGATCATGATTGATGAAAAATAAGAGAAATTTCCCAAAAATCACATACTACATGATTTCGTACAAACGTACGAAATCGATACAGTACATATACATATATATCTGATTATACAGATAATTTTTATCCGTTAAAATGAATAATCTCTACTAAAAATATTTTAATACAGAAATAATAATAAAATAATCTTATTACCGACTCGGAAGATTTCAGTATCAATTTGATACAAAACAGTCATATACCGACCAGTATATATACACAGATAATGTTTGTTAACAAAGCTGGGTGATATCCACAAAAAAATATTTCATTTTTTGAAAATAATAATAAAATAATAATTTTTAATATCTGTCCGGGATTTTCCAGACATTTTCTCAAAAACGTTTTTTTCAAGATTTTGTACAAGTGCAGAAAACTGATACAATACATATATATACTTACTAGTATATATATTCAGATTACATTTTATTAGTAAAACCAGGTAATTTCTATAAAATATTTTAACTTTAAAAATAATAATTGTATAAATATAATATCCATCCAGGATATTACAATACTCCCTCCTTAGAATAGTTCTGTCCTCAGAACTACGTTAAGTCAGGAAAACAGAAAAACATCCATACTTTAAATAAATCGGGGACAGAAAGCTTATACGGCTTTCCGGCTCCTAAGTGACTCATCTACGAACTGGTTCTCCAAGGAACCCTACCTTGATCTCAAGCTGCCTGAAGAATCTGCCAAGGTCGAGACGTAACTCTTGAATCTTGGTCAGAATTGCTGGCACTAGGACTCCATGTTGCTTCCTTACGTCTTCAATGTGGACTTTCGCTAATTTCTCTAGCGTCTAAGTCATTTTTATTGTAGAAAAATGTGCAGACTTTCGTCAACCGGGTCCCCAATAACCCAACTTGAGTCATTCATTTTCGAACTTCTGGGTACTCCTGTGATGAAGTCAACAATGACATTACGAGATTTTCCTTCATCAACTTTCCACTTCAGTGCTTCAAATCCTGCATCTTCTGCCTAAGCCTTCTGACTTGCTCACTTAGACTCGGTTTGCTGTTTCCATCGTGCCAAAACTGAGCTCTAATCTTCAGTAATCACTCCAATATTGACTTGCCTGATCTCATCATCTTGCTTCTTACTTCTTTCATGGTCTTTAGATGAGGCTAATACTTCACTACCTTGATCTTTTGTGGTCGGTCGTCACTCCCTCCTTAGAATAGGACATGGCCTACGAACGCCACTTCAGAATTCCAGCATTTACTTTGATAATTTGCACAAGTTGATGCTTTTGTAGCAACTCTGAACTGCAGTAAAATGCTCAGTGTGCCTTTCGTACACTACTACTAGATCCAATTTTTAAAAATTTTATACTTGGGGTCTTTCCTCCGATTTGGAGTTTACAGCCCTTATAACATAAATCTATAATGGGGATTGCTCCAGATGATGTAATCAACAAAACCAAATCTAGTCGCCTGCCGCACACATCTCAACTCTTGAAAAAATAATTCAGACAAAAGATTATGATGAACCAAGATTGAACAAAATAGTTGTATAATTTCCATATATATAAAAATCCATTCGGTTACAAAAAGTGTTACATCATATATTACTCCTTCAGTCTAAATAAAATTCAAAATAAAACTTTTCAAACTTAGTTGCAACTCCATATGAACATACTGGTATTGGCTCTCACGCCTTTTTCATCTTGCCTTCAGCAAGTCTGAACTTCTACCCTTGGTGAACAGGTTCCTTTCCATTATTGTTCATCTCCGGGACTGATCTGCCATCATTTTTTTGAAGCTGGAGACAGTTCGGCCTAACATGACCAATCTCCCCACAATTGTCACATGTACGGGTCTCCACCTAGGGTTTTTCCTCGGACATTGGCTCCTGAAATGACCATGCTCCCCACATCGAAAACAACTACCTGGCTTGGCGCCTCCAAGTTTGCCCCTCGTTTTCTGAGTCTTCTGCTTCTAACCTTGGTTCTTTAACCCTGATGCTGGTGCAGACCTTTTTCCTCGTAGTCGCGGACAGATTGATTTCTCATGCCCCGCTCTCCCACAGGAATGGCATACTACAACCTTGGTGGTGTCCAGGACTTTCTCCCATTCATACTGTAGTCGTGCCAATCTGGAATTAAAGTGTCCCTACTCCTTTGCCAGGCCTACTAATGCAACTCTGCAAGCATCTCTCAGTTGCTTAGCTTGACAATCTTTCCTGGTTACGTACTTCCTCAGCTTCCTCATTTCTCGATATATGCTGGCTGCCGTCGCCATGCATTGATCCAGACATAGCCTCTGTGGTGGTAAAATCTCCATCGGCTCCTCACTGAAGATCCTCGGACCATCCATCGAGATCGGCTCACTTCCTTCTATCAACACATACTCGGTTATGATATCCTCGAACACCATCCTTAAAACACATATATATACTGGAATTATCACAGATATAAAAAAATTATAAAACATAAGTTGAAAAAAACAACGGTACGAATTATAATTGTCCACAACTAGCTAAAACCCGACTCCTAAAAGGCATCCAAGTTTAATTTTCCAACTGTGTTGGACAGTAAATTGAAGCCGGCTCTGATACCACTCTGTAGCGGCAGAATCTTTCCTTCAATTATTCACAATACACAGAAAAAACAGGATAATTTAAAACATTTTATTCAACACAAATGTATTACAAGTCCGAATGTTACAAAATTGCAATATATTACAACAGTGTTACAATAATACCTTTACAATCCCAAGTGTTACAACTTTCAACAATTTACATCAGAGTACAATGAATAAAGAACAATACTTGGTACTTCACTTGGATGCTTTCCACAAATAAATAAATTACAACAATTGTTATAAAAGAAACAATAGTAATCAACATATATTACAGCGGAAAATTTAAATAAAATCGACTCCTTCCTTCTTTTGCCTTGAGTCCTCCTGTATCCTGTACCTGTACTTCTGCAATCCAGTACCTGTAATTTTGCAATCTACTACCTATAGAAGTGGGGACGTCAGTACATATACTGACGTTTTAAGGCTGATGACTAGCAGCGATTCTCAACTTTAAGCAACCAGATTGATGAAAAGAGAAACCTGCATATGTAGTTGATGTGTCAGTATATGCTATGACTTAGACTTTAATGCAAGACTTATTAATGCAAGGATGCTCTTATTCTAATGCAAGCAAGTCTCCAGAACAGTATGCATCCCATACTACATACGTCCCATCTCAAGCCGTTTCTTCATATATAGGGATTTGAACCCACGCCATGAATTCTACTCTTGTACTCAACTTGTTTCTGAAGATACAACGTGACTGATGAGGCTTTCCTGAAACGGTCTAATCCAGCCATTTGCAGTCAGCTCATGGTGTCCCCGTTTTCCACTACTACCCGACGTACCGGACCTCACTCAAAAACCAGACGAACCCTCGGAGTTCCTGCAACACAGGTTAGCTTGAAGCATCCTATGCGACCCCCTAACTCATAGACCGTAGTCTTTGGCTTGTTCGCTTCCCTGGCATAGAACATGACGGATTTCTGGGGGTCCCTCCCCTAGCTCCGCCCGCCCTTATCATGGCACTTCAGAAATTAACAGACGAGATACGGATCCCGTGCATCCAACCCATGAGAAGGCATAGACCGTATCCCATTGACAAGAAGGGTACAACCCAATAACACCACCTAGTGCTGGCCTGTAGGACCGATCGGATCATAAGGTATAACCCTTAACACCAACTCTTTCAATTTGGTGAAAATGATAATAAGTAAAAGTTAAGTAGTAATAGCCATAAGTTACTACTCTAGCGATGTCACTAACCCTGAACAGTCCTAGGGATGACAACAGTACTAACACAACATGCTAGGTCTTAAGTTAGACTTCGCAAGATAACTCTACTAGATGCTCAACCTAGACTTACCAGAATCCCTAAGGATCCGGTTCACAGCCCATCGATCCAAGACCCCGGCAATACGAACGTATTCACGTGCTACAATCCTGAACTTGGAATTCGTCTACGCTCCGGTCCGTGATCAACCAACACCGGTTAAGATCTGACGGTACACAAGGAGTGACTCATCCACAGTTTCTTAGGAGTAAAATAAATACACATCTTGATAGTCAACGGTCCCTAGGGCAATGTTATCACCCTAGACGAGCACAACAAAACTGCGTACTAGCTAATAAGCTACATACGAGTAAACAAAACACATACGAGCTAAATAAGCTACGTATGAAACCAACAACTACATATGAGCCAGGCAAGCTACGTATGAGACAACAACATACATACGGGCCAAATAAGCTACGTATGAGACCAACAACTACATACGAGCCAAGCGAGCTACGTATGAGCAAAACAACATATAGAAACAACCGTACAGGTATTCTAACAACCTAGAAGCAACAAAATGTGTTTACTAGCAAAACCCGATCTTATATAATTAGAAGCAAGAGAAGAATCTTTTAACAGTCTAAAATAGACATACTACCAAAGAAAAACCTGAAAGCGACATAAAAAAACCCTTCCGACAGCCTAGAAGCAAACAGTGCTACGCTTATCAGAATTCGACAAAAGTAGACTTATTAGAAAGGTACGAACATCTACCACAATTCTCTAGTTGAACACTTTTTCAGATTCTGTAAGGAATTCCAACATCAAACACACGCAAAGGGTTAACCAAACTACAGAACTTCAACAAAAGGTTGAAACTTCTACAACTTGCAACTTTTTCTCTACTTGTCAGAATTTTACCAAATCGTACTTTCTAGAACGGTGGGAATATATACTACAACTCTCTAGTTGAACACTTTTCCAGATTCCATACAGAATTCAATCTACCATCCTCTGAACACACGCAAAATTTAAGCAAAACAGCAGATTTCCACAACAAAGCTGAAACTTCTAAGGATTGTAACTTTTGCTCTATTTGTCGGAACCTCACCAAACTGGAAAATTTGCAAAGGTGGGAACATCTACTATAACTCTGTAGTTGACCACTTTCTCTGATTCCGTAAGGAATTCCAAATTCCTGACCCTCGAACATACGCAAACAGTTAACCAAACTGCGGATTTTCAACAAAAGATGAAACTTCTACAGCTTGTAACTTTCGTTCTACTTATCAGAATCTTACGAATGTGGACAATTTGGAAAGGTGGGAACATCTACTACAAGTCTCTAGTTAACCACTTTCTCAGATTCCGTAAGAAATTCCAAATTCCTAACCGTCGAACATACGCAAACAGTTAACCAAATGCGGATTTTCAACAAAAGCTGAAACTTCTACAGCGTATAACTTTTTGCTCTACTTGTTAGAATCTAACGAAACCGAACAATTTGGAAAGGTGGGAACATCTATTACAACTCTCTAGTTGATTACTTTTTCAGAATCCTTATGGAATTCTATCCACCGTCCGTCGAACACACGCAAAAACTAACAAAAGCAGCAGATTTGACAAAAAGGCTAAAACTTTGGAAGCTTGTAACTTTTGCTCCGCTTATCGGAATTTAACCAAATCATACAATTTAGAAATGTGGGAACATATACTACAACTCTCAAGTTGATGACTTTTTCAGGTTCCCTATGGAACTCAATCTACCGTTCTTTGAACATATGCAAACGTTAACAAAAACAGCAGGTTTCTTTAACAAAAGCTGAAACTTTGAAAACACAACTTCCACTCCGCTTATCGGAATCCAACTAAATAGGGCAATTTGGAAAGGTGATAGAATCTACTACAACACTCCAGTTGAACACTTCTCCAATTTCATTAAGTAAAAGACTCAAAAACAACAAACAATCAAAACAGCAAGCACTTCAGCCCAAGCTGGCTGCTGTGTTTTGTAAAGGCCTATAACTCCTACTCCGCTTATCAGAATATAACCAAATAGGGAAATTTGGAAAGGTGAGAATGTCTACTACAACTTCCTAGTTGGTCACTTTCTCTGACTCGGCAAGGGTAAGAGGCTCAAAAAAAAAAAAAAACAAACACGCAAAACAGCGAGCACTCTCAGCCAAGCTGGCTGCTCTATTTTGTAACAGCCATAACTTTTGCGCCTCTTATCGGAATCTAACCGAATAGGACATTTTGGAAAGGTGAGAATGTCTACTAAAACTTTCTAGTTGGTCACTTTTCCAAATTCCATAAGGAACACCAAGTTCCAACCCCTCGAATCTAGGCCGTTTTTCACCCCCAAAACAGCAAGTGCTGTCTTTTGCCCAACGCTCGCTGTTTTGAGGGAAACGGTTGTTTCACCCATCAAAACAACTCAAAAAAATCTATAAAAATTAGGTCATGCTAACAACCACATATAAGAACCACTAAAATTAATTTGGAATTGAAATTCCAACTTTAACACAAGTAATTAATTCCTACTACATAGTAGTTTAGGGTTGATTCTTTGGGTTCTATTTTGTGTTCTACCCTTCAATCTTTTTATGCCATCTATTTTAATCCTCAATCAACAACATACAAAAATAATAACAATAATAATACTATAAACAAGGATGAGAATGAGAAACCCCCACCCAAATTGGTTTGTAGGAAGAGCTACCCTTGCCCTTCTCCTCCTTGCTCCTTGTTCTTGCTCTCCTTCAAAGAGAACCCATGAACCCTAACCCCTCTTTTGATTTGATTTGATCTCTTTTCTTTTCTTTTCTTCTCAATATTTTTCTAAGCTTTAAACAAAACAAAAAAAGAAGGAATGAGATGAAAAAGAGAGGAAGAGACACAAAAAAATGAAAGGGGCTTTTGCCCTTAGGTGTTGGTCGGCCATTGATATAGAAGAGGGAGAGAGAGCAAGTGGTTGAGAAGACTCCACTTGTCACTTTCTCTTGTGCCTCACACAATTCGAATCAATTCGCAATTTTAATTTACAATCAAACCCAATTAATTTTCTATCAACACCCTAATATACTCTTAACCCTTCATTTGATCAAGATTGATAAAAAATAAGAGAAATTTCCTAAAAATCACATACTACATGATTTCGTACAAACGTACGAAATCGATACAGTATATATATGTACATATATCTAATTATACAGATAATTTTTATCAGTTAAAAGGAATAATCTCTACCAAAAATATTTTAATACAAAAACAATAATAAAATAATCTTATTACCGACTCGAAAGATTTCAGTATCAATTTGATACAAAACAGTCATATACCGACTTGTATATATACATAGAAAATGTTTGTTAACAAAGCCGGGTGATATCCACCAAAAATATTTCATTTCTGAAGATAATATTAAAATAATAATTTTTAATATCTGCCCGGGATTTTCCAGACATTTTCTCAAAAACGCATTTTTCAAGATTTTGTACAAGTGCATAAAACTGATACAATACATATATATACTTACTAGTATATATATTGAGATTACATTTTATTAGTAAAACCAAGTAATTTCTATAAAATATTTTAACTTTAAAAATAATAATTATATAAATATAATATCCATCCGGGATATTACATGATACTTGATACTTGACACTTGACACGTGATTACTTGACACTTGACATTTGACACTTGATACTTGACATGTGATTAGTTGATATTTGATAGTTGTACCTGAGTACACTGCCCTCTATGATCCACTACGAAATCTAAGCACAACTTGTTTGAATGTAGCAACCATGTGGTAAAATTTAGGACGGATAAAGTGCTACCTAGATAGGACTAGATACAAGACTTAAAATAACATGATCACTTGCTCATACTTGTTACCTGTACATGCCACTCGACACTTGTTACTTGATACTTGCTTGCTTGCTACTTGATGTCACTTGCACTTTACTATCTTGCCAGGTCACTTGATCCAAGCCTTGATTAAGAGTTGGTGCACTATTTTTTGTCACATTTCTTCCATGCTTACTTCTGTATTTACTTTCGCTGTTACTCTATACTTGTCTATCTGTTTTCTGTATTTGTTGCCTGCACTACAAGCTGCCCGTAACTTGCAGTGACGGGCATTTTATTTCTCTTTCCTCTTCCTGCAATTTGTAACTTGCAGACTTTGGTGACCAGCTGCCTGAGGGAGTAGGTGACCAAACATTCTAGTTGGCTGGAGTTCTTGCTACAATTTGTTTCTCGTTGTTTTTGAATAAATGTAATTGCTACATGGATTATCTTGTATTGGGCATTTTGTCCCAATTTGTGTTTTGTTCCAGACTTGGTTATTTGAAGATTAAGTATTCTTGTTTTCAATAATCCTGTTGGTTATGTTAATTCATTTATTCATGCGTGGATAATTATTTCTTGTTTATCCTTGTTTATACTTTTGAATTCTTGTAAAGATCCTTATAGCTTATGAATGGTGAAAGCCATTCGCTGGACTTGTGTCCTGTATCCGTATTCCGTATTCCTTTTTGAGAGCGGGGGCGTGACAATTTTGGACTGCATATTGTTCTTCATTCTCAATATAAATTCATCTATTGTTTTGGTCGTATGTGATTTCAATCTTCTTGATTCAATTTTTCTGGCAATTTTTTATCTCTGCATGATTTATTTAATCCCAATTTATTTATTCCATGGCCTAATTAATTATCTTTTACTTCCTACCCTATTGGATCCAATCCTACCCTAAAACCCTATAATCCTATACCTCTTATTGGATTTTAAACCCAATAGCCCAATACCCTAAAACACACTATATAATACTAATCTACCCTAACCCCAATTATCAAAACCCTAATCCTCCATTAATCTACAGCCGTCACCCTTCCCTTACCACCTCTCTCTTACCCATCCTGCATCCCGCACCCCCTCTCCGGAGCTCCGCCGCCGCACCTCCCCCTTGTCGACTAGTCACCGTCGCCCCGACGTCGCGCCGCCCTGCACGCCCACGCCAGCACCCTACCACCTCTTCTCCTCATCCCGAGCCTCCAATGCCTGCGACACCCAGTCGCAAACCCTCTTCCTTGGTGCGAGCCTCCGTGTTTCCCATTGTCGCCATGCTTTCACCTTGCCGTCGCTACCCTGTCCTCGAACACCAGTCGAGCCCCTTTTCTATCGTCAACCACCTCCCATCGTAGAGCACCCCCCTTGCTGTATGTTGTGATCAAGATTCAACCCCAACCGTCCGATGTCCTCCCGATCGTGATCTTGATCATCTTCATCAACATCAAGACCCATGTATATGTGTTCGTTGTCAGGATCCGTTCCCATTATTCTTTCATCAAATTTGTCGTCTACATGCCAAGGCAAGTAACTTGTATAACTTTTATTTGTATTCAAGTACAAAATACCGCATGTAGTCTCGCTCTCGTATTGTGTTTGTTCTTATGAAAATCTCTTGATAAATCTTGATCTCATTCATTTGATCCATTCGTAATCTTGATCCATCATCCTAAGTTGTCTCACACATTACATGAAAATAAACCAGATCTAGATAGACTCTTGATGCATGTATATATGTTCTTCATGATCTATGATAGGTTTGTATTTGTTGTATGCTTGGTGTATTAGATATGTTGACTTGTGGTAGACTTGTTAAATACCTATTGCTGCTGATTTTGGTCTGGGAGCAAACTGATGAATTTGTGGATTCTTGAGAAAACGAATAAAGCAAGCCTGTTGACCTGTTGACCTTCACCAACATGTTGGTCTTGTTTCTTGCCGCTGCCGCAAACCTGCAAAAAGTGCGATACACCGGGATTGATCCCGGCAATGCACCCTCCGATGCTCTTGTCAGTAATCAGAAGATTATGACAAAGCTTTATGTAGAAAAATATTGATTACCTTATTATGGTGGGGGGAGAGGGGTATTTATAGTCGTCTTAGGAATCCGTTTCGAGATAAAGACAAATCTCTACTTCCAGGTGTGGATGGATAGAAGTGGTTAAAACCACCTCTTAGGGATAATTATGAATATGGATTCTTCTTTATTCTTCTGAACTAGTTTGTAACGGGTTGGGACCCATACCTAGTAGGACAGATCCGTTCATGGATTATTGGACATTGAACAAAGACCCAGTTCCCATTTTAGACCCATTTGTAAGTGAAATTACTGTTTTACCCCTTAGAGCTTTAAGATTCGTGCTCAATTTGAACGATCCCGATTTAATCCTATTTTTAGCCATATCACGAGCCTCCCACTCCTGGAGACTAGGTCCTACAGTTTTTGAGGAGTAGCTTTGTTTTCTAATGGCGTACGGGATTTTATCGAAGTTCTCGGGGGAGTTGGATCTTGCTCGAGGTCTAACGCTGTTATTTTGAGTTTGTAAAATACCCAAAATTATTCTCAGATTTTTCTGGATTTTTTGTGATTTTTTCAGATTTTTCTGAATTTTTTATTCAATTTCCGAATTTAAATAATTAATTATCGAAAATTTTAATTAATTATTCTAATTTAATAATTATTATTTTCAGAATTTAAAAATTATTTTTAAAAATTTTTATTTAATTTTTCTGATTTTTTAAATACTTATTTCAATTAAATAAATAAATTAATTAATTAATATTACCTGGACACGTGGCGCAATCCTGTGCGTTGATCAAAATCAGAGAGCGCGCATCGCAAAGCAGGGCATTTTTTTCCTGTAAGCAGCTCGGTCCCCCGGTTGCTGGCACACGTTGCCAACTCACCATAAGCTGCCACGTGGTCAGTCAGCATTGACCGTTGACCGCCACGCGGCACTGTTTTTTTTTTTCTTCTTCTACCTATGGTCTTCTTCCTCTACTCTCTCTCGTCTCCCTCCCTTGTCGCCTTCTCCGACCACTTCTCCGTGTGCCGTGTAGCTCGGCATCGGCGAGGTGAGCTCCGGAGTGGAGAAGGAGCTCGTAGGTTCTCGATGAGGGGAGAGGAGCTCGGCGAGGAGGCGTCGTGGAGCTCGACACTTCGGGTGGAGAGCTCAGGGACAGTGGGTTCGGTTGCGGTTTGGCGATGAGTTTGGTCGACACCGAGGCTTTTGGGTTTGGAGCTCGGAGTGAGCTCGTGAAGGAGACGGAGCTCAGCAGCGATGCTTGGTGTGGAGATGAGAGGGGGAGGTCGACTACGGTGCTTGTTGACTAGAGCTGAAGCTCGGGAAGGAGAAGAGGAGGTTGGAGCTCGAAGATGGAGAAGCATGTGCTCGACAGTGGGTTCGGAGCTCGAGGTTTTGGAGCTCGTGAGCTTAGTGACGAAGGTGCTCGGTATTAGAGATGGCTTCGAGCTCAGCATTGGAGGTTGGTTGTAATGGCGAGGCGGTAGCTCATCGAGGAGGGAGGATGGCATCGAGGAGACTTGTCATTGGAGCTTGAGCTCGACCTGGCTTTGATGGTGAAAGCATGGCGAGGAGGTCAGAGCTCGGAGCTTCGGAGGGGAGCTCGACTGAGGGGTTGGAGCTCGACAAGACATGGGGTCGGCCTCTTGGAACTCGGCCAGGTGAGAGGGGGAGTTCGGCATGGGTTCGACGAGGCTTTGGTCTTCACAAGAGAGCTTGGTGAGGAGGTGGCTCGACCTTTGGAAGTCGGCGCTCGGGAATTCAGAGAGCTCGACAGTGGAGATCAAAGTTTGGGTTCGAAGCTTGACTACAGAGGTGCATGACGGTTGATCCGAGATATGTGGCACAATCAGGACGGTTGATCACGATCATGGCGCGAATCACGAGGGATAAGTTGTTTTGCGTCAATTTCACGATCGGTGCAGCTGTGTTGTGACCCACTTTCCTGGTGCTACGGAGGTCCGATCGGGGCATGTGAACCCTCTTTTCGAAGCTGACTCGAAGATCTACAACTTTTCTTTAGGAGTCAATTGAAGAATCACCCGTATTGAGGGTCAGAATAGGCCCGCAATATCTTCGCTTCTGTCTGCATCTCGGATTGTAGATCCGAAATACGTGGCGAGATCTGAGCCGTCTAATGAAGACCTGGCGCGAATCACGAGGGATTAGTGATTTTTGCCAATACACAGCTCGGTACCTCGCTATCTCTGATTGTAGATCCGAAGTACGTGGCGAGATCTGAGCCGTCTGATGAAGATCTAGTACGAATCACGAGGGATTAGTGATTTTTTGCCAATACGTAGCTGGTACCTCGGTAGCTCGAATTCTAGATCCAAAGTACGTGGCGAGATCTGAGCCGCTTGATGAAGATCTGGCGCGAATCACGAGGGATTAGTTGTTTTCCCTCAATACGCAGCTCGGTACCTCGGTAGCTCGAATTATAGATCCAGACGTGGCAAGATCTGAGCCGTCTGATGAAGATCTGGCACGAATCATGAGGGATTAGTGATTTTTCGCCAATACACAGCTCGGTACCTCGGTAGCTCAGATTGTAGATCTGAAGTACGTGGCAAGATCTGAGCCGCTTGATGAAGATCTGGCGCGAATCATGAGGGATTAGTTGTTTTCCCTCAATACGTAGCTGGTACCTTGGTAGCTCGGATTGTTGATCCAGAGTACGTGGCAAGATCTGAGCCACTTGATGAAGATCTGTCAAGTTGAGAAGAGCTTCGGTCTCCGGAATCTTCGAAGAGGAGCTCCACTCCTGTGGGCTATGAAGATGAGCTAGGAGGATCCTCACAAGACCCATTTGGGAGACGAGTTTGAGGAGCAACTCTAAGGAAGAGTTTTGAGATCCGAACTCGCTTAGAAGATGACCACTCGGGAGGTAAGTAGGACGAAGAATCACCTCCAGGCTCTAGGAGAGAGCCGTTCGGGAGACAAGTTTGAGGAGCAACTCTAGAGGAGAGTTTGAGCCCGAACATGTTGTTTAAGTGAGTTTCAACAGTTGTAGGAGCAATTTTGAATGGTGAGCTACTTTGTACTCGCTCGTTCGCAAGTAGCTAAAGCGGCATCGAACCAAGTGTTGGATCCGAACTTGTCTTTTGAGGGGTTTAACCAGTTGCAGGAGCAACTCCGAATGGTGAGCTGCTCCGCACTTGCTTATTGCAAGTGGTTAAAGCAGCATCGAACCAAGTATTGGACTCCAAACTCATTTTTTGAGCTTAGTAAGTTGTGGAGCATCTCTGTAGGACAAGATGGACTCCGAACTCACCATTTAACGAGCCGTAGATGTGTCTCGGAGAGGTAGAAATGAAGCAAGTGCAATAATAGAAAAAGGCTAAGTTTTATTGAGACAAACTAAGTGGCTGCTTCAATGGGGCGAGCCATTATTACATGCTTCCGGACCGTGTTACAAGCATCGACCTTATTGAAAACTAAAATCCTACTTTTACGATAGGGTGAAGTCCTCTTGGGAGGAGTTTAGTTCTCCCCTCATTGGACCTCCATGGATAAGGTGAAGGACGGTCCGAGGTTCGGAATCTTGGAACTCGACGGGCCTCTTTGTTTGCTTGTAGGCTCCTCGGATGGAAGATCAGGCCCCGTCTCTTGGGACAAACTTGGCAAGGTGTCCCCGCTATATGAGTTCTTCGATTTCCTCTGTAAGAGCCCGACAATCATCCGTGTCGTGGATGTGGTCCCTGTGAAAGCGGCACCACTTATCCCTGTTTCTTTTCTTGCCAGGGGTATTCATTCTACGGGGTGCGCGGAGTAGTCCTTCCTTGTCTACCTCCATAAGAACTGTTGATATGCTAGCATGGAGGGGGGTGAACTTCTCAAAATGAGGCGCTGGGCGGCGTTGGCCATTGTCGTTCCTCTGGAGTTTTTGTTACCCTTCTTCGCTCGCATTCATCCGTTTGTTCCCGGAAGATTATTCCTCAAGAGTTGGGGATTGGGAGCCTCTTCCACTCGAATGTATTTCTCACTCCTAAGCAAGAGTTCTGAGAAATCCCAATGAGGCTTCTTGGCACGGGACGCCTTGAGGTCGGCATTAGTGACGTCGTGCCCGAATGTCGCCAAGGCTACCGATTGGTTGAGGGAGGCAATAGACCGGGCTTCGGCGGTGAAGCGCCGAAAATCTCTTAGGCGTTCACCCTTTCTTTGGTTGAGGGTTACCAAAGATACAATTATTTTTTCGGCCCGACGGCTACTCACAAATGAGTAAGGAAGAGCCCATCGAACTGATCGAATGAGAAGATGGAGGCCGAGGTGAGTCGAGAGTACCATTCTCTCGTAGGAGCCTTCAGCGTGGTAGGGAAGGTCTTGCAAAGGAGCGCATCCGAAGCCTGGTGGATCATCATGAGAGTTTTAAAACTCTCGATGTGGTCGGCGGGGTCTGACTCCCCGTTGTATGACTCAAAGTTAGAGGGCTTGAAGTTTTGCTAGACCGGGGCTTCCATGATGGCTCGGGAGAATGGGGGCCTGCTCGGGCAGAAATTCGTCGCCCGTTGTTCCTCTTCTCTATCAAGTCGGCCAAGGCCCCTCTCCATCTCGTGGAGACGGCGGTAGACCGAGTCTTCCCTTAGGTCATATCCTGTCGAGCCGCTAGACTCTTTCCCATGCGAAAGGGGACTGGGAGTGCGGTGGTGATGGCTTGGGGCAGGTTGAGGACTAGGTGCCCATTGCTCGTGGCTGGGAGCAACGTTAAGGGCCTGCAGAACAGCATCTTGGAGATCTTGGAACTCTGCCCTTGTGACTGGTGCCTCTCCAGCTTGGCGGTCCCTATGTATGGCTCGCTTTACTAGAGTATGACTTCTCCGCCAATGGCATTGAGGGGACTCTCTTCGCCTCCTCGGGGGAAGGGATCTTCTGGTCCTCGGTCTGCGGGGGCTCCGGACTCTTGAGACCCCTAGGGTGCTCAGGTTGATGGACTCCCCCAAGGGCTCACCATCCATTCAGGCGAGTTCGGAGGTCGACCCCCTTTTGGCGGTTGACAATTTGTCAAGCCCCACTTCCCAAAAAGAATACGGAATACGGATACGCAACAAAACCCCAGCGAATAGTTTTCATCATCCATAAGCTGTTCAAGAAATCTTTACAACATTCACAAGAATCATCAGAGTAGGAAGCAAAAGAATCAACCACATGCACATATGAGCAAAAATACCAACAAGAATACTTGAAACCAAATGTATAAATCTCAAATAGTCATGATCTGAATAAAACAAATATCTTGGATCACATTGCCCAAATGCAAGAATAAATCCAAGTCTCAAAATACAATATTGTTCAAGCAAGCTACAAGAAATAATAGTAATAAAATGCAGCACCAATACTTCATGTCACCCATACCATCTGGAACCTGTTCTCCAAAATCTGCAATTCAACGAATGCAGGAAAGAGGAAAAGAGAATAACAAGTACCCGTCAATTGCAAGTGACGGGCCACTTACAATGTAGGATACAAGCACATGGGAAAACTAACTCACAACATGGTATAAGCATGATGTCAAAATAAACAACTAGCATGGCAAAAGTGAACAAGTGTAAATGGCATGAATCAAGCGTCAAGTAATCAAGTATCATATAAACATGCATCAAGTGTCAGGTATCAAATCTCATGTAAACAAGTCTCATGTAACATGTAGTCAAGTGTCAAGCAAGCATGTATCATGTTCAAGTATCATGTATCAAGTCTTTTAGTGATTACTATCTAGGTAGCACGTCATGCATCCCACCTTACATGGTTGCTACAGCAAACAGTTTCTCTTTAGAATTCATAGTGGACCACAGAGGCAATATACTCGGGGACAAGTCAAGTAATCGAGCTCTAAGCTCCAAGTATCATGTATCATGTAATCACGTGTCAAGTTGTGCAAGTGGCAAGTATCGTGTCTTGCGTGTAAGTATCAAGTAATCACGTGTCAACTATCATGTCTCAAGTAATCGCGTAGGATCAGTGGATCCCCTTCCGAGTACACATTTCTGAATTATCCACTATTAGATCTGTCCCTTAAACCCCGGCTTGGTTATTTATTATTAATGTCAAACAAGCGTGTATATGTGCAAAATATATGAGGAATAACATGGCATGATCATGTGACAAGTGAAAATTGCAAGATAAACATGTACGAGTGCAAGATATCTCATAAAGGCATAAAATAGACAAATCTCAAGTTCAGTACAGCAAGACCATATTGTAGTAAAACGGTGATTCCCAGTGTTACAAGCATGCAAATCTGAATCCGTCAAAAACTCTAGAAAATAGACTCCCAACCGAATCCAGCGAGCATAAATAAGTCATATATTAATTCACAAAAACATAGCTCAAAACTGATATGAATACAGAAATTAGGTTCAGCCAGAAATCAGGAAAACGAATTCAAGAACAGGAAAACAGCATGAGAACACAATAAATAAATCCACGAAAAATCTGGGGTATTCCCCTATATGTCGAGTATCTAAATATTAAGTTTCATAATTTTCCAGTAAAATTAGATCATTCATTAAAAATAAGAAAACATCAATAAACGAGAGTTTGGTAATCTGGAATTTCCAACACTGTTGTACGAAAACTAAAATATCTCGCAAGCCGTGAAACAAAATCCAAATCCGTCAAAGGGAGATAAAAATAGAAAAAATATATTAATTCTCATATTTCTCGAATATTTTGCATACAATAAAAGGAATCAGGGTGAAAATAAGATTCTTTACAGAACAGCAAACAAAATACAGCAAGTATAGTTTTTATAAATAAGCGTGAAACGACATCTAAAACTCATCAATAAAATCTACCTAGAATTCTGGGTAATCCCTAGATATGTATAGAAATACTGGCCAAAGTTTCAGTTCAAAATAATATGGGTAGCATAAGTATCAAAATAATTTAGTTATCAAAATCAACAAGAAACGAAATCTGGAATTTATATACACCTCTGTAGTAAAACAGTCATATCTCACACATACAAAAATGAAATCGAGCAAGCTCAGAGGGGTTTGAAAATAGACAAAATTCTCTAAAACACATGTGTTATACTGAAATTAAGATACTGACTTCAAGACAGTCCAAAACAGCAAACAAAACAGATCAGCGACAAAATAAAGATTTTTCCCTTTAACAACAACTCAACATATATCATACAAAACTTGTTCAAAACATAACCAAACATGAAATCGAGTCTACCAAGTGTCCAAACATCATGAATTAGGGTATCTAGCATGTTCACACCAAAAATATCACATGGGTCTCCACCAAATCACGAATTCTCACGAAAGTCTCACGTACATGATCAAAACCAAGAACGGGTAAAACCTAAGTTAATTCATGTCCATATTGTGTCGTGAATCATCTATGATCAAATTTTCACAGTTGAGACAAAACCCATCAAACATAACACAAACAAGAGTCGTCTCTAGACCTAACTACACTTATTTTGGACTTGTATCAAACAAAGGAATTGGAGTACAAGTTGCTTGCCTTAACCGAAGATGAAAAACGACGAAAACCAAGAGTAACGAGCAAAACCCACGAATGAAAATCACGAATCAATGAATCGAAACAAACTTGAGTGAAAATCTCCACACGAACAAACTCCACAAAGCGAGAGGTGATCCAAGAGGGATGATGACAATAATGGCATGCGGCCACAAGAGAGAACACCAAGAGAGAGAGACGATGGATTATGTGTGGTGGTGTAGGAGATGGTCAGCCAAGGGATCGAGGGGCTCGGGTGTTGGGGTGTTGCGGGTTGGACACCGGCCGGGAGGGAGGTCGGCGGCCTGGTGTGTCGGGATGGGGTGTGCACATGCCGAATGTAGGGAGGCTCGGCCTGGGGGGGTCTGGCATCGAACTGCTGTGTGCAGGTGGCGCAAGGGAACAAGGAGGAAGGGGGGAGGCTGGGTGTAGAGATGTGGAGGCTAGGGTTTAGGGTTTGGGTTTAGGGAGAAGGATTAGAGATATATATATAAGGGGATTAGGGTTAATGGGTAATTGGGTTGTGGGTAATTAGGAGGAGTAGTAGGATTTGATTAAATGGGTTTTTAATTAGGATACAAATGTATAGGATATCAAATAGGATTGGGGATTTAATTTGGTTTTGGTAATCTTTTTAGGGATCAAACAATAGGATTGGGAAAAGGATAACAACCAATCACCTCCACAAGCACCCAAGAACAAAAATAAAGAGGACAAGAACCAAATGAATGAAAGAACAATAATAATGAAGAACGAAACTAAAACACAACCAATCAACCACAAGAAGCTCAAAATGAAATAAACGAATATATATTGAAAACAACTCCAATATACGGTTCAGAAAAAAAAATACAAGGGAGAAAATACACCAAAACGGAAAATACACAAAATGAAAAACAGGGTTACAATCCTACCCAGCTAACAAGAAAAATTTCGTCCTCGAAATTCAAAAGGAAGATACGTAGGGTAACCCCAAAACAATCAAAACAACAAAATAAAAACTACTCAAACAAATGAGAAAACTTCTGCTGAATCTCCTCCTCCAGCTTCCAAGTTGACTCACCAGGCGAGTGAGGATTCCAAGCAACACGAACCAACTTGATGATCTTGTTCTTAAGCACTTTCTCCCGCCGATCCACAATAGCAACTGGCAGAATCTCACAAGTCAAATCCGGCCGCACGGTCAACTCAGAATAGTCGATCACGTGGCTCTCATCTTGGATATATCTCCTGAGTTGTGAGACATGGAAAACATCATGCACTCCTAATAAAGCTGGCGGCAATGCTTTGGATGACTCTGATGGGAGCCCCCCTGGGCAGTCCCCCGATACCCTAGAGGGGCCTGTTGAGGAGTAGGTTGTTAAAGAAGAACATCTTGAACTAGAGGAGGGGGAGGGGGAGGAAGAGGAGTGGTTTTTTGGCTGGAGACCGCTGCCTTCCCCTTCTCTTTTGGATGCATGGCTTGAAACTACCCTTGCTGATGAAGTTAGGTTGGATTGCTATTTCGCTTCCCACAGACGGCGCTAATCTGTTGGTGATTTTGGTGTGAGAGCAAATAAATAAATTTGTGGATTCTTGAGGAAACGAATAAGGCAAACCTGTTGACCGTCACCAATGTGTTGACTTGTTTCTTGCCGCTGTCGCGAACCTGCAAAAGTGCGATACACCGGGATGGATCCCGGTGACGCACCCTCCGACGCTCTTGTCAGTAATCAGAAAGATTATGAAAGAGCTTTATGTAGAAAAATATTGATTACCTTGTCACGGTGGACGGAAAGGGGTATTTATAGTCGCCTTAGGGATCCATTTCGAGATAAGAACAAATCTCTACTTTCCAGTGTGGATGGATAGAAGTGGTTAAAGCCTCCTCTTAGGGATAATTATGAATATGAATTCTTCTTTATCATTCTGAGTTGGTTTGTAACGGGTTAGGACCTGTACCCAGTAGGACAGATCCGTTCATGGGTTATTGGGCTTTGAAAAAAGACCCAGTTCCCATTTCAGACCTGTTTGTAGGTGAAATTACCGTTTTACCCATGAGAGCTTTAAGATTCGTGCCCGATTTGAACGATCCGATTTAATCCTATTTTTAGCCATTTCAATACCCATACCATGTTAATTCGAATATCTAATATATCATGTTTTACATTATAATCCAATTTGGATCTGTTGCATATGAGTTGTTTGATTAAGTGCATGAAAAGAGATTTTGTTTTGTTGCTGCCCTGATTTGGTTCAACGTTTTAGACCCTGTTAAGGTCAGTAAAATAAATTATTTTGTGAATATGATTTGTAGGCCTGCATGTCTAATTTTCAGAACTTTCGATAGATCTTGATTTCGATTTTTGATGTGTGAGTTATTGCTGTTTTACTGCAGCTGTGTTGAAATTTTCAGTTTCTGTTTTACGAGATTGTTGTATGTTTATTTATTTTAAAATTGATGTTAAAAGTAAAATTTGGACTCAATATTTTTCTGGATATTATTAAACATGACTGGGATCAACCCCTAATTTTTGTGGAATTTTTTAATTACTTTTATAATTTATTTCATGCTTGCGAAACAAATCAATATACTTCCAAACTGTATGTTGTTCAGTGAAGAACTTTATTTTCAACCTGATTCCAGTCGTTGTTGATTAAAACCTTGTGAATATGAAATGTAGTCTGCTGTGTCTATTTTACAACACTTTTTACGGATTTGGATTTTGAGTTATACTTTGTGATGTATCACTGTTTTAGTACTACTGTATCTAAAATTTCATATTCATAAACTTGTTGTGTCTTTATGTTTTCTGAATTTATTTGACTATGCTATCTACAATGGAATTTTATGAAATTTTATTTGCAGATACTAGACATGATAGGGAACCTTCTAGATTTTTCTTAGATTTAATCAGTAAGTTCTTGTGCTACTTTCATGCTTATAAATAAAACTTACAATTTCTGGCTGAACTTAAATTTTGTGTAAAACGCTGTTTTGAACCTTGTTGCTATACTTGTAATGTGACTTGTGTATATGCGCTGGATTCGGCTGAGAGTCTATTTTCTAAATTTTCTGACGGATCCAGGTTTGCATTCTTGTCGCAACGTGTCACGCATCGTTTCCCAAAAATACGGAATACGAGCATATGACATTGGCCCAGCGAATGACTAATGTCACCCATAAGATTTTTATCCGATCAACCCAACAATATAATCAATACAGAACAATTGTGCATGCAATAATAATAGTCTCATGAACAATAATACTTGGAATGAAGTAATATGAAATATCCAAATAAAATAAACCAACGTCTAGAAACAATAATAAGATCCGGGTCATAAGCCCAAGACAATAATAAATTCCAAACACAATAGTAACAAGTCTCATTACATTAAGTTCAATAAAACAATAAGCAACTAGAAAGCATTAGATCTTCAGAAAGTTTGTTCTCCAATCCCAGCAGGCAATTCTCCATCAACACCTGTAAACACTTCATCTAAAACGAGGAGAAAAATTGTCCTTAGAGCAAATCATGGACAACAAGGAGAGAAAGTAGGGAATAATGGAATAACGGTATAACAATGAATTCAATGGATCAATATGAATCAATAACATGGGATGATAGCAATAATCAATATCATGATAATCGATGCAATGACTATAAACAATGATTCACTATTCGATAACAATATTCAATGATCAATATCAATAACACTTAGGCAATATTCGATATCAATAGGAACAATAATGAACAATATGCAATGTCGATGTGGTGTCAATCCTTAAATCTATTAATCATTTTAATCCTAGCTAATGTAGCACTTCGTGCGTCCCATTCATTTACCACATGGTTACTACATACAAACAAGTTACGTTTGTTAGTGGTGGATTTTATAGATCATGTACTCGGCAACAATATCCAATAATGACCAATAATTTAATGACTGATGACCGAATCAATTGAGATACTGTAATCAGTATTCTACAATCAACCGATAACCGATATGACCGATATGACCGATATGACCGATAGAATGATAGACCGATAGACCGATAAATAGGAAAACACGGGCCCCTCCTCCGAGCACAATCCTTATATTGTCCATTACTAAAGTCAAGAATTAAACCTCGGCTTGTTAATTATTTTATTAATGCAACAATATAATATACAATTTATGACATGAGATGAACAATAGTATCAATAGGATAGCAATAGGACGATAACTTAGATAGGACAATTAGAATAATGACAATGGGCCATTAGGAAGATAAAAACTAGAAGATAAAATTCTGGACAGCAAGAGTAGTCTTTACAAAAATGTAATTTTCTGCTATTTCAGAACTCAAAAACTAAATCTGTCAGAAATTATAGAAACTAGACTTCCACACGGTTCCAATGCATATTTAAAGTTCAAAATCCGACAACAGTAGCTAGATCAACCAGATCATTCTTTATAGATTTTATGTTCAGGAAGAAATTCGACACCATGTTATTTTAGAATCAGCAAAAACTCAATAATGAATTCAGTAAAAATATTTATTAAACCCCTAAACATGTTAAGCAACAATCTAGAAATTTTCAGGGCAAAATTTTAACATTTGATCAGTCTTTTAACCGTTTAAGCATGAATCATACAAGAATATGAAGTTCTGGAAATAAAAACACAAGTGTAATAAAACGGGCATAACTTTCTCTAGACAACTCAGAATTCAGAAATTCATGATGTTCTGGAACTTAGAAAGATAAGGCTACAATTATTATTCAGAAAGTAATTTATTTTAAGATCATTTACTAGTTCGAAAATAGCAGACAACATACAGCCAGCAAGCAATATACAGGATTTTGAGTATTTTCATGAAATAATTTAATTATACATGATGGGTATCAATTCTATTAGTCGATGAACTTTATAATCAGCATGATGGTGTAATAACATGATCAATAAAATTAAGAACACATACATGCATTAATTTAACATCAACCAAACAACAATGGATCAATCAAACATACAACCTAGCAATTCTTTCTACAATAATTAATTGTGTCGTGATTATATGATTAACCCTATTATCGATACTATATGAATGCATAAAATATTCAATCTGTAGAGTCAAAAATGGCACGATGTCAAGAATATTAGGGTTAGCTTGTGTAAACCCTCAATAGACCCAACGAAGATAATCAATACAATAATATGATAACGAATATGATGTACTTACAAGAATTTCAATAAAACTTGAATTTGATACAATGTACAATTCAAGGAAAAAGTGACTTGCCTTTTGGACGACGAAATTGAATACCAAGAATAACGGGATAAGGATCCCGAAGCAATGAACCCACGAACCAACAAAATTTAACACGTGTATAATACGTTCTCAAAGAGACAAGGTAGCAACAGTAACCACAGCAAGAGCAGAGGCAAGGGGGCTCGGGATCTGGCTACTCGACATCGACGATTGGACGACGGCATCGCGGTGGCGGCTGCGCAACGGGAACATGGACAAGGGCGTCAGGAGGGTGTGTTGGCAATCGGGAAAAGGGAGCAATAATGGGGTCGGAGTTTTGGGGTTGAGCAGGAATGGGAAAAGCAAGGGGGTGTGGATGGGGTGCTGGGTGGTCAACGGGAGGGGGGTCGACGAAGGGTGGGTTTGCTGGAGATCGAGGGCATCGGAGGATGGGTTTTTTGTGTGGAAGATGGTGAATAGTAATGGCACAGGTTTCTGACGTGGGAGAGAGAAATAAGGAGGAGAGAGAAAAAGGAGAGAGGAGAGAGATTAGGCGGCTTTTAGGATTTTTATTGTGCAACTTTTAGGGTTTGTAATAGAGTTATATTTATAGGGTATACATAGGATGTTCGGTTAAGGATTTAGGATCCAATAATAGCGGTTTTGGGTCAAGAACAATTGCAATTGGGTTTTAGGGTTCAACAAGAGATGGGTTTGAAGACCATAGGGTTCAAATAAAATACTCACAATTAAATAAAAGAAAAATACGATCAACAAAAAAATAGTTCATCAAGAAGAACAAAGAATTTTGTGAATAAAAAATTAAATCCAAATAAATAATTAAATAATACAAATGAATAGAATATAAATTGGGTTTGAAAATACATTGTGGTTTACCAAGAAAATCAGATCCAGTACAATAATAAAATAATTCAAAAGATGAATTTTAATTAAATAATCAAGAAATAACAATTAACAATTATAATCATAATAATAATAAAATCATACAACAAAATAGTATCCGGGTTTAACAATTTTATTAAAATAATCCAATTATAATATATTTGATTTAGGCTCAAATATAAATAGTCGATCAATAAGAAATGAGAAGTAAGATTAAAATACACCATTATTAAAAAAGAATAAAAATTTTCGATTAGAAAACACTGTAATAAAATATCTGAAATGAATTAATAAAAAAAATCAAACTATAGAAAATACACGAAAAGTATTTTTTGTCGGAAATGTGGGTAACACAATGGGAATCTCATATTTGGTGCAGCTCTGTCTTACTGTCCAGAATTTAAAATCTCATTGTCCTAGTCTATTATACGTTGTTTTGTCACCCGTTCGTGTCTTCTATCCAACTTGAACTTGTTCCTCGTTTCTTGTCATGTTTTTTTTGCCTTGTTTGTGCACATTAATGCTTGCTTTAATAATAATAATAAGTAATCAAGTCGGGGTTAAGGGAAAGATCTAGTAGTGAAAAATACAGAAATGTGTACTTGGAAGGGGGTCGTGTTTCCCACTTGCTTACCTGATTACATGCTTTCCTATAGGAGAGGTATACTCAAAGGGGATCCACAGATCCTACTTGATACTTGATACTTGACACGTAATTACTTGACACGTGATACTTGATACTTGATAGTTGACACGTGATTACTTGATACTTGATACTTGATACTTGATACCTGAGTACATGGCCCTCTATGATCCACTACAAAATCTAAACATAACTTGTTTGAATGTAGCAACCATGTGGTAAAAGTTTAGGACGCATGAAGTGCTACCTAGATAGGATTAGATACAAGAATTGAAAATAACATGATCACTTGCTCATACTTGTCACTTGTACATGCTACTTGACATTTGTTACTGGTTACTTGTTTGCATGCTACTCGATACTTGTTTCATGCTACTTGCACCCTATTATCCTGTCATGTTACTTGATTCCATTTCTTGTTTAAGAGTTAGTTGCTCTAATTTGTTGTCACATTTCCTCCATGCTTAATTCAGTACTTGCTTCTTGTTGTTTCCAGATCTGATTATTTGAGAAATTTGTGTTTGTTTCAAGTAATTTTGTTCGTTATGATAATTTGTTTCATGCATGCGTGGATGATTATTTCTTGTTTATTCCTTATTTATTCTTGTGTATTGTTGTAAAGATCCTTACAGCTCATGAATGGTGAAAGTCATTTACTGGACCGTGTCGCGTATTCATATTCCGTATTTCTTTTTCAGAAGCGGGGCGTGACAGTAGGAATCCACCTTAGTTGCTAATATCGGCGGTAGTTTAATTCATTCCATAGATTTATGCGGGTTGGGTATTTTGTTGATCACATTTGAATTGGGTTTCTACTGTTCTGTCAGTTGTTCCATGTTGCATTAAGTTTTTGGCCCTGTTTCTGTTAAAATTGTAACGACCCCAAATCCCCCCCCCCTTTTATTTATTTATTTATTTATTTATTTTTTTAACTATTTCCTGTTTAAATGATTTATTACTTAAACTATTCCTTACACTAGTTCTTACTTAGAATAATCTTCATAAATTTCAATTATTATTTCGGCAAAGTCTCCCCTGAAATATTACCCATTTCGCAGCGATTCCTTATGGAATTCTGCTAACAATTAAATATATCCCAATTCCGGAATTTAATATCAATCCTCCCCTGGCCAATCCAAGCAACAACACACAGGCCACATATATGTAGGGCTCTGGGGCATATCTTATCATAATATGCAAGATACAAATTAAAAACCAAAAATTCATTTGGAAGCATAATAGAGTTTTAGAAAAACCATAGAAAAATATTCAAAAACCAACACACCGAACCCAATACTCAACAACGAGGAGGGTACGGGTTTTAACATACTTATCTTATCACTATATATCACCTTCTCATATAGATACATACATAATTTTCCAAAATACAAATTATTACACGAATTTTATACTCTACACCTGTCACTCCCCGCTTCCCAAAAACAGAATACAGAATACGGATACGTGACTAAGCCCAGCGAATGATTTTCATCATCCATAAGCTGTTAGGATCTTACAACATTTCACAAGAATAATCAGAGTCAGAAGTAAGAAAAGCCAACCACGCATGCATATATGAATCAATATACCAACAAGAATTACTTGAAACCAAAATATAATAATCTCAAATAAACCAAATCTGAACAAGTCAAAAATCCTGGGTCATATTGCCCAAATACAAATAACCCAAGTAACCAAGTACAATTATTCAAGATAAGCAACAAGAAAATAATAATAATAATAGCAAGAGCTCCAGCATCTAGAATCTCATATCACCTACTCTATCTGGTAGCTGATCACCATAATCTGCAACTGAATAAATTGTAGGAAGAGGAAAAGAAAACAAAACGCCCGTCAATGCAAGTTACGGGCCGCTTGCAGTGCAGGGACAAGTACATGGGAAAACTAAACAAACACAGGGTAACAGCGAAAACAAGTATAGCATGGAATAAACATGATAATAAAATAGAACAACTAGCATGGCGAGATGAACAAGTACAAGTGGCATGTAACAAGTGTCAAGTGAACAAGTATCATGTAAACACGTAACGAGTATCAAGTATCAAGAATCAAGTAGACAAGTAAAAAGTAGCGAGTGTTAAGAATCAAGTATCATGTACAAGTAACAAGTATCAAGTAAACGAGTAACAAGTAACGAGTGTCAAGAAATCAAGTATCATGTACAAATAATAAGTATCAAGTGAACAAGTAACAAGTAATGAGTATCAAGAAATCAAGTATCATGTACAAGTAACAAGTATCAAGTAAACGAGTAACAAGTAATGAGTGTCAAGAAATCAAGTATCATGTATAAGTAACAAGTATCAAGTATCAAGTGATCATGTTCAAGTCTTGTATTTATTACTATCTAGGTAGCACTTCATGCGTCCCAGGTTTTTACCACATGGTTGCTACATTCAAACAATTTTGTTTTAGATTTCATAGTGGATCATAGAGGGCAATGTACTCAGGAACAAGTATCAAGTAATCGAGCTCCAAACTCCATGTATCATGTATCACGTGTCATGTTGTGCAAGTATCCAGTATTCACGTTTTAAGTGTGCAGGTGGCAAGTAATCATGTGTCAAGCTCCAAGTATCAAGTATCAAATAATCACGTAGGATCTATAGATCCCCTTCTGAGTACACGTTTCTGTATTTTCCACTGTTAGATCTTTCCCCTTAAACCCCAGCTTAGTTATTTATTATTATTATTCAAGCAAGCATGGATGTGCATAAACAAGGCAAGTATAACATGGTATAAACAAGTAACATGTTCAGGTTGAAAGATAAACATGTACAAGTGAAAGACAACACATAAAAGAGTGGGACAACGAAAATTCTAGTTCAGGACAGCAAGACAGTACTGCACCAAATCTGGAATTCCCGTTGTTACAAATGTGCAAACCAACATATATATATAAGTCATATGGTATTTCACAAAAATAAGTCTCAAAACAGATTTGAATTCAGAAAACATGTTCAGCCAGAAATCAGAAGTTTGTATTCATAAACGGGTAAACAGAATCAAAACTTATTGATTAAATCTAAGAAAAACCTGGGGTATTCCCTAGTATTTTTAGTAACAGAAAAAAATTTCATAATTTTCCAACATAGACAGAATAGTCAAGTAAAATCAGAAAGCAGCAAGATATGGTAGTTTTGTAAATCTGGAATCACAAACACTGCAGTACTAAAATAACAATATCTCTCAAAATACAAGTCGAAATCCAGATCCGTTGAAAGGATGATAAAATAGATACAGTAGGCTATAATTCATATTCACAAAGTTTTTATAGACAACAAATAGAGTAAGGTCGAAATTATGTATCTTTACTAAACAGTATGAAAATTCTGCAAGTATAGTAGTTTACAAGTATATAATGGTTTGTAAAAGTCATCAATTAAATCCACAAAAATTAGAGATTAATCACAATCAAGTCTAGTTGTAACCAGCAAAATATTGAATCAAAATATTATCTTTAACATCAGTAAGAAAATAAATTACCATACAGAATTCATATAAAACTGGATCTGGAATTCTTAAACACATAAGTAGTAAAATAGTCATAACTCGAAACTCATAAATTGAAACTGAGATCTGTCAGAAAATTTGGAATGTAGACAGAATTCTCTATAATTCATATTCACAAATAATTTTCATATAATGACCTTAATAGAGTCTAAATTACTGATAAAAAATGGGGAATAAGGCAAAACAGAAAATATCCTTCATGCACAAAATTAACTAGTTCATATGAAACACCTCCAAAACATAACCAAACATGAAATAGGGTATACTAGATGTCCAAGCAACATGGTATATGGTATTTAGAAAGTCCACCACAAGTTATACTACAAACAACACACCAAGCATACGAGATCATACAACAAGTCATGAACAACATGTACGTATACAACAAGAAGTGGTCATCCCTATGTCATTTCATGTCATGTGTGTAATGAGGCATCTACGGGCAGGACAACACAATAGAGACAATATCAATAAGGGGTTTCACACAAGAATTGTCTCTAGAACACTACACTACCGGCGGTATTTAGTACTTGTATTACACAAAGAAAAAAATACAAGTTACTTGCCTTAGAGACGACGACGGGAATGGTGCAAGAACAAGAATAATGGGAACGAATTCCCGAGAAATGAACACTACGAATGGACGAACCCACAAACACAATAATGAGCACGCGAACACACGACAACCGAACATAACCCACGCACACAAATGGGGGCTTGCTAATGCTGCGGTGGCTGTAGGCGTCGGAGGGGAGATGAGCGACTGGCATGTCGACGGAGGAGGGGACAACACAGGGGTGCGTGCTGTCGAAGGTGTTAGCATCGCGACGGGAGGAGAAGGGCAGCACAACGGGAGTGCTGCTGCTGGTCGCGGCAAGGAAGAAGAGGCTGGGGAAGGGCACTGAGGTGCTGGCTACGCTGCCGACATCTACCGGCAAGGCGCTCTGGCATTGAGGAGCGGGGCGGCATAGGGGACATGACGGGAGAGAGAGGGTGAGAGGGGGGAGGTTCGGGAGGTGCAAGAGGGCACTGACGGAGGTGGATAAGAGGCCGGGGAGAGAGATATAGATCGGGAGATGGAGAAGGCACAGTTTGCGGCGCTAGGGTTGGGGTTGAGGTGGATGAGAGGCGGCTGAGTGCATGGGTTTATATATATATAGGTGGAGCTAGGTTAATAGGGATATGAAGATGGTGACGGCTGATGGGGTTTCGGGTTAGGTGGTAGCCAACAGGTATAGGGTTGGATTAGTAACGGGTTAAAGCACAGTAGGTTTTAATGGGTTTCGGGTATATAGGGTATTGGATTTAATTAAATAGAATGGGATAAAGGGTTTTTAATGAGTAATAGGGTTTTTGGGAAATAAAATAATAAATCCAATAAAATGAGATGGCACAAAGTGGATAAATAAATAGGGCATGAACAAATAAAATAACGGGAATAAAAAAAATAAGAGCTCGATCAAACAGAAACGACAAAAAAAAAAAACAAAAAAAACAATTTGATCAAGAAGATCAAATAAAGACGATAAATCAAATAAATGAATATATTGAAAATGAAGATCCAATACATAGTCCAAAAGAGATACAATGAGAGAAAATACACAAAAAGAAAAAAATATACCAAAAATACATAAAAATGAAAACATGGGTTACAACACCTATTTATATAAAACATTAACTAATAGAAGTTTAACAATATCTACTTATACAAACTTATTAATTCCTGAGAAAATAACACTACAAAAACTAAAGAAGCCACATGTCTCACCTCGCTGCTACTCGATTCCTACAAAAGGGTCTAAGGACGTCCACCCTTAGGGAGGGACTCCTCTGACCCCCCCCCCCCCCCCCCCCCCCAAATACAACAAGGGTTAACCAAAACTGGTGTGAGTATAATCTACAAAGTTAGTTACTAAAATAAATAATAAGAAAGAAACTTAAAGAACTCACTATCAGGTTGATATTTAAATATAACCTGAGATTTAACATTAAAATATAATAAAAGAAAACTGGACATTACACAACTAGTAACCTTCTAGTTTTCAACCAATTTATCATTTCAACATCTACTCAATCTACCTGGAAGTTGTGCCCCAGCAGGTAGTTCCCCGACACAATTTCAAGGCATACCAAACTCATATTACATTTTCTTTTTACTTTAATATTCCTTCTCGTCTTATACCATATTCATTTTCATTTTCGTCTCATAACATCTCATAATACATTAACATTCATTCTCCTTTTATATTACGGTTTACTTTCCTTTTTTTTATTCTTATTTCATCATACGGCTTACTTTAATTTTCATTCTCATTTTATCATATACTTGCTTTACATTTCATTATCATTTAATCATACAACTTACTTCTCATTCTTATTATATAATATATTTTACTTTCATTTTCAATCACATCTCACATTTCAACTCACTTTACTTTGATTTTCATTTTCCTAATACAACTTACTTTGCTTTTTATTTTGATCTTTATAATACAACTTACTTTGTCTTTTATTTTCACTTTACCCTATCACTTACTTTAATTCTCATTCTCATTTTATAATACACTTTACTTTTCATTATCATCTTAACATACTACTTACTTTACTTCTCATTTTCATTTTCTTAATACAGCTTATTTTACTCTTCATTCTCATCTCATAATATACTTGCTTTAATTTCTCATTCTCATTTCATAATACAGTTTACGTTGCTTTTCATTCTCATCTCAAAATATACTTGCTTTAATTTCTCATTCTCATTTCATAATACAATTTACTTTACTTTTCATTCTCATCTCATAATACAACTTCCATATCAACACCCCACCGATCCACCTCGGAGTTGTGCCTAGGCAGGTAGTCACCGCCAATTCCACTGAAATAGCGGGCGAGTAGTTCCTTGACACAATTCCAAGACGTACCAAACCCATCTTGTAACATGTTTTTATTTTAACGTCCATTCTCATCACATATTACCACTTACTTCAATTTTTCATTCTCATAATACATCTTCCTGTACTTTTCATTCTTATAATACATAACACATTTTCTTTACTTTTCATTTTTTTTCACATAACCCAATTTCTTTACATATCATATTCATTCAAATACACATAACATATATTCTTTAATTATCATATTCATTCTCACAACACAATTTCCTTACTTAATCATATTCATTTTATAACACATTTGCTTTACTTTTCATACTCCTTCATATCATACACTTTCTTTATTTTCTCATTCTCATTTCATATTTACCCATTTATTTAATTTGTCGACTAGTACCCCACATCATCACAAATACTAAAACTGCTAGCCAAGTAAACACGCGGACCACTGCCCACCAAGGGTCTTACGCGTCCGAGGTTACGTCTTCCCCCCAGCCTATGCCAGCGAGGAAATACACCGCACCCCAAGTAGAACTTGGGTAATATACACTGCACCCCAAACATAGTTTGGGTAATAAACACTGCACCCCAAGCCGATATTAGGGTATTAGGAGGTCTAGCCCGAACCCCCAGGAATTCTGTAGGCACTGGTAAACAAAATTTGATATTTATAATCATTTTCATCTCATCATACGCCTTACTTACTCTTCATTCTCATAGTACAGTTTCTTTACTTTACCTTTTCATTCACAAGGTACATCTTACTTTACTTTTTATACTGATCCGCATAATACATGTAACGCCCTGCTTCCGAAAAAGAATATGGAATACGGATACGCGACAAAAGCCCAGTGAATGATTTTCATCATCCATGAGTTATTCAGGAATCTTTACCACATATCACAATAAAATCAGAGTCAGAAACCAGAAAGTCAACCATATGCACATATGAACCAAATACCAACAAGAATACTTGAAATAAAATATATTAATCTCGAATAGTGATGATCTAAATAACACAAATATCCTGGATCACAATGCCCAAATACAAGAATACAATTATTCATGAATAACAGGGAAATAAATAAATGTAGAAAGAGCTCCAGCAACTAATATCTCATCTCGCCTATTCTATCTGGCAGCTAATCTCTAAAATCTGCAATTCAACAATTGTAAGGATAGGAAAAAGAAAACTAGTACCCATCGATTGCAAGTTATGGACCACTTATAATGTAGAATACAAGTAAATGGGAAAACTAACTAGCAACATGGTATAAGCATGATGTCAAAGTGAACAAGTGTAAATGGCATGAATCAAGTGTCAAGTAATCAAGTATCATATAAACATGCATCGAGTGTCATGTAAACGTGTAGCATGTGTCATGTATCAAGTCTCATGTATCATATAATCAAGTAACAAGTGGGCATGTATCATGTTCAAGTAACATGTATCAAGTCTTGTAGTTATTACTATCTAGGTAGCACTTCATGCATCCATCCTTTTATTACATGGTTGCTACAGTCAATGCAATTTCGTTTTAGATTTCATAGGGAACCATACAGGACAGTGTACTCGGGTATTCACAGAATCAAAGAACTTGGTCGGTAAACTTGATCGATAAACTTGATCGGTAACTTGATCGATAGCAGAATATTAACTTGATTAGTAACTTGATCAGTAAACTTGATCGGTAACAGAAATTAACTTGATTGGTAAATTTGATCGGTAACATGTCAGACAGAAAACACAAGTCTCCTTCCGAGTACACGTTTCTGCACTATCCACTACTAGATCTTTCCCATTAAAACCCTAGCTCTATTATTTATTATTATTCTCAAACAGGCAAGTATAAGCATGAAACAGTGTCAAACTAACATAGTATAATCAGTATCTGGTCTAGGGTAACAAATAAGTACGCATAGATGATAGACAGTCACATAAACGAGCAAAACAGTGTATGTTCATATTCAGGACAGGATGGCAGTACAGTACTAAAACAGTAATTTCCGTTACTACAGAAATCCAAATCTGAATCCGTCAAAGAATATAGAAAATAGACTTTCACCCGAATCCAGCGAATACAAATAAGTTATATAGTGATTCATAACATCATAACTCAAAACAGGTTTGAATCTAGAAAACATGTTCAGCCAGAAATCAGTAAAATGAATTCTCTGTCAGAAAAATAGTATTAAAACTCCTCAAATAAAACCAGGAAAAATCTGGGGTATTCCCCTATCTGTCTAGTATCAAAATATAAAGTTTCATAAATTTTCAGGAAAATTATATCAGTCATCAAAATTCAGAAAACATCAAGAAATGATAGTTTGGCAAATCTGGAATTCCCAATAAAGTTGTACGAAAACTGTAATATCTCGCCAACCGTGAAACGAAATCCAAATCCGCCAAAGGGAGACAAAAATAAACAAAATAATTTAACTTTCATATTTCATAAATATTTTTCATACAGTCAAAGGAATCAGGGTGAAAATACGATTCTTTATAGAACAGCGAGTAACATACAACAAGTACAATCTTTATAAATAAGCATGAAACGGCAGATAAAACTCATCAATAAAATCCTCCAAAATTCTGGGTAATCCCTAACTTGATATAGAAAAACTGACCAATGTTCTAGATCAAAATAATATGTGTAGCACAAGTATCAAAATGATTTAGTCATCAAAATAATCAAGAAACGAAATCTGGAATTGACATACACCTCTATAGTAAAACAGTCATAACTCACACATGCGAAAACGAAATCGAGCAAGTTCAGAGGGGTTTGAAAATAGACGAAATTCTCTAAAACTCATGTCTTATATTGGAACCAAGATACTGACTTCAAGACAGTCCAAAATAGCAAACAAAACAAATCAGCGACAAAATACAGATTTTTCCCTTTAACGACAACTCAACATATATCATACAAAACTTGTTCAAAACACAACCGAACATGAAATCGGATCTACCAAGTGTCTAAACATCATGAATTAGGGTATCTAGTATGTCCACACCAAGTATATCACATGGGTCTCAACCAAATCACGAATTTTCACAAAAGTCCCACATACATGATTATATCAAGAACGAGTAAAACCCAAGTTAATTCATGTCCATATTGTGTCGTGAGGCAACTATGGTCAATTTTCATAATAGAGACAAAACCCATCAAAAACAACACACACACGAGTTGTCTCTAGAACCCAACTACACTATAGGTGGTATTTTTGACTTGTATCAAACAAAGAAATTAGAGTACAAGTTACTTGCCTTAACCGAAGATGAAGAACAATGAAAATCAAGAATAACGGGAACGGATCCCGGCAATGAACACAGTGATGATCAACCCAAAAGCCAAGCGTATGAAACTTCACATGCACCAAGAACAAACAAACAAGAACCCGACGATCAAGAACTCAAAGCAACCCACGGCCAGTGCACGAACGAGGGACGAACAAAGAACAATACCTCGAGTGCTCACGGCGAGAGCATGAAGGCAACGACTTCGAAGAGAGAGCGGGGCTGGTGGTGCTGCTGGCGCCGTCAGCCGCTGCTACTGTGGTATCCGAACAGCACAGGAATAGATAGCGGGATAGAGAGCTGCAGGGGTACACAGTAGATGGGGGCGGGGGGTCTTGGTGGGGAGCGCAGGCGCTAGGTGCAAGGGTGGAGAGGCTGGGAGAAAGATGAAGGCCGGGAGAGGGGTATAGGGCGGCTGCATGTAGAGAAGCATAGGTATATATATGGGTTGAAGTATATTAGGGTTGGAGGAAGGGTGGAGGTGGCACAGCCAAGCAAACGGGTCGGGTATTTGATTTCGGGTTGGGTGTATCATGGTAGTTGGGCTTAAGTGTATGATAAAAAATGGGTAGGGTAGTTTAGGATAGATAATAATAGGATTTGCGTTTACTTAAGGTAATGGGTTTTAAAATAGATTAGGGTTTTAAAATTCAATAGAAAAATAATTTAACCAATACAAATGTTGTTTATAATAAAAATGTAATTTGCATTACCAAATATAATTTATTTAAGTTACTACAAATGCAGTTAGTAGATAAAACAGGATTTCTAATAACTAGTCAAAAATAACAATGATAACAAAAATACTAATAATAATAATAATAATAGAATTAATAACAAAATATAAGAATGGTATTTCAATATAAAAATCATAGAAAATAGTTACATATAAAAGTATTGATCGGAAACAGATTTTAATAGGAGGTCCAATAATACAACTTAAGAAAAAGAATTTTATAGCGGAAAACTAATTTACAAAAATTTTAAACACCGAAAATACACGGAAAATACATTTTCGGGAAAACAGGGGTTACAATCCTACCCACCTTACAACAAAATTTCGTCCTCAAAATTTGCTTAGGCGGTACGTAGCACAGGGCAAAAGCAAACTAGAAAAATGGGTAACAAAACAGAGGACTAATGGGGAAAGAACAAAGCAGTGGCAATATCAGATAAAGAAGGTGGTGGACACAATGAGATCAAATGGAGTGCAAGAAAGAGAACAAATAGTATCAAAAGGAAAGAATCAACACAAGATAACAAAGCAATAAGGGAGTAGGCAGAACTGAAATCAAAGAGAGAAAAGACAGGGAAGAATTGAATCAAACAATAAGTCAACGGATGAGAACAATTGCAAGAGATAGGGAAAACCAAAACAATGCAAGTAAGGAGAAGCAACAATATGATCCTGGGATCGGTGGGTTATAGGCCCACCACGCTTCTGCTGCGACACTCTGATGTTGACGTTCCAAGCTGCAGACATGTCGTTATTGACCACGTGACACCAAGAGACGATCTGAGCAGGAAGAAAAGAATGAGACACCAGATTAAAATTGGGATTTAGAGAAGGGCTTTAATTTAAGTAATTAGGTCAAAACTAATGGGCTTTAACAAAAATAATATTCATAATACAAAATCAACACATAATAATAATAAAATAATAATGACAAAATAATAAAAATAATAATAACAATAATAATTATCATAATCATACTGATAAAAATAATAATAGTAAAAATAAAAATATTAACAATACTGGTAAGGATAATAATGCAAGACAAAATATAATTTGGGGTTCATCATTTGTGTGAAAGTAATTCAATATCAACATCAAAAATAAAATAGTTAAAAAAAATACAATAATAATAATAGTAATAGTAATAACAATAATAATAATAATACTAATAATAATAAGGAAAACAATAATAATAGTAGTAGTAGAAATTCTTTGATGTGGGTTCGTCTCATTTATATCCATCCGTAGACTTGCCTTCTCGACATCAAGTTGCAGGTTTGCCTCCACGACATCAGGTTGCATTTTCCATCTGGATATTTGGTTGCACATTTTGCCTCCCCGATATCCAGTTGCAATTTGCCTCCATTGACGTCTAGTTGCATGTTTGCCATTTCCACATCCAGTTGCAACAAAACTATGAATGAGATGATGCAATCTTCCACACGTACTTTGAAATTGATTGCTCAATTTAAGTACGAAGTTATATTTTGAAATTTGTGATATTAAAATACACAGTTATTCGAAACACAAAATTTTTGTTTTTAGAAAATAATTTAATAGAAGATACAAAATATAACAAATAATAATCGAAATACACAAAATATTCGAAAATATATATGTATATATAAAGAAAATACAGGAAGGAGAAGAATGAATTTTATACTCAATAAAGAGTCAACAAAGGAGGACGACTACAAGGAACAAAAGAAAATAAGAATCAAAGAACTGAATATGAAGGAAGAGGAACGAGGGGGCACAAGCGGAATTTCAAGAGAATATGGTAGGGAAGGAATATCTAGCACGATACTCAAAATGAGTCAACAAATGAAGATGAATGAAAGAATCAAAGAAATATGGGTACGGAAAGAACGAAACTATACCCAATAAAGAATCAACAAATGAGAACGACTAAAATAGACGGAAGAAACAAGGAATCACGGAATTGAATAAGAAGGGATCAAAATGGATGGAATAAGACTAGTATCCAGATCAATGTTGATTATGATTCATTTATGCATGCATGGTTGGTGAAATGTTGAGCAGATTCCAGATCGAGCCAAGCTTGTCTAATATATTAGGCAACTAATACACTAGCCAAACCTGTGCTCTGATACCACTAAAAACCCTATCACGCCCCGCTTCCGAAAAAGAATACGGAATACAGATACGCGACAAAAGCCCAGCGAATAATTTTCATCATCCATAAGCTATTCAGGAATCTTTACAACATATCACAATAAAATCAGAGTCGGAAGCCAGTAAGTCAACCACATGCACATATGAACCAAATACCAACAAGAATACTTGAAATAAAATATATTAATCTCAAATAATCATGATCTGAATAACAAAAATATCCTGGGTCACATTGCCCAAATATAAGAATACAATTATTCATGAATAACAGAGAAATAAATAAATGTAGCAAGAGCTCCAACAACTAATATCTCATCTCGCCTATTCCATCTGGCAGCTGATCTCCAAAATCTGCAATTCAACAATTGTAAGGATAGGAAAAAGAAAACAAGTACCCGTCAATTGTAAGTTACGGGCCACTTATAATGTAGGATACAAGTACATGGGGAAACTAACTAGCAACGTGGTATCAGCAAGATGTCAAAATAAACAACTAGCATGGCAAAGTGAACAAGTGTAAATGGCATGAATCAAGTGTCAAGTAATCAAGTATCATATAAACATGCATCAAGTGTCATGTAAACGTGTAGCATGTGTCATGTATCAAGTCTCATGTATCATATAGTCAAGTATCAAGTGGGCATGTATCATGTTCAAGTATCATGTATCAAGTCTTGTAGTTATTACTATCTATGTAGCACTTCATGCATCCATCCTTTTACTACATGGTTGCTACAGTCAATGCAATTTCGTTTTAGATTTCATAGGGGACCATACAAGGCAGTGTACTCGGGTATCCACAGAATCACAGAACTTGGTCGGTAAACTTGAACTATAAACTTGATCGGTAACTTGATCGGTAACAGGATATTAACTTGATCGGTAACAGAAATTAACTTGATCGGCAAACTTGATCGGTAACTTGTCATATAGGAAACACAAGTCTCCTTCCGAGTACACATTTCTACACTATCCACTACTAGATCTTTCCCATTAAAACCCAGGCTTGATTATTTATTATTATTCTTAAATAGGCAGGTATAAGCATGAAACAGTGTCAAACTAACATAGTATAATCAGTATCAGGTCTAGGATAACAAATAAGCACGCATAGATGATAGACAGTCACATAAACGAGCAAAACAGTGTATGTTCATATTCAAGACTGCATGACAGTGCAGTACTAAAACAGTGATTCTCGCTACTACATAAATCCAAATCTGAATCCGTTGGAGAATCAAGAAAATAGACTTTCACCTGAATACAGTGAATACAAATAAGTCATATAGTGATTCACAACATCACAACTCAAAACAGGTTTGAATCTAGAAAACATGTTCAGTAAGAAATCAGAAAAATGAATTCTCAGTCATAAAAACAGCATTAAAACTCCTCAAATAAATCCAGGAAAAATCTGAGGTATTCCCCTATCTGTCTAGTATCAAAAATATAAAGTTTCATAATTTTTCAGTGAAATTAGACTAGTCATCAAAAATCAGAAAACATTAAGAAACAATAGTTTGGCAAATCTGGAATTCCCAACACAGCTGTACGAAAACTGCGATATCTCGCCAACCATGAAACGAAATCCAAACCCGCCAAAGGGAGATAAAAAAAGACAAAATAATTTAACTTTCATATTTCATAAATATTTTTCATACAGTCAAAGGAATCAAGGTGAAAATATGATTCTTTACAGAACAGCGAGTAAAATATAGCAAGTACAGTCTTTATAAACAAGCATGAAACGACATATAAAACTCATCAATAAAATCCTCCAAAATTCTGGGTAAATCCTGACTAGATATAGAAAAACTGACCAAAGTTCTAGATCAAAATAATATGTGTAGCACAAGTATCAAAATGATTTATTCATCAAAATCATCAAGAAACGAAATCTGGAATTGACATACACCTCTGTAGTAAAATAGTCATAACTCACACATGCAAAAATGAAATCGAGCAAGGTTAGAGGGGTTTGAAAATAGACGAAATTCTCTAAAACTCATGTTTTATACTGGAACCAAGATACTGACTTCAAGACAGTAAAAAATAGCAAGCAAAACAAATCAACGACAAAATACAGATTTTTCCATTTAACGATAACTCAACATATATCATACAAAACTTGTTCAAAACACAACCAAACATGAAATCAGGTCTACTAAGTATCCAAACATCATGAATTAGGGTATCTAGCATGTCCACACCAAGTATATCACATTGGTCTCAACCAAATCACGAATTCTCACAAAAGTCTCACATACATGTTCAAATCAAGAATAGGTAAAACCTAAGTTAGTTCATGTCCATATTGTTTCGTGAGGCAACTATGGTCAATTTTCATAATAGAGACAAAACCCATCAAAAATAACACACACACGAGTTGTCTCTAGAACCCAACTACACTATAGGTGGTATTTTTGACTTGTATCAAACAAAGAAATTGGAGTACAAGTTACTTGCCTTAACTGAAGACGAAGAACGATGAAAATCAAGAATAACGGAAACGGATCCTGGCAACGAATACAATGATGATTAACCCAACAGCCAAGCGCACGAAACTACACGTGCACCAAGAACCAACGAACAAGAATCCGACGATCAAGAACTCAAAGCAACCCACGGCAACATCACGAATGAAGGATGAACAAAGAACAATACCTCGAGTGCTCATGGCGAGAGCACGAAGGCAACGACCTCGGAGAGAGAGTGGGGCTGGCGATGCGGCTGGCGATGCTGCTGGCGCCATCAGCCGCTGTTGCTGTAGTGGCAGAACAACGCAGGGATAGAGAGCGGGACGGAGAGCCGCAGGGGTGCACAGCAGATGGGGGGTCGGGGGGTCTTGGTGGGGAGCGCAAGTGCTAGGTGCAAGGGTGGGGAGGCCGGGAGAAAGATGAAGGCAGGGAGAATGGTATAGGGCAGCTGCATGTAGAGAAGCATAGGTATATATATGGGTTGAAGTATATTAGGGTTGGAGGAAGGGTGGAGGCGGCACAGCCAAGCAAACGGGTGGGGTATTTGATTTCGGGTTGGGTGTATTAGGGTAGTTAGGCTTAAGTGTATGATAAAAAAATGGGTTGGGTAGTTTAGGATAGATAATAATAGGATTTGGGTTTACTTAAGGTAATGGGTTTTAAAATAGATTAGGGTTTTAAAATTCAATAGAAAAATAATTTAACCAATACAAATATTGTTTATAATAAAAATGTAATTTGCATTACCAAATATAATTTATTTAAGATACTACAAAATGCAGTTAGTAGATAAAACAGGATTTCTAATAACTAGTCAAAAATAACAATGATAACAATAATACTAATAATAATAATAATAAGAGAATTAATAACAAAATATAAGAATGGTATTTCAATATAAAAATCATAGAAAATAGTTACAAATAAAAGTATTGATCGGAAACAGATTTTAATAGGAGGTCCAATAATACAATTTAAGAAAAAGAATTTGTAAGCGGAAAACTAATTTAGAAAAAATTTAAATACCGAAAATACATGGAAAATACATTTTCGGGAAAACAGGGGTTACAATACAACTTACATTAATATTCAGTCTCATTTCATATTACAATTTACATTAATGTTCACCCCAAGCCGATAACTTGGGTAATATAATTCACTTTACTTTTTATTTCTTTACTTTTCTCCATACTTAACTCATCTCGCCGATATAATTTTATAGCCATAGAATTCCAACAACATAAATGTATATCACTCCATTAATTTCATATAAATATACGCGCCATTTGTATCACGCAAATTAATGCACAACTCCATCCATATACAGTAATTAGATAACTCCAATCATATGGTTATATAACTATATTTATATCTCATATTTATAAGCATCCCTTGAACCCTATACGTATTGTCACACACACACACACACACACACACACACACACACACACACACACACATATTCGATGCACTTAACACATCATCATTCATCAATAGTAAGTCATTACTTACAATTTTCATAGCACATCAGGTACCAAAAAATAAAAAGAATCAAACTCACTTACATCACCCCGTACATCCACTTTCCATATCCCTTATATTTATCGATATAAATACGTCTCCATCCATTGAACAATTGAATAATGTACCATATGTTAAAATAAATAGAATCATACTCATTTGAGGAAACGCGAAGACTGACTGTGTAAGCTCTCCACTATTTCCCCGCGAACTCGCATCTTCGTCCTATTATCATATTTTAACACTAGTTAGGGCTAAAGATATTCAAATCACTCACAAATAACAATTAAAATCATTCTAATTTCTTATAGGAATTTCATCAAACGCTTGGTGTTCACACGATACATGCGTGCTTTTCGATTTTCCTAACTGGGTTTTATGCCCATAAAATCTTCCAAAATTTTATTAAATTATTTCACATAACTTACGGAGATTTCTACTATCAATTTGCATCAATTAATGCTCATATTATCTTTTAGTTACTAAGCCAACACCCAAATTATTTTCCCATTTAATTTCTATCTCCTAAATGCAAAATCTATCACTTCTAATATAAAGAAAATTGCCTATTCTCCTTACTACAGCATTTCATAGTTAAAAATTTACAAATCATATAATCACATAAAATTTAAATAAAATCCAACTCACTGTACAATTGATGATTTCAAAAACTAACACCATAGCGTGGAAGAGAACCCTTCTATTAGCCAAACACCTAAGAAATTATTTGGAGATAGGTGGAAATTGGATGAAATTTGAAAACCATAATTGAAGAAATGAAGAAAAGAAAGAAAGAGGGGGCACCGGGTTGCGGCTGAGCGATCTAGACAAAATGTGAAGGAGGAGGGGGAAGGGAGAAATAAAAAGGAAAATTTCTTATAAGCCCCTCCTAAAAAAACATTTATTATAAGGCCCTCTTAATTCATTATTTGCTATAAATTACTATAAAAATCACTCCACCATATATCTAAGTAACTCTACAATATAAAGGGAATTAAAATTGCATATTTATGCACAATAAGCATAATAATCAAAATAATTACTCCAAAGATAAATATATAAACGAATAATTTGATGTTATAAAATAAACAAATGTTACATTATACACACCTAAAAAGAAGCTCGTCTTCAAGCTATGAATGCTGAGGAACAAAGTAAACATCTAACAACCACTTACCTCTTCATACCAAACCATGAAAAATCCCTCTTGAGGTCTCACTACATCTTTATACCACTTCAATATACAAGATACCTACTACGATATGTCATATATATCACCTGTCGTCATAAGAAAATATCTAACCTGTCATTATCAACCTTTGATCTCATCAATTATCCATTATCATACCCAGGAATATACAGAGGACATTCATGAATATCATTCGAAATCAAGCCATGTACCATCACCTTCTACTAGGATGGAATCAGGACTTATGTCTATTTCATGTTTTGAGCATACACACCTTAAAATTAGTACTTTTACTGCTATATAGTTAACCCAATATTAATATCATACAACAGAATTTCCATCTTAGACAACCTCTATAAAACCCAAATAAGTAAGCATCACAGTATTTACTCGAACTCCTCCTCCAGTTATTGCACATTAATTCTACAAATTGTCTCCACGCCCACTCCATTCCTAAAATGGAAGGGTACCACCAAAGAACATAACCCCACATTCTATAGGAAAAATACAAGTTCCTGTGAAAATTTGCACCCCATGATAAATCTTATTCAATACAATGACGCGACCTATAGTGATTAACTCTCACCAATGCTGCTAGGAATGACATGAAAATCTGAGGCTGGGTAGTATATGCACGGCTATAAAAAATAATGCTAAACCAATACCAAATAAAATTCTAATAGGACTCATACCTGTAGGAACATCAGCAACAACCGTCATGATCAACACTAAGCAAAACACCCTTAAATCATAAAACAAAACTCTATATTCTTTACTAAGAGGTAATGAACCCATACACACAACAAGATCACCAGAATTTGCAACAAATTCCTAGTGAACCTAGGCTCTGATACCAACTGTAACGACTCCAAATTTTCAACCCCCCCCCCCCCCCCACATTTTTAATTTTATATTAAATTTTAATCTATATCTAGTTTAAAAAATTTATTTCTTAAACTATTCCTTACTTACACTATTTCTTACTTACAATAATCTTCATAAATTTCAATTAAAATTTCAGCAGTCTCCCCTGAAATATTAGCACTTTCGCAGCGATTCCTTACGGAATTCTGCTAACAATTAAATATATCCCAACTTAGGCATTTAATATCAATCCTCCTCAGGCCAATCCAAGAAACAACACACATGCAACATATATATATAGGGCTCTGGGGGCATATCTCATCATAGTATGCAAGATACAAATTAAAAACCAAAAAATCATTTGAAAACATGATAGAAAAACCATAGAAAAACCTTCAAAAACCAACACCCAAAACCCTATACTCTACATACAATGAGGCGGGTACAAGTTTTAACATACTAATTTCATCACTATATATCACCATCTCATACAGATACATACATAAATTTTCAAAATACAAATTATTACACAAATTCTATACTCTACCTCTATTTATATAAACTTTAACTAATAGAAGTTTAACAATATCTACATATACAAACTTATTAATTCCTGAGAAAATACAACTACAAAAACAAAAGAAGCCACATGTCTGACCACGCTGCTACTCGATTCCTGCAAAAGGGTCTGAGGATGTCCGCCCTCAGGGAGGGACTCCTCTTACCCCCCCCCCCCCCCGAAACACAACAGGGGTCAGCCAAAACTGGTGTGAGTATAATCTACAAGGTTAGTTACTAGAATAAATAATAAGAAAGAAACGTAAAAAACTTACTATCATGATGATATTTAAATATAACCTAAGATTTAACATAAAAATTTAATAAAAGAAAACTGGATATTACATAAAAAGTAACTTTCTAGTTTTCAATCAATCTATCATTTCAACATTTACTCAGTCTACCTGGAAGTTGTGCCTCGGCAGGTAGTTTCCCGACACAATTCCAAGGCATACCAACCTCATATTACATTTTCTTTTTTACTTTAATATTCCTTCTCATCTTATACTATATTTATTTTCATTTTCGTCTCATAACATCTCATAATACATTAACATTCATTCATCTTTTATATTACAGTTTACTTTTCTCTTTTTTTATTCATATTTCATCATACCTCTTACTTTATTTCACATTCTCATTTTATCATATACTTGCTTTACATTTCAGTCTCATCTCATCATACAACTTACTTTACATCTCATTCTTATTATATAATATATTTTACTTTCATATTCATTCACATCTCATATTACAACTCACTTTACCTTTCATTTTCCTTAAACAACTTACTCTGGTTTTTATTTTCATTTTTATAATACCACTTACTTTGCTTTTTATTTTTATTTTACCCTATCACTTACTTTAATTCTCATTCTCATTTTATAATACATTTTACATTACTTTTCATTCTCATCTCCACATAATACTTACTTTAATTCTCATTTTCATTTTTGAAATATAACTTATTTTACTTTTCATTCTCATCTCAGAATATAGCTTTAATTTCTCATTCTCATTTCATAATACAGTTTACTTTACTTTTCATTCTCATCTCATAATATACTTGCTTTAATTTCTTATTCTCATTTCATAATAGAGTTTACTTTACTTTTCATTCTCATCTCATAATACAACATTCATATCAACACCCCACCAATCCACCTCGATGTTTTGCCTAGGCAGGTAGTTCCCGCCATCCACAGAAATAATGGGCGAGTAGTTCCTTGACACATTTTCAAGGCATACCAAATGCATGTTATATCGTGTTTTTATTTTAATGTCCATTCACATCACATTTTACCACTTACTTTGATTTTTTATTCTCATAATACATCTTCCTGTACTTTTCATTCTTATAATACATAACATATTTTCCTTACTTTTCATTTTTATTCACATAACCCAATTTCTTTACTTATCATATTCATTCACATACTCATAATACATATTCTTTACTTATCATATTCATTCCCACAACACAATTTCTTTACTTATCATATTCATTTCATAGCACATTTGCTTTACTTTTCATGTTCATTCATATCATACAATTACTTTACTTTATCATTCTCATTTCGTATTTACCCATTTATTTAATTTGTCGACCAGTGCCCCACAGCATCCCAAACACTGAAACCACTAGCCCAGTAAACACGCATACCACTGCCCACCAAGGATATTACGTGTCCGAGACTACGTCTTCCTCCCAGCCAATGCCATCGAGGGAATACACCGCACCCCAAGTAGAACTTGAGTAATATACACCGCACCCCAAACATAGTTTGGTTAATAAACACTGCACCCCAAGACAGTACTTGGGTGTTAGGAGCTCTAGCCCAAACCCCTAGGATTTTTGTAGGCAGTGGTAAACAAAATTTAACTTTTATAATCATATTCATCTCATCATACGTCTTACTTACTCTTCATTCTCATAGTACACTTTCTTTACTTTACTTTTTCATTCACAAGGTACATCTTACTTTACTTTTTATACTCATCCGCATAATACAACATATATTAATATTCATTCTCATTTCATATTATAAATTACTTTAATGTTCACCACTGCCGATGCACGTCCCGCTTCCCAAAATACGGAATACGAGTACATAACGTAGGCCCAGCAAATGATGTAAAAACCATTCATAAGCTGTACCAAACAAACTGGAACACCCCGGATCGTATGATGCCTGTATATATATATATGTATGTATATTGTCTGTATGCGTGCACATGATTGTAGTGTTTTGTTTGATTTTGCTATCATGGTATGTGGTTAGGGTTGCAGGATGGTTCATGGGAGGATTGCATTCTAAAAGATGCACGAGAACGAGGAGGACCGATGCTAGCATAAACACTAGTTTTCGGTACGACGCATATGCAAATATAACACTGTATGATACTACGGTGGATATATATTGTGTACGCTCGATAAACCTCTTGTCTCGCATTCGAAGGGACCCATTTAAACTAAAATGGGCAACCAACACAATCAACCACAAACTATGGGCTAAAGCCATGGTTTTGGCTCAAAACCACCCTACCACCTATCCTACCCCTTAGGGAAAACTGGCCCCTTCTTCTCCCCTCTTTCCTCCTTCATTTCTCCAACAACCCGCCCCCCCCCCCCCCCCCATTCCACCTCTCTTGCTACGGAATTTCAAAACTCAACTAGGGAACAAAAGAAGAGAAAGAGAGAAAGAAGGGATATTGAAGAAGGGACTCATGGAAGGATTCTCAAGGGAAGGAAAGCTCAAGAGATCAACTACTCTTCATCAACTCAGGGTGGAGAGTTACTCTAAATATTTTTCCATGTTTCGTAATTGATTTTCTTGCATGCATGTGTGGTAGGAAGTGCTAATATGAACATCTAAGAGTTTGAAAGATGAAATCAGAAACTGGAACTAGAACTTGATCAGAATACTAATTCCTAGATTTTTTCGAGAGCAAACCACATGGAATTAGATCATGAAATAATCAAAGATTGTTCATATATATGTGTAGATAGTTCATGATTTATTTCGGATTTTTTTGAGGATGGTTGATATTTTAACAAAATCGAATGGTAGAACTGTGTCGTAAGGCAGAATCAGCAGTTGGTTAACAGGGTGACTAAGGTTCTTGGAATTTTCCTAATTTATTGGAGAATTTTCTTGATCTGAAATTTTTACCCTGTATTCCTACATGCATCTAGATTCTGTAAAAAAATCAGAAAAATATTTGGATGAAAGTATAGGCTTGATAAAAATTGATCTCTAATCAGTAGCGGGAGTTGAACTGAAGAACATGATGACTATCTGTGCTTAACTAAAATAGGGAGAAATCAGTGTATACTTGGAGTTTTAACATGAAACCTTTGCATGTTGTTTATTATGATCTCTAGTTTCATCACTATAAATTTTGTGTCATTTGAATGAGTATGGAATTTATGATGATTTATTTAGCATGTACTGTGCTGGTTTCAGCCAATTTTGATACCCTGTAGAGATTGTACATTTGAGGCTCACTAGGAGTAACATTTGAGGAACTGTATCATTAGAGATTTGTAGTAGACATCAAGACCTTTCCAACAAGACCTAATTGAGGCATTTCCAGTAAGTGGTTGATTTACTGTGATTTTTGTAATACTGGACAGAGACCAAGAATGGATCTGTGTGCTCTGAATTAGGAAGTCCTAGTGTGTGACTTGGTACATTTGTGAGAGATGTGTATGTTAGGGTGATTTATTGGTATATTTTGGACTCATGACCAACTAGAGAGTTTTTGAGGACACCCAGACCCTTCTATAGAACTTGGGTTTGTGACATTCTGATTTGTGAGTAGTATTTTGTGCTACCAGTAAGGTGCAGCCCGTGTATAGGGAATACACAGGCTGAGGCTTGAGAGGCTATTTTAAGGACCTAGATGATGGAATTTGAGTTTATGATCCAATAGAAAGTTGTAGCCTAGGTTCTTACCTTTCTGGATTGGGCTCGTACACCCCAATCGGAATTGTATCGAGAGAGTTCTGACCTGTTTAAGATTCGGGCAGAATCCCGTAGATTGCCTAGCCCTTGGTTTTGACTTAGTATTGTGAGGACTTTTCCCTTGTGTACTATTAGAATTGATGACTCTTGTCTAGGGATGGTTGATATCTATTGTTTGTGTTGTTGACTCCCATAATGGGTGTGTGACTCGAGTTAGTCACTAGGGTAAGGGATACCCTGCATCTGTCGACCCTAAGTTATAAACTTTCACTGAAGCGTAGGACATCCGAGCCGTGCCACTGAGATAAGTTCATAGCCCCGATCAGGGTGAACATACATTCATAGCCGGGGTAGAGGTGAATGTAGGCCGTAATGCTATACAATTCCAAGCCGGGGAAGAGGTAAACCAGATCGGTATCGCCATGGCCAGAGGATGATAGGCAAGTGTGGAAGCAAATTTTATCTTACCCAAAGTGATTAGAGTAAGGTTGGGATTAGAATGACATATTAAGAGGTTTGGAAAATTGCATTAGTCCTAGCAGACCATAGTCGGTGTTGTACCTTCCAGTTGTAGGGATACGTTTTCGGCACTCATGAATGAGTCCCCGGCTCGTATCTCGATCTGTTAATTCCCAAAGTTTTGCCAGAGTAAGGTACGGGAGGCTAGGTGAATTTGACCTCCCGAGGCGCTCACGTCCCTATGCCCGTGGGTTTTGTTGTTAAGGTATGGGAGGCTAGGAGGATTTGACCTCCCGAGGCGCTTACGTCCCTATGTACGAGGGTTCTGTCGTTCCCTTGGTGTATATATATAAGTTCATAACCTGATCAGGGGTGAACACGCATGCGTCAGTCTATAGCCTGGGTTAGAGGTGGACATGGGGAATCACACGGTCTTGTGACCAGATTCAATGCGGCTTTCTGAAGAGGTTCGTATGCGGGTACCAAGTGGCGGCTACGACCACCACTTAGGCACTGCAGTGGCAGAACTAGACCGACCAACTGGAACCTCCTTGGGCGACGAACGAATCTATTGGGAACTAGTTGAGTACAAGAGTAGGATCCATGACGAGGATTCGAATCCCTGAACTGTGGAGAAAGACGGCAAGATTTAGGGGCGTATGTAGTATGGGATGCATTCGCGCTCCAAAGTGTTGCTTGCATTAGAATCAGGCATGTGATTTATTGCATCTAGTCATAGGGTCATGGCATATCACTGCACTAGAACCCGAATCCATTAAACCCTTGTTTTGGCACAACACTTTTAGTTTTTGCATAAATTATGGTTGTGATTGAATTTTAGAGGATCGCTGTTATCATCAGCTTTGCATCTGTCGAAGTACTGACATTCCCCACCTTTTAGGTATCGACTCCTACCTTTCGAGCAGGTGCAGAGATATCAGAGTTGCGCAGCTAAAGCCTTAAGCCGAGGAGCAAGTCCGCGAGGAGCCGATGGGCCACTCAGCAAAGTTCAGCAGTAATCAGTCGATTACCATTCCAAGAGGCAGCTGATAGCTTTACAAGTGGAGTCTGTAATTATTTGTAATAAGTTGTAATGAGCAGATGTAATTTGTACTCCTTGTCCAAGAACAAGGTATCGGTTGTAATCAATGATGTAATGACTTTATTTGGCAATAAAAAGTTTTTAAATTTCCATGTTATTGCTGTGTTGAGATGCATTTGACGGCAAAGATTCTGGTGAGTGTCACGGATGTCCGGTAACGGGGATCTGGGGCGCTACAGAGTTGGTATCAGAGCTGACTTCAAATTGCAGTCTAATACGGTAGGAAATTAGACTTGAAGGCGAGATAAATTGATTCTAGTTGGCAGATAGGATGATTATAAATCATATGGTAGCACTTACAACTTATGATTATGATCTTCCCCATATGTGAACTAGTCTCAGTTTACTTCATTTTTACTAATAAGCTTGGTGTAGTCTAGTCCGAATGGTGGCTAGTCTGTTACTAGACATTAATGGGGGCAGACAGAACAATATGTGTCTGTGATTCCGGAACTAAACCCTGTTTATATTTTTCTGATGGTGTTCGAAGATATCTTAATCCAGGATGGGTCAGTAACAGTCGGTGAGTCAATACCTACAAGGGGAATGATGACGATGGCGGAAGAAATGAGGGAAGTGCTACAGATGACTGAATGTGAGGAGAACCCACCTCCACCATTGCTAGACCCAACTACGGAGCAGCAGAGGATAGCCATTGGGTATCTGGAAATGAAAAGGCTGGGGGAATGCAGGGACAAGGCGATCCACCGGGCCCAGCAGCAGATCAAATTTCATCAGGCACAGATAACACACCTGAAGAAAGAACAAAAGTAGCTTCAAGACGGTATGACACACCTCCAGAACCGCTGGTGGGGACTTCAGAAAGGCCCCAAGCCAAAAACTACTGGGAAAATCACCAAACCTTCTAAAGGTGAATGCCCCAAGAGAGCAATTGCAACTAAGAGTTGCTACAATTGCAGGGAAGTCAGACACTACAAGTTGCGTTGCCCAACAGCGATCAAGATTTGTTTCAACTGTAAGGAACTTGGGCATATCAAGTCAAATTGCCTAGAATTACAAAAGGGATGTTCTTCAAGCAAGTAACCGGATAAATAACAAGGTGAAATTGTTATGTAGACCTACTATATTTTGAGATATTTTGGAAGCTGAAGAATTAATGTAATCAAGTTTAAGTTGTATTTTGGATTTTTGGAAGTTGATGGATGATGTACCATTGTAACAGGACATATATATATATAAATGAAATTTTGGCTGCGGTTTTGTTTGATAGTGGATCGACTCATTCTTTTGTGTCAAAATCTTTTTCAAGAAAATTAAGATGCACACAAGAGGCAATTCCAGATCTAGCTTTGACGGACTACACCGTCAGGGGCAACCCTTACTAAAGATCTATGCTATAGGGGATTTTTAAACTCCAGATTAGCGGAGAAACCCTAAGTATTGATTTGTTGGAGTTGGGTTTTGCCGAAACATATGTCATTATTGGTATGGATTGGATGTCAAGTCACAAGGCAAGCATTGACTGCAAGGAAAATGAGGTAGTCATCTCAGCTGAAGGAGTGGAACTTGTATTCCACGAGGAGCAGAGATCGAAGGCAATGACTTTTGCAGCCACTAGTGAAGTACGGATAGCAGAAGAGGTGAACAAGATACCAGTGGTGAGAAATTTTCCACTGTTATTCTTGGAGAATTTACTTGGAATTCCCCATGACCGTGATGTTGAGTTTAGCATCACAATTCAACCAGGTAGCGCTCCAGTATCTAAAGCACCCTATCGAATGGCACCAGTAGAGCAGAATGAGGTCAAGAAACAGATTGAAGAGTACTTGCAGAAGAGATTTATCAGACATAGTGCATCACCTTAGGGAGCAACAGTATTTTCCAAGATTGATCTATGGTCCGGATATCATCAAGTGCGAGTCAAGGAAGAGGATGTACCTGAGACAGCTTTTCGAACTCGACATGGACACTATGAATTCTGGGTAATGCTGTTTGGAGTGACTAACGCTCCAGCAATCTTCATGGACTTGATGAACATAATTCTACGTCCATTTATTCACTCATTGTCGTGGTCTTCATCGACAAAATTTTGGTATATTCAAGGACGGAGCATGAGCATGCTGAACATCTAACAACAGTCTTGAGCAAGTTACAAGAGCATCAGTTGTATGCCAAATTATCTAAGTGTGAGTTTTGGAAATCGGAAGTTGCATTCCTAGGCCATATCCTTTCTAAGGAAGGAGTGACAACGGATCCTCAGAAGATAGAAGCGGTCAAGGAATGGCCACAACCAAAGACGGTGAAGGAAGTAAGTAATTTTCTGGGTTTGACTAGATATTACTAGAGGTTTATCCAGAATTATGCAAGGATAGTTGTACCCCTTACAGCCTTGACCAAGAAGAACCAAAGTTTCGACTGGACGGAAAAGTGTGAATAGAGTTTTCAGGAACTGAAGAACCGTTTGATCTTCGCACCTATATTGGTTTCACCTCAGGAGGACAAGGACTACGTCATCTACAGTGATGCATCATATTTGGGGTTCGGGTGTGTGTTAATGTAGGAGGGCAAGGTTATAGCTTATGGTTCGAGACAGCTACGACCACACGAAAGGAGATGGTGGGAAGTACTTGAAGACATCAGGCCTGAGATTATATATCACCCATGAAAAGCCAACGTGGTAGCAGATGCGTTCAGTAGGAAGAGAGTGTGGCTACATTGGTAGCGACCAGAGGGATTTAGATGAAGAGATCAGGCAGGCAGGCATTGAAGTGGTTACACAACACTTAAGTGCAGTTTTGGCACAGTTGGTGTTACAACCAAGCTTGAATGAGCAAGTAAAAAAGGCTCAGACCAAAGATCTAGAGATGGAAAGCATGAAGAAGCAAGTGCATGAAGGAAAATAGCCCGATTTCAGCATAAGAGAAGGTTCACTATGGTTTGGTAACAGACTATGTGTACCAAAGGACGAGGAGTTAAGGAAAGACATCATGAAGGAAGCTCACTCCACATTACTTGCGATTCACCCCGGAAGCACCAAGATGTATCATGGTATAAAGCAGCACTATTGGTGGTTAGGGATGAAGCGAGATATAGCAGAGTTCGTCGCCAAATGTCGGACATGTCAACAAGTTAAGGCCAAAAACCAGAAACCAGGAGGATTGCTACAGCCTTTACCCATTCCAGAATGGAAATGGGAGAACATTAGTATGGATTTTATCACTGGATTACCCAAGAGCCCTAAAAGGAAATGAGATAGGTGGTAGGGTGGTTTTGAGCCAAAACCATGGCTGTAGCCCATGGTTTGTGGTTGATTGTGTTGGCTGCCCAATTTAGTTTAAATGGGTTCCTTCGAATGCGAGACGAGAGGTTTATCGAGCGTACGCAATATACATCCATCGTATTATTATACAGTGTTATATTTGCATATGTGTCGTATCGAAAACTAGTGTTTATGCTAGCATCGGTCCTCCTCGTTCTCGTGCATCTTTTAGAACGCAATCCTCCCATGAATCATCCCGCAACCCTAACCACATATCATGATAGCAAAATCAAACAATACACTGCAATCATGTGCACGCATACAGACAATATACATACATACATATATATACAAGCATCATACAATCCGGGGTGTTACATCACTCCCTTCTTAGAGTCGTTCTGTCCCCAGAACGTTCCTAGTGGGAGAAAAGAACAACAATAGAAATAGGAAACACTTAAAACAATTCCAGATATAAAGCCTTCATGCGGCTTTCCAGTTCCCACGTGGCTTCTTCCACGAACTGGTTCTTCCAGAGAACCTTGACCATCGGGATGACCTTGTTTCTCAATACCTTGTTCTGATGATCAAGTATCCTGACTGGTTGCTCTTTACAGGAAAGATCTATCTATAAATCTTTTGGAACCTCTGGCAACCGACGGCTTGAATCCGGCACATACTTCCGTAGCATAGAGACGTGGAACACGTCATGCATTTGAGATAACTCGACCGGTAGCTCCAACTTATAAGCCATCCTGCCAATCCTCTTCCAAATCTTGTATGGTCCAATATATCTCTGAGCTAACTTTCTGCCTTTTCCGAACCTGATAATTCCTTTGGTCGACGACACCTTGAGAAATACGGAGTCACCTTCCTTAAATTCTAACTCTCTTCGGCGATTGTCCGCATAGCTCTTCTGCCTGCTTTGTGCTCCTTGAAGCCTTTTCTGAATAAGCTCGATCTGCTCTGATGTTTGTTGTACGATTTCTGGCCCATACATCTGCCGCTCTCCTACCTCGAACCAACAAACCAGTGTTCTGCATCTTCGTCCATATAAAGCTTCATACGGGGTCATGCCAATGCTTGCCTGATAGCTGTTATTTCGAGCAAACTCTACCAAGGCTAGGTATTTTTCCCAACTTCCTTTGAAGTCCAAAATGCATGCACGCATTATGTCCTCAAGAATCCTGTTGACTCTCTCTGTCTGTCCATCAGTCTATGGGTGAAAAGCTGTGCTGAAGTCTATTCTAGTTTCCAATGCTAACTGTAGACTTTGCCAGAATCGAGATGTAAATCTTGCATCTCGGTCAGATACTATCGACACTGGCACTCCATGTAGTTTCACTACGTTCTCAATGTAGACCTCGGCCAACTTCTCGAATTTTCAGGTTGTCTTAACTAAAAGAAAATGTGCTGACTTGGTCAATCGATCCATAATCACCCCCTAAGGAAAACCGGCCCCTTCTTCTCCCCTCTTTCCTCCTTCATTTCTCCATCAAAGACCACCCCATTCCACCTCTCTTGCTCTGGAATTTCATAACTCAACTAAGGAAAAAAAGAAGAGAAAGAGAGAAAGAAGGGAGATTGAAGAAGGGACTCAAGGAAGGATTCTCATGGGATGGAAAGCTCAAGAGATCAACTACTCTTCATCAACTCAGGGTGGGGAGTTACTCTAAACCTTTCTCCATGTTTCTTAATTGATTTTCTTGCATGCATGTGTGGTAGGAAGTGCTCGTATGAACATCTAAGAGTTTGAAAGATGAAATCAGAAACTGGAACCAGAACATGATCAGAATGCTAAATTCTAGATTTTTCCGAGAGAAAACCACATGGAATTAGATCATGAAATTATTAAAGATTTTTAAAATATATGTGTAGATAGTTCATAATTTATTTCGGATTTTTCTGAGGATGTTCGATATTTTAATAAAATCTAATGGTAGAAATGTATCGTAAGGCAGAATCAGCAGTTGGTTAACAGGATGAATGATGTTGCTGTAATTTTCCTAATTTATTGGAGCATTTTCTTGATCTGAAATTTTTACCCTGGATTCCTACATATATCTAGATTTTATTCAATAATCAGGGAAATGTTTCGATGAAATTATAGGCATAATAAAAATTGATCTCTAATCAGTAGCTGGAGTTGAACTGAAGAACATGATGACTTTCTGTGCTTAATTAAAATAGGGAGAACTCAGCATATACTTGGAGTTTTAACAAGAAACCTTTTGCATGTTGTTTATTATGATCTCTAGTTTCATCAATATAAATATTGTTTCATTTGGATGAGTAAGGAATTTATGATGATTTATTTAGCATGTACTGTGCTGCTTTCAGCCAATTTTGGTACCCTGTAGGGATTGTACATTTGAGGCTCATTAAGAGCAAAATTTGAGGAACTGTTTCATTAGAATTTATACTAGACATCAAGACCTTTCCAACAAGACCTATTTGAGGCATTTCCAGTAAGTGGTTGATTTACTGTGATTTTTGTAATACTGGACAGAGACCAAGAATGGATCTGAGTGCTCTGACTTAGGAAGTCCTAGTGTGTGACTTGGTACATTGGTGAGAGATGTGTATGTTAGGGTGATTTATTGGTATATTTTGGACTCATGACCAACTAGAGAATTGTTGGGGACACCCACAACCTTCTTTAGAACTTGGGTTTGTGACATTCGGATGAGTGAGTAGTATTTTGTGCTACCAGTAAGGTGCAGCCCGTGTATAGGGAATACACAGGCTGAGGCTTGAGTGGCTATTTTGAGGACCTAGATGATGGAATTTGAGTTTATGATCAAATAGAACGTTGTAGCCTAGGTTCTTACCTTTCTTGATTGGGCTCGTACACCCCAATCGGATTTGTATGAAGAGAATTATGACCTTTTTAATATTCGGGCAGAAACCCGTAGATTGCCTAGTCCTTGGTTTTGACTAGGTATTGTGAGGACTTTTCCCTTAGGTACTATTAGAGTTGATGACTCTTGTCTAGGAATGGTTGACATCTATTATTTGTGTTGTTGACTCCCATAATGGGTGTGTGACTCGAGTTAGTCACTAGGGTAAGGGATACCCTGCATCTGTCGATCCTAAGTTATAAACTTCCGCCGAAGCGTAGGACATCCGAGCTGTGCCACTTAGATAAGTTCATTGCCCCGATCAGGGGTGAACATACATTCATAGCCGGGGTAGCGGCGAATGTAGGCCGTAATGCTGGACAATTCCAAGTCGGAGAAGAGGCAAACCGGACCGGTATTGCCAGGGCCAGAGGTTGATCTCGGCAAGTGTGGAAGCAAATTTTATCTTACCCAAAGTGATTAGAGTAAGGCTATGATTAGAATGACATATTAATGGGTTTGGGAAATTGCATTAGTCCTAGCAGACCATAGTCGGTGTTGTACCTTCTAGTCGTAGGGATAAATTTTCGGCACTCATGAATGAGCCCTCAGCTCGTATCTCGATCTGTTAATTCCGAAAGTTTTGCCAGAGTAAGGTACGTGAGGCTAGGAGGATTTGACCTCCCGAGGCGCTCACGTCCTTATGCCCGTGGGTTTTTTTGTTAAGATACGGGAGGCTAGGAGGATTTGACCTTCCGAGGCGCTCACGTCCCTACGCACGAGGGTTCTGTCGTTCCCTTGGTGTATATATATAAGTTCACAACCCGATCAGGGGTGAACACACAAGCGTCAGTCCATAACCCGGGTTAGGGGTGGACATGGGGAATCACACGGTCTTGCGACCAGATTCAATGCGGCTTTCTGAAAAGGTCCGTACGCGGGTGCCAAGTGACCGCTACGACCACCACTTAGGTACTGCAGTGGCGGAACTAGACCGACCAACTGCAACCTCCTTGGGCGACGGACAAATCTATTGGGAACTGGTTGAGTACAAGAGTAGGATGCATAGCGAGGGTTCGAATCCCTGAACTGTGGAGAAAGACGGCTAGATTTAGGGGCGTATGTAGTATGGGATGCATTCGTGCTCCAAAGACTTGTTTGCATTAGAATCTGGTATGTGATTTGTTGCGTCTAGTCATAGGGTCATGGCATATCACTGCACTAGAACCCGAATCCATTAAACCCTTGTTTTGGCACAACACTTTTCCTTTTTGCATAAATTGTGTTTGTGATTGAATTTTAGAGGATCGCTGTTATCATTAGCTTTGCGTCAGTCAGAGTACTGATGTTCCCCACCTTTTAGGTATCGACTCCTACCTTTCGAGCAGGTGCAGAGATATCAGAGACGCGTAGCTAAAGCCTTAAGCCGAGGAGAAAGTCCCCGAGGAGCCGATGGGCCACTCAGCGAAGTTCAGCAGTAATCAGTCGATTACCATTCCAGGAGGCAGCTGATAACTTTACAAGTGGAGTATGTAATTATTTGTAATAAGTTGTAATGAGCAGATGTAATTTGTACTTCTTGTCCAAGAACAAGGTATCGGTTGTAATCAATGATGTAATGACTTTATTTGGCAATAAAAAGTTTTTAAATTTCCATGTAATTACTGTGTTGAGATGCATTTAAAGGCAAAGATTCTGGTGAGTGTCACGGATGTCCGGTAACGGGGATCCGGGGCGCTACACTAACTCAACAATATGAAGCAACATTCACAACCACGCAAGAAGATATTATCACATAAATAAGCTCAACTCCAATAATAAATGAAAGAATCCAAATAATAATATCCAACATCTGGGATTAAACAAACTCCGTGTCATAAAGCCCAAAAACAAAGTATAATATCAGGACAATGTTCAAAGAAATAAATCTAGCAAAAAAATAATTCAAGCAATCTAATCTTGAACTCCATCTTCTAGAATAGTTGCTCACCAATTCCTTCTGGTATTATTCCTCCAGTACCTGTAAACTCTTGATCTAAAAAGAAAGAAAATAATGTCCTTAGAGCAAGTCATGGACAACACGTAGAGGGAAACAGAGAATAATAGGAACATGATATAAGAAAAGGGACGGGATCAAAGTCAAAAGCAAAGACAAGGAATGACAATAATGTCAAGGGTCTATGTTTAATCATGCATTTAACTAATAATTCAATTCAAGTTCAATATTGGTCACAGTATACGGGATCAAGTATGAAATGTCAAATGCAGGTTATTAATCATTTTATTAGCCTATCTAGTGCACGTACTACTGCGACCCATTTTACAGGTTCGACGCAAGCACACAGTGTACACCTCAGACTGATGGTTAATTCACGGTTCGTATACTTGGCCAGTAATCAGTGTTTAATATTCAATGTCTGTGACTATCAAGCAGTATTTTATGGCCATCAGTACAAGTCAAGCAGTAGGGCCCGACCGAGTACAGTTTCCGATTGTTCACTACCAAGTAATCCCATAATACCTCGGCTTGTTATCATTTTATTTCATCCTATGTGAGTATGCAAGAAGGTTTCAATGTTGTATGATGCTAGGTGTGAGTAATTCTACTCATTATAGACAAAGAAAGAAGCAAACATATCAATTAAACACAAATCACACAATCTGAACAGCATGACGTTGTACAAAAATACAGATTACCGCTACTACAAAAAAGAAAAACTGAATCTGTCAGAAATTCGAGAAACTAGACTTTCTGCCGGTTCCAGCAAATATATATACAACATATAAAAGTTACATAAACTAGGGTGAAAATCGTATTCTTTTCAGATTTTATGTTCAAGCAGCAAATTGTAAATTGTGTTCACCTATATGTTTTAGGTTAGAAAACTCGTCAATTAAATCTAGAAAAATTCAGGGTGGTTCCTATACATGTCAAGTCTCAGCAAAATTTATTTCATATTTTTATTTTACTGTTAACATGTTCAATTTAATTATGAAACAGTAAGATAAGCATGAATTTGTGAATCTTGAAATTCTGACACAGCTGTACTAAAATAGTGATATCTAACACATTATAACTCGAAATCAGATCCGTTAAAAGTTCTGAAAAATAGATTCATAGGGCTATAATTCATATTCATAAAGTTATTTCAAATTACAACAGCAACATGGTCGAAAATATGATACAAAAAGGAACAACTAGCAGTCCATAATTTATTTTGATATGAATAGGAAAAAAATTTAATCATACAACTATATAGTTCATGCTAATTAATAATCAAAGTGTAACTAGATGTTTAACATGCATAATTCCAGTTTTAAGATGCAATTTCACAGGCATGGTGATCAATTCATTAAATCAAATTCAATCTAATATATACAATTCATCAAACAAGTCTGTCACATGGATCTAGTTATTTTTCATGTAATTGTGCATATGCAAGATTCAAGAGCGGCTAGGTTTTAGATCAAAGATGTCAGCACGATGTTAAGAATACATCGGGTTAGCTCTTGTAAACCCTCAATAAACTTAACAGAATTTGAAATAGGAGTATGATAAAAAAAAGATTTGGATCTACTTGCAAAGATCAAAGAAATCTTGAACAAAACAAATAACTAGTTCAAGATGAGACATGCCTTTTAATTAGTAGATTCGAATATATAGAATAACGGGATGAGAATCCCGGGCGACGAACCACGAACACGGAACACGTGCGAGCTACGTGCAACACACCAACACAGCAAAACCAAGGTCCTACTCCATACAAAACAGCAAACACCAATACACTATCCCTTCCTCCTACACAATAGCAAACACCCACAGGGATCCCCTACTCTCCAAACAGCAAACACCACAACATCAGAGAAGTTCCTACTCCCTCTTCCTCACAACCACGACAGAGAGAAAGAGAGACGGCAGGAGCCTCGACGGCGACTGCGGTGAATGACGACAGTGGCGACCCACAGCGAGGGCGGCTGTCGACGGGGACGCTGGCGGTCGGAAAGCGACACAGTGACGGAACAACGACGTACGAGCGACACTATGTGCACCTAAACAGAGGAAGCGGAATGGCAGGGCTTTAGGCATTCAATGAAGACAACAGGGGTGAGGGTTCTTTCGTGGTTGCGGGGGACAGCGAAGAGGGTGAAGGCAGTGACGATGAGGCGGTGGTGGCGATGTGGAAAAGTGCACGCGATGGGTTAATGGGTTTAGGGTACAGGTTTAGGCTCCAAAAAGAGAAAAACATATAGGAATCAAAGAGATGAACATATAGCGGAACAACTCAAACTCAAAACACGAAGAGCAAAATTTGCAATGAGCCAAAAATAGAAGAAAAGAGTACGGAATGATCAAGAGAAAATAAAAGAACTCAAGAAAAGCAAAAACTTATTATTAAAAGAAATCAGATACAATAATCAAGAAAAAAAATAAAATACAATAAAATCCAAAATAGAAAAAATAGGGGTTACAGCCGATAACTTGGGTAATATACAATTCACTTTACTTTTTATTTCTATTCTTTTCTTCATACATAACTCATCTTGCCAATATATTTTTTATAAGTAGAGCCATAGAATTCCAACAACATAAACGTATATCTCTCCAATAATTTCATATAAATATGCATGCCATTTATTTCAGGGAAATGAATGCACAACTCCATCCACATACAATAATTAGATAACTCCAATCATATGGTTATATAACTATATTTATATCTCATATTTATAAGCATCCCTTGAACCATATATGTATTGTCACATATATATATATACATATATATCTCCCACAATATATTCATATCTCCCGTAATATAAATTGTCACTGTAGTGTATCATAACATCAAAATCTTCACATATACATATATTCCTTCAGTACATATATACACATTTATATTTTCTCCTTTCAGTGCTGACATCATCACCAAATTGATCGCTATCCACTAAGGGTCTTATGCATCTAATCACTGCCCACCAATGGTCTTATGGATCAAATACACATATTGCTGTCATACAGGTCTTACGCATCAAATACACGTTGCAGCCATATAGGTCTTACGCATTAAATACACATATCGCTGCCATATATGTCTTACGCATCAAATACAGATATCGCTGCCATACAGGTTTTACGCATCAAATACACATCGCTGCCATATAGGTTTTATGCATCAAATGTCTTCATGATCAACTCAGGACCCAAAAGCTTCCTCTCGCTGATATCATCCCAACAGACCGGCAATCCACACTTGCCCCATACAAAGCTTCAAATGAAGTAGCCTTGAGACTTGCCTAGTAACTGTTATTATAAGAGAACTCAGCTAAGTGAAGATGATCTTCCCAAGAACCTCCAAACTGAAGAACGCAAGAGCTCAACATGTCTTCTAGGGTCTGAATCGTCTTTCTGACTGGCCATCCGTCTGAGGATGGAATGCTGTACTATAGCTCAACTTAGTACTGAAGCTCTTCTGCATACTCTCCCAGAACTGTTATTATAAGAGAACTCGGCTAAGTGAAGATGATCTTCCCAAGAACCTCCAAACTAAAGAACACAGGATCTCAACATGTCTTCTAGGGTCTGAATCATCCTTTCTGACTGGCCATCCTGAGGATGGAATGTTGTACTGTAGCTCAACTTTGTACCGAAGCTCTTCTGCGTACTCTCCCAGAACTTTGACCTGAATCTCGTATCTCTATCCGATACGATGTTGACAGGAACTCCATGCAGGCGAACAACCTCCTGAACATACTTCTAGCCAAAATCTCCGTGGACTGATCCACACGAAAAGGAATGAAGTGAGCACACTTCGTCAGCCGATCCACTATTAGCCAGATAGCATTATGACACTTGGGACTCCTTGGCAAAGTTGTCACAAAATCCATCGTGATATTCTCCCACTTCCACTCTGGGAATGGAAGAGGTTACAAAAGTTCTTCGATCCTCTGATGCTCTGCCTTCACTTGCTGACAGATCAGGCACTAAGAGACATATCTTGCCACATCCCTCTTCATGCCATGCCACCAGAAATATTGCTTCAAGTTCCTGTACATCTTGGTATCACCTGGATGAATAGAATACGGATACCGATGAGCTTCCTTAAGTAGCTTATGCCTGACTTCTCCTCTAGGTACACACAACCTAGAGCCAAAACGAAGCAACTCATTAGCATGAATGACCAAATCAGATCTCAAATTGGCTTTCACCTTACTTTGAAACTGCTGCAACTGCTAGTCACCCACTTGGGTTTCCTTAATCTACTCAATCAAGGAAGACTGCAACTGCAACATCATGAACTGCTGAGTTGATCCAGGAAGTAGCACATCCAACTCCAGCCTCCTTATATCCTCCACTAATTCCTTCTGCTTGGTAATGAACATAGCGGCAGGCCTCCTACTCAAAGCATCAGGCACCAAGTTCACTCTGCCCAGGTGATACTGCAAATTGATGTCAAAGTCTGTCATCAATTCCAACCATCTTCTTTGCCTCATGTTCAATTCCTTCTGCGTGAACATAGACTTGAGGCACTTGTGATCCGTAAATATCTCCACTCTATTCCCAAGCAGATAATGCTTCCACAACATCAAGGCAAAAACCACGACAACAAGCTCTAGATCATGCGTGGGATAGTTCTTCTCATGAGGTCACAACTGCCTCGATGCATAAGCGACAACCCTGCATCGCTGCATCAGCACTGTTCCCAGACCTCTCCCTAATGCATCACAATAAATCACAAAACCACCCGAACTATCGGGTATAGTCAGCACAGGCACTGATGACAACCGACACTTCAACTCTGCAAAAGCTTCATCCCAAGCTTCATCCCAATCAAACTTTTGCTCCTTCTTTGTCAAACTGGTCAGAGGCCCAGCAATCTTCAAAAAGTCCTAAACGAACTTCTGATAATAGCCGGCCAAACCAAGAAAACTTCGCACCTACGGAACAGACTTCGGAATCGGCCAATCCTTGACCACAGAGATCTTCGATGGATCCACAGAAATACCAACACCAGAAATAATGTGGCCAGATAAGCAACCCGATCTAGCCAGAACTCACACTTACTGAGCTTCCCATATAGCTGGTTATCCCTCAAAGTCTGTAGAACCACCTTCAAATGCTCAGCATGATCATCCCTAATCTGAGAATACACCAATATGTCGTCAACGAAGACCATGAAAAACTGATCCAAGAATGGAGAGAACACCCTGTATCAGACTCATGAACACTGCCGGTGCATTAGTAACTCCAAAAGACATCACTAAGAACTCGTAATACACGTACCTCGTTCGGAAAGCCGTTTTCGGAATATCATCTGACTTCACATTAACTTGATGATACCCAGAATGAAGATCCAACTTCGAAAACAATGAAGTAGCTCCCAGTTGGTCAAACAAATCGTCAATCCTCAGCAATGGATACCAATTCTTCACAGTGACATTATTCAACTCCCTGTAGTCAATGCAAAGCCTGCGGCTACCATCCTTCTTGTTGACGAACAAAACTGGGGCTCCCCAAAGTGAAACACTAGGCCTGATAAAACCCTTATCAAGCAGCTCCTGAACTTGTACCTTCAGTTTTACTAATTCAACCGGTGCCATACGATACAGACTCTTGGAAATAGGCATCGTACCATAATGAATATCAATGCTGAACTCCACATCTCAGTATGGCGGCAAACTGGGAAATCCTCGGGAAAGACATCAAGGAAATCCCGCACAACTAAGGGTGCAACAACCCCATCAGAGCCCAACGACACAAGCGAAATAGCCTTGAGATCCATCGAGTTCTTGGTACGCCCTGACGGTGTCTCACCTGCATGGAACACAAACTCTGGTTGACCAGAAAGCCTAAAAGTCACATTCTTCTCTCGACAATCAATCATGACACAAGAAACACCAAACCAATCCATGCCCAGAATGACATCGAAACCGAAAATTGGGAATCACAATTAAATCAGCCAAGAAATCCACACCACCAATCCACACCACGAAGAATCACAATCACAATTGGGAATCACAATTACACTTTTTTTTCTTTTTTTTTTGGTCTCTTCTCTAAGTTTTCACTTGCCTATTGACGCGACTGCAAACATTAATGATGAATTTACCCGGTTACTCAACAAGTCATAAACTTAGACTGCTTTGCATACTCATATTTCAAGTTGTCGTTTGACGTAAAAGTGAACTTTGGTGATGAATACCCCTAGTTACTAAGAAACACAAAATATTGGAGTAGATAGACTTTTCTTATTCAATTATTTCATCATTATCACTGGCGACATCTGTGTGTTAGCGATGAACTCGAGATCGTCTGACTAATCATCTGTGAATACGAATTCTTCGTCTAGATTTAGACGCTCTTCCAGGTCCACATCACTATCTGTTTGCTGAGCTTCCCGTTGTAGTTTAGGCTCTTTTGCTGCGGACTCCTCATTGAGCCCGCAGACTAGCGACTCAATAATAATAGCAGTGCTTTCCGAGGCAGTCCCCTCAATGGGCCCGCTACCCATCTGAGAAATTGTCTGATTGTCTGACACTAGATAATTACACGTCTTAGAGGCAATAGAGTCCGTTTTGGGCCTTTCTTTGGGCCCACAAACGCTTATAAAAGGTGTACACTCCACCGCATTTTCACTAGACCCATTAGAAGGGGAAACTAAATCAGTTCCGCGATCCACCCTACCGCAGGCCTCGATAATAGTGCTAGCAGCTTGTTTTAAGTGGGCAGTGAGGTTACCCCCACTCCCAGCTGGCTTCGACGGATTGGTGGGTCTTTCGACTGCCTCAGAGGGCGTTAAAACCAAGGGGTGCTTCGTTAATAACGAAGCATTGGCATTTCCTTTTTCCTTCGCTACCAAGGCAGAAGGCGCTTCAAAACTATCTTCTTTCCCAAATATGCCTATCTTACTCGATCCAGAACCCCTGTCTTCTTTCCCAAATTTGCCTATCTCAAAAAGCCTCTCTTTGTTACCCACTCCCTCTGCGCCAAACTCGTTCTCCTTTGGGTTCTTTTTACTGAGGTTGAGCAGATCGTCGCTCGTCTCTTTCCCCAAAGTGGTCTTTGACTCCTGTCACGCTTGCTTCAAAGGAGCTTCTTTTTTCTTTTCTGATGCAAACCAATGCTTTGTGACCCACTCTCTGGTCGAAAGTGTTCCTTCGCCTGTTACCTTCCCCAGACTGGTGGTCTCTTCCACCAACCCCTGTTGCGGAGCCTGCATGTTGTTGCAGATTGGAGTCTTGCCCTTTTTGGGGTCTGTAAGCCCTGTCCCTCCCCTCTGTGCCACTGCACGCCCCTCCAAAATAGGTGTTTCGAGAAGGTCCACCGTTCGATCCACTGATTTGAAGGTTCTAGAGGACTTTTGACCGTTGGGTCTGACGGAGCGATACCTGCCTCGATCTTCTTTGTACAGAAGGTCTTGTTTTGGCCGTGGCCCCTCTGCCAGTGCATCTTGGCACTGCTCTTGCCCCATAGCTGCCTTGATGATCTCCTGGTGAGCCCTCTCTACTTCCTGGGAACCATCTATTGTGTGGCACTTTGTTGGCGAGAGCACTTGCTTGTAGGATCTGTTATCTCTGAGGGATGTTGTACGCTTAGGGGAGGTGATAGTCGCCTGTTCCTTTTGTGCTTCTTCTCTCTTGTCTTGCACGAATCTGACAAGATATGATTATTCGAAAGAATACACCTTAGCGAATCGCTGCATCAAGGAAATATCAGTGCTTCTGACTAGTACCCTTGCCGAGACTATCTCTGATCGGCGTACTGTCTTCTCATCTATCTCTTCCATAGTACCGAAATCTGCTACTATCTCTTGGAGAGCTTTCCTCTTCCAAAAGTGTAAGGGGACGTTATGAATCCAAATCCAGTACTTTTCACCCTGTGGGAGCTCCGCTCCGAAAGTCGGCGTCCAAGCACTGAATTTCGATTTGGAAATGGCCAAAGTCGACATTCCCCAAGCTTACAACCTCTGCGACCTTCTCCGGCGATGGGAATGAGACCAGAAATTGCAAGTGGCATAGCTTCTTAGTAACACAATCCCTATGGGCTCTCATAGGCCACTTGTCAGTGAGTGCTTGCATGAGATGTGCCTCCAAAGGCCTTCCAGCTCTGACTTTGGCAATAGCACACCATTGCCGCAGCCATCGTTCTTCGCTTTTGATAGTCCCAAGGCTCTTAGCCAGTCGGATGACTGTGGGATTATCAGGGGACCTTCCCCTGCTTACTGGACGCTCTTCATCGCTTTGGGTTTCCACCACATTGGTGCATACATAAGAGAGATGCCCCCACTTCATGCATTTAAGGCACTGTACTTCTTTGGTGCACTCACTCTTGTAGTGTCCTAGGTCCTCGCAGTTGAAACACGAAGCTAGCTTTCTCTTGCCCTTCCTCTGCTTCTTCTTATGGTGGAGTTGATCGGCATGAAGTTTAGTAGAACGGGCCTGAATTTTGTTTTTCTTACCCCTAACCTGAACCCATTGCCCCTCCCTCTCCTTATCGCCGGAGTTCCCATCTGCTAAAATCCCATCTAGCACAGTCCCTTGATGGTCTCGCTCGGCGTAGGATTTAGGAGCATGGATCTCCAGTGATGTTGGAGTTGTGAGCTGAAAGGTGGTGAGGTTGGGGTGGGTGGTCGTGGCAGTTTGTATTGATTCATGGAGTTCCCTTTGGATGTTGTGGTGGTGGGGAGGGTCAGAGGGGTTATGCTTAGGTTGCAGTGAGGATTGCTGAGGTTGAAGGAGTGGCGGATACATTGGTTTGGTGATTGGTATGGTGTTGGTGTTGGTGGGAGGGTGATGTTGCCTGCGAGTCCCAATCTCGATACCTCTCTGAGAGTTGTCCCTGGAGTGGTGGTGATGGAGCTGTAATGGTGGGGTCTTCTTACGCCTATATTTGCCGGTAGGAGGACCCCATCGTTGGGCCCTCCCCCCGTAAAACCCCTCATGTCGGCATTGTTGTTCGTAGCGATGATGATCATAGTTTCTCCCCTTACGACGTTGCTGTGCACATTGGTGTACACGCGTCGGAGAGCGAACATGTCTGAGCTCAAGACCTCCTCCCTCATGGGGGTATGGGACCACCTGTTGGGGGGCAACGTAGGGGCAGTAGGGACGTTCATTGTACTGGGTAGTGTGGGTTGTAGATGTAGTTGCGGTGGTGCTGATGTAGTAGGAGTCGACTCTGAGAGTGGTGCAGTATCTGGTGAGAGCGTCGATACTGGTGGTGCCGGTGGGTGGCAGACCCTCTCATTGGGCCCGCACCCACTGAGCTCAAGTATCGACAGGATGGTGGACGGCATGTTGGTGTTTGCTAAGAAGAAGAAGTGGGGTTAGAAGGGAACTGGAAGTTGAGGGGAATGTCTACGGCGTTCAGGAAACGGAGATGGTCTTTAGTGAGGGAGAGGGAGAGGGGTTAGGTAGGAGCATTTTTTTTTGCTAACTTCTAATATTTTAAGTATAACATTATTGAATCTGCATTTTTGATACTGTGACACGAGTTGTTATTAAGTTGACATGGGTTATACAAGTTTGTCACAACTATCGGAACACATGTTGATAAGTTTACCTAAATGAATATTTACAGTTTTCTGAAATCAGCACCTTCCAACGTTTTATCTTGCAATTGTTACTCTCTTACGTAATATGATCTATTTATCTTTCAATGCTCGAAGAAAAGCTAGTTGTAGGTTGTATCTTTGTTAATTTGTGTGGTTGTAGGCACTCTGCTTGTATCAATGGGTGAATAACATTGTTTTGAATGTCTAGAGCTAATCATTGTCTGCTTGACTTTTTAGAGTATATTGTTTGTTGCTGTATTTGGTCACTCACTCGCTCCTAGTTAGAGCCTCATTTCCTTGACATCGCCTATATCTGGTTGATATGGGTAAAATCGGAGCCATTAGATCTCAGTACGCATCTCAATGCTGCTCAAGGGCAGAACGATAATTTCATAGTAACTACATGCCTACAAGTAGAACATAGACCATATCTAGGCCCATCATCACAACCAGGTCCACAATTATGACAAACTTACAACATAAGAAAGAGAAATTTCCAGCTAATTAGGGTTGCCAGTCAAATCCCCTATCTGAAGCAAACTTATTAACTTATTCCATCTCTTCATCATGGAAATCTTTAATCAAATTCTAAAAGATGCATTTTCACGTCTATCTTCTACAACTAACTTGTAATATCCCGAGTAGTTATTAATAAATATTATTTTATTATTTTATTATTTTATTTTATTTTTTCAGAATTGAAATATTTTTTGTGGATATTACTTAGTTTAATTAATAATTATCATATGTATGTATACCAGTCCATAGGTATATGCGATATCATTTTGGTACTAGAATCTTCTAAGCCGATAATAAAATTTATTTTTATTATTTTTGTCGGAATTAAATTATTTTTATACGAATTGTATGGTTTAACAAACAAAAATTATCGGTATATATATTAGTATATACGTATTCGTATTGTATCGATTTCGTACATTTGTACAAATTATGTAGTATGTGTTTTGGACAAAAATATCTTATTTTTGTCATGATTGATCAAAAAAGGATGGCTAAGATTTATTTGGGGAGATAAACATAGGGTTTATGATTAATGGAAATACAAATGAGGATTAATAGGTGAATTCCTTCTAGAACAACCCTCCACCTCACCCCTCCACCTCACTAATGTTTGGCCGGCCAACAAAGATCCCAAAGGGGTTTTTGTAAAAACCGCAGTGTACATTTTAACCCCTCACCCTCTCATTCCTCCTATAAATACCTCCCCCCCCCCCCCCCCCCCCCCCCCCCCCCGCTGCGTCATTTGTCAAAAGAAGAAAATAGATAGCAAAAGAAAGAGAGAAAGAAATCCTAACTAGAGAGTTTTCCATTTGTAGGTTTTTATAGGAGGTAGGAGGAAGGAGAAGGAAGCATAAGACTGGTCCTTCCAACCTAGAAAAACAAAGGTGGGGGTTTCTCTCTTCTTGTAGGTTGATTTTTATTTTCTTTTTGTTGTATGTTGATTTTTATTCTCCTTTTGTTGTTATATGTTGATTAAAGAACTTGAACTATGATCATAAGCATATGAATGGTGGTGTGGATCAAATGATCCCATAAGGAGTTGAATGGTAGAACTCAAACAAACCAACATAAAGATTGAACCTTTTAATGGTTGTTGTTAATTGTTGTTATCATTATATGTTAAAATTAAAAACTTGGACTAATTTTTATGTGCATATGAGTAGTGTGGATCAAAAATGGCCCACATGAAGAGTTTTGAATGGTAGAACTTACTAAAAACACATAAAGATTGAATCTTTAGCATTGTTATGATTATTGTTGTTATTGTTGTTATTTGGCTAACAAAAACTATGACAACTTGGACTAAAACTATGAGCATATAAAAAATTAGTGAATTGAAATGTTTGCATACCAAATTTGAGGTTGTAGAACTCAACAAATATAATAAAGATGAGTCTTTTAGTATGGTTGTATGTTGCTTCCTATCATATTAAAGATCAAGTCTACAAATCCTAGTTCATGAAAGATTAAGCTTTTATTCTAGTTTGTGAAAGATTAAGTCTCATATTGCTTCTAAAATTGTAAATGATTCGTTCTTTTGTAGCAAGGTTATTTTGCTTTTATGTTAGAGAAGATTAGTTATTTTAATAGTAGGCATCTTTAGCTTCTATGTTGAAAAGAACCCATTTTTGTTTTTAAAACTCAATTTTTGAGTTAGCATGGTAAAGAACTTCGAGCTCATAAAAGTAGTGATTTTCACATGTGTAGAGTTTCTAGTTGATAAAAAGTAGACTTGTTGTATATAGGTCTTGTAATTCCTAAAGAGTAGATTGTTGTAATATGTAGAGATTTGTAGTTCTTAAAAAAGTAGATTTTGTAATATATAGAGATTGTAGTTCTCAAATGTAGATTGTTGTAATATTTAGAGATTTGTAGTTCTTAAAAAAGTAGATTTTGTAATATATAGATATTGTAGTTCTTAAATGTAGATTGTTGTAATATGTAGAAAGTTGTGGTTCTTAAAAAAGTAGATTTTGTAATAGATAGGAACTTGTAATTCATGAAGAAGTAGTTATTGGAATATGTAGAATATTCTAATTCCTAAAGAGTAGTTTTGTAATATTTAGAATTTCAAGTTCATAGAAGATAGAGTTTTAGTAATGGATTATAGGTTTACTTTCATGCTTGTGAAGAATCAATTTTGGTAATTATAGTTCATAAAAGATCAAGTTGAATAGCATGCTCTACTTACTTCTAGGTTGCTAGAAGAACCCATGAATCATGCTCTACTCACTTGTAGGTTGCTAGAGAAACCCATGAATCATGCTCTACTTACTTCTAAGTTGCTAGAAGAACCCATGAATCGTATGTTGTAGGTTGTTCTAGTTAAACTTCTAAAAGAACCCATGAATTTAGTTCCATGATTTTTCTAGTTCAATTTTCTAAAAGAACCTATGAATTTAGTTCCATGATTGTTCAGGTTCAATTTTCTAAAGAACCCATGAATTAAGTTCCATGATTGTTGTTGCCGCTAAATCTGGTGTGGGGGCAAACAGATAGAATTTGTGGATTTTTGGGATGTTGAATAGTCAAACCTGAAACCTTTTCGCCGTAGTTTGACCGTTATCTCCTGCCATTGACCTGCAAAAAGGGCGAAACACCAGGGTTGATTCCGGCGATGCACCCTCCGACGCTCAAGTCAGTAATCAAAAAGATTATGAATGGGCTTTTACTGGCAAAAGATTGATTACCTGTTAACAGTGGGGGATGGGGGTATTTATAGCTGCCTTAGGGACAAGTTTCGGGATAAGATCAAATCCCTACTTCCCAGTGAATGGATAGAAGTGAATCAGGACCGTCAATTAGGTATAATCATAAACCCTAATTCTATCCAGCTGGACTGGGTCTCTTGTAGGTTGAAACCCGTACCTAATTGAGATTGATCCGTTCGTGGGTTATTGGGACTTTGGAAAAAAGATCCAGTACCCACTTCAGACCCGTTTGTAGGTGAAATTACCATTTCATCCCTGATCTTTAAGATTCGCACCTGATTTGGACGGTTCCGATTTAGCCCTATTTTTAGCCATATCACGAGCCCCCCACTCCCGAAGACAGAGTTTAATCAGCCTTTGAGGAGTAGTTTTACAATTTTAATGGCTTGCGGGGTTGTATCGGCATCCAAATGAGGGGTGTCGAATCTTTGTATGAGGTATTATGGTGATTTTCAGCATTGGTTGCACGCCCAAGGTTGTTCTTGAGCTCTCCTGAATTTTTGGTGATTTTTCTTAATTTTTATCTATTTTTCGGACCATTTATTTAATTTCGCGAAGCGGTGATTTATTGTTCGGGGGCCTTAATTAATTATTCTAAGCAATAATTATTTACCCAGGGGCTCAAAAATATTTTCCAGAATTTATAATTCTTTTTTTAGAATCTTTAATTAATTTTCCTAAATTTTTAATCATTTTTTCACAATTTTTAAATAAATAATTCGATTTTAATAAATAAAAAAATTAATTTTTAAATATATTAATGACGTGGAGCGATCTGGGCCTTTCATCAGCCAGCTGAACGAGTTTCTAAAGGATCGGACGGCCGGAGGGGCTCGACGGCGTTTTTCTCCGCAAGCAGAGGATGGTGCCCCGGTAGCTCGGCCTGTCCTCCTCGGTAGCTCGGTAGCTCAGTGCTTCACGAGCTGCCGAGCTATGTGGCTGAATCTAGAGCATCCATCACGGCGCGAATCAAGGAGGGGGGTTCAGATCACGAGAAAATGCTATCTTGTCGTTTTGTGGGCGTGGTGTGATCTGAGCCGCTCATCATGTTCTGGCGTGACTTTTGAAGCAATCCGACGGTCAAGGTAGCTCGGTAGTCATTTTTCTTCACATGTGACGATCGGTGCATCGGTAGATCGGCCATAGTTGTTCGGCAGTGCCTCGGTGGCTCGTCGAGCTATTCAGTAGCTCGGCAGTTCGATAGTGCCTCGGTGGCTCGGTAGCTCTGGACGAGCCGTTGGGCCACGTGGCTAGATCCGGAGCGTCCATCATGGTGCGGATCTCGATGTTGGAGGTTCAGACCACGAGAAAATATTATCTTGTCATTTTGTGGGCGTGGTGTGATCTGAGCTGCTCATCATGTTTCGACACAAATTTTGAGATAATCTGACGATCGAAGTTGCTCGGCGGCATTTGTCTCCATATGTGGAAGTCGGTGCCCCGGTAGCTCAGCAGAACACCTTGGCGGCTCGGCTCATGACAAGCCGTTGAGCCACGTGGCTTGGTCCGGAGCGTCCATCATGGCACGGATCTCGATGTTGTAGGTTCAGATCACGAGAAAACTTTATCTTGTCGTTTTGTGGGCGTGGCGTGATCTGAGCTGTTCATCATGTTGCGACACGAATTTTGAGACAATCTGACGATCGAAGTTGCTTGGCAGCATTTTTCTCCATATATGGAGGTCGGTGCCTCGGTAGCTCGGTAAAACGCCTCGGTGGCTCGGCTCAAGACGAGCCGTTGAGCCACGTGGCTTGATCCGGAGCATCCACCATGGTGCGGATCTCGATGTTATAGGTTCAGATCACGAGAAAATGTTATCTTGTCATTTTGTGGGCGTGGCGTGATCTGAGCCGTTCATCATGTTTCGACACGAATTTTGAGATAATCTGACGATCGAAGTTGCTCGGCGGCATTTTTCTCCATATGTGGAGGTCGGTGCCCCGTAGCTTGGCAGAACGCCTCGATGGCTCGGCTCATGACGAGCCATTGAGCCACGTGGCTTGATCCGGAGCGTCCATCATGGCGCGGATCTCGATGTTGTAGATTCAGATCACGAGAAAACATTATCTTGTCGTTTTGTGGGCGTGGCGTGATCTGAGCTGCCATCATGTTCGACACGAATTTTGAGACAATCTGACAATCGAAGTTGCTCGGTGGCATTTTTCTCCATATGTGGAGGTCGGTGCCTCGATGGCTCGGCAGAGTGTCTCGGCGGCTCGGCCTCGTGTTGAGTAAACCGTCGCAACCTTCTCCGGAACCATCCCAGCTTTCTTTATTCTGTCATTTTGCCTCCCTTAATGGGCCCCCAAGCGTTACAAAAGCCCAACAGTCGCTCTTTGGCTATAAGTTCTCACCCCCCTCGCTTCTTATCTCATTCTTTCACTTTTCACTCTAAAATTTTACTTTCGCTCTCGAGTCGCTCTGCTAGCTGAGATTTGAGCTCAAGAGTGGTTGTGCTAGCTGTCGCGAAGGCCAGGCGATTTTCGGCAAACTTTTTCTGACTGCGAACGTCACATCAAGGTCAGTTTACTTAACCTCAAATATTTATTCTTCGAGATGTCACGGGTATCCTCGGGTAGTGAGGCATCCTCCTCGGGGTGTCGGAGCACCGGGGAAGGGAGAGAAGTGGTGACCCGAAGGAAGGGGAAGGAGATAGTTGGGTCGTCTGCAGCTGAGGAGAAGGGGAAGGAAGTGGTTCGGTCCTCGGTTGTTGAAACGGTTGTGGAGGACGTGAGACAAGCGGGTGAGCTGGGTCAGATGCCGACCGTGTTGTCCGACCATGGGAGAATAAGGCAATACAGCGGTGAGCTACTGACCAAAGCTGTCTACGGTCGTGCAGAAACCTACGAGGAGCGATCCGAGGGAGGTTACCGAGGTGGACGATATCCCCTCGGTTCTAACCGAGCGGGACTTACTCCGGACTCAGAAGGGCTTTGCCATTCCCTCGGAGTACACATTAATTCTCCCCGGCCACGGGGTGCGAGTGAACACAGCTTTTCACCGGATACCTGCGTCTTCGCCTACGACGAGTTGAATGCCAGCCTGCGCTTCCCCCTTCATCCTTTCGTGACTGTGGTTGTTCGGTGGTATAGGCTATGTTCCATTCAGTTCATGCCGAACACGTGGCGCCATGTGCTCGGATTTCTGCTTCAATGCCGAACAGCCAAGGTGGAGCCGCAGCTCGTCATCCTCTGGAGTTTGTACCGGATCAATAGAATGAGTAAGCTCGAGCCTCGCTACTACTTGTCGCCTTGGAAAGGCATCAAGTTAATAGAAAACCCCGACTCGATGAAGTTGTGGAAGGGCAAGTTCTTTCTGGTCAAGAGCCCTTCAGCGTGGGACTTCCCGACCCGGTGGAAGGATGAGGCGCCGATGTATGCGAAGGCCGAGCCGGTGTTGACCCCGGCCTAGGCAGAGGTGGCGGCGATGTTGGTCGGTCTTCCGATGTTGAGTTGGAGGGAAAATACCGAGGAGGTGTTGCACGGGTCGGGCCTCAGTCCGATCGACCCGAGTACGCTCCTGACATCTCCCTTTTTTTTCGCTTTACTATCTTTAATGCCTTGCATTTTTTCTAACTTGATTTTCTTTCACTTCGACAGAGGCTCTGAATATGGACTTCAAGGGGATGATGGCCGAACGGAACAAGGCCGCGGATGCCAAGAAGAGAAAGAGGACGAGCACGGGTCCCTCGTCTGACCCACGAAGATTCCTTCGGCCGCAGTCGGGGCCGTCGCCCCTGTTTCTCCTCGGCAAACGTCTTCGACCATTGGTGTTGGCCAGCCGACCCCTCTGCTCCTTCGGGCGAGGGCTTTTCTATTTCGGTGGCACTGGCGCTCGAGGCCCCTCCACTGACTGAGCATGCCGAGGTTATACTGACCGAGGCTTATAGGAGGTTGTTCATCCCCAATTGGCGGGTGAAGAACCATGATGGCTTCTTGGGGGACTCGATGATGAGCATGTAGGCTATTCACCATCTCCCGACCCTGAGGACCGAGCTACGCTGAAGGCGGGGACGATGGGCGACGATTCCCTTGAAGTAGCCCGGTCACTCATGTCGGTAAGTTTTCTTAGCTGTTCTCGATATTTTTGAAAATTTTCTAAGTCTTTAGCTCGGCTTTTGTTGTGTTCTGACTGCTTCTTCGTGCAGGCCACATGCCACTTCAGCCACCTTCTCGAGGAATATGTCGAGCAAGAGAGGGAGCTGAAGGCCCTCAGCGACAAAGACAGAGCAGAAAGGGCGAGGGCCGTGAAGCAGTTGGAGGCAGAGCAGCGCCGCTCGGATGCTTTGGCAGCCCAAGTTACTGACCGTGAAGCGGCTCTGGCGCAAGCGAGGGAGAAGCTCGCTTCGGAGGTTGCTAAGGCAGCCGAGGAGAGGGCCAAAGCGGCGAGGGCTTTGGAGGCAGTGAAGCTTCGACAAGCAGAGGCAGTGGAGAAGGCGAGGGTGGAGATTGAGGCCGAGGCCAAGAAGCACATGGCGGCCAACATGGAGCAGTCTTACGCCACCACGCTCGAGCACGTCGAGGCTCGACTCCTCGGCTTCGATAGGTCAGGATACAGGCTGTGGGGTTCGGTCGCCGAACCTGATGCCGAGGAGGGAGACGAAAGGGAGGAAGAAGAGGATGAGGACGATCAACATGGTGATGATACTTCTGCCGACCCCGAGGCTGCAGTGGTGGAAGAAGGAGATGACCAGGGCGCGGCCGACCCCCCGAGCTGGAGCGGCAGAGGACAAGGGGCCGTCTACTGAGGTGCCCATTCCCGAACTACCACTCAAGGTGGTCCCATGATCTTCTTGGTCTTGTACGCATTTTTTTTTCTTTCATGTACTGCCTTGTAGCGGACTGACCACCGCTTTTTTGATATAAATGAAACTTGTTTTTTTGGCAATTCTTGCTAGGTGTTGGAGTGTTTCGATTTGAAATCTTTCTAAAATTTGACTAAGTGTTGAGTACTCCTTTTGACAATTTGCCAAGTGTCAGCGAGTTTTGCTTTGAAGTTTGACTATGTTGCACGAGCTTAGTGTTGATGTATTTTTTCAGGTAGTCGAGCCGAGTTCAGTAGCTGAAGCTTCTCGTCTTTGCGCTGACTTGAAAGCAATGAAGCTGGCCCTCTCCCACAGCTGAGAGAGTTTTCTGAAAAGCGAGTTGGAGCTAGAGCATCTCAAGGCAACGCTGAGAGAGTGTCTTCCCGAGCTGAGACAACTTTAGAAATGAGCTCATGAGGTACGTCTTGAAGGCGAGGTGGAGTTGCTTCGAAAGACGCTATTCGACGTCGAGGTAGAGAAAGGCGAACTACTGGCGGAGGTTCACCACCTGAAGATAGCAGAAGAGGAACTTTCGATGGAGGAAGAAGAGTTAGCTTCGGCGGTGGGTAAGTTGATGGTCGAGCGCGATGAGCTGACGACGAGGGTTGACAAGTTGAGGAGGGTTACGGTCGACAAAAGCATTGAAGTGACCCATCTTCATCGAATTACAGTCGATAGCTCTAGAGCCGCAGGCTCCGATCAACTTCCACGTTTCAAAATAGTTATGAAGGACGCTACTCTGAAGGATCGAATCGTTGAGCTCGAGGAGGAAGTGGCTCGACTCAAACCTCAGCCTGAACAGATTAACGTAAGAAGCACGTCGTGTACTCGCAAAATGAGGGAGAGAGGGATCTCGTTTTACGAGCTTCCGACTCGCTCGCCTGCCGTTAGGCATAGCCCGGTTGATGCTCAAAGCGGTGTGGCTGCTTCGTCGAGCAGCGCATCGGTTGGGGCCACGACCAGGGGCAGTGCCGAGGGGGCGTCTCAATTTGCTGGTCTAGAGACGAGCTCCGAGGTTTGGTGCCGCCGTCCCCTGGTGTCTCTGAACCGGAACGTTCCCGTCCTGAAGAAGCATTGAGAGAGTTGTTATAATTATGTCTAAGTTTTTGTAATCCCTCGTAATAGAGTAGCTTGGTCTTGTAACTCGAGTTCCCTTGTACTTTTTAAACTTTATAAACGTGAAGGCTTGTTTTACTCCCCTGCGCTCGCGGGCTTTGCATGTTTTGTTAGTACATTTTGTTTGTTTGGTACTACTTGTTACTTGCTTAAGAGCAAGGAGTAGAAGCGAAGCCCTGTGTAAGTTTTAACGGTTGTGGGAGCAATTCGAATGGCGAACCACTTCTAGCTTGCTTAAGAGCGAGCTTGCGAAGCGGAATCGAACCAAGTTTTCGAATCCGAACACGTCGTTTGAGTAAGTTTCAACTGTTGTGGGAGCAATTCTGAATGGCGAACCACTTCTAGCTTGCTTAAGAGCGAGCTTGCGAAGCGGAATCGAGCCAAGTTTTAGACTCCGAACACGTCGTTCGAGTAAATTTCAATGGTTGTGGGAGCAGTTCCGAATGGCGAACCACTTCTAGCTTGCTTAAGAGCGAGCTTGCGAAGCGGAATCAAGCCAAGTTTTAGACTCTGAACACATCGTTCGAGTAAATTTCAACGGTTGTGGGAGCAGTTCCGAATGGCGAACCACTTCTAGCTCGCTTAAGAGCGAATTTGCGAAGCGGAATCGAGCCAAGTTTTGGACTTCGAACACGTTGTTCGAGTAAGTTTCAACATTTGTAGGAGAATTCTGAAAGGTGAACCACTTCTAGCTCGCTTAAGAGCGAGCTTGCTAAGCGGAATCAAGCCAAGTTTTGGACTCCAAACACGTTGTTCGAGTATGCATCATAAAAGGTTTTAAACAGAGAGACAAAAATAATCAGAAGAGAAATATGAGGGGAAAGAAGTCTTTTATTGATAACTGCTAATCGACTGCTTCTAAGTTGCAAAACGTTATTACAATTAGAAAGTAAAGAAGCAAATACAAATAAAATGATAGGAATGGCTCGACATTTGAAGGTACTCGGAGAAGCGTTCAGGCGCTGTCTTGGTACTTCAGTACATGGTCGGCATTCCAAGTTCTGGGTATCTCTCTGCCTTCAAGGTCTTCTAGACGGTATGCTCCGGAGCGGACTACTTTGGAAACTTTGTACGGTCCTTCCCAATTCGGAGCTAGCTTACTCTTTTGGCTAGGGAATGAGATAGCTAGCTTTCTGAGGACCAAGTCCCCTTCCTTGAGATCTGTGGGACAAAACCTTTTGTTGTAGGCCTGCTCAATCCTTCTCCGATAATTTTGCTGGCGAATAGAAGCTCTTTCACGGAGCTCATCAATCAGGTCCAAATTTTCTCGGAGTTCTCTGGCGTTCTGCTCTTCATCTTAAGCAATAAGGCGAGGGGATGGCAGACCAACTTCTAATGGGATCACAGCCTCGGACCCATAGGTGAGATTGAAAGGCGAATCTCCTGTGGGGGTCCATTTCATAGTGCGGTAGTTCCACAATACGTTAGGAAGTTGTTATGCCCATAAGCCTTTGGTGGCCTTATCTAGTCTCTTCTTGATGCCGGAGAGGATCTGCCTATTGGCATTCTCTACTTGACCATTGGATCGAGGATGGGAGACGGAGGAGAAGCATTGCTGAATGCCGTGGTCTTCACACAAGGATCAGAACGCTGCCCCTGTGAATTGTGTTCCATTATCTGTTATTAGGACCTGAGGTACGCCGAACCTCCAGATTACATTTCTCCAGAAGAACTGCAGCACTTTGTTCTCAGGTAATTGTGGCAAGAGGTTCGGCCTCGATCCATTTATTGAAGTAGTCGATTGCCATGACTAAGAACATGAGCTGGCCCGGAGCTGGTGGAAATGGACCAAGCAAGTCCATCCCCCACATTGAGAAGGGAATCGGACTTGAGAGGGATGTGAGTTGTACTTGGGGTAGACGGCGAATATTGGAGAATTGTTAATAAGGGTTGCATTGCCGGACATGTTGCTCGGCATCCCGAAGCAGGGTAAGCCAAAATACCCGTAGTTCAGAATTTTGCTGGCGAGAGACCTTGACCCTGAATGTGCTCCACCTATGCCTTCGTGGAGTTCTTGCAAAGCTATGAAGCTTCTTCCGGGGAAAGACACCTCAAGTAGGGTCTACCATCTACTTGGGTATAGGAGCATTTGTACAAGACTCCTTCAACAAGAGTGTACCGCTCTGCTCTCGTTCGGACTCGACGGGCTTCTTTTGGATCTTGGGGAAGGACCCCGTCCATGAGGAACTCTATCAAAGGCTTCATCCAGTTGTCCTGGAGTTGGACGGGCAGCGACTCTATCGAGTCGGGAGCTTCTTCTTCTATGCTCGATCTTACGAGTACTTCGATTAGGACGGTCTGCTCGAGACCATGAAGGGAGGAGGAAGCCAATTTGGATAGGGCATCTACTTGGGAGTTTTCTTCTATAGGGATCAACTGAATTTGTGCCTCTTCGAACGAAGCCATGAGACCTTGACCTTGGCTAGGTACTTAGACATTCGGTCATCTCGCGCCTCGTACTCTCCTAAGACCTGATTCACGATCAGCTACGAATCACTGAATATTCAGAGATGTTGTGCCCCTATTGTGCGTGCCATACCTAGGCCGGCTATAAGGGCTTCATATTCAGCTTCGTTGTTGGAGGCCTTAAAGTTGATTCGGAGGGAGTATTGGAGAACGAAGTCTTCTGGGCCTGCCAGAATGACCCCGACTCCGTTCCCTTCGGTGCAAGAGGACCCGTCTACATATACTATCCAGATGGGAGGCCCGTTTGCTGCTTGACTAACCTCCGGGATGGTGCTCTCAACAATAAATTCAGCTAAGGCTTGGGCCTTGATTGCGGTCCGAGGTTGGTAAGATATGTCATGTTGACTCAGCTCGATCGACCACTTCATCAGATGCCCGGAGGTCTCGGGTTTGTGTAGGACTTGCTTAAGCAGCTGGTCAGTGAGAACGACCACCGAGTGGGATTGAAAATAAGGGTGGAGCTTCCTGGCTGCCATAACCAAGGCATATGCCATCTTCTCTAATCTCGGATAGCAGAGCTCAGCATCTCTGAGAACCTTGCTCACATAATAGATAGGCTTCTGAGCCTTGTCTTCTTCCCTCACGAGAACAGCACTGAGGGTTTGCTCGGAGGCAGCTAGGTAGAGGTAAAGTGTTTCCCCAGGGATAGCCTTGCTGAGGAGAGGGGGGTTGACCAGATAGGCATTCAGTTGATCGAACGATTCTTGCTGCTGTTGGCCCCATTCGAAGCCCTTCGCCCCCCTGAGGGCTTTAAAGAAAGGAAGACACTTCTCTCATGACTTAGATAGGAATCGCCCTATGGCCGCAAGGCGCCCTGTGAGCTTCTGAACCTCTTTCACACTTGTAGGAGGGGCCATGTCCAGTATGGCTTTGATCTTCTCGGGGTTGGCTTCGATCCCTCTTTGACTGACCATGAAGCTGAAGAACTTACCCGACGAAACTCCGAACGCACACTTGTTCGGGTTGAGCCTCATATCATGCTTCCCCAACACATCGAATGCTTGCTTCTTGGAGATCGGCAATATGGTCGGCCCCATGGATGCTTTTAACTAGCATATCATCAACATACACTTCCATGTTTTGCCCGATCTGATTCTCTAAGACCTTGTTGACAAGGCGTTGGTAGGTTGCACCGGCATTTTTCAGCTCGAAGGGCATTAGTCTGTAGCAATAGAGCCCTTGATCGGTGACAAAGGAGGTCTTCGGGATATCCGGGGGGAACATTCTGATCTGGTTATATCTGGAGAAGGCATCCATGAAGCTCAGTAGCTCATGGCCCGAAGTAGCGTTGATCAGGGTGACAATGCTGGGGAGAGGGAAAGGATCCTTAGGGCATGCCTTGTTCAGGTCAGTGAAGTCGATGCAAATTCTCCAACTTCCATTTGCCTTCTTAACCATGACAATATTGGAGAGCCATTCGGGATAGTTGACTTCTTGTATGAATCGGGCCTTGAGGAGCTTGTCCACTTCTTCCTTTATCGCTTGCTGGCGCTCAGGGGCAAATTTGCACCTCTTCTATTGGACTGGTTTGGACCCCGGAGCAACGCTTAGGTGGTGGACGATGAGGTCCTCGAAAATCTCCGGCATGTCGACAGCCGACTAGGCGAAAAGGTCACGGTTCTTTCTGATGCACTGGACTATGTCGGAACAAAAGGCAAAGGGGAGGGTCTTGCTGACGAAGAACTTGCGGTTCGGGTCTTGCTGGGCAAAAAGCACTTCCTCTAGCTCGTCTACCGGTTCGGACATAGGCTGGGTGTTCCCTTGTGGAATCTCAAGAGTCTCGAGGGAGAGGACAGGTCTCCCGGTGGAGGTCATGTAACACTTGCGGGCCGTCTCTTGACTCCCCTTTACTTCCCCTACACCTGACTTGGTGGGGAACTTCATTTTAAGATGATAAGCCGACGGGATGTCCTCTAAAGCAGCTAGGCCAGGTCGGCCTAGAATCACATTGTAAGCAGTTGGGATGTCGATGACCATGATATCCATTGGCTCCGTCCGGGTAGTAGGAGTTTTGCCAGTGGTTACATCGAGGGTTATTACCCCTTCGATAGTCACTGGCACTCCCGTGAACCCATGAAGCATGTAGCCAGCGGGCTTGAGCCTGTCCCGTGATAACTTGAGTCCTCGGAAGGCCGCCAAGAAGAGGATGTTGACAGAGCTACCATTGTCCACCAGAATCCTCTCCACTTTGAAGTTGGCCATGTGGAGGTTGATTACTAATGCATCGCAATGGGGGGTTCGGACACCCTCCAGGTCTTCATCTGAGAATGTGACCGGGACTCCGAGGCCTTTAGGAGGGGGTATGCCATGAACCGAATTGACTTCTCGTATGAAAGCCTTCCGGGAAGAGTTGGAGGTTCCTCCCATGGGACCTCCATGAATGAGATGCAAGATGCGTTCCTCTTCAAACTTGGGAGGCTCGACGCTCTGGACGCTTGTTAGCCCCCCTGGGGGGAAGAGGAAGATCAATTTGGTCAATTCTCACAAACTTAGACACCTGCCCTCTCTGGATGAGGGCCTCAATTTCATTCTTCAGGGCCTGACAGTCGTTGGTGTCATGGTCGTGGTCTCGATGATATCGGAACTACTTTTCCTTGTCCCTCTTCTTGCCAGGGGTATTCATCTTCGGGGCAGGAGGCAGAACTCCTTCCTTCTCGACCTCCATGAGAATAGTAGAAATGTTGGCGTTAAGAGGGGTAAACTTCTCAAATCTGGGAGACGGGCGGCACTGGCCCCCGTTGTCCTTGTGGAGCTTCTTAGCTCTTTCTTCTTCAGCTGCTTTTCTCTTGGTCCCGGAGGAAGATCCCTCAAAAGTAGGGCGATGTTCAGCTTCCTCGGCACATATATACTTCTCGCTTCTGAGAATAAGGTTGGAGAAGTTTTGCAGAGGCTTTTTGGCCAGGGTGGACCGAAGGCTTGAGTTGAGGACATTTGACTAGAAGGCTGCTGCAGCGACCGATTGGTCGAGGGAGGCAATGGACCTAGCTTTCGCGGTAAACCGCTTCACATAATCTCTCAGCTTCTCACCCTTCTTCTGACTGAGGTAGAGTAGGGAGATACTAGTCTTCTCGGTGCGAAGGCTACTTACGAAGTGGGTGATAAAGAGGGTTTCAAATTGTTCAAAGGAGAAGATGGAGGACGGGGCGAGGCGAGAGTACCATTCCCGAGCCGGACCTTTGAGAGTAGCTGGGAAGGTCTTGCATAGTAGAGCATCGGAAGCCTGGTGGATCATCATGAGAGTTTTGAAACTCTCGATGTGATCCACAGGGTCGGACTCCCCAGTATATGTTTCAAACTGCGGGGGCTTGAAGTTCGGTGGAACGGGTGCTTCCATGATAGTTCCGGAGAAGGGAGGTCAGCTTGGATGGAGGGACCTTCCTCTCAGCTCCTCTTCCTTGTCTAGTTGGCCGAGGTGCCTCTCCATCTTGTGGAGACTACGGTACACAGCATCATCCCTTCGATGGTACCCCGGCGAGCGTCTAGACTCGTCTTCGTACGAAGGGGATGGTGGGGTTCGGCAATGGTAGCTAGGGGAATAATGAGAACTGGTGATGTGATGGCGATGGCTCAGAGCTTACGGAGGAGTTAGGAACCGATGGCGAGGACTTTGAACCGGAGGAGGAGTGGGCACCCTCTGAGCATTTTTGTTGTTGTCTGGTCGGAGGTTGAGGGCTTGCAAGATGGTGGCTTGGAATTGTTCGAATTCGGCTCGGGTGATAGGCCCGTTTTCATCCCTCGGGGGCTACCGACCAGCGGGAGAGTGATGCCATCTTCGATGGTTCTCATGGGACTCTCTCTGCCTTCTGTGAGGAGGGGACCTCCTGTGGTCGCGGCGACGAGGAGATCGCTCATTTTGACGTTCTGAGCGGGTGGCTCCCTCACGGGCCCACCTTTCATCCAAACGGCGGCGAAGGTCCTCTTCTTTCTGCCAGTTGATGAGGATGTTCCGGAGGTCTTCGGAAGGCCGGGGGTTGTGAGATGCCATTGAGTTGGTTGAAGGGTTATGTATGGAGACGTGGTCACGGTGAAGGGGTTGTTTCTGAGGATTGGGACGAGAGGTCCCTACACCGGCATTCTAGGGCTCGAGTGGAGCCCGCTGGGATTGAAGAGGAGGTTGCTCCTGCTGCAGGGGCTGATCAGGCTGAGGAGGGAGTTGCCCCTGCTGGTAGACGGTTTGGAGGGGGACCTCCTGTTGCGGTTGGGGAGGAGTGGGTCCACGGTTGGACCGTTTGGATCTCATTTTCCTTGGAGGCATGGCTGGAGATGATCTTAACCAATGGAAGAGGATGGATTGCTATTCGTTGTTCCCATAGACGGCGCTAATCAGTTGCCGCTAAATCTGGTGTGGGGGCAAACAGATAGAATTTGTGGATTCTTGGGATGTTGAATAGTCAAACCTGAAACCTTTCCACCGTAGTTTGACCGTTACCTCCCGTCGTTGACCTACAAACAGTGCAAAACACCGGGGTTGATCCCGGTGACGGACCCTCCGACGCTTAAGTCAGTAATCAGAAAGATTATGAATGGGCTTTTACTGGCAAAAGGTTGATTACCTGTTAACAGTGGGGGATGGAGGGTATTTATAGCCGCCTTAGGGACCAGTTTCGGGATAAGATCAAATCCCTACTTCCTAGTTAATGGATAGAAGTGAATCAGGGCTGTCGATTAGGTATAATCATAAACCCTAATTCTACCCAGCTGGACTGGGTCTCTTGCGGGTTGAAACCCGCACGCAGTTGAGATGGATCCGTTTGTGGGTTATTGGGCCGTTGGAAAAAAGACCCAGTACCCACTTCAGACCCGTTTGTAGGTAAAATTACCATTTCACCCTTGATCTTTAAGATTCGCGCCTGATTTGGACGGTTCTGATTTAGCCCTATTTTTAGCCATATCAATTGTTCTAGTTCAATTTCTAAAGAACCCATGAATTTAGTTCCATGATTATTCTAGTTCAATTTTATAAAGAACCCATGAAATTAGTTTCTATGTTGTTCTAGCTTAAATTTGAGAAAGAACCCATGAGTCTAGTTGCATGTGTTCTAGCTTAAAATTGAGGAAGAACCCATGATTCTAGTTGCATATTGTTCAAGTTTAATTGAGAAAGAACCCATGATTCTAGTTGTATGTTGTTCTAGTTAAAATTGGACCATATCATGTGAATATTCTTCATCTCCAATATATGGATAAAAATAAGGTGTTAGTGAGGATAACACAAGATACTAGTTCATATAAGTGGGTTATGCCATGAAATGTTAGTGGCAAAAACATGCACTCGATTAAGGGTAAAAATGGTTGGAAAAGTCACTATGTGTTGTTAGCTTGATAAAAGCTCTTCTAGGGTATTATAGTTACCTTAGGGGCCATCGATCCTCAAGACTCGTATCTTACCACCTTGGCAACTATGGATAAGTCACACCTCGTGCACCGACGGATCTTAACCGGTGTGGGTTGATCGCGGGCCGAGAATGTTGACGAGATCCGAGTTAGGGGTAGTGATAAGTGGGGGAGATCCTATCACCGGTGTCTTGGATCGGTAGGCCATGAGATTGGACCATCACAATCTTAGGAAAGTCTAGGTTGAAAACCCCGTAAGATTGTTTAGGATTAGTGACATCATTAAGGTAGTAACTTGTAAGGTTCATTACTTAACCATTTTTGCCAAATGGAAGAGTTGGTATTAAGGGTGATGCCTTATGATCCAAATTGTCTTATAGGCCAACACTAGGTGTTATTATTGGGTTGTACCTTCCCGTCAAAGGGATACGTACTGTGCCTTCTCACGAGTTGGGAGTATGGGTTGCGTATCTCTCTCTGTTAATTCCTGAAATACCATGATAAGAACGTGAGGTTCCCCTGTCGGAACTAGGGGTGGACCCCGGAATTCCATCACGTTCTATGCCGGGGAAGCGAACGGGCCTTAGACCACGGTCTATGAGTTATGGGTGCCACAGGGTAGGCTTCGTGCTATCTTGTGCTGCAGATACCCTGCGTTTGTCTGGCTTTTGAGTGAGGTCCGGTACACCGGGTAGTAGTGGCAAACATAGACACCATGAGCGTACTGCATTGGTGGGACTTGACCACGTCTGCAACCTCATCAATCACATTGTATCTGTTGGAAACAGGTTGTGTACAAAAGTATAATTCATAATGCGGGTTAAAATCTCTAAATATGAGAACGGCTTGATATGGACTGTCACGCCCCGCTTTCCAGAATACGGGAACACAGGCACGTAACTGAGGCAGCGAATGATGCGAATACATCATTCATAAGCTGTATAGTGAACTCAACAACAAGATAACAATATCAACCACGCAAGCTTGTAAAATCACAATAAGATAACAAAGTACATGACATAGTACATGACATAATACAAGACATAACCAATAACTGGAAAAAAAACATAGTTACGGGTCAAACATGCCCGAATTACAACAAGGAGTACATGAATAAAACAGGAACTAAAATGACATGAAATTAAACAAGACTAAAATCTTTGCTCAACAACACCTTCGGGTAATTCTCCATCTGGACCTGCAAGTATATTATTACAAAAAGAAGAAACAAAGAGGTACCCGTTAAAGCAAGTCACGGGCCACAAGTGGTACAAGCTAACGGGACAATTATAGAACAAAACAAAATCAGGGAAAGAGCAAAGGAATCAAGAATCATATAATAGTAGAAATACAACATGCAAACAGAAAAACACGACATCATGCAACAAGTGGCATGCATGAAAACAAGTAAATAAATCCATAGGAACATATACATGTAAACGAGTAAGCAAGCAAAGAGTCAACATGAACGCGTAACATGTAAACAAGTAAGTGAGTCATCATGAGCACGTAACATGTAAACGGATCATGCAAGCTTACGTGTTAATGTCCTATCTTTTATTAATCTAACTAGGTAACACTTCATGCGTTACATACCACATGGTTGCTACTCGCAATCAAGTGAACGTTTAGACTAGTGGTGGATTCTATAGGTCACGTACTCGGGAAAACATATCATGTCAAGTATATCTTGTATCAAGATACGTGCAATGTGGAACATAGTGTAACATGTAGCGTGAAACATAGAACATACAATTCACAAACTTGCAACTTGTAACTTGCAATTTGCATCGGGAAACCACGAGCTCCTGTCCGAGTATGCTCTTCTATATTGCCCACTACTAAATCTTTACCCTTATACCCGGGCTTATTATCTTTTTATTTTAATCAAATATGAACAATAACTACATGCAACAACAAGGACGGGCAACATGTCAGATCGAGTATCAAGACTTATGCAATGCAGGAAAACATATTTTAGGTTTTATAAAACATGTTGATGCGACTAATGGCATGTATAAAACTTAATCAAGAATAAAAATATTATAACAACATGCAACCTAGTAACAAGCAGTTCATGCACAACATTATGTATAATTATAGGAGTATAAATGTGTGTATCGTGTTCATGCAATGCATATGGTGACAGAGTATTCGCGATCATGTATGAATACGGGATTAATAGGTTATGTATAATGCGAATAGAGTCAAGGAATATACTTGTGGTATTTTGTAAAAGAACTTGTACTAGAATAAACGAATTTGTACAAGAGATACTTGCCTGTTAGTCGACGATGATGAAATTGAAGACAAGAATAATGGGATCAGAATCTCGGGCAGCGAAACACATGCAAGATGTGTGGCAGCCACGCCAAATCAGCAACTCCAATCAGATCCTCCTTTACAAGCACCCAATAGCAACAAAAGCAAACCCAACACAGCAACAACTCCTTCAATAAACTTCAAGACAGCAACACACCAACTCCACTTCACAACACCAAACTCCAATACAATAATCCAACAACAACCCTACACCAAACAGAGTCCCCCTTCACACAAACACCAACACACTAATACACCAACTCCACACACCAAACAGCAACAATACCCCCCAACAACCCAATAACTCCAATACAATCTGATCCCAACACAACAGTAAGCACCCAATACAACTCCAAACAGCAAACTACTAATTCCAACAACACACAACAACTTCAATTTACCCACTCGTCTCCGTCTTCTCAGATTTCGACAGGGAGAGAGAGAAATAGAGCGGGATCGATTATGGAAGAGAGAGAGAGCGCGGGAAAAAGAGGGCAGCGACTTTGGGGAACGATGATGTCGGGAGGGTGGCGCGACTGGAGGTCGCAACGGGAGGATGAGAGAGCTTGGGGTCGACTGAGGAATACGAAGGGATGCTCGAGCGGCGATGACGACAGTAGGCGGAGGTGAGCGACTGCGAAGAGCGGCACCACGGCGAGGCGGCGAGAGTGAGCGATGGCAGCGACTTCGGAGAGCGACGGGGAAGGGGGAAACGGCGAGCGACTGTGGAGCAGTCGAAGGCGATGAGCGAGGGTCGGCAATGTTCTCAGGCGAAGAAGGATGCGACGGGAGAGGTGGTGGTCACGACTGGGGAAAGCTTCGACTAGAGGTGGGTGCTGCGACTGGAGGTCGCGACGCTGGTGACGAGGCGGTGCGACTGGATGGACGGAGCGGCATTTCGGGAGGTTGAAGGAGAGGGGAGGTTGTGCAGGCGATGGAGAGGAGCAGAGTGGCACTTCGGGGCTTGAGTGGAAAGGGTGACGGGACTTAGGGATGACTGGCGACAAGGCTTCGATGGGCGAAGTCGAAGCTTGAGGTCAGGGGTGATTGAGTGAAGAGCAGGAGATGGAGAAAGGAGGAGAGGGAGAGTGGGTTCGGGGTTCTGTTTTGTTTGGGTTAGGGATAGAGGAGGGGAGATATAGAGAACGGGGTAGGGGTTGATTTTAATATAAAATATAATAGATAAAGTAATGGGGTGAGAAGTGAGGGGGAGTTACAAGGTGATGGGGGAACGTGCACATGTAGAGTGGGAAGTTGGAGTACGGGACAGAAAAGTGGGGTGTGGAGAAATTGTATACGGGTAGGTGTAGAATCTGCACAATTATATGGGTCCTGGGTTAGTGGGTTTGGGCTTGATTCATGGGCTCAAAATATTTGAATAAAACAATTAGGATGTGGGGCTAAATTTTGGGCTCAGATTAATTTAATAAAATCAAACACGAATTTGGGCTTAGAATAAACAATTGGGTTTCAGAATAATAAAAAATAAAAATCAAAATACAACTTGGGCTTATAATAAATAGTTAAACAATTGGGCACATAAAAATAGTTTAAATAATAAAATCAATTTTGGGAAAATAGTTATAAGATACTGAGGATTTAAATACGGAAAAATACTTTAAAAATACGTATTAATGGAAATAGGGGTTACATGGACATATGTAGTTATGGGATGTATATGATTCCAGATTCTTACTTGCATTTGAATAAGTGCATCTTAAACTTAGTTGACATTGCATTAGATTCTAAGTCATAACACTCACGAACACTTAATCTACACTGGCACATTTTGCCATGCTTAAAATATGCTTGTTTAAAATTGAGATTCGCTGCTAGTCATCAGCCTTTAAGCGTCAGTATATGTACTGACGTCCCCACTCAAATAGGTTGTGGATGCAGGATCACCAATCCTGGAGAAATCTAGTCAAGGCATAACTTCCAAGCAAAGAGCCCAATGTTTATTTGTTTCTCATGTATACTCTGATGTAATCTATTGAAACAATGTAAATACTCGGCTTGTAATATTTTGTATTGAGTAAAAAAATTTAAATTTTCCTGCTTTTCTGTGTATTGTGGCTAATTGAATGTAAAGGTCCTGGCTCGTGTCTCGAATTCTCCACAAATGAAGTTCGGGGCGTTACATAACTCTCCTTCTCTCAATCACTCAAAGGTCATAATCTCCTTTCTCAGTTACTGACTTGAGCGTCTGATGATTTTTTGCAGGGACCAACCTCGGTGTTAGACTTTGTGTAGTTCACCAGATGTTTTCAGCCGTCTATAACCAAGGGCAGACGTTCTCAACCATTCATAGGTAGATAAAGAAACTTTCACCAATTAAGATTCAGATATTGATCGATGGTCTAGATCATAGCTTTCCTCCTAAAAAAGGCCGCATCATCTGATTGCCCCCACACCCAAAAAAATTAGTAACAGATTGACACCATCATCTGGGAAAGCACAAATCTACCTCTCCGATCAGATCTAGCCGGCAAAATAACCAAGCCTCCAGCAAGAAAGACTGAGATAGGGCACCTCCTCATCCGCCATCGCTGCCTCCTCTTAGTAGGGCTGTGTAGGCCGGATCTTACTGCCTTGCCCGGAGCCTGGTCATGCTAAGAATCAGGGGTAAATCTGCACATCCACCCCCTCCTCGGCGCCCGTTGAGCAACACGACATCCGTGAAGTCGTGAACTCCCAATGGCAGGGAGCTGGCCTCTGCCATTGCTCGGATGAAAGGTTCTCCTGTAATGCCTAAAAATTTTAAATATTTTATTTTGAATTAATAAATAATTTTTACTCAATTAATTTGATTATTTTGAATTTTGTAAAACTGACATTTTCACACGTACAAATATTTTTTATGTGCAAATTTTAGCTTTTAAAATTCTGAATAAATTCTCCTATTTATACTTGAGTATATTCTAATTTTTGGGATATTTCTGAATGAAGAAACTATTTTTGTAAATACCTTGAAAGAAAATGGTTTTTGTGCAAAATATCGTTTGGAGGCAAAATTCGAATTCAAAATTTGGTTGGGCTATTTTGGTTGGCCGGTTTTGACAGGAGAGAGATTTTATCCCTCTAGTTTGAATTGATTTGATTTTATTGAGTATATATATTTACGCAATTTTGGGATTGTTGGGGACTTTATTGCAAATATTCTTTCTGGAGAATATAAAGTTAGAAAATTTATTTAGAAAATCTAATCTTTATTAGTAGATAGTAATTCTAAATTTTCTCGATTTTTCTAAATAAAGGAAACAACTCTTGTCAATTTTCAAAAAAAGGGTTTTTTTGTAAAATGTTGTTTGGAGGTGCAATTTGAACTAAAAATTTATGGACGGCATTTAGGCCAGCTATTCAGTATAAGGCTCTAATAAATTATATTTTATCCATATTTGGTTGGTTTTAATTGATTTAATAGAATAAATATGTATTTATGCAATTTTGGGAATTTTAGCGGACTATTTTGCAAAACTGCGATGAATACCCTAATATTCAGAATCCCAACCTGTATTAGCTGCCGCTACAACCTCTCCTCTGTTGTGAAAAAAAAGAAAAAAAATATCATTCCCTTTTTTATTTCATGGAGTTTTGAAGGCTTGGATCTCTCAATTTTCGCAAGGGAGAGGAGGAGCTTTTTTTCTTCTTATTATCACTATCTTTCAATTGGTCTTCTTTGATGTAACTACCATTTTTGAACTTTTCATTTATCCCCTTTTTGTAATATTTTATTTGTAATTGAATAAAATACTCTATTTTCTTTCTTGATTATTTTAATTAAACTTGTTCATAAAATTCTTCGTTCTTCTTGAATGAGCTATTCTTGTTAATCCTATTTTCTTTTATTAAATTGTGGGTATTTTTATTTGAATCCTATTGTCTTTAAACCCATCTCTTATTGAATCATAAAACCCAATTTCAATTGTTCTCAACCCCAAACCGCTATTATTGGATCCTAAACCACTAACCCAACATCCTAATTACAATCTATAAATACAATCCTATTGTAAACCCTAAAATTTGCACAATTGAAACCCTAAAAGCCGTCTATTCTCTCTCCTACTTTCTCTCCCCTCGATTTTCACGCTCAACCCCAAATCTCCACTTCTTGTGCTTCTTCCCGGCCAAACTCCGACCACCCTCCCGTCGATAACCCCCATCAACGCCCTGCACGCCGAACCCGAACCCCCAACCCTCTTCCTCATTCCCTGTCAATCAGCAGCCGCCATCAGCCAAACCCCGATACCCAATCGAAACCCCGGCTCTGCCCCTCTCGTCGATGCCTCCCATCGACCACCCCACTGCCGTCGACCACCGTCCTCGCCGATGTCAAGCAGCCAGACCCGCAAGCGTTGCTTACTGACATTGTTGTTGTTGACATTGCTTTTGCTATTATTGGCTTGACTCCCTTTTGCACGTGATTCGCACGTTTTATTTTGAAAGTTCGTGGGTTCGTTGCTTCGAGATCCTTATCCCATTATTCTTGGTATTCAATTTCTTCGTCTAAAAGGCAGGCCACTTTTCCCTTGAATTGAACATTGTATCAAATTCAAATTTTATTGAAGTTTTTGCAAGTAGATCCTATTCATTATCATATCGTTGTATTGATTATCTTTCGTTGGGTTTATTGAGGATTTACATGAGCTAACCCCGATAATCTTGATATCGTGCCACTTTTGACTCTAAATACCGAATCTTTCATGCATTCATGTAGTATTCATGATAGAGTTACACATATAATCATAACACAATTAATTATTGTAGAGATAATTGCTAGGATGTATGTTTGATTGATTGATTGATGTTGGATGTTGTTAGAATTGTGTATGTGTGTGTTTTAATAGTATTTATCATGCTGTTACACCTTTCATGTTGATTACATAATTTATTGACTATAGAATTGATTCTCATCATGTTTAATTAATTTATTTCATGAAAAATACCCAAAATCCTGTATGTTGCGTGCTGGCTGTATGTTGTCTGCTATTTTCAATCCAGTAAATGATATCAAAATAAATTACTTTCTAATAAGAATTGTAGCCTTATCTTTCTAGTTTTATGCCCGTTTTACTACAGTTGTGTTTTTAATTCCAGATTTTCAGATTCTTGCATATTTGATGTTTAAACTGTTAAAAGGCGGATCAAATGTTAAAATTTTGCTCTGAAAATATCCAGATAGTTACTTAACATGTTTAGGAGTCTAATAAATATTTTTAATGAATTTATTATTTAGTTTTTGCTAATTTCAAAAATATAATAACATGATGTCAAGTTTTTGCCTGAACATGAAATCTGTTAAGAATGTTGTGTTTAACCTAGCTACTGTTGTCAGATTTTGAACTTAAATATGCGTTGGAACCATGTGGAAGTCTAGTTTTTAGAATTTTTGATGGATTCAGTTTTGAGTTCTGAAACAACAGAGAATTACATTAGTACAGACTACTCTTACTGTCCAGAATTTTACTTTTCAGTTTTCATGAATTAATTGTTCCTATATTGTAGTCTTGCATGATTTAGAATGTGTATATTGCATTGCATGATCATAGTGTCATATTGTCATCATTTTCATTTTCCTATTCAAGTTATCATCTCATTGTTTTTCTATTGTTACAATCGTTCATTGAAATGTCCCTTAATTGCATATTGTATTGTTGCATCGATAAAATAATTTTACAAGTCGAGGTTTAAAGGGTGATTTAAGTAGTGAAAAAGATGAAGACTGTACTTGGAAGAGGGACCCTTGTTTCCCTAAATAATGTTCCGACCAGTGTTTTATCGTGTGATTGTGGCTTACGGCAGTAACCCAATCTATCGTGTATATCGTTGCTGAAGACCGTATCGTACAACGAAAGGTGAATAGTATTTACCATTGCCAAGTACTTGATCTACAGAGTACACCACTTAAGTCTAAACGAAATTGTATGTATGCATCGAACCTGTGGTATGGAACACATGAGACACAGTAGTACGTGCATTAGTTAGGATTAAAATGATTAATAGACATAAGGATTGACACATCACCGACATTGCATATTGTATATCATTGTTCCTATTGATATTGAATATTGTCTATAAGTGTTATTGATATCCACCATTGAATATTGTTACCGATTATTGAATTATTATTTATAACCATTGCATTGACTACCATGTTATTGAATATCGCTATTGTCCCATGTTATTGATTCCTATTGATCCATTGAAATCATAGTTATATCGTTATTCCATTGTTCCCTGCTTTCACTACTTGCTGTCCATGACTTGCTCTAAGGACAATTTTTCTTCTCTTTTTAAATGAAGAATACACAGGTAATGAAGGAGAATTGCCTGCTGAGATTGTAGAACAAACTTTCTAAAGAACTATTGCTTTATAATTGAATGTTATTTCATTGAACTATTGTATTGAGACTTATTACTATTGTGTTCGAAATTTATTATTGTATTGGGATTATGACCCGCATTTTATTATTTGTTTCCAAACGTTGGTTTAATGTATTTGGATATTTCCTATTGCTTCATTCCAAGTATTATTATTCATGCGATTATTCATATTGCCTGTACAATTGTCCTGTATTGATTATATTGTTGAGTTGATTGGATAAACAGCTTCTGGATGACATTAGTAATTCGCTGGGCCAATGTCTTGTGCTCGTATTTCGTATTTTTGGGAAGCGGGACGTGACATTTGAGGTGGGTAATCTTCCAACTCTCTTGATGTGTTTTTTTTAAAAAAAATCTCACGAACAATATAGAATCATGCTAGGGTTTAGATTTTGTGAGATTTTGATTATATTGACATGAATATGATGTTTTGTTTATGAGATAATTGTAGAGATGGATTGACAGATAAAAATTGTTTATTAAGATGATAAAATTTTAATCTTGATGGCATGATACTCTTATTTGATCCTCTTTTGAATGATGAATATTTTTTTGCACGAAAGATCTTGTTTTCCTTGTGGAAATTGAACTTTTTTTTATGACCCCGTGTATTATTGTGAATGATTAGAGTTGTCAACCTATTAAAAATAGGTTGTTCTTGAATAGTGGAGTTCTATACATGAAATATTTTTTGTTAAAGAAATAGATCTAATAAATATATATGTGATTGTAGTTGTTTGATCTTGGTGGTTAAATTCAAGAAGCATGTTTTGAACGATTAAAAGATGAATTTATAGTGTTTATTTCGATGTTTTAATATAAATAAAATTTTGATGATAAACCCTAGCTTTCCAGAACATCTTGAATCATGCATATAAAATTATTATATTGAGAGAGATGATTTTTTTTGTGCTAGACAGAAACAATCCAAAGTGAAACTACTTATTGTGTAGCTTTGTGAAATTTGGCTAAACTCCTAAAGCTTGAAATTGAGATTTAGTAGCACTTCCCATGTTTGATTGCTTGTTTAATTCATGTTTTTGAGATTTTCAAAGCATGTGTGTCGATTTGATCGTAATTAAGTTGCTTGGACTGTGTAGGTAAGATGTCACCCTATGGCTATCAGCCCTTAGGCTAGGAATTGAGACTTCCACCTCAAAGTCTGATGACCAATTCTTGTGCACCGACAGAGTCATAAAGAATGATCGTGGGCCGAGGATGTGGATGAGATACAAGATAGGTGTCACGCCTCGCTTTCCAAAAAGAATACGGAATACGGATACGAGACAAAAACCCAGCGAATGGTTTTCATCATCCATAAGCTGTTCAAGAAATCTTTACAACATTCACAAGAATCATCAGAGTCGGAAGCAAAAGAATCAACTACATGTACATAATGAGCCAAAATACCAACAAGAATACTTGAAACCAAACATATAAATCTCAAATAGTCATGATCTGAATAAAACAAATATCTTGGGTCACATCGCCCAAATACAAGAATAAATCCAAGTTTCAAGATACAATATTGTTCAAGCAAGCTACAAGGAATAATAATAATAAAAAGCAACACTAATACTTCTGTCTCCGATACCATCTGGAACCTATTCTCCAAAATCTGCAATTCAACGAATGCAGGAAAGAGGGAAAGAGGAAAAAAAATAAGTACCCATCAATTGCAAGTTACGGGCCACTTATAATGTAAGATACAAGCACAAGGGGAAACTAACTAGCAACATGGTATAAGTATGATGTCAACATAAACAACTAGCATCGTAAAGTGAACAAGTGTAAATGGCATAAATCAAGTTTCAAGTAATCAAGTATCATGTAAACAGGCATCAAGTGTCAAGTATCATGTAATCATGTATCAAGTGTCATGTATCAAGTCTCATGTAAATAAGTCTCATGTATCATGTCGTCAATTGTCAAGCAAGCATGTATCATGTTCAAGTATCATGTATCAAGTCTTGTAGTTATTACTATCTAGGTAGCACTTCATGCAACCCACGTTACATGATTGCTACAACAAACAGTTTTGCTTTAGAATTCATAGTGGACCATAGAGGGCAGTATACTCGGGGACAAGTCAAGTAATCGAGCTCCAAGCTCCAAGTATCATGTATCATGTAATCACGTGTCAAGTTGTGCAAGTAGCAAGTATCGTGTCTTGCATGCAAGTATCAAGTAATACCGTGTCAAGTATCATGTCTCAAGTAATCACATAGGATCAGTGGATTCCCTTCCGAGTACACATTTTTGAAATATCCACTATTAGATCTGTCCCTTAAACCCCGGCTTGGTTATTTATTATTAATGTCAAACAAGCATGTATATGTGCAAAATATATCAAGAATAACATGTCATGATCATGTGACAAGTGCAAGTTGCAAGATAAACATGTACGAGTGCAAGATACCTCATAAAGGAATAAAGTAGACAAGTCTCAAGTTCAGGACAGCAAGACCATACTGTAGTAAAATAGTGATTCCCAGTGTTACAAGCAAGTAAATCTGGATCTGTCGAAGGATCTAGAAAATAGACTTCCACACGAATCCAGCGAATATAATTAAGTCATATATTAATTCACAAAATCATAGTTCAAAACTGATTTGAATACAGAAAATAGGTTCAGCCAGAAATCAGGAAAACGAATTCAAAAACAGGAAAACAGCATGAAAACACATTAAATAAATCCACGAAAAATCTGGTGTATTCCACTATATGTCCAGTAACTAAATATAAAGTTTCAGAATTTTCCTGTAAAAGTAGATCTGTCATAAAAAATAAGAAAGAATAAAGAAACCATAGTTTGGCAAATCTGGAATTCCCAACACTGCTGTACGAAAACTATGATATCTCGCAACCAGTGAAATGAAATCCAATTCCGCCAAAGGAATATAAAAATAGATAAAATATACTAACTTTCATATTTCACAAATATTTTTCATACAGTAAAAGGAATCATAGTAAAAAAGATTCTTTACAGAACAGCGAGCAACATATAGCAAGTATAGTTTTCATAAACGAGCATGAAACAACACATAAAACTTATCAATAAAATTCACCAAAATTCTGGGTAATCCCTAACTAGATAAAGTAACACTAACTAAAGTTTTGGATCAAAATAATATAGATAGCAATCATTTAGTCCTCAAAATCATCGAAAAACAAAATCTGGAAAAAATCGACACCTCTGTAGTAAAATAGTCATAACTCAGTCATACGGTAACGAAATCGAGCAAGGTCAGAGGGATTTGAAAATAGACGAATTTCTCTAAATCTCATGTTTTATACCGAAATTAAGATACCGACTTCAAGAAAGTCCAAAACAGCAAACAAAACAGATCAGCGACAAAATACAGATATTTCCCTTTTACAACAACTCAACATATATCATACAAAACTTGTTTAAAACACAACCAAACATAAATTTGAGTCTACCAAGTGTCCAAACATCATAATTTAGGGTATCTAGCATGTCCACATCAAATATATCACATGGATCTCAACCAAAACCATGAATTCACACTAAAGACTCACATACATGATCAAAATCAAGAACGGATAAAACCTAAGTTAATTCATGTCCATATTGTGTCGTGAGTCAACTATGGTCAAATTTTCATAATAGAGACAAAACCCATCAAGGATAACACAAACAAGAGTCGTCTCTAGATCCAACTACACTATAGGTGGTATTTTTGACTTGATCAAACAAATGAATTTAAGTACAAGTTACTTGCCTCAACCGAAGATGAAGAACGACGAAAACCCAGAGTAACGAGCAAAACCCACGAACTCAAAATCCACGAACTAATGAATCCAAGCAAACTTGAGCGAAAATCTCCACACGAACAAAACTCCACAAAGTGAGATGATCCAAGAGGGATGATGACAAAAGTGGCTTGTGGCCACAAGAGAACACCGCGAGAGAGAGACGAGGGATTTTGTGTGGTGTGAGGTGGTCCGATGGCCAAGGGGAGATGGGCTCGGGTTTGGAGTGTTGCCGTGAGGGTTGCCGGCCGGGAGGGGTTGGTCGGCCTGGAGGGGAGGGGAGGCCTGGGGTCGTGTTCCTGTGTGCGGCGCAAACAAGGAGGGGAGAGAGAGAGAGGAAGGCCAGGGTGAGAGATTAGGGTTAGGGTTTGTGAGGGAGATAGAGATGTATATATATATATATATATATATATATATATATATATATATATATATATATATATAAGGGGAATTAGGGTTTAGAAATATGAGTTGGGTTAGTGGGTATTTGGGTTATAGGTAATTAGGAGTACTAATAGGATTTGTTTAATTTGGCTTTAGTTAGGATACAAATTGTATAGGATATCAAATAGGATTGAAGATTTAATTTGGCCTTGGTAAATCTTATTAGGGATCAAACAGTCGGAGTGGAAAAAAGGATGAGCAACCAAACACCACCACAAGCACCCAAAAAAAAAAAAAAAGAGAACGAGACCAAAAGAAACAAAGAACAAATAATGAAGAACGAAACAAAAGAAACAACCAATCAAACACAAAGAGCTCAAAATGAAATAAAACTTATATATATTGAAAACAACTCCAATATACGGTTCAGAAAGAATACAAGAGAGAAAATACATATTGAAAATGAAAAATACAATCAAAAATATACAAAATGAAAAATAGGGGTTACAATCCTACCCACCTAACAAAAAAATTTTTGTCATCGAAATTCAAAAAGAAGATACATAGGGTAACCCCAATACGACCAAAAGAACAAAAACAAAACTACTCAAATAAGGAAACTTCTTCTGAATCTCCTCCTCCAGCTCCCAAGTCGACTCACCAGGCGAGTGAGGATTTCAAGCAACACGAACCAACTTGATGACCTTGTTCTTAAGCACTTTCTCCCGCCGATCCACAATAGCAACTGGCGGAATCTCACAAGTCAAAGCTGGCCGAACGGTCAACTCAGCATAGTCGATCACGTGGCTCTCATCACAGATACATCTCCTGAGTTGTGAGACATGGAAAACATCGTGCACTCTTGATAACACTGGCGGCAAAGCAAGGCGATAGGCCACCTTGCCTACTCGCTCTAAAATCTCAAACGGTCCAATAAACCTCAGGCTAAGCTTGCCCCTACCACCGAACCGAATGACACCACACCACGGCGATACCTTTAGGAAAACATGGTCACCAACACCAAACTCCAAAGCCCTCCAATGGACATCAGCCCATCGCTTCTGCCTGTCCTGAGCTGCCTGCAAGTGCTTCCTGATCTGAACCACCGCATCAACTGTCTTGGTGATCAACTCTGGACCCAGCAACTTCCTCTCACCAATGTCATCCCAGCACACTGGTGATCTGCACTTCCACCCATAGAGTGCCTCGAACGGAGCAGCTTTAATACTGGCTTGAAAGCTGTTATTGCACGAGAACTCTACGAGATGCAAATGATCCTCCCAAGACCCACCAAACTGAAGCATACAGGACCTCAACTTGTCCTCAAGAATCTGAATAGTCCACTCTGACTGTCCATCAGTCTGGGGATGAAAAGTTGTACTGTACTTTAATTTACTCCCCAAGCTGTTCTGAAGACTCTCCCAGAACTGAGATCTGAATCTCATATCCCTGTCAGATACAATACTGACTGGAACCCCATGAAGTCTAACAATCTCTTGCATGTACCTCTCAGCTAGGCTCTCAATAGACTGCCCGACATGAAAAGGAATGAAGTGAGCACTCTTCGTCAAATAGTCGACAGTCACCCAAATGGCATTATGACCCTTAGGACTCTTCGGCAAAGCAGTCTCAAAATCCATAGTGATATGTTCCCATTTCCACTCTGGAATAGGAAGCGGTTAAAGAAGTCCAAAGGTTCTCTGATGCTCTGCCTTAACTTGCTGGCAGATCAAACACTAAGCAACAAACTGAGCCACGGCCCTTTTCATACCCTGCTAGCATAAATGAAGCTTCAAATCTCGATACATCTTAGTACCGCCAGGATGGATAGAATACGAAAACTGATGGACATCCTCAAGCAACCTCTGACGAACATCACCTTTCGGGACACATAATCTGGACCCAAAACGAAGTGATCCATCTGAATGAATAACAATGTCCCTCCTGGACCCAGACTTAACCTCAGCTCAAAATCTCTGCAACTATGCATCACTAGCCTGCACCTCTTTAATCTGATCAACAAGAGACGACTGCAGCTGAAGCACCAAACAACTCCGATCAGAACTCGGCAACAAAACTTCCAACTCCAACCTTCTCATCTACTTAATCAGATCCCTCTACTGAGTCAAGAACATAACTGCCGATCTCCTGCTCAAAGCATCTGGCACCAACTTTACTTTACCACAGAGCCACACGCCCGCGCTACAGTAGCGCCAGAGAGGCCTACCGACCACTTGAGCTATGTGTTCAAGTTGTCATAACTACAGATCGAATTCTATATAACCCTATTCTCTGTTCCATTAGTTAATTTCGATGTTCAAAAGCTCTTATCTTTGTTTTGCTTGCACCAAAAACCATGTAAATCTCCAGAATGTATATTTTAACTTAAATTAACACCCTAGTATTTTTAAAATAATTTTTAGCAGTTAAAATACACATTTCACATAGAATAATTTAATTTCCATACTACTCCTTTCATAGTTTAATTTTGACATTTCTCAAATACAAATTGGTATTAAAAATTCACATTATAACTATAACACCCTGTTTTTCCCTCTCTCATAAACCCAAATGCATAGGACAATTTTATTCATTTGAACCAATATCACGATGGTCCATTTGTACGCAAAACAATAATTTCATTTACTAGCATTTCGTACTCACTTTTGACATTATCAACAATCCCAATTCAATATTTCCATAACTACAAGCAATTTACACACAATGTTAAGATTCATAACAAGTTAACATGCAATCTATCAAGCATTCATTTAATCAACTAGCAAGACCTTTTTCAAATTAAGTGTACTCTTGTTAGTTTCTTTCATGCATCATTATTTCAATACTCTAGCATGGTATATAAATTAGAAGTATAGAAAAACCACCCACCTAATTTGGAGAGAAAATCCACACAATGCCTCCTAAACGAAAGAGCCCTTCTCCTCCTAGAATGAGCTCGCCCAAACGAGTGCTTCTCCTTACTCCTAGTGCAAACCCGAGAGCTCCCAGGTGTGATGCCGAGCCTCCTTGCTTGTAGCCGACCTCCTTGAATTCAAGCACACCCAACTCTCAATCTCTCAATCTTTTATTCTCACCTCTTACTAACAATCTACTACTAATAATTGTATTCTTTCACTATAGGTTTTGATAATGAAGAGTGCAAGAATAACTAGGCTAGGGGCGGGGGAGGGGGGGTGGGGGAGGGGAGGTATTTATACAAAATTTTGGGACAAATAGAAGGTTAGGATTGATCTAAGAGTTAAGAAACAAAGGCTAGGATTTAAGGGGAAGTTGTAGTAACCAACCATGACTACAAAAACCACCTCCCACAACTCCACTCTCTGTTTTCTTCCCTCCCATGCCATCCGGCCACAAATAGGTGCACAAACACGTGCACGTGTAATGGACGTGTTCCCCATAGTCCCCTATTTTAAAAGTTGTACATTTTATTTATTATAAAAATAATTGAAAATTTTATTAACATTACAAGTTGTAATAAAAAGGAAAATAAACTCATGGGCTTTTATTTAATGGGCCAAAATAGCTTATATTTAAAATAAATTAAATTGGGCTAAAAATAAAAGAATACTTATGTTTGTTTAAAAATGGGCTTTGATAAAACAATAGAAAAGCATATATATATGTATACTCATTTGTCCATGTAATGAAAATAATTATAAAAATTTCATAGTGCAAAATTGCATGTGCACAATACGTACAAATTAATAATACAAAATAAAAAATTTCATAAATGAAAATCAGGGTATTACAACACTCCCTCCTTAGAATAGTTCCGTCCCCGGAACTGCAGTCAAGAGTGAGAAACAAATACACACGACAACCAAAAAGAAAGAGACAAAATACAATTCAAGAAAAAAGCTCAGGATAATCCCTCAACATCCTCTCCTCAGACTCCCAAGTAGTCTCTTCAACCAAATGGTTTCTCCAGACTACTTTGACCATCGGTATCGTCTTAATCCTCAAGACTTTCTCTCGACGATCAACAACCTCGACAGGAGACTCGATGTAATTGAGATCCAATTGCAAACCTTCCGGCACCTCAGGCAAACAATGACTCGGATCTGGAATATAATCTCTTAGCATAGACACATGAAAAACATTGTGCACCTGAGATAACTCTTCCAGTAACTCAAGCCGGTAAGCAGTTTTCCCGATCATTTTCAATATCTTATACGGGCCTATAAACATCGGGGCGAACTTCCCGCCTTTGCCAAATCGAATCACACCTTTATTGGGCGATACTTTCAGAAAGACGAAGTCACCTTCCTCAAACTCAAGGTTCCTTCTCCGGTTGTCTGCATAGCTCTTCTGCCTGCTTTGAGCCTCTACCAACCTCTTCCTTATCAGATCAATCTTCTCAGAGGTTTGCTGCACAAGCTCAGGCCCAAACAACTGACGCTCACCAACTTCAAACCAACAAACCGGTGTTCTGCACTTCCTACCGTACGGCGCCATCCCAACGCTAGTCCGAAAACTGTTGTTGTAGGCAAACTCTACCAGAGCTTAATGCCTTTCCCAACTGCCTCCAAAATCAAGTATACAACACCGAAGCATATCCTCAAAAATACGGTTGACTCTCTCGGTCTGCCCATCGGTTTGCAGATGAAAAGCAGCACTAAAATCCATCTTGGTGCCGAAAGCTGTCTGAAGACTCCTCCAGAAATGCGAAGTAAACCGTGCATCTCAATCAGACACAATAGTTGACGGAACACCATGGAGCCTGACGATCTCACCAACATACAATTCAGCAAACTTGTCCATCGAAGCAGTGAGTTTCATCGCCAAGAAGCGAGTGGACTTGGTTAGTCGATCAACTATAACCCAAATCGCGTCATTGCCTTTAGGACTCTTGGGCAACCCCGGGATGAAATCCATACTGATGTTATCCCACTTCCATTCTGGAATAGGTAATGGCCTGTAATAGACCTCCGGGTCTCTGATTTTTGGCTTTGACTTGCTGAAAAACCTCACACTTCGCCACAAATTCAGCCACATCCCGCTTCAAACCTGACCACCAGAAATGCTGTTTGATGTCTTTGTACATCTTAGTACTCCCAGGATGTACCGACAAAAGAGTAGCATGCGCCTCCTAAAGAATACTCTCTTTCAGGTCCGCCTGATCCGGAACACACAGTCTATCTCCGAACCACAGCACTCCATTTCTGATTTGAAATCCGAGCAACCTGCCAGCACCAACCTACTCCTTCATCTCCAAGATATCAGCATCAACCTCCTGACTTGCAATAATCTTTCCATTCAGTGTAGGTTGAAGCCTCAACTGAGCTAAGGATGCTCCCAATCCTTGCAAGACAACTTCAATACCGGCTCGATCCAAATCTTCCACCAGATGCTTCTGAGTTGTAATCAAACTGGATAAACTGCTCTTGCGGCTAAGTGCATCAGGAACAACATTAGCTTTCCCAGGATGATACTTGATCTCAAATCGTATGTCCTCAAGCACTTCCAACCATCTCCATTGCCTCAAATTCAGATCCTTCTGCTGGTATATGTACTTCAAACTCTTGTGGTCCGTGTACATATTCAATTTCTCACCGTACATGTAGTGTCTCCATTGCTTCGAGGCAAAGATAATCACAGCCAACTCCAGATCATGAGTCGGATAATTCTTCTCATGCAGTCGTAGTTGCCTAGACCCATAAGCGATCATTCTTCCTTCTTACATTAAGACACAACCAAGCCCACGATGTGAAGCATCGCTGTAAACATCATACTCAACACCTGCTCTAGGCAAAGCCAAAATAGGTGCAGTAGTCAGCTTCTCTTTCAACTCCTGAAAGCTTGCCTCACATTGCTCAGTCCACTTGAAGTCCACATTCTTCTTGGTCAACCCAATGAGCGGCACGACTAACTGAGCATAACCTTGAACGAATCTCCTGTAGTATCCAGTGAATCCAAGAAAACTCCTGACTTCCTTCACTGTAGTAGGCCTTGCCCAATCTCTCACTGCCTCTATCTTCTGAGGATCAGTTGCCACTCCCTCCTTAGAAAGGATGTGACCTAGGAATGCCACTTCAGATTTCTAGAAATCGCACTTGGACAGCTTGGCATACAACTCCTGCTCTTCCAACTTCCTCAAAACTGCTGCTAGATGCTCGGCGTGCACCTCTTCTGACTTGGAGTACACGAGAACATCGTCGATAAACACCATGACAAAAGAATCAATGAACGGCCTCAGAACTCTGTTCATCATGTCCATGAAGATTGTGGATGCATTCGTCACTCCAAATGGCATAACTAAGAATTCGTAATGCCCATGTCGAGTTCTAAATGCAGTTTTTTGCACATCTTCAGCTTTCACTCGAACTTGATGATATCCTGATCGGAGATCTATTTTGGAGAAAATAGCAGCTCCTTATAGACGATCGAACAAGTCATCAATTCGGGAATAGGATACGTATTCTGAACAGTGACCTTATTCAGCTCTCGGTAATCGATATACATTCTCATCGATCCATCCTTCTTCTTTACCAAAAGCACTGGTGCTTCCCAAGGCGACGCACTAGGTTGAATAAAGCCTTTCTCCAACAGTTCCTCAATCTGCCGTTTCACCTCATCCTGTTCCACAGGAGCCATCCTATACGGTGCCTTAGAAATGGGTGCACTTCTCGGTTGAATAGTGATGCTGAACTATACATCTCGTTGCGGGGGTAACCCGGGCAAATCATCTAAGAACAAAGTCGAATAGTCCCGAACCACAGGAATCCTCTGCACTTCCACCGGAATCTCCTCCTTGCGGATAGCTGCCACCAGCCTAGAACACTTCTTCTTCCCTTGGAAAGTGACTTCAGGTCCACCTGGAGCCTTCACTGTTACTGTCTTGGTCTTGCACTCGATGCTTGCACTGACCACCGACATCCAATCAATGCCAATGATAACATCGACCCCCAAGATAGTTAACTCGATTAGATCAATACCGAAGATTCTGTCCCCAATCACAATCTTGCAATCTGCATAGTACCGATCAGTGGTTAAAGTCTCCCCTGATGGAGTAGCTACTGCTAAGATCTTGCCCGGAAAAATCTTCGGTTCAACTCCCAACACTTTAGCAAATTTAGGAGACACAAAAGTATGAGAGGATCCAGTATCGAACAAAACAACAACTTTCATTCCATTCAAATAAAGTTCTCCTGTTACATAATACACACTCATTACGTAACAGTTCACTAAATAAGGGGAAAAAGAAACAACAAAACCTCTAAACATCTGCCCTCGTACCAGTGATGACATGATCCACTTCATCGGCATTAGCTTCAGTCAAGGCAAATACTCGCCCTTCATGGTACGGTTTCTTCCCAGTCTGCTACATTGGTACATTGCAATTAACATTTTATGGTTTGGGGCATTGAGATTGGTAATGTCCCGTCTCACCGCAGTTGTAGCAATTCACCGCAAGAGGTCTCACAAAATTATTTCTGGGTCCTCCAACCACACTGATAGCATTCGCCCCTGTCGGTTTGAACCTTTGTACTGATGGTTGTCCCTTGAAACTTTCAGAATTTGCGGGCCTCTTCCAAGACTGCCAGTTGTTCCTCCGATTCTGAACAACATGAAACTGCTCCATGTCTGCTTCTGTTGCTGTCGCGCATTTGACCAGCTTGTCAAACCTCCTGATACCGAGGGGTATCATCCTGGATCTCAGGCTTGGCCTCAACCCATGCTCGAACTTACGAGCCTTCTTCGCCTCATCCATCACCAATTCAGGGGCATACCTTGAGAGCTGAGTAAATTTGGTCTCATACTCCCTAACTGACATGCCACCTTGTTGCAGCGATAGAAACTCCATGGCCTTCTTCTCCTGGACGTCTGAAGGAAAGTAATGACTTCAGAATTTCTCCAAAAATTCCTCCCAGCCAAGAACCAAGCCTCCCATCGTCCGCTTCATCGATTGCCACCACACAGCAGCATCTTTCTCGAATTGCAGAGCCGCCAACTTCACCTTACTGCCCTCCGGGGTCTCCAAAACTTTGAAGATAGTCTCTACTTGCCGGATCCAATTGTCATCCGTGTCAGGGTCTGACTTTCCTTCAAACACCGGTGGTTTCATCTGTTTAAATGATTCCACGAGTTTGATTGCTTCGGGGACTGGATTCGTATGCATCCTTCCCTAATTCTGATTCATGGCAACGGCATTGAGTGTCTGACCGTCGCTAGCTCCGTTTCCAATTCCAGACCTTCACCATTTCGAGCTCGTCTTCCATCCATATTCTAATTCAAAAGATCCATTAAATTCGAAGTATAAAACATGAACTTTTAAGTCAACATTTCCATTTCATTAAATTTCGAACTTTATACATTCGAATTTAAAACATTTCTAACATCAAAATGAAAGCAGTAAATGATACAACGGTCTAACTCCTACGGTTCCTCTTGGCTTCACGAAGCTCTTCTCGTAGTTCTTCTACTTCCTCCTTCAGTACATCGGTCATGTTTTTCCTCTTATCAAGTTCCCATATGCGATGACTGAGAACTACAAAACCATCCTTGCGCTTCGCCAACTGAGCCACCAATAGTCCGACTATCTTCTGCAAAGCCTCTACCTGCCTCTGAAGAGACATCACAAGACTACTCGGAACTGGTTCTTCTTCTTCGTCAGAAGAATCATCTATGAGTCCGGGGGTGGAGTGATCTCTCGGGACACAGGCCATTCCTCTCCGTCGGAGTCTGCTTGCCCTGGGTAGTACTCTTCCTCGCAATCTGCTTGTCCAAGATAGTATTCTTCCTCTATGATATGCCAATTGTCGTCTCCAGCAAGGTCGAAGTGATCAGCCATCCTAGAAAAAGGGGAAGAAGCATAAATCATAGAGCAACACAAATGTAAGTGACTTACATTTAAATCTCTAGACACAACACACACTCTAATGTCCACTTCTAGGGTGTTGTTCCTTATAAACTTCTACTATTTGTGAAGCGTGGCTCTGATACCACTCTGTAACACCCCGAATTCCAAATATAACTAAATTCGAGATTCCACAGGATCTTTACACTTCTTTCGTACAATTTACAAGGAATTTAAAAATTTTCACTTTACATCAGAGTTACAAGAAATCTTTATACTCTACATTTTACAGCGGAAGCAAAATTACAACATTAATGTAATTGAAATTACAACAACATTTGAATAATCTCTAAGAATCAGTTCTCCTTTAATCTTTATCATGCAATTTATCCTGCATATAAAACTGTGGGTACGTCAGTTTATTTAACCGATGAATATTATACACGGCCATCCTCTCTATGCCGGAAACAGTATAATGATTCTCCATACTTAACAAACACAAACTTGTTCACAAATCAGACTAAGAGGAATATCCTATTGATGTCATGTTGTGATTGTGCACTTAGTCCTTAATGCAGTTATTTATATTACATGACACTAATGCGCACTTGTTCGGATTCTATGCATCCAATACTACATAGGTCCGAGGGCAAGCCTCTTAATCGTTCTTCATCTTGTAGGGTTCAATCCCTCATCATGACTTAATCTAGTACTGTAACTACGGTAAGTATCCTAGATGATCTATGAGTACGAGCTCATGTACAGAAAAACTGGAGGGAAATCTCACGTCATGTCACGACTCATCGTGAAGACAACCTATGGACAATTTAGCCTCCTTCATGGCACACGATCCTCTCGCAGTCATCAAACACCCCACAAGCATCGCCAAGATCCCGATAATTCTGGATTAGTGCCCACGTCATGTCACGACGCATCGTGAAGACAAACTGTGAATCACACCGACATCGTAGACTCGAGACCCTCATACTTGTGTTTTTCTCTCACTTTCATCACCTCTTCACTATGTACTAATTCTTAATTTAATGAAATCATGAACAAAATCAATCTCTTAGAGTCAGCCCACTCACCAATACTGGTCTTATTTCTTTCATTTCACAATGACCCAACTTGGTCTTTTCACTGTCAATTGTCATATCTCATTATTTTCAATTGCCGGTGTGAGTTTTGGCTAAACCCTAATTTTTAATTTCAATTCACAAATTCACATGTTTGAGTTGTCATACTGAAGAACATTTCTCTTTTTCAATTACATGATTTCCGATCCATTCATGAATCAATTATCATACATGGAGCTCAATCATAACTCATGCATTTCATAAACAACATTTATTTCCACATTAAAATCATATCACGAAAGCATCTAGTCAAATGAATATTCATAATATCACCATTGTCATGCTACTCTTTTAACAAAATAATCCATACAAGAATTCACAGTTATGTTCTCTTTCCAATCATATTCCCTTTTCAATACTTATCTTAATCACCCCGTGAACTCACGCATTTTTATGAAACTATACAAGTAAGAAACCATAGTTTCGAATACAATTTTACTTCCAAAATACACTTTATTTCATTCCAATAACTCTCAATTAATTTTCATAAGTTGTATTTGATTTTAGAATAATAACCGTATTTTTTTGAAATTTTTATACATCAAGAAAACCATCAAAATCAAATTATACAAAAAAATGCATTCTGGCCGCACCTAGAATCGAACCTGCAACCTCTAAGAAGAAAGCCGCACACGCTAGACACTAGGCCATTTGCGCTCAGCGATATGAAAGGGAGACAAAGCGTTTTATACTCTCTGTTCAATGTTGGGTATTTTTAAAACGCACACAAAAAGAAGGGTGGACACAGGTATCGAACCAGCAACCACAGAGCCACACGCCCGCGCTACAGTAGTGCCAGAGAGGCCTACCGACCACTTGAGCTATGTGTTCAAGTTGTCATAACTACAGATCGAATTCTATATAACCCTGTTTTCTGTTCCATTAGTTAATTTCGATGTTCAAACGCTCTTATCTTTGTTTTGCTTGCACCAAAAACCATGTAAATCTCCAGAATGTATATTTTAACTTAAATTAACACCCTAGTATTTTTAAAATAATTTTTTAGCAATTAAAATACACATTTCACATACAATAATTTAATTTCCATACTACTCCTTTCATAGTTTAATTTTGACATTTCTCAAATACAAATTGGTATTAAAAATTCACATTATAACTATAACTCCCTGTTTTTCCCTCTTTCATAAACCCAAATGCATAGGAAAATTTTATTCATTTGAACCAATATCACGATGGTCCATTTGTACGCAAAACAATAATTTCATTTACTAGCATTTCGTACTCACTTTTGACATTATCAACAATCCCAATTCAATATTTCCATAACTACAAGCAATTTACACACAATGTTAGGATTCCTAACAAGTTAACATGCAATCTATCAAGCATTCATTTAATCAACTTGCAAGTCCTTTTTCAAATTAAGTGTACTCTTATTAGTTTATTTCATGCATCATTATTTCAATACTCTAGCATGGTATCTAAATTAGAAGTATATAAAAACCACCCACCTAATTTGGAGAGAAAAACCACACAACGCCTCCTAAACGAAAGAGCCATTCTCCTCCTAGACTGAGCTCGCCCAAACGAGTGCTTCTCCTTGCTCCTAGTGCAAACCCGAGAGCTCCCAAGTGAGATGTCGAGCCTCCTTGCTTGTAGCCGGCCTCATTGAATGCAAGCACACCCAACTCTCAATCTTTCAATCTTTTATTCTCACTTCCTACTAATAATCTATTACTAATAATTGTATTCTTTCACTGTAGGTTTTGAGAATGAAGAGTGCAAGAATAACTAGGCTAGGGGGGCGGGGGGGGGGGGGGGGGGGGGGGGTATTTATACAAAATTTTGGGATAAATAGAAGGCTGGGATTGATCTAGGAGTTAAGAAGCAAAGGCTAGGATTTAAGGGAAAGTTGTAGTAACCAACCATGACTACAAAAACCACCTCCCACAACTCCACTCTCTCTTTTCTTCCCTCCCATGCCATCCGGCCACAAATAGGTGCACAAACACGTGCACGTGTAATGCACGTGTTCCCCATAGTCCCTTATTTTAAATGTTGTACATTTTATTTTTTATAAAAATAATCTAAAAATTTGTCTACATTACAAGTTGTAATAAAAAGGAAAATAATTTATTTAATGGGCCAAAATAGCTTATATTTAAAATAAATTAAATTGGGCTGAAAATAAAAAAATACTTATGTTTGTTTAAAAATGGGCTTTGATAAAACAATAGAAAAGCATATATATATATGTATACTTATTTGTCCATGTAATGAAAATAATTATAAAAATTTCATGCTGCAAAATTGCACGTGCTCAATACGTACAAATTAATAATACAAAATAAAAATTTTCATAAATGAAAATCAGGGTATTACAGACGAAACACTAGGTCTGATGAAACCCAAATCAAGCAACTGCTGAATCTGTTCCTTATGCTCTGCCAGCTTAACCGGTGCCATCCTGTAGGGACTCTTCGATATCGGTGCTGTTCCAGCCTGAACATCAATACCGAATTCCACTTCCCTATCAGGGGGTAAGCCAGGCAACTCATCTGGAAAAACATCCAAGAAATCCCGAAATACTAGAGGCGCAACCTCACAGCCTGAATGCAACTCCATCGCACAAATCTCCTGATCAACTGTAGCTCGGCCAAGGGAAGACTCCCCGGCATGGAACTCAAACTCTGCGCGATCTGGAATTCGGAACACAACTTTCTTGGTAAAGCAATCAATAATGGCATGGGTTTTACCCAACCAATCCATACCCAGAATAACGTCGAACCCCGAATTCCCAATTATAATCAGATTGGCCTTGAACTCTGTGCTACCAATAATCACGGGACACTGCCTACACTCCTGGGAACAAATGACAACTCCACCACCTGTCACAATGTTCCAAGCCTCTAACATGTTGCTGCACTCCAACTAATGGTGAGCGACAAATCGAGAGGAGACAAAAGAATGGGTTGCCCCAGAATCAAACAGAAAATGAGCAGGGAAAGAGCACACAAGCACAACACCTAAGACAGAAACCAAAAGAGACAAGGAAAAGAAGGGTTGAACAGGGGTGAGGAAAACAAAATGCAGAAAGAACAAACAGAAAGAAATAAAGCAAAGGAAATGAAGAAACAAAGAGAAACAACCAACAATAAAACAATAAAACAAAAGATACCTACAACTACACCCTCAGCTGACTCAGCATTTGCAGCAGTCAGGTTGAAAGCCTGACCTCTCCTCAGAACAGCGGTCCTCTGACCGACAATCTGACACTGTGAGGGAAGTGGTGGTCTAACTGGACCACGAGCTGCGGCAGCTGGCTGAACAGGACCCCTGGCTGGAGGAGCCAACCGCGGGCAGTCCCGCACCGAGTGATCAACATCACCACATCCAAAACAGCAACGATTGGTACGTCGGCAATCCTTGCGCTCATGCCCTGGGAGACGGCAAAAGTCATCCTCTTCGTTCGCCACAAGAACAGTTGCAAAGCAGCTAAGTCTCGTAAACTCAGCTGCGTACTCATCCACAGACCTGGAGCCCTATTTCAAGAAAGTCTTATGTTACAACATTGCATGAACAATATGTAACAAAATTCCATTGCTAGAAATAACGACCAACCTGCTTCAGGGCTAAGAATTGTTGCTCCATCTCAACTCTGGTGCTGCTAGGAAAGAACTTCTCCAAGAAGCTCCCAGCGAAAATGGCCCAAGTGATCTGTCTTTCGAGTCTTTCGGACTCGGACCTCCACCAGATATGAGCCAAGTCCACCAACTGGATGGTAACCACAACCACACAATCTGCATTTACAACTCTAGCTGCCGAAAGCAGTTGCTCTGTCCGAATCAACCACTGTTCAGCCTCCAAAGGCGTCTCAGTGCCTGAAAACCTATCAAGATGCAGCCTCATAAAGTCTGTGACCGTTCCCGGACGGGGAGGAAGAACATCCTGCCTAGGCGCAACAGGCGAAGTAACTCGAGCGGCTTCCAAAGTAGCCATCACCAAATCACTATGGTTCTACTGCTGATTAATCAAGCACTCACGCATAGCAGTGACCGCCTCAATTGCGTCAACCTGCGACTGAGAAGTAGAACCTCTGCGAGCCATAGTATGCACAAAACCAAAAACAGTTAGCATCCAGATCAATGTTGTTAATAATTGATTCAATTATGCATGCATGGTTGGTGAAATATTATGCAGATCCCAGTACGAGCCAAGCTTGTCTAATATATTAGGCAACTAATACATTAGCCAAACCTGATGCTCTGATACCATTAAAAACCTTGTCACGCCCCGCTTCCCAAAAAGAATACGGAATACGGATACGAGACAAAAGCCTAGCACATGATTTTCATCATCCATAAGCTGTTCAAGAAATCTTTACAACATTCACAAAAATTATCAGAGTCGGAAGCAAAAGAATCAACCACATGCACATAATGAGCCAAAATACCAACAAGAATACTTGAAACCAAATATATAAATCTCAAATAGTCATGATCTGAATAAAACAAATATCTTGGGTCACATTGCCCAAATACAAGAATAAATTCAAGTCTCAAAATACAATATTGTTCAACCAAGCTATAAGGAATAATAATAATAAAAAGCAGCACTAGTACTTCAAGTCTCCGATACCATCTGGAACCTGTTCTCCAAAATCTGCAATTCAACGAATGCAGGAAAGAGGGAAAGAGAAAAAATAAGTACCCGTCAATTGCAAGTTACAGGCCACTTATAATGTAGGATACAAGCACATGGGGAAACTAACTAGCAACATGGTATAAGTATGATGTCAACATAAACAACTAGCATGGTAAAGTGAACAAGTGTAAATGGCATAAATCAAGTGTCAAGTAATCAAGTATCATGTAAACAGGCATCAAGTGTCAAGTATCATGTAATCATGTATCAAGTGTCACGTATCAAGTCTAATGTAAGCAAGTCTCATGTATCATGTAGTCAAGTGTCAAGCAAGCATGTATCGTGTTCAAGTATCATATTCAATTATCATGTATCAAGTCTTGTAGTTATTACTATCTAGGTAGCACTTCATGCAGCCCACCTTACATGATTGCTACAACAAACAGTTTCGCTTTATATTTCATAGTGGACCATAGAAGGCAGTATACTAGGGAACAAGTCAAGTAATCGAGCTCCAAGCTCCAAGTATCATGTATCATGTAATCACGTGTCAAGTTGTACAAGTGGCAAGTATCGTATCTTGCGTGCAAGTATCAAATAATCACGTGTCAAGTATCATGTCTCAAGTAATCACGTAGGATGAGTGGATCCCCTTCCGAGTATACATTTTTGAATTATCCACTATTAGATCTGTCCCTTAAACCTCGGCTTGATTATTTATAATTAATGTCAAACAAGAATGTATATGTGCAAAATATATCAAGAATAACATGTCATGATCATGTGATAAGTGCAAGTTGCAAGATAAACATGTACGAGTGCAAGATATCTCATAAAAGAATAAAATAGACAAGTCTCAAGTTCAGGACACAAAGACTATACTGTAGTAAAACAGTGATTCCCAGTGTAACAAGAAAGAAAATCTGGATCCGTCGAAGGATCTGGAAAATAGACTTCCACTCAAATCCAGCGAATATAATTAAGTCATATATTAATTCACAAAATCATAGTTCAAAACTGATTTGAATACAGAAAATAGGAACAGCCAGAAATCAGGAAAACGAATTAAAAAATGGGAAAACAGTATGAAAACACATTAAATAATTTCACAAAAAATCTGGGGTATTTCCCTATATGTCCAGTATCTAAATTTAAAGTTTTAGAATTTTCCAATAAAAGTAGATCAGTCATCAAAAATAAGAAAGCATCAAGAAACCATAATTTGGCAAATCGGGAATTCCCAACACTGCTGTACGAAAACTATGATATTTCGCAACCAGTGAAACAAAATCCAATTCCGCCAAAGGGATATAAGAATAGATAAAATATACTAACTTTCATATTTCACAAATATTTTTCATATAGTAAAAGGAATCATAGTGAAAATAAGATTCTTTACAGAACAGCGAGCAACATACAGCACGTATAGTTTTCATAAACGAGCATGAAAAAACACATAAAACTCATCAATAAAATTCACCAAAATTCTGGATAATCCCTAATAAGATAATGAAATACAGACCAAAGTTCTGAATCAAAATAATATAGGTGGCATTAGTATCAAAATCATTTAGTCCTCAATATCATCGAAAAATAAAATCTGGAAAAGATCGACACCTCTGTAGTAAAATAGTCATAACTCAGTCATACGAAACCGAAATCAAGTAAGGTCAGAGGGGTTTGAAAATAGACGAAATTCTCTAAATCTCATGTTTCATACCGAAATTAAGATACTAACTTCAAGACAGTCCAAAATAGCAAACAAAACAGATCAGCGACAAAATACAGATTTTTCCCTTTTACCACAACTCAACATATATCATAGAAAACTTGTTCAAAACACAACCAAACATAAATTAGAGTCTACCAAGTGTCCAAACATCATAATTTAGGGTGTCTAGCATGTCCACACCAAATATATCACATGTGTCTCAACCAAAATCACGAATTCTCACAAAAGTCTCACATAGATGATCAAAATCAAGAACGGATAAAACCTAAGTTAATTTATGTCCATATTGTGTCGTGAGTCATCTATGGTCAAATTTTCACAATAGAGACAAAACCCATCAAGGATAACACAAACAATAGTCGTCTCTAGACCCAACTACACTATATGTGGTATTTTTGACTTGTATCAAACAAATGAATTGGAGTACAAGTTACTTGCCTTAACCGAAGATGAAGAACGAAGAAAACCAAGAGTAACGAGCAAAACTCACGAACGAAAATTCACAAATCAAAATCCACAAACTAATGAATCCAATCAAACTTGAGCGAAAATCTCCACACGAACAAAACTCCACAAAGTGAGATAATCCAAGAGGGATGATGACAAAAGCGGCTTGCGGCCACAAGAGAACACCGCGAGATAGAGACGAGGGATTTTGTGTGGTGTGAGGTGGTCGGATGGCCAAAGGAAAATGGGCTCGGGTTTGGGGTGTTGTCGGGAGGGTTGCCGGCCGGGAGGGGGTGGTCAGCCTGGAGGGGAGGGGAGGCTTGGGGTCGGGTTCCTGTGTGCGGCGCAAACAAGGAGGGGAGAGAGAGAGGGAGGCCGGGGTGAGAGATTAGGGTTAGGGTTTGTGAGGGAGATAGAGATGTATATATATATGAGGGGAATTAGGGTTTAGAAATATGAGTTGGGTTAATTGGTATTTGGGTTATGGGTAATTAGGAGTAGTAATAGGATTTGTTTAATTTGGCTTTAATTAGGATACGAATTGTATAGGATATCAAATAGGATTGGAGATTTAATTTGGCCTTGGTAAATCTTATTAGGGATCAAACAATAGGAGTGGGAAAAAGGATGAGCAACCAAACACCTCCACAAGCACCCCCAAAAAAAAAAAGACAGAACGAGATCAAAAGAAAGAAAGAACAAATAATGAAGAACGAAACAAAAGAAACAACCAATCAAACATAAAGAGCTCAAAATGAAATAAAACTTATATATATTGAAAACAATTCCAATATACAGTTCAGAAAGAATATAAGAGAGAAAATACACCAAAACGAAAAATACACTCAAAAATACACAAAATGAAAAACAGGGATTACAATGGGGAAAGTGGCGAGCAAGGTGATCGCGTCGCCGGAGCCACGGGGTGATAGATGGGAACTAGGGTTTTTGGTAAACCCCAAAGAGAGTAGGAGTGACCTAGCACATTGGTTAAGTTTGTTAAAGCCATACCCTTATAACATATCTGTGGTGGACTCAGTATTAGTTAGAAATACCGATACCTGAAATTCCATTAGTTTTCTAGAAAACATTAGTCGGATGTCGTACCCCGCAGTCGTAGGGGTACGTGCGGGTTACGTACCTCGCTCTGTTAATTTCTGAAGTACAATGGTCAAGAACGGGAGGGTTCCTGTCGGATAGGGGGAATAGACCCTTGAGTCTGTCATGTTCTATGTTGTGATGAACGGGCCATAGGTGGGGATCTTTATGAGCCTTCGGTGCCAACTTGGTACGAGGTGTACCTTGTAGTTCGTCATGGCTTTTGAATGAGGTCCGGGTGCGGGCACTAGTGGCAACATTGACACCACTAGGTGACTGCATTAACGGGTTGGACTGTAAATCTGCAACCTCATCAGCTAGGTTGTGTATGTCAGGAACAAGATGAGTACGAGAGTAGGACGCATAACGAGTATTCGAAACCCTGAACTTGGAGACAATGGCTTGATTTAGGTCATATGTAGTATGGGATGCATGCATTTCCAAAGTCTTGCTTGCATTAGAATAAGTGCATTCTTGACCTGTGCATTTGATTACTAGGTCATGTCATACACTGACACTTTAACCCAATGCACTCTAACTTGAGTATCATTTTTTCTTGTTGCATCAAATCATGATTCTTAGTTGGAGATCGCTGCAATTATCAGCATTGCGTCAGTATACGTACTGATGTGCCCACTCTTTTAGGTACTGGATGTCGGTCCGTGAGAACAGAAGAGCTCAAGTCAGATGGTGCGTCCAAGTAACAGTATCAAGTGTTCATTATTCATATTTTTGTAAAAATCTGATTGTAACTACTGAATCATTGTAATATTGCAACACTCGAGACTTGTAAACATTTATTGAATATTTTTCTTAAAATTTTCCTGTATTTTCCTGTATTTGTGACTGTTTGAAGGAAAAATTCTAGTTTGTATCACGAATCTCCAGTATAGAGATTCAGGGTGCTACAGAGTTGGAATCAGAGGAACCTTCAAACTATAGTCCAACATAATACAAAAATAGACATGGATGTCACTAGGAAAGTCGGGTTTAGCCAGTTAGTAGATGATTATAATTCAAATCGTTGCTCTTTCCAACTTATGTTTTATAATTTTTCTATATCTAGACTAATTCCCGTATTTTCTCCTACAGATGGTGACTGAGGACACTCAGAATGGATGGGCAAATAGGACTAGGGTAGCAGGATCCGCGAGGGCTGGGCAAAATCAAGCAGCTGCTCAGACCACTCCACCTCCACAACCCACTGCCGTGGAGAGGGCTATCAGTCAATTGTTCCAAGGATTTGCTACGTACCAATGGAGCCATGGACAGTTAGAACATAATCGTCTGGGGGTTCTTCGTGGAGATCAGGCAGAGGTGGAGTAATCTCCCTGGACTCAGAGAATTCCTCTTCTATCTCCACTGGTTCCTCTTCTTCCTCTTCTTCTGGATCCTCTTCTTCTTCTATTGGTTCTTCCTCTTCATCCTCGAAGGTGACAAACCAATGCGCCTCATTCTGGGGATCATGCTAATTGGCCATCTTATAGGAAAAATGAGGAGAAAATGTCATCTCATAGAGCAACACAAGCATAAGTTTAAATCTCTATAAGTTGAAACTCACACTCTAGTGTCCACTCTAGGGTGTCGCTCCTAATGAATTTGTACTACTTATGAAGCCTGCTCTGATACCATCTGTAACACCCCGAATTCCAAATAAGGCCGAATTCGAGATTTCACAGGATCTTTATACTTCAATTCGTACAATTTTACAAGAAAATTAAAAATTTTCAACATACAACAGAGTTCTTTATCAATGTAAGTCATCAACTACATTATAACATCTTTACTTCTTCATAAAAAGTCCATTACCTGCATATTAAGCTGTGGGCACACAATCACTTACAACTGACAAAAATGTTATACTCGGCCATCCTCTCTATGACGTACATATAACGATCTCAAAACTTTAACAAACTACAAATTTGAATGAACAATAAAGTGTCAAAAGTGATTATTCTAAATATGTAAGTGCATGCGATGCCTTAATGCCTAATGCACATATTTTTATACTAAGATGACACTAATGCATACTTGTTCGGATTCTATGCATCCCACACTACATAGGTCTAAGGGCAAGCACCTATGTAGTCCTCATTAAAGGGTTCGATCTCTCGCCATGACACTACCCAGTAGTAAGAACAAGGTTCAGATATTCCACGAGTATGGATCCCAGCCCCGGAGTACACTGCCCAACTGTTATACAGACTCCTCGTCGTGCGAATACCCCGTAAGTGCCCCTCCAGCCCCGGTATACGTATATACACTGGAGTACGATAAACTATCCGCCCGACTATGCATAGTCCCGGATTTCAAATAAAAAAATTCATCTCCATCGAAGCAACCTGAGTCTCGGAGTACACCGCTCGTCTGGGTCTATAGTCCCGGAGTACACCGCCCGACTATATAGAGTGCCCCACTTACGTTTGCCCAGATTTAGTACACTTCTCTTAAGTGCCTAATTCTTAAGTTCATGACATGAATAATTTATCATACCTAGAATTAGTTTACCTCCTACCGGACTTAGTCACAAAAAAACGAGATAGCTCCATGGAAAAATCTCAAAATTATATCTCAAATCTTTTATTTCAATAGTGCCGGCACCCGAGGTCTCACTAGCTCTAAATCATAACTTTTCATGTACAAGAAAATCATGGGTATTCATACCCTTCAATAAACATGTCTTAAACTTAGAGTATTCTTATCTTCAACTTACTCATAAATTAATCAATGTCTAATCTAGCATCATTTATGATTCAATTATTCATTTAAAATTCTAAGCTAAAACGATATTTCTTTCCATGAAGATAAATTCATCCACTTAAGTCTCATTAGCAATTTTAAGCTCACATAATAATTCATATCTCAACCCACATCAAGTATTTCATTCAAAAGAATTATCAAAAAACTCAGAAAATATCTGTTAGAGCAGTAGCAGTTGACTTCATAGGGTGATCGGTCGACTGTCCTGCGTGAAATACAAACTCAAGAAATCCATTAATTATAGTAGTGACAGTCGACTGCGTACTGTAGCCAGTCGACTGTCACGCGTGAAATCTAACTCAAGACAACAAAATCAAGACAATAGCAGTCGACTGTAACAAAGGGTCATTCGACTGTCCTGCACGAAAAATCCAAAATTCTTGAAATCACTGCAGTCAGGTTCGCGACGGTCGACTGTCGAAACTTACCAGTCGACTGTCACACCTACATACTGCAGTATTTGGGTTTGTGCAAATTATTTCCAAATGGAGTTTACTTGAAAACTGTGATTCCCAATTTTCAAATTTATATTTTAGACATTGTATCTATATTTCGAATTATCTCCTTCTCTTTTATGAACATGAATTTGGTTCTTTTTCGCAAAACTCGTTTATCCAATAATCCAATCATTTTAGGATATTGAAACAACTTTTCTTTTGTCTGAGATGAATTTTAAAAACAGCTCCCAAACTAATTTCAAATTAATTTTAAAAATATATTGCTATTTTAAAATCATTTTCCTTTTCATTTTTACATACTATTTTACATTTTCTCAAAACTCGAATTTAAGAATCAGATTCATTAGAACTAGTTTATGTACTCCATTATACTAATTAAAATTTTGTAATAAAACCAAACATGTCTCTTAATCAACCATGAATATCTCCATGAAAATTCTTTTATGCAAAATTTGTATTTTCAACATAAGTCAATATGTTTCATGGCAATAACTAAATTTGTTTTTCGTTCTTTCTTCTTTCCTAATAATCATGACTCTAAAGCATATATTGAATATAACATTCTTCAACAAATTCTCATACAAATCACACATTCGACATGCATAAATTTACAAGCATTCTGACATGATTCATATTATTAATTCTTTAGTCGAACTCTTAATTAGCTTGGTATCAATTTTTTGCTAAGCCTCAACAAGATTTTTGCATGTTATACTAGCATGGATTTTATCTACATATTTCACATCACATTCAATTTATACTACTCATTAAAAATATTTAGCATGCAATTTCAACTTTAGAAAGAAAGAGATCACCCACCTCTAAGAAGAATGAAAAACCACAATGAAAGCGAGCTCTTCAAGCTCTTAGCTCCACTAGCGCCTCCTTGTCTTTCTCCTCCTAGCAAGCCTCTAAAGAACCAAGGTACTCTCTTTCTCTCTTTCTTCCTCTCTCTAAATTTTGTTAAGTTTTGGTGTGACAAAAGAGAGAAAAAAGAGGGTGTATTTATAGGATAATGGGAGGATCTAATTTGCATAAATCTTCACCTAATAAATTGCTCTCTTAATTCTTCCAACCCTTCACAATCCTAACTTCTAAAACTCCCAACCTTCCACCTTTCCAACCCTTCAAAAACTCAACCCCCTCCTCTACTACTACAATCCAGCCAACCCCCTACACTCCTCAAATTCCACGTGCACGTGTTGTGCGCTAGTGCACACATATGCACAAAAATTAATACAATTTCTATAGTTTAAAAATGTGTAGTAAAAGTTGTTACATGTCATGTATTAGTCCATGCACAACTTAAAATCGGATTTAATTAATGGGCTTGTCTCATGAGCTTTCATTTTAATTAACTAACTTAATTATTCTAGTGGGCTCTCCTTTTAATTAATCTAATGGGCTAGAATTTAACTTTAGGTCCGTGGGTTAAATAAAAAGGATAAAATTAGTAAATGAGAGTAAGAAAAAGAGATGGATAAATTAGCACGTGCATCATACGTGCAAAATTGAAAAATGTATTTTTATTTAAAATAAAAATATGGGGTGTTACACAAAATTTGCTTGTTCGGCATTTGATGGAGCAAAAGGGTTCCCCACTTGGAAATCTGCACTTGAGTGGTTTCCTATAGAAAGATCACAAATCATATTAGTTTAAATAGCGTTAACATTTATATTACCTATTTGTTTAGATAAAATATCAATTTTTGCAGTTAAAATAGTAATAGGATCAAGTTCAAAAACTCCAGCCACTTTTCTTGGCATTGTTCTCTCTGAAGACCACTGATAATATTAGATGTCATCTCCTCTAAAAGTTCATAGGCTGCTTCGTGAGTTTTTCTCATTAATGCACCTCCAGCTGCTGCGTCAACCATAGATCGATTTTTAACTCCCAAACCATTATAGAATATTTGAATTTGCAGCCATTTCGGTAGTTCATGATGAGAAAACTTTCTCAATAACCCTTTGTACCTCTCCCAAGCATCATACAAAGACTCGGTCTCAAATTGAATGAAGGTGGTAATATCATTTCTTAGCTTCGCTGTCTTTGGCGGCGGAAAATACTTAGCCAAAAGTTTTTGTGCAAGTCCCTCCAAAGTAGTAATACAACCTGGTGGAAGAAAATTTAGCCAAGCCTTCGCCTTATCTCTTAGTAAAAAAGGAAAAGTATCAATCTGATTGCATCATCTGATACTCCATTGTGCTTAAAAGTGTCACAAATTTCCAGAAAGTTTGCAATGTGAATATAAGGTTCCTCGTGCGATAGTCCCCAAAATTGAACAGTTTGTTGAATCATTTGAATAATTGCCGGTTTAATCTCAAGCTTGTTAGCTTCAATAACCGGCATCTTTATGCTTGATGTTGCTCCATTAATTGAGGGCATAGCATAGTCTCTCAAAGCCCTATTTTCATCGTTCGCCATGATAATGTACTTGTATGTCCTGAAATATAAGTATTGAAAAAAATAGAAAAACTAAAAAAAAAAAAAAAGTAAGTCAAAAGAAAATAAACTAGTAAAATTAAAACTTGATGTAAAATAATAAACAAAAATAAAAATAAAAATAAAAATCCAAACTAGTAACAGTCTAGCAGTTTTCAATATCAATAAAAGAATAACTAGTCCCTGGCAGCGGCGCCAAAAACTTGATGTGAATTATTGTAGGTGTACAAAATTGCAACAAGTAGAATAGTTAAGTGAAAAGACTGTCGAACCCACAAGGACTAATTATTTTATCAAGTACCGAAATCACTATGTTAAATACTATTTGGAAAATCAAAATTCAATAAAGAAAGGAACTAAATTAAATTAATCTAAAGAACTAACTAAATTAATTAAAAAGGAGCGGAATCTGAAATTTTTGTTATTTATTAATGGCAAAATTAATTCTATGGCTTTCGACTTCACCTAATTAATCCTACACAATTTATAACTCCATGTGAATAAAAAAATTATTTTTCCAAGTTGTAGACCAAAATTCCCAAATTATTCAATTCTTTCTATCGAATAACACCAAAAATATCTCTAACTAACAGTTTGTCATATCTCTATACAAATTTAATTAATTGAAGACTCATTAAGTTCTATGAATTTTTTTTGTAGTCACATCAATCGCAATAAATCATCTCTAATTTTGCTCAATCAATGGTGTTTAATTTTATAGTTCTAAATTACAAATTACCTCTCGGTCTCTCCATGATCCAATAAATCATACAAAAGTTGGCCAAAAAATTATAAGCATTAAACACAAAAATCAAACACATAACCACGGAAAAATAGACTAATAATATGGAATTAAAAATTGTGTTCTAAAAATTAGGCTACATCGAAGCCCTAGAAAAATAAAATTTAGTTCATAATAAAATTGCAACTAACAAATACTGTTTTGGATTGCATTATAAAATTAGACAAAGAGAAAAGATACAGGAAGAATTTTTTTGTAAAAAAAATATTGCCAACCGAATGCCTCGAAATCAGCGCCCAAAATAATGCCTCTGTTTTTCCTCTGCCTCGCCTTGAAACATGCACCCACGCCAGCATAGAGTCGCCACGTCAGCGCGCCTGTCCGATCTCGAGTCGCAGTCAGCTGACATGGCACATGCGTCAGCACAGCCAGGCCCCCTCTCTCCCGTTCTGTCTCTTTCCCACGCCATGTCATGCCTCCTTTTTAGTTGAATCTTGAGCTGTCAAGTCGAGCCACACACGTTCTCTCTCTGCTGCTTCTCTTCCACTGTGTTTAAGTTTTTTTTTCTTCTTTTTTTTAATTAATAGCAATTAGCCGTCACTCTTCCCCTTCGTCAAGCGTGCCTTTATTGCTTCTCTTTGAGTTGTATTTATAGGAGCACGGAGGTAGATTTAGGGTTTATTTTTGCAGAAAACCCCCCACTTCTTTATTTATTTCTTTCCTTATTTGATTTCCTCTTTATTTCTTGCTTCTTTTTCTTCTCTTTCTTTTTCTTGAAACACGTGCTGCACAAACACAAAAAAAATCAGAAATTAGGATTTAAAAATAAAAATAAAATTAATTAGTTTAAATTAATTAAACTAACTAAAAATCATATTAGTTCATTTAATCCATTTTAAAATTTTTTATTTCATTTTTAGCTCTATTTGCAAATTAAAATTTTTATCTTGCTTTTCACACAGCCAAATTGTAAAATTTAAAATTCAACAAAACAATAAAAATTAATAAATCATTCTATTTGTTTTCTTTGTTGATTTTACAAAGATATTCACCTTTTGCTTTAAAAAATCTTATTCCTTCAAAAATAATTAAATGAATGAATTTTATGGAAATAAGATAACTTATTAACAAGATAAACAAAAATAAGCAATTTTTATGGGTAAATGAGTATAAATATTTACATAAAAATTAGACACATCACATACATTTGCTTTTGTCATCCTTCATTATATATTTATTCGACATCATTCCTGATCACTCTATTTCTATTCATGTTCTTTCTTATTCTGGTGTTGCCACCATTTTATTTCTTCCCCTTCATTCCCTGCTTTGTTATTTCTTAAGTTGCCTTTGCTATGTCCTACATACTGAGCAAATTTTGAGGACGGAATTTTGTTGTAAGGTGGGTAAAATTCTAACCCCTATTTCCGACAATAAGTATTTTCCGTATCTATAATTTGATTTTTATAAATTTATTTTCTGCTAAATTCGTTTTGGATCTTTTATTAAACTGTTTTCTAATAAAAAATTATATTCATTTCGAATGATGGTGTATTTTAATCTTACTTTCTATTTCTTATTGATCAACTATTTATATTTGAGCCCAAGTCAAATGTATTATTGCTATAAATTTGTATTTTGTTATATAATAATAATAATAATTGTTGTTGTTGTTGTTGTTGTTGTTGTTTTTGTTGTTGTTGTTGTTACTTTTGATTGTTTATTAAAAATATATTTCAATTTATTAATCGCTTTTGTAGTTATTTAAAATAACTTCTATATTGTAATAAAAATTATATTTTGTCATATAGTCCTATTTTTATTTGGTTATTTCCTTATTGGATCCCTATACCCTAAATCATATAGCAAATTCTCTTATTGGATCCTACCCGAAACCCAATATCCTAATAAACCCCTATATATATTAATATAAACCCTAACCTCCTACCCTACCTAACCCTAATTACCCACATACATAGCTGCCACTATGCTAGTCCCCTACCCTTCACTGTTCATCCCCTATCTCCCCCCTCTGCCTCTCTGCCGAAATACTTTGAACCCATCGCCTTGCGCTGCCCTCGACTCCCGCTCACCCTCATTGCCATCATCCTCTTCCTCGCCGCAGCTCCGACCTTGTCATTCATCCTCCTCGCCACCCCGCATCTCCCCCTTCCTCTGTTTTCTCCCCAAAACAGAGCCATCGAGGGACCCTCCAGCCTTCATGGAACTCCAGCCTCTTCCACCTTCCCTCCTCATCGTCGCCTTCTCCCCACCATTGTCGTTGACCACTTCAGCACCCCTCGACCGCCCCTCATCTCTCCTGCTCGACCTTGCCGCCGTTGCTATGCTCTTCGACCACCGAACTCGTAGAGCTCCATTGCCGCCTTCCAGGCCCTCGACCGACGACAGCCCTCCTCGACTGCTCCTCGTCGAATGCCGAGGGCCAGCACCTCCATCATCCAGTCCATCGATATCCCGCCTCCAGTGGATGCCCATCGACTGTTCGTCTTCCCTCTCGACTGCAGTCACTGAAGAACCCAATCCCGATCACTGCCCAACCGCTCGACCAGCATAGCCGACACCTTGCCGCCACCTGTCTCTGAATGGCAACACCGCCAACTGAATCTGTTGCCAACGACCTCCCGACCCTTGCTGTTGTTGCCTTGCTGTCTTGATATTGTTGTCGATTGCTTTTGTTTATCGTGCACGTAGAGTGCACGTGCCTTTGGGTATATCGTTGGGTTGTTAGAGGCTTGCAGTTGCTGTTGTGTGTTCTTGTTGTGAGTGATTTCATGTGTACTTGATCAAGCTTTTGATCTTGTCCCTTTGATCTTCTAGATCATTGATCTTAGTCGTCGATCGCTTTAATCATCTTGATCTCGATTGTCTTGATCAACCAGCATCAAGATCCATGCTTGATCAAATCAGCCATCATCATTCTATCAAGACCTGCTCATCGACATCAAGGCTAGTGCTCACTATCCGATCTTCGTGATCATCACATCATGATTCGCATTCGATCGCGATCGTCGCCGTTGCTGCCGAGATTCTCATCCGTTATTCTTTTGTATTAGAATTAATCGTCCATAAGGCAAGTCACTTTCCTCTTGAATTGAATCTTTTATCAAATTCAAGTTTTTATTGAAATTCTTTCAAGTAGATCAAATTGTTCATCGTCTTGTACATTGTTCCTCCCTTTCGTTGAGTATATTGAGGGTTTAAACGAGCTAACCTAAACATCCTCGACTTCATGCCACTTTTGACTCCAAAGATTGCATCTTTCATGTACTCATATAGTATCATTAATAGGGTTATGCATATAATCACCGCACAATTAATCTACTGTAGTTTTTTATTGCTAGGTTGTATGTTTGAATGATGGATTGATTTTTGGTTTTCGTAAAATAGTGTACATGTGTATTTTTAATTGTATTCATCATGCAATCACACCCATCATGCTGATTATAAGATTTATTGACTATAGAATTGATACCCATCATGTTTAATCAATTTATTTCATGAAAAATACCCAAAAACCTGTATGTTGCTTGCTGTCTGGATTTTGTATGACATTTTCGACCGAGTATTTGATCTTAAAATAAATAACTTTCTGAATAAGAACATCTTGAATCGCTGAATTCTGAGTTATATTGCAAAAGTTATGATTGTTTTACTATTGCTGCGTTTTTATTTCCAGAATTTCAGATTCATGTATACTTCATGTTCAATCTATCAAAAAGCTAATTTATTGTTAAAATAATGCTGTGATGATTTCCAGAATGTTAGATAACATGTTGAGTAGTCTAAATAATATTTTTGATGAATTTAATATTGAGTTTTTACTGATTCTAAAATTATAATAACTTGATGTCGAAATTCTGCGTGAACATGTAATCTGTAAAGAATGATTTGTTTGACCTAGCTACTATTGTCGGATTTTGGACTTTAAATATGCGTTGGAACTGTGGAAGTCTAGTTTTCAGAATTTCTGACGGTTTCAGTTTTCAATTCCTATAGTAGCGGGAAATTCAATTTTAGTACAGATAACTCTTGCTATCCAGATTCTTATATTCCAGATTTTAATAGATTAATTGTTCCTATATAATAGTATTGCATGAATTAAAGTGTGTATGTTGCATTGCATGATCCTAATGTCATATTGTCATCATTCTAATCGTACTATCCAAAGTTATCATCCTATTGTCCCTCTATTATTACAATCGTTCATCAGATGTCTCTAAATTGCATAATGTATTGTTTGCTTCGATAAAATAGTTAACAAGCCGGTGTTTCCCTATATCATAATCTTGTGATCTTGTAGCTTCTTATGGATAAATTATCGTTATGAATGGAACATTGTTATCGTGCCGAGTACATGATCTATAGAATCTACCACTTTAGTCTAAACAAAATTGATTGTATGCATTGAACCTGTGGAATGGAACGCAATAGTACGTGCATTAGTTAGGGTTAAAATTATCAATATACTTAAGAAATCCCACAGCATCATCATTGTTATCGTTATCAATTATTGTCTATGTGTTGTCGACATCGACCATTGAACATTGTTATCACATATTGAATCATTGTTTACAACAATTGCATTGACTATCGTCCCTCATTATTGGTTCTTATTGATCCATTGAATTCATTATTATATCCTTATTTCATTGTTCTTTTCTTTCTTTACTTGTTGTCCATAACTTGCTTTAAGGACAATTTTCTCATATTTTTAGATGAAGTGTTCACATGTGTTGAAGGAGAATTACCTGCAGGAATTGGAGAACAAGCTTTCTAAAGATTTATTGCTTCCTAGTCGATTATTATTTTATGGGCTTACTGTATTGAGACTTATTATTATTGTGATTAGATTTATTATTTTATTGGGCTTATGACCAGGATATTACTATTTGTTCCCAGATGTTGGATTATATTTGGTTATTTCAAATTGTTTTATTCCAAGTATTATTGTTCATGTGGTTTTTGTTATTGCCTGTGCAATTACTTTGTATTGTTATTATTGTTGTTATGAATAGGTGAACAGCTTATGGATGACGCTAGTCATTCGCTGGGCTAATATCACGTGCTTCTGTTCCGTATTTTTGGAAAGCAAGGCGTGACAAGATCAAAGCAGAGAATCAGAGGCCTGGAGGCTTGTTACAACCATTGCCTATTCCGGAATGGAAGTGGGAGAATATCAGCATGGATTTCATCACTAGGTTGCCGAGGAGTCTAAAGGGAAATGACTCGATTTGGGTTATTGTTGATTGTTTGACCAAGCCAGGTCACTTTCTGTCTATGAAGATTACTTGGTCGTTGGAGAAACTGGCAGAGCTGTACATTGATGAGATTGTGAGACTTCATGGGGTTCCTGTGTCGACTGTTTCCAATAGGGATGCAAGGTTCACATCGAGATTTTGGAAGGGTTTGCAAGCAGCTTTGGGTACCGAACCGATTTCAGTATTGCTTTCCATCCGCAAACCGATAGTCAGACTGAAAGGGCGAAGCGGGTATTGGAGGATATGCTGAGGGCTTGTGTTATGGATTTTGGTGGCAGTTGGGAGAGGTACTTGGCATTGGTTGAGTTTGCTTATAACAATAGTTACGATGCGAGTATTGGTATGGCTCCATATGAAGCTTTGTACGGAAGGAAGTGCAGGACACCCATCTGTTGGTACGAGGTTGGAGAGAGGCAGATGTTCAGACCTGAGATTATGTAGCAGACATCGGAGAAGATCGAGCTGATTCGTAAGAGGTTGGTCGAGGCTCAGAATTGGGAGAAGAGTTATGCAGATACTCGATGAAGGGACTTGGAGTTTGAGGTTAGGGATGTAGTTTTTCTCAAGGTGTCTCCGACCAAAGGAGTAATCAGGTTCGGTAAGGAAGGCAAGTTGGCACCAAGGTACATTGAGCCATATAGGATTTTGAGACGGATTGGTAAGACAGTATATAATTTGGAACTACCGAAGGAATTGGCGTAAGTGCATGATGTGTTCCATGTGTCGATGTTGAGGAAGTATGTGACAGATCAGAGTCATCAGCTGGCAGAAGTGCCCGAAGGACTACAGCTGAACTTGAGTTACAAGGAGCAGCCGGTAGAGATTGTTGACCGTCGGGAGAAGGTGTTGAGGAACAAGGTGATACCTATGGTCAAGGTATTGTGGAGGAACCAGCTGTTCAAGGAAGCTACTTGGGAGTCAGAGAATCGCATGCATAAGGATTTTTCTGAGCTCTTTGTATGATTGTATTCTTTTGGTTAAATTGTATTCTCTTGTATGATTACATTCTTTAAACTATATTTCCATTTATGTGATTGCATCTTTTGCTTATATTGTTTGGTCCCTATTAGCAGTAGTTCTGAGGACAGAACTATTCTATGGAGGGATTGATGTAACACCCTAGAATTTTAGATAATGTTTTTGGGATTAATAAACGAAATAAAGTGATTTTTGGTGATTTAATAAATATTTTTCTGAAATTTATCTTTTTGCATGTGCAAAACACGTGTAAATATTTTCTTGGGAAATTCAAAGTCAGAAATTATTTTGGGAAAACCTAATATTTATTAGTAGGTATTATTTATGTATTTTCTAGATAGTTTTTTTTATTTATTTGGCATATTTACAAATATTACAAGAATAGGGGCTTTTGTGCAAAATTACCACTTGGGGTTAAAAACTCCAGATTATCGGATTTCTAGGCTGAGCATGATGGCTGGCCAACTCAGAAGTAAAGAGCTTAATGTTTGTTCGAATAGATTTGGTTTATTTTGCTAATTTTTTAAGGAAATTTTTTTTTGCAAAATTGGCACTTGAAGGCAAAAATTACAAAATCGATTTTCTGGATTTGATATTGGTGCTGGCCAGATCTAGGAAGGATATTGTTGATTTAATCTCAACTAAATTGGTTAATCTAGTTACCTAGTATAAAAGATCCATATATGTAAAGATATATTCTAATGGAATATTTTACAAAATCTTCTTAAAACCCTAATACTCCAGATTTTGGCTATTAAAAGGGCTGCTACAGTCGTCTCTCTTCTGCACAAAAAAAAATATATTTTATTATTGATTTTCTTGGAGTTTCGAAGCGAGGATCTTGGATTTTTGCGAAAGGAGGAGCTTTTCTTATTCTTTATTATTTTCGTTGATTCTTCAATAAGGTGAGTGACATATGTTTGATTTCTTGTTCTTCTATGCATGTTAGATATGATGATTTGTTTAATAGAATACATGGTAGATGATTGTATGATGAAGTAATGGTGAATGAATAATTAAAAATAGAACTTTTCATGAAAACTATGCAATTGATGAATAAAATTTCTATATAGATGACTTAAGAATGTTAAGAACCTAGTCGAAATTAGGAGTAGGTTGTTTTCTTTCATTTTCTTGCTGATTTAATTATGTATATTGAGATTGTAAGATGTACAATGCATATAGTTGGTTAAAGGAAAGTTATTTAATGATGAGGGGTATGAATGTTCTGTTTTGATGTTTTGATTGGATGGAACTTGATAAATGAAGTTGTAGATGCATATAATCATGGGCCATGATTCAATTAGTTATATATGTGTTTAACAAATTGTAAGCGAGTTTTGGGATCAAAGATCCGGTCTTTACATGCTGAAAGAATGACTTGTTTTCGGGTCGGATGATGAACAGACCGAAAGTGGTTTTTTGGGTCTTTGTGAAGTTTTGGTTGAATTTGGGTTTTCCATTGATACTGAGATTGAATTGAACAATATAACATTCATACAATGATTCTGGATGCTTTTAACTGATACATAAACACATATATACATACATACATACATACATACATATATATATATATATATATATATATATATATATATAGGGTTTCCTTATGTGAAGGATTTTATTAGAGAATTGCTCTTTTGTAAATTTGTTGAGAGCTTGATTTAATTTGTGTACTCCAGTATGTTAGACAAGTTGTATTTGATCATCTTAGGGTTTTAACTTTACAAATTCATGAAATGGAGAGTTTAAACTAAGTATCAATTAAAGTGCACAAAATTTAAAGTGCAGATTTTGTGAACATGTCAGTCGACAGCCCAAAATAACACACAAAGTGTCGGTCGACTGTCAGTTCTTGGGTTTTGGATTTTTAGCATGTCACTCAAACTGTATTTTGAACTGGACAGTCGGTCGACTGACAACTGTTGTACTGATTGTTTTTTTGTTGAGTTTTGCTGTTTTTCTTGAACGATTATTTCTTCGAACTTATGGATTATTGATCTACTGTTTTAGATGAAGTTTTTGCTACAGATTACTGTATTTTACAGAGAGTTATATTTTGATTATAATAGAGTTTAACTCATATTCCTATGACTTTACAAGCGGATTATATATGGATTTCGAAGGATTGATGTCTTGTGAATTTTTTAAGACTTCAAAATGTGAAACTCAGTTGTTTAAGAGATTTAATCTCAGATTTTACTTCTTGAAATTTGTGAAGTATTGGGATAAAGTTAGATTCGTGTGATTCAAAAAAAATTTCTTAATATGAACAAATTGATAATGGAATTAAGAGTTTTAATGAATGATCTTGTGTTGATATCTAATTTGTGAGTCTCTAGAGGTTGCGTGGGATTCCTGTAAACCGACAGATGAGATTTTGTATATATTGGTCAGCTGGGGCCTTGGGGTTGTTTTGGTTGAATTAAGTCCGACAGGGTACACCAATTCTAGAGAGGGAAAATTGTGTTTCTAATTAATAATAATCAATATAAGGACAAGCACTAGTGGAGATGTGATAGAACTTGGGAAACATAAGTATGGGCTCTGTTGTTAGTCCAACAGATACATTCCAGAACTGTGTGTTGTTGTGTCCCTAGTATATTCGTATGTTGAGGGTCGGCGGGCCTATTCACAGAATGTCTAAAGGATAGTTGGTTCGCGTGTCGAGGGTCGGCAGGTCTATTCACGGAACATACTGTGCATTCGCGCATCGAGAGTCAGCAGGCCTATTCGCAGGACGTACTGTGTATCTGCACGTTGAGGTGCGGCATGCCTATTTGTGGGGTATACGGCAGGGAGGTGATTCTCCGGAGTTAAAGCTATGCTTACATGATGCTTGCACGTTGAGGATTGTTAGGCCTATTCGCGGAGTATTCTAGATCATGTTTCTATTACTGTAGTAGGATTAGTTGCATAACGAGTGATTTAACCCTATAAAGTGGAGAACGATAAGGGCTTGCATTGGACCGATGTAGTATGGAATGCATAGAATCCGACAAGTATGCATTAGAGAGTCATCATACTGCATTTGTGTTTTCTTGACTTGTATTATGCATGATGTTTTCTATTTTTCCTACACTTGACACTTAGCTTAGTTCACTTGATGTTTTCAGGCATTATTTGTCATTATTTCATATTCCATGTTGTTACTACTGTGAGAATGTGTTGGTTATGAATTTATTCTTTATATTTCATTTAAATTGTATTTCTTTTAATGTCACTCACACCGTTATGGATGAACCCGTAGTTTTGGGGGTTAGGGTTATCTCTAGCCTCATGTTTTACAGGTAGGTACCATTAGCTTGGGATTGGATGCATGTGGTAGAATGATAATATGGCTTATGCAAATTGTAAAATAATGGGATGTAAATGAAAGAAAATGTAATTCAAAGTGTTTAATTTCCGCTGTGCTATGTAAAGAATTGATGTAATAGAAGTTGAAATTTTTTCTGTGTTTTCCTATGTTTACTATTAAAGTGAGGTAGATGCTGGGAATTGTGCCATGTATTTTCATATTTATTTATTGGAAACTCGGGGCGCTACAGTCAGGTCCCTGCCTCCCATCTCTGAGCGCTCGACAGCAGCTCCTGCTATTTGCTGTTGTGCCCTTGCTTTTGTTGCTGGTGATTTCTTGCACGTAGATCGCATATGCTTTTGGGAGTTTGTGTATCATACGTGAGTTGCGCATACCGTTGCTCCGAGATCCTAATCCCGTTATTCTTGCATATTTGGGCTTATCGTTGTTATAAAGGCAAGTCTACTTGAACTCACTTGTTATTCTAGTTCAAGATTGTTGATCTCTGCAAGTAGCTCTCTTTCAATTATCATATTGTTGTAATGTATACCTTTCATTGGGTATATCGAGGGCTTACACGAGCTAACCCAAGGTATCCTTAACTTCATTCCAATATCTTTGATTCAAATCCAACTTGTATATGGTCACATGCATACACGACATGAATAATTCGGCTAGAAACTTGCATATAGGAAAGATGGTGTTTTGAATTCATGTTGATTGATTGTGATTTCAAGATTTGAATCGCAAAATAATAAATCTTGCTTTGTATACATTAGGAAGTCATCTTATTGCTGCATATTAATGTGAGAGCATTCCATGATATAGAAGCATGTAGATTGATCATTATGACGATTGCATATGATTACATTTCATCATTCCCTACTGCTTGTGCTATGTTATACAGAGATTTCGACCCTGTTATTATTAAAATAAACTAGAATTATATAAAAATAAACTGTAGTTTGATGAATCTATTATGCAAAACATTTTACGGATCCAGATTCCGATCTGTGAGCTGTGAGATATCACACTTTTTGTTACTACTGGCTATATATTTCCAGATTTGCTGTCTAGTGGAACATCGACACAACTCCTATTGAAACACAGTATTAACAGTAGAATAAAGACATGAAATTCTCCAGAAAATTAATAGACATGCTTAGGGTCCACTTTCTAATTTTTATAGATATTTATATTGAATTGACACCTTGATTTTACACGTAGAGATTTGACTCTAGACTGCTGCCAGAACCTTTAATCTGTAAAGAGTAGAGTAATTCACCTTGCTATAATCAAAATCAGTTGAAACATGCTAAACATAAGTTGTAGCCCCGTGAGATTAGAAGCTAGACCATATTACGGTTTTGCGATCTGACTCCCAGATTACAAGATGTTCAGGTTTTATCATTGCACTGCTTATTGGGTACATTATAATGTTCGACTAATAGAAATAGCAAGATAAATTAAGAATTAAGGTCTGAGATTTACAAACATGATAGTAGAAAACCCCAGGGAATAGATTATAATTTTGTAAGACTTTTAGTTAGATTTTTACATTGAATCACACATATAATGCTTTCACCCTGAGCTGGTTTTTAAAAAGCAGACCTATAACAATTCGACTAGTAGACACACTCACTGTAGTTTTTATATATTGTGTGTATATGCGTCGGAACCGGCAGAGAGTCTAGTTTCTAGAATCCCTAACGGATCCAGATTTTCCTTCCTGTAGCAGCGGGAAAGTTCACTTTTGTACAACAACGTCTTGCTGTCCAGAATGTGCGCATTCTTAGTATTGCATGTAAATGTGTTAACCTTGCATTTAGTAAATGATAATCGAATATATATATCATGCATAGCATCATTTTGTTGCATCTTTATCATTGCCTTAACATTCTTATACACATTGCATGATCATGAATGACATAATAAAATATTAACAAATCGGGGTAATAAGGGTTGACTTAGTAGGGGATAATCTCAGAAACTGTACTCGGTAAAGGCCTTATTGTTATATTGTATTGTCATGCAAGGAGGAGTATCGATTCTAAATGATTGATTGTCAATTATTGATTGTAAATTATTGTTATCGATACCGAGTACACGCTCTGTAGATCCCACCAATATAGTCTAAACGAAAATTGGTTGTTTGCACTCAACCTGTGGTATGGGACGCAGTAGTACGTGCATTAGTTAGGCTAAATACTAATAGACCAGATTGACACTTGCATATTTGATCATGATTATTGACATTGACATTGTTTATCGACTACTGCTATTGAAAGTTGCATCGTTAAATCTAGACTTTTCATTAGTCTCTGTCATTGCTTTTGATTCTGTTCTAGCTTCATATTCCTTGATGTACCATATTACTTTACTATATACTTTCACTACTTGTTGTCCGTACTTGCTCTAACGGACATCCCCCCCCCCCAACTCTAGATGATCAAACTATAGGTGCACAAAGAGAATTGACTGAAGGTTGTTGGTGAGCAATTCTTCTAGGATGGAAGCTGGAGCATTGCCTACAATAATTTATTTCTTGCATGTTTATTTCGTACTTGCATTATTACTTTGTTGAACTTTGTATTACGGGCTTGTTGACCCGAAGTAGTTTATTCCCAGTTGTTGGTTATTGCTTTGGACTATTGCATGTTTTATCATAGTTTATTTGTTTATGTGATTATGCTTTTCCTGTGTGGTTGTGATTATTCTTTTCATGTTGTTGAGTTAAGATTGGTACAGCTTATGGATGATGTTAATATCATTCGCTGGGCCTTCGTCACGGGCTCGTATTCCCGTATTTTAAGAAGCGGGGCGTGACAACTTCCCTCTTCAATGCTCACCTGATGGTACCCGGTCTGCAACTCCAGCTGAAAAAACATTGTAGCTCCCCGCAACTGATCAAGCAACTCATCTAGTCTCAGCACAATAGTCACCTTATTCAACTCCTGATAATCAATACACATTCTTAGGGAGCCATCCTCTAATATATCAGAAAGTTTACAAACCACATCAATAATTTCAATCTTCACCTTGGGTATTTCCACCGAACTCAACGGTCATACTTACATCGTCCCAGGAATTACATATGTAGCACCCCGAATTTCCAAAAATTAAATTCATAAATACGTGGCATAATTCCCAGCATCTACCTCAATGTAATAGTAAACATAGCAACACACAGGAACAAAAAATCAATTTTTATTTCATCAATTCTTTACATAGCACAACGGAAAAATAAATACCTTGAATTATATTTTCTTTCTGTTACAATTCATTTTTTTACAATTTGCATAAGCCATATTATCATTCTACCACATGCATCCAATCCCAAGCTAATGGTACCTTCCTGTAAAACATGAAGCTAGAGATAACCCTAACCCCCAAAACTACCGGGGTCAGCCATAACGGTGTGAGTGACATTAAAAGAAAATACAATTTAAATGAAGCATAAAGAATAAATTCATAATCAACATATTCCCACAGTAGTAACAATGAAACATGAAATGACTATAAATAAAACATAAAACATTAAGTGAAACTAGGCTAAGTGTCAAGTGTAGAAAAAAAGGAAAACATCATGCATAATCCCAGTCAAGAAAACACAAATGCAGTATGATGACTCTCTAATGCACACTTGTCGGATTCTATGCATCCCACAATACATAGGTCCAGTGAAAGCCCTTATCGTTCTCCACTTGGTGGGGTTAAATCTCTCGTTATGCAATAAATCCTACTACTATGACTACTACAAGATTTATATATATTGTGAGTATCTAGCCCATTCCCCGATAATTTCGGAGGTCAGCTTCTATCTACAGATAATTCCGGAGACTATTTCACATACACCTAGCAATCTTCGAGAATACCCCACAATGCAAGCTACGGCGCCTCATCACACGAATACCCCATGAGCGATCTCGATAATTCCAAAGATCAACCCACACTGCAAGTAATTCCGGAGACTATTTCACTTACACCTCGATAATTCTGGAGATTATCTCACACCGCAGTTTATGCTGAGGTCCATAACTCATGTTTGCACCCATTTCATCATATCACCATCTGGTTTCTTTCCTCATCTTATTAAGTTTAATTGATTAATTACAATTGTCACGCCCCGCTTCTCAAAAATACGGAATACGAGTACATGACATTGGCCCAGCGATTGACTAACGTCACCCATAAGCTGTTTATCTGATCAACTCAACAATATAATCAATACAGAATAATTGTGTAGGCAATAATAATAATCTCATGAATAATAATACTTGGAATGAAGCAATATGAAATATCCAAATATGATAATCCAATATCTAGAAACAAATAATAAAATCCGGGTCATCAGCCCAATACAATAATAAATCCAAACACCATATTAATGAGTCTCAATACATTAACTTCAATAAACAATAAGAAAGCATAAAATCTTCAGAATATTTGTTCTCCAATCTCAGCAGGCAATTCTCCTTCATTACCTGTGAACACTTCATCTAAAAAGAGGAGAAAAATTGTCTTTAGAGCAAGTTATGGACAGCAAGTAGAAAAAGCAAGGAACAATGGAGTAACGATATAACAATGAATTTAATGGATCAATAGGAATCCATAACATGGGACAGTAACAATAATCAATATCATGATAATCAATGGAATTGATATAAACAATGATTCAATAATGGATAATAATATTCAATGGTCGATGTCAATAACACTTAGACAATATTCGATATCAATGAAACAATAATGTACAATATGCAGTGTCGATGTTGTGTGATTCTTAAGTCTATCAATTTTCAACCTAACTAATGCACGTACTATTGCATCTCATACTATAGGTTCATTGCATACAATTAATTTCGAAAACTAAGTGAAAGATTCAATAGATCATGTACTTGGCAACGATAATCAATCAATAGTTAGAATTCAATATTTGGTGCACCATATGATAATTTGGCCATGATACAATCCACGATAGATTAGGTTACCGTCGTAAGCCACAATCAATCGATAAGATAATAGTCGATAACAATATTTAGGAAAACACAAATCCCTCATCCGAGTACAGTCACTATATCATCAACTACTCTAGTAAATCCCTTAAACCCCGGCTTGTTAATATTTTACTAATATAACAATACAATATGCAATTTGAGACATTTAGATGAACGATAGTAACAATAGAGGAACAACATGATGATAAATTTGGATAGGACAATTAGAAATATGGCAATAGGACATTAGGATCATGCAATGCAACATATATACGTTAATTCATGCAATACTACGATGTAGGAATAATTAATCTATTAAAATCTGGAATACAAAATTCTGGACAGCAAAAGTTATCTATACTAAAATGTAATTTCCTGCTGCTATAGAACACGAAAACAGAAACCGTCAGAAATTTAGAAAACTAGATTTCCACATGGTTCCAGTGTATATTTAAAGTTCAAAATCCGACAAAAGTAGCTAGGTTAAACGCGTCATTCTTTACAAATTTCATGTTCAGACAGAAATTCGACATCAAGTTGTTACAATTTTAGAATTAGCAAAACCTCAATAATAAATTCCTTAAAAATATTTATTAGACGCCTAAATATGTTAACTGACAATCTGGAAATTTTCAGAGCAATATTTTAAGGTTAAATCAACCTTTTAACAGATTAAACATGGAACATACAAGAATATGAAATTCTGGAAACAAAATGTAACCCCTCTTTCCCATTTCTTGTATTTTGGGTGTATTTTCCTTTTTTCGTGTATTATCTGGGTTTGGGTTCTTTATAAAATTTTTCGTTTTCTTAAATTCATTTATTTCAAAAAGTATTTTGTATCTCCTGTTAAAATCCGTTCTTTTCATTAATTGTAATTATTGTTATTTTCAAATGATTCTTATATTATAATACAAACCCTATTATTCTTGTTATTAATACTATTATTGAATCAGCTATTATTATTATCAGTATTATTAATATTACTATTATTCTTATTTTATTACTATTATTATGACTATTGTTATTATTGTTATTATTGTTACTATTATTACCTTGGATCTTCTATTAAAAATCTATTTTTGATCTATAATTTAATTGTAACTATTTTCTATGATTTTTATATTGTAATACAAATCTTATTATTGTTATTATTATTCTTAGTTTTGACTGGTTATTAAAAATCCATTTCTATGTACTAATTGTATTTATAGTTATTTCAAATATATTCTATATTGTAATGCAAATTACAGTTTATTATAAAACATATTTTTATTGATTATTTTATTTGGATCTTTTAATATAAACCCTAAACCCATTAGTATACCAAGTTTAACCCTATTGGATCTTTATAATATTCTACCCATTACCTAAACCCTATCAAAATCCGTTACCCTATTACCCACACCCGAAACCCACCGAAAACCCTAATCTATACCCCTACATATATTTAGGAGCATGTTCCTGTTCTTAACCATAGCCGCTATCGTTCCCGGCCTCTCATTTCTTTCCTGACCCAACTCCCGATGCTCCTCATCCCCGTGCCTTCCCCCTGGTCCTTTTCCCCGCTGTGCTTCCTCTCCCTCTCCCTTTCCCTTTCCGACATAGTGGCAGCATCGACAGCCCCACGGCGAATTCAGTCGTGACCCCTGCCTCCGCCGCACCTCGACAAGAGCAACCCAGCGACCCAACGCTGCTCCCATGTGCCCCTACTCTGCCGCGTTGCAGACAGCAGCCAGTGCCTCAGTCCCGACGTCAAACAGAAGCGCAACTACCCTGCGCTATCTCCGCTTGCGACCCCACCTCGACAATCGTCCCCCCTGTGTGCTCCTTCGTCGAATACAGTGCAACAGCCGCCCTGCCCCAGTCGCGTCACCAGTACAGTAGCATCGTGACCCCGCTGCAGCTAGTCACCAACTGCCCTGATTCCCTGCCTCCTCTCCCTGTCATGACTCCACCCCGGCAGCGCCCTCTCGGCCTCCGCTTCATCCACCATCTCGATAGCCCCGATGCCCTGTGCTGTGACCCTTCTCCTGAGCGACGCCGATAGCAACGAGCAGTCGCCACAGCGCCACCCTACTCTCTCCTCGATGCCAGCCCCTGTAGCGACCTCCCGTCGCGGTTACGCCGACCATCAGCCACCACCATCCGATCAGATCTTGATCTCGACCGTTGGATCTCCCTTGATCATTGCGATCGTGATCACTTCTTTATCCGTCGATCGTGGCCTTTGAATTTGCATTGATCATCATCATCATCATGATCATCATCAAGCTAGTTGATCTCGATCGTCAGATCTCTTTTGATCATCGCGATCGTGACCATCATCTTGATCTTCGATCTAAGCCATCTGATCATCTGATATTGATCCTCATCAAGATCGGTGCCCGATCATGGTCGTTTTCTCGTCGCCATGTCGTCGGGATTCTGATCCCATTATTCTTCGCTTATCCGGATTAAACTAATCGTTATCAAAGGCTAGTCATTTCTCCTCAAATAGTTATTGTATCATATTCGAGAATGTTTATTGAATCCCGCAAGTAGAACCAAATTGATTATCATATATTGCTTACTGTTATCTATCATTAGGATACTATGGATTTACACGAGCGAATCCAAGTAGTAGTCTTGACTTTGTACCGTCCTTTTGTCTCTGACTTATTGAGATCTTACATGCATTCATATAGTTAATTATTGAGTATAGGAATATGGATTATTATTGTATTTTATGTCATGACATCACACAATAATTGTAGATTGCATACTAGTATTGATTGCTTATATGATTGATGTTAGTGTGTTAGTAGATTGTGATTAGTATGATTATGGACATTATACATCTTAAATACCATGCTCACATAGATGTAACATGTTGTGATTTATGTTGTCAACCCCTAATTCATTGTTTATAAGATTTAATCATTTTTATTCAGAAAGAATAGGTTGAAACCCTGAAATTTACTGCCAATCTTAACATTACCATGCCGTTTTTCACTTTTATTCAGTTTTTCACTCTTCTGCCAATCTAATCATTTTTATTCAGTTTTTCACTCTTGGTAGAAGAGTGGGTTTTTCTCTCTCTAGTGGTGAGAAAGGACTATGGGTTGGACAAGATTGTTGTAGGTTATTCTTATACATTTTCAAGAACAGTGGAAAATCTCAAGTGGGTTGCTTGGGGACTAGATGTAGGTCAGGAGGACCGAACCAGGATACATCGTGTGTACTCTGTGATTGGTATCTCTTTGAACTCTTTTCATTTCTTGCATTTCAGTTTACTCGAAATCTTTTTGGTAAGTCGACTGGATCTCCATCCTAAGTCAACTGATCAGACTAGTATAACAATCGTCTTAAAAACTCTTCTGGCAAGTCGACTGTCTCTCCTATTTAAGTCGACTTATCAGACTAGTCTTAAAGATACTTTTCTACTCTGACGCCCTAGTCGACTGATATCTTATTTACAGTCGACTGGACAGAAGAAAAGTTTTAATTCCGTAATTATTTTTTATACAACACTATTCAACCCCCCCTCCTCCTCTACTGTTTCTTGCCTTGTCTACAGTATCCAACACTTGGTATCAGAGCCTGGTTGAGTGCAATGGCAACTACTTCTAATGCAAATCAATACCATGAAGGCCTATCTACACAAAGGCCACCCCTCTTCGATGGAACTAATTACAACTATTGGAAATGTAGAATGAAGATCTACCTTTAGTCCATCCAGTATGAAATATGGAACATGATAGAGACCGAGTACACCGCTCCTACCATTCCATATGCACAATGGAACGATGACATGAAGAACCAAACAATAAACAATGCAAAGGCGATGAATGCGCTGTTTTGTGCCCTTACAAAGGAGGAGTTCAACAGTGTGCCTAATGCAACAACTGCACATAAAATTTGGCACACACTCGAGCTAACTCATGAAGGAACAAATAAAATAAAAGAATCTAAAATGTCTGTTCTTGTTCACAGGTTTCAAATGTTCCGCATGAAGGAGAATGAGAATGTGTCTGAGATGATTACAAGGTTCTCTGACATTACCTGTAGAACCCCGTATTTTCAAATATTATTTTAATTATTTGAAAATGAACTTTAAATGATTTTGAGTATTTGATAAATATTTTCTAAAAGATTTATCTTTTGTACATGTGCAAACACGTGCAAATGACTTTTTAGAAGTTTGGAAAATTAAGTTTTCTTTATGAAAAATCATTACTTATTATTTGAGAATTATTTAGTATTTTTCCAGATTTTTTCTGAAATTAAAGGTGCGTATTTGCAATTTTTGGGAAAAGAAGGACTTATTTGCAAAATTGATGTTTTGGGGGTTTAAAGCGCAAAAATGCATTTGCTGGACATTCCGATCAGTATTTGTTGAAGTTTGGAAATATATTTTCTATTAGATCCTAACTTAAATGATATTTGATTTAAATTTCAAGAATAGAATTATATATGCAAGATGTATTTTGGAAAGGAGTATTTTGCAAAGGAGGGAATATAACCCTAATATTCTATCCGGCATATATAAGGGAAATCCTTTTTCCCAGCCGTCATTGAGAACTCACAGAATTTTGAGATTATTTTGAGGAGCAAAAAGGAGGATTCTTGGATCTAGCAAGGAGGAGCTTTTGTGGATCTTTTCTTCAAATCAAAGGTGAGTGGTTTGTTTTGTTGTTTTGTTTTGCTTTGCTTGTTTTGTTTGTCTTGATTGATGAATGACGTAAGATCTTGTTATGCTTGTTTGTGATCATTATGCCATTATTTTGTTAGTCCCATTGAATGTATGGTATGGATCTTTTATTTGTTATGAAGGATGAGAACTCTTGTTGATATTTGAACCATGTATGAGAAAATATTAAGATTTGTTGAGGAAATGTTGATCTATGAGATCGTATTGTTGGGAGACATATTAAGAATTGATTTTGTTGTGATTAGATGGTAAACACCTGGACCTTATGGTTGTAAATCAGATTTGGATTAAGTTATGGAAGACATTTTGTTGAGAAAAACCCTAATGGGAGAATTAAGAATTGAGATCATGAGAATATGAGATTGGAGAAATTGATTGATTGAGTAATGTAACCATGAAGGAGATTATTGAGAATTGTTTATTTGCCTGGATATAAATTAAATTTTATGATCGATGAATCTTTAGAATACTCCCGTTTGATTTGTGTTCAGACCTATACTTTTTGTAAATCCGTAGCCGACAGTCGACTGGACTGCGAAGCAGTCGACTGGTACGAGCCTACTGTGTATTTTTAGTCTTTGAGTTTTGTTCGGGACAGTCGACCTAGACTGAGGTCAGTCGACTGGTCTTCTGTCTGTAACTTTGTTCAGTCCTGTCGGGACAGTCGACTGATCTTTCCTTAGTTTATTTTTGAGAAATGTTGGATTATGTCCTCTGGACAGTCGAATGATCTGATGTGCAGTCGACTGGTCCTGAAGGATCTTTGTATTTGATTGTGAGATATTTTGTTTAGTGTTTGATTTTAAGATGTTCAGTTAAGTATTTGTTTTTGAGATGTTCAGTTAAGAACATGATTTTGAGATATTTTGTTGAGCCACTAGTTTAGTGGAAATTTGTTCAGATATTTGTTTTTGAGTCTCTAGAGGTAGGTGACCCTAGTATACCGGTGTTTGTTCAGTTATTTGTTGAGGCCCATCGAGGCAAATTTTCAGTTATTCAGATTTTTAGTCCGGTAGGGTACACTACTCTAGGAGATTTGTTCAGTAACCCAAACTAATAAGGACAGACATTAGTAGTGTCATGACGAATGGGAACCTGAGTTATGCACCTCAGTATGGCTTTTGATGTAGGATTTAATCTCCTGAATTATCCAAGTAGTTAACTTGTGATGTGTGATTTATCTCCGGAATTATCCAGGTAGTTAACCTGTGATGCGAGGTATTTCTCCTGAATTATCCAAGTAATTATCTTGAGATGTGGGATTGAACTACGGAATGATCGGAGTCGAGGCGACGCATTTGGGGTATTATTGTGATAAGGAGTCTATGTTTAGATGTGGGATGATCTCCTGAATTATCCAGGGAAAATACCTGTGATGTGGGATCAATCTCCGGAATGATCAAGCATGGGCAAATTATCATAGTTTATCTTCATCTCTTAGTAGTCATCGTTGTCAGCATGTAGTCATGATGTTTTCTTGAATCACTTTTATGCATTCGGATTTCCTGTTTTTACACACTTGGCTTTTGGTTTTGGTATCACCCATTATTCTTTTGTTGTACTTCATACTTTAGTGTTTGATTATTATTTGTTGGATATCATGTTTTAAGTTCATTTATGCTATTTGTTTGATCTGTCACCACTCACACCATTTATGGCTGACCCCGTAGTTTTGGGGTTAGGGTTCAACTCTAGCCTCACATGTTGCAGGTTATTGCTTAGATTGGAGGTTGGATGCTTGAGTGGGCAGGTTGAGATAATTGGATTATTTAGTGATTGGTGTAAAAGAATTGTAAAGACATATTGTGTTGTTATTGAGCTGTTAATGAAATATTAATTTGTGTTGAGATGTTTAGACTTCCGCTGTAATTGTAATAATCGTTGTAATAAAGAAGAAAAGAAAATTTTTGTGGTGTTGTTGGTGTTTATTGTTGTATTGAAGCGGATTGCTGGGATTTCGCCACTTATTTTCTAAGCTCTCATATTAGAAATTTGGGGCGCTCCAGAGATTGGTATCAGAGCTCTGCTTCAATGTAATAATAGACATAGTATGACAACCAACCTAGGTGTGGACACTAGAGAGTGAGTACCTAGGTGTGGACATCAGAGTGTGAGTATCACATAGAATTAAATTATGATGTTTGGTTTGAAATTATGGTTTGGGGTATGGTTGTGGCTTCGCCATAGGGTAATGATTTGAGGTTGAATTGTATGTGTGCTCTAACTTTATCCTCGTTTTGCAGTAATCACGATGCTTGCACCCAGAGGTAGAAATGGTGGCAACAATGAGGATGGATCGGGTAGTTCTCGAGGAGCGGGAATTGACCTAGAGGCTGAGTTTGCTAAGGTTTATCAGACCTTGAACACATTGATGGCACTCAATGTGGCGCAGCAGCAAGCGCAGCAGCAGAACCCGCCGCCAAATTATGGAGCTGGGCATGGATTGGTGAATGCCGACCCCATCAAGCAGATTGAATCCTTTAAGAGGATGAGGCCGCCAGCCTTTGAGGGGCAAGCTGATCCAACAGCAGCAGACGATTGGATTCGGAAGATGGAGACGATCTTCGAAGTATCGGAGACTCCAGCAGCCAGTAAGGTGAAGTTGGCTTCTATGCAACTTGAAAAAGACGCTGGTGTCTGGTGGGAGTCACTGAAGAGGACTCTGGGAGATCAGCCTTTGACATGGGAAGCTTTTCTGGAGGAGTTCAGAGATCGCTTCTTTCCTCTGGATGTTCAAGAGAAGAAGGCGACTGAGTTCATGAACCTTCAGCAAGGCAGCATGACTGTTCGGGAGTATGAGACAAAATTTGCTCAACTTTCAAGGTATGCACCAGAGTTGGTCATGGATGAAGCAAAGAAGGCCAAAAAGTTTGAGCAGGGCTTGAGGCCGAACTTGAGGTCAAGGATGGTTCCGTTGGGTATCAGGAGATTCGAGAAGCTGGTCAGGAGAGCAGCAATGACTGAAGAGGATATGGACTTGTTTCAGAAGAAGCAGGATACATGGAACCGAAACCAGAGGCCAGCATCAGGCCAGAGTGGGAAGGGATTCCCCGCGAAGCAGGCGAAGTTCAGTGGACCGGTGCAGAAGGCACCTGGAGCTCAGGGAGTGACCTGCTACTACTGCAAGGAAGTAGGACATTACAGGTCAGCATGTCCGAAGTTGGCAGAGCATGTTTGTTCTCAGTGTGGGCAGACTGGACACTCAAAGCCCCATTGTCCACAACTGAAGAAAGATGGTTCGGGTGGAAGCAAAGTCCCGAAGAGGCAAGGGCGAGTATTTGCATTGACCGAGGAGGATGCGAGAAACTCGGAAGATGTAATACAGGGAGTTGTTTTAATAAATGGAATTAAAGCAAAGGTTTTGTTTGACACTGGTTCATCGCATACATTTGTATCGCCAAGTTTTGCAAAGATCTTAGGTTTGGAACCTAAGTTATTTCCAGGCAGGGTTTTGTCGGTGGCAACGCCGTCAGGTGAAGAGCTAGTAGCGGATCGATATTACGAGGGCTGTGATATCGAGATTGGTGGAAGGATGTTCGGCATCGACTTGATCGAGCTACAAGTGTTGGGAGTCGATGTCATCGTAGGCATCGATTGGATGGCTATTTATGATGCCACAATTGATTGCAAGCAGAAGGAGGTGTTGGTGAAAGCACCAGGTGGACCTGCAGTAACTTTCCAAGGGAAGAAGAAGATCCCGCAGGTGGCTGCAATGGTATCTAAGAAGTCTATTGCAGATGAAGTCAAGGGCATTCCGGTGGTTCGAAAGTTTCCTCAGGTGTTCTTGGATGATTTTCCAGGATTACCGCCGCAGAGAGATGTGGAGTTTTGCATCAATGTTCAGCCGGGGAGTGCGCCGATTTCCAAGGCTCCATACAGGATGGCACCTGTAGAGCAAGATGAAGTGAAGAAGCAGATTGAGGAGTTTTTGAGCAAAGGGCTTATCAGACCGAGTTCATCTCCGTGGGGAGCGCCAGTGCTGTTAGTCAAGAAGAAGGATGGGTCGATGAGGATGTGCATTGACTACAGGGAGTTGAATAGGGTGACTATTCAGAACAAGTACCCACTGCCGCGGATAGATGATTTGTTCGACAGACTTCGAGGAGCAGCGGTATTTTCGAAGATTGACTTGAGGTCAGGATATCATCAGGTGCGAGTCAAGGAGGAAGATGTGAGTAAGACAGCGTTCAGGACTCGTCATGGGTTGTATGAGTTTTTGGTGATGCCATTCGGGTTGACGAATGCGCCAGCGGTTTTCATGGACATGATGAATCGGGTGTTGAGGCCATTCATTGATTCCTTCGTGGTGGTCTTCATCGATGATATCTTGGTGTATTCGAAGTCGGAGGAGGATCATTCTAAGCACTTGACAGCGGTATTACAGACATTGCAGGAGCACAGCTTGTATGCCAAATTGTCGAAGTGTGAATTTTGAAAGTCTGAGGTAGCTTTCCTTGGTCACATTCTTTCTAAGGAGGGAGTGGCTACCGATCCTCAGAAAGTGGAAGCAGTGAAGGATTGGCCCAGGCCGACGTCAGTGAAGGAAGTCAGAAGCTTCTTGGGATTAGCTGGTTACTACAGGAGGTTTATTCAGGGGTATTCTCAGATTGCAGTTCCATTGACAGGTTTGACCCGGAAGAGTGTGGCATTTGTGTGGACAGATAAGTGCGAGGAGAGTTTCCTTGAGTTAAAGGAAAGGCTGACTACTGCACCTATATTAGCATTGCCGCAAGCAGGGAAGGATTATGACATCTACAGCGATGCATCTCTCAGAGGTTTGGGTTGTGTCTTGATGCAAGAAGGCAAGGTTATTGCTAATGGTTCGAGGCAGTTGCGTCCGCATGAGAAGAATTATCCGACGCATGACTTGGAGTTAGCAGCTATCATATATGCCTTGAAATTATGGAGGCATTATGTCTATGGTGAGAAGGTCAATATGTACACTGACCACAAGAGCCTGAAGTATATCTATCAGCAGAGGGATTTGAATCTACGTCAGAGAAGATGGTTGGAGGTATTGGAAGACATTCGTCCTGAGATCAAGTATCATCCGGGCAAGGCGAATGTAGTGGCTGATGGACTTAGCAGGAAGAGTAGTTTGTCAAGGTTGATCACTACTCGAAGAGAGTTAGCAGCAGAGATCGATCAGGCAGGTATCGAGGTGGTACTGCAAGGTTTAGGGGCATCTTTGGCTCAGTTGAGACTGCAGCAGTCCTTGAGAGAGAAGATTGTGGAAGGTCAGAGATCAGATTCGGAGATCCAGAAGATGTTGCAGCAATTTTCAGAAGGCAAGTTATCAGAATTTCGTGTCTAAGATGGAGTTCTTTGGTTGGGTGAGAGGTTGTGTGTTCCAGATGATGCAGAGTTGAGAGAGAGTATCTTGCAGGAGGCACACAGCACATTGTTATCAGTTCATCCAGGAGGTACGAAGATGTACAGGGATATCAAACCCCACTTTTGGTGGTCTGGCATGAAGCGAGATGTAGCAGATTTTGTGGCAAGGTGTCTGACTTGTCAGCAGATCAAGGCAGAGAATCAGAGACCTGGAGGTTTGTTGCAGCCTTTACCCATTCCGGAGTGGAAGTGGGAGAATATCAGCATGGACTCTATTACGGGTTTGCCGAGGAGTTCGAAGGGCAATGACTCGATTTGGGTTGTTGTGGACCGATTGACTAAGTCGGCACATTTTCTAGCCATGAAGATTACTTGGTCGATGGAGAAATTGGCTGAGTTATACATTGGAGAGATTGTGAGACTTCATGGAGTTCCTGTTTCGATTGTGTCTGACAGAGATGCAAGGTTTACTTCGAGGTTTTGGAAGAGCCTACAGGCAGCTTTAGGCACCAGAACTGATTTCAGTACAGCATTTCATCCGCAGACAGATGGTCAGACGGAGAGGGTGAATCGAGTGCTGGAAGATATGTTGAGAGCTTGTGTTATGGACTTTGGTGGTAGTTGGGAGAGATACTTGGCATTGGTTGAGTTTGCCTATAACAATAGTTACCATGCAAGTATTGGGATGGCACCGTATGAGGCTTTGTACGGGCGGAGGTGCAGGACACCTGTTTGTTGGTATGAGGTTGGCGAGAGGCGGATGTATGGTCCTGAGATCGTGCAACAGACGTCAGAGCAGATTGAGTTGATTCGCAAGAAGTTAGTTGAAGCTCAGAGTCGGCAGAAGAGTTATGCTGACACTCGACGAAGAGACTTGGAATTTGAGGTTGGGGATGCAGTTTTTCTCAAGGTTTCTCCGACCAAAGGAGTGATCAGATTTGGTAAGGGTGGCAAGTTGGCGCCGAGGTATATTGGTCCGTACAAGATCATGGAGAGGATTGGCAAGACCGCATACAGATTGAAACTTCCAGAGGAGTTAGCGCAAGTACATGATGTGTTTCATGTGTCGCTATTAAGGAAGTATGTGGCCGACCAGAATCATCAGTTGGTGGAGGTTCCCGAAGATCTACAGGTGAACTTGAGCTACAAGGAAAAGCCTGTTGAGATCGTTGATCGTAGGGAGAAAGTCCTTAGAAGCAAGGTGATACCTATGGTCAAGGTATTATGGAGGAATCAACAGTTTGAGGAGGCTACTTGGGAGCCAGAGGATCGCATGCTGAATGATTTTCCTGAATTGTTTGAATGAATGTATTTCTTGTATGTGAATGGAATTCTTTGAATGATTGAACTATTGATTGATACATGATGTAATCTTTAATTTGATTGTGATGTTATATGAAATTATTTGGATTATGATCCATTTATGAAGTATTTTTTCCTTTTGTTGGTATGTGTTTGAACTCATTAGTAGTAGTTCTGAGGACAGAACCCTTCTAAGGAGGGAGTGATGTAGAACCCCGTATTTTCAAATATTATTTTAATTATTTGAAAATGAACTTTAAATGATTTTGAGTATTTGATAAATATTTTCTAAAAGATTTATCTTTTGTACATGTGCAAACACGTGCAAATGACTTTTTAGAAGTTTGGAAAATTAAGTTTTCTTTATGAAAAATCATTACTTATTATTTGAGAATTATTTAGTATTTTTCCAGATTTTTTCTGAAATTAAAGGTGCGTATTTGCAATTTTTGGGAAAAGAAGGACTTATTTGCAAAATTGATGTTTTGGGGGTTTAAAGCGCAAAAATGCATTTGCTGGACATTCCGATCAGTATTTGTTGAAGTTTGGAAATATATTTTCTATTAGATCCTAACTTAAATGATATTTGATTTAAATTTCAAGAATAGAATTATATATGCAAGATGTATTTTGGAAAGGAGTATTTTGCAAAGGAGGGAATATAACCCTAATATTCTATCCGGCATATATAAGGGAAATCCTTTTTCCCAGCCGTCATTGAGAACTCACAGAATTTTGAGATTATTTTGAGGAGCAAAAAGGAGGATTCTTGGATCTAGCAAGGAGGAGCTTTTGTGGATCTTTTCTTCAAATCAAAGGTGAGTGGTTTGTTTTGTTGTTTTGTTTTGCTTTGCTTGTTTTGTTTGTCTTGATTGATGAATGACGTAAGATCTTGTTATGCTTGTTTGTGATCATTATGCCATTATTTTGTTAGTCCCATTGAATGTATGGTATGGATCTTTTATTTGTTATGAAGGATGAGAACTCTTGTTGATATTTGAACCATGTATGAGAAAATATTAAGATTTGTTGAGGAAATGTTGATCTATGAGATCGTATTGTTGGGAGACATATTAAGAATTGATTTTGTTGTGATTAGATGGTAAACACCTGGACCTTATGGTTGTAAATCAGATTTGGATTAAGTTATGGAAGACATTTTGTTGAGAAAAACCCTAATGGGAGAATTAAGAATTGAGATCATGAGAATATGAGATTGGAGAAATTGATTGATTGAGTAATGTAACCATGAAGGAGATTATTGAGAATTGTTTATTTGCCTGGATATAAATTAAATTTTATGATCGATGAATCTTTAGAATACTCCCGTTTGATTTGTGTTCAGACCTATACTTTTTGTAAATCCGTAGCCGACAGTCGACTGGACTGCGAAGCAGTCGACTGGTACGAGCCTACTGTGTATTTTTAGTCTTTGAGTTTTGTTCGGGACAGTCGACCTAGACTGAGGTCAGTCGACTGGTCTTCTGTCTGTAACTTTGTTCAGTCCTGTCGGGACAGTCGACTGATCTTTCCTTAGTTTATTTTTGAGAAATGTTGGATTATGTCCTCTGGACAGTCGACTGATCTGATGTGCAGTCGACTGGTCCTGAAGGATCTTTGTATTTGATTGTGAGATATTTTGTTTAGTGTTTGATTTTAAGATGTTCAGTTAAGTATTTGTTTTTGAGATGTTCAGTTAAGAACATGATTTTGAGATATTTTGTTGAGCCACTTGTTTAGTGGAAATTTGTTCAGATATTTGTTTTTGAGTCTCTAGAGGTAGGTGACCCTAGTATACCGGTGTTTGTTCAGTTATTTGTTGAGGCCCATCGAGGCAAATTTTCAGTTATTCAGATTTTTAGTCCAGTAGGGTACACTACTCTAGGAGATTTGTTCAGTAACCCAAACTAATAAGGACAGGCATTAGTAGTGTCATGACGAATGGGAACTTGAGTTATGCACCTCAGTATGGCTTTTGATGTAGGATTTAATCTCCTGAATTATCCAAGTAGTTAACTTGTGATGTGTGATTTATCTCCGGAATTATCCAGGTAGTTAACCTGTGATGCGAGGTATTTCTCCTGAATTATCCAAGTAATTATCTTGAGATGTGGGATTGAACTACGGAATGATCGGAGTCGAGGCGACGCTTTTGGGGTATTATTGTGATAAGGAGTCTATGTTTAGATGTGGGATGATCTCCTGAATTATCCAGGGAAAATACCTGTGATGTGGGATCAATCTCCGGAATGATCAAGCATGGGCAAATTATCATAGTTTATCTTCATCTCTTAGTAGTCATCGTTGTCAGCATGTAGTCATGATGTTTTCTTGAATCACTTTTATGCATTCGGATTTCCTGTTTTTACACACTTGGCTTTTGGTTTTGGTATCACCCATTATTCTTTTGTTGTACTTCATACTTTAGTGTTTGATTATTATTTGTTGGATATCATGTTTTAAGTTCATTTATGCTATTTGTTTGATCTGTCACCACTCACACCATTTATGGCTGACCCCGTAGTTTTGGGGTTAGGGTTCAACTCTAGCCTCACATGTTGCAGGTTATTGCTTAGATTGGAGGTTGGATGCTTGAGTGGGCAGGTTGAGATAATTGGATTATTTAGTGATTGGTGTAAAAGAATTGTAAAGACATATTGTGTTGTTATTGAGCTGTTAATGAAATATTAATTTGTGTTGAGATGTTTAGACTTCCGCTATAATTGTAATAATCGTTGTAATAAAGAAGAAAAGAAAATTTTTGTGGTGTTGTTGGTGTTTATTGTTGTATTGAAGCAGATTGCTGGGATTTCGCCACTTATTTTCTAAGCTCTCATATTAGAAATTTGGGGCGCTACATTTCCAATTCACTTGTGGCACTTGGAAAGACGTACACACAAGCCTAGATGGTGAGGAAGGTACTTCGTGCACTAACCCCCGAATGGGAGAAGAAGACCTCCACCATAGAAGAGGCCAACGATTTAACACAACTTTCTCTTGAGAATCTTGTGGGAAATCTTATGCCGTATGAGGTACAACTTGAAGAGCGCAAGAAGGATCAAAAACCTCAACAATCCAAGAAGAAGACACTAGCATTCAAGGCCATGTCGGATTCCGAGGATGAAGAAGAAGATGAGGAAGAAATTGCCATGTTCACGAGAAAGTTCAAAAAGTTCCTAAGGAAAGGTAAGTTTAATTCAAAATCTAAGAAATCTAATGAACCTCCAAATTATTTCAGTTGTAACAAAATAGGCCATATGAAGAAGGATTGCCCACTAGAGAACGTGAAATCTAAAGGAAAGGCGTCCAACTTCAAGAAGGACAAGTACACAAAGAACAAGTTTATGAAGAACAAAAAGGCGTATCAAGCAACTTAGGATGTTAGCGACTCTTCATCGGAAGAAAAAAATGAAGAGACAAACGAGGCTGCTAATGTGTGTTTTATGGTGTCTCAAAATCAAGTAAGTAATGACTATGAATCTAATGATTTACTTGATGCTTTCAACGAGATTTTTCAAGAACTAAAAAAAGAAAAAGTTAGAGTTAAGAACTTGGAGAAAGTTAATCAAACACTTTCTCAAGAAAATCTTAACCTTGATAAAGAAGTGAAATCTTTAAATTCTTGTCTTTCTAGTTTAGATATAGATCTTGTGTCTCTAAATAAAGATTATGAAGAGATATCCAAGAATGTATCTAAATTTATTAAAGGAAAGGAGAATTTAAATAATATTCTTCAAAATCAAGTTCAATCCAATAAAAGGTTTGGACTTGGTTTTCAAAAATCTCTAGAAAAATCTCATGCTTCTAAGAACACTAGTGTAAATAAAATTGCATCTATTTCTAGTGTTAAGCATAAACTGTATGAGTTTTTTGAAAAGCCTAAAACTGTAAGTTTTCATGATAAAGGCAAATCTATAGTTCAGACAAGTCGACTGAACCCAACCATAAGTCACTTGTCCAAAGGTACTGGGTCTCATTCAACGAGACAAATACCTCAGATAAGTCGACCTATACTACCTCACAGTTGACTGCATATTAGTCACAGTCAACTGAAAGGTATAATAAAGTCGACTGGACAGAGCAAAAATGTATGGATTCCAGTCAACCTGAGTCTGAAAGATAGAACTGCCTATATTAATTCATATATGCTTACTGTATGTAATTCTGCTAATTGTATTTCTGCTTATGGTGGAAAATCAAACTCTTCTTGGGTTTGGTTTCCCAAAAACTAATCTATTTTGGACCCAATGAAAAGGGTATCATATTCACATTGAATATTTTATAGGTACCTAAGAGAGATCGTTGGTACTTGACAGCGGATGCTCGAAGCACATGACTGGTCATGCCAACCTCCTGTCTTCCATTCAAGACTTTGATGGAGGAACAGTCACTTTTGGTGACAACAACAAAGGAAAAGTCATTGGAATTGGTATGGTCGGTAAGTACACTAATCCTTCTATAGAAGATGTTTTATTAGTTAGTGGACTTAAGCATAACTTGTTGAGTATTAGCCAACTATGCGATAAGGGTTATAAAATCATGTACGAAAAAGATGCATGCTTAATTTATGATTTTACCATGCAAAATATAATTTTTCAAAGATTTAGGAAAAATAATATTTATGAACTATGTTTAAAGGCATTTGATTTTTCGAATAATTTTTGCTTAGTAGTTTCTAATAATGATTCTTGGCTATGGTATAAACGTTTTGGCCATGTGAATATGAAAAATCTCTTTAAATTGTCTAAATACAATTTAGTTAAAGTGCTGCCAAGACTATCCTTTAAAAAGGATAAGTTATATGATGCATGTCAACTAGGTAAAGAAATTAAATCTACTTTTAAAACAAAAGAAGTAATTTCTACTAGTAGGCCGCTCGAATTAATCCACATGAATTTATTTGGCACAACTAGAGTTGCTTCTTTAAATAAAGTAGGTATATATTTGTTTTAGTAGACGATTTTTCACGATTCACTTGGACTTTCTTTTCAAAATATAAGAATGACACTTTTGTAGAATTTGCTAATTTTTGTAAACGAATTCAAAATCAAAAGTCTCTAACCATAGTCACTATTAGAAGTGATCATGGTGGAGAATTTGAAAATGAAACGTTTGCAGAATATTGCAACAAGAATGGTATAACTCATTTGTTTGCATTTCCTAGAGCTTCACCACAAAATAGAGTGGTTGAAAGGAAGAATGGGACTTTGCAAGAATGTGCACGTACCATGCTTGTTGAAAGCAATTTACCTATGTATTTTTGGAATGAAGCCGTTGCTACAGCTTGTTATGTTTTAAATAGAATTTTGATTAGGCCTAAGCTAAAGAAAACATGTTATGAGCTATTTTTTGATAGAATTCCTAAGGTCTCTTACTTCAAAATATTTGGATGTAAGTATTTTATTCTGAACACTAAGGATAATTTAGATAAGTTTGATCCTAGATCTAATGAGGGTATCTTTATAAGATACTCAAATAGGAGTTAGGCATATAGGATTTTCAACAAGTCAACAATGACTATTGAAGAATCCATGCATGTCGCATTTGATGAATCTCTGTCTTCATCGACTTTAATTGAAGATGATGAAACTGATTCATAACCTTTAAATAAAGTAATTACATCTTTAGAACAAACTAGCCTTGCGGATAAGTCGACCGATAAGGAAGTCAAGTCGACTGCTGCAAATCAGTCGACTGATGAACTGGTCAAGTCGACTGATCCTGTTGTGATGACTCAAACTTTACCAAAATCTTTTATTGAAGTTAAGTTAAAGATCATCCTCATGACTTAATAATTGGTGACATTTCACATGGTATTCAGACAAGATCGCATGTTAACATGTTTTCTCACACAACTTTCTTATCGGATTTTGAGCCGAAAAATGTACAAGAAGCTTGTGAGAATGAGTTTTGGATGATTGCCATGCAAGATGAGTTAAACCAATTTATAAGGAATGATGTATGGGATTTAGTTCCACGACCTCCTGATCATACTATAATTGGTGCCAAATGGGTATTCAAGAATAAGTTAGATGAATCAGGACAAGTTGTTAGGAATAAAGCTAGACTAGTTGCTCAATGGTATAATCAAGAAGAAGGCATAGATTTTGATGAAACATATGCTCCTATTGCTAGATTAGAATCAATCCGTATCTTATTATCTTTTGCTTGTTTTATGAATTTTACACTCTTTCAGATGGATGTTAAAAGTGCTTTTCTTAATGGGTTTATAAAGGAAGATGTTTATGTTAAGCAACCACCAGGTTTCGAACATAAACAATTCCCAAACCACGTTTTTAAATTGAAAAAGGCTTTATACGCTCTTAAACAAGCACCACGTGCTTGCTATGATCGATTAAAGACTTTCTTTTAGAAACGGGTTTTGAAATAGGTAAAGTAGACACTACCATGTTTACTAGGAAAATAGACATAGATATCTTGATCAAACAAATATATGTAGATGACATAATCTTTGGTTCTACTAATAGTAATCTTTGTCAAGAGTTTGCTAACACCATGAAAAACAAGTTTGAGATGAGTCACATGAGTGAACTCAACTATTTCCTTGGACTGCAAATTAAACAGTCACCAAATAGCATATTTATTAATCAAGAAAAATATGCTAAAGAATTACTAAAACGGCTTAACATGGATAGCATAAGTAGTAAGACCACACCTATGGCCACTACCATTACCCTTGACAAAGATGAATTAGGAAAGCGTGTCGATCAAAAACTCTATCGATGTATGATTGGCTCATTCCTATATATAACTGCTAGTAGACCAGACAATATGTTTAGTGTATATTTGTGTGCTAGATATCAGTCAAGTCCTAAAGAGTCTCACTTAAAAGCTGTGAAACGTATTTTAAGATACCTTAAAGGCACGTCTACGCACAGATAACTTTCAACTTTTGTCATATAGTGATGCGGATTTTTTCCGGTAGTAAAACTGACCGCAAGAGCACTAGTGGGACATGTCACTTTTTGGGACATTCACTAGTCTCTTGGTGCAGTAAGAAGCAAAAGTTGGTATCCCTATCTACTATAGAAGCTGAATATATCGCTGCAAGTTTGGTTTGTGCCCAAATTTTATAGATGAAACAAACTCTATTAGACTATCGTATTTCATTTGAAAAACCTTCAATAATGTGTGATAATACCAGTGCCATTAACTTATCTAAAAATCCGGTTCAACACTCACATACGAACAATATTGATATTCGACATCATTTTTTACGTGATCATGTTTTAAAGGGACACATTTCTTTAGACTTTATTTCTACTGATAAACAGATAGCTAACATCTTTACCAAACCTCTTAAGGAAGACACATCTATCACCTTAAGGAGAGAACTAGGGATTTGTAGTTTTCATGATGTTTCTTGAATTTTTCTCTGGTAAGTCGACTTACAAGTATTTTTCAGTGAACTGCCAAGTATCTTTATTTTTCTAAGTTTTTATCTGAGTTTTATGCTCTGGACAGTCGACTATGCACAGTACCCAGTCGACTGACCTGTTGTATTAGTGCTATGTTCGTTTTTTTTTATTTTGCTCTCGACTAATTCGACTGCCCTCTAAGACCAGTCGACTGTCGCGAATCAGTATTCTTCAAATTCGAAAATTGACACATCTTTTGAGGTGACTTTTTCTTGCATTGCTATATTTTTTTTTCCTACTATTTTTTTTTGTTTTTGTTGATGACAAAGGGGGAGAAAGAGCGCTAGTATGTGTTGCTTTGTTATGTGTTGTTTGTTTTGAGTAGCATATTTTTGTGCTTGTTGAGTAGCATATCTTTGTGAATGTTTTTTAAACCTATTCATATTGTACATTTCATAGGGAGAGCATGTGTAATATCTATTTCATTATTGCAAGCTATTGTGTTGTCATCATCAAAAAGGGGAAGAATGTTGATTCTTGATTTTGATGATTACAACACAATACAAAGTTTGTTATGCTATTTCTCATATATTGCAGGTTGTATCAAAGTTTATCTTGTATGATACACAAAGGCCTCAAAGCAAATTGATCAAGCAAGTCACAATGTTTTAAAGCTGAAGAATGATCAAGCAAAGCGTCATACAAAGACAATGGCTAAAGCTTCACTTAAGACTCAAGACTCAAGACTCAAGTCAAGACCAAAGCTTCAATGTCTTATATTTTGTGTCCTGTAAAAATAAATGTAATTTTTCTCTTTATTGAGTCTTAGATTGATATACAGCCTTGTCACACACACTCACACATAATTTTATAACTGTGTGTTTTTACAAAATCTAAAGGTCGAAAAAGCTTGAACTAGATCAGCTGTTGAGTACTAGTCGACTGCCATTAAGTACCAGTCGACTGAATCTGTACAAAACTGTCTGATCTTCTTCAAACTCTAGCCAGTCAACTCATAACAGCAACCCAGTCGACTATTCAAGTCATTTCGACAATTTTCTGATTTCAAAACTTAATTTTTCAAATTCAAAAGATTTATTTCAGTTGGTTGACGGTTGGTACAACTGTTTCTCAATATCCAGTGATTCTAACTCTATAAATAGAGTGTAGAAATCACTTGGAAAAGGTTACACAATCTCTTTTTGATAAGCTTTCAAGTCCTTAGTTCCGAAAAGAGAATAAGAGTTCAAAGCTTTCAAATTCTCTAAAGTCTTGGTTCTCTGATTTCAGTCAAGCATAACATCAAATTTGTTTTGGACTGATTTCAGAAGTTGACCGAATAGCCACTTGCAAAATCACAAACACTACAAGGCTATAGGTTGATTATAAACATCTTTATTGTTTTCTTTTACTCTCGGTTGTGAGAGTGGTTCCTCTCGATTGGAGAGTATGACTCTAGGGTGTAGAGTCAGTTTTTCACTCTTGGTAGAAGAGTGGATTCTGCTCTCTCTAGTGATGAGAGAGGACTACGGGTTGGACAAGGTTGTTGTCTAACACCGTAGGGTATTCTTGTACATTTTCAAGAATAGTGGAAAATCTCAAGTGGGTTGCTTGGGGACTAGATGTAGGTCAGGAGAACCGTACCAGGATATATCGTGTATACTCTGTGATTGGTATCTCTATGGTTGTATCTCTTTGAACTCTTTTCATTACTTGCATTTCAGTTTACTCGAAATCTTTCTGGTAAGTCGACTGGATCTCCATCCTATGTCAACTGATCAGACTGGTACAACAATCGTCTTTAAAACTCTTCTGGCAAGTCCACTGTCTCTCCTATTGAAGTCGACTTATCAAACTAGTCTAAAAAATACTCTTCTACTCTGAGGCCCCAGTCGAATGATATCTCATTTACAGTCGACTGGACAGAAGAAAACTTTTAATTCCGCAATTATTTTTTATACAACACTATTCATCCCCCCTAGTGTTTCTTGCCTTGCCTACATGATCCAACACTTTTATGTATCTTATTTATATGCGTTGAAACCGGGCAGAAGTCTAGTTTCTAGACCTTCTGACGGATCCACATTTACTATCCTGTAGCAGCAGGAATTCTGATTTTGGTACAACAACCTACTGTTGTCCAGAATTGGGTTTCTATGTTTAATAATATATAATTGAATCTATAATATTGTATTTGGTGCATTTAATTGTATAAAGTACATTGCATGAGTTTAGGATTGTTTTGTCATCATTCTAATATCCTTTATTAATCGCATTATCATTCCCCATTGATGTTTCTGCCTCTAATGTTCTCTATTAGTATTGCATGTTTAAATAAAAGAATGTTAATCAAGCTGGGGTTAAGGGTTGACTAGGGTAGATAATAATATAGTGACTGTACTCGGGAATGTGGGCCTCGTTCCAAAAATATCGTTATCGTCAATTTGCAAGAAATTGTAAATGGCCAGTGTTATCGTCATTTTGCAAGAAATTGCAAATGGCCAGTGTTATCGTCATTTTGCAAGAAATTGCAAATTGCCAATGTTATCGTTATTATGCAAGAAATTGCTCAATAGCCAGTAATTATTATTGAAAAGTTCTATTGTGCCGAGTACATGACCTATAGAATCTGCCACCTTAGTCTAAACGAAATTGATTGTATGTATGGAACCTGTAGTATGGGATGCAGTAGTACGTGCATTAGTTAGGATTAAAATAAATAATAGACTTAAGATCTTCATCGCATTGTCATTGCATTTTGTCATCGTTATTGAACAGTGTTATCGTTATTGTTTACCATTATTGTTATTGTTTATTGTTATCATTATAAATCATCGTTATTGCACATTATACTATTATCGCTTTGTTACTGTTCGATACTATTGATTTTATTGTTCATTGAATTCATCGTTATACCTTTATTGTCATTGTTCCTCTGCTTCTCTACTTGTTGTCCACGACTTGCTCTAAGGATATTTTTTCTCTCTTTCAGATGAGCAGCTTACAGGTATTCAGGGAGATTTGCCTGATGGACTAGGAGAACAACAATGGTGAAAGACTTGTGTTGCTATGCTGTTTAAATAATTATTGTTCCTTTTTTTGAACAATAATTGAACAATGTTGTTAATTGTTGTATTGTGGGCTTTTGACCCGAATATTGTTATTGTTGATTCCAGATGTTGGATTTATATTATGTTGGTTACTTTATGGTTAAAATTCAAGTATTATTATTTATGTGATTACTTCACTTATTGCATGCGTGGTTGTTTTACTTCCTGTTTTATATTGTTGAGTTGAATCGATGACAGCCTATGAATGACGCAAGTCATTCGCTGGGTCATGTCATGTGCTTGCATTCCGTATTTTTGGAGAGCGGGGCGTGACACAAAAATACAGGAGTAGTAAAAAGATTGTATCTTTTTCTATACAATTCGGAATTCAAAAATTCAAGATGTCCTAGAAACTAGAAATATATGGCTACAACTCTTATTCATAAATTTATTTATTTTAAGATCATTTACTGGGTCGAAAATAACAGAAAAAATCCAGACAACAAACAACATACAAATTTTCTGGTATTTTCATGAAATAAATTAATTAAACATGATAGGTATCAATTTTATAGTCAATAAATCTTATAATCAGCATGATAAGTGTAATAGCATACTAAATACAATTAAAGACACTCACATACACTATTCTAACAACATTCAAACATCAATCGTTCAATCAACATACAACATAACAATTATCTCTACAATAAATTAATTGTGTTTTGATTATATGTAACCCCTATTTTTTCGTTTTGTGTATTTTTGGGTGTATTTTCTTTTTTTTGGTATTTTGTACTCTCTTGTATTTCTCGGTCCGTATATTGGATATTATTTTTTAATATATTCTTTTGCTTGATGGTTGCCTCTTATTTGGTCTCCTTGTTTCATATTGATTCATTCTGTTCATTCGTTCGTCTTTGTTGTTCGATTTATTTCTTTGGGTTCTATTTATTTTATTCATTTGTATCTATTTTGTCTGCACAATTCTTTGTCATCTCATTTTGTATCATCACCCTTAAAACCGATTTTATTTCTATTTGGATCCTATTTTGAACCCTATAATTATTGAACCCAATAACCCTACTTCATCCTATTATTTAATCGTACTTAGATCCATTTATTTTATTAAACCCAATACCAAACCCACTCTCCTATACCTGTTTACTATCCAACTACCCAAAACCCACTTACTTATTATTCCCTAAATCCAATTACCCACAACCCGTACCCGTGCCTAAGCCTACCCGCAAACCCCCTCAACCTAAACCCTAACTCTCCCCATATTTATACCTGCTCATGTGACTGTTCATCTCCCCTATTCTAAACCCTATTCCCGGCCGCCCCTTCACCTTCCCCCGTGTGCTGCCCTCTCCCGATCTCCCCATCCTCTCATCCCCTACCTCGCCCCTTCCTCTTGTCGCTCGCGACCCCAACACAGCCCGACACGCCCTCGCGTTGCACCACCCTCCGCACAATAGCCAGCGCCCCTGGTCCCCCCCACTGTAGCACCTCCCGACAACACTCGACGTAATCAGTCGTCGCTGCACCACCCTGAGGGCCAGCAGCCAGCTGCAGCAGCCAGCAACAGCGAGTCCGCTACCGTTGCTTCCTCGCTCTTCTCTTGTGGCACGTGTTACTTGGGTTTGTTGGGTATTTGTTCGTTGGTGTGTTTGTGTATCCGTTCGTGTTCCCATTTGTAGTTGCGTGCCGTGTTCGTGGTTGTGCTCGTTTTGGTTCGTAGACTCGTTCGTTTGCGTTCGTTGTCGAGAATCCGTTCCCGTTATTCTTAGTTGTCGTCGTTTTTATCACCAGTTAAGGCAAGTAACTTGTACTCCAATTCCTTTGTATGATACAAGTCAAAAATACCGCTTATAGTGTAGTTGGTTTCTAGAGACAACTCGTGTGTGATGTATCTTTGACGGGTTTTGTCTCTATTGTGCTATTGACCATAGTTGCCTCACGACACAAAATAGACATGAAAACAACTAGGTTTGACCGTTCTTGATCTATTAATATATGTGAGATAATTAGGTGAATTTGTGTTTGATGAGATCCATGTGATATGATGGTTGTGAATATGTTATATACCCTATTTCATGATGTTTGGACACTTAGTAGAATCTATACCATGTTTGATTGTAATTGGAACAAGTTTCGTGTGGTTTATGTTCGTTTTGTTTTCAAGAGAAAATCTGTATTTGTCGATGATCGGTTTTGATTTATATTTTAGACCATATTAAGGTCAGAATTCTTAATTTTTGTATTACACATGAATTGTAGAGAAATCCGTCTTCTTTCCAAACTCTCTGACCTTGATCGACTTATTTTTCGTATGAGTGAGTTATGACTGTTTTACTACATACGTGTATTCTATTTCCAGATTTCGTTTCTTGATGATTTTGATGATTAAAATATTTTGATACTAGCCTTAAATATATTATTTTGATCTGAAACTTAGCACAATATTTCTATACCTATCTAGAGATTACCCAGAATTTTGATGGATTTTATTGATGAGTTTTATTCGCCGTTTCATGCTTGTTTATGAAAGCTATACTTGCTGTATTTTGCTCGCTGTTCTGTAAAGATTTGTATTTTCACCCTATTTCCTTTTACTGTATGAAAAATATTTAAGAAATATGAAATTTAGTTTATTTTGTCTATTTTTATCTCCCTTTGATGGATTTGGATTTTGTTTTACGGGTTGTGAGATATCTCAGTTCTCGTACAGCAGTATTGGGAATTCCAGATTTGCCAAACTATCATTTCTTGATGGTTTCAGATTTTTGTTGGCTAAACTAATTTTACTGTAATGTTATGAAACTTTATATTCTGATACTAGACATATAGGGAATTACCCCAGATTTTTCCTGGATTTATTTGAGGAGTTTTAATGCTGTTTTTCTGACTTTGAATACGATTTACTGATTTCTGGCTGAACGTATTTTCTAGATTCAAATCAGTTTTGAGTTATGATTTTGTGAATTACTATATGGCTTATATATGAATGCTGGATTTGAGTGGAAGTCTATACTCCATATTCTTTGACGGATTCAAATTTAGATTTCTGTAGTAACGGGAATCACTGTTTTAGTACTGTACTGTCATGCTGTCCTGAATATGAACATACACTGTTTTGCTCGTTTATCTGACCGTATATCATCTATGCATGTTTATTTGTTTCCCTGAACCTAATACTGATTATAACATGTTAGTTTGACACTATTTCAAGCACCATCATATTGGTTTGATAAGTATAATAAAAGTGATCAAGCCGAGGTTCTTAAGGGAAGATTTAGTAGTGAAAAATATGGAAATGTGTACTTGGAAGGGAACTAGTGTTCCATACTGCTACTATTACTATTACTGTTATGGATTACCCTGTCTACATTACTTCTTATAGGAAGGTGTAGAGGAGAAGAGAACCACTAGGTTCTTACTGTTACTGTTACTATTACTGCTACTGTTACTGATACCTGAGTACACTGTCCCATTATGGTCCACTATGAAATCTAAAGTGAAACTGTTTGTTGTAGCAACCATGTGTTATAATATGGGGCGCATGAAGTGCTACCTAGCTAGTAATACACACAAGACTGTAACAACATAAGACTGATACTGTTTGACTGATACTGTTGGACTGATATTGTTATATTGTTATCCTGATTCACTGATATACTGAGCTTACTGTTACTGGACACTGTTAGTTGCCACTGACACTATACTTGACACATTCATTTGTACTGTTAGTATACCATGATAGTTGACTTTGTTTTACTGATTCATGCTAGTTATCACTGTTGATGCATTATTCCATAATATTTGTTTACCTTTCCCATATACTTGTATCCTACATTATAAGTGGCCCGTAACTTGCATTGACGGGTACTTGTTTTCTTTTTCCTTCTCCAGCAATTTATTGATTGCAGATTGGGATGACGTTAGCCGGATGGTATTGCAGAAATGAAATATTAGTGTTGGACAACTTTTTGCTATGATTATTATTGTTGCTTTGGAATAATGTATCTAGAGTACTTGGATATTTACTTTGTATTTGGGCGATGTGAATCAGAATATTTGACTTGTCTAGATTCTGATTTATTTGAGATTATTATATTTTGCTTCAAGTAAATTCTGTTGGTTTATTAATTCAGTTATGCATGTGTGGTTGACTCTTTTGCTTTCGACTCTGATTATTTTGTGAGATGTTGTAAAGATTCCTAAACATGGATGATGAAAATCATTCGCTGGGCTGAGTTACGTATCCGTATTCCGTATTCGCTTTCGGGAAGCGGGGCTTGATATTATATGAGTAACCCTATTATGAATACTACATGAATGCATGAAAGATTCAATCTTTAGAGTCAAAAGTGGCGTGAAGTCAAGAATATTGGGGTTAGCTCGTGTAAACCCTCAATAGACCCAACGAAAAAAAATCAATACAACGATACGATAAACGATTAGGATCTACTTGCAGAATTTCAATAAAACTTGAATTGTTACAATCAGCAATTCAAGAGGAAAGGTGACATGCCTTATAGACGATGAAATTGAATACCAAGAATAATGGGTCGAAGCAACGAACCCATTAACACACGAATTACGTGCAAACTACGCACAACGAAAGAACCCAAAAATCAAAGAGACAACAACTGCAACAGCAAGCAAGAAGGTTTCGGGTCGCTGGGGCGAGTGTGTAGCGCCCCGAATTTCTAATATGAGAGCTTAGAAAATACGTGGCACATTCCCAGTGATCCACTTCAATATAACAATAAACACAACCAAACACCACTAAAATTTTCAACGTTTATTACAACAAAACTTTTACATATCACAGCGGAAGACTAAACAACTCAAAATTAACTCAACAGGTCTTTACAAATTAACACTAAACACTTAATAGTCCATTTATCCCAAAAGCTAACTCAAGCATCCAATCTCCAACTCTAAGCAATAACCTGCAACATGTGAGGCTAGAGTTGAACCCTAACCCCCAAACTAAAGGGGTCAGCCATAAATGGTGTGAGTGGCATAAAAAAAATCAAACAACATAAATGAACTTAAATCGTAATGACCAACAAGTAATAACCAAAATACCAAATAGGACAACAGGTGATACCAAAACCAAGTGTCAAATGTGGAAACAGGTAATCCGAATGCATAAAGATAAGTCAATAAAACGCAAATGCTATATGCTGACAACGATGACTACTAAGAGATGAAGATAAACTATGAGAATTTGCCCACGCTTGATAATCCCGGAAATAGATCCCACATCTCAGGTATTTTCCCTGGATAATTCAGGAGATCAACCCACATCTAAACATAGACTCATCATCACAATAATATCCCAAGAGCGTCACCTCGACTCTGATCATTCCGTAGGTCAATCCCGCATCTCAAGATAATTACTTGGATAATTCAGGAGATATATCTCACATCTCAGGTTGTCTACCTGGATAATTCAGAAGATAAATCCCACATCTCAAGTTAACCACTTGGATAATTCAGGAGATTAATTCCCACATCTAAAGCCTTACTGAGGTGCATAACTCATGTCCCCTTCGTCATGACACTACTAGTGCAAGTCCTTATTATTTTTGGTTACTGAACAAATCTCCTAGAGTAGTATACCCCACCGGACTAAAAATCTGAATAACTGAAAATTCGCGTCAATGGGCCTCAACAAATAACTCAACACCGGTATACTAGGGTCACGTACCTCTAGAGACTCAAAATCAAATATCTAATCAAATTCCCACTAAACAAGTGGTTCAACTGAATATCTCAAAATCACTTTCTTAACTGAATATCTCAAGATCAAACACTGAACAAAATATCTCAAAATCAAATACACAGATCCCTCAGTACTAGTCGACTTCTGCTGAGGTAAGTCGACTGTCCAGAGGATAATTCTCCAGAATTTCACAAAAATAATCTAAGGCATATCAGTCGACTAGGAAAGTCATCAGTCGACTGCCCCGAGACAAATTCCAATAATTCTCAAGAAAAATATTCTAAGTATCGACTGAAAGGTTCATAGGTCGACTGTCCCGAAAGGACTGAACAAATTTTACAATCAGCAGGCCAGTCAACTGACAATAGCCTAAGTCGACTGTCCCGAACAATTCTCAAAAGACTGAAGATAATCGGTAGAGTCGTACCAGTCGACTGTCGGCCTACAGTTTTCAGAAATAGGTCTGGATACAAAATCAAACTGAAGATTTCTAAAGAATCATTGTTCATTGTTTATCAAACAATAGTTCGTACACAAGCCAATGATAACTCTCAAAATAATCTCCAATACGGATACATTACTCATCAATCAATTCCTCAAATCTCAACTTCTCATGATCTAAATCACTAATCTTCTATTAGGGTTTCTCAACTAAACTTCTTCCTCGACTCATAATCAAATTCTGATTTAAAATCACAAGATCCAGATGTTTATCATCCGATCACAACCTAATCAATTCTTAACGTGCTTTTCAACAATACGATCCCATAAATCAATATTTCCTCAACAATTCTTGATATTTTCTCATACATGGTCCAAATATCAATAAGTGTTCTCATCATCCATATCAAAATAAAAGATCCATATTATGCACACAATGAGACTAACAAGACAATATCATAACGATCCCAAACAAAGCGTAACAAAAGATCTTACGTCATTCATCAATCAAAACAAACAAAACAAAACAAAACAAAACAAAACCAAACCACTCACCTTTGATTTAGAGAAGATCCACGAAAAAGCTCTCTTTCTTGCTAGATCCAAAATTCTCCTTTTTGCTCCTCAAAATAAATCTCCAAAATTCTGTATACTTTTACAATGACGGCTGGAGAAAAACTATTTAAACAACCCGGAAAATAGGTTTAGGGTTTTTACCCAATTTGCAAAATAATCCTTTCAAGAACACAACTTTCATATATATCCATTAGTCTTGTAAATTCAATAAAACTCCTTTAAATTAGGATCTAATAGAAAATGTACTTCTAAATCTTCATCAATATTGTTCAAAACGTCCAGAATGCCCATTTTGCACTCTAATCCTTAAAATGTCAATTTTGCAAATAAGTCCTTCTTTTCTCCAAAAATTGCAAATAGTATCAATTAATTTCAGAAAAATCTGGAAAAATACTACATAAATCCTAAATAATAAATAATAATTTTTCATAAAGAAATCTTAATTTTTCAAACTTCTAAAAAGTCATTTGCTCGTGTTTTGCACGTGTACAAAAGATAAATTTCTTAGAAAATATTAATTAAATCTCCAAAAATCATTTAAATTCATTTTCAAATAATTAAAATAATATTTGAAAATATGGGGTTCTACATCACTCCCTCCTTAGAAGAGTTCTGTCCTCAGAACTACTACTAATGAGTTCAAACACATACCAACAAAAGGAAACAGTGTTTCATATATATAGAACATAATCCAAACAATTTCTTATAACATCACAATCAAAAACAAAAGAATACATCATATATCAGTCAATAGCACAATCATCCAAAGAATTCCAATCACATACAAGAAATACACTCATACAAACAATTCAGGAAATTCCTTCTGCATGCGATCCTCTGGCTCCCAAGTAGCCTCTTCGAACTGTTGATTCCTCCACAACACTTTGACCATAGGTATCAACTTGCTCCTAAGGACTTTCTCCCTACGATCAATGATCTCAACAGGCTGTTCCTTGTAGCTCAAGTTCACCTGTAGATCTTCAGGAACCTCTACCAACTGATGATTCTGATCGGCCACATACTTCCTTAATAGCGACACATGAAACACATCATGTACTTGCGCTAACTCCTCTGGAAGTTTCAATCTGTATGCTGTCTGGCCAATCCTCTCCACGATCCTGTATGGTCCAATATACCTCGGCGTCAACTTGCCTCCCTTACCAAATCTGATCACTCCTTTGGTCGGAGAAACCTTGAGGAAAACTGCATCCCCAACTTCAAATTCCAAATCTCTTCGTCGAGTGTCAGCATAACTCTTCTGCCGACTCTGAGCTTCAACCAATCTTTTGCGAATCAGCTCAATCTGCTCTGACGTCTGCTGTACGATCTCAGGACCATACATCTGCCTCTCGCCAACCTCATACCAACAAACAGGTGTCCTGCACCTCCGCCCGTACAAAGCCTCATACGGTGCCATCTCAATACTCGCATGGTAACTGTTGTTATAAGCAAACTCAACCAATGCCAAGTATCTCTCCCAACTACCACCGAAGTCCATAACACAAGCTCTCAACATATCTTCCAGCACTCGATTCACCCTCTCCGTCTGACCATCGGTCTGCGGATGAAATGCTGTACTGAAATCAGTGGTGCCTAAAGCTGCTTGTAGGCTCTTCCAAAACCTCGAAGTAAACCTTGGATCTCTGTCAGAAACAATTGACACAGGTACTCCATGAAGTCTCACAATCTCTACAATGTACAACTCAGCCAATTTCTCCATCGACCAAGTAATCTTCATGGCTAGAAAATGTGCCGACTTGGTCAATCGGTCCACAATAACCCAAATTGAGTCATTGCCCTTCGAACTCCTCGGCAAACCCGTGATAAAGTCCATACTGATATTCTCCCACTTCCACTCCGGAATGGGTAATGGCTGTAACAAACCTCCTGGTCTCTGATTTTCTGCTTTGATCTACTGACAAGTCAGACACCTTGCCACAAAATCTGCTACATCCCGCTTCATACCAGACCACCAAAAATGTGGTTTGATGTCCCTGTACATCTTCGTACCTCCTGGATGAACCGACAACAAGGTACTGTGTGCCTCCTGCAAGATACTCTCCCTCAACTCTGTATTATCTGGAACACACAACCTCTCACCCAACCAAAGAATCCCATCTTGGACACAAAATTTTGATAACTTGCCTTCTGAAACCTGCTGCAACATCTTCTGGATCTCTGAATCTGATCTCTGACCTTCCACAATCTTCTCTCTCAAAGACGGCCGCAGCCTCAACTGAGCCAAAGATGCCCCTAAACCTCGCAGTACCACCTCGATACCTGCCTGATCGATCTCTGCTGCCAACTCCCTTCGAGTAGTGATCAATCTCGATAAACTACTCTTCCTGCTAAGTCCATCAGCCACTACATTCGCCTTGCCCGGATGATACTTGATCTCAGGACGAATGTCTTCCAATACCTCCAACCACCTTCTCTGCCGAAGATTCAAATCCCTCTGCTGATAAATATACTTCAGGCTCTTGTGGTCAGTGTACATATTGACCTTCTCACCATAAACATAATGCCTCCATAGCTTCAAGGCATAAATGATAGCTGCTAGCTCCAAATCATGCGTCGGATAATTCTTCACATGCGGACGCAACTGCCTCGAACCATAAGCAATGACTTTGCCTTCTTGCATCAAGACACAACCCAAACCTCTGAGAGATGCATCACTGAAGATATCATTATCCTTCCCAGCTTGCGGTAATGCCAATATAGGTGCGGTAGTCAACCTTTCCTTTAACACAAGGAAACTCTCTTCGCACTTATCGGTCCATACAAATGCCACATTCTTCCGGGTCAAACCTGTCATCGGGACTGCAATCTGAGAAAAGCCCTGAATAAATCTCCTGTAGTACCCAGCTAATCCCAAGAAGCTTCTGACTTCCTTCACTGACGTTGGCCTGGGCCAATCCTTCACTGCTTCCACTTTCTGAGGATCAGTAGCCACTCCCTCCTTAGAAAGAATATGACCAAGGAAAGCTACCTCAGACTTCCAAAATTCACACTTCGACAATTTGGCATACAAACTGTGCTCCTGCAACGTCTGTAACACCGCTGTCAAGTGCGTCGAATGATCCTCTTCCGACTTCGAATATACCAAGATATCATCGATGAAGACCACTACGAAGGAATCAATGAACGGTCTCAACACCCGATTCATCATATCCATGAAAACTGCTGGCGCATTCGTCAACCCGAATGGCATCACCAAAAACTCATACAGCCCATGACGAGTCCTGAACGCTGTCTTACTCACATCTTCCTCCTTGACTCGAACCTGATGATATCCCGATCTCAGATCATTCTTCGAAAACACCGCTGCTCCACGAAGCCTGTCGAACAAATCATCAATCCGCGGCAGTGGATACTTGTTCTGAATAGTCACCCTATTCAACTCCCGATAGTCAATGCACATCCTCATCGACCCATCCTTCTTCTTGACCAACAACACTGGCGCTCCCCACGGAGAAGAACTCGGTCTGATAAGCCCTTTGCTCAAAAGCTCCTCAATTTGCTTCTTCACTTCATCCTGCTCTACAGGTGCCATCCTGTATGGAGCCTTGGAAATCGGCGCACTTCCCGGCTGAACATTGATGCAAAACTCTACATCTCTCTGCGGTGGTAATCCTAGAAAATCATCCAAGAACACCTGAGGAAAATTTCGAACAACCGGAATGCCCTTGACTTCATCCGAAATAACCACCTTAGATACCATTGCAGCCACCTTCGGGATCTTCTTCTTCCCTTGGAAAGTTACTGCAGGTCCACCTGGTGCTTTCACCAACACCTCCTTCTGCTTGCAATCAATTGTGGCATCATATATAGCCATCCAATCGATGCCTATGATGACATCCACTCCCAACACTTGCAGCTCGATCAAGTCGATGCCGAACATCCTTCCACCAATCTCGATATCACAGCCCTTGTAATATCGATCTGCTACCAGCTCTTCACCTGACGGCGTTGCCAACGACAAAACCCTGCCTGGAAATAACTTAGGTTCCAAACCTAAGATCCTTGCAAAATTTGGCGATACAAAAGTGTGCGATGAACCAGTGTCAAACAAAACCTTTACTTTTATTCCATTTATTAAAACAACTCCTGTTACAATAAGAATGATACTCAATCTTAAATTGTTCTCAAATAAAGGTTTTATTCATTACATTGATTCAAAAAGAAATTCAAAATTCTTGCATACCCTGTATTACATCTTCCGAGTTTCCCGCATCCTCCTCGGTCAATGCAAATACTCGCCCTTGCCTCTTCGGGAATTTGCTTCCACCCGAGCCATCTTCCTTCAATTGTGGACAACGGAGCTTAGAATGTCCAGTCTGCCCACACTGGGAACAAATATGCTCTGCCAACTTCGGACATGCTGACCTGTAATGTCCTGCCTCCTTGCAGTAGTAACAGGTCACTCCCTGAGCTGCAGGTGCCTTCTGCACCGGTCCACTGAACTTGGCCTGCTTTGCTGGGAATCCCTTCCCACTCTGGCCTGATGCTGGCCTCTTGTTCCGGTTCCATGTATCCTGCTTCTTCTGAAATAGATCCATATCCTCCTCAGTCATCGCTGCTCTTCTGACCAGCTTATCAAATCTTCTGATACCCAACGGAACCATCCTTGACCTCAAGTTTGGCCTCAAGTCCTGCTCAAACTTTTTGGCCTTCTTCGCTTCATCCATGACCAACTCTGGTGCATACCTCGAAAGTTGAGCAAACTTGGTCTCATACTCCCGAACAGTCATGCTGCCCTGCTGAAGGTTCATGAACTCGGTCGCCTTCTTCTCTTGAACATCCAGAGGAAAGAAGCGATCTCTGAACTCCTCCAGAAAAGCTTCCCAAGTCAACGGCTGATCTCCCAGAGTCCTCTTCAGCGACTCCCACCAGACACCAACGTCCTTCTCAAGCTGCATCGAAGCCAACTTCACCTTGCTGGCTGCTGGAGTCTCCGATACTTCGAAGATCGTCTCCATCTTCCGAATCCAATCATCTGCTGCTGTTGGATCAGCTTGCCCCTCAAAGACTGGCGGCCTCATCCTCTTAAAGGATTCAATCTGCTTGATGGGGTCGGCATTCACCAATCCATGTCCAGCCCCATGATTTGGCGGCGGATTCTGCTGCTGCTGAGCTTGCTGCTGTTGCGCCACGTTGAATGCCATCAACGTATTCAGTGTTTGATACACCTTGGCGAATTCAGCCTCTAGGTCAATCCCCGTTCCTCGAGAACTACCTGATCCATCCTCATTGTTGCCACCATTTCTGCCCCTGGGCGCAACCATTTTGAATACTGCAAAACGAGGGTAAAGTTAGAGTAATACACACAATTCAAACTCATATCAATGCCCTATGGCAGAACCATAACCATATCTCAAACCATAATTTCAAACCAAACATCATATTTTAACTCTATGTGGTACTCACACTCTGATGTCCACACCTAGGTACTCACTCTCTAGTGTCCACACCTAGGTTGGTTTTCTTACTATGTCTATTATTACCATTGAAGCAGAGCTCTGATACCAATCTCTGTAGCGCCCCGAATTTCTAATATGAGAGCTTAGAAAATACGTGGCACATTCCCAGTGATCCACTTCAATATAACAATAAACACAACCAAACACCACTAAAATTTTCAACGTTTATTACAACAAAACTTTTACATATCACAGCGGAAGACTAAACAACTCAAAATTAACTCAACAGGTCTTTACAAATTAACACTAAACACTTAATAGTCCATTTATCCCAAAAGCTAACTCAAGCATCCAATCTCCAACTCTAAGCAATAACCTGCAACATGTGAGGCTAGAGTTGAACCCTAACCCCCAAACTAAAGGGGTCAGCCATAAATGGTGTGAGTGGCATAAAAAAAATCAAACAACAACATAAATGAACTTAAATCGTAATGACCAACAAGTAATAACCAAAATACCAAATAGGACAACAGGTGATACCAAAACCAAGTGTCAAATGTGGAAACAGGAAATCCGAATGCATAAAGATGAGTCAATAAAACGCAAATGCTATATGCTGACAATGATGACTACTAAGAAATGAAGATAAACTATGAGAATTTGCCCACGCTTGATAATCCCGGAAATAGATCCCACATCTCAGGTATTTTCTCTGGATAATTCAGGAGATCAACCCACATCTAAACATAGACTCATCATCACAATAATATCCCAAGAGCGTCGCCTCGACTCTGATCATTCCGTAGGTCAATCCCGTATCTCAAGATAATTACTTGGATAATTCAGGAGATATATCTCACATCTCAGGTTGTCTACCTGGATAATTCAGAAGATAAATCCCACATCTCAAGTTAACCACTTGGATAATTCAGGAGATTAATTCCCACATCTAAAGCCTTACTGAGGTGCATAACTCATGCCCCCTTCGTCATGACACTACTAGTGCAAGTCCTTATTATTTTTGGTTACTGAACAAATCTCCTAGAGTAGTATACCCCACCGGACTAAAAATCTGAATAACTGAAAATTCGTGTCAATGGGCCTCAGCAAATAACTCAACACCGGTATACTAGGGTCACGTACCTCTAGAGACTCAAAATCAAATATCTAATCAAATTCCCACTAAACAAGTGGTTCAACTGAATATCTCAAAATCACTTTCTTAACTGAATATCTCAAGATCAAACACTGAACAAAATATCTCAAAATCAAATACACAGATCCCTCAGTACGAGTCGACTTATGCTGAGGTAAGTCGACTAACCAGAGACAAATTCCAATAATTCTCAAGAAAAATATTCTAAGTATATAAGTCGACTGAAAGGTTCATAGGTCGACTGTCCCGAAAGGACTGAACAAATTTTACAATCAGCAGGCCAGTCGACTGACAATAGCCTAAGTCGACTATCACGAACAATTCTCAAAAGACTGAAGATAATCGGTAGAGTCGTACCAGTCGACTGCACAGTAGGCCAGTCGAATGTCGGCCTACAGTTTTCAGAAATAGGTCTGGATACAAAATCAAACTGAAGATTTCTAAAGAATCATTGTTCATTGTTTATCAAACAATAGTTCGTACACAAGCCAATGATAACTCTCAAAATAATCTCCAATACGGATACATTACTCATCAATCAATTCCTCAAATCTCAACTTCTCATGATCTAAATCACTAATCTTCTATTAGGGTTTCTCAACTAAACTTCTTCCTCGACTCATAATCAAATTCTGATTTAAAATCACAAGATCCAGATGTTTATCATCCGATCACAACCTAATCAATTCTTAACGTGCTTTTCAACAATACGATCCCATAAATCAATATTTCCTCAACAATTCTTGATATTTTCTCATACATGGTCCAAATATCAATAAGTGTTCTCATCATCCATATCAAAATAAAAGATCCATATTATGCACACAATGAGACTAACAAGACAATATCATAACGATCCCAAACAAAGCGTAACAAAAGATCTTACGTCATTCATCAATCAAAACAAACAAAACAAAACAAAACAAAACAAAACCAAACCACTCACCTTTGATTTAGAGAAGATCCACGAAAAAGCTCTCTTTCTTGCTAGATCCAAAATTCTCCTTTTTGCTCCTCAAAATAAATCTCCAAAATTCTGTATACTTTTACAATGACGGCTGGAGAAAAACTATTTAAACAACCCGAAAAATAGGTTTAGGGTTTTTACCCAATTTGCAAAATAATCCTTTCAAGAACACAACTTTCATATATATCCATTAGTCTTGTAAATTCAATAAAACTCCTTTAAATTAGGATCTAATAGAAAATGTACTTCTAAATCTTCATCAATATTGTTCAAAACGTCCAGAATGCCCATTTTGCACTCTAATCCTTAAAATGTCAATTTTGCAAATAAGTCCTTCTTTTCTCCAAAAATTGCAAATAGTATCAATTAATTTCAGAAAAATCTGGAAAAATACTACATAAATCCTAAATAATAAATAATTATTTTTCATAAAGAAATTTTAATTTTTCAAACTTCTAAAAAATCATTTGCACGTGTTTTGCACGTGTACAAAAGATAAATTTCTTAGAAAATATTAATGAAATCTCCAAAAATCATTTAAATTTATTTTCAAATAATTAAAATAATATTTGAAAATATGGGGTTCTACAGAGTGGGGGCGGGGCTAATGTTGATCGATGGTCGATGATGAGGGCGCAACTGGTGGTGGCGTGTTGGAAGCTCCGATCGACGGAATTGGGGAGCAAGGGGTTCGGGGTTGGAGCTCAACGAGGTAGGGCGGGGGGTCGGGTTGGGGTCGCGGCTGTGTTGGGCAGGAGGCGACGGGAGGGGTGGTTCAATGGGAAGGGAGGCTCGCCGGTGTGGTCGATCGAGGAAGAGGGGGGAGGTTTGGATGATGGGTTGAGAGATGAGAGAGAAACTCGAGCAGAGAGAAAGAGATAATGGCTATCAAATTGTATTTTTGTATTTTTAGGGTTTGTATTAGGGTTGTATTTATAGAATACAAGTAGATTATTGGGTTAATGGGTTAGGATCCAAAGATAATGGGTTTGGATTGAGAACAAATTGCAATTGGGTTTTGAGTTCAACAAAAGATGGGTTTGAAGACAATATGGTTTAAATAAAATACTCACAATTAAATAAAAGAAAAATAGAATCAACAAGAAAATAGTTCATCAAGAAGAACAAAGAATTTCATGAACAAAAATTTAAATCCAAATAAATAAATAAATAAATAATACAAATGAATAGAATATAAATTGGACTTGAAAAATAAATTAGATATCACCAAGAAAATTAGATCAAGTAGCATAATAAAATAATTCAATAGATGAACTTTATCGAATAATCAAGAAATAACAATTAATTATTATAATCCTAATAATAATAAAATCACACAACAAAATAATATTTGGGTTTAACAATTTTTATTAAAATAATCCAATAATTGTAATATATTTGACTTAGGCACAAATATAAATATCCGATCAATCAGAAATAGAAAGTAGGATTAAAATACACCATTATTCGAAATAAATAAAATTTTCGATTAGAAAATACCCTAATAAAAATTCGAAACGAATTTAGCACAAAATAAAATTTAAATAATCAAGATATAGAAAATACATGGAAATACTTATTGTAACCCCTGTTTATCATTTTTGTGTATTTTTGACTGTATTTTTTCGTTTTGGTGTATTTTTCTCTCTTGTATTTTTCTGAACCGTATATTGGGATTTGTTTCAATATATATTCGTTTTATTTTATTTTGAGCTCCTTGTGTTTGATTGAATGTCTCTTTTGTTCGTTTTTCGTTATTTTAATCTTTTCCTCATTTTTGGTCTCATTATCTTTAATTTTATTTTTCTTGGTGTTGTGGTGGTGTTTTGGTTGCCTTTTTCCATTCCCATTATTTTTGATCACTAATATGATTTTTAAAGCCAAAGAATTCCCTATCCTATTTGCATTCCTATTGTTATTTGACCCAAAGTCCGAAACCCATTTGTAAACCTATTACTAACTACTAATACTCATTACCTATTAGCCCACATCTAAACCCTATATATATATCCATACCCTCACAAACCCTAACCCTAATATTTATTCTCTCTCCCTCAATCCCGGCCTCCCTACCTTCTCTCGTGCTTGCTCCTGGCCTGCACCCCAACCGACCCGCCACCTCACCCCCTCCGGCCATCCTCTAGGCCGACCACCTTGCTGGCCTACACCCTCCATCCCGATCACCATCCAACACCCGAACCCCTCCTTCTTTGCTTTGTCGACCACCTACACACATCACCATCAACAACTCCTTGCATCCATCAATCCCCCTAGTTCTCTTTGTGGTGTTCTCAAAGTGGTCGCTTGCCACTTTGATCGTGATTGCTTGGATTCGCGGATTTAGCGGATTTCGTTCGTGGGTTTTGCTTCTATGCTTGATTCCGTCGTTCTTCATCCCCAAATTAACGCAAGTAACTTGTACTCCAATTTATTTGTTTGATACAAGTTCCAAAGTTTACACATAGTGTAGTTGGTTATAGAGACAACTCTTGATTGTGTTTTTCTTGATGAGTTTTGTCTCTATTGTGATATTTTGGCCATAGAAGACTCACGACACAAATCTTGACATGAAATAACCTAGGATTTGCCGTTCTTGAATTTGGATCGTGTATGTGTGACTTTTGCGTGATTTTGTGTTTTGGTTGATACCTATGTATAATAATTGGCGTGGACATGTTAGATACCCTAAATCATGATGTTTAGACACTTGGTAGACTCAATTTCATATTTGGATGTGTTTGGATCAATTTTCTTCAATCTATGTTATTTTTGTTTTTAAGGAGAAAATCTGTATTTTTGGCACTGTTCGGTTTTGTTTGTTGTTTTCGACTATGCTACAGTCAGTAGCTTGATTTCGGTATAAAACATGAATTTTAGATAATTTAGTCTTTTTTCAAACCCCTCTGACCTTGCTTGATTTTGATTTCGTATGACTGAGTTATGGCTGTTTTAGTACAGAGATGTCGATCTTTTCCAAATTCTGTTTTTGGGTAATTTTGATAACAAACTATTTTCAAGAACCATGTTATACATATTATTTTGATCTAAAACTTTGGTCAGTGTTTCTTTATTAAGTTAGGGATTACCCAGAATTTTGGTGAATTTTATTGATAAAATTTATGTGGTGTTTCATGCTCGTTTCTAAAACCTATACATGGTGTATTTTGCTCGCTGTTCTGTAAAGAACCCTATTTTCACTATGATTCCTTTTACTGAATGAAAAATATTTGTGAAATGTGAAATTTATTAAATTATATCTATTTTCATATCCTATTTCTTTATATCTATTTTCATATCTCTTTGGTGGAGTTGGATTTCGTTTCACTGGTTGCGAGATATCTTAGTTTTCGTACAGCAGTGTTGGGATTTGCAGATTTGCCAAACTATGTTTTCTTGATGCTTTCGTATTTTTGATGCCTGATCTATTCTTCTTGGGAAATTCTGAAACTTTATATTTTGATTCTGGACATATAGGGCAATACCTCAGATTTTTTGTGGATTTATTTAATGTGTTTTCATGCTGTTTTCCTGTTCTTAAATTCGTTTTCTTGATTTCTGGCTGAACCTAATTTCTGTATTCAAATCAGTTTTGAGCTGTGTTTTTTTGTGAATTAATATATGACTTAATTATACTCGCTAGATTCGTGTGGAAGTCTATTTTCCAGATCCTTCGACGAAACCAGATTTGCTTGTTTCTATCCCTAGGAATCACTGTTTTACTACAGCATGGTTTTGCTGTCCTGAACTTGAGATGTGTTTATTTTAGTCTTTTATGAGACATCTTACACTTTTACATGTTTAGTTTGCTACTTGCTGGACACTATGAACAGCTGTGTTTATGAGATTGATGAACCGGGTTTTCTCTCCCTTCCTGGACAAGTTTGTCGTGGTGTTCATTGATGATATTCTTGTCTATTCTTAGAATCTGGATGAGCATGCTGAGCACTTGAAGGTTGTTCTACAGACTTTGTGGGATCATCAGTTGTATAGGATGCTTAGCAAGTGTGAGTTTTGGTTGGATCGAGTGGCTTTTTTAGGCCATATTATTTCTGGTGATGGTGTTTCTGTAGATCCGTCCAAGATCTCTGCTGTTAAGGATTGGCCGATGCCGAAGTCTGTATCAGAGATTCTGAGTTATCTTGGTCTAGTGGGTTATTGCAGGAAGTTTTTTCCGGGAATTCTCGAAGATTGCAGGGCTGTTAACCAAGTTGACTGGGAAGGATAAGAAGTTTGTGTGGGATGAGTTCTGTGAAGAAGCCTTTGTTGAACTGAAGAATCGTTTGACATCAACACCTATGTTGACTATACCGAATGGATCAGGAGCTTTCGTAATTCACTGTGATGCTTCAAATAGAGGTTTGGGTGCTATTTTGATGCAACGAAGCAAGGTTGTTGCATATGCATCTAGACAATTGAGGCCGCATGAGAAAAATTATCCTACCCATGATTTGGAGCTTGCTGTTGTGATCTTTGCCTTGAAGCTTTGGAGGCATTACTTACTTGGAAACCGAGTGGTGATCTTCACTGACCACAAAAGTCTCAAGTATATGTTCACTCAGAAGGAACTGAATATGAGGCAAAGGCAATGGCTAGAATTGATGGCAGATAATGATATCAATTTGCAGTATCATCCTGGCAAGATTAATTCAGTGCCTGATGCTTTAAGCAGAAGACCTGTTGCTATGGTTCTTACTAAGCAGAAGGAACTTGTGGAAGCTATGAAGAGGTTGGATTTGGATGTGGTATTGCCTGGTTCTGAGCAGAGTTGTATGGTGCTTCAGTTGCAGTCGTCTTTGGTAGATCAGATTAGGGAGGCACAGTCTAGTGATGTACAATTACAGCAGTTTCGAGCTGAGGTTGAAGCCGGTTCTCGAACTGATATGATGATTCATGAGGATGGATATCTTCGGTTTGGGACTCATCTATGTGTTCCGAAGGGAGAATTCAGGCAGAGGTTGCTTGAAGAAGCTCACCATTCGCCATATTCTGTTCATCCCGGTGGTACGAAGATGTATCGGAAGTTGAAGTTGCATTTTTGGTGGCATGGTATGAAGAGGGATGTTGCAAGATTTGTTTCTCGGTGTTTGATTTGTTAGCAAGTGAAAGTAGAACACTACTAGACTTCTTCAACCCCTTCCTATTTCGGAGTGGAAGTGGGAGAATATCACTATGGATTTCGTGACTGCCTTGCCTAGAAGTCCCAAGGGTCACAATGCCATCTGGGTGATTGTGGATCACTTGACAAAGAGTGCTCATTTCATTCCTTTCAGAGTTGATCAGTCTACAGAGAGCCTGGCAGAAAGGTATATGCTGGAGATTGTGAGATTGCATGGTGTTCCTGTCAGTACTATATCAGACAGAGATACTAGATTCAGAACCCAATTTTGGCAGAGTCTTCAGACCAGTCTTAAGAGTAAGCTGAAGTTCAGTACTGCTTTCCATCCACAGATAGATGGTGAATCAGAGAGGACTATTCAGACCTTGGAGGATATGTTTAGGTCTTGTGTGCTTCAGTTTGGAGGATCTTGGGAAGATCATCTACACTTGGTGGAGTTTTCATACAATAACAGCTACCAAGCTAGTCTTCAGGCAGCACCGTATGAAGTCTTGTATGGTCGGAAGTGCAGATCACCAGTGTGCTGGGATGACATTGGTGAGAGGAAACTTTTGGGGCCAGAATTGATCACGAGGACTGTTGATACAGTGGGCCAGATAAGGAAGCATTTACAAGCCGCACAGGACACGCAGAGGAAATGGCACACATGTACATGAGACCGTTGGAGTTTAAGGTTGGTCATCATGTGTTGCTCAAGGTAGACCCTTGGAAAGGTGTGATTCGTTTTGGTAATGGGGGCAAGTTGAGCCCTAGGTTCATTGGTCCGTTCGATGTGGTGGAGCGAGTAGGCAAGGTGACCTATAAACTCGCGTTGCCGCGAATTCTTGCTGGAGTGCATGACGTCTTCCATGTTTCTCAGCTCAGGAAGTATGTTCGGGATGATAGTCATGTTATTGACTATTCGGAGTTGTCGGTTCGACCTAATTTGTCTTGTGAGATTCATCCAGTTTCAATTGTGGACCGGTGGGAGAAGATTTTGAAGAATAAGGTTATCAAGTCGGCTCGTGTTGCTTAGAATCCTCACTCGCCTGGTGAGTCGACTTGGGAGCTTGTGAGTGTGATTCGGAAGCGGTTTCCTCATCTTTTTGTGTAGTTCTCGTTCTTGTTCTTTTCTTTCCTTCGGAGTTACCCTACTACCACTTGCTTAAATTTTGAGGACGAAATTTCACTGTAAGGTGGGTAGGATTGTAACTACCGTTTCCACTATTTGTCATTTTTTCCCTTTTGTAATATTTTATTTGAAATTGAATAAAATACTCTATTTTTGCTTCTTGATTATTTCAATTTAATATTATTCATAAAATTCTTCGTTCTTGTTGATTGAGCTATTCTTGTTGTTCCTACTTTCTTCTATTCAATTGTGGGTATTTTTATTTGAACCCTATTGATTTGGATCTATCTCTTATTGCACCCTAAAACCCAATTTCATTTGTTCTTGACCCAAACCCGCTATTATTGGACCCAAATTCACCAACCCAGTACCATAATTGTACCCTATAATTACAACTCTTCTGCAAACCCTAAAAATTGCACAACATCGAAACCCTAGCCGCTTATTCTCTCTCTTCTCTCCTCACTGTTCTCTCTCTCTGCTATTTCTCGCCCAAATCACACCAGAACCCATCCCCTTCTCCGTTCGTCTCCTCCGGCAAACCCTTACTCCGGCAACCATACCCCGTCGCCACCCTACTCCCTTCGATGCCCAACACAGCTGCCACCACACCCAGGCCGAACCCCGATCCTCCTCCTCTTCTGCTCTCCTCGATATTAGCAGTGACCCATCGCTGTTAACCCAATCGCCGACCCACCTCGTCGACGTCACCCCAACGCCGTCCGCCCTCGCCATTGCAGCGTCGATGCTCAGTGACGCCGCAGCCCCTTTCCCCTATTGCGGTCGTTGCTGGTCTCTGTTCTTGCTGTTGTGGCTTTGGTTCTCTTTTACACATGGTTCACACGTGTTTTATTATGAGTTCGTGGGATCATGTTGTTGCGGTTTGTGTTCGTTGCTCTGGGATCCTTATCCTGTTATTCTTGGTATTCAAATTCACCGATTATAAAGTAAGTCACCGTCCTCTTGAATTGTTAATTGTATCAATTTCATGTTTTTTTGAAACTCTTGCAAGTAGATCTCTTTGTTATCGTATTATCCATTGTTCATCTCTTCGTTGGGTCTATTGAGGGTTTACACGAGCTAGTCCCAATATTCTTGACATCTTGCCACTTTTGACTCTAAAGTTTGGATCTTTTATGAGTGCATATAGAATTGATAATAGGGTTGTTCATATAATCATCACACAAATAAATTATTGTAGAGACAATTTCTAGGTTGTATGTTGTTTGATCGATTGATGGTTGATTGATGATAAATTGATGTATATATGTGTTCTTAATCTAAATTACCATATTTTTATGCCCTTCATTCTGATTGAGAAGTTTATCGACTAGTAGAATCCATATCCATCATGTTAATTTAATTTATTTTCAAGAAAACTACATAAATCTTGTATATTGCTTGCTAACCTGTATGTTGACTGCTGTTTTTGAACCGGTAAATGATTTTAAAATGAAATTCTTTTTGAATGAGAATTGTAGCCTTATCATTCTAGTTTCTAAAACATCTTGAATTTTTAAATTCCGAGTTTTGTAGCAAAAGTTATGCCCGTTTTACTACAGCTGTTTTTTTCTTTCAGATTTTAGATTTTTGTACGTTTCTTGTTTAAACTGTAAAAAGACTGATCAAATGATAAAATTTTATTCTGATAATTTCCATATGGTTGCTTAATATTTTTAGGATTCTATAAAATATTTTTAATGAATATAATATGGATTTTTTGCTTATTCTAAAAATATAACAACATGAAGTCGAATTTCTGTCTGAACATGAAATATGTAAAGAACCATGTGTTTGACCAAGCTACTATTGTCAGAATTTAAACTTTAAATATGCATTGGAACCGTGTGGTAGTCTAGTTTCTGGAACTTCTAACGGATTCAATTTTTGATTCTTGAGTCAGCGGAAAACTGTATTTTTGTACAGACTGCGCTTGCTGTCCAGAATTTTAGATTCCACGTCTTAATAGATTAATTATTCTTATATCGCACTAGTGCATGAATTAATGAATTTATGTTGCATTGCATGTTCCCAATGAGTTGTTTTCACTATTCTAACCGTCCTATCCATGGTATCAACCTATTGTTTTCCTATTGATACCATTGTTCACCGAATGTCCATTGATTGCACCTTGTATTGTTGCATTGATAAATAATTAACAAGCCGGGATTTTAAAGGGTGATTTGAGTAGTGAAAAAAGTAGAGACTGTACTTGGAGGAGGGGCCCGTGTTTCCCTAACTACCGTTCCGGCTACCGTTTTATCGTGTGGTTGTAGATTATGGCTATAATCCCAATCTATCGTGTTACCTTATTGTTGTCGATGACCATATCGTACACCGAAAGGTGAATAGTGTTTACCGTTGCCAAGTACATGATCCACCGAGTGCGCCACTTGAGTCTAAACGATCTTGATTGGATGCATCAAACTTGTAGTATGGGATGCAGTAGTACATGCATTAGTTAGGATTAAAATGATTAATAGACATAAGGATTGACACATCGCCGACATTTCATATTGTTCATCATTGTTCCTATTTGTATCCAATATTGTCTAAGTGTTATTGATATTAACCGTTGATTACCGTTATCAAATATTGAACCATTGTTACACCGTTGCATTGATTACTGTGTTATTCATTATTACTATCGTGCCATGTTATTGATTCCTATTGATCCATTGATTCATTGTTATACCGTTATTCCATTGTTCTTTGCTTTCTCTACTTGCTGTCCATGACTTGCTCTAAGGACAATTTTTCTCTTCTTTTAGATGAAGTGTATACACGTAATGAAGGAGAATTGCCTACTGGAATTTGTAACACCCCGTAATTTCTAAGATAATATATAATATATATATATAGATTAAAAGTGGATGGCATTTGTGTAGAATTGTGAATGGGGGGGGCACCCGTGAATGCTGCTGCTGCTCCGGTATGTGGCGTCAGCCATGCTGACGTGGCTATGGAGTGGGGCCCACCACCCAGGGGAAGTGACAGCACCTAGTGTTGTTGCTTCTGCTGATGTGGGCGATAGGGTCCACGTGAGAGAGAGGTATCGGGAGAGAGAACGGGAGAAGAGTGGATGAGAATTGTCCCATATCGGGACTGAACAAGAATATAATATTAATATATAATAATGCCTATGATCAAGAGTCACCAATCCGGTTAACCACCTTTTGAGAGGCAGCCTGTGGTGGGCAATTGTACTATACTATAAATAATTTGTCTTCTAAATTGTATAAATTCTCTGAGCAGGGGTCGGGGCGTTACAGAATTGGAGAACAAACAGTTTGAAGACTACTGCTTTCTAATTTCTTATTGCTTTAATAAACTTAATATATTGAGATTTATCTTATTTTGGATTGTATTATTATTCTTTTGGGCTTATGTCCCGAATGTTGCTAATTGTTTCCAGACGTTGGATTATTATTATTGTATTTGGATATTTTTTTTGCTTCAATCCAAGTACTATTGTTCATGAGATTATTATTATTTCCTGCGCATTTGTTCTGTATTGATTATATTGTTGAGTTAATCGAATGAACATCTTATGGGTGACGTTAGTCATTCGCTGGGCCAATGTTATGTGCTCGTATTCCGTATTTTTGGAAAGCGGGGCGTGACTTTTTCTCTTATCTTTAACTGATTCCTTAATCCCTTCATTAATTAACCTAAACTTCAATCCTAATTTGAATCCATCCCTCTATCAGCCTCCTAAATCCCCTACCCCTCATCATCTTCCTCCTTACCGCCTCACCGACCACCCGAACCCAACGCTGCTCCACCCAAGCCCAACCGCCGTCCACCTCTGCAAGCCTTTCCCACTGATTGCCACCCTTCAATGCCATTCTCCAAGCCCCGACACCTTACCCTCATCGCAACCCACTGTGCTCCACCACATCCCGAAGCTCTGCTAAACCCACTGCACCACCATCGCCATCACCATGACTACTGCCACCGCATCTCCAAACCGCACCACCTCCTCGACAGCCCCGAACACCACCGAGCACCATCCCGAAGCCCTCCGACCGTCCTTCAGCACCCATCAACCACCACCACATTTCCTCGCCACCGCAACCTCTCTCCTTGCTGAATCCCGAACCCCTCGACAACACCCCGATGCTGCACCACCTCGTCGTCAACACCACAGCCCGCAAGCAGCCCGAGCACCTTCGAAGCCAAGTCAGCAACTCTCGTGGCCCTTGGTGTCATTCCTGAGTGCTACTTATTGCTGCTTTTTGCTGTTATGTCGCTGTCTATTTGCTGTTCATTGTCATCGTCGTTGGTCGTGTGTTGTGCCGCTGTTTTTCCCTCCCATTGGTTCTCGCCGCACGTTCAAACGTCGTATAAAGGCAAGTTCCTCTTGAACAAACTTGTTACTCTAGTTCAAGAATCATTTGATCTACGCAAGAAGTTCTCATTTCAATTATCGTAATTTATTTGCTTGATATCTCTCAAAGAAGCTATTACGGATTCATCGGCGAAACCAAATAGTTGTTTTCTTTTCGTGCCATCCCCTTGACTCAAACCCAAGTATTGTTATATATCGTCATATGCATACACTACATGAATACAAACGAAAAACATGTTATATAAAGAAATGATGATTTGAATGCTTTTCGATTGGATAGATTCGTGAATTTAATGTTATGAAAATAATCGTTTGTCATGTTAACAGTAGGATTCCACCCTAATTATTGAGTATAATATCCTGTTAATTATTGCCCATTAAGTTATATGCTTGTGCATCTCATTTGTTGCTAATTAATAATAATCAACTTGTTGCCCTGCTATTTATTCCATGTTGTTTTGAGTTTTTAACCCAATTTCTGTTATAATTAAGTGGATCCTTGTAAATAACATTTGTAGCCATTGAATCTAGTTTTTAGAACATTCAAAGGATCTAAATTCCTATTCATAAACTGCACGTTATCATATTTTTAACACTACAACAACAACAACAAAGCCTTTTTCCCAACTAGATGGGGTCGGCTATGTAACGCCCCGAATCCCAAATACACTGAATTCGAGAAGTTTTACAGGATCTTTTCACTTCCTTTAGTACAATTTTACAAGGAAATTTGAACTTTTCACTTTACATCAGAGTTTACATGAATACATTACAATTTACACTACACAGTGGAAGTAAACTTTACAATAATGAAACAAATGTACAACAACATTGAATAATCTTTAAGCATTTGTTCCTCTTTAATCTGTATCAAGCCATTTACCTGCATATAAGACTGCGTTTATTCAACCGACGATCATTATACACGGCCATCCTCTCTATGCCGGAAATAGTATAACTTATTTTTCATATTTAGCAAACACAAATTTGTCACATATCAAAGTAAAGGGAATACCCTATTGATGTCGTGTTGTGATCGTGCACTTAGTCCTTAATGCATTTATTTATATTATATGACACTAATGCGCACTTGTTCGGATTCTATGCATTCCATACTACATAGGTCCGAGGGCAAGCACTTAATCGTTCTTCATCTTTGTAGGGTTCAATCCCTCGTCATGACTTAATCTACTACTGTAACTACGGTAAGTATCTTAGATGTTTTCTGACCTACGAACTCATGTATAGGCACCCTGGAGGGAATCCCATCGCTGACATGAATCATCATGCAGACATCCTGTGGTAATTCAACTCCTACCATAGACATGACACCACCGGTAGTCTTCAAACATCCCACGAGCGTCGCCACCGGGACGGTACTCTGGAGCAGTATCCTCGCCCAGACTCATCATGGGACATCCTGGGATACACACTCGCCGCTATCCAATGGCCCTCATACTCAATGTTTTTCTTACTTTCATCACGTCTTCACTATGTACTAATCCTTAGGTTTTATTAAAATCATGAACAAAATCAAAGCTCTAGAGTTAGCCTCTCCACTAAACCGGACTTATTCATTTATTCACACATGACCAACCTTGGTCTTTCTTTTCAATTTCCATTTCATTTATTTCCAAATGCCGGGGGAGACTTAGCTACTCTTTTCGTTTCAATTTTCAATTCACAATTTTCAAAATGAGCATTTCCAACTCATAAATTCATTTGTTGGTTTGTCATACTCAAAAGTATTTCTCTTTTCCAATCATGATTTCTAATTCTTTCAAATAGTCCATAACTATACATGAAAATTCATATGCTTAATCAATTATCAATTTCACTTTGAATTTCACATCACTAAAGAATATTCACATTTCATATTTTTCACACTATTCTCAAATGAGAACAATTCACATCCATCACATAATATAATTTTCTTCTTGCCACATTAATCTTCTAATCCTTCATTTCAAATTCTTTTTGCAAGATATAATTTTCACAAAGTATACATATAGAACCATAGTTCTATTTATGCATTTTATGCTCAAATCATAGTTTATTTCATGCGAATAGTTCCCAAATTATTTTTATAAAGTCTCTTATATTTTTAGAAGAATATTCATATTTTTCTCATAACTTTTGACAATTAAAAACCCAAAAAAAATTGTTTTTCAATCTTGCCGAGGGCAAGATTCGAACCCAGCACCCCAGAGAACACAGCCGACAGCACAAGCCACTAGGCCGAATGTGCTAAGCAGTATAATTACGGCTGAGAGCATTAAATGCTCTCGGCTTCAGTACTGATCGGATTTAAAAGTAAACACCCATAAAAGATGGTATTCTCAAGAGTCGAAGCAGGGACTTGAGAGAACCCAACCGCGCGCTCTGACCACTTGAGCTACGTGCTCAGGTTGTCTATAGTATAATTCGAATTTCATTTAACCCATACTCTCTGTTATTTAGAACATTTCGAAGTTCGTCAAATTGCATTTTCCATTGTTCTTAATAATATACTGTAAAAATCCGAATTAATCGTTTTCCATCATGAATTTTATTCCAGTATATGAAAATAAATTTCTTCAATAATTAAACATAATTTTCTCCATGATTGACACATTTCTATCATACAATTTGGTTAATGTGACATACTACTAATACATTTTTTTGACATTATAATTTCATCAATCTCTATACTAATTCTCTACTCTTATTCATTTTCCAAACATAAAAATTACATCTTAATTTATTCGTTACCACGCCATACAAAGTTTCCAATTTAGCACATAAAAGTGACATAGTCGATATACTAATTTTTTTGCACATAATTTTTCATGCTACTAACAAAGGTTTCTTCACACAATTTATAACCACATTCTTATTGCACAAAATCTTGAATTTTACTAATAGAAACACACATAATTTGGATATCAATAATTCAATCAATTAGAGATCATCCTTTTCAATCAAATGTGCATTCTTATTAATCATTTTCATGCATTATTTTGCTAATTAAATCTAGCATGCATTCCTATGTTAGAAATATGAAAAACTTACCCACCTCAAATGGAGAGACAAACACAATTAGCAACAAAAGTCCTTGCAACACGAGTGCACCTCCTCCTAGACGACGCGCACACAAGCTTCCAAGCACACCTCACCGAGAGCTCCTTCTTCCTTGATGTAGCCGGCCTCCCCTTGATGTTGCAAGCACAATCCCACACTCTCTCAATCTTTTAACTCACAAAATTACTACTAGATAGTATAATTGAACTATAGGTTTTGGAAGAGAATGATTTTGCACAAGAATAACTAGCCAGGGGGGGGGGGTATTTATACTAAATCCTTGATGGAATGGAGGGCTAGGATCAAGTAGTTGGTTGTAAGAAGGAGGGTTAAGATAAAAGTAGGAGTTGCATTAACTACCCACAAATGAGTAACCACCACACCATGATCTCCACCCAAAATTTGATTTCCCTCCAAAAAGATTACAACCGGCCTACTAGGAATGTGCATATTGCACGTGTACGTGTAGTGCACGTGCATGCAACTAGGCCCAAAAATTGTACATTAAATTTTTGTATAAAAATAAAATAGTCTTTAAATTGTATTCTACATGACAAGTTGTATAAAAAAAGTAGTCCATGGGCTTTAGTTTATGGGCTAAAATAATTATTATAAAAATAATAAATTAAATTAACTTTGGATTTTTAAAAGAAAGGGCTTTTTGTCTAATTAAAGGAAGGCTTTTGTATAACATAATTAAAAGCACATATTAAAATATCTTTACTCATCCTGATGAAAATATTAACCAAAAATATTGCACGTGCACACTACGTGCAAAATAAATAATTTTTCATAAATCGAAAAATCAGGGCATTACAACACTCCCTCCTTAGAATAGTTCCATCCCCGGAACTACAGTCAAAAGTGAGAGAAACAAAAAATACAACACTCACACAAGAACAAAAAGATACAAAGTTACAATCAAGCAAAAAGCTCAGGATAGTCCTTCAACATCCGCTCCTCAGACTCCCAAGTAGCCTCTTCAACCAAATGGTTTCTCTAGACTACCTTGACCATCGGCATCGTCTTATTCCTCAAGACTTTCTCTCGACGATCAACAATCTCGACAGGAGACTCGATGTAATTCAGATCCAACTGCAAACCTTCCGGTACTTCAGGCAAATGATGACTCGGATCTGGAATATAACCTCTCAGCATAGACGCATGAAAGACATGATGCACCTGAGATAACTCTTCCGGTAATTCAATCCGGTAAGAAGTTTTCCCGATCCTTTTCAATATCTTTTACGGGCCTATAAACCTCGGAGCTAACTTCCCGACTTTGCCAAATCGAACCACACCTTTACTGGGTGATACTTTCAGAAAGACGAAGTCACCGACCTCAAACTCAAGGTCCCTTCTCCGGTTGTCTGCATAGCTTTTCTGCCTGCTCTGAGCTTCTACCAACCTTTTCCTGATCAAAACAATCTCCTCAGAGGTTTGCTGCACAAGCTCAGGACCAAACAACTGACGCTCCCCAACTTCAAACCAACAAACAGGCCTTCTGCACTTCCTGCCATACAAAGCTTCGTACGGCACCATCCCGATGCTAGCCTGAAAACTGTTGTTGTAGGCAAACTCTACCAAAGGTAAATGTCTTTCCCAACTGCCTCCAAAGTCTAGTATACAACACCGAAGCATATCCTCAAGAATACGGTTGACTCTCTCGGTCTGCCCATCGGTTTGCAGATGAAAAGCAGTGCTGAAATCTATCTTGGTACCCAAAGCTGTCTGAAGACTCCTCCACAAATGCGAAGTAAACCGGGCATCTCGATCAGACACAATAGTTGACGGAACACCATGAAGCCTGACGATCTCGCCAACATACAACTCAGCCAACTTGTCCATCGAAGCAGTGAGTTTCATCGCCAAAAAGTGAGCAGACTTGGTCAGTCGATCGACTATAACCCAAATCGCATCATTGCCTTTAGAACTCTTAGACAATCCCGTAATGAAATCCATACTGATATTATCCCATTTCCATTCCGGAATAGGTAACGATTGTAATAGACCTCCGGGTCTCTGATTTTCGGCTTTAACTTGCTGACAAACCTCACACTTCGCCACAAATTCAGCCACATCCCGCTTCAAACCTGACCACCAGAAATGCTGTTTGATGTCTTTGTACATCTTAGTACTCCCATGATGTACTGACAAAAGAGTAGCATGCACTTCCTGAAGAATAATCTCTTTTAGGTCCGCCTGATTTGGAACACATAGCCTATCTCCGAACCACAGCACTCCATCTTTAATTTGAAATCCGGGCAACCTGCCAGCACCAACCTGCTCCTTCATCTCCAAAATATCAGCATCAATCTCCTGACTTGCAATGATCCTTGCATTCAGTGTAGGCTGAAGCCTCAACTGAGCTAACGATGCTTCCAATCCTTGCAAGACAACCTCAATACCTGCTCGGTCCAATTCCTCAATCAGACGCTTCTGAGTTGTAATCAAACTGGCTAAACTGCTCTTGCGACTAAGTGCATCAGCAACAACATTAGCCTTCCCAGGATGATACTTGATCTCAGGTTGCATGTCCTCAAGCACTTCCAACCATCTCTGCTGCCTCAGATTCAGATCCCTCTGCTGATATATATACTTCAAGCTCTTGTGGTCCGTGTACATGCACAACTTCTCACCGTACACGTAGTGCCTCCATTGCTTCAGGGCAAAGATAATCGCAGCCAACTCTAAATCATGAGTTGGGTAATTCTTCTCATGTGGTCGTAGTTGCCTAGACCCATAAGCGATTACTCTTCCTTCTTGCATTAAGACACAACCAAGCCCACGATGTGAAGCATCGCTATAAACATCATACTCAACACCTGCTCTAGGGAAAGCCAAAATAGGTGCAGTAGTCAGCTTCTCTTTCAACTCCTGAAAGCTCGCCTCACATTGCTCAATCCACTTGAAGCTCACATTCTTCTTGGTCAGTCCAGTAAGCGGCACGGCTATCTGAGCATAACCTTGAATGAATTTCCTGTAGTATCCAGTCATTCCAAGAAAACTTCTGACTTCCTTCACTGTAGTAGGCCTAGCCCAATCTCTCACTGCCTCTATCTTCTGAGGGTTAGTTGCCACTCCCTCCTTAGAAAGGATGTGACCTAGGAATGCCACTTCAGATTTCCAGAAATCACACTTGGATAACTTGGCATACAACTTCTGCTCTTCCAGCTTCTTCAAAACTACTGCCAGATGATCGGTATGCTCCTCCTCTGACTTGGAGTACACGAGACTATCATCGATAAACACCACGACGAAAGAATCAATGAACGGCCTCAGAACTCTGTTCATCAAATCCATGAAGATTGCGGGTGCATTCGTCACTCCAAATGGCATAACTAAGAATTCGTAATGCCCATGTCGAGTTCTAAATGCAGTTTTGTGCACATCTTCAGCTTTCACTCGAACCTGGTGATATCCTGACCAAAGATCTATTTTGGAGAAAACATCTGCTCCTTGTAGACGATCGAACAAGTCATCAATTCGAGGAATAGGATACTTATTCTGAATAGTGACCTTATTCAGCTCCCGGTAATCGATACACATTCTCATCGATCCATCCTTCTTCTTTACCAAAAGCACTGGTGCTCCCCAAGGTGACGCACTAGGTTGAATAAAGCCTTTCTCCAATAGTTCCTCAATCTTCCATTTCACCTCATCCTGTTCCACTGGAGCCATCCTATACGGTGCCTTAGAAATGGGTGCACTTCCCGGTTAAACAGTGATGCTGAACTCTACATCTCGATGTGGGGGTAACCCAGGAAAACCATCCAAGAACACAGTCGGATAGTCCCGAACTACAGGAATCCCTTGCACTTCCACAGGAGTCTCTTCCTTGTGGATAGCTGCCACCAGCTTAGAACACTTCTTCTTCCCTTGGAAAGTCACTTCAGGTCCACCTGGAGCCTTCACTGTTACCGTCTTGGTCTTGCACTCGATGCTTGCACTGTACACCGACATCCAATCAATGCCAATGATAACATCGACTCCTAAGATAATCAGCTCGATCAGATCAACCCCAAAGATTCGATCTCCAATCGCGATCCCACAATCAGCATAATACCGATCAGTGGTTAGAGTTTTCCCTGACGGAGTAGCTACTACTAAGATCTTGCCTGGAAAAATCTTCGGTTCAACTCCCAACACTTTAGCAAATTTAGGAGACACAAAAGTATGAGAGGATCCAGTATCGAACAACACAACAGCTTTCATTCCATTAAGATAAAGTTCTCCTATTACATAATACACACTCATTACGTAACAGTTTCACTAAACAGCGAGAAAAGAAATGACAAAAACCACTAAACATCAACCCTCGTACCAGTGATGACGTGATCAACCTCATCAGCATCAGCTTCCGTCAAGGCAAGTACTCACCCTGGTTGGTACGGTTTCTTCCCAGTCTACTGCGTTGATGCATTGCTATTACCACTCCGTGGCTTGAGACATTGAGATTTGTAATGCCCCGTTTCACCACAGTTGTAGCAAGTTACCACAGGAGGTCTCACCACATTGTTTCCAGGTCCTCTAGCCACACTAATAGCGTTCGCCCCTGTTGGTTTGAACCTTTGTGCAGATGGTTGCCCCTTGAAACTCCCAGAATTGGCGGGCCTCTTTCCAGATTGCCAGTTGTTCCTCCGGTTCTGAACAACGTGGAACTGCTCCATGTCTGCTTCCGTCGCTGCTGCTCTCTTGACCAACTTGTCGAATCTTCTGATACCAAGAGGTATCATCCGGGACCTCAAGCTTGGCCTCAATCCATGCTCGAACTTATGAGCCTTCTTAGCCTCATCCATCACTAGTTCAGGAGCATACCTAGAGAGCTGAGTAAACTTGGTCTCGTACTCTCTCACTGACATACTACCTTGCTGTAGTGATAGAAACTCCATAGCCTTCTTCTCTTGAACATCGGAGGGGAAATAGTGACTGCGGAATTCTTCCAGAAATTCCTCCCAGCCAAGAACTATGCCTCCCATGGTCCTCTTCATCGACTGCCACCAAACAGCCGCGTCCTTCTCAAATTGCGGAGTCGCCAACTTGACCTTGCTGCCTTTAGGGGTCTCCAGCACTTCAAAGATTGTCTCCACTTGACGAATCCAATTGTCAGCCGCATCAGGGTCTGACTTCCCTTCTAATATAGGTGATTTCATTCGCTTTAACAATTCCACCAGTTTAATCGCTTCGGGTACCGGATTCGCAGGTCCCCTTCCTTGGTTCTGATTCATAGCCACGGCGTTGAGCGTCTGATAGACTCTTGCAAGTTCCGTTTCCAGATCCAGACCTTCCCCGTTTCTAGCTCCTCTTCTAGCCATATTCTGATGCAAAAGATCCATTAAATTCGAAGTATAAGACAGAATTTACTTGCATTTCATTGAATTTCAAACTTTATACATTCGGATTGAAAAACATTTCTTGATATCAGAATGAAAATAGTAGAAGCTACAACAGTCTAACACCTATGGTTCCTCTTCGCTTCTCGAAGTTCTCCCCGTAGTTCATCAACTTCATCCTTCAGCACATCTGTCAAATTCTTCCTCTTCTCGAGTTCCCATATACGATGACTGAGAACAGAATAGTCGTCCTTGCGCTTTGCCAGCTGAGCCTCCAATAATCCGACTCTCTCTCGCAGTGTTTCTACCTGCCTCTGAAGAGAAGTCATAAGACTATTTGGAACTAGTTCTTCTTCTTCGTCAGAAGAAGAGTCATCAGATGAATCTGGAGGTGGGGTGATCTCTCGGGATTCAGGCCATTCTTCTCCGTCAGAATCTGCTTGCCCTGGGTAGTACTCGTCCTCAGAATCTGCCTATCCAGGATGGTACTCTTCCTCGATGATATGCCAGTCATCGTCTCCAGCAGGGTCGAAGTGATCAGCCATCTTAGAAATAGAGAGGAAGAAGCATAAGTCATAGAGCAACACAAATGTAAGTCACTTATATTTAAATCTCTAGACTCAAACACACACTCTAATGTCCACTACTAGGGTGTCGTTCCGTATAAATTTGTACAAGTGTGGAAAGCGTGGCTCTGATACCACTCTGTAATGCCCCGAATCCCAAATACACTGAATTCGAGATGTTCTACAGGATCTTTTCACTTTAGTACAATTTTACAAGGAAATTTGAACTTTTCACTTTACATCAGAGTTTACATGAATACATTACAATTTACACTGCACAGCGGAAGTAAACTTTACAATAATGAAACAAATGTACAACAACATTGAATAATCTTTAAGCATTTGTTCCTCTTTAATCTGTATCAAGCCATTTACCTGCATATAAGACTGTGGGTACGTCAGTTTATTCAACCGACGATCATTATACACGGCCATCCTCTCTATGCCGGAATTAGTATAACTTATTTTTCATATTTAGCAAACACAAACTTGTCACATATCAAACTAAAGGGACTACCCTATTGATGTCGTGTTGTGATCGTGCACTTAGCTCTTAATGCATATATTTATATTATATGACACAAATGCGCACTTGTTCGAATTCTATGCATCCCATACTACATAGGTCCGAGGGCAAGCCCTTAATCGTTCTTCATCTTTGTAGGGTTCAATCCCTCGTCATGACTTAATCTACTACTCTAACTACGGAAAGTATCTTAGATGTTTTCTGACTTACGAACTCATGTCTAGGCGCCCTGGAGGGAATCCCATCGCTGACATGACTCATCATGCAGACATCCTGTGGTAATTCAGCTCCTACCATAGACATGACACCGCCCGTAGTCTTCAAACATCCCACGAGTGTCGCCACCGGGACGGTACTCTGGAGCAGTATCCTCGCCCAGACTCATCATGGGACATCCTGGGATACGCTCTCGCCGCTATCCAATGGCCCTCATACTCAATATTTTTCTCTTAATTTCATCACGTCTTCACTATGTACTAATCCTTAGGTTTTATTAAAATCATGAACAAAATCAAAGCTACGTTCTCAGGTTGTCTATAGTATAATTTGAATTTCATTTAACCCATACTCTCTGTTATTTAGAACATTTCGACGTTCATCAAATTGCATTTCGCATTGTTCTTACCAATATACTGTAAAAATCCGAATTAATCGTTTTCCATCATGAATTTTATTCCAGTATATGAAAATAAATTTCTTCAATAATTAAACATAATTTTCTCCATAATTGACACATTTCTACCATACAATTTGGTTAATGTGACATACTACTAATACATTTTTTTGACATTATAATTTAATCAATCCCTATACTAATTCTCTACTCTTATTCATTTTCCAAACATAAAAATTACATCTTAATTTATTCGTTACCACGCCATACAAAGTTTCCAATTTAGCACATAAAAGTGACATAGTCAATATACTAATTTTTTTGCACATAATTTTTCATGCTACTAATAAAGGTTTCTTCACACAATTTATAACCACATTCTTATTGCACAAAATCTTGAATTTTACTAATAGCAACACACATAATTTGCATATCAATAATTCAATCAATTAGAGATCATCCTTTCAATCAAATATGCATTCTTATTAATCATTTTCATGCATTATTTTGCTAATTAAATCTAGCATGCATTCCTATGTTAGAAATAGGGAAAATTTACCCACCTCAAATGGAGAGACAAACACAATTAGCAACAAAAGTCCTTGCAACACGAGTGCACCTCCTCCTAGACGACGTGCACACAAGCTTCCAAGCACACCTCACCGAGAGCTCCTTCTTCCTTGATGTAGCCGGCCTCCCCTTGATGTTGCAAGCACAATCCCACACTCTCTCAATCTTTTAACTCACAAAATTACTACTAGATAGTATAATTGAACTATAGGTTTTGGAAGAGAATGATTTTGCACAAGAATAACTAGCCAGGGGGGGGGGGGGGTATTTATACTAAATCCTTGATGGAATGGAGGGCTAGGATCAAGTAGTTGGTTGTAAGAAGGAGGGTTAGGATAAAAGTAGGAGTTGCATTAACTACCCACAAATGAGTAACCACCACACCATGATCTCCACCCAAAATTTGATTTCCCTCCAAAAAGATTACAACCGGCCTACTAGGAATGTGCATATTGCACGTGTACGTGTAGTGCACGTGCATGCAACTAGGCCCAAAAATTGTACATTAAATTTTTGTATAAAAATAAAATAGTCTTTAAATTGTATTCTACATGACTAGTTGTATAAAAAAAATAGTCCATGGGCTTTAGTTTATGGGCTAAAATAATTATTATAAAAATAATAAATTAAATTAACTTTGGATTTTTAAAAGAAAGGGCTTTTTGTCTAATTAAAGGAAGGCTTTTGTATAACATAATTAAAAGCACATATTAAAATATCCTTACTCATCCTGATGAAAATATTAACCAAAAATATTGCACGTGCACACTACGTGCAAAATAAATAATTTTTCATAAATCGAAAAATCAGGGCATTACAGGCTACATGAATCTTGGTTTTCCATTATGCTCGGTCTATCATATCATTTTTCACTGTTTCCACCTAACTTAGTTTAGGTCTTTCTCTACCCCTAACCCTACCCTCATGCTTATCAAATCGCTCTTTCTAATGGGGGTACTACTAGGTCTACGTGTGACATGTCCAAACCACTTGAGTCGATTCTCTTTTAACTTATCTTGGATTGGAGCTATCTTTAGCATGTTTCGGATATAATCGTTTCTAATTCTATCTTTCCTTGTTTTACCACACATCCATCTTAGCATCCTCATCTCCATTACAGTCATTTTTTGGACATGTTGTTGCTTTGTTGCCCAACACTCTGCTCCATACATCATTGTTGGTCTAACAGTCGTCATATAAAATTTTTCCTTCTGCTTCAAAGGTATACGTTTGTCACACAAAACATCATTTGAACTTATCCACTTAAGCCATCCTGCTTGAATCCTATGTATAACATCTTCACAAATCTTTCAATCTCTTTGTATAATTGAGCCAAAATATTGGAAACGGTATCTCTAAGGTATCTCTTGGCCATCAAGCTTCACTACTTCCTCAGTTATGTTCCGAATATCACTAAAATTATACTCCATATACTCTGTTTTAGTTCTGCTTATCCAAAAGCCTCTAGATTCCAAAGTTTCTCTCCACAATTCGAATTTAGCTTTGACTCCTGCTCTAGTCTCGTCCACTAAGGCGATGTCAACGGCAAAAAGCATACACCAAGGCAACTCATCTTGTATTCCTCGCGTCAATTTTTCCAAAACCAAAGTAAAGATGTACGGGCTTAAAGCAGAACCTTGGTGTAAACCTATTGTAATAGGAAAATCGCTGATCTCTCCTATGGTTGTTCTAATTGTGCCAGCTGCCCCATCATACATATCCTTAATTACCTCAATATACCGAACAGTTACTCTTTTATTATTTAACATCTATCATACTATGTCTTTAAGGACTTTATCATAAACTTTTTCTACATCTATAAAAATCATATGTAAATCTTTCTTATTCTCCCAATATTTTTTCATAAGTCTCCTCAGTACATAAATTGTTTTCATTGTTGACCTCCCAGACATAAACCCAAACTGATTTTCAGACATTGTAGTTCCTGGTTTCAGTCTATATTTGATCACTTTCTCCCAAATTTTCATCGTATAACTCATTAATTTAATTCCTAGGTAGTTTGAGCAAGTTTGTATATCTCCTTTATTTTTATATATAAGTATTAGAATACTTTTTCTCCATTCATCGGCCGTCTTCTTAGCCCTAAAAATTTTATTAAATAATTTTATTAGCCAACCCACTCCTACATCCCCAAGACACTTCCAAACTTCAATGGGTATATCATCTAGTCCTAAAGTTTTTCCTATTTTCATCCATCCTAGAGCATTTCGAAGCTCCGAGGTCCTAATTCTATGAAAAAATATATGTTCTCGACTCTCTCTCTCGAGTCCTCTATATTTAAGTTACCCATAACCTTTTTATTTAATAAATTCTCAAAGTAATTTTGTCATCTTTCCTTAATTTCCTCATCTTTCACTAAGACTCTTGAATCCTCATTCTTAATACACTTAATTATATCCAGATCTTTTGTTTTTCTATCCCTTTGTTTAGCAAGATTATAAATATTATTTTCTCCTTCTTTTGTTTCTAATTTTGTGTATAAATCATCCTAAGCTTTTCTATTGCATCTCTTATTGCTTTCTTAACTTATTTTCAAACGGTCATATATCTCTCCAAATCCTCTTCAGTTCTATTCTTTTGTCATATTTTGATGGTTGATTTTTTTCCTCTCATAATATTTTGGAGTTCTTCTTTCTACCACAATATTTTTTTATTTAGCAACGCTCTACATTTTGATTCTCCAAATACCTCCTTTGAAGTTTCTCTTATGAACGCAGTCATTTTAGTCCACATCATATTTGTCTCCCCTTTCCAATTCCATGATGCTCCTTTATGGACTTTATCTTTAAAAACTTCTAGTTTATCTCCCTTCAAGTTCCACCACCTAATTTTTTGGTTCCTAATTTATCATATTTTTAACACTGCTAGGTTTACATTTCCAGACTGTCGTTTACAAGCATATAGATATAAATTGTTAAGTAAAATAAAATGTTAACAGTAGAATTAAAAGTTGACATTAAATCGGTTGTTACTAGACATGATTAGGAGTCACTTAAAGTTTTTTATAAGATAATTGATGATTTTCCATACCCGCAGTACATATGAAAGCATGACCCTAGGTTGCTACCAGAAAACTGGTTCAGTAAAATACCAGACTTTTGACCTAGCTGCGGATAATATTATTTAGAAATTATTAAATTAGAGTTGTAGCCCTCTATGTTTGGAATCCATACTATCTGACAATTTTGCAATCCGACTTACGGATTGCAAGATATTCAGATTCTCGTGGTGTAACTTTTGAATTTCAGAAACAATCTAAAAATACATTGTCATGCATAACTAATTGAAATAGTAAATTAAATTAAGAATTTAGGCCTGAGATTAATCGTGTTGTTGTTAACACTATTAAGAACCAAATTATAACTTTTATGAGTTTTTTGAATGATTTTTACATTCAACTTTTATATATAAGAATTTGACCCTAATATGCTGCATGAACACGAAACCAGTAAAGAATGAAATTTTACACATAGCCACTGTGATTATAATATATCTTGTGAATATGCGTTGGAGCCGGAAGGGAGTCTAGTTTCTGGAACCCCTGACAGAACCTGATTTACTTTCCCGTAGCAACGGGAAAGTCAGCTTTTAAACAACAACGTCTTGCTGTCCAGATTGTGTGTTTTTTGTGTTATTAAGTATATCTATATTTGATTTTGCATCCACACATTGAATAGTCTTGACACCTCCTTGACATTGCCTTGATATTCTACACCCATTGCATGTACACATTTAAGTATAATAAAATAATAACATGCCGGGGTAATAAGGGTCGACTTGGTACTAAACAATAGGAGACTGTACTCGGGGAAGGGTCCCTTATTGTTCGATTTATTATTGCTGTTGAGTGTGGATTGATAATTGTGTCGAGTACACGATCTGTAGAGTTCACCACTATAGTCTAAACGATCACTGTTTGTTTGCACCGAATATGTGGTATGGGACACAGAATTACGTGCATTAGATAGGATAATAAAAGACTAGTTGACTTAGATTGACACTTGCATTCTTGATCATGATTATTGTTATTGACCTTGAATCATTGATCGCAGTGATTGATTATTGCATCATTAATTCTAGACCTTTGATTTTAGTATCTACCCTTGTTATTGCCATTCGATTTTGTTTTGTTCTAGTTCATGATTTCTTAGTATACCATGTTTCCTTGTCCGGTGCTTCCACTACTTGATGTCCGTAACTTGCTCTAACGGACCCCCCCCCCCCCCCCCCCAAATCTCTAGATTTGACCGAAAAACTTGGTGAGCAAATCTTCTAGAGAATTGAGTTGATCATTAGACTGCTATAACTATTTCATTCATGTTATTTTTTTTCCAACATTGTTATTGTTGGCGTACTTTGTATTCCGAGCATTTTGACCTTAAGTTTATTTTCTCCTAGATGTTGGATATTATTTTATGTATTTATTTCATGGATTATTGAAGTTTAATTTATTATTTATGTGGTTATTTATTCATGCGTGGTTGTGACCATATTTCATATTGTTGAGTTAATCTATTACAACTTATGGATAATGTACACATCATTCGTTGGGTCTTTGTTATGTGCTCGTATTCCCGTATTTTAGGAAGTGGGGAGTGATAGTACACCACATGGATTCTATGAATGGAACGTACTACCGCAGATATAAAAATAGTTCAAGAGTATTTCAAGAATAGATCGATAATATATTTGAAAAATACAACTATTTTATACTAATATATGTAGATGATATTCTGATAGGATCCGAAAACGAAGAACAACATAAAGAACATTTAGTAAAATTCATAGAAATAGTAAAACTTTTAGGAATTATATTATTAAAAAAGAAAACGAAACTGTTCAAAATAGAGATAGAATTCTTAGGAACAAAATTATCGCATGAAGGAATAGAACTACAACAACATATAGCAGAAAAAATAAAAACATTTTCAATTTTTTTAATAGAAAAAAGAGAAATACAAGCCATAATTGGATTACTAAATCAAACAAGATGATCTATACCAAATTTATCAGCAAAAACAAATTAATTATAAAAAAACTGAAAAATTCAAAAAATGAGAATCGACCACAGAGGATGAAGAAAAACTGAAAATATTGAAACAACAAACTACAAAATTAAATAAACTAAGATTACTTATTAAGGAATGTACATGGATAATAGGAACAGATACAAGTGAAGATAATTCGGGAACAATATTAAATTCATAGAAAAACATGAAAAAGAAGAAAAACTGGCTAGATACACTAGTGGAATGATATGGCTAAAAATGGGAGTTAAATCAAGACCGTTCCAATCGAGTACAAATCTTAAAGCTCTCAGGGGTAAAACAGAAATTTCACCAACAAATGGGTCCGAAATGGAAAATGGGTCTTTCTTCGAAGCCTAATAACCCAAAACGGATCTGTCCTATTGGGTATGGGTAGCAACCCGTTGCAAACCAATTCATATATTTAAAGAATAATTCAAATTCATGGTTATATCTAAGAGGCGGTTTAAACTACCTCTCTTATCATGAAACGAGTTTAAACTCTACATCTTATCTAAAAACCTCGAGACATAGAGATAAATGATTATCTCTAAACTGTCTCTTAAGGTGACTATAAATATCTCTCTCCCCCCACCATAACAAGGTAATCAAAATTTTTACACATAAACGCTCTTTCATAATCTTCCTGATTACTGACATGAGCATTGAAGGGTTCGTCACCGGAATTCATCCTGGTGTATCGAACTTTTTGCAGGTTAACGGCAGCGGCAATGAATTAGTCAAATACCGGTGAAAGTCAATAGGTTTGCCATATTCGTTTCCTAAAGAATCTACAAATTCATCGATTTGCTCTCACACCAAAATTAGCAACAACAGATCGGCGCCATCTGTGAGAAACGAAAAGCAATCCAGCCTTAATGCAATGGTGAAGTTGTTTCCTAAGCTATGCCTCCGAAGAAGGGGAAGGCATCGGTCTCCAGCTGCAGAGCCACTCCCATTCCTTCTCCTCCTCCCCTTCAGACGTCCTCCTTTAACCCGTCTAGCAAGTCCTGCAACCGCAGCCTGGACAGCCTCTCCATCAACTTGTCCAGCAACCACAGCCTAGACAGCCTCTTCCTCAACAACCTCACCCCTAGAAGGCTCCTCAAGGGCCTCAAAGGGCAGCCCTGGGGGCTCCCATCGAAGTCATCAAAGGCAACCTCCTCTTCACGATCATGTCTCAGTACATAACCCCTCATCTGACTCCATGGCCTTTCACAGTCCTCCCACGGTAAAGGATCTTAGACATGTTATTTTCAATCGGCAACATGGGATAGATCTTCAAACCCGCTTGAACGAGAGGTGGACCCCTGACAGAATCCCTCACCGTGAACAACAAAGAGGTCCTGCGATTCGGTCCCCTAGAGCCCGATCCCCCATAAGCCAGACCGCAGAAGATTGAACTCTCCCAGGAGGCGGAGGGAGGCACCCCCGCGCCGTCAGAAGAGTCGCACCCCAACCGGTCGATCCACCCCAAGGGACCACCGAGATCGGGAGGCACCTATCACAATGGCGGAGTTCTAGGATTTTCAAGAAGCCATTCTGCGGGCCCTCAATGTTGCTTCTAACTACGATCAACTGGCGCCTAGTCCTCAACCTGCCCTAAGCCTATCACCATCGCACTCACAGTCCTCTTCCGCATGAGTATAAGTCCCGGGGATTAGCAAGATTTGACCGGAGAGAGGACTCGGTCTACAGCCATCTCCACGAGATGGGGAGGCGCCTTGGAAGACTTGACAGAGAAGAGGAACAATGGGCGAGGAATTTCCGCCCAACCAGGCCTCCGTTCTCCCGAACCATCATGGAAGCTCCGGTCCTGGGAAACTTCAAACTCCCTCACTTTGAGTCATATAATGGGTAGTCAGACCCCGCTAATCACATCGAGAGTTTTACAACTCTCATGATGATCCACCAGGTTTCGGATGCACTTCTTTGCAAAACCTTCCCAGCTACACTGAAGGGGCCTACGAGAGAATGGTATTCCCAACTCGCCCCTGCCTCCATCTTCTCCTTCGATCAGTTCGAGGGACTCTTCCTTACCCACTTTGTGAGTAGCCGTCGTGCCGAAAAGACAAGCACATCTTTGTTGGCACTCAATCAAAGGAAAGGCGAGCGGTTAAGGGACTATGTCAAGCGTTTCACCACCGAGGCCCGGTCAATCGCCTCCCTAGACCACTCGGTAGCCTCTGCTGCTTTCCGACACAACATCAACCATGCATACTTAAAGGCATTCCTCGCTAAAAAGCCGCTTCGAGACTTCTCGGAACTCCTACTGAGGAGTGAGAAATGTATTAGGGTAGAGGAGGCCCTCCTCCCACTTGATCAGAAAGAGCCCCTGTCTGGTAACAAACAGAAGGGCGTTGAAGAAAAAGGGGCTAAGAAGCTTCAGAAAGATAATGGTGGTCAGCATCGCCATCCTCCCCGTTTTGAGAAGTTTACCCCACTTAATGCTAGTGTTTCAGCCATCTTGATGAAGGTCGGGAATGAAGGACTGCTCCCACCACCTCCGAAGATGAATACACCAGGCAAGAAGAGAAACAGGAACAAATGGTGCCGCTTCCATATGGATTACAGCCACGATATGGATGATTGCCGGGCCCTCAAAGATGAGATTGACGCCCTCATTCAGAGGGGGCAACTTTCTAGGTTCATAAGGAAGGACAGGGTAGATCCCCCTCTGCCTCCCAGAGGGGCTGATAAGCAAATTGAGCGACCTGTCGAGACACCAGATTTCGAGGCTGAAGCTGTCCTACACCTCATTCACGGAGAACCAATGGGGGAAGATTCGAACTCCTCCCGAAAAGCCTTTGTCCGAGAGGTGAACTCGGTACAGAACCATCCTCTCCCCAAGGGCCTTGGAGTTCCTGTTACCTTTTCTGACAAGGATTTGGAAGGCATCCGAATGCCTCATTGTGATGCTTTTGTGATAAAAATCCATATGGCCAATTTCGAACTACGCCGAGTCCTGGTCGACAACGGTAGTTCGGTTAACATCATTTTTTTTGAAGCCTTCTAGGGTCTCAAGTTGTATATGGATCGACTCAAGCCCACCGGCTACACTCTCCACGGGTTCTCTGGGGTGCCAATGACGATCAAGGGAGTGATTACTCTCGACGTAGCCACTGGCAAAATCCCGATCACCTGAACCGAACCAATGGATTTCATGGTATTAGACGTGAAGGCCTCTTACAATGTCATTCTGGGCCAACCCGACCTAACTGCTCTCTAGGCTGTACCCTCAGCCTACCATATGAAGATGAAATTCCCAAACACAGCAGGAGTGGGAGAAGTGAGAGAGAGCCAGGAGATGGCCCACAAATGTTACATGACTTCGGTAGGAGGGTCAGTCCTCTCCCTTGAAGCCCTCGAACTCCCACAAGGGAGTAACCAAGCCCTCTCAAAGCCGGTCGACGAGTTGGAAGAAGTAGCCTTCTTAGAAGGAGATCCGACCATGACATTTCAAATTAGTAAGGTCCTTCCCCCTCCCGTCAAAACCGACATTATCCAAAGTATAAGGGGAAATCGCGATCTATTCACTTGGACCGGGACCGACATGCCTGGAATCTCCGAAGAGCTTCTCATGCATAACCTTAGTGTTGCTCCTGGGGCCAAACCTGTCTAGCAAAAGTGATGCAAGTTCACTCCTGAGCACCAGCAGGCAATCAAAGAAGAAGTAGAGAAACTCTTGAATGCTCGGTTCATTCAGGAGGTCAACTATCCCGAATGGTTGTCCAATATTGTGATGGTCAAAAAGGCCAACGGGAATTGGAGAATTTGCATTGATTTCATGGATCTAAACAAAGCTTGTTCGAAATATCCGTTCCCACTCCCGAGCATTGATGGCCTGATTGATGCAACCTATGGACACGAACTCTTGAGTTTCATGGATGACTTTTTTGGGTACAACCATATCAGGATGTTCCCTCCCGATATTCTAAAGACTTCGTTTGTAACCGACCAGGGTCTATACTGCTACCGGGTCATGCCCTTCGGGCTAAGGAACGCCGGAGCAACTTATCAGCACCTTGTCAACAAGGACTTCAGAGAACAGATCGGCCTGAACATGGAGGTCTATGTAGACGACATGTTGGTAAAAAACATCAGCAAATTGAATCATGTTTTCGATCTTCAAGAGGCTTTGATGTGTTGAGAAGACACAACATGAGACTAAACCCGAACAAGTGTGCCTTCGGCATCTCATCCGGTAAATTCCTTGGGTTCATGGTTAGCCAAAGAGGCATTGAAGCCAACCCAAAAAAGATTCAGGCCATACTGAACATGGCGCCTCCTTCCAGTGTCAAAGACGTACAGAGACTCACAGGACGCCTCACGACCAAAGTGCATTTTCTCTCCATGTCAGGAGAGAAATGTCTCCCATTCTTCAAGGCCCTTAGAGGAGCGAAAGGCTTTGAGTAGGGGCAACAGCAGAAAGAGTCCTTAGATCAACTCAAAGCCTATCTAGTCAATGCCCCACTCTTGAGCAAGCCAAAGCCCGGGGAAGTCCTCTATATATACCTTGCTACCTCATAACAGACTCTCAGCGTCGTCCTGGTATGAGATGAAGATAAGATGCAAAAGCTAATCACCTACGTGAGTAAGGTCCTCAGGGATGCCGAACTTCATTATCCCAGGGTAGAAAAGATGGCCTATGCGTTAGTCATGGCAGCCCGAAAGCTCCGCCCCTACTTCCAGTCCCACTCGGTGGTCGTTCTTACCGACCAACCACTCAAGCAAGTTCTCTACAAGCCCGAAACTTTGGGGCACCTTATGAAGCGGTCTATAGAGCTGAGTCAACATGATATCAACTATCAGTCCTGAACTGCTATCAAGGCACAAGCCCTGGCAGAATTTATAATAGAAACCACTCTCCCCGACCCCAACAAGGCAATAGAGGAACCCCCAATCTGGATCGTCTATGTTGATGGGTATTTATGCGCTAATGGGAGTGGGGTTGAGGTCATCTTGACAGGCCCCGATGATTTCGTTCTTCAATACTCATTCTACATTAATTTTTGGGTATCAAACAACTAGGCTGAATATAAGGCTCTCATTGCCGGTCTGTGTATGGCACGCAAGGCCGGGGCCCGACGCATTAAAATATTCAATGACTCACAGCTGGTAGTGAACCAGGTATTGGGGGAGTATGATGCAAGAGATGGTCGCATGGCCAAATATTTGGCCAAGGTCAAAGGGCTGCTGGCCTCTTTCAAAGATGCACAACTCCAGCGAATCCCCCGAGAGGAGAATGCACAGGCAGATGCACTCTCGAAGCTGGCCTCTTCTTCTTTCTAGGGGTTAGAACAAACTGTCTTGATAGAAGTCCTCTTGAGACCTAGCATCGAGGAAGAAGGTCCCGAACTGATGGAGATGCTGCCCTAGCACTCGGGGAGAATTGGATGAGGCCCTTGCTCGAATTTCTCAAAGATGCAATCCTCCCTCCAGACCCTAAAGAGGCTAGAAGAATCAGAGCCATAGCCGAGCGATACACGCTCATCGAAAAGGTCATGTACAAGCGCTCTTACACTCAAGTGGACGGCAGACCCTACTTGAGATGCCTCTCCCCCGAGGAGGCCCAGTATGCTCTAAAGGAGACCCATGAGGGGATGTGCCGTGCTCATTTGGGAGCAAGGTCCATCGCCCAAAAAATCTTAAATTACGGATACTTCTGGCCCACACTCCTTAGCGACGCTGAATAGCACATTCGCCAATGCACCCCTGCCAATAGTTCTCAACAATTTGGCGCTTACCACAAGCCCAGCTCTCTTCCTTATCCAGTCCAACACCTTTTGCAAAGTGGGGGATGGACTTGCTTGGGTCGTTCCCTCCAGCACCAGGCCAGGGAAGTTTCTTGTAGTTGCAATCGACTAGTTCTCCAAATGGATCGAAGCCGAGCCTCTAGCAACGATCACTGAGAACAGGTTCCAGTGGTTCTTTTGGAAGAACATCGTCTGCAGATTCGATGTACCTCAAATCTTGGTAACGGACAATGGGACCCAATTTATGGGAGCAGCCCTTCGCAATTTTTGTACAGATCTCGGTATCCAGCAACAATTCTCCTCAATATACCACCCGCAATCCAACGGTCAAGCAGAGAACGCCAATCGGTAAATTCTCTCCAGCCTAAAAAAGAGACTAGAAAAGTCTGCCAAGGGATTATGGGACGAGCAGATCCCCAATGTACTGTGGAACTATCGCACTACTAAGAGGACCCCTACAGGAGAATCTTCCTTCAACCTCACGTACAGCTCCGAAGCCGTCATCCCGCTAGAAGTTGGCCTACCTTTGCCCCGCTTGATTGCCTTCAATTAAGAGCAAAAATTTGAACGAGCTTCGGGGCAACTTGGACCTCATCGATGAGATTCGAGAAAGATCCTCCATCCGTCAGGAGATTTATCGACGTAGGATTGAGCTGTCCTACAAAAAGAAGGTCTGCCCCACTAATCTCAAAAAAGGAGATTTTGTGCTTAGAAAGCTATCGATTTCTTTCTCGAGTAAGAAAGGCAAGCTATCACCTAATTGGGAAGGGCTGTCACGCCCCGCTTCCCAAAAAGAGAATACGGAATACGGATACGTGACTAAGTCCAGCGAATGATTTTCATCATCCATAAGCTGTCAGGATCTTTACAACATTTCACAGGAAGAATCAGAGTAGGAAGCAAGAGAAGTCAACCACATGCATATAAGAATCATTATACCAACAGAAATTTCCTTGAAACAAAACTTAATAAATTTTAAATAAACCAGATCTGAACAAGTTAACATTCCTGGGTCACATTGCCCAATACAAAATCATCCAAGTAACAAATACAATTATTCAAAATAAGCAACAGGAAATAATAATAATAATAGCAAAACTCTAGCATCTAGAATCTCATATCACCTACACCATCTGGCAGCTGATCTCCAAAATCTGCAATTTAACAAATTGCAGGAAAAAAAAAGAGAAATAAACTCCCATCAATGCAAGTTACGGGCCGCTTGTAGTGCAGGCACAAGTACAGGAAAAGGTAAACAAATATAAAATAATAGCAGAAAAAAACATAGCATGAAATAGATATGACAGAGCAAAACAGAATGTCTAATATTAATCAGAAAACAGAATCAAGTAACATGGTATACTAACAGATACAAGTGATATTGTCACGCCCCGCTTCCCAAAAATACGGAATACGTGCACGTAACGAAAGCCCAGCGAATGATTATAATCATCCTTAAGCTGTTTTAAGAAATCTTTGCAACACATCACAGATATAATCAGAGTCGGAAGCCAGAAAAGTCAACCGCATACACATATAAACCAAATACCAACAAGAATACTTGAAATAAAATATATTAATCTCAACTAGTCATGATCTGAAATACACAAATACTCCTGGCTCACATCGCCCAAATACAAGATAATAATTCCAAATACATGAATACAGTTATTGTTCAAGCAAGTACAAGAAATAATAATATAAGCAGAATCTCCAGCATCTAAAACATCTAAAACATCTCCAGCATATAATACAGGTATCATGTAGTCAAGTATCAAGCATGCACGTATCATGTCAAGTATCTTATTCAAGTATCATGTTCAAGTATTAAGTTTAAGTCTTGTGTGTTTACTATCTAGGTAGCACGACATGCACCCCACCCTACATGGTTGCTACAACACAATAGTTTCGCTTTAGATTTCATAGGGAACCATGCAGGGCAGTGTACTCAGGTATTCACAGAATCACAGAACTTGGTCAGTAAACTTGATCGGTAAACTTGATCGGTAACTTGGTCGGTAACTTGATCGGTAACTTGATCGGTAAACTTGATCGATAACTTGATCGGTAAACTTGATCGGTAACATGTCATACAGGAAACACAAGTCTCCTTCCGAGTACACATTTCTGCACTATCCACTGCTAGATCTGTCCCATTAACCCCGGCTTGATTACTTTTATTATGGTTATTAAACAGACATAAATGTGTGCGAAATAGTATCAAACTAACATTATATAATCAGGTTTAGGTTCAGGGAATCACGTCAGTAAGTATAGATACTATAGAGTCACGTAGACGAGCACAAAAGGGTATGTTCATAATCAGGACAGCAAGACCAATCAGTACTAAAACCGAGATTCTGAGAGCTACAGACATGCAAATAAAGATCCGTCAAAGGATCTGGAAACTAGACATCCACACGAATCCAACGAGTATAATAAAGTCATCTACTAGTTCACAACATCTCAACTCAAAACTGAATTGAACACAGATTTTAGGTTCAGCCAAAAAACAGGGGAACGACTTCAAAAACATAAAAACAGCATTAAAATACACCAAATAATTCTACGAAAAAATCTGGGGTAATCCCCTATAGGTATAGACTCAAAATAACAAGTTTCATAATATTCCAGTTGATGGAACTGAGATGAATCCCAGGACTACGGATTGGTATGCGTATCGATCGTTAAAGATAAACAGATTGCTTAATTGTGATCTAACCCTATACAGCGGAAACTAGGGTTCACAAATTATACCTGCGGTGAGAAGAAGACGACAGTGACCCCAAGTTCTTCTGCACGTATTCCTTCCTCGGGTTGGACGTCGTGTGGGCGACGATCTCCCAACCTTTCTTCTCTTCTTGGCTGACCTCTCTTTCTCCCCTTTCGTGAATCACGAGTTTTGAGAAAAATCTTATATTTCAGATTGTCAATGACGGCCAGAGAAATAGAGGATATATATAAGGCTACGGCAGGGACCATGAGGAGATATTAGGGTTAGGTCTCCTAACGGATCTGGGTATCCCGTGTTCAGCCCGAACACACAACCCAGGCCCATTAACAATAGCTCGGTCCACTAAGGAGCTATTGTTGCACTACCTTCCTAATCCCAAATTATATTTATGGGCTCCTTTTATTATATGCTCGTTCCACTCCCCATGTTAAGATATCGAATGTCCGTCGATCAAATTAAGTTACTGACAACTATATTGATCAACATCTTTTATCCTTAAGAAGTACCACTCAACTTTATTTGTCATGTCGGATGTAATCCACCTGCAGGGTTTACATGACAATCCTTATGAGCTCCTTAAGGGGACATCATCAACCCGACGTATCGGGACATGGATTCCTTTTACAATCAACAGCCCATCATACATACAATGCTATTACCCAATTCATAGAGGTTGTTGATCCATAATGAATCTCACTCTTTTATGAGTCAAAGTAATGCACACTGCATATACATGTCTGTTATTATATCTGGATTAAGAGCATAAGCATCCATAATAACAGAGGTGTTTGTTCTCTTTTGTAGTCAGTACAAAAAGAACAACCTCAAGTGGTCCTGTTCAATACACACAAAGTGTACTAGTGTAAACCTATAGTCAAGACAGACTAATACCAGATTACACTACAACCTTTCCAATGGATTGTCCAAGTCCGTCTAGGTTGTGAACTATTTATATATTCCATAGGGAACTGATAATATGATCTTCTGTGTGTCACCTCACACCATATTATCAACCTTATAGAATATCAGACACTTGCATTAATATTATAATAAACACAATATGCAAACATATGCCCATATGATTCTCATTCAAAAAAAAATAAGGAAATAAAGTTAATACAAAAGTGATGCTTTCAGTATATAACCCTAACACCAGTAAGTATAGATAAGTCATCAAAAATAAGAAGCAACTCAAAAACACAATTTGACGAATTTGGAATTTCTCAACACTGCTGTACGAAAACAAGGATATATCGCAATCGGTGAATCAAAATCCAATTCTGCCAAAACGAAGTGAAAATAGATAGATTTTACTAACTTTCATATCTCACAAATAATTTTCGTAAAGCATAAGGAATTAGAGTGAAAACTGGGTTCTATACTGAACAGCACGCAAATTACAGCACAAGATGAATTTAGAAAAGAACATGAAACACCACACAAAATTTATCTTTAAAATACACAAAAAATCTGAGTAGTCCCTAATATCATAAGGAAACACTGAGCAAATTATTATACTAATATATTATGTATAGATTAGTTCTTGAAAATAATTTGTTAACAAAATTTACACAAAACAGAATCTGAATCTATCGACACGGCTGTACCAAAAACATCATAACTCAGTCATACAAACTCCAAATCAGGTAAAACCAGTGTGTTTTGAAAATAGACACAATTATCTACAATTCACTTATAATTTCCAAGTTGAGATTCGGACCTTAGCATGGGTGAAAACAGCAAGCAACACAGAACAGACTGCAACATACAGATTTCACACCTCTACTTAAAAAACACTATAATTTCCACGATATTGATCCAAACTTAATCAAACTTGAAATACAACCTACTAATCATCTAAACATCATGTTTTAAGGTTTATAACATGTCCAAGCCTAATAATTCTCACATGGGCAATCAATCAAACACATAACATGCAATATGTCACATACACGAACAAAATCAAGTTTGGGTGAAACCTATCAAACTTCATGTCATAAGTCTTCTATGGCCAAATTCAACACAATAGAGACAAACTCATCAACAAAAATACAATTTTTGGTTGTCTTTAGACCCAACTACTCTAAGTGTGAACTTTTTAACTTGTATCAACCTAATAAAATTATGTACAAGTTACTTGCCTCTTAATGGAGTGAAACATGAAGAAAATAGTCCTAGCAACAAAACCCAGATGCGGAATCCTTCCAAGTGCAAATCCAAGCGAACCCACGAACCAAAAAAGCCTTACGGACGATCTCCTCGATGCAACGAACGAAGGGACGAATACCCACTTCAAGGGACACCAAGAGGAGGGTTTTGTGATGATTTTTACTGATGGTGGTGCTGGTTGGAGTAGCCGACCACACAAGGAAGAGGTTGATGGAGTTGTAGGGTGGAAGGAATATGGTGGAGTAGGGTTTATGTATGGATGGAAGTATGGTGGAGGCCAGATTGGATGGAAGAGGTGGGGCTCGGTTTGGTAATGGGGAAGTGCAGGCCGGGATGAAGAGGAAAGAAAAAAAAGGGGGGCCGGATGTGTTTTGGGAGAGGGAAGAGATTAATAGGGATTAGGGTTAGGGTTTATTAGGATTAGGATATTATATAAGGAGATTAATTTGGGCTAATGGGTTGTGGGTAACATTATGAATTAATAGGTATACAAATGGGTAATGGGTATTGGGTCAAATTCAAATGGGGATACAATATATAGTGAGTTCTATGGCTCCTAAAAATCTCCTTAAGGGTCAAAAATTAAAATTTGGGTAAATCACCGTCAAAAATCCATCACATCACCAAAATAAATAATAAATATGAACAAGGCCAAGAAAATGAGAAAAAGAACTCAAAATGGCGAAAATGAACAAAACGACAAACAATCAGCACAATGAGGTCAAAAATGAAAGAAAAATAATATATATTGAAAATAATCCAATATACGGTTCCGATAAATACAATAGCTATAAAAATACACCAAACATGAAAAATGCACTCCAAAATACATAAAATAAAAAACAGGGGTTACAGATATGTTACAGATGTCAAGTGTTATACAGACAGGTAAACAGATAACAGATGTCCAGTAGCATGTAACAATTAGACAGATAACAGATGTCAAATAACAGTAAACAGGTGATATGTAACAGATATCAGGTTATTACAGGTCTTGTGTTATTACTATCTAGGTAGCACTTCATGCGTCCCAAACTTTTACCATATGTTTGCTACATTAAAACAAGTTACGTTTAGATTTCATATGGGATTCTATAGGGCCGTGTACATAGGTATCAGACAGACATATATCAGATGTAGATCCAGACAGACAGATAGAACCTATGGGTTCTCTTCTGAGTACACCTTCATATAGGGAAATGTGCAGTCAGGGTAATCAGACAGACAAAGTCGTGTATCATGTAGTCATGAACACGTAATAGATAATCCTGTGGGAAACACGGGCCCACTTCCAAGTACACATTTCTATATTATCCAATACTAGATCTTTTTCCTTAACCCCGGCTTGGTTATTTTATTAATATTATTAGACAAACATGTATGTGTCACAAAATAGGGCAAGAATAATATGGTATAAATAGGTAACATGTTCCGATTGAAAGATAAACATGTTCAGGTGAAAGACAACACATAAAAGGATAGAATAACGAAAATTCTAGTTCAGGACAGCAAGATAGCACTACACTAGATCTGGAATTCCTGTTGCTACAAAAATACAAACCTGGATCCGTCAGAAAATCTGGAAAATAGACTCTTGGCCGAATTCAGCAAGTATATATAAGTCATACGGTATTTCACAAAACAAGTCTCAAAACAGGTTTGAATCCAGAAAATATGTTCAGCAGAAATTAGAAGTTTGTATTCACAAGCAGAAAAACAGCATAAAAACTCACTGATTAAATCCATAAAAAATCTGGGGTATTTCCTAGTATGTTTAGTCACAGAAAATAAAGTTTAATAATTTTCCAACATAGATAGAATAGTCAAGAAAAATCAGAAAGCAGCAAGATATGGCAGTTTTGTAGATCTGGAATCATAAACACTGCAGTACTAAAACAGCGATATCTCACAATGTATAAATCGAAATCTATATCTGTCAAATGGGTGATAAAATAGATACAGTATTCTAGAATTCATATTCAATTTTTTTTTATTAAAAGCAAATAGAATCAGGTCGAAATTATATTTCTTTACTGAACAGTATGAAAATTCTGCATGTACAGTAGTTGTTTGCAAGTATAGAATAGTTTATCAAATTTATCAATTAAATCCACAAAAAATTAGGGGTTAATCCCAATCAAGTCCAGTTGTAACCAGAAAAATATTGGATCAAAATATTATCTTTAACATCGGTAGAAAAATAAATTACCATACAGAATACGTGTAAAACTAGATCTGGAATTTTAAACACATCTATAGCAAAATAGTCATAATTCGCAACTCATAAATCGAAACTGAGATCGATCAGAAAATCTGAAAAGTAGACAGAATTCTATATAATTTATGTTCACAAATAATTTTCATATGCTGACCTTACTAGGGTCTAAATTACTGACAAAAATGAGGTACAACAAAAACAGAAAATATCCTTCATGCGCAAAAATAACTAGTTCATATGAAACTCATCCAAAACATAACCAAACATGAATTAGGGTGTACTAGATGTCCAAGCAATATGGTATAGGGTATTTAGCAAGTCTACAATAAGTTATACTACAACGAACACAACCAAGCACACGATATCACACGAACAATATGCATGTATACAACAAGAGGTGGTCATCCATAAGTTATTTCATGTCATGTGTGTAATGAGACAACTATGGGCGGGTCAACACAATAGAGATAACATATAACAGGGATTTTGCACAAGAATTGTCTCTAGAACACAACTACACTACAGGCGGTATTTAGTACTTGTATTACACAAAGAGAAGAATACAAGTTACTTGTCTTATAGCCGACGACAGAAACGAAGCAAGAGCAAGAATAACGGGAACGGAATCCCTAGCAACGAAATCAAACACGAACAAATCACGAACCACTACGAACGCATGAACACAATAATGGACATACAAACCAATGAAACCAAACACGCACACCAAGAGAGAGTGAGGGAGACTGCGACGCTATTGTGTTGTCGCTGCTGGCAGCAGCGATGGGGAAGCACAGTGAGGGGACGACGGCAGCCAGGAAGTGGCTGCCTGCTGTTGACAACCGGAGGAAGAGCGGAGCACAGTGTAAGTTGCTCTTGTTGTGCTGCTTCCGACGGAGAGAGACATGGCATAGACAGGAGGGCGGTGGAGTTGGGCGTTACGAGGGGGCACCGGTGATGGGGTCGGCAGTCAGATGAGGGGGAGCACCAGGAGCCGAAGGTCGCAAGGCAGGGGAGGTGATGAGTGGGAGGTAGGGCTATGCAGCGGTGAAGGGAAACACGGAGGTCGGGAGGAGAGAGAGGGTGGCTAAGAGTTTAGGGTTGATGGGTTTAGATGTTAACAGAAGGGTGCATATATATATATATAGGTATAAAAGATGTTAGGGTTTAGGTAGTAGGTGATGGTTGAAGGGGTAAAGGTGATAACGGGGTGCAGGTAGTTGGGTTTTGAATAAGGTATAGGGTGCAACCGGGTAGGGGGTATCCAATAGGGTTTGAAGATAGCAAATAAATGGGTATTGGGTTAAGTGAAAGATCCAAAATAATGAGATGAACAAAAAATAAATAAATAAATAAAATAGGCTCGAACAATATAAAATAAAGAGGATCAAAATGAATATAGCTCGATCAACAGAGATGAAATAATAGGAGGCAACAGGATCAAGAACTCCAATAAGAGACCACAACACAATAAAATGAATATATTGAAAAAGAAGATCCAATATACGGTCCAAAAAGAGATACACTGAGGATAAATACACAAGAAGAAAAAAAATACACCTAAAAATACAGAAAATGGAAAATAGGGGTTACAAAGGCAGTATATGATCTCCAAAGTTGTCCGCCCTGGCTCTTATCTACTTGAAGACCCGGGTGGCAAGAGAGTACCAACAACATAGAATGCGGAACACTTATTGAAGTACCAAGAGAGTGTTTGAACACCGCTCCAAGTAACTTCTAATCCTAGAGCATTTCTAAGTCTGTTTTTCTTCTTGTATAGTTGATTTTTTCAAATGTAATAATGACTTGCAACTCAGAAGCAGCCACTTAGTCATCTTTAATAAAAGCAGTTTACTTTCTCAGAAAACCTATTGTCTAAATGTTCTGGTTGTCTTACCCCGAAGCATACACTAAGTATAAAAACTCTCTTAACAAGAAGTTCAGAGTCCAACACTTGGTTCGATGCCACCTTAGATACTTGCAAACAAGCAACTGTGAAGTAGCTCACCATTCGAAATTGCTCCCACAACTGTTGAAACTCTCTTAAGAATAAGTTTGGAGTCCATCCCTTGGTTCGATGCCACTTTAGAAACTTGCGAACAAGCAAGTACGAAGTAGCTCACCATTTGAAATTGCTCCCACAACCGTTGAAACTCTCTTAACAACAAGTTCGGAGTCCAACACTTGGGTCGATGCTATTTTAGCTACTTGCGAATGAGCAAGTGCGAAGTAGTTCACCATTGGGAATTGCTCCCGCAATTGTTGAACAATGTTATCAGGTTAAAGAAGCTCGTTCGACTAAAACATTGCGTGAACACCACAAAATATATTATTCCATTAAAAGTAAAGATACAAGTCTTATTCAAAGACTGCTACAAACATTTTGTTCTGCCAAATATGGAGATACAAGTCTTATTCAAGACAACAGATTCCCAAAAAACTCTAAAGTCTCGTTCTAACCCTTCCTAGGAAGTGGTACATTTATTTTAAGAGATACGCGAGGACGACATGCACCATGCCACTCCCTCATGGCCTCCGAAGGGATATCCAAGCCTGCGAGTCGGGCGGTGCCATCAGAGCCCAAAGACCTAGCCGCCGCACCAATAGATGTTCTGCTCGACACGCCGACCTCCCCACTTTGAGCATCCCCAGGATTACGCAAAAAAGGAGGCAACCGAAGTGCTAACTCGTGAAACGATCTCCCTGGGGCGTACTCATCTCGAAGGCAAGAAGTGCTTCTAACATTTCTTCCCTCAGAAAGCCATTGCAGGCGAAGATTCTCCACCTCTAACTCAACAACCCGCTCTTTGAGAGATTCATCTGTCACTCTGAGCTTCAAGAGAGGCACTCGGCCTGAACTAAGACCCCTCGAGACATCGGAGATAGTCCTCCAAAAATGAGTCGCTTTCAGACTCTTCTCGAGCACCACGTCCTTCAATCCGTCCCTCTCGGATCTCGCTTCGAATAAAGAGTGGCGAAGAAACTTGAGCCTCAAACCCTGGATGACAGCCATCGAAGGGCAGGCCTTCTCACCGCCAAGGGGCACTTCGCGAATTCTCTCTTCGAGATGCCTCATCTCGATATCTCGGCGAGCTAAGGTCAACCTCAAATGACCTAACTCTCGCTCCGCTTTAAAAACCATCTTACGAGACCGAGTGAGCCCTAACTTTGTAACGCCTAGCTTAGAGCGGAGATCTGATACCTCGCTACCGTGGGGAAACAAATCAAAGAGAGAAATGTAAAATGCCCAGACTTCGAATAGAGCTACAAGATAGTTCTGAGTTCTAACTCTAAGGAGGCTAAGTACTTGGTCCGAGCAGAGCTACAAAGTTAATCCTAAGTTCAAACGCTAGTAAAATAATGAACTTTAAGCCTCGCAGCCAAATACTGAGTCAAAAAAGTCCATTTCATTTCCAAAAAGAAGATATCCGCCACGACATCCTCCTCTTCCGCTCCTTCTTTTTCTTCTTCTTCTTCACCTGTAACCCCTGTTTTCCATTTTCTGTATCTTGGATGTACTTTCTTTTTTGGGCATTTATTCATATTGTACTCTTCTGTTCCTTCTGAACCATGTATTTGTTCTTTGTTCTCAATAATCAATCTATTGTTTTTCCTTTGACTCTAATTTGTAGCCTTGTATATTTTCTTGATTCCATTTCTCTGTTAAATTTTGTCTCCATTTAAAATTGTTTAATTCTAATTATTTTGTTCATAGCCTATTTAATTACTGTTTAACTCTTCAACCTATATCTCTTGTTGGATCCATTAATAACCCTAAAACCTACTCTATTTCCTCACTAGATCTGTTAAAGCCATACAGCCCAATTACCCTATATCCTAACCGTTACCCCATATAAACCCGTTAGCCCTGTTAACCCTAATATCCCTCTCCATATATCTATACTATTATTAAGCAAAGCTCCATTTTGGTGGCTTTTTAATATCATGCCCCCATAAACATAAAAAGGCTAAAAAAATATAGGGCTAATATCGGAGGTCAAAAATGTAATTTGCATGTATTATGAAAAGAATAAACACATGCATGCAAATGTCAAAATGAATAAATTTGCATGCAATTACTTATGCAATTACTTTGCTGATGAATAAATTTGCATGCAATTACATTGGTAGGAGGAAACTATTAATTTGTTACCATTAATAGTTCCTGTTGACTTCAATGTCTAGGAAGAACGATGCATGTATACTAAGTTGATCAAAATTTAAAAAGTAAACAATACAGAAAAGTTACTGTCTAAACTAATATGTGCATGCCTGTAGAAACCAAAATTGTGCAAATATCAAAATGTCAACTCTGCATGCAATCTCTTCGGTGACCTGCCCCTTCCTCAAAATCCTACACACCTTTAAATATTAGGGCGTGCATTGCACGCGTGCAAATAGCTAGTATATATATATATACCCTGGTTACACATCTACCCTGTTCATCAAATTAAACATTAGCCGATGTTTCCTACTCTCATCCTCTACAACCCATACCCCCGATCACCTCCTAACCATTCTCTCGACCACCCTCCCTGGCTCGTGACCCCACCTCGGCAACAGCCACCGCAGCGCCAGCCCCATGCATCCCTGTGCTGCTTCCTCCCGATGCAGCAATAGCTAATGACCCCCGTCCCCCTGCGCCTATCTCCCCTCCAACGACAGACAGCAACAACAATAGCATCAGCACTGACACCGTCTCACCGTGAGTGCCGTCACCGTACAGCTGCTCTCCCTTCTGGCTATGCACTCATCTTTCCCCTGTTCAGCCCCTTTCCTTTTATGTGCATGTGTGGATCGTGTTCACTCGTTCGTTTGCTTGTGTTCGTGCTCGGAAATCTGTTCTGTTATTCTCTCGTTATCGTTGATTCATCGTCAATTACAAGGCAAGTAACTTGTATTCTTTTTTTTTTGTATATACAAGTACTTAATACCGCCTGTAGTGTGGCTTTTGTGTCTAGATTCATTCTCATGGAAAATCCTTGTAGATCTTGTCTCTATTTGTTGATCCATCCGTAGTCGTCTCTCGCTACACACACAACATGAAACTACTTAGAAATAATTAGTTTTTGTTGCATATATGTATGTTGTTTGTGATCCATTACATATTGTATGAATGTTGCATGCATTATGTGTTAGTCGTAGCATTCTCGTTGTAGGCCTGTTAAATCCCACATACCATGTTGTTGGACATCTATTATACCATGCCTTGTGTTTTGTTTTGTTTTTGGATTTGTCGCATGTGAACTATTTTACTTAATACATGAAAAGATTTCTGTTTTGCTGCTTTCCCGTTTTTGTTCAGTATTTTAGACCCTGTTGAGGTCAGTAAATTAAATTAATTTGTGAATATAAATCATAGAGCTCGTTGTCTGTTTTTCAGAATTTCTGACAGATCTCAGTTCTGGATTTGTGAGTTGCAAGTTATGGTTGTTTTACTACAGAGGTCTAGAAAATTCCAGATTTTGTTTTATGTGAATTCTGTAGAGTTATTTATTTTCAAAATTGATGTTAAACATAAAATTTGGATCTAATATTTTGCTGAGTATAACTAGACTTGATTGGGATTAACCCCAAAACCTTTTGGATTTATTTGATGACATGTAAAAACTATTCTATGCGTGCAAACAAATACTATACTTCAAGAATTTTTATGCTATTCAGTAAAGAACCTCAATTTCAACCTGATTCTACTTGTTGTTGATAAAAACTTTGTGAATATGAAATGTAGCCTATTGTATCTATTTTATCACCCTTTTGACGGATTTGGATTTAGATTTATATTTTGAAATCTATTGCTATTTTAGTACTGCTGTGTCAAGAGTTTCAGATTTATAAATTTGCTGCATCTTGCTATCTTTTGATTTTACTTGACCAGACTATCCAGGTTGGAATATTATTAAATTATATTTGCTGATACTAGACATACTGGGAATACCCCAGATTTTTCTTCATTTTAATTAGAAAATTTTTATGCCGTTTTCCTGTTTATGAACACAACCTTGTGATTTCTGGCTGAACATGTTTTCTGGATATAATTCTGTTTTGAGCCCTGTTTCTGTGATTATTATATGACTTGTATATATTTGCTAGATTCGGCCGGAAGTCTATTTCTAGAATTTCTGACGGATCCAGATTTTCATGTCCGTGGCAACGGGAATCCCAGATTTGGTGTTGTACTGTCTTGCTGTTCAGAACTAGAATTTTCGTTGTCTTACTCTATTTTGAGTCATTCATCACCCGTTCGTATCCTTTATTCAACTTTTACTTGTCTCTTATTATCTTACCATGTTTCTTGACTTGTTTATGCACGTCCATGCTTGCTTTAAATACTAATAACAAGAAACTAAGCCGGGGTTTAAAGGGAAAGATCTAATAGTGGAAAATACCGAAACGTGTCCTCGGAAGAGGATCCATAGATCCTACTTTGTACTTGGAGCTTGATACTTGACACTTGGATACATGCTACATGATACTTGACACACGATTACTTGACACTTGCACACTTGACACGGGATACTTGATACTTGAAGATTGATACTTGATACTTGGAGCTTGATACTTGTCTCTGAGTAGACCGCCCTCTATGATCCACTATGAAATCTAAAATGTAATTTGCATGGTACATGATTACTTGACACTTGTTACTCATTACTCATTTGCATACCACTTGACACTTGTTACATGCCACTTGCACCCATTTACCTTGCCATGCTACTTGTTCAGTTCTTGACTTAGAGTTAGGTACTCTATTTTGCTGTTACATCTTCCATGCTATACTTGCTTCCGTTGTTACTTTATTCTTTTCTATTTCTCTTTACTGTACTTGTTGCCTGCACTACAAGCCGCCCGTAACTTGCGTTGACAGGCGTTTTGTTTCTCTTTCATTTTCCTGCAATTTGTTAAATTGTAGACTTTGGTGACTAGCTGCCTGATGGAGTAGGTGATCAAAGATTCTAGTTGGCTGGATTCTTTCTATATTTATTTATTCTTGTTGCTTATCTTGAATAATTGTAATTCGTTACATGGATATTTGTATTGGGCATTTTGTCCCACACTTGTGTTTTGTTCCGAACTTGATTATTTGAAATTTAGTATTCTTATTTTTGTTTTAAGTAATCTTGTTGACTATATTGTTTCAGTTATTCATGCGTGGTTGATTATTTCTCTTGCACATCTCTTGTTTATTCTTGTATATGTTGTAAAGATCCTTACAGCTTATGAATGGTGAAAGCCATTCAATGGAATTGTGTCGCGTACTCGTATTCCGTATTTCTTTTTGGAAAGCGGGGCGTGACATCGCCTCCACCGGCATCCTCTGCCTCCTCGGCCACTTTGCCTTCAAGAAGGGTGTACAAACTGTACCCCGAGCTGTCGAAGCCGGGGACATGTGCTTCCACATGTTTAAGGGCCCTGGCATAGGACTGTTCCATGTTCGTGCGCATATGCGCTTTCGCCTCGGCCCTAATCGCCTCCGCAGCCACTTCCACTGTCGCTTCCTTCTCTCTCGCCATGTCTTTGGCAGCCTTCACGGCCATCTCCCTCTCCTTGTCAGCCCTCTCCCTTTCCTTGTCCGCCCTCGCCATCTCCAGAGCCGTCTGCTCATTTGCCTTCGCCAAGGTAGACTCGAGAAGGCTAATCTGAGTAGCCTGAGACTCCGACAGATGCTGCTCTGCCTCGTACATCTTTACGGCCTTGGCTCTCTCCGACCGATCCTTGTCACTCGCCGCTTTGAGCTCCTTCTCTTGTTCGGCAAGCTGCTCCAAAAGGTGGCTAAAGTGGCACATGATCTACAAAAAAAAGAGGGAAAAACTGAGTTTAGAGCAAGAGAATTCATATGTTTTGAGAGTCCTAATAACTACTCACCGACATGGTCGCCCCGGCAATCTCAAGCGCATCGTCGCCCACGATCCCCACCTTCAACGCTGCTCAATCCTTCGGGGTTGGCAAGTGACGAATCGCCCGCATGCTCTTGAAAGAGTCCCCTAGGAAGCCGTCATGCTTCATCACTCGTCAATCAGGAACGAAGAACCTCTTATGCTCCTCGGTGAGAATTGTCTCCTCCTCGATAGTAAGTGGTGGCACCTTGTGCGCCAGTGCAGCATCGAGGGTGAATTTTTCCGCTAAGGGGTCAGGACGGGCAAAGAGGACAAGAGTGACAGACGGGGCAGACGGAGTGGAAGAGGGGGATTCCAAGTTAACCACCGGGGTTGCCGCCACCGAGCCCTTCACAGTTCGGCCTGACGATGGCCCCGCCACCGTTCTCTTTCTCTTCTTGCTATCAATTCCCTTCCCACCTACTCCTCTTCAATCAAATAGCATCGCTCGGAAATCCATATCAGGGGCCTCTACAGGAACAGAGTCCAAAAAATTAGCGCACGAAGAAAGCAAGATTAGAAGAAAGTAAAAACAAAGGAAAATATCTGAAGCATACTGGGGTCGATCAGACTGAGACCCCCACCGAAGAGGACCTCCTCGGTCATATCCTTCCAACTCAAGGTAGGGCGACCGAGGAGTTTCGATACGACCTTATCTTCCTCCGGATTCAATATGGGCTCGGCCTTTGCCCACCTCGGCACATCCTCCCTCCATCTAGTAGGAAAATTCCACGGTTTGCTACCTTGGATCAGGAAATATTTCTCTTTCCAAAACTTGATGTAGTCTGGGTTCACGATCAATTTAACACCCCACCGTGGCGAAAAATAGTACCGGTACTCCATTTTGCTCATGTGATTGACCCGATAAAGACTTCAGAGGATGCTAAGCTGGGGCTCAACTCCCACTACTTGGCACTGGAGTATGAAGCCAATGACATGCCGCCACATGTTTGGCATGTACTGAGCAGGACTCATTCCATCCCACCGCAATACCTCAGTCACGAATGGCAGTAGGGGTAGACGAAGACCGGTGTTCAGCGCATCAAATGGGAAGATGCACGTATGTGGCGAGGTTGCCGAACACGCTCGGAATCCCAGACCCGGAAGACGAAGGGTAAACTCTACCGGTATCATAAAGTGTAATATCCCGGTTGGATATTATATTTGTATTATAATTATTTTGAAAATTAAAATATTTCTTATGGACATTACTTAATTTTAATAAATAATCATTATCTGTATATATATACAAGTAATTTTATATATATATATATATATATATATATATATATATATATATATATATATATATATATATATATATATATATATATGTATTGTATCGGTTTTGTGCACTTATACAAAATTCTATAAAATGCGTTTTTGAGAAAATATCTGTAATATCCCTTCCTGATATTAAAAACTATTATTTTGTTATTATTTTATTATTATATTCAGAATTTAAATATTTTCGGTGGATATTTGTAATTCCTATTTTTCGTTTTTCGTATTTTTCATGTAATTTTCTTCTTCGTGAGTATTTGTACTCTCTTGCGTTTTTCTTAGACAGTATATTGGAGTTGTTTTCAATATATATTCATTTTATTTCATTTTGAGCTCTTTGTGTCTGATTTGTTTTGTCTTTTGCTTCGTTCTTCATCGATTGTAGTTTTCCTCTTTATTGGATTCTATTTTATTCTTTGGCTCGTGTTTTGGGTGATCGTGATTTCTTTTGCCTAAGCCTATTATTGATGATCCTAATTGCGATTTTAAACTAGAACCTCAGGATTATCCCTAAACCCAATTGATTACCCAAATCCCAATACCCAATCTCCTAATACTACTCCTAATAAACCCATAAACCCAATTACCCAACTATCCTACTACAAACCCTAATCACCCCCCTATATAAACTAATTCCTATCTCTCTTTTCCTACCGAAACCTAGCCACCGTTACACCCTAAAACCCTAACCCCATTACCTTGAACCCTCATACCCTGTGCAACCCCTACCGCTAACCCCCACTTCACCCTCAACCTCCCGATCCATCACCTTGAACCCATTACCGCTACACCCATTGCTCCCTATTGCTACACCCACCCGTCGCTGATCACCCAAGCCCCTTGCCGTCCATCTTTCCATCTCATCTCTCCATCGCTTGCTCTCCCTCTCGGCCTCTGTTTCAGCGCCGATCGACAGTAACAGCAGCAGCAGCAGCGATGCTAGCCAGTGCCAGTGCCGCCGCCACCGTTGTTCCCCTCCGTTCGTCCCCTCACCGACTGCAGTTGCAACAGCGACAGTCACCGCCGCCGTCCGTTCCGCCATGGTCTCTCTCTCTTGGTTGGTTTGCACGTGCCCGTAGTTTGCACATGTATTTGCTTTGGTTCGTGATTTGCATTTGTGGGTTTTGCTTGTTGTGTTTGGAACGAGTTTATACCATGTTTGATTGTGATTGGAATGAGTTTTGTGTGGTTTATGTTGGTTTTGTTTTCAAGAGAAAATATGTATTTGTCGATGATCAATTTTGATTTGTATTTTAGACCCTATTAAGGTCAGAATTCTTAATTTTTGTATTTGACATGAATTGTAGATAAATCTGTCTTCTTTCCAAACTCTCTAACCTTGATCGATTTCGTTTTCGTATGAGTGAGTTATGGCTATTTTACTACAGAGGTGTATTCTATTTCAAGATTTTGTTTCTTGATGATTTTGATGATTAAACTATTTTGATACTAGTCCTAATTATATTATTTTGATCTGAACCTTTGCACAGTATTTCTATATCGATTTAGAGATTACCCAGAATTTTGGTGGATTTTATTGATAAGTTTTATACGTCGTTTCATGCTTGTTTATGAAAGCTATACTTGCTGTATTTTGCTTGTTGTTCTGTAAAGAATCGTATTTTCACCCTATTTCCTTTTACTGTATGGAAAATATATATGAAATATAAAAGTTGGCTTATTTTGTCTATTTTCATCTCTCCCTTTGACGGATTTGGATTTTGTTTCACGGTTTGCGAGATATTGCAATTTTCGTACTGCAGTGTTGGGATTTTCAGATTTGCCAAACTATCGTTTCTTGATGTTTTCTGATTTTTGTTGACTAAACTAATTTTACTGAAATATTATGAAACTTTATATTCTGATACTAGACATAAAGGGGATTACCCCAGATTTTTTCTGGATTTATTTGAGGAGTTTTAATATTGTTTTCCTATCAATGAATACGATTTACTGATTTCTGGATGAACGTATTTTCTGGATTCAAATCAGTTTTGAGTTATGATTTTATGAAATACTATATGGTTATATATAATCGTTGGATTCGTGTGGAAGTCTATTTTCTAGATTCTTTGACGGATTCAGATTTAAATTTCTGTAGACTGTCTTGCTGTCCTGAATATGAACATACACTATTTTGCTCGTTTATGTGACCGTATATCATTTATGCATGTCTATTTGTTTCCCTGAACCTAATACTGATTGTATCATGTTAGTTTGATACTATTTCATGCACTATCATGTCTATTGATAACCATAATAAAATTGATCAAGCCAGGGTTTCTTAAGGAAAGATCTAGTAGTGGAAATTTTGGAAACGTGTACTTGGAAGGGAACTAATGTTCCATACTGTTACTGTTACTATTACTGTTACTGTTACTGCTACTGTTACTGTTATTTTTACTGCTACAACTATTGTTACTGATACTTGAGTACACTGCCCCATTATGGTCCACTATGAAATCTAAAAGCGAAACTGTTTTTTGTAGCAACCATGTGTTATATTTTGGGGCGCATGAAGTGCTACCTAGCTAGTAATACACAGAAGACTGTAAGAATATAAGACTGATACTGTTAGACTGATACTGTTAGACTGATCTGTTGGACTAATACTATTATACTGTTACACTGACATACTGAGCTTACTATTACTAGACACTGTTAGTTGCCGTATGACACTATACTTGACACATCCATTTGTACTGTTATTATACCATGCTAGTTGACTTTGTTTTACTGATTCATGCTAGTCATTACTGTTGATGCATCATACCATGCTATATTTATTTCTGCTTTCATCTTAGATTTGGCTATTCCATGTACTTGTATCCTACATTATAAGTGGCCTGTAACTTGTATTGACAGGTATTTGTTTTCTTTTTCCCTCTCCTGCAATTATTAATTGCAGATCAGGATGGTCAGCTGCCCGACGGCATTGGCGAAATGAGATATTAGTGATGGATTCTTGCTTATTAGTATTACTATTATTGTTGCTTTGAATAATGTATTTTGAGTATTTTGATGACTACTTTGTATTTTCGGCAATGGGACGCAGGATTTTGTCTTGTCCAGATTCTGATTTATTTGAGCTTAATGTGTTTTGTTTCAAGTAAATTCTGTTGGTTTATTAATTCAATTATGCATGTGTGGTTGACTCTTTTGCTTTCGACTCTAATTACTTTGTGAGATGTAAAGATTCCTGAACAGCTTATGGATGATGCAAATCATTCGTAAGTCGCGTATCCGTATTCCGTTTTCTTTTTAGGAAGCGGGGCGTGACAATATTACCCGGTTTAGTTAATAAACATTATATATATACTAGGTTTGCCCATTGACACGTGCCTACGGCACGTCTTCGGAACGGTGCACCTTATTTGATCATATAAAATAGTTTTGGAGGTCCAGCAAATTAATTGAAGTAGCAAACATATTATATGAGAAATTTTTGGGGGTCCAGCAAAAAACATAACATATGATTTTTTTTGAATTTTTTGAATTATTTTTAAAGTTTTTAAATTTTTAATTTTTTACTTTTTTACTTTTTTTTTTACTTTTTTACTTTTTAATTTTTTAAAAATTTTTAAAAATTTTATTTTTCTTAATTTTTTAATAGAAGAGGGAGGGAGAGAGAGAGAAAAAAAAATTAAATAAAATTAGGAGTGCTTTTGGGTGGGGATTTGAATTTGAGTTTTAGGGGGAAACTTTGGGGGGGGGGGGGGAATATGTTTTGTGAGGTTAGATCTGGGCCTTTGATTTTTTGGAGGATTGAAGGAGAGCCACTTGATAGCTTTCTTTGTGTTTTTATTAGATATATATATACACTAGTATGTATATATCTGTATTGTACCAAATTGGTACTGTAATATTCCGAGCCGGTAATAAAATTATTTTTATTATTATTTCTGAATTAAAATATTTTTGGTAGAAATTATTCGTTTTAACTAATAAAAATTATCTCTATATATATATATATATGTATGTATGTACATATACTGTATCTATTTCGTATGTTTGTACGAAATCATGTAGTATGTGATTTTGGAAAAATGTCTCTAATTTTTTTATCAATCATGATCAAATGAAGGGTTAGGATTAGATTAGGGTGTGATTGCAATATTTATTTGCAAATAAACCTCAAATTTGTTGAGCCACAAAGAATGAGAACACTTGGGTTCTTCTCATCCACAAAACCCCAACCCAACCCTCTTCTCCTATAACCCCCCCCCCCCCCCCATATGGCCGGCCACACACACCCAAGGGAAAGAAGCCCCTTTTCATTTTTTTCCTTCATCTCATCTCATTTCATTTCATCTTGTTCTCTTATACTTCTACTCCTTCTACTAGTTTTAAATTAGAAAGAAAATTGAGAAGAATAGAAAAGAAAGAGAGATCAAAATCAAATGAAAAAGAGTGAGTTCATTCTTGAGGTTGTTCTTGAAGATGAGCAAGAATAAGGAAGGAGAAGGAAGAGCAAAGCAAGTCCTTCCTACAAAGTTTGGGTGGGGGTTCTCAACTTCTTCGTTATTGCTTTGTTGTTTTATTTGCTTATTATGTGAAGACCTTGGAGTCATTTCATGTGCATATGATCATCATGGACTAGAATAAACTTGCATATAAGATTGAAGTGGTAGAACACAAATATAAACTCTAAAAACCAATCTAAATAACTAGTATGTTGTTATTATGCTTATGAATTAATTACTTGTGCTAAAGTTAGAAATTTTGACTCCAAATTAATTTGAGAGCTGCTTGTATGTCTTACTACCATACTCTAATTTTTGCAGACTTTTTTGGTTTAATTTGATAGATCAAACAAACGTTTCTTCCCAAAAGAGTGAGCTTTTAAGCAAAATGATGTTTTGGTTAATTTTTGCATTTGTTCAAAGAGTAGAGATTTGAATTCCATAAGGAATCTGAGAAAGTTGTTAACTAGGAAGTTGTAGTAGATGTTCTTATCTTTCAAAAAGTCCAATTTTGTTAGATTCCGACAAGTATAGCAATGGCTATGACCTTTACAAGTTTCAGCTTTGTGCTGTCTTTTGTTGTTCTTGAATTTTGTTCAAAGGACAGAGATTTGAATTCCGTAAGTAATCTGAAAAAGTTGTTAACTAGGAAGTTGTAGTTGATGTTCTTAGCTTTCCAAAAAGTCCAATTTTGTTAGATTTGAATTCCGTAAGAAATCTTGAATTTTGTTCAAAGAGCTGGATTTTGAGCTCCATAAGGAATATGAGAAAGTTGTTAACTAGGAAGTTTTAATAGATGTTCTGGGCTTTTCAAAAAGTCCAATTTTGTTTGATTCTGATAAGTATAGCAAAAGTTATGACTTTTACAAGTTTCAGCTTTTGTTGTCCTTTTAGTTGTTCTTAAAATGTGTTCAAAGAGCTGGATTTTGAGCTCTATAAGGAATCTGAAAAAGTGGTCAACTAAAAAGTTGTAGGAGATGTTCTTAGCTTTCCAAAAAGACCAATTTTGTTAGATTCCGATAAGTATAGCAAAAGTTGTAAGCTTTACAAGTTTCAGCTTTTGTTGTCCTTTTTGTTGTTCTTGAATTGTGTTCAAAGAGTTGGATTTTAAGTTCCATAAATTATATGTGAAAGTTGTTAACTATGAAGTTGTAGTAGAGGTTTTCAACTTTCAAAAAAGTCCTATTTTGTTAGATTCCGATAAGCGGAGTAGAAGTTATAATCTTTACAAGTCACAGCAGCTAGCCTTTGGGCTGAAGCTTCGCTATTTAGGTTGTTCGAGGTTTTTATACCTCTTACTGACAGAATCTGAGAAGGTTGTCAACTAGAGAGTTGTATTAGAGGTTCTCACCTTTCCAAAATGTCCTATTTTGTTAGATTCCGATAAGCGGAGTAGGAGTTATGACCTTTATAAAGTCACAGTAGCTGGGCTTTTTGGCTGAAGCTCGCTGTTTAGGTTGTTCGAGCTTTTTCTACCTCTTATTGACTGATTCTGATAAGGTTGTCAACTAGAGAGTTGTAGTAGATGTTCTCAACTTTCTAAAAAGTCTAATTTTGTTGAATTCCGATAAGAGTAGCATGTTTAATTGCTTCTAGGGTGTTAGAAAACTTTTATGTTGCCTTTGTGTATAAAAGATCAAGTTTTGCTAGTAGCATATTATTTTGCTTCTAGCTTGTTAGAAGACTTTTATGGTTGCTTCTGTATGATTCATTTGTCGCATACATAGCCAGTTGGCTCGTATGTAAGTTATTTTTCTCGTATGTAGCTTATTAGCTAATACGCAGTTGTTGTGCTCGTCTATGGTGATATCATTGCCCTAGGGGCCATCGACTATCAAGACGTGTATTTATTTTAATCCTCGTGGACTGTGGACGAGTCACCCCTTGTGCACCGGTAGATTATAACCGGTGTAGGCGGGCCGGGAGTGTAGACGGAATCCAACTTCAGGGTAGTAGCATGCGAATACATTCGTATTGCTGGGGGTCTTGGATCGATAGGCCATGAATAGGATCCTTTGGGATTCTGATAAGTTTAGGTTGAGCACCTAGTAGAATTATCTTGTGAAGTCTAACTTAAGACCTAGCATGTTGTGTTAGTATTGTTATCATCCCTCGGATTGTTTAGGATTAGTGAGATCGTTAGGAAAGTAACTTATGGCTATTACTACTTAACCTTTATTTATTATCATTTCGCCGAAGGGAGAGAGTTGGTATTAAGGGTGATACCTTATGATCCGACCTATTCTATAAGCCAACACTAGGTGGTGTAATTGGTTGTACCCTTTCTGCAAAGGGATATGGTCTGTGCCTTCTCACGAGTGGGGAGCACGGGATCCGTTTCTCGTCTGTAAATTTCTGAAGTGCCATGATAAGGGCAGGAAGCTTCTTGTCAAAGCTAGGGGATGGACCCCCGGAATTCCGTCATGTTCTATATCAGGAAAGGAGAATAGGACATAGACTACGGTCTATGAGCTAGGGGACCACAGGGGATGCTTCGAGCTAACTTGTGTTCTAGTTAACTCCGAGGGTTCGTCAGACTTTTGAGTGAGGTCCGGTACGCCGGGCAATAGTGGCAAATGGAGACCACTATATGACTGCGAATGGCGGGATTAGACCATTTCAGGGCAACCTCATCAGTCACGCTATATCTTCATAAACAGGTTGAGTACAAGAGTAGAATTCATGGCATGGGTTCAAATCCTTATATATGAAGAAATGGCTTGTTATGGGCGTATGTAGTATGGGCTGCATACTGTTCCGGAGACTTGCTTGCATTAGAATAAGTGCATCATTGCATTTGTTAATCTTGCATTAGAGTCTAGTCATAGCATACACAGACACATCAATTATATATATACTTTTTCTTTTCATCAATCTGTTTGTTTATAGTTGAGAATCGCTGCTAGTCATTAGCCTTAAAGCGTCAGTATATGTACTGACGTACCCACTTCAATAGGTACTAGACTGCAAAACTACAGGTACAGGATTCAGGAGGACTCAAAGCAAGAGAAGCAAAGTGTTGATTTGTTTCAATTGTAATATATGTTGGTTACTATTGTTTCAATTGTAAATTTATTTATGTTGAGAAGTATTCAAGTGAATGTACCAAGTGTTATATATTATTCATTGTACTCAGATGTAATTTTTATTAAAAGCTTGTAACATTGTATTTATTGATGATATTTGGTTTATTCGAAGTCGGGCGAAGAACATGCTGAGCACTTAGCAGAAGTATTGAAGAAGCTGCAGGAACAGGACTTGTATTCCCAACTATCGAACTGTGAATTTTGGAAGTCAGAGGTAGCATTCCTTGGTCATATCCTTTCTAAGGAGAGAGTTGGCATAGACCGACGACCGTGAAGGAAGTCAGGAGCTTTCTTGGTTTGGCAGGATACTATAGGAGGTTCATTCAGGACTATGCTCAGATTGCAGTTCCGTTGACAAGACTGACCCGGAGGAATGTGAGCTTCACTTGGACAGAGAAGTGTGTGGCAAGTTTTCAGGAATTGAAGGAGAGGTTGACGACAGCACCTATTCTAGCTTTTCCGCAAGCTGGGAAGGATTATGATATCTACAGCAATGCATCACAAAGGGGTTTGGGCTGTCTCTTGATGCAAGAAGGGAAAGTTATTGCTTATGGTTCGAGGCAGCTGCGTCCTCTTGAGAAGAATTATCCAACACATGATTTGGAACTGGCAGCTATTATTTTTGCCTTGAAGCAGTGGAGGTATTATGTATATGGAGAGAAAGTCAACATGTATACTGATCATAAGAGTTTGAAGTACATTTACCCGCAGAGGGATCTAAATCTTTGGTAGAGAAGATGGCTAGAAGTGTTAGAAGACATTAGTCCAGAGATCAAGTATCATCCGGGCAAGGCGAATGTTGTGGCAAATGGACTCAGTCAGAAAAGTAGCTTGTCAAGTTTGATTACAGTTCAGAAGGAGTTAGCAGAAGAGTTTGATGTAACATCCCATAATTTCAAAGAGACTATAATAATATAGTAGCATATAAATATATATATATATATATATATATATATATATATATATATATATATATATATATATATATATGAAGGCAATGGCAATTGTGTAAATATAGTGAATAGTAGTAAAAAGGGGGCTCGCGGGTTGTGTAACAGCCAGATGTTGCTGTGCTTGTGAGAGTGACGTCACCGTGATGTCGCCGTAGGGGGCTCGCGTTGCTGTGTGAAAGATAGCGGCAAATTGTCTTTGACAGCAGTGACGTGGCACAGGGGCCCACCATGGTGGCCTTTGTGTACACGAGAAATAAAAAGGAGGATGTGTATGAAAATAATTCTATATCGGGAGTAAACAAAGAATAAAATATTAATAAATAATAATGCCTATGATCAAGAGTCACCAATCCAGTTAACCACCTTTTGAGTGGCAGCCTGTGGTGGGCAGTTGTACTATACTATAAATAATTTGTCTTCTAAATTGTATAAATTGTATAAATTGTCTGAGCTAGGGGCAGGGGCATTACATTTCATCGAGCAGGTATTGAGTTTGTACTGCATGATTTGGGAGCATCTTTGGCTCAGTTGAGACTTCAACCTTCATTAAGGGAACAGATTATTGAAGGTCAGAAATCAACTGCAGAGATTCAGAAGATGTTACAACAGATTTCCGAGGGCAAGCTGTCAGAATTCCGTGTGCAGGATGGAGTGTTGTGGATGGAGGAAATATTGTGCATGCCCCGGAGTGTAGATTTGAAGGAGAGCATCTTGCAGGATGCACACAGACTTTTTTGTCAGTACATGCTGGGGGCACAAAAATGTACAAGGACATCAAACAACACTTTTGGTGGCTGGGAATGAAGAGAGATGTGGTAGACTTTGTGCGATGTGTTTGACTTGTCAGCAGGTCAAGGCAGAGAATCAGAAGCCAGGAGGCTTGTTACAGCCACTGCCTATCCCGGAATGGAAGTGAGAGAATATCAGCAAGGACTTCATCACTGGGTTGCCAAGGAGTCCGAAGGGCAACGACTCGATTTGGGTTATTGTGGATCGTTTGACCAAGTCGGCTCACTTCTTGTCTAGAAAGATTACTTAGTCGTTGGAGAAGCTGGCAGAGTTGTACATTGATGAGATTTTCATACTTCATGGGGTTCCCGTGTCGATTGTTTCTGACAGAGATGCATGGTTCACTTCGAGGTTTTGGAAGAGTTTGCAGGCAACTCTTGGTACCCGAACTGACTTCAGTACTGCTTTTCATCTGCTAACCGATGGTCAGACAGAAAGGGCGAATCAGGTATTAGAGGAAATGTTGAGGGCTTGCGTCATGGATTTTGGTGGCAGCTAGGAGAGGTACTTGGCATTGGTTGAGTTCGCTTATAATAATAGTTACCATGCAAGTATCGGTATAGCGCCATATGAGGCTTTGTACAGGAGGAAGTGCAGAACACCCTTCTGTTGGTATGAAGTTGGAAAGAGACAGTTGTTTAGGCCAGAGATTGTGCAGCAGACATAAGAGAATATCGAGTTGATTCGAAAGAGCTTGGTCGAAGCTCAGAGTCGGCAGAAAAATTATGCAGATATTGGAGTTTGAGGTTGGGGATGTTGTTTTCCTCAAGGTGTCTCCGACTAAAGGAGTGATCAGGTTTGGGAAGGGAGGCTAGTTGGCACCACGATACATTGGGCCATACAGGAGCTTGAAGAGAATTGGCAAGACGGCGTATAAGTTGGAATTGCCGGAGGAGTTGGCATAGGTGCATGATGTATTCTGTAGCACCCCAAATCCATACATTGGGAATTTAAGACACAATCCAAGATTCGAACTTCGCATAGTCACAATCACAGAAAAATTCAAGAAAATTAAAACTTTTATTCCATGTAATAGTTATAATTACAAGTGTTACAATGTCCATTTTACAAGATTTACAAATTTACAAATATCACTTAAATATTGTCACTTGGATGCTTGGACTAACTCGAGCTCTGCTGCACCTATCGATGGGCTACCGACACATAAAAGGTGGGTAACGTCAGTACATATACTGACGCAACGCTGATAATAGCAGCGATCTCCAAACTGGCAACAACAAATCATTATTTATGCAGAAAAGAAAAAGTGATGTGAAATAAAGTGATCAATGGATTGGGGTTATAATGTGTTGTATGTCATGATCTAACAAATTAAATGCATCAGTCACATGCCTTATTCTAATGCAAGCAAGACTTTGGGAAATGCATGCATCCCATACATATGCCCCAAATCTAGAAGTCTGTCTCCAATCTTAGGGTTTTAAACCCTCGCCATGCATCATACTCTTGTACTTGTCCTGATCCTAATAGATTTACCGTGTCTGAGGAGGTTGCAATTATTCGGTTCCACTCGTTACTGTAGTAACTCTAGTGGTGATCACGTATTCCATATAGTGCTCGGTGCCCGGACCCCACTCAAAAAGCCGCGACGAACTTACAGGTACAAACCCATGCACCCATGACGTCAAGATCCACGAGACAGCAGCCTCATGGTCTGTTCGTGTCGATGCATATAAGAACATACGGCCTCGAGGGTCAAATCCCCTTATTCGACAGGAGTTTCTCTCCCATTCTTTATCCCAGCTCTTCAGGAATTAACAGATCGAGATATGCGATTTGTGATCTCAATACCTGAGAACACAATCTGTATCCCTACGATAGGAAAAGTACAACTCCCGACTATGGTCTTCTAGTACTAGTGCAAGTTACAAATTTCTAACACATTATTGTTATCCAAAACAAATTTTAATTATTAAAACAAGAAGGGGGATATAGGGTTTCTCCAACTCTAAAATTCCGCCTACCGACCCGTGGCCCCAGCGACGCATTTCCCTGCTCGCCACTTCCCCCATCTTGGATTTAATCCATGTCCACGGTCCGTGTTCACCCTCCATTGGCATGATTTGGCGGCACCAATCGGACATCCAACGTCTAGGCAAAGTTTCCAATTTGCCTAGGGTCGATAGTTGTAGGATATCACTCTACCCCAATAACTAATTCAAGTCACAAACGTCCTCAACAGGAGTTCAACAACATTAAGACGAGTAACATAACAAATTTTCTCCAGTATTAAGACAATTAACCCTTAATCACAAGTGGGAAAATTGTACTTTCCAATAATTAGTCAAAATTTAGAATTTCCATACTAAGTTGATTCTACCCAGAAATTAAAAGGGTCATAACTCTCAAAATATAACTCAGATTTGGGTGTTTTTACCCGTTCTGGAAAGCTAAGAATCTAGGCCACAAATCTCTAGTTGACCACTGTACCAGATTCATCCATCTAGTTGCTCTAAAAAGCCTTACAATGATCAGCCTGTGTGCTCTATGTACACTGGCTGCACCTTACCGATAGCATAAAAACCCACTCGCTCATCGAAATGACACAAATCTGGATTCTATGGAAAGCTGCATATGTCTTCTACAACTTCCTAGTTTGTCATATTTCTAAATTATTTCATTTGATACTGTAAAAGCATTCATCCTTCTCAGGTGTACAGAAATAGATATAAGGTGCATTACAAACAGAGCCTATAGCCAAAAAATTGGTTTCTGTTCCATCTTATAAAAATCATAAATATTAGTATACTTGTAGGAATTCCTTGACACAAGGTTTGTTGGAAAGAATAGAATGTCGACTATAACTTCCTAGTTATACATTTTTTAAAATTTTGCTCAAACAGAGCCATAATGTTCCAATCTCCTCAGTGTGTCAATTCTGACTAAGTTCTGCACAGTGCTTACTTAAAATTTTACAATAAATCACATACATAACCAATGATTATGAAAGTTGTATTTTCAGAAACTAGACATCATCATGCACATCATATACAAAAGATCTCATCTTGATTCCAAGTATTCAATGAGTTCTACGTATTTCAATCATGTACAAAAGTTTCCCTATTTACCAGTCTCTGTCATGAATACTCTTGCTTAAACAAGTTTGAACGTGTATCAAAATCATCAAAATAATTTCAATCTTTTTCTGTAGGATCTAGACTCAAAAAGGATATTACGATAAAAATTTTAGAGATAGATTATGTATCAATAAATTCTCAAAATTTCTTCAAATTCAGTTTTGGTAAAAGACAGAACCAGTCCCTACCTTACGACCTAGTCAACCAAAGTGATTTTTTTAAAATAGGAAATTAGGTCAGAAAAATCTAAAATAATTCATGTAGCCTCAATACATGTATAAGTTCTTGCGGTAAAAATTTCAAGGTCAGACTCTTTCTACTTTGCTCTCCGGAAATTCGAGAATACAAGCATGCAATTGAGTTTTCTGTTTTCAAGTTCAGATTTTGAACAATCTATCTTTACTAATGAGCCCCATTACTATTACTAATTTCCTTCAAAAATCAAACAAGAAACAAGATTTAGAGTTTAGAGAACTGCCCACCCTTCAATTGAAGGTTGGAATGATTAGCTTGACCTTTTTCCTCTTGCCCTCCTCCAAGAATTTCTCCTTTGATCACCTCCTCTTCTTCTTTCTTCAACTCTCTTCCTTTCTCTTGCTCTAGGGAATATTTTTCAAAAATTTTCTGAAATGAGAGTGAGTGAGGTAGCTTAAATGAAGAGAGGGAGAGGAGGGGGTGCTAAGGGCGTGGTCGGCATGAAGGGACAAGGGGTAAGGGGGGGGTTTGAGCCAAGTGGCAAGGTGATTTCTCAAAAACCATGCTCTTGGCTCATGGTTTTAAGGAGATATTTTTCCCATGGCTCAATCTTAGCCATAGATCAAGATGGAGGTGTGATGAGAGGTTGGATTTGAGTGCATTGTAAACATATTTAATGTAGTATCATTCAATTAAATATTTTCATATGTATCATACATATATACTAGTATATGTATTAGTATCAATTCTCTCATTAATATGCACAATCATGAACATAACCATTCATATACACATATTCATATAAATCAAGCAAAATAATTAATAATACAATATATATATATATAAATATTACTCCCTCCTTGGAATCGTTCTGTCCCCAGAACAACACTAGTGGGAGAAATAAAAGAAAAACAAACTCTTAAAACAAATCCGGAAGTGAAGTCTTCATGCGGCTCTCCGGCTCCCATGTGGCTTCTTCCACAAATTGATTCCTCCAGAGAACTTTGACCATTGGGATGACCTTTTTTCTCAGCACCTTGTCCTGACGATCACGTATCCTGACCGGTTGCTCCTTGTAAGAAAGATTAACCTATAGATCTTTCAGAATTTCTGGTAATCGATGGTTCGGATCTGGAACATATTTCTGTATCATAGAGATGTGGAACACGTCATGCACTTGGGATAGCTCGGCCGGTAACTCCAATTTACAAGCCATTCTTCCAAAGCTCTTCAGAATCTTGTATGGTCCAATGTATCTCGGAGCTAACTTTTCGCCTTTTCCAAACCTGATAACTCCTTTAGTCTGTGACCCCTTGAGAAACACGAAATCACCTTCCTTAAATTCTAGCTCTCTTCGGCGGTTGTCAGCATAGCTCTTTTGCCTGCTCTGTGCTCCTTGCAGTCTCTTCTAAATGAGCCCATTCTTTTCTAAGGTTTGCTGTTTGATCTTTAGTTTAAACATCTACCACTCTCCTACCTCGTACCAGTGCATGGGCGTTCTACAACTTCTGCCATATAATGCTTCATATGGAGCCATACCAATGCTTGCTTGATAGCTGTTGTTATAAGCAAACTCTACCATGGCTAGGTATTTCTTCCAATTACCTCTGAAGTCCATAATGTACACCCTCAACATGTCTTCAAGAATCCGATTGGCTCTCTCTATTTTTTCATAAGTCTGTGGATGAATGGCTATGCTAAAATCTGTTCGGGTCCCCAATGCTGACTGTAGATTCTGCCAGAATCGAGATGTATATCTTGCATCTCTGTCGGATACTATCGACACTGGTACTCCATGTAGATTTACTATGTTTTCGATGTAGATTTTGGCCAGCTTCTTAATTGACCAGGTTGTCTTCACTGGAAGAAAATGTGTCGATTTTGTTATTCGGTCCACAATCACCCATATTGAGTCATTTCCTTTAGGACTCCTGGGTAATCCAGTAATAAAGTCCATACTGATATTCTCCCATTTCCATTGTGGAATGGGTAAAGGCTGTAGCAATCCTCCCGGTTTCTGATTCTCGGCTTTTACTTGTTAGCACGCCAGACACTTGGCCACAAATTCTGCTATGTCCCACTTTATCCCTGACCACCAATAGTACTGTTTTATATCTCGATACATCTTGGTGCTTCCAGGGTAAGCTTCCTTCATGATGTCTTCTCTCAACTCCTTGTCTTTCGATACACACAGTCTGTTACCAACCCATAGTGAGCCTTCTCTTATACTGAATTCGTGCAGTTTTTCTTCGTTTACTTGCTTCTTCATGGCTTCGATCTCTCGGTCTTTAGTCTGAGACTTCTTCACATGCTCATTTACGCATGGTTGTAATACCAACTGTGCCAAGACTGCACTTAAGTGCTGTGTAACTACTTCAATGCCTGCTTGTCGGATCTCATCATCTAGCTCCTTCCGGGTTGCTAAAAGTGTAGCTATACTTCTGTTCCTGCTGAGCGCATCTGCTACCACTTTGGCCTTCCCTGGAAGATATATGATTTCTAGCCTGATGTCCTCGAGAACTTCCAACCATCTCCTCTGCCTTAAATTTAGATCCTTCTATTGGTATATATACTTTAAGCTTTTGTGTTCAGTGTATATCTCCACCTTCGCTCCGTAGATGTAATGTCTCCATGATTTCAAGGCGAAGATTATGGCTGCAAGCTCCAAGTCATCAGTCGGGTAGTTCTTCTCATGTGGTCAGAATTGTCTTGATCCATAAGCTATGACCTTGCCTTCCTGCATAAGCACACATCCGAACCCCAAATATGATGCATCACTGTAGATGACATAGTTTTTATCTGCCGAGGCAATACCAATATTGGTGCAGAGATTAATCGGTTCTTCAGTTCCTGAAAACTATCTTCACACTTCTCTATCTAGTCAAAACTTTGATTTTTCTAGGTCAAAGCAGTAAGGGGTACAACTATCCTCGCATAATTCTAGATAAACTTCAGGTAATACATAGTCATACCCAGAAAACTCCTTATCTCTTTTACCGTCTTCGGCTGTGGCCATTCTTTGACTACTTCAATCTTCTGGGGATCCATAGCCACTCCCTCCTTATAAAGGATATGGCGCATAAATGCAACTTCCGATTTCCAGAATTTGCACATGGACAATTTGGCATACAACTGATGCCCTTGTACCTTGCTCAGTACTGCTGTCAGATGTTCAACATGTTTCTCTTATGTCTTTGAGTATAACAAAATGTCGTCGATAAAGACCACAACAAAAGAGTCAATAAACGGATGTAGAATTCGATCCATCAAGTCCTTAAAGATTGCTAGAGCGTTAGTCACTCCGAACGGCATTACTAAGAATTCATAGTGTCTGTACCGGGTCCGAAAAACTATCTTGGGTACATCCTCCTCCTTGACCCGCACTTGATGATATCTGGATCGCAGATCAATCTTGGAAAATACTGTTGCTCCCTGAAGTTGATCGAACAAATTATCAATCCTGGGAATCGGGTACTTATTTCGAACAGTGACCTTATTCAATTCCCGATACTCGATACACCTCCTGGCAGATCCGTCCTTCTTCTTAACAAACAATACTGATGCTCCCCAAGGTGATGCACTTGGTCAGATAAATCCCTTCTGCAAGAATTCCTCAATCTTCTTCTTAACTTCATTCAACTCTACTGGTGCCATTCTATAGGGTGCTTTAGATACTGTAGCGCTGCCTGGTGGAATTGTGATACTGAACCGACATCTCGATGTGGGGGAAGTCCAGGTAATTCTTCAAAAAATACGAGTAGAAAGTCTCTTACCACTGGTATCTTGTTCACCTCTTCAGATACCCATACTTCTTTTGTAGCTCTAACGATCATTGCTCTTAACCTCTTCTTCCCGTGGAACACAAGCACTATTCCTTCAGCTGTGATGACTACCTCCTTCTCCTTACAGTCGATGCTTGCCTTGTGCTTCGACATCCAATCCATACCGATAATGATATCTATTCCAGCAAAGCCCAATTCTAACAAATCGATACTTAGGGTTTCCCAGTTAATCTGGAGTTTACATCATTTATAGCATAGATCTGTAGTGAGAGTTGCTCCTAATGGTGTAGCCACCATTAAGGCTATTTCTGGAATTGCCTCTTGTGTGCATCTTAATTTTCTTAAAAAGATTTTGACACAAAAGAATGAGTTGATCCACTATCGAACAAGAATGAAGCCAAAATTCCATATATATATATATATATATATATATATATATATATATATATACTAGGTTTGCCCGTTGACACGTGCTTACGGTACGTCTTTGGAACGGTGCACCTTGTTTGATCATACATAAAAAAAATTGGAGGTCCAACAAATTAATTAAAATAGCAAACATAGAGCAAAAAACATATTATATGATTTTTTTGAATTTTTTTTTTGAATTATTTTTAAAGTTTTTAAATTTTTAATTTTTTTAGTTTTTTAATTTTTAATTTTTTTTAAAAAAATTATTTTCTTAATTTTTTGATTAGAAGAGGGAGAGAGAGAGAGAGAGAAAATTAAATAAATATAGGAGTTGTTTTGGGTGGGTAATTTGAATTTGAGTTTTGGAGGGAAAATATGTTTTGTGAGGTTAAATCTGAACCTTTGATTTTTGGGGGATTGAAGGAGAGCCACTTGATAGCTTTCTTTGTGTTTTATTTTATATATATATATATATATATAGGTAAAGGCTCCGTTGCACACTACCTTGGTGCTCACGGCGTGAACACTACGTCTTCGGGCGTTCAAATCGAAAATCCGAACCGTTCACATTGATCTACACATCTAAATTAGTCTAAATATGTAAAATCAAATCATTTGAAATTCATTTGCCCATCCATCACGCGACTATAAAAACAATGAATTTCAGCCATACAATTTTGTAATACTTCAATGAATGGGCAAATGAATTTCAAATGATTTGATTTTACATATTTAGACTAATTTAGATGTGTAGATCAATGTGAACGGTTCGGATTTTCGATTTGAACGCCCGAAGACGTAGTGTTCACGCCGTGAGCACCAAGGTAGTGTGCAACGGAGCCTTTACCTATATATATATATATATATATAAAATAAAACACAAAGAAAGCTATCAAGTGGCTCTCCTTCAATCCCCCAAAAATCAAAGGTTCAGATTTAACCTCACAAAACATATTTTCCCTCCAAAACTCAAATTCAAATTACCCACCCAAAACAACTCCTATATTTATTTAATTTTCTCTCTCTCTCTCTCTCCCTCTTCTAATCAAAAAATTAAGAAAATAATTTTTTTAAAAAAAATTAAAAATTAAAAAACTAAAAAAATTAAAAATTTAAAAACTTTAAAAATAATTCAAAAAAAATCAAAAAAAATCATATAATGTGTTTTTTGTTGGACCCCCAAAAGTTTCTCATATAATATGTTTGCTACTTCAATTAATTTACTGGACCTCCATAACTATTTTATATGATCAAACAAGGTGCACCATTCCGAAGACGTGTCGTAGGCACGTGTCAACGGGCAATCCTAGTATATATATACCTGCTACAAAAAGTTTATCCTTCATCAAACTTCCTACAAAAACCCAAAATACAACTTAAAACTTGATTACATTACTTCTTCACATAATCGTGATTACCCCTTCATCATCTTATGCATCCTTCTCGGTCATGGAGAATACTCTTTCCTAACGCATCGGCTTCTTTCTTTTTTCGTTTGTTCCCGACCCTACCTTGTTGTTGCTCCTTGAATTTTAGGGAGAATTTGGCTTAAAGTGCGCTTCTTGTTCACATTGGAAATATCTTTGTACGTTCTTTCTGGGGCATTGATCCTTATAGTTCCCCTGCTCACAACAAAGAAAGCCGCTTCCGGGCTTGTACTATCCCGCCTAAACTCTGGTTATCTGAAACTTCTGGCTCTTGCCAAGCTTCTTGAATTTGGATACTGGGGTGGATCTCTTTCCCTTGTTCCAAATCATAGCTCTTCCTTGCGATGATTGACTCTGACTCATGTCCACCTCTGTTACCGTAGCTTGCCTTACTAGCTTGTCGAATCGGCGGTTGCCTAGCGGAACCATACTTGACCTCAGTCTGGGCCTAAGTCCTTGCTCAAACCTCTGGGCTTTCTTTGTTTCCTCCTGGACCATTTCTGGTGCCTACTGTGACAACTGGGAAAAAATCATCTCATATTCCCTGACAAACATACTCCTCTGCTTCAAGCTGTGGAACTCCATTGCCTTTTCTTCCTACACATCCAAGGGTAGTGTTGTCGGAATTCTTCAAGAAAATCTTCCCAAGTTATTGGACCTTCTCCAAGACCACGCTTCGCAGACTGCCACCATACTCCGACATTCTTCTCCAGCAAGATTGTAGCCAGACGAACCTTGTTGTCTTCTAGAGTCATCATTACTTTGAATATTGTTTCTACCTGACGTAACCAGTCATCTGCAGCTGTTGGGTCGGACTGTCCTTCAAATACCGGTGGTTTCATTCTCTTGAATGATTCCACCATCTTTACCGGGTCTGTGGTTGCGGCAACTCCTGGTGTTCCTTGTGGCAATGCTTGGTTCCTACTAGCTTCCACAAGTGCTCTAATCATCTGGTACACTCGAGCGAATTCTTCTCTCACATCGAGGCAAGTACCATTGGCCCTACTGCCTTCAGCTTTAGTCTGATAGGTCCGGTTGCTTCTTGTTCTTCCTGCCATCAGGATACTAAACTTATATTATTAAAAATATGGAAATTAGTCCAGATATAGAAAAATTATAAAACATAAGTTGTAAAAGCAACATTATGAATAATAATCATCAATTATCTGACTAAAAACCTAACTCTCACAGTGCATCCAAGTCTAATTTTCTTGCTGTGTTTGACTAATATTCGAAGTTGGCTCTCATACCAACTCTGTAGCGCCCCAAACTCCTATACTGAAAATTTGAGACACAATCTAGGATTCGAACTCCAAATTGTCACAGTCACAGAAAAATACAAGAAAATTAAAACTTTTATTCCATGTAATAGTTACAATTACAAGTGTTACAATGTCCAATAGAATTTTACAAGATTTACAAATATCACTTCAATTTTGTCACTAGGATGCTTGGACTAACTCGAGCTATGCTCTACCTGTGGATCGGCTCCCGATACCTAAAATGTGGGGAACGTACATATACTGATGCAATGCTTATAATAGCACCAATCTCCAAATTGGCAACCACAAATCATAATTTATGCAGAAAAGAAAAAGTGATGTGAAACAAGAGATCAATGGATTCGGGTTATAGTATTGTTGTATGTCATGATCTAACAAATTAAATGCATTAGTCACATATCTTATTCTAATGCAAGGAAGACTTTGGGAAATGCATGCATCCCATACTACATACGCCCCAAATCTAGCCGTCTGTCTCCAATCTTAGGGTTTCGAACCCTTGCCATTTATCCTACTCTTGTACTTGTTCAGTTCCTAATAGATTTACCGTGTCTGAGGAGGTTGCAGTTATTCGGTCCCACCTGTTACTGCAGTCACACTAGTAGTGATCACATTTGCCACATAGTGCCCGGTGCCCGGACCTCACTCAAAAAGCCGCGACGAACTTATAGGTACAAACCTATGCACCCATGACATCAAGATCCATGAGACAGCATCCCCATGGTCTGTCCGTATCCACACCCATATGAACATGACGGCCTCGAGGGTCAAATCCCCTAATCCGACAGGAGCTTCTCTCCCATTCTTTACCCCGGCTCTTCAGGATTTAACAGATCGAGATACGTGATTCGTGATCTTAATACCTAAGAATACAATCCGTATCCCTACGACAGGAAAAGCACAACTCCTGACTATGTTATGCTAGTACTAGTGCAAGTTACAGATATCTAACACATTATTGTTATCCAAAACTTATTTTAATTATTAAAACAAGAAGGGTGATATAGGGTTACTCCAACCCTAAAATTCCGCCTATCGACCCATGGCCCCGGTGACGCATTTCCCTGCTCGCCACTTTCCCTATCTTGGATTTAGTCCATCTCCACGATCCTCGTTTACCCTCTATTGGCAGGATTTGCTGGGACTAATCAGACATCCAACATCTAGGCGGAATTTTCCAATTTGCCTAGGGTCTATAGTCGTAGGGTATCACTCTACCCCAATAACTAACTCAAGTCACAAACGTCCTCAATAGGTGTTAAAAAACATTAAGACGAGTAATATCACCAATTTTCCAAGTAGTAAGACCATTAACCCTTAATGACAAGTGGGAAAATTGTACTCTCCAACACTTAGTCAAAATTTAGAATTTCCATACTAAGTTAATTCTGCCTATAAATTAAAAGGGTCATAACTCTCAAAATATAACTCGGATTTCGGTGTTCTTGCCCATTCTGGAAAGCTAAGAATCTAGGCTACAAATCTCTAGTTGACCACTGCACCAGATTCATCCATCTAGTTGCTCTAAAAATCCTTACAATTATCAACCTGTGCAATCTCGGTACACTGGCTGCACCTTACCGTAGCATAAAAACCCACTCGCTCATCAGAATGACACAAATCTAGATTCTATGGAAATCTGGACATATCTTCTACCACTTCCTAGTTGGTCATATTTCCAAATTATTTCATTTGGTATTGTAAAAATACTCATCCTTCTCAGATGTACAGAGATAGATATAAGGTGCTTTAGAAACAGAGCTTATAGCCTAAAAACTGGTTTCTGTTCCATCTTATAAAAATCATAACTATTACTATACTTGCAGGAATTCCTTGATACAAGGCTTGTTGGAAAGCTTAGAATATCTACTATAACTTACTAGTTATACATTTCCTCAAGTTTTGCTCATAGAGAGCCATAGAGTTGCAATCTCATCAGTGTCAATTCTGACTAATTTCTGCACAGTGCTTACTTAAAATTTCATAATAAATCACATACATAAACAATGATTATCACTTGTATTTTCAGAAACTAGACATCATCATGCACACCATATAGAAAGATCCCATCTTGATTCCAAGTATTCAATGAGTTCTACTTATTTCAATCCTGTACAAAAGTTCCCTGTTTACCAGTTCTGTCATGAATACTCTTTCTTAAACAATTTTGAACGTGTATCAAACGTCTTCAAAATAATTTTAATCTTTTTTTGTAGGATCTAGACTTACACAGGTTACTATGATAAAAATTTCATAGATAGATCATGCACCAATAAATTCTCAAAATTCCCTCAAATTTAGGTTTTGTAAAAGACATAACCAGTCCCTGCCTTATGACCTAGTCAACCAAAGTGATTTTTTAAAAATATCAAATAAGGTTAGACAAATCTGAAATAATTCATGTATCCTCCAAACATGTATAAGTTCATGCCGTAAAAATTTCAAGGTTAGATTCTCTCTACATTGCTCTATGGAAATTCGAGAATACAAGCATGCAGTTGAGTTTTCCGGTTTCTAGTTCTGATTTTGAACAATCCATCTCTACCAATGAGACCCATTACTACTACTACTAATTTCTTTCAAGAATCAAACAAGAAAAAAGATTTAGAGTTTAAAGAACTCCCGACCCTTCAATTGAAGCTTGGAATGGTTAGCTTGGCCTTTTTTCTCTTGTCCTTCGCCAAGAATTTCTCCTTTGATCACCTCCTCTTCTTCTTTCTCTCACTCTCTTCCTTTCACTTTCTCTATGGAATAATTTTCAGAAATTTTTTTAAATGAGAGTGAGTGAGGGAGCTTAAATGAAGGGGTGGCCGACATGAAGGGACAAGGGGGAGGGGGTTTGAGCCAAGTGGCAAGGTGGTTTCTCAAAAACCATGCTCTTGGCTCATGGTTTTGAGGAGATATTTTTTCCATGGCTCAATCTTAGCCATAGATCAAGATGGAGGTGTGATGAGAGGTTGGATTTGAGTGCATGGCAAAAATATTTAATGTAGTATCATACAATTAAATACTTTCATATGTATCATACATATATACTAGTATATGATATGAATTAGTTTCAGTTCTCTCATTCATATGTACAATCATGAACATAACCATTCATATACATATATTCATATAAATCAAGCAAAATAATTAATAATATATATATATATAAGTATTATTTTATATATATATATATATATAAGTATTATTCTATCCGGGTATTACATATTCTATGTGTCGATGTTATGGAAGTATGTGCCGAATCAGAATCATCAGTTAGCAGAAGTGCCCGAAGGTCTACAGCTGAACTTGAGCTATAAGGAGCAACCCGTAGAGATTGTTGATCGACGGGAGAATGTGTTGCAGAACAAAGTGATACCCATGGTCAAGGTTTTGTGGAGGAACCAATCATTCGAGGAAGTTACTTGGGAGCCAGAGGATCGCATAAAGAAGAATTTTCCTGGGCTCTTTGTATGATTGTATTCTTTAGGTTGAATTGTATTTCTCTTTGTATGATTACATTCTTTAAATTGTATTTCCATTTATGTGATTGCAACCATTTTGCTTAAATTGTTTGGTCCCTATTAGCAGTAGTTCTGAGCACAGAACTATTCTAAGAAGGAAGTGATGTAACATCCTAGAATTTTAAAATATTAATTTGGTATTAATAAATGATTATTTGAGATATTTTGTGATTTATTATATATTTTTTCTGGAATTTACCTTTTTGCACATGCAAAACACGTGCAAATATTTTTCTTGAAAACTGAAAAGTCAAAAACTTTATTTGGAAAATCTTATATTTATTAGTAGATAATTATTCTGAATTTTCTGGATTTTTACGGATATTTAATGTCATGTTTGCAAATATTAAAAAACAGGACTTTTGTGCAAAATTGCCAATTGAAGTAAAGAACTCCAGATTTCGGTTTTTGGGCTGTGCTTGATGGCCAACCAACTCAGTAGTAAGAGGATTTGTTTTTATTACAAATTTATTTGATAAATCTAACTAAATTTTAAATGAGGATTCATATATGTAAATAAATAAATTGTTAAAAGATATTTCGAAAAGATTTGCAAAACCCTAAATACTCCAGATTTTTGGCCTATATATTGGCTATCACAGCCACCTATTTTCTGCATTACAGCAAGAGTAAATTTTTTTCTTGGTTTTCTTCGAGTTTCAAAGCTAGGATCTTGGATTTTTGCGAATGAGCTTTTGTTATTATTATTATTTCTTCGTCTTCGTTGGTTTCTTCATTGAGGTGGGTGATACTCTACTCTCTTGTTTTTTTATATACATGTTGGCCATGATGGTTATATAGTAGATGCATGCTAGAAGATCGTATATTGATTTGATGGATAGATTTGTTGAATGAATGATTTAAATTAAGTTGTATGATAAAGAATATAGATTAATGGTTGGTTTTCATGTATGATTGATTAAGAACCATAAAGACTTAACACTACTCATGAAAATACTAATCTAGACTCCTTTCATCATGTGAAAAATTGATTTGCTATCAAGTTATATGAAATTAGTATGCATATTGAATATTCGGTTACTGTTCATGCCAGAGTTGTTTGTTTTTTTGAGTTTTCATTGATCAAAGCGTGAATGTTTGTGGAGTTTTAAGTACACAACCAAGTGTAACTAATTAACAATAGGTTGATGTGTATATGAAGAACATGAGAGGTGGATTTTGATGAAAAAGAATCAAAGGTATAAGTAAAGATTGGATTTTTAGATTTTGGGTCTGTGTGTATAGGCCGAAGTTTGGTTTTTGAGATTTTGTGAGTGCCTTGACTGGTTTTGATTAATAGAGGAACTGGGTTTGATAAAACAACATGTATTTGGTAATTTTACATATTATTCAATTGATATATTCATATATTTCAAGTATTGGTTAGTTAAATTAGAATTTTTCAAGTTCTTGAAGCAAAAGTAGGATTTTAATCTCGTTGATGGATTTTGAACTCTTAGAACTATTCTTTTACCTGTATGAACATGAACCATCGGTATTCTATCAAGTAATTTGAAGCAAACATATAGATGTACATATATACTTCTTGTGTGCAATAATCTATTTCAGCCGAAGTAATTTTCCAGATCGAATGACGGTCGACCGCACAAATTTTGAACTAGAATCAGTAGTCGACCGACAAGTTTTTTTGAGTTTTTTTCCTCATGTCAGTCGACCGCCAAACTTTTGTACTGGTTTTGGCAATCGACCGACAGATCCTATTATGAGCTTTTAACTTATGTTCTTCTAATCGTTGTTTCTTCAAACTTACAAATTATTGTTTCTATGTTTCAAATAAGAGTTTTGCTACATACTACTATGCCTGTCAGAGAGCTGTATTTCTAATTTGAATTAAGATCTAAATTGGAATTTCGTTTACCTTTGAAAGTGAAATATTTAGAGATTTCAAGTAATAAATATTTCGTGATTTTTTTTTAAGATTTTGAGAAATTGATTATCTATTTAATTGACGAATTATTCCAGATTTCTATGATAAATCATTTGGGTTTGCAAGAACGTAAAAGAGTTGGATTGAAGAAAATTTGTAATATGAATGAGTTGACATTGAAATTAATTATGAGGAAAGAACTTGTGTTATAATTTGAGCTTGGAGTCTCTAGAGGTTGAGTGGGACCCTTGTGTGCTGGCAGTTGTGATTTTCGTGAAAGTTGAAAGTTGGTGTCTTCGTTCCCAGTTTAGTTGTGTTTAGTCCGGTTGGGTACACAACTCTAGGGGAGATTGTAAAGTAATTAATAATAACCCTAAGGATAGGCAATAGTTGGAGATGTGATGAAATGAGAGCAAACATAGGTAGGGGGGCCTCATATGGTTCGCGAAGGGAGATGGTTTTACTGATTATCAGGATGTGAGGAACATGGGTCCAAATCACTTGCGATGTGGTTAGTCTTCCTGATTATCGGGATCGAGGCGACGTCCATGGGATATTTGCGTGATGAGGTACCATGTGCTTTTGCGGTGTGAGTTTCATTACCTGACCTTCGGGGTGAGAGCACTTGCATTGGGGGATTGATTCCACTAATTACAGGGTCATGGACTAGATACTCACGGGATATCTAAATCTTAAAGTAATCATAGTAGTAGGTTAGTTGGATGGCAAGGGATTGAACCCTATAAAGTGGAGAATGTTAAGGGCTTGCACCGGACATATGTAGAGTGGGATGCATACTCCGACAAGTATGCATTAGAGGTTGGCATATACATTAGTGTTTCTCGATTGTATTATGCATTGGGTCTTTATCTCGTACACTCGACACTTAGCCTAGTTCACTTGATCATTTATGTTTCTGTTATTTCTATTCATGTTTCGTTGTATTTACATGTTAATATGTTGACTTATGAATTTATTATTTATGTTTCGTTAAATCATGTTTCTTTTGAATATCACTCACACCATTATGACTGACCCCTGTAATTTGGGGGTTAGGGTTATCTCTGATGGAATTGCGATGAGTCCCAGGACTACGGATTGGTGTGCGTATCGATCATAAAAGCTTAACAGATTTAATACGTGATCTAACCCTTTATAGTGGAATCTAGGGTTCACGAATTATACCTGCGATGAGAAGAAGATGATAGTTTCTAGCAACCTCGAGCTGTCAGCGACCCCAAGATCTTCTGCAGGTATTCCTTCCTCGGGTTGGACGTCGGGTGGGCGACGGTCTCCCAACCTTTCTTCTCCTTGGCTGACCTCTCTTTCTCTCCTTACGTGAATCACGAATTTCGAGGAAACTTCTTATCTCTGATGATAATAATGACGGCCAGAGAATAGAGGATATATATATAAGGCTACGGCAGGGACCATGAAGAGAAATTACGGTTAGGTCTCCTACGAATCTGGGTATCCCGTGTTCAGCCCGAACACACAACCCAGGCCCATTAAGAATAGCTCGGTCCACTAAAGAGCTATTGTTGCACTACCTTCCTAATCCCAAATTATATTTATGGGCTCCTTTTATTATATGCTCGTTCAGCTCCCCATGTTAAGATATCGAATGTCCGTCTATCAAATTAAGTTACTGACAACTATATTGATCAACATCTTTTATCCTTAAGTAGTACCACTCAACTTTATTTGTCATGTCGGATGTAATCCACCTGCAGGGTTTACATGACAATCCTTATGAGCTCCTTAAGGGGACATCATCAACCCGACGTATCGGGACATGGATTCCTTTTACAATCAACAGCCCATCATACATACAATGCTATTACCCAATTCATAGAGGTTATTGATCCATAATGAATCTCACTCTTTTATGAGTCAAAGTAATGCACACTGCATATACATGTCTGTTATTATATCTGGATTAAGAGCATAAGCATCCATAATAACAGAGGTGTTTGTTCTCTTTTGTAGTCAGTACAAAGAGAACAACCTCAAGTGGTCCTGTTCAATACACACAAAGTGTACTAGTGTAAACCTATAGTCAAGACAGACTAATACCAGATTACACTACAACCTTTCCAATGGATTGTCCAAGTCCGTCTAGGTTGTGAACTATTTATATATTCCATAGGGAACTGATAATATGATCTTCTGTGTGTCACCTCACACCATATTATCAACCTTATAGAATATCAGATACTTGTATTAAGATTATAATAAACACAATATGCAAACATATGCCCATATGATTCTCATTCAAAAAAAAAATAAGGAAATAAAGTTAATACAAAAGTGATGCTTTCATTATATAACCCTAACAATCTCCCACTTATACTCAAAGCATTGCTTTTCAGTATACTGTTACAAATCTCCCACTTATACTTAAAGCCATGCTGCTACGCATTTGACTCCCATTCCCTCAACATGACTATCAAAAGCCTTAGCTGGTAAGCTCTTAGGGAAGGGATCAGCTAGGTTGTCTGCTGATGCTATCTTGATCACAGCAACTTTTCCTTTCTTTACGAAATCTCGTATCAGGTGGTACTTACGCTCAATGTGTTTACCTGTCTTATGGGCTCGTGGTTCCTTCGAATTTGCAACTGCACCACTATTATCACAATAAAGTGTAATAGCCTTAGGCAAATTAGGTATCACATCCAAGTCCAATAGGAAGTTTCTGAGCCAAACCGCTTCTTTGGCTGCCTCAGAGGCTGCCATATACTCGGCTTCCATGGTAGAATCAGCAATACATTTTTGCTTGATACTCCTCCATATAGTGGCTCCACCTCCCAAAGTAAATACATAACCTGAGGTTGATTTCCTGGAATCCCTATCTAACTGAAAATCTGAGTTTGTATATCCCAAGGCAACTAAACTATCTGCCTGGTAAACTAGCATGTAATCTTTAGTCCTTTTCAGGTACTTCAAAATATGCTTTACGGCAGTCCAGTGCTCTTGTCCCAGGTTAGAATGATATCTGCTAACCATGCCAACGGCAAAGCAGATATCTGGTCTCGTACATAGCATTGCATACATTAAGCTTCCTACTGCTGAAGCATAAGGAACTGCTTTCATGTTCTCTATCTCTTTAGGTGTCCTCGGACACTGCTCCTTTGATAGGGCAATTCCATGCCTAAAAGGTAAGAAACCTTTCTTAGAATTTTGCATGCTAAAACGAGTTAGTATAGTATCGATATAGGAAGCTTGGGACAAGCCCAACATCCTTTTCTTGCGATCTCGTAGAACTTTGATCCCAAGGATGTGACCTACTTCTCCCAAGTCCTTCATATCAAACTGTTTGGATAACCATACCCTTACGTTAGATAATACCTTCACATTGTTTCCAATGAGCAAGATGTCATCCACGTAAAGTACTAGGAATACCACTACGTTTCCGTCACACTTTTTGTATACACACGATTCATCTTGACATTGATCAAATCCATAGGATTTTATCACCTGATCAAAACATATGTTCCAAGATCTGGAAGCTTGCTTAAGTCCATAAATGGACTTCTTGAGCTTATAAATAAGATGCTCTTGACCCTTTTTAATGAACCCATCTGGTTGCTTCATATAGATGTCTTCCTCAAGACTTCCATTAAGGAAAGCTGTCTTGACATCCATTTGCCAAATCTCATAATCAAGATGAGCTGTAATAGATAAAAGAATCTGGATAGACTTAAGCATGGCTACTGGCGAAAAAGTTTCCTCATAATCGATACCCTCTCTTTGAGTAAAACTTTTTGCGACAAGCCGAGCTTTAAAGGTTTCAACCTTACCGTCTGATCCTCTTTTTCTCTTATAGACCCACTTGCATCCAATGGCTTTTACACCAATAGGTGGTTCTACAAGCTCCCAGACTTGATTAGAATCCATAGATTCTATTTCAGATATCATTGCTTTTTGCCAAGACTCTGCATCTTTATCTTGGAGTGCTTCATTGTAGGTACAGGGATCATAATCTTGTTCCTCAGGGACAAAGTCTGACGACTCTCCCAAGAACATATATCTATGAGGTTGTATCACAACCCTCCCACTGCGACGAGGCACTATCGGTTGTGGTGTAACATTTGTGACACGTTGTGCAGTTACTGGTGGTACATCCTGTTGTACTGTTGGTACTGAAGTATTTGGTGTCTCACCTCTCAGTTCTTCTAGAACAGCTCTACTTATGGGTTTATGGTTCATCACATAGTCTTCCTCTAAAAATCGAGCATTGGTGCTAACAATGACCTTCTGATCCTTAGGACTATAAAATAAACCTCCTTTCGTTCCTCTTGGATAGCCTACAAACAAGCGTACTTCTGTACGAGATTCCAACTTATCGGCTTTCCCATTCAGCACGTGTGCTGGACTATCCCAAATCTGAACATGTTTCAGACTAGGCTTACGCCCAGTCCACAGTTCTGTGGGAGTAATTGGTACTGACCTAGAAGGAACCAAGTTCAAAATATAAGCTGCAGTTTCTAAGGCATATCCCCAAAACGAATCTGGTAAATTTGAATAACTCATCATTGATCTAACCATCTCCATAAGAGTCCTATTCCTTATTTCTGCTACACCATTCTGTTGGGGTGTTCCAGGTGCTGATAATTGGGATGTAATACCAGCCTTTGACAAATAGTCCCTAAACTCCCCAAAGAGATACTCGCCACCACGATCTGAACGTAATGACTTGATACATTTTCCATGAAGTTTCTCCATTTCTGCCTTGTACTCTTTGAATTTCTCAAAGCACTCAGACTTACGGCGCATCAAATAAATATATCCATACCTTGAATAATCGTCAGTAAATGTGACAAAATATTCAAAGCCACCTCTAGCCTGGACAGTCATGGGCCCACACAAATCAGAATGAACCAATTCCAACACATCTTTGGCCCTATACCCCTTTGCCTTGAAAGGCCTTTTGGTCATTTTACCTACCATGCAGGATTCACAGACTGGTAGTGCCTCCACTTCCAATGAACTCAAAGGTCCATCTTTAACCAGTCTTTGAATCCTTCTTAGGTTAACATGCCCCAATCGCAAGTGCCAAAGATATGTTTGGTTCATACAAGAAGGTTCTTTTCTCTTATTTATGTTAGAAGACATTATTCATTTCCATAAGTTGTATCGTGGGCGAAATAGGATTAATGACATATAGATTATCAACCAATGCACCAGAACAGATAAAATGCTTATTTTTTCTAATAACAATATTGTCATTAAAATAAACTGAATATCCATCCTTAACTAGCATGGAAACAGAAATTAAATTCCTTCTAAGTGAAGGTGCATAAAGACAATCTCTCAATGTCAAAGACTTATTTCTACCAAAAGATAAAATAACATCTCCTATTGCAACGGCCGCTACTCTTGTAGCGTCACCCATAAACAAGCATATCTCTCCATCACTGAGCCGTCTGGTTTCCTGGAACCCCTGCAATGTATTGCAGACATGATTAGTGGCTCCTATATCTACACACCAGGTGCCGGTAGATAACACCGCTAAACATGTTTCAACAACTAGTAAATGAGATATACCTTCTTTGTTCTCCTGTTTGAGAAGTGGACAGTCAGTCTTCCAATGTCCTGACCCTTTGCACTTGAAACACTTGCCTTTCGGCTTTTTCACAGCGCCTTGAGGTCCCATGCCCTTCTTTGCTGAGTTTACTTGTTTCTTTACTTTCTTCTTCTTACCACCTTTCGGCTTAGAAGTAGAGTCCTTTTCAGCACATAAACATGGGCATTCTGCTTGAAGAGAGCTTCAGCATCCTGTAGTTCTTTTGCAAGTTCTGCCAAACTATACAACCTTTTGTTCATGTTGTAATTAAGGCAAAACGAGTCAAAACTTTTAGGCAGAGTCACGAGAATGATATCGACCTGGGTTTCCCCATCGATTTCAGCACCAAGGATCTCCATCTCATTTAGATGACCCATCATCTTGAGAACATGATCCCTTACTGGTGTCCCCTCAGCCATAGATGCTCTCATCAAACTCTTCATAGCAAATTCCCTAGCTGCTCTACTCTGATGTCCGAAGAGTTCCTTAAGGTTGTACATCATATCATAAGCTGTGTGCATGGCCTGATGCTGATGCTGCAGTACATTTGACATAGATGCCAAAATGTAACACCGTGCCATCTCATCTGCCTTTTTCCACTTCTTATAAGCCTCTTTGACCTCTTCATCAGAGTTAGCATCAGGCTTAGGTGGGCATTCCTCATTGAGTACAAATTTGTACTCTTCAGCAGTTAAGACAATATCCAAGTTACGTTTCCAGTCAATATAATTAGGTCCAGTAAGTTTGTTTTCTTTAAGAATCACCATAAGTGGACTGAAAGAACCCATTTTTGAAATCATGAGAGTCACATAAAAAATTATGTAGGGCAAAACTTTTTGAATTAATTAAATATTGATTCCCTCAAAACAATAAAAAAATTCACCAACACCTTAAACACCATGAATTTAGCATGCCACGATAGTGTGGACGTATACAAATTCAATATTTGTTCAAGTAGGTTTTTCCTATTAATTTTACTATCATGTCAACACAACTTTATGACAAATAAAATTAATCTGTTGGTCTTGCTCTGGTCCTACAAATAATAGCAGTGACTTCGATGGGGAGGATACCATTATTTGTATCTAAGTGTATACCATTGCTTAATACTAAGTCCATTATCTTGTATTGAGTTCCTTCAGATGGAGAAGTGAACACATACTAGGTAACTTTCTACAATTATCCCTAAGGAAGTTTGTACTGGTGATCCATAATTATACTCATCCGATATGGAGGAAAGCACTAAAGCCAACACGCAAGTATAATTATATCACCAACAAACCAGCAATGGAGACCGTGGTATTCATGTTAAATGAATTCCCTCTCCCACTTAGTTATTTAACAATGAGGGTTTTTCTACTAGTTAATTTATGTCCATGTTGTCCATTATTAATGTGATCCTAGTTTTTCAAAAAAAATCACAAAATAATAAACATGCATAATCAGAATAAGCAATAATGGCAATAAATTTGAATATAAATATCCAACTATTATGGCCATCTTTCCTGATTCTTTCCCGACTGTGCGAATCCCAAATCTGACCCTGCGCAGAGTTATTCGGGGTTTGACCTGCTGATTTCTTCATCGAAAACCATCTGTCGATCTCCGGACTGCCTAAACACAGCATCTCCTCTGGCGTCAGAAACAGCCACCACCGCCATCACGATCGATCAAAAAAAAATAATAAATAAATAAATAAAATTAAAATTACATCAATTCTATGCCTCCCGAAGGAGTTCACACATAATCTAGATTGAAAAATTAAAATTATAAGCACGATCAACCCTCGTGATATTAATTACATCCACAAAACAACAACAACACAAACAAAACATGCATTGGACCATAATAGTTGGATCTAAGATGCCTGCAAAACCGAGTTAGAACAGATCTACATCTACCGACTATCATACAACGCAAGTTTTATTGGACAACATGGATGTAACAATCAATACGCAGATCCAACCTGGCACTGATACCAATTGATGGAACTGCGATGAGTCCCAGGACCACGGATTGGTGTGCGTATCGATCATAAAGGCTTAACAGATTTAATACGTGATCTAACCCTTTATAGCGGAATCTAGGGTTCACGAATTATACCTGCGATGAGAAGAAGACGATAGTTTCTAGCAACCTCGAGCTGTCAGCGACCCCAAGATCTTCTACACGTATTCCTTCCTCGGGTTGGACGTCGGGTGGGCGACGGTCTCCCAACCTTTCTTCTCCTTGGCTGACCTCTCTTTCTCTCCTTACGTGAATCACGAATTTAGAGAAAACTTCTTATCTCTGATGATAATAATGACGGCCAGAGAATAGAGGATATATATATAAGGCTACGGCAGGGACCATAAGGAGAAATTAGGGTTAGGTCTCCTAACGAATTTGGGTATCCCGTGTTCAGCCCGAACACACAACCCAGGCCCATTAACAATAGCTCGGTCCACTAAAGAGCTATTGTTGCACTACCTTCCTAATCCCAAATTATATTTATGGGCTCCTTTTATTATATGCTCGTTCAGCTCCCCATGTTAAGATATCGAATGTCCGTCGATCAAATTAAGTTACTGACAACTATATTGATCAACATCTTTTATCCTTAAGTAGTACCACTCAACTTTATTTGTCATGTCGGATGTAATCCACCTGCAGGGTTTACATGACAATCCTTATGAGCTCCTTAAGGGGACATCATCAACCCGACGTATCGGGACATGAATTCCTTTTACAATCAACAGCCAATCATACATACAATGCTATTACCCAATTCATAGAGGTTGTTGATCCATAATGAATCTCACTCTTTTATGATTCAAAGTAATGCACACTGCATATACATGTCTGTTATTATATCTGGATTAAGAGCATAAGCATCCATAATAACAGAGGTGTTTGTTCTCTTTTGTAGTCAGTACAAAGAGAACAGCCTCAAGTGGTCCTGTTCAATACATACAAAGTGTACTAGTGTAAACCTATAGTCAAGATAGACTAATACCAGATTACACTACAACCTTTCCAATGGATTTTCCAAGTCCGTCTAGGTTGTGAACTATTTATATATTCCATAGGGAACTGATAATATGATCTTCTGTGTGTCACCTCACACCATATTATCAACCTTATAGAATATCAGATACTTGCATTAATATTATAATAAACAAAATATGCAAACATATGCCCATATGATTCTCATTCAAAAAAAAATAAGGAAATAAAGTTAATACAAAAGTGATGCTTTCAGTATATAACCCTAACAATCTCTAGCCTCATATTTTACAAGTAGGTACCATTAGCATGGAGTTGGGAGCTTATGGTAAATTAGCAAATGTTTATGCACATCTTGTGAAAGGATTGATTATAAAGAGAAAATTGTAATTCAAAGTGTTTAAATTCCGCTGTGCTTTGTAAAAGAGTTGATGAAATAAAAAGTTTTAAATTCCTTGTATTTGGTTGCTATGTTTATGGTTACAATTGAGATTGATTCTGGAATTGTGCCATGTATTTCTAAATTTATTTATTGGAAATTCAGAGCGCTACAGAAGTTCTTCATTGCTATGCCTTGGTCAACAACCTCAGCCTGGCCAACCACGAGGTCCGCCACATTCTTGTGGATAATGTAAGTTCGGTTAATATCATGTTTCTTACTGCCTTCAAGGGGTTGAAACTCTCCCAGGAGAGGTTAAAGCCTATAAGCTACACCCTTCATGGCTTCTCGGGCACCCCGGTTCAGATCGACGGGATCATCACCCTAGATGTCACTGCCGGGAAATCCCCGACTTCCCGAACTGAGGCGATAGATTTCATGTTAGTCAATGTCAAAACTACTTATAATGTCATTCTTGAATGCACCGGCCTCGCTTGTCTTTAGGGAGTGTCCTCAGCCTACCACATGAGGATGAAGTTCCCTACTAAGTCTAGGGTCGGGGTCGTCATGGGCAACCAAAAGGCCGCTCGGGCTTGATATACGGCCACAGTAGGGGGCTCGGTCCTCCCTCTCAATGCAGTTTAATTCCCTTGTTCGATCGGAGTTCAATCGGCTTTCAACCAGTGGAGGAGTTGGAGGAGGTCCCTTCTCCGAAGCAGACGGGACCAAATTGTGAGCACGTCCCACCCATGGCATCAAAGAGGATGTCATCAGCTGTCTGGCAGAATCGAGACCTGTTCGCCTAGACCCCCTCGGACATGCCTGGGATCTCGGAAGACCTCATTATGCATAAGTTGAGCATCCATCCGAACTCCAAGCCAATACATTAGGGCACCGAAAATTCACCTCCAGGAGGCAGCAAGCAGTGAAAGAATAGGTGGAAAAACTCATGTCCGCCCGCTTCATTCAAGATGTTAGCTATCCTGAGTGGTTGGCCAACATTGTAATGGTGAAGATATCCAGTGGCAAGTGGAGGATCTGTATTGATTTGACAGATCTCAACAAGGTGAGCCCAAAGCACCCTTTTCCCCTCCCGAGCATCGACGCTCTTATCGATGCGATGTCCAGGCATAAGCTCTTCAGCTTCATGGATACCTTCTCGAGGAACAACCAGATCCGGATGTTCCCTTCCGGACATCCAAAGACGTCATTCGTGATAAACCATGGGATCTACTGCTAACACGTCATGCCTTTCGGACTAAAGAATGTCAGCGCCACATCTCAGAGACTCGTCAACCGGGTCTTTAAAGAGCAAATAAGCCGAAACATGGGGGTATATGTCGATGACATGCTCGTCAAGAGCCTGAGGGGAGGACACCATGTGAAGGACCTGGAGGAGGCCTTTGGAGTCATGAGAATGCACCACATGAAGCTCAATCTATCCCAGTTTGCCTTCGGCATAACTTCAGGGAAGTTCTTCGGCTTCATGGTAAGCCAAACAGGAATAGAGGCGAACCCCGAAAAAATCGGGGCCATACTGGACATGGCTCCTCCGAAGAATGTTATGGAGGTTCAGAGATTCATCAGTCGACTTACAGCCATCAGACATTTTCCCTCGAAGTCGGGGTCAATATCCCTCCCTTTATTCAAGGCCCTTTAGGGGCAAAAAACTTTGAGTGGGGAGAGCCTCAACAGTAGGCCTTTGGCTAGCTAAAGCAATACCTCACCAACCCTCTTCTACTCAACAAACCCGAGCCGGGCGAGGTCCTGTAACTCTACCTGGCAACATCTAAGCATGTCTTCAACATTGTCCTCATCTGATAAGACAGTGGCGGCGCAGAGACCCATCTACTACGTTAGCTAGGTCCTCTGTGATGTTGAGCTCCGTTATGCTAAAATGGACATTGTAGCCCTTGTCATGGCTGCAACAAAGCTCTGTTCTTATTTTTAAGCTCATTTTATCAAAATTCTGACAGACCAACCTCTTAAGAAAGTCCTCAACAAGCTAGAGAAGTCCGGCCGGTTGGTCAAGTGGTCCATCGAGCTTAGTCGGCATGACATCAGGTATAAGCCGAGGACAGCCATCAAGGGACAAGCGCTCGCTGAGTTCATAACTGAGTGCACCATCCCAGAAAAATCTGAAGTCCAGGATGACGAGCCGGTATGGGAGCTCTATGTGGATGGACCGTTGTGTGAAGAAGGAAGCAGAGCCGGTGTCATACTAAGTTGTCCGGATAACTTCGTCCTCCAATAATCCTTGCACCTCAACTTTCGGGCTTCCAATAACAAAGCAGAGTACGAGGCACTGTTCGCTGGGCTGCTTCTAGCACGCAAAGCAAGGGCCAAACAGGTAAGGCTTTCAGCGATTTTCAAATGGTTGTCAATCAAGACAGTGGGCAATACAAGGCCCGTGACACCTCATGGTCCGGTACTTAGCACATGTTCGGCTCCTTTTGGCAGACTTTGAAGAAAACTCAGTCGTCCGGATCTCGCACTAGCAGAATAACCAAGCTAACATGTCATCCAAATTAGCGTCCTCTTCTTTCGATGGCCTCGATCGCACGGTCCTGGTAGAGATCCTTGTCCGACTGAGCATCGACAAGGAGAATGCCGAGGGCTCTACCTCAAGCTGCCGACACAGCCACCAACATGGATGGATCCGAACATGAACTACTTGAGAAATGGTGAACAACCGCAAGACCCGTCCGAAGCACGAAAGTTCCGGGTTAGGGCTGAGAGGTTCGTACATGTCAATGAGTTCTCTTAAAACGGTCATACACGAAAGTTGAAGGGAGACCCTACCTCCGATGCCTAACCCCATAAGAAGCCAAGTACGTGCTCGAAGAGGTGCATGAGGGAGTCAGAAGTTGCCATATGGGCAAAAGATCACTAGAGAGAAAGATACTTAACCACGGATACTGGTCGAACATCCTTCATGATGCTCAGGATCATGTCAGGACATGCGGCCCATGCTAGAGGTTTTCCTCAATCAAACGTGCCCCCCAGGCCAAGCATAAGTCGTTGGCAAACCCAACCCCCTTCGCCATGTGGGGAATGGATATGGTCAGTCCATTTCCCAAAGCAACATGTCAGAGGCGTTCCTAATTGTAACTATCAAGTACTTTACAAAGTAGGTATAAGTAAAACCCTTGGCTACTATCACTGAGCGTTGGTCCGAGCAATTCTTTTGGACACATATCGTCTGCTGATTTGGGATCCCTCGGATCCTCATCACTGACAACGATACTCAGTTTGCCGGCACGGGTTTTTGCAAGTTCTACGAAGACTTGGGAGTTCAGCAATTGTTCTCATCAATTTCGCAGCCCTAACCCAATGGCCAAGCTAAGAACGCCAAACGATAGATCCTCGATGGCCTCCAGAAGCACCTGCACAAATCCCCCAAGGGATTGTGGGTCGATGAATTACCCAATGTCCTATAATTCTACCGAATGACCAATATAATTCCTACAAGCAAGTCACTGTTCAACCTGACCTTCGGCACCGAAGCTGTAATTCCTCTAGAAATCCCCTCCTCCATGGATTATGAGCTTCCACGAAGAGTTGAACTCAGATGGCCTCAGGGCTAACCTGGACCTCCTTGACGAAATTCGTGAAAGGTTAGCTATCAGAAGGAATGTCTACCAGCAGTGGGTAGAATGGTTCTACAACAAAAGGTCCAACCAACCAACATCAAATAGGCAGACCTAATGCTATGAAGGCTCGACATCTCCAAGTCAAGCAAAAAGGGGAAGCTGGCTCCCAATTTGGAAGATTCATATAGGGACTCCAAAGTGGTGCACTCGGGCAATTACTAACTTGAAGACCCGGGGGACAAGTTAGTCAAGAGGATTTGGAACGCGGAGTGTTGTGCAAATCTAGTTACCTAAATAAATAGATAAAACTAGACACAAATTAAAAACCTTGCAAGTGCACGAATCGTTTAGAAAAGCGTAGCAACAGCAAGGGTCGATCCCACAGAGATTGTAGACTTTAACTTACTAATCAATAAAAAGAATAAGAATCATAAAGGGTTGGTCTAAAGATCTAAAAGGAATTAAAGGATTAAAACTAAATAAGAAATGTTGAATCACAAATATTTATGAAGTAGTTGGGTTTAGATTTTCACCAATAGTTAGTAATGCTAAGTCACCTTCTGAACTTCTTCTTATTACTCATGTTTGTTCCCTTCAAGGGCATGGTATCTACTCCTTAAAGTACTGTTTCCCTATGCCAAGAATTAGGCATGGTATCTACTCTAATTCGTTTCTTTCATTAAGTGTTTAGCATGGTATCTACTAAGTTGCACTTAAAGAAAACATAAGATCAGTAGAAACGAACAAACACTCAAGGTCCTAGAAATTGGTATTAGATCTAGCTCCCTTAAGTTGATTAAACCAAGAACCCCAAAGGATTCCCTTATTACAATTACGGGCACGAGATACGGGTCGTCTCAATATGCTCATATAACAGATTCAGATAGATGGTAATGCAAACTTGGATTTCTCAAGCTCTGTACGTCAGTCGACTGGCTCTCACCTCAGTCGACTGCTCTCAGACTTTCGAGAACAAGTTTGATTACCATCAATCTATACCAATACAAACGGATTCAATCAATAAGTAAAATAAAAGAGTTCAGAAGAATATAGCACTACATAACTACGGCTTCAATCTACCCAACTATAGAATTTAGTTCTACATAATAATACTTTTATTAATCAACAAGTTCGAATACATGATCAACATAAAAGAATAAAGAGAAGAGAAATAAACTAATGAAGTCCGGCAATAAGTCGACTGTCTGTCACACGGTAGACTGCCTTCGAGTACTGGATCTCTTCTCTCCTTCTTCGATGCTGATAGAATGATGCACTGGTTGATAACTTGATGGTTTTGCAACTCTGTGATTCGGTGGTGGATGATGGGGAGATGACGAGGGCCGAGAGTTCTTTTTTTTGCGATATCTCTTGTTACTGATATTTATAGAGCGCGGCTAAAGAATTAGGGTTTCCCCCCTTTTTCAGGAAAGTCCCTTTCTTCTTTCTTTCCTTATTTGATTAGCTGATTTATATCTTTCTCTTTTCTTCTTTTATTCCTTATCTGCTAACCACGTGTTCTTGGAAATCCCCAGTCTCTAGATTTGATTTGCATAAATCTGGATTCAAATAGATTTGAAATTAGATTTGGATGAATCTTCGAATATCTTATCTGTTTACTCTGCCGCCTATCAGTCGACTGCCTCTGGATGTAAGTCGACTGTGTCAAGACTTTAGTATTTTCATGATTCATCAGCCCAGTCGACTGTTGTGTAAACTTGATTCCCTTTGTCCAGTCGCCTATAAGCATGATCAGTCGACTGATCTCTTCAGTTTCCTGTGTTTCATCCTTACAATCCTGAATTTGCTTCGTTTTGCTGTTATAGACTGTTTCCTATGGAAAAGAGAAAATAAGAGTAAATACCACATATAGAGCTTTTAAATGTGCATTTACATTAAGGTTATTGCTTCTAAATGTGAATAATAATGTGTTCATCAAATACCCCCAAACTTGGATTTTTGCTTGTCCTCAAGCAAACTAGAATTACGAACAAGGGTATAATAATAATGACTGTCTCAACCACCAAGAGTTCTTATTATGTGGGTATCAACAATTTCAGACAAAGTAAAATTAAACATACCCACTTTCTCTAGTGCAATTGTTTCTTCACAACTCCAAATTCAACTACACTTGTCATGCAATTAATTATAGTTATAGTATGTAATTACTCAATCTGTGATTATCCCCCTTTCCTCTACTACAAAGAGTAGCAAACTAGAGTTTTTATTTTTTTTTATTTTTTATTTTTTTTTTTAGTTCCTTCTCTAAAGTTGTCACTTGCCTTTTTACGCGAATGCGAAACATTTGTGATGAATCCACCCGGTTACTCAGCGAGTCACAAACTCTAAAGTGCTTTGCATACTCATATTTCAAGTTGCCGTTTGACGTAAAGGTAAACATTGGTGATGAATACCCCTAGTTACTAAGCACTCAAAACATTGGAGTAGATTGACTTTATTTGAATATATATATATATATATTTTTATCACTCTATTTACTTAAACTCAATTTAGGACTAGATTTAAAGGGAATGATCACCAGAAAAAGCATCACATTTGTTTATTATGTATAATTGCATGACTCATATAATCTTGTAAGGAATTTATGAAACTCAACAATCCTAAAGTAAATAAGTATCCTTCTTCTTACTTTATAAGAAATTGTTTATCCTAAAAAAATTCAAAAAGATGATAAATATAACTAACCCTAATACCCCCAAACTTAGATGGAACATTGTCCTCAATGTTCGAAAGAAAATGTAAAAATAGGCATATGTCACATCTAGTAAGGAGAGAAAAATAAATAATAACTCAAAGAAAAAAAATGAATAACTGAAAGAAAATAAAGGGAAAGTGTAAATACTCCCCTGAAAAGTTGGGTTGCCTCCCAATAAGCGCTGTGTTTCTTGTCTTCAGCTAGACTTGATGAGGTCATGCCATGTATTGAACGGTTTGAAGATTCACATCTTCCTTTTGCGGTCCTATGCTCATCTCTATGTATGGTTTCGCTCTATGCCCGTTCACCTTAAATGTTTGATTCTTTTCCTTGCTATGAACCTCCAAAGCGCCATGTGGAAAGACTCTCGTGACAGTGTATGGCCCATACCATCTTGACATAAGCTTGCCTGGAAAAAGTCTCAATCTTGAGTTGTATATCAATACCTTCTGCCCTTCATAAAACTCCTTCCTTGCTAGCTGTTTGTCATGGTACAACTTTGTCCTTTCCTTGTACAATTTTGCATTCTCATAAGCATCGTGCCTCAATTCTTCAAGCTCATTTAGTTGTAATCTTCTTTTGTCACCTGCTTGTTTCATATCAAAATTGAACCTTTTGATGGCCCAATAAGCTTTGTGCTCCAACTCAACTGGAAAATGACAGGCTTTTCCAAACACCAAACGGTATGGTGACATGCCAATGGGTGTTTTGTATGCTGTTCGGTAGGCCCATAATGCATCATTCAAGCGCAGCGACCAATCCTGTCTCCTTGTGTTGACTATCTTTTCCAAAATGCTCTTGATTTCTCTGTTGCTGATCTCCACCTGCCCACTAGTTTGGGGATGATATGGGGTGCCCACTCTATGTGTGATACCATACTTCTTCATCAAGGAAGCAAATGGAAAGTTATTGAAGTGGCTTCCTCCATCACTTAGTGGTGTCCCAAACCTAGTGAAAATATTCTCCTGCAAAAACTTGACAACAACTTTGTGATCATTAGTTTTTGAGGGGACAGCCTCGACCCATTTAGACACATAATCCACACCAACAAGTATATATAAATAACCAAAAGAGTTAGGAAATGGACCCATGAAGTCGATTCCCCAAACATCAAAAATCTCGATCACTTGGATGTTTTGCAGTGGCATTTGATTTCTAGAAGAGATGTTTCCTGTTCTTTGGCATTTGTCACAAGTCCTGCAAAAAGTAAAAGCATCTTTGAATACTTTAGGCCAATAAAATCCAGATTGCAATACCTTGAGTGCTGTTCTTTTTGGTCCAAAATGTCCTCCACATGCATATTGGTGGCAATGTCGTAGAATATTCATTTGTTCTTCTTCCGCCACACATCTTCTTATAATTTGATTAGGGCAAAATTTGAACAAATAAGGATCATCCCAATAGTAATGCTTGCACATAGCCACCAGTCTCTTTCTTTCCTGACTCGTCATACCTGGAGGGAAAACATGAGCGGTTAGGTAATTTACAATGTCAGCAAACCATGGAAAATTTGAGCAATGAGGTACCAGTCGACTGGTCATGTTACCAGTCGACTGCCCCGAGCATAAGTTTATTTCAAAGAGATGTTCATCTGGGAAAGTTTCATTAAGTGGGGGCACAATTCTCTCTTCCTCCTGTAGTAGCCTGGACATGTGATCTGCAACAACATTGTCGCTTCCTTTTTTATCTCTAATCTCAAGATCGAATTCTTGAAGCAACAGCACCCATCTGATTAACCTAGGCTTAGCATCCTTTTTAGCGAACAAATATCTCAAGGCAGCATGGTCAGTAAAAACAATAACGTTAGAACCAATTAAATATGATCTAAACTTCTCTATAGCAAAAATAACAGGTAACATTTCTTTTTCAGTAGTGGAATAATTTAGCTATGCATCGTTTAAAGTTCGAGAAGCATAGTAGATAACATGGGGTTTCTTATTGATTTTTTGACCTAAAACAGCCCCTAAAGCATAATCACTTGCATCACACATAAGCTCGAAAGGATGGCTCCAATCTGGTGCCATGACAATAGGTGCAGAAATGAGAAAATTTTTTAATGTCATAAAAGCATTTGTGCACTCTTCTGTCCATACAAACTCAACATCCTTAGCCAACAAGTCACAAAGGGGTTTGGAGATTTTTGAAAAATCTTTTATAAATCTTCGATAGAACCCTGCATGTCCAAGAAAACTCCTAACACCCTTAACTGTAGTGGGAGGGGGTAGTTTTGATATTATATCGATTTTTGCTTTATCTACCTCTATGCCTCTTTTTGACACTACATGTCCCAACACAATACCTTGTTGTACCATAAAATGGCACTTTTCCCAATTCAGCACTAAATTGCATTCTTCGCATCTTTTAAGTACAAGCTGCAAATGGTTAAGGCATTCATCAAAACAAGATCCAAAAACACTAAAATCATCCATAAATACCTCAATGAACCTTTCCACCATGTCTGAAAATATACTCATCATGCATCTTTGAAATGTTGCTGGTGCATTGCACAATCCAAAGGGCATCCTCCTGTATGCAAAAGTACCAAAAGGACATGTAAAAGTGGTTTTTTCTTGATCTTCTGGAGCAATAGCAATTTGATTATAGCCACTATAACCATATAAAAAACAATAATGACTATATCCTGCTAATCTTTCTAACATTTGATCAATAAAAGGAAGAGGGAAATGATCTTTCCTGGTTTCGTTGTTCAGTTTCCTATAATCAATGCATACCCTCCATCCTGTGGTCACTCTAGTAGGGATAAGCTCATTTTCTTCATTTGTCACCACTGTGACTCCACTTTTCTTAGGCACTACATGTATAGGACTTACCCATTTGCTATCTGAGATAGGGTAGATGATGCCAACATCTAGTAGCTTCAAAATCTCTGCTCTTACCACTTCCTTCATGTTTGGGTTAAGCCTTCTCTGTGCCTCCCTGCTAGGTTTTGCGTTGTTTTCAAGGATTATTCGATGCATGCATTTGGATGGACTTATTCCCTTGATATTTGCAATGGTCCATCCTATTGCATTCTTGTGTTCTCGTAGTACCCTCAGCAGCTTATCTTCTTCCTGTGCACTTAGATTCGCAGCAATTATCACTGGTAGCGTCTGGTTCTCAACCAAATATGCGTACTTCAAATGGTCGGGCAGTTGCTTAAGCTCTGGGTATGTAAGTTTCGGTGCAGTCGACTGTCCCCTGGTAGCAGTCTGGACAGTCGACTGATCCTCTTCACCAGTCGACTTGGCCAGTGCACCAGTCGACTTGTCTGCAGAAACAAAAATGTCATCAGTCACCAATTTTTCAAATGCTGGTGCAAACTTACCTGAGTATGACTGTGAAGTGTCAAGGTGATGTACTGTCTCTGCAATTCCCCAGTCATCGTATTCCTGTTCGACATTAGATAAAGTTAGAGATTGTGTAATTGCGGCTTGTAGTGGTTCAACGCTATGTACCTGAAATGTTTGATCAATAATATCCTGAACCACATCAACATTATAGCATTCATGATCATCATGTGGAAATTTCAGTGTATCAAACATTTTAAATTCAACCTTCTCTCCATTTATTTTCATGCTTATAGTACCCTTTTTAACACAAATTTTTATATCAGCCGTACTCATAAAGGGTCTACCTAAAATGATTGGTAGAGAAGATGGCATTGAAGATTCCTCCATGTCTAACACAACAAAATCAGCAGGCAAAATGAAATCGTTTACCTGAACTAGGACATCTTCCAAAATACCTCTAGGTCTTTTGATACTGCGATCTGCCAACTGTAACGTGATGGATGTTGGTTGGAGTTCCCCCAATCCTAGCTTTTCATAGACGGTGTATGGGAGGAGATTGATGCTTGCCCCCAAGTCTAACAGTGCTTTCTCAAAGAAGTGCTCACCAATCCTGCAAGGAATGGTAAAACTACCTGGGTCTTTTAATTTGGGGGGCAGTTTTCTTAGTAAAACAGCGCTCACTTCTTCTGTCAACGCCACATCCTCCCTAACCTGAAATGTTCTTTTGTGAGTACAACATTCTTTCAAAAATTTAGCATAAGAAGGAATTTGTTTAATAGCATCAAGTAGGGGGATATTAATTTCTACCTTTCTGAGAGTTTCAAAGATGTCAAATAAATGTTGATCTTTTTTATGTTTGACTAACATTTGAGGGAATGGTGGCACAACTGTTCTTTCTTTTTCACTTACCTTGTTGGAACCCAACACTTTTGATGGTTGTTCTTCTGTTTCTTCAGTGTGTGTTCCAACCTTGTTGTCAATTATCTTACCACTTCTTAATGTTGTGACTGCCTTGAGCTGTTCTTGGCCTCCAGGGTTTGGTATGGTTTGTGAAGGAAGTTCCCCTGCCTTTCGCTCGCTTAATTCTTTAGCAATTTGGCCAATTTGTGTTTCCAACTTCTGAATTGCTTGCCCTTGTTGGTTGCTTGTTTGATGTTGTTGTTGGAGCAATTGAAGAACGGTGGATTCAAAATCCAACTTCTTCTGTTCTTGAACTGGCCTATCAATCCCACTTCCTACTTGAAAGTTCCGTGCATGTCCTTGTGTGAATTGAGTCCCTTGATTATTCTGATTATTGCTCCATGAGAAGTTTGGATGGTTCCTCCACCCTGGGTTGTATGTGTTTGAGAATGGATTGTTCTTTTGTGGGAACACTCCTCGACCTACATAATTTGCATGCTCCTGATCTGTGAAAGAAGACATGGGACATGTATCAGTAGTATGATCTACATGAGAACAAATTGCGCAAAGTTCATTTGTTTGATTTTTAACTCCACCCATCATGGACATTGCATTAACAAGCATATCAATTTTTTTATTCATGTTTACCATTTCCAATTGAATGTTATTGCTACTAGAAATTTCATAAACTCCCTGTTTCTTCGAAAGGCCCCTCCTTGTTGAGAATTGTTGTGAATTCTCGCTGAGTTCTTCAAATAGTTCTATGGCCTCTTCGCCGCTTTTCCTCATCAAGATCCCGTTGCACGCTGAATCCACAATTGCCTTGTTAGTATCATTTAAACCTTCATAAAAAGCTTGTACCTGATCATCTTTAGGCATGTTGTGTGTTGGACACTTGAGAAGTTTGTTCTTGAAATCCTTCCATGCTTCGAAAAATAAATCTCCATCCTTTTGTTGGAAGAGTTGAATCTCCCTTTTCAGCTGTTTGGTCTTTTGGGCTGGAAAGAATTCTTTTAAGAACTTTGTCGCCAATTGCTCCCATGAGTTTATTGATCCTGGTTCCAAAGAATTATACCATAGTTTAGCGTTAAGTTTTAAGGAAAAAGGAAACAATATTAACCTGATTTGCTCAGGGGTAAGCCCTTGGACACTTTGTGTCCTGCAAAGATCGAAAAAATCTTGTAAATGGAGATGAGGCTCTTCATCTGGTCTGCCACTGAAATGGGGAACCATACTAAGTAACTGAGGAGATAGATGCATGTTCCCTGTGACATTAGGTTGATACGCAATGCAGGAAGGTTGCTCGATGTTCTTAGGCGTGAACTTGTCCTGCATTGGCACTCGATTGGGTATTTCTTCTGCCATGATTGCTTGTGACTTGAGTCTCTGAGCAGTCGACTGGGTTCGTGCAGCAGTCGACTGGTTGGTCGCAATCAGTCGACCTAATCTGTGCAAAGTGCGTTCTGTTTCTGCGTCAATTGGTAGTAGCTCTGGATGAAGTGATCTCCTTCCGTGCATCCACCAAAATCATGTATACTAAAAGAAAAATACTGATTAATAAAATTAAAAGAAAGAAAAAAAACTTCCTACTGATCTGTAAGTTAAAATACTAGACAATCCCCGGCAACGGCGCCAAAAACTTGTTGTGCAAATCTAGTTACCTAAATAAATAGATAAAACTAGACACAAATTAAAAACCTCGCAAGTGCACGAATCGTTTAGAAAAGCGTAGCAATAGCAAGGATCGATCCCACAGAGATTGTAGACTTTAACTTACTAATCAATAAAAAGAATAAGAATCATAAAGGGTTGGTCTAAAGATCTAAAAGGAATTAAAGGATTAAAACTAAATAAGAAATGTTGAATCACAAATATTTATGAAGTAGTTGGGTTTAGATTTTCACCAATAGTTAGTAATGCTAAGTCACCTTCTGAACTTCTTCTTATTACTCATGTTTGTTCCCTTCAAGGGCATGGTATCTACTCCTTAAAGTACTGTTTCCCTATGCCAAGAATTAGGCATGGTATCTACTCTAATTTGTTTCTTTCATTAAGTGTTTAGCATGGTATCTACTAAGTTGCACTTAAAGAAAACATAAGATCAGTAGAAACGAACAAACACTCAAGGTCCTAGAAATTGGTATTAGATCTAGCTCCCTTAAGTTGATTAAACCAAGAACCCCAAAGGATTCCCTTATTACAATTACGGGCACGAGATACGGGTCGTCTCAATATGCTCATATAACAGATTCAGATAGATGGTAATGCAAACTTGGATTTCTCAAGCTCTGTACGTCAGTCGACTGGCTCTCACCTCAGTCGACTGCTCTCAGACTTTCGAGAACAAGTTTGATTACCATCAATCTATACCAATACAAACGGATTCAATCAATAAGTAAAATAAAAGAGTTCAGAAGAATATAGCACTACATAACTACGGCTTCAATCTACCCAACTATAGAATTTAGTTCTACATAATAATACTTTTATTAATCAACAAGTTCGAATACATGATCAACATAAAAGACTAAAGAGAAGAGAAATAAACTAATGAAGTCCGGCAATAAGTCGACTGTCTGTCACACGGTAGACTGCCTTCGAGTACTGGATCTCTTCTCTCCTTCTTCGATGCTGATAGAATGATGCACTGGTTGATAACTTGATGGTTTTGCAACTCTGTGATTCGGTGGTGGATGATGGGGAGATGACGAGGGCCGAGAGTTCTTTTTTTGCGATATCTCTTGTTACTGATATTTATAGAGCGCGGCTAAAGAATTAGGGTTTCCCCCCTTTTTCAGGAAAGTCCCTTTCTTCTTTCTTTCCTTATTTGATTAGCTGATTTATATCTTTCTCTTTTCTTCTTTTATTCCTTATCTGCTAACCACGTATTCTTGGAAATCCCCAGTCTCTAGATTTGATTTGCATAAATCTGGATTCAAATAGATTTGAAATTAGATTTGGATGAATCTTCGAATATCTTATCTGTTTACTCTGCCGCCTATCAGTCGACTGCCTCTGGATGTAAGTCGACTGTGTCAAGACTTTAGTATTTTCATGATTCATCAGCCCAGTCGACTGTTGTGTAAACTTGATTCCCTCTGTCCAGTCGCCTATAAGCATGATCAGTCGACTGATCTCTTCAGTTTCCTGTGTTTCATCCTTACAATCCTGAATTTGCTTCGTTTTGCTATTATAGACTATTTCCTATGGAAAAGAGAAAATAAGAGTTAAATACCACATATAGAGCTTTTAAATGTGCATTTACATTAAGGTTATTGCTTCTAAATGTGAATAATAATGTGTTCATCACGGAGCACTTGATGGAATTCTATGAAGGCCGTTAGCAATCTGTACTTGTAATGAGGCCCTAGGTGCCGGCAAATGTACTAAGTGCTCGCCTTCCGGCGGCTAAGAAATAAAATTTCTTTTCAAATGCAGGAAAAAGTTACAAGGCTAATGCCTCATGTCTAGCGCCTGGAAATGGTGCTCCGAACCCGAGCCCACTGTGGATTTCTCCACAATCAAGGCTCACGCCTCAGACACGATGCCCCAAAATGACTCTCCGACTCTGATCCCATCGTTGATTTCTCTGCAATCAAGGCTCAAGTCTTGGGTCTAGAGCCTCGAAATGGCTCTCCGACTCCAAGCTCATTGCAAATTTCTCCGTAATCAAAGTTCAAGTCATGGGTCTAGCTCCTCGAAATAGTGCTCCGACTCCGAGCCCATTGTGGATTTCTCCATCAACAAGGCTCAAGTGTTGGGTCTATCACCTCGAAATGGCACTTTGACGATGAGCTCATCACGAATTTCTCAGCAATCAAGGCTAAAGTCTCATGTCTAGTGCCTCGAAATGGTGATCCGACTGTGAGTCCATCGTAGATTTCTCTACCAACATGGATCACATCTAGGTTTTAGAGCCTCAAAATGGAATGGTGCTCCGACCTTGATCCCATCGTGGATTCCTCTGCAATCAAGGCTCAAGTCTCGAGTCTAGCACCTTGAAATGATGCTCCAACTCTGAGCCCATCTCCGATTTCTTTTCGTTCAAGACTCACACCTCCGATCTAGCGCCTCGAAAACCCAACTCTAAGGTGATTGCAGGAGTTACCACAGAGGACCATGCCTCTGGCTTTACCTATTGGGAAAACCATCCGACCCTGATCCCATCCCAGACTCTAACGATCCTGCCTCGGACTTCGATCCCATCTCGGATTCAATTAATTCAGTAAACAAATGATCAAGGAAAGATAGTTTTTATTAAATGAAAGATGGTTACAAGATGTGTGGTGGTCAGTCCACAGTTGGCAAATCAAACACACAACAAATATAGTCGCCTTGTATCATGAAATGCTAGTTACCCCTGATAGCTCATGTGTAGAAGAGGCATCATAGGCGAGATCCAGCTATAAAGTAAGGGTCAGCTTACCCAAGCATGAAGATTATCAGTCCGGCTGGGCATAACAATGATGCCTGAAAGAAAAAACCATTCAACATCAGATCTTGGAACCCGGGATATACTTGATGAGGTTCAATACGGAGTACCCTGATCCTCTCCGGGTCCCTTCATATCAGTGCTATCAGTATGGGATGCCCCAACCAAAGAAAATGCAACCAAGTCCTATTGAAGGAACACAGGCAAGGAAGACCACGTCCCCCAAAACTCAACGCAAACTTCAGATCTTGAAACCAAGGATAAATCAAACGGACCACCTTGTCGGTATGTCGATCCCTTCTGGGTCAGACATGCGAAAATCTTGCCGAGTGTCACCCGATTCAGCACCAACAGATTCGCCTTCGTCGGCTTCGACTCTCGGAAAGCCATTCGGGGTGCTCATGAAGGACACTTCAGGAGCGCAGTCATTCAGACAAACAAGATATTGAGATCTGTGAACCAACTGACTAAAGACGGTAAAATTTATAGATAATCTCGAGAAACTTCTTGATTTTCACGGGCTCAACATTTCAACTTTCAAGATGGCAGACTCCTCGATTCCCACAAAGAGTAACGTAGGCAAGCCCACGTGGCCACTCACATGATCATTCGAAAGGTGGAGCAAAACCAAGACCTCCGACCCCCATCTCCGATGGCGAGGTCTAAGGCATTCAATCTTCAGCTCGGAAGCCCGAGGCAAGACAAATAACCACAAGACGGAAGGTAAAAAGCAAAGGAATTCAAATACATTTTATTCATTAATAAAATCAAGTACAAGTAAGGTGGCCAGTACACAGGTAGGCTAAAATAAGAAGCAGTTAAAGTCTACCACATTGATAAGAGCACAAAGTGAAGAAAAAAATGAATTGAAAAGGGGTTTTTTGGTCTTTTGACCATCTTGCTGTTGGGCGAATTATATAAACTCGGCTGCTATTTAGGTATTATAAAAATTTCGTTCCTATTTAACAATTAAGGTAACTTTGTATGCAATCTCGTTCTTAACTATGTCAAATATTGAGGAAAAATTGTCATCTCACCTAAATACAATTAGTATGTGGGTCACACCATCATTCAATAGTTTATTGAATAAAAGTAGCTTAATACACCCATTCTATATTCTCTCTCCTCTCTTCATCTAGGACCCACCACAATTCAATAAAAAAATAATTAAAAGAGGAAGGAGTTGGCATGTAAATTCTGACACATATTTTGACAAGAAAATCTGACATGAAACGTGGACTCCACCTCAAATTTATGTTACTAGTAATTTACATGTGTGATACACGTCTTAATAAATATACCTTTTTAACAGTAAAAACTTCAACGAAGTCTGGCTTTGAACCAGAGACCTCCTTTATATTAATTATGCATGAATGATGCACGAGTTTGTTTGTCTACAAGTGACAACCTCAACTCTCATATTATAATAATAGATTAGATTTACACGTGCGGTGGAAGTCTTAATAAATATTTTTTTAAAGTAAAAATTCCTACGTAGCCTGACATCTAACCTGAGACATTCTTCGTATTAGTTATGTATGCATGATACATTTAAGTTGGTATGTTTACAAACGACTACTCCAACTCTCCAATTATAATATTAGAGATTATCAAATGCATTATTTTCTACTAGTATAATCTTGTGCAATATATTACACATAATTTTTAAAAATTGAGAAAATAACAAAACTATTTTTGAAAAATTCTCTAATGACATTTACACAATATTGTACGATTTTTAAGGTTTGATTAAGAGATATGATGCAATAAGTTCCTGTGCAATATTTTGCGATGGAAGTCATAATAAATATTTTTAAAAAGTAAAAATTCCTACGTAGTCTGACATCTAATCTGAGACATTCTTCGTATTAGTTATGTATGCATGATACACTTAAGTTGGTATGTTTACAAACGACTACTCCAACTCTCCCATTATAATATTAGAGATTATCAAATGCATTATCTTCTACTAGTATAATCATGTGCAATATATTGCACATAATTTAAAAAAATGAGAAAATAACAAAACTATTTTTGAAAATTTCTCTAATAACGTCTATACAATATTGTATGATTTTTAAGGTTTGATTAAGCGATATGATTCAATTTCAAGCGATATGATTCAAAGTTGAAAATAGTGATAGCGTTAGCGTAGCGCTAGGTTCCGTTAGCGTCTTTGGTGCAAATAGTGTAAGCTATGATGATTTTTTTATCTTTTTTATGTACAAAATCAGAATTAATTATCAAAAAATAATTATAAATTCTAAATAATTTAATAGAATATAAAAAAAAAAAATGAAGGCAAATAATCACAAATAATGAATACACCAAAATGAGCATGTGCCATATTTTATAACTACACATATAACATACAACACACAAAATAATTTTATATATAATTCTACACATAATTCTATAACATGCAAACAAAAAAGTGTTGATTTTGATTCATTGCTTTTCTAATTAAATTATTTAAAATTTGTAGGTTGAAATTAAAAGATTATGCGACACTGCTTATGAAGTGAAAGATAAATGTGTACAGTGTTGAAATTTGCAGGTTGAAATGAAGAATAAAAATATGGATACTGATAAATGTTACTTTGTATATAAATATGTATTATATAATGTGACAGTGAAACAATGACCATGAGAGTGTAATTTTACTTTTGACTTATGTGAGTCAATTCAACATCTAAAACACAACATACAATCATGCTAAATAAATTACCACACACACAACAACAAGGTCGTATAACACTTCTCCCACCAACCTAAAACACCACCACCACACAAAAGTATAGACATAAAATCAATCAAGCTTTTGCCGGTGTTTGCAAAATGCACAGCTACCGTATATCTCTTGATTTTCTACCACCATAACTTACCTACATCTAAATATACACAGATAAAGAGAACAAAACATAAAAAATCAAAGGAAGAACAAAACAACTTAGAGGAAGAAGAAACTCAAAATCAATTAAATAGAACAAAAGAAGAAACATAATAAATCAGATATCAACAAACCTTTCTTTTTTCCCGTCGCTGTCATCGTTACCGTCGCCAGAAGGCCTAACTGCTCCATTCGCTGCTCTAATCACCGCTGTCGTCACCGCTCTCCTTTATCAATCCCTAAACAGGATCCCAAAAAAAAAAACCTAAGTAAAGGAATAAAAAACTTAAAACTCAAAATCGATTAAAAAGAACAAATAAGCAAATGTACAAAACAACACAAATAAGAGGAATAAGAAGAGACTCTGGAAGTCAACAAACCTGTTCTTGCTGTCGCCGTCACCGCTGTCGTCGCCGGATTCCCTTGCCTCTCCTGTCGCCGCTCAAGTTGTGCCTCTCTCAAACCCTAAACATAAATCTCCCCTAAAAATTAATCTTCTCTTTTGACCTATCGTGCTTGAAAAACAAAACCAAAAAAAACAACACGTGTATAGTGCACGCTATTAGGGCTACGTAGTGTAGTGCACTACAGTGTGCACTTTACACGTTTGCTACGTAGCGGGATAGGGGCCGTTAGGCTTCGTAGCGTGCTATAGCGCGTTTCATAGAACATTTTTTTATCATTGCTTCTATATTTGCTCTTTTTTTGTTGAAAAAAGAAAAAATTAGAAAAAAATTTAGACAAAAAATTGTTTAACGTAATATATTGTAGAGATGAGGGGACCAAAAATTTGATCAAATTTGCATGAGCCAGAATTTCTTCAAGGTGCAATTCCAAACACCCCCCTAATATTAACTATTTTCTTTTGCTTAAATTCTGGCCATTTTGAAAAAGAAAGAAAATAATAATAAAAAGCTACCACTGCCAACCCACCAATCCTTGCAAAACACCAACCATGAATAAAACCCAATAGAAACCCTCCAATACAATGAAAGTTCACACCAGATCTGAACGGGAATTTGACTCAATTTTTTGGGTTTTGACCATCGATTCTGCGATCACAAACGTGCGGGTAAGCGGGTTTCGGGTTCGTGCTTGCGTGCTTCGTGTTTGGGTCCTGTCGTCTTCGTGTTTCCTGCTTCGTGCCTTGCCGGAGGCCGGAAACCCATGCTGAACCTAACCCGAAGACCGGTGCCCATGCTGCCCGTATCCTATTTTCTCGGGTTCGTGCTGCCCTAAACCGAAAATTCTTGTGCCGGGTTCGAGTGGCCCGACTCATTTGACATTTGTAACTTTACATCCCACAATTTCACTAAGAAAACCTTAACACTATTGGGTAAAATCACACTTTAAGATAATAATTGGAATTCAAATAAAAAAGGGGTTTGTTTTGATATTAAAAGCATCTGCAGTCTTTGGTTTATTTGCCAAATTTTCTAAAAAGTTGAAAATTTCGTGTTGTACTTGTTGGCTATATACCCAAAATTTGGGTTTTTGAGAAACAGTGGTCTGCCATATTTGGAAGAAGATATAGGAGTATGGACAAAAATAGCCGACGAAAGAGGATATTTCGTCCGTTCAATCGGACGAAATATCATCTTTCGTCGCTATTTTTTTAAAAAATTAACGTATCGGACGGGAAATCATTTCCTGTAGTGCCCCGAATTCTCAACAGATAAAATTAGAAATACGTGATACGAATTCCAGAATCGACTTCAATTGTAATCATAAACACGCATCCAAATACGGGAAAAATTTAAACACTTTTTGTTACATCAACTCTTTTACAAAGCACAACTGAATTTAAACACTTTAACTACAACTTCAATTACAACATGCTCCACTTTCATTTTTCACTTATACTCCATTCTTTATTTGAACCACTCTGTCCATAACTGGAAATCCTGCAAAGATCTGAATGAAAAGTGGGCACTTTAGTTAAATGCAACTGACGTCAACTATAGTAATGGTGATACTTCTAGATCTCACAATCACAAACTGGATACATATTTATATAGTAGTAATGAATGATGCATAAACAATAATAAATAGAATAATAAGTGAAAAATATAATAACTGATGAAACATTAAACAACGATGAATGAAACGTAAAACAACAAGTGAAGCTGCAAACAAAAAACAAGCATGCATAAAACAATTCAAGAAACACAAATGCATAAGATGATTTCTAATGCATACTTATCGGATTCTATACAGCCCATACTACATAGGTCCGGTGCAAGCATTTATCGTTCTCCACTTTATTGGGTTCAATCCCGCGTTATGCAACTAACCTACTTCAGTGATTACTTTAAGATTTAGATTATTCTATGAGTATTTAACCCATGCCCTAATAATTTCGGAGGTCAATCTCTATCCGCAGATAATTCTAGAGACTATTTCACTCACACCTGGGAATCTTCGAGAATACCTCCCCACCGCAAGTCATGGGGCCTCATCACACGAATATCCCATGAGCATCGCCTCGATCCCGATAATTTTGGAGATCAATCCCACACCGCAGGTAATTCTAGAGGCTATTTCACTCAGACCTATATAATTTCGGGGACTATCTTACACAGCAGATCATCCTGAGGCCCTCATACTCATGTTTGCTCTCATTTCGTCACAACTCCAACTAGTGCTTGTCCCTATGTATATTATGTTTAATTAGAATCATAGATCCCCTAGAGTTGGTGTACCCTACCGGACTTAACTTCACTAAATCAAACAAATGCCCCACTGGCCAATTCCAACAAAATTCTTACTTGCCGGCATGCTAGGATCTCATCCAACCTCTAGAGTCTCATAACCCAAATAGCATTTCTTTATGACACAAATCCAAAATCTTCTAGCTCTCAACGAGGACTCCTGTCATGTTGCATCCCAAAAGAACACGGAATATGAGTACGTGACAAAGTCAAGCGAATTATTTTCATCATTCATAAGCTATAAGGATCAACTCAACAGTAAACAGAATATACAAGAAATATACAACCACGCATGCATGAAACAAATCTCATAATTAAAAGAATTATTTGAAAACAAATACATAATCCTCAAATGAAAAAAACAAGATCTGGAAAACAATAATGCTATGGAACAACATGCCCAATACAAAGTATCAAGTAGCAACAAGAGGAGATAATAAACTCAATATAAGAATAAACTAAAGCATAAAAAGATCCCAATCAAGCTTAGAACACTTGGTCACTCACTTCTGCAGGTAGCTCGTCTCCAAAACTAGTGCATTTATCATTTGAAAGAAACAGAGAAACAGAAAAATAATCTACCTGTTAATGCAAGTTACGGGTCACAAGTAGTACAAGCAAAAGGGGTACAGGAACGAGGTAAATATAATGCAGAACAGGAAAGAAGAATTAAGAGTACAGAACATAGCATGAAAGGGATGAAACAAGAAAAACTTGGCCAAATAAACCGGAAAGCAAGTAAACATGGTCAGATAACAGGTAAAAGGTAACAGGTAACATGTAACATGTAACAAGTAGCAGGCAATATGTAACAGGTAACAGGAACAAGTAACAAGTAACAAGAAACAAGAATGTGTAGGTGAAACATATTATTTTTAAGTCTTTTATTTAATCCTAATTAATGCAGTAATCATGCGTCCCATATATATACCACATTTTGATACATAGAATCAAGTTACATTTAGAAACTAGTGGTGTATTAAACAGGGTCAAGTACTCTGGTCTTGCAGGATATATGAGCATGTAGTCAAACCATGGGCACTAGAGGTAACCCTCGCGGCACCAGAGGTGGCCCCCGTCAACCTCTGACGTGGTACTTAGTTTTACGTGACACTTAGTTTCATGTAACTGTAAACACATATCATGTAATCATGTAATTGGCACTAGAGGTAACCCCCGCAGGCACTGAAGGTACCCCCGTCAACTCCTGATGTGGCACTTAATTCTACGTGGCACTTAGTTGAATATAACTTGTAATCTTATCATTATCACAGGAAATACGGATCCCCCCTTCCAAGTACAATCTCCTATATACCCTACTAATAGGTCTTTCCCTTAAACCCCAGCTTGGTTACTCATTCTTTTACCAAAATAGACATGATGTGCACAATCAGGGACAAGTAAACATGACAGGAACTGAAAACAGGTTCATACTGGGCGAGAAACATGTTCGGGTGTCATAAACAAATCTATAAATATTAAAACTATAAGAACTCCAATTCTGGACATCAGGATGTTGCTGCACCAAAACTGGAATTCCCGCAGCTACAGAAAAGAAAATCTGGATCCGTCAAAAGTTCTAGAAAATAGACTATCTACTGGTTCCAGCGCATATACACATGATATATAAAAGTCGCAGAAACTATATTGAAATTCTTATTCTTTACAGATTATGTTTTTAGACAGCAGGTTATAAATTGTGTTCACATATATGTATCAGTTCTGAATACTCATCAAATAATTCCACAAAAATTCAGGGTGATACCTACACATGTCTAGTCTCAGCCAAATTTATTTCACATTTTAATTTTACTGTTAACATGTTCTGTTTGTTAATAAATCAGGGTGATACACATAAAATTTGTGAATTTTTGAAATCCAAACCCAGCAGAACTAAAAGTCAAATATCTAGCAGAATATAAATTGGAATTCTAATCCGTCGAATGTTCTGGAAAATAGACACATGGAACTATAATTCATGTTTAATAAGTTTTAATCAATGATAAACAGAATCAGGCCAAAACTGAGGTTCTTTACTAAGCTATTATGGAGGCAGCAATTACATAATCATGTTTACATAAGTATATTAAGTCGTAAAAACAATCAAATAATTCTAAAAATATATAGGGTGACTCCTAAACATGTCTAGTCATATCCAGATAAATATCAAGTCTAAAATTTACCATTAGCATCAATTTTAATCAATAACTCTTGTCAAAGATCTTATAATTAGAAATCTGGGAATTTGCGACATAATAGCAGTAAAATTGAGATAACTCACACATTACAAATAGGATTTCAGATCCGTTAAAAGTTCTGAAAAGTAGACTCAGAGGCCTACATTTCATATTCACAAATTCAGTTATTATCTTGACATTAACAGGGTCTAAATCATCGTGCCAAATCAAGAAAGCAGTGAATGGAATTAATTTTTGGATGAATTGTAGCATTTATAACAACTACGATGGATCCAAATTAGTGTATAATGCAAATGAGAATTAAATGGGCATTCAAATCAACATGACATGTTCATTCTAAAATCCATGAAAGGGAAAATACAAGTAACATGTCAACACATGAACAAACATCTATAACTCAAAGTGATTCAAGGACATGCATTCATATAAAAATATATCTAGATCTAATCTATGTTTGTGTAGTGGGCGTGACAACGAAACTTTTTTGATCCTTTATTATTACAAAATGGATAGAAATGAATCAAATGAGTTGGGATCAAGATCATCAATGGCCACATAAAGATAAGTTACAACGAATAATCTACTTGCGGTATTTCAAAAAATTACTTGTACGGGAAAACAAGAAAATTCGTACAAGATACTTGCCTGGTAAACGATTAACCCGAATGTGAATGAAAATGAATAAAGAGATCCAACAGTGGCAATAATACACGCGCGGCAACAGTAGCACATGCGCACTGAAGCACATGCAATGCCCGTACTCACACGTGCACAAAGAGAACAACGGCAGCGGCCGCAACGATGAGGGGGCTCGATGGTGGCAGTCGGTGGAGTTCTAAAGGAAAATCTTGGATTTCTTATTATTCGCTGCCCAAAGGAATCATTCTCGACCTCAAGCCCTGCTCAAACATCTTGGATTTCTTCGCCTCATCAACTATCAGCTCCGATGCATACCTCGATAGCTGAGCGAACTTAGTCTCATACTCTCACACGGTCACGCTGTCCTGCTGTAGATTCAAGAATTCTATTGCCTTTTCTCCTGAATATCTAGGGGAAGAAACGACCCCTGAATTCTTCCAGAAAAGCCTCCCAAGTCATTTGTGGTTCCACAAAGTCCTCTTTACTGTTTGCCACCAAACACCAGCATCCTTTTCCAATTGCATAGTGGCCAACTGCACCTTATTAGTTGCCAGAGTTTCTAAGACTTCGAAGATTGTCTCCATCCGTCTAATCCAATCATCAGCCTCATTTGGATCAGACTGCCCCTCAAACACTGGCGGCCTCATCCTCTTGAATGACTCAATCTGCTTGATAGGATCAGCGTTAACAAATACTGGTCCAACCCCATGATTCTGATTCTGGTTCTGATTTTGTGCCAAATTAGCTGCCATTAGTGCATTCAAAGTCTGATACACCCTGGCAAATTCGGCCTCGAGATCAACTCTTGTTCCTTGGGAACTTCCAACTCCATCACCATTGTTACCATTCCTGGTTCTGGATCCAACCATTTTGAATACTGCAAAATGAGGGAAAAGTTAGAGCACCACAACACATTTCATATTCACATCAATACCCTCTAGAAAAACCGCAACCATACCCCAAAAGTAAAAACAACATGTTTCAGTTCTATGTGATACTCACTCTATAATGTCCACACCAAGGTACTCACGCTCTAGTAACCACACCTAGGTTATTTTTATACCATGTTTATTATTACTATTGAAGCGTGCTCTGATACCAATCTCTGTAGCGCCCTGAATTTTCAATATGATATCTTAGAAATACGTGGCACAATTCCCAGCATCAACTTCAAATATAATATTAAACACAGCCAAATACCAATAAATTTTTTTTCAACTTTCATTACATTAATCTTTATATAACACAGCGGAATACAATACACCTTGAATCACAAATTTCATTCCTTATAACAATTTCTTTTACAACAATACATAACTTATTACACCACTTTAACTCACGCATCCAAAATCCAAGCTACAAGTAATCACCTGTAAAACATGAGGCTAGAGATAACCCTAACCCCCAAAACTAAAGGGGTCAGCCATAACGGTGTGAGTGACATAAAAACAAACGACATAAATAGAACATGGAATCATAAATAACATGTAATATGTAAGAACAATATAAGGTAAGATATAACGATAAGAAATGAAAACATCAAGTGGAACTAGACTAAGTGTCAAGTGTAGAAAACCAGGAAAAACACATGCTTAAACCAAATCAAGAAAATACAATTCTATATGCTGACTTTCTAATGCGTACTTGTCGGATTCTATGCATCCCACTCTACATAGGTCCGGTGCAAGCCCTTAACGTCTCCACATTGTAGGGTTTAATCCCCCGCTATGCAACTAATCCTACTACGATGACTACTACGAGATAAAGATAAACTATGAGTATTAGCCCATGCCCCGATAATTTCGGAGGTCAATCTCTATCCACAGATAATTTCGGAGACTATTTCACTCACACCTGAGAATCTTTGAGAATACCCCACACCGCAAGCGATGGCACATTATCACACGAATACCACATGTGCGTCGCCTCGACCCCGATAATTCCGGAGATCAATCCACACCACAGGTAATTTTGGAGACTATTTCACTCACACCTGGATAATTCCGGAGATTATCTCACACCGCAAGCCATACTGAGGTCCATAACTCATGTTCCCTTTCATCATATCACCCCTAGTGCCAGTCCTTAACCTTTTGAGTTAATTAGTTTACTTACGAATCACCTAGAGTTAGTGTACCCCACTGGACTTAACTTAACAACTGATCAACTAAAATGCCTCAACAGGCCCAAAACACAATTATCTCAACTTCCCACACATCCCCTAGGTACTCACACTCAACCATCCAAACCAAACCTTCCATTAACAATACCTTAATAAACAATTTGGAAACATATGTTCAATAGGAAATAAGGTTTAGAATAGTAAATTATAGATCCAAAACATTTAAAGAATAACTTATTTAAAATAGCATCACAATAACTCAAGAACATCAGTAACGGTTGACTATATATAGGAGTCGGTCGACTGTCTAGAGTGAAAATCCAAGACTTCAAGAAAATAAATCTAAGTATAGCAGTCGACTGTAAAAGCCATAGGTCGACTGTCCAGAACGACAACTCCAGAACTTTACATAAAATAATTCTAAGTACTAACAGTCGACTGTAAGAGGTCATCGGTCGACTGTCCAGAGTAAAATTCAAATCCAAATCTTAGGGAAATATCAAAACAGAGCAGACTCAGTTGACTTTAAAAATGGGTCAGTCGACTGTTCCGCGTGATATTTTAAAACTTCAAGAAAAATACAGCAGCCAGGTAGCGACGGTCGACTGTATAAATTAACCGGTCGACTGTCGACCTGCAGACTGCAGTTTTTAGTTGTGCACATTTCAACCGATACAAAGTTTTACTTTATAAAAATGAATTCTGTGAAAAGCATGTTTCTGATATGATCAAATACGACTTGTAGGATATAAAAGAGTCCATAAAACAATGAAAACAACTTTGAATTAATAAAAATAGCAATTGTTCATGTAAATAACTTTAATAACTTTGAATTAATAAAAACAACTTTAACAACAATGAAGTACAAAATTCATGTAAATCATTAGTGCATGTTCGTGCACTAAAGAAAATTCCACAAAACCTTTGATTAGAAATATCAGCATATTCAGAATTTAAGTCTTAATATTCAAGGAATCCAATTTGAGTAAAACTTTGCACAATTCCCAAAAATCCTCAATTTAGTTGTATTGCATCAAATATCATTCAATTTTCCCCAAATCTAATTCTCAACACAAGAACTCATAATTCATTAATCCTTCTCAAAAACTTCTCAACCCCCCATCATTATTAACTTATGGACATACAAGGTTAATATTATCATAATCAAGTTGTGTTCACCAAACTCAAAATAATATGGATCTCAAACCGTACACATGCAAATCTATTCATGGATAACTAGGGTTCACAAAAGATCAATTTTTAATTCAACGATCTGTTAGTTCCAGTGTATATATACATGATATATAAAAGTCACAGAAACTAGGTTGAAATTCTTATTCTTTACAGATTTTGTGTGCAGGCAGCAGGTTATAGATTGTGTTCACATATATATATCAGGTCTGAATACTCATTAAATAACTCCACAAAACTTCAAGGTGATCCTACACATGTCTAGTCTCAGCAAAATTTATTTCATATTTTATGTTTACTGTTAACATGTTCTGTTTGTTAATAAATCAGGGTGATACACATAGAATTTGTGAATTCTGGAAATACAAACCCAGCAAGACTAAAAGTCAGATATCTAGTAGAATATAAATTGGAATTCTAATCTGTTGAATGTTCTGGAAAATAGACACATGGAGCTACAATTCATATTTAATAAGTTTTAATCAATGACAAACAGAATCAGGCCAAAACTGAAGTTCTTTACTGAACTAGTATGCAGGCAACAATTATATAATAATGTTTACATAAGTATATTAAGCTGGACAAATAATCAAATAATTCTAAAAAAATTTAGGGTGACTCCTAAACATGTCTAAACATATCCAGATAAATATCAAGTCTTAATTTTACCATTAGCATCTATTTTAATCAATAACTCATGCCAAATATCTGATAATTAGAAATCTGGGAATTTGCGACATAACAGCAGTAAAACTAGACTCAGAGGACTACATTTCATATTCACAAATTTAGTTATTATCTTGACTTTAACATGGTCTAAATCATCGTGCCAAATCAAGACAGCAGTAAATGGAATTAATTTTTATTAACAACTACGATGGATCCAAATTAGTGTATAATGCAAATCAGAATTAAATGGGCTTTCAAATCAACATGAAATGTTCATTCTCAAATCCATGAAAGGGAAAACACAACTAACATGTCAACACATGAACAAAACATCTATAACTCAAAGCGATTCATGGACATGCATTCATATAATAATATGTAACCCCTGTTTTTTGTTTTTTGTATTTTGAGTGTATTTTTCGTTTTGGTGTATTTTCTCTCTTGTATCCCTTTTGTATTTCTTTTGACCGTATATTGGTTTATTTTCAATAAATTCATTTTTGTTATTTTTGTCATCTTTATATTTTGAATTCTTGATCCTGTTGTCTCTTTTGATCGAGCCATTATTTGTAACCCTCTTTATTTTAATTATTCGTGCCCTATTTTTATTTTCCCTATTTTTGTGCCCGTCTCATTTTTTATTATTATTTTGATCACCGTAGTTCTTTTAAATTTTTTTTAAAACCCATTTTTTCCCCTTGATCCCTAATAGCCATTACTTAATCCCTGTTTATATATATACCAACACCTATTTCAAATCCTGTTCACAAAATCAGCACCAAACCCACTTTTTTACCACCTAATGTAAATACTCCTTAACCCATTTCAATAAATTCCTTCACCCATGCCTTATTAATATTTTCCCCAGAATCTGTTCAACCTAATACCTATTCATTACCTACCCATTACTTTCCTATTATAATCCCACCCAGATCCCTTACCTGATTTACACCCCACCGAAATCATATACCCACCTTGATATTTTTGCCCTGTTTACCATCCTACCGAACCCAAAGTTCCCCACTACCGAATAATTACCCTCACCTAGGTGCATGCATACCCGGTTATATACTGTGCCGCCCCCTGTTTACCCAACCCTAATTTTTTCCCCTCATATATATTAACTTACTCCCTCCATGCAGCCATATACACTAACTTAGCCGTCACCAGTTTATTTCCTCGGTTCTCTCTCTCTCTCGATTCATCTCTCTCGCTCTCTTGTTTTGCGCGTGCAAGTGGGTTGTGCGTGTGTGATTCGTGATTTGCTTCGGATCGTGGATTTTCGTTCGTGGGTTTTGTTCATTGCCGGGAATCCGTTCAGTTATTCTTATTGTTCTTCGTTTTCGTCTCCGGTTAAGGCAAGTAACTTGTACTCAAATTCCTTTGTATGATACAAGTCAAAAATACCACTTGTAGTGTAGTTGGGTTCTAGAGACAAATGTGTATGAAATCCCTTGTTGATATTGTCTCTGTAGTGCTTTGACCATAGTTGACTCACGACACAAAAATTGACATAAAACAATTTAGGTTTTTTCAGTTCTTGATTTGATCATATATGTGGGATTTTTGTGAGAATTTTGGTATTTGTTGAGATCCATGTGATAGACTTGTTTTAGATATGTTAATTACCCTATTTCATGTTGCTTGGACACATGGTAGACTCGATTTCATGTTTGGTTGTGTTTGGATTAAGTTTCGTTGGATCTATGTCGATTTTGGTTTTTAAGAAAATTCTGTATTTTGCCGATATTCTGTCTTGATCAGTAATTTAGACCATGTTAAATCAGAATCTTAATTTTAGTATAAAACATGAGTTTTAGAGGAATTCGTCTTTTTTCTAACCCCTCTGACCTTGCTCGATTTCCTTTTCGTATGTGTGAGATATGACTATTTTATTACAGAGGTGTAGATCTTTTCCAGATTTCATTTTTCGATAATTCTGATGACTAAATTATTTTGATAGTGATGCTACATATGTTATTTTGATCCAAAACTTTGGTCAGTATTTCTTTATCTAGTTAGGGATTACCCAGAATTTTGGTAGATTTTATTGATGAGTTTTATATGCCATTTCATGCTTGTTTATAAAGACTATGCTTACTGTATTTTGCTCGTTGTTCTGTAAAGAATCGTATTTTCACCCTATTTTCTTTTACTGTATAGAAAATATTTGTGAAATATAAAAGTTATCTTATTTTACCTATTTTCATCTCCCTTTAGCGGATTTGGATTTTGTTTCACTGGTTACGAGATATTATAGTTTTCGTACAGCAGTGTTGGGAATTCCGGATTTGCCAAACTATCGTTTATTGATGTTTCCTGATTTTTGATGACTGATCTAATTTTACTAGAAAATTATGAAACTTTATATTCTGATACTAGACATACAGAGGAATACTCCAGATTTTTTGTGGATTTATTTAATGAGTTTTCATGCTGTTTTCCTGCTCTTGAATTCAATTTCCTGATTTCTGGTTGAATCTAAATTCTGAATTCAAATCAGTTTTGAGAATACTATATGACTTATTATACTCACTGGATTTGGTTGGAAGTCTACTTTCTAGAAGTTTTGATGGATTCAGATTTGCATGTTTGTAATACTAGGAATTACTGTTTTAATATAGCATGGTCTTGTTATCCTGAACTTGAGAATTGTTTATTTTATTCTTTTATGAAATATCTTGTACTTGTACATGTTTATCTTGCAACTTCAACTTGAACTTGTTCAGCTAAAATTACTATTTTACTGAAGTTGAAGTGGATTTTGATTTCGGGTCTGACATTGTTCGGCCGAAATTTGAATTTTTTTGAAGTTTTGTAAAGGTTTCGATTGGATCTTGATTTATATTGATACTGAGATTGAATTGAACAATATATTACTTATATACAATGATTTCTTGATGCTTTAACTGGTGCATACACCTTTATATGCACATACATATATACTTTTACTAATAATGAAGAGTTCTTGTCGAAAATTGCTCTTTTATGAATTTGATGCGAGTTTGATTTGATTTATAAACTCCAATATGTTAGAAAAGTTGTATTTGATCATCTCAGGATTTTTATGTTACAAATTTATGCTTTTAAAGAGTTAAAACCAAGTACCAGTTGTAAAGTGCACGAAATTCAAAGCTGTTAATTTTCGAACATGTCAGTCGACCGCCTAGTTTTTACACTAGAGATGTCGATCGACTGTCAGTTGTGGATTTTTGGATTTTTGCTTGACATTCGACCGTCGCTATTTTGAACTAGCATGACAGTCAACCGTCAGCCACTGTCTGCTGATTGTTTTAATTGAATTTTTCATCGTTTTCTTGAACGATTGTTTCTTCGAACTTATGGATTATTGATCTACTATTTTAGATGAAGTTTTTTTTTACATATTACTGTATTTTACAGAGAGTTATATTTTGATTAATAATAGAGTTTAATTGGTATTTCTATAACTTTAAAAAGCAAATTATATATGGATTTCGAGAGGTTGATGTTTTGTGATTTTTCCATGACTTCAAAATGTGAAATTTAGTTGTTTAAGAGATTTAATCTCAAATTTTACTTCTAGAAATTTGTGGATATTTGGATGAATTTGGATTTGTTGATTTAAAGAAGTTTTCTTAATATAAGCGAATTAATGATGGAGTTACGAGTTTTAATGAAAGGTTTTGTGTTGGTATTTGATTTGTGAGTTTCTAGAGGTTGAGTGGGATTCCAGTAAACCGGCAGATTGGATTTTGGGGAGATTGGCCAGTTTGGGCCTTGGGGTTGTTTTGTTGGAAATTATTACGGGAGGATACACCAACTCTAGAGAGGTGGGGAAGTTGTGTTTTTATTAATAATAATCAACCTAAGGACGGCACTAGTGGAGATGTGATAAAACTTGGAGAATGTAAGTATGGGCTATGTTGTTAGTCTAACGGATGTATTCTAGGATTGTGTGTTGTTGTGTCCATAGAGGACAGTTAGTATGTTCACATGTCGAGGGTAGGCAGGCCTATTCATGGAACATACGATGCATTCGCGTATCGAGGGTCGGTATGCCTATTCACGGGATGTACTGTGTATCTGCACGTCGAGGTTCGGCAGGCCTATTCGTAGGGTACCCAGAAGGGGGGTGATTCTCTAGTTCGGAGCTATGCTTACATAATGCTTGCGTGTCGAGGGTTGTCAGGCCTATTCGCGGAGTATTCTAGATCTTGTTTCTATCACCGTAGTAGGATTAGTTTCATAACGAGGGATTTAACCCTATAAAGTGAAAAATGATAAGGTCCTGCACCGGACCTATGTAGTATGAAATGTATAGAATCTGAAAACTATGCATTAGAGAGTCATCATACTGCATTTTTGTTTTCTTGACTTGTATTATGCATGATGTTTTCTGTTTTCCTACACTTGTCACTTAGCTTAGTTTCACTTGATGTTTTCATGCCTTATTTATCGTTTTAATTATTCATATGTTACTACTGTTGAAATGTGTTGGTTATGAATTTATTCTTCTTGTCTCATTTATATTGTATTTCTTTTGGTGTCACTCACACCGTTATGGCTGTCCCCTGTAGTTTGGGGGTTAGGGTTATCTCTAGCCTCATATTTTACAGGTAGGTACCGTTAGCTTGGGATTTGGATGCATGTTTTAGAATGATAATGTGGCTTATGTAAATTGTAAAAGAAAGTATTATAAAAGAAAGAAATTGTAATTCAAGGTGTTTAATTTCTGCTATGCTATGTAAAGAATTGATGTAATAAAAGTTGAAAAATATATATATATTCTGTGTTTCGGCTATGTTTACTATTACACTGAGGTAGATTCTGAGAATTGTGCCACGTATTTCTGTATTTATTATATTGAAAATTCGGGGCACTATAGAGATTGGTATCAGATCTTGCTTCAATAGTAATGATAAACATGGTATAAGAATAAACCTAGGTGGACATTAGAGCGTGAGTACCTAGGTGTGGACATTAGAGTGTGAGTATCACTTAGAATTAAAACAAGATGATATGGTTTGGGGTATGATTGAGATTTTGCCATAAGGTATTGATGTGAATATGAATTGTGTTGTGATGCTCTAACTTTTCCCTCATTTTGTAGTATTCAGTATAATGGCAGGACCGAGGACCAGGAATTGTGGAAATGGTGATGGGGCTGAGGGTTCCCTTAGGGCCAGACATGATTTAGAGACAAAAATGTTCAGGGTGTATCAGACCTTGAACACATTCATGGCAGCCAATATGACTCGGAATCAGAATCAAGGGGCTGGACCAGTGTTTGTTAATGCTGATCAAATTAAGCAGGTGGTGTCCTTCAAGCGGATGAAGCTGTCTATTTTTTAGGGGCAGTCTGATCCAAAGGAGGCTGATGATTGGGTTAGACAGATGGAAGTAATCTTTGATGTTTTGGAAACCCCAGCAGCCAACAAGGTGAAATTGGCTACAATGCAGTTAGAGAAGGATGTTGGCATCTGGTGGCAGTCAGTGAAGAGGACTTTTGGGGGTGAGCAGGTGACTTGGGAGGCTTTTCTGGAGAAGTTCAGGGATCATTTCTTTCCTCTGGATATTCAGGAGAAGAAGGCAATAGAATTCTTGAATCTGCAGTAATGCAGCATGTCAGTGCGCGAATATGAGACTAAGTTCGCTCAGCTGTCAAGGTATGCACCAGAGCTTATAGTTGATGGGGCGAAGAAGGCCTAGAAATTCGACCAGTGCTTAAGGCCGAATTTGAGGTCGCGGATGATACCGTTGGGCATCAGAAGGTTTGATATGCTGGCCTGGACAGCAGCTTTGACAGAAGAAGATATGGATTAGTTCCAGAAGAAGCAAGAGACCTGAAACAGGAACAAGAGGCCAGCAATAAGTCAGAGTGGGAAGAAGTTCCCAGTGAAGCAGGGCAGGTTCAGTAGGCCAGAGCCAAAGGCACCTGCATACAATTGCAGTCTTTGCTCGGCCAAGGAAAGACTCCCCAGCATGGAACTCAAATTCTGCTCGATCTGGAATTCTGAAAACAACTTTCTTAGCACGGAAATCAATAATGGCATGGGCTTCACCCAACCAATCCATACCCAGAATAACGTCAAATCCTGAATTTCCAATTATAATCAGGTTAGCTTTGAAATCTACGTCCCCAATAACAACAGAACATTGCTTGTACTCACGGGAACAAATGACAACACCACCACCAGTCAAAATATTCCAAACCTCAGACATGTTGCTACACTCCAACTGATGGCGAGCGACAAATCGTAAGGAGACAAAAGAATGGGTTGCCCCAGAATCAAAGAGAACACGAGCGGAAAAAGAGCAAACAAGGATGACACCTAAGGAAACAAAAGACAAGGAGAAAGGAAAAAACAGACAATCAAGGGTAAGGGAAACAACAATGCAGAAAGATAACGGAAAGAAAGCAAAACAAGACCAAAAGAAAGGAACAAGAGAAAGCAAAACGAAAAGCAAAAAGATACCTGCCACAACTCCTTCACCTGTTTCAGCATCTACAGTAGTCAAGTTGAAAGCCTGACCTCTCCTCGGAACAGTTGTCCTCTGACCGACAATCTGACGCTGAGGAGGAAGCGAAAGCCTAACTGGACCACGAGCTGGACCTGCCTGCTGAACAGGACCTCTGGCTAGAAGAGCCACCTGCTGCTGTTGCGGACAATCACGTACTGAATGATCAGCGGCGCCACACCTAAAGCACCGGCGGTTGATGCGCCAACAATTCTTACGCTCATGCCTAGACATCTAACAGAAGTCGTAGAAACCATCCTTCTGGAAACCAGCAGAAGGATACGGAGCTATCCTGACCGGATAGGTTGGAACAGGCCTCCGAACAGGACCACCAGAAGGCCTAGCAGCAGAATGCGGAACAGTCCGCGGAGAAGGAACCAAACCACCACGAGCCTGCTCCTAAGCTCGAGCTGCCTCAAGAGCTTCAGCATAAGTACGCAAACAGAGAGAGATAAGATGCCTCTTGATATCCTGCTCAAGCTCGTTTGTGAATCTACGAGCCCTATCCTCTTCGATAGTCACAAGAACGGTAGCGAAGTGGCTAAGTCTAGTAAACTCAGCTGCGTACTCATCCACTAACCTGGAACCCTGTTTCAAGAAGTCCATGTTACAATATTGTTTGGACAATTATGTAACAAAATTCCAAAATAGAATAATGACTTAACCTGTTTTAGGGCTAGGAATTGCTGTTCCATCTCAACTCGAGTACTACTGGGGAAGAACTTCTCCAAGAATCCTTGAGTGAAAGTAGTCCAAGCAATAGGCCTCTCAAGTCGCTCGGACTCGGCCATCCACCAAATATGAGCCAAATCCACCAGCTAGATGGAAACCACATCCACCCTATCAGCCTCGGCAACACGTGCCACCAAGAGCAAGCGCTTGGTCCGGATCAACCATTGTTCAGCCTCCAAAGGCAGACCAGTGCCGGAAAAGCGATCGGGATGCAGCCTCATAAAATTCGTAACTGTTCCTGGACGAGACAGAAGATTTGCCTGCACAGGCACAACGGGAGGCAGAACCCAGGCAGCTTCAAGAGCAGCCATCACTAGATCACTGTGGTTTTGTTGCTGATTGATCAGCCGCTCAAGCACAGTAGTGACAGCCGCAACCAGATCGGGCTAAGAAGAATTCCCACGAGCCATAGCTGCACCAAAAATCAAAACAATTGGCATCCAGAATCAAAGTTGATAATAATTCATTGATGCATGCATGGTTAGTGAAATATTGAGCCGATCCTAGTTCGAGCCAAGCTTGTCTAATATATTAGGCAACTAATACATTAGCCAAACATGGCTCTGATACCACTAAAAAGCCTTTTCATGCCCCGCTTCCCAAAATAAATACGGAATACGGATACGCGACTCAACCCAGCGAATGATTTGCATCATCCATAAGCTGTTCGGGAATCTTTACAACATCTCACAATATAATCAGAGTCGGAAGCAAAAGAGTCAACCACACACATGCAAAATTGAATTAATGAACCAACAGAATTTACTTGAAACAAAATGTATTAATCTCAAATAAATCAGAATCTAGATAAGACAAAATCCTGGGTCAGATCGCCTAAAAAAAATACAAAGAAATCATCCAAGTACTCAAGATACATTATTCAAAGCAGCAATAATAGCAATACTAATAAGCAAGAAATCCAGTACTAATATCTCATTTCGCCAATGCCGTTGGGCAGCTGACCATCCTGTTCTGCAATTAATAATTGTAGGAGAAGGAAAGAGAAAACAAGTACCCGTCAATTGCAAGTTATATAATGTAGGATACACGTACATTGGAAAGGTAAACAAATAGCATGAAATAATGCATCAACAGTAATAACTAGAATGAATCAGTAAAACAAAGTCAACTAGCATGGTATACTAACAGTGCAAATGAATGTGTCAAGTATGGTGTCATATGGCAACTAACAGTGTCCAGTAACAGTAAGCTCAGTATATCAGTGTAGCAGTATAATAGTATCAGTCTCACAGTATCAGTCTAACAGTATCAGTCTAACAGTATCAGTCTTATATTCTTACAGTCTTGTGTGTATTACTAGCTAGGTAGCACTTCATGTGCCCCATATTATAATACATGGATGCTACAACAAATAGTTTCGCTTTTAGATTTCATAGTGGACCATAATGGGGCAGTGTACTCAGGTACCAGTAACAGTTGCTGTAACAGTAAAAGTAACAGTAACAGTAACAGTAACAGTAATAGTAGCAGTAACAGTAACAGTATGGAACACTAGTTCCCTTCCAAGTAGACATTTTCATATTTTCCAGTATAATAGTATCAGCCCAACAGTATCACTCTAACAGTATCAGTCTTATGTTCTTACAGTTTTGTGTATATTACTAGCTAGGTAGCACTTCATGCGCCACATATTATAATACATAGATGCTATAACAAACAGTTTCGCTTTTAGATTTCATAGTAGACCATAATAGGGCAGTGTACTCAGGTATCAGTAATAATTGCAGTAGCAGTAAAAGTAACAGTAACAGTAGCAGTAAAAGTAACAGTAGCAGTAACAGTAACAGTATGGAACACTAGTTCTCTTCCAAGTAGACGTTTCCATATTTTCCATTACTAGATCTTCCCTTAAGAAACCCCGACTTGATAAATTTTATTATGTTTATCAACAGACATGGTAGTGCATGAAATAGTGTCAAACTAACATGATACAATCATTATTAGGTTCAAGGAAGCAAATAGACATGCATAGGTGATATAAGGTCACATAAACGAGCAAAACAGTGTATGTTCATATTCAGGACTGCATGACAGTACAGTACTAAAACAGTGATTCCCGTTATTACAGAAATCCAAATCTGAATCCATCAAAGAATATGGAAAATATACTTCCACACGAATCCAGCGATTATATATAAGCCGTATAGTAATTCACAAAATCATAACTCAAAAGTGATTTGAATCCAGAAAACACGTTCAGCCAGAAATCAGTAAACCGTATTCAAAGTCAGAAAAACAGCATTAAAACTCCTCAAAAAAATCCAAGAAAAATCTGGGGTAATCCCCTATATATCTAGTACCAGAATAAAGAATTTCATAATATTCCACTAAAATTAGTTCAGTCAACAAAAATCAGAAAACATCAAGAAACGATAGTTTGGCAAATCTGGAATTTCCAACACTACTATACGAAAACTGTAATATCTCGCAAACCATGAAACGAAATCCAGATCCATCAAAGGGAGATGAAAATAGGCAAAATAAACTAACTTTTATATTTCATAAATATTTTCTATACAGTAACAGAAAATAGAGTGAAAATATGATTCTTTACAGAACAGCGAGCAAAATACAGCAAGTATAGGTTTTATAAACAAGCATGAAACGGCATATAAAACTCATCAATAAAATCCACCAAAATTCTAGGAAATCCCTAAATAGGTATAGAAATACTGTGAAAAGTTTCAGATCAAAATAATATAGTTAGGACTAGTATCAAATAGTTTAATCATCAAAATTATCAAGAAACAAAATTTGGAAATAAAATACACCTCTGTAGTAAAACAGCCATAACTCACTCATACGAAAACGAAATCGATCAAAGTTAAAGAGATTGGAAAGAAGACAGATATCTCTACAATTCATGTCAAATATAAAAATTAAGAATTCTGACCTTAATACGGTCTAAAATACAAATCAAAACTGATCATCGACAATTAGAGATTTTTCTCTAACAACAAAACCACCATAAATCATACGAAATTTGTTCCAATCACAATCAAACATGGTATAGAGTCTACTAAGTGTCCAAACATCATTCAATAAAGTATATAACATATTCACAATCATTATATCACATGGATCTCATCAAACACATAATTTTACCTAATTATCTCACATATATGAATCAATCAAGAATGGTCAAACCTAGTTGTTTTCGTGTCGATTTTTGTGTTGTGAGGCAACTACGGTCAAAAGCACTATAGAGACAAAATTCATCAAACATAACACACACACGAGTTGTCTCTAGAATCTAACTATACTATAAGCGGTATTTTTGACTTCTATCATACAAAAAAATTGGAGTACAAGTTACTTGCCTTAACCGAAGACGAAAACGAAGAACACCAAGAATAACAGGAACGGATTCCTGGGCAACGAACAAATCCACGAACGACAATCCACTAACCAATGATCACACATGCAACTCCGTGCACATGGAAACCCCAAAAGCAAGAGAGAGAGAGAGAGACCGTCGGGCTCCTTGCGGTTGTTGCTGCTGCTACTGCCGGCGCTGCTGCTGGCCGACGGAGACAGACAGCCAAGGGAACAGCAAGGGGAAGAGATGGTGGTGCTCGGTGTAGGAGGTTGCGGCTTGGGTGGTCGGCAATGGTAGGGGTGACCGGGATGGGCTTAGTCGAGTGTTGGGTGCACAGGCCGAAGGTGGAGGGCGTCGGGTGTGGGGCTGGGGTGTTGGCGGCTGATGCAACAAGGAAGAGAGGGAGGCTGGGTGTATAGGAGTTAGGGTTAGGGTCTAGGTTTTAGGGAGAGAGTATATATAGGGTGTATTTAGGGTTTAGAAATATGAGGTGGGTAATTAGGTATTGAGTTGTGGATAGTTTAGGAGTAGTAATAGGATTAGTTTAATAGAATTGATTAGGATAAATTGTATAGGACTCAAAATAGGATTGTAGGCCAATTTGGCTTTGGAAATCAATTAGGGATAAAACAATAGGATTTGGAATAATATGAGCAACCAAACCACCATGAGCACCCAAGAACAAAAATAAAGAGAACGAGACCCAAATAAGAGAATAGAACAACAATCGATGAAGAACGAAGCAAAAGACAACAAATCAAACACAAAAGAGCTCAAAATGAAATAAAATGAATATATATTGAAAACAACTACAATATACGGTCCAAGAAAAATACAAGAGAGTAAAAATACTCAAGAAAGAGAAAACTACACCAAAAATACGAAAAACGAAAAACAAGAGTTACAGACGTAATCTAGGGTATGCAAGAGTTTTAAATTTATTTATTGGATGTATTAAGTAAAACTTTGTGTAATGAGTATCATTCTTCATGTAACAGGATTTGTTTTGATTAATTGAATAAAAGCAAAGGTTTTATTTGATACTGGTTCTTCGCATACATTTGTGTCGCCCAATTTTGCTAAGGTGTTAGGTGTGGAACCTAAGATTTTTCCAGCAGGGTCTTATCAGTGGGAACACCATCAGGAGAAGAGTTATTGCTAACAGGTATTATGAAGGGTGTGATATCAACATTAGTGAGAGGCTCTTTGGAATTGATCTCATCGAACTGCAAGTCTTAGGTGTGGATGTGATTGTGGGCATCGATTGGATGGCTATTTAGATGCTACAATTGAGTGCAAGAGTAAAGAAGTTATAGTGAAGGCCCCGGGAGGAACCGCAGTGACTTTTCAGGGGAAGAAAGGAAACTCTTAAGTAATTGCACCTATGTCAGGATTGAAAATTCCAGATGAAGTCAGTGAGATTTCAGTTGTCAGAGATTTTCCTACTGTATTCTTGGAAGATCTACTGGGATTGTCGCCGCAGCGTGATGTGAAATTTTGTATCAATGTTCAGCTGGGAAGTGCTCCAATATCTAAGGCTCTGTACAGGATGGCCCCTATAGAGCATGATGAAGTGAAGAAACAGATTGAGGAATTGTTAAGTAAGGGTTTCATCAGGCCGAGTACTTCGCCATAGGGTGCACCAGTGTTGCTAGTGAAGAAGAAAGACGGTTCAATGAGGATGTGCATTAACTATACAGAATTGAACAAGGTGACTATTCAGAACAAGTATCTGCTTCCGCGGATTGATGATTTATTTGATAGACTTCAAGGGGTGGCAGTATTTTTGAAGATTGATCTGCGATCGGGATATCATCAGGTCCGAGTTAGGAGGAGGATGTGAGCAAAACAGCTTTCAGGACTCGGCATGGGCTGTATGAGTTTTTAGTGATGCCATTCGGGATGACGAATGTGCCAGCAGTGTTTATGGATATGATGAATTGAATTGTGCTGCCATATATTGATTCTTTTGTGGTGGTATTCATTGATGATATACTGGTCTATTCGGAATCGGAGGAAGAGCATGCCGAGCACTTAGCAGAAGTGTTGAAGAAATTGTAGGAGCATGATTTGTTTGCTAAGCTGTCGAAGCGTGAATTTTGGAAGTCAGAGGTAGCATTCCTTGGTCATATCATTTCTAAGGAGGGAGTGGTCGTTGATCCTCAGAAAATCGAAGCAGTGAAGAGTTGGCCTAGACCAACGACTGTGAACGAAGTCAGGAGTTTCTTGGGTTTGGCGGGTACTACAGGAGATTCATTCAGAGCTATGCTCAGATTACAGTTCCATTGACAGAGTTGACCTGGAAGAGTGTGAGTTTCACTTGGACTGAGAAGTGTTAGGCGAGTTTTCAGGAATTGAAGGAAAGGTTGATGATAGCACCTATTCTAGCTTAGCAGCAAGCTGGGAAGGATTATGATATTTACATTGATGCATCGCACAGAGGTTTGGGTTGCGTCTTGATGCAAGAAGAAAAGGTTATTGCTTTTGGTTCGAGACAGTTGTGTACTCATGAGAAGAATTACCCGACCCATGATTTGGAACTAGCAGTTATTATTTTCGCTTTGAAGCAGTGGAAGGCACTATGTATATGGAGAGAAGGTCAATATGTTTACTGATCACAAAAGCTTGAAGTATATTTATCAACAAAGGGATTTGAATCTTCAGAAGAAGGTGGTTGGAAGTATTAGAAAACATTCGTCCTGAAATCAAGTATCATCCGAACAAGGAGAATGTAGTGGCTGATGGGCTCAGTCGGAAGAGTAGCTTATCGAGTTTGATTACAGCTCAGAAGGAGTTAGCAGCAGAGTTTGATCGGGCAGCTATTTAGTTTGTACTGCAGAGTTTGGGGGCATCATTGGCTTAGTTGAGACTTCAACCTTCATTAAGGGAGCAGATTATTGAAGGTCAGAAATTAGATGCAAAGATTCAGAGGATGTTACAACAGATTTTCGAGGGCAAGCTATCAGAATTCCATGTGCAGGATGGAGTTTTGTGGATGGGAGAAAGATTGTGTGTGCCTAGGAGTGCAGATTTGAAGGAGAGCATCTTGCAGGAAGCACACAGTACTTTGTTGTCAGTACATCCTGGGGGCACGAAGATGTACAAGGACATCAAATAACACTTTTGGTGGTTGGGGATGAAGAGGGATGTGGCGGACTTTGTGGCGAGGTGTTTGACTTGTCAGAAGGTCAAGGTGGAAAATTAGAAACCTGGAGGATTGTTACAGCCATTGCCTATCCCGGAATGGAAGTGGAAGAATATCAGCATGGACTTCATTACTGGGTTGCCGAGGAGTCCGAAGGGCAACGACTCGATCTGGGTTATTGTTGATCGTTTGACTAAGTCGGCTCACTTCTTGCCTATGAAGATTACTTGGTCCTTGGAGAAGTCGGTAGAGTTATACATTGACGAGATTAAATGACCTCATGGAGTTCCAGTGTCGATTGTTTCCGACAGAGATGTGAGGTTCACTTAGAGGTATTGGAAGAGTTTGCAGACAGCTTTGGGTACTCGAACTGACTTCAATACTGCTTTACATCCACAGACTAATGGTCAAACAGAGAGGGTGAATTAGATATTGGAGGATATGCTGAGGGCTTGTGTCATGGATTTTGGTGGCAGCTGGAAGAGGTACTTGGCATTGATTGAGTTCACTTATAACAACAGTTACCCCACAAGTATCGGAATTGTACCTTATGAAGCTTTGTACGGGAGGAAGTGTAGAACACCCGTCTGTTGGTATGAAGTTGGAGAGAGAAAGTTGTTTGGGCCAGAGATTGTTCAGCAAACATTAGAGAAGATCGAGCTGATTATGAAGAGATTGGTCGAAGCTCAGAGTCGGTAGAAAAGTTATGCAGATACACAGTGTAGGGATTTGGAGTTTGAGTTTGGGGATGCTCTTTTCCTCAAGGTATCTCCGACGAAGGGAGTAATCAGGTTTGGGAAAGGAGGCAAGTTGGCGCCAAGGTACATTGGACCGTACAGATTTTGGGACGAATTGGCAAGACGACATATAAGTTGGAATTGCCCGAGGAGTTGACACAGGTGCATGATGTATTCCATGTGTCGATGTTGAGGAAGTATGTACCAGATCAGAGTCATCTATTGATGGAAGTGCCCGAAGGATTGCAGTTGAATTTGAGCTATATGGAACAACCCGTGGAGATTGTTGATCGACGGGAGAAGGTGTTGCGGAGCAAGGTCATACCGATGGTTAAGGTATTGGGGAGGAATCAGTTATTCGAGAAGGCTACTTGGGAGCCAGAGGGTCGCATGAAGCATGAAGCCTGAACTTTTTGTATGATTTTATTTCTGCTTGAGATTGTTGTTTTCCTTATTAGTAGTAGTTCTGAGGACAGAACTATTCTAAGGAGGGAGTGATGTAACAACCTAGAAATTTTAAATGTGAATTTGGTATTAATAAATGATTATTTGAGAATTTTTGTGATTTATTGTATATTTTTCTTGAATTTACCTCTTTGGCATGTGCAAAACATGTGCAAGTATTTTTCTTGGAAACTTAAAGGTCAGAAACTTTATTTGGAAAATCATATATTTATTAGTAGATAATTGTTCTGAATTTTTTGGATTTTACAGATATTTTATGACATATTTTCAAATATTACAAAAAATGGACTTTTGTGCAAAATTGCCACTTGGAGTACAAATCCGAAAATTTTCAATTTTTGGGCTATGCTTCCGGTCAACTTAGTAGTAAAGAGATTTGATTTTTATTCTAATTGATTTGATTTATCTAACTAATTTATTAAAGAAGGATCCATATATGTAAATAAATTGTTTCTTGAAGGATATTTCTATAAGAGTTGCAAAATCCTAATTCCTCCAGATCCCGACCTATATATTGGCTGCCACAGCCACTTTCTTTCCTATACCAAAACAAAAGTATTTTTATTATTGATTTCTTGGAGTTTCGAAGCTAGGATCTTAGATTTTGCAAAGGATGAGCTTTTCTTTAATTATTTTCTTATTCTTCGTTGATTCTTCATTGAGGTGAGTGGTATTGTACCCTCTTGATTTGTTATATACATGTTGATTGTGATGATTTATGAAATAGATGCATGCCAGAAGTTTATATAATGATAGGATGGATATATTTTGTTGAATGAATGATTGAAAGTAAAACCCTACATGATCAAGAATAGAGATCGATGGGTGACCTTCATGTATGATTGATTAAGAATGGTAAAGACTTAATAATACTCATGAAAATATTATTCTAAACTTGTTTGATCATGTGAAATTTGATTTTTATCATGATTATATGAAATGGTATGCACAAATAGCTCTCTGTTTACTGTTCATCATGTATGTGTTCTATTTTGAATATTTTCTTGATAGAGACTTGATTATTAATTAGGTTTTGAACAATAAAAACAAGGCATAACTGATTAAACAGTAGACCGTATGTGTATGATAATTATGAGATCTGAATTTGGGTAATAGAAATCAAGAACTATACACAAAGTTGGGTTTTAAATTTCAGGTTTGAAGATGTACAGGTCAAAAATGAAGTTTTGTGATTTTGTGAATATTTTCGATTAGATTTGAGGGATACAGGAACTGAGTTCATTAAATGACAATTGCTTAATGCTCATACACCTTATTAGATCAATATAACTATATATTTCAAGTATCAGTTTGGTTGAATTGGAAATTTTCAAGTTTGAAGTAAAAAGAAGCATCATTTTAATCTCACTGACAGATTCTGAATTCTCAGAACTTTTCTTTTACCTATATGAACATGAATCATCAGTATTTGATCGAGCAAATTACAGTAAACACACACACACACACACACACACACACACACACACACACACACACACACACACATATATATATCTATATATATATATATATGTAAATATATTCTTGTATAACAAATCAGTCTAAAACAAGAGAATTTTCCAGATCATCGACAGTTGACCGTAGCACTTTTGTATTAAAAAAATCGGTCGACCGTCAAGTTTTCAATTGAATTTTTTTTCACATGACAGTCGACCATTGTGCTTTTGTATTGGTTACAACAGTTGACTGCCATGTATCTCGTTGTTTGTTTTTTTTTACTGCATGACAGTCGACCACTGCACTTTTGTATTGTTTTATGCAGTTTACCAACATGCTCTGTTCTGAGCTATTTACTTATTTTTCTTCGAATCGATGTTTCTTCAAACTTACAAATTATTGTTTCTATGCCTCAAATAAGATTTTTGCTACAGAAATTACTACACCTTCAAAGAATTGTATTTCTAATTTAAATTACTACCTAATTTGGATTTTCGTTACTTAAAAAGTGAAATATTAATGAATCTCTAGTGATCGCTGTTTTGTGATTTTCTATGACTTTGAGAACTTAACTCTCTGTTTATTTGACAACTTAACTCTCTGTTATTTGACGAACTGTTCCAAATTTTTGTAATCAAATATGTGGAGTGTGTAAATACATGAAAGAGTTGAATTTGAGGAAATTTCGTAATGAGAATAAGTTGGCATTGAAATTGGGAATTATAATGAAAGAATTTGCGTTAGAATATGAGTTGTGAGCCTCTAGAGGTTGAAAGGGATCCATATGTACCAGCGGTTGAGATTTTTGTGGAAGTTGACTAGTTGGGGTCTTCGTTCCTGGTTTAGTTGTACAAAGTCCAGTTGGGTACATCAACTCTAGGGGAGATTGAAAAGTAACTAACAACAATAATAATCATAAGGATAGGCACTATTTGGAGTTGTGATGAAATGAGAACAAACAAGGGTATAGGGGCCTCATATGATCTGCGGTGTGAGATAATCCTCGGAATTATCGAGGTGTGAGTGAAATAGACTTCGGAATTACCTGCGGTGTAGGATTGATCTCCGAAATTATCGGGATCGAGGCGACGCTCATAGGATGTTCGTGTGATGAGGCGCCATTGCTTGCGGTGTGGGGTATTCTCGAGGATTCCCATGTGTTAGTGAAATAGTCTCCGGAATTATCTGTGAATAGAGATTGACCTAGGAAATTATCGGGGCATGGGCTAGATACTCACAGAATAATCTAAATCTTGAAGTAATCACCGTAGTAGGATTAGTTGCAACGAAAGACTAGACCCTGTAAAGTGGAGAACGATAAGGACTTGCACCGGACCTATGTATTGTGGGTGCACAGAATCCGACAAGTATGCATTAGTAATCATCATAAGCATTGTGTTTTCTTGACTTGTATTATGCATTCTTGTTTACTGTTTTCGTACACTTGACACTTAGCCTAGTCTCACTTGATGATTTATACTTCATTTATTGTTATTTCATTTTCCATATGTTATTACTGTGTTAATATGTTTCCCTTGTTGACGTATTATTTTATTCTTTATGTTTCCGTTTGAGTTTATATTTTCTTTTGAATATCACTGACACCATTATGGCTGACCCCTATAGTTTTGGGGGTTAGGGTTATCTCTAGCCTCATGTTTTACAGGTAAGTACCATTAGCATGGAGTTGGGAGCATGTGATAGATTAGTAAATGTTTATGAATATCTTATAAAAGGATTGATTGTAAAGAAAAAAATTGTATTTGAGATGTTGTGTTGTAAAAAGAGTTGTAACCCAAGGAGTTTTAATTCCGCTGTGCTTTGTAAAAGAGATGATGTAATAAAAGTTTTGAATTTCCCTATATTTGGATGCTATGTTTATGATTACAATTGAGGTTGATTCTAAAATTTGTGCCACGTATTTCTAATTTTATTTATTGGAAATTAGGTTCGCTGCACTGCCAGGTTCTCCAAAGACCATGTAATCTTCATAGGCAAGAAATGAGCCGACTTAGTCAAACGATCAACAATGACCCAAATCTAGTCGTTGCCCTTCGGACTCCTTGGCATGAAATCCATGCTGATATTATCCCACTTCCATTTAGGTATAGGAAATGGATGCAACAAGCCTCTAGGCTTATGATTCTTTGCTTTGACTTGCTGGCAAGTCAAACACCTTACAACAAAATGTGTAACATCCCTCTTTATTCCTGGCCACCAAAAGTCTAGCTTGATATCCTTGTACATCTTCGTACCTCCAGGATGTACTGAAAACAAGGTACTGTGTGCTTCTTGCAAGATGCTCTCCTTCAAATTTGTACTCTCCGGCACACACAACCTCTCACCCATCCATAAAACTCCATCTTGGACACAAAATTCTGATGGCTTGTCGTCGAAAATCTGTTGTAGCATCCTCTGAATCCCTGCATCTGATTTTTTACCCATCATGATCTGCTCCCTCAATGAAGGCTGAAGCCTTAATTGTGCCAACGATGCTCCCAATCCCTGCAGTACCACCTCAATACCTGCCCGATCTAACTCTGTAGTCAACTCCTTCTGTGTTGTGATCAACTTGACAGGCTACTCTTCCGACTCAGCCCATCAGCTACTACATTCGCCTTGCCTGGATGATCCTTGATCTCAGGAGGAATGTCTTCCAATACCTCCAACCACCTCCTCTGCAGAAGATTCAGATCCCTTTGCTGATAAATGTACTTCAAGCTCTTGTGGTCAGCAAACATATTGACCTTCTCTCCATATACATAGTGCCTCCACTACTTCAAAGCAAAGATAATAGCTGCAAGTTCCAGGTCGTCTGTCGGATTGTTCTTCTCATGCGTACGCAACTGCCTCGAACCATAAGCAATAACCTTTCCCTCTTGCATTAAGACGCAACCCAAACCTCTGAGCGACGCATCATTGTAAATATCATAGCCCTTCCCAGCTTGCGGCAAAGCTAGAATAGGTGATGTCATCAACCTCTTCTTCAATTCTAGAAAGCTCGCCTTACATTTATTAGTCCAAGTGAAACTTACATCTTTCCAGGTCAACTCTGTCAAAGGAACTGCAATTTGCGCATAGCCTTGAATGAACCGTCTGTAATACCCTGCCAACCCCAAGAAGCTCTTGACCTCCTTCACAGTTGTTGGTCTAGGCCAACTCTTCACTGCTTCAATCTTCTGAGGATCAGTGGACACTCTCCTCCTTAGAAATGATATGACCAAGGAATGCTACCTCTGACTTCCAAAATTCACACTTCGACAGCTTGACATACAAATCATGCTCCTGTAATTTCTTTAACACTTCTGCTAAGTGCTCGACATGCTCTTCCTCCAATTTCGAATAGACCAGTATATCATCAATGAATACCACCACAAAAGAATCAATATACGGCCGCAAAATTCGATTCATCATATCCATGAACACTGATGGCGCATTCGTCACCGCGAATGGCATCACCAAAAACTCATAAAGTCCGTGCTGAGTCCTAAAAGCTGTCTTTCTCACATCCTCTTTCTTAACTCGGACCTGATGATACCCTGACCACAGATCAATCTTCGAAAATACTGCCGCTCCCTGAAGCTTATCAAATTGATCATCAATCCACGGAAGGGGATACTTGTTCTGAATGGTCACCCTGTTTAATTCCCTATAGTCAATGCACATCCTCATTGACCCATCTGTCTTCTTTACTAGCAACACTGGTGCACCCCAAGGTGAAGTACTCGGCCTAATGAATCCCTTGCTCAGCAATTCCTCAATCTGCTTCTTTACCTCATTTGGCTTTACATGTGCCATCCTGTAAGGAGCCTTAGATATTGGAGCACTTCCTGGCTGAACATTGATGTAGAACTCTACATCTCGCTGTAGCGGTAACCTTCACAGATCTTCCAAGAACACATTAGGAAAATCTCTAACAACTGGAATCTTTCTAGCCTCATTCGGAATCATCAACTTCGATATAGCTGCAATCACCTTTGAGTTTCCTCTCTTTCCTTGAAAAGTCACTGCAGGTTCTCCAGGTGCCTTCACTATAACTTCTTTGTTCTTGCATTTAATTGTGTAGCGTCATAAATTGCCATCCAATCAATGCCCACAATCACATCTACACCTAGGATCTGCAATTCAATGAGATCGATTCTGAAAAGCCTCCCACCAATCTCGATATCACATTTAGCGCCCCGAATTTCCAATATGATATCTTAGAAATATGTGACACAATTCCCAGCATCAACTTCAAATGTAATATTAAACACAGCCAAATACCAATAAAATTTTTTCAACTTTCATTACATTAATCTTTACATAGCACAGCAGAATACAATACACCTTGAATTACAATTTTTCTTTCTTTACAACAATTTCTTTTACAACAATACATAACCCATTACACCACATTAACTCATGCATCCCAATCCAAGGTACAAGTAATCACCTATAGAATATGAGGCTAGAGATAACCCTAACCCCCAAAACTAAAGGGGTCAGCCATAATGGTGTGAGTGACATAAAAATAAACAACATAAGTAAAGCATGGAATCATAAACGACATGAAATAAACAAGAATACATAAGATATGACATAGGATGAAAACACGAAAACATCAAGTGAAACTAGACTAAGTGTTAAGTGTAGAAAACAGAAAAACACATGCATGAAACCAAGTCAAAAAAACACAATTCTATATGCTGACTCTCTAATGCGTACTTGTCGGAGTCTATGGATCCCACTCTACGTAGGTCCGGTGCAAGCCCTTAACATCTTCACATTGTAGGGTTTAAATCTCCCGCTATGCAACTAATCCTAACACGATGACTACTACGAGATAAAGATAAACTGTGAGTATGAGCTCATGCCCCGATAATTTCGGAGGTCAAACTCTATCACAGATAATTTCGGAGACTATTTCACTCACACCTGGGAATCTTCGAGAATACCCCACACCGCAAGCAATGGTACCTCATCACACGAATACCACATGTGCGTCCCCTCGACCCTGATAATTTCGGAGATCAATCCCACACCATAGGTAATTTCGAAGACAATTTCACTCACACCTGGATAATTCCTGGAATTATCTCACACCGCAAGCCATACTGAGGTCCATAACCCATGTTCTCGTTCATCATATCACCACTAGTGCCTATCCTTATCATTTAGGTTATTTGATTACTTTACGAATCTCCTAGAGTTGGTGTACCCTACCGGACTTAACTCAACAACTGATCAACTAAAATTGCCTCAACAGGCCCAAACATAAATATCTCAACTGCCGGTATACTAGGGTCACACACACCCTTTAGAGACTCACACCCAATATCCAAACTAATCTTCCAATATAAATTGCTCAGTTAAACCACTTGAAAACATATGTTCGGTAGCAGTAGAGATTAGTAGGTTATAGATTAAAACATTTAGAGAATAAATCAATTATAAGAACATTAAAATATGTATAGATATATCAGTATCAGTCGACTACAAAAGCCATCGGTCGACTGTCCAGAGAGAAACTCCAATAGCTTTGAGGAAATAATTCTAAGTATTATAAGTTAGCTCAAAAAGGTCAAAGGTCGACTGTCCAGAGCGATAAATCCAATAACTTTTAAGAAAATAATTCTAAGTATAGCAGTCGATTGTAAAAGGTCATCAGTCGACTGTCCAGAATGAAATTTTAAGAAAAATTAGAAATCACAGCAGCCAGGTCGCGACGATCGACTGTAAAGTCACACCAGTCGACTGTCGACCTGCAGACTACAGATTTTGGTTGTGCATATTTGAACTGATAGGTAGTTTTACTTTATGAAAACGATATCTACGAAAGCATATTTCTTATCTGATCAAATACAACTTGTAGGATATATAATAGTCCATAAAAACTAAATCAAAACTACCTGAATTTATGAAAATAGCGATTTGTTAATTTCTTCCAAATAAAACATAAATTGTGCATATAATCAAAAATGGAGTTTCTTAAAATTAATTGTTCATTGAAATAGCTTCGTATTCAGATCCGAACCATATCAATATCAAAATCCAAAGAAATCCCCAATTTGGATATATTTCCTGAAACTCAACTAAATTCCCAATTTCGATTCTCAAGACATGATCTCTTGATTCATATCTTTTCTTCAAATTTCTCAAAACTGAATTACCATTACAACTCGCAACCATAATCAATTGATAGCATCACCATATCAAATTTGTATTCAATCAATACTCAAAAGTAATAAAAGTCTCATTTTTATCAGGTTTACGCATAAAATCCACCATATTCAATCAATCCAACATTAGTCCAAAAGGAATAGCCTACCCATGATCTCCCATAGGTCATTCATCAATCTCGAATTACCCACATACAATTTTATTCATAAACAACTAAGGTTTCACAAGATCCAATTTTTCATCCATCCATCCAATTCATCAAGTACATAATCATACTCAAACTCTAACATGCTTTCTAGTAGATGAAATACCACATACAATATTCATGAATAAACAAAACAATTATATCTCTCGCACACAACTTACACAAAACAAAAGAAAAACAAACAAAGTCACTCACCTCAAATGAAGAAATCCAACCGAATTAATCGAGAATAAGCAAAGCCCCTTCTTTTGCAAAATCCAATATCACCTCCTTAAATCTCCAAGAAATAATAAAACCTTTGTGTTGTGCAGCGAAAGACGGCTGCACTCCACTTCTTTTAAATAAGCCGGAATAAAAGATTTAGGGTTTTTAAACACATTTGCAAAATAACCCCTTGAAAATATAATTTTACATAAATAGATTCCTATACTTGGAAACTTAATAAAACCAATTAAATTGAGATTTAAAAGCAAAATAAACACCTTATTTCCAGCTGGTACTGCTTGAAAAGTCCAGAAAATAGTTTTACACTTTCATCCTTCGAAATGACAATTTTGCAAAAAGATCCTTCTTTTCGTAATATTTGCAAATAGGTCTAATAAATATCAAAAAATCTAGAAAAATTATAAATAATCTCAAATAATAAATAATGATTTTCCACAAAATAATTTTGCCTTTTGAACCTTCCAAGAAAATATTTGCACGTGTTTTGCACGTGTAAAAAGGATAAATCTTATGAAAATATTTATTAAATCTCCAAAAAATTATTTTAAATTCCTTTATAAATCTTTTAAAATTATATTTAAAAATACGGGGTACTACATCACAACCCTCATAATACCGATCAGCAATCAACTCCTTCCCTGATGGTGTTGCCACTTATAAGACTTTGCCTGGAAAAATCTTAGGTTCCACACCTAACACTTTAGCAAAATTGGGCGACACAAATATATGCGAAGAACCAGTATCAAATAAAACCTTTGCTTTTATTCCATTAATCAAAACACATCCTGCTACTTGAAGAATGATACTCAAAACTTCAATTTTTATTCTTAAACAAAATCTTATATTACATCAAAATAAATTAGAATTCTTGCATACCCTGAATCACATCTTCTGAGTTACCAGCATCCTCCTTAGTTAATGTGAACACTCATCCCTACCTCTGGAATTTGCTCCCATTCGCACCATCCTTCTTAAGCTGCAGGCAAAACGGCTTGGTATGACCCTCTCGCCCACACAGATAACAAGTCGAAATCTTTGCTAGCTTGGGGCATGCCAACTTGTAGTGACCCGCTTCTCCACGGTTATAGCAAGTCACACCTTGAATTGTTGCTGGCTTCAGCTCGGGCCTACTGAATCTGCTCTTCTTCGCCGGGAACTTTCTCCCACTCTGATTTGTTGCTGGCCTTTTATTTCTGTTCCAGGTTGGCTGCTTCTTCTGGAACGATCCATGTACTCCTTGGTCATGGCTGCCCTCCTAACAAGTTTGTCGAACCGCCTGATCCCCAACGGTATCATTCGGGACCTTAGATTCGGCCTTAAGCCTTGCTTAAATTTCCTGGCTTTCTTTTTTTCATCAACCACCAGCTCTGATGCATACCTCATCAACTGCATGAACTTAGTCTCGTACTCACGCACTGACATACTGCCCTGCTACAGGTTCAGAAACTCCATCGCTTTCTTCTCCTGGATGTCCAAGGGTGAACTCACCAAGAAAAACCTCCTAAGTCACCTGCTCTTCACCCAAAGTCTGCTTCACTGATTGCCACCAGCAACCAGCATCTTTTTATAGCTGCATTATAGCCAATTTCACCTTGTTGGCTGCAGGGGTTTCCAAAACCTCGAAGACCACTTCCATCCGTCTGATCCAATCATCGGCCTCATTTGGATCAGCTTGCCTCTCCAAAACTGGTGGCTTCATCTGCTTGAAAGATTCCATTTTCTTGATCGGATCTGCATTGATAGGTATAGGACCAGCTCCTAGATTCAAAGTCGCACTGGCTGCCATAAATGTATTCAGAGTCTGATACACTCTGGCAATCTCCCTCTCTAAATCCAGTATGCCCCCGTGGAAATCTTTATCCCCATCATCATTACCACCATTTCTAGTTCTGAGTCCTACCATTTCACTGAGTACCACAAAACACGTGGAAATATTAGAGCACCACGACATAAATTCCTTTCACACCAACTGCCTAGTGCAGAAATCTATTCACACTCAAACCATTTCATTCAGTTTAGTTTCATGTTTAATACTCACACTCTAATGTCCATACCTAGGTACTCACGCTCTAGTGTCCACACCTAAGTTCATTTCCTATACCATGTTTAACATTACTATTGAAGCGTGCTCTGATACCAACTCTGTAGCACCCCGAATTTTCAACAAATAAAATTAGAAATACGTGGCACAAATTCCAGAGTCGACTTCAATTATAATCATAAACATAGCTTCCAAATACGGGAAAAATTTAAACACTTTTTGTTACATCAACTCTTTTACAAAGCACAACGAAATTTAAACATTTTAAATACAACATGCTGCATTTTCATCTTTCACTTATACTCCAAGCTTTATTTGAACCAACTCTATCCATAATTGGAAATCATGCAGATCTGAATGAAAAGTGGGCACGTCAGTTAATGCAACTGACGTCAACTATAGTAATAGTGATACTTCTAGATCTCACAATTACAAACTTGATGCATATTTATATAGTAGTAATAAATAATGCATAAACAATAATAAATAGAACAACAAGTGAAACATATAATGATAGATGAAACATGAAACAACGATGAATGAAACGTAAAACAAGAAGTGAAGCTAGTCAAGTGTATGAGATGCAAACAGAATACAAGCATGCATAAAACAAGTTGTAACTATCGTTCCCGCTATTTTCATTTTTCCCCCTTTTATAATATTTTATTTGAAATTGAATAAAATACTCTATTTTTTGTTTCTTGATTATTTCAATTAAATCTTGTTCATGAAATTCTCCGTTCTTCTTTTTGAGCTGTTCTTATTGATTCTATTTTTCTTCTATTTAATTGTGGGTATTTTTATTTGAACCCTATTGATTTAGATCTATCTCTTATTGAACCATAAAATCCAATTTTATTTGTCCTTGACCCAAAACCGCTTTTATTGGATCCTAAATCACTAACCCAACACCCTAATTGTACCCTATAAATACAACTCGACTGCAAACCCTAAAAATTGCACACAATCGAAATCCTAGCCGCTTATTGTCTCTCTCCTCTTTCTCTCTCCTCGTCGTTCTCTCTCTCCGTCCTATTTCCCACCAAAAATCCCAAACCCAATACTGTCTTTTCCTTCCCTGACCACCTCCGGCGACCCACGGCATCGCCACCTCCCGTCGACCACTCCTCGGTGCCGGCCTCCTCTGTCCTCGATAGCCAGGCACCCAAAACCCCAACCCCGGTCACCCCTGTCCTCCCTTTCGATCACTAGCAACCAAATCCCGACCCCCAGCTCCTCATGTCTCTGTCGACGGCCCCGTCGACCCACCTCGACGCCGTTGGCCAGTCGCCAAACCCCCAAAGCCCTGTGCTACCATTGCTGACCTTGCTGCTATTTGTTATTGCTGAGTTCTCTTCTTGCTGTTATTTCTTTGGATCTTTATTGCACGTATATTGCACGTGTTATTTCATGCGTTAATTCGTGGGTTCGTTGCTTCAGGATTCTTATCTCGTTATTCTTGGTGTTCAATTTCGTCGTTTAGAAGGCAAGTCACTATCTTCTTGAATTGTTAATTGTATCAAATTCAAGTTTTGTTCAAGCTCTGCAAGTAGATCCCCTATTCATCATATTATATATTGTTCATCTCTTTTGTTGGGTCTATTGAGGGTTTACATGAGCTAACCCCAATATTCTTGACTTCATGCCACTTTTGAATCTAAAGATTGAATCTTTCAAGTGTGCATATAGAATTGTTAATAGGGTTGTTCATATAATTATCACACAAATAAATTATTGTAGAGAGAATTGCTAGGTTGTATGTTGTTTGATCGATTGATGGTTGATTGATGATAAATTGATGTATGTATGTGTTCGTGATATTATTTACCATATTTTTATATCCTTCATGCTGATTGAGAAGTTTATCGACTAGTATAAATGATACCCATATTGACTAATTAAATTATTTCATGAAACTACCCTAAAACATGTATATTGCTTGTTGACTGTATGTTGACTGCTATTTTCGACCCAATAAATGATCTTAAAATAAATTACTTTCTGAATAAGAATTGTAGCCTTATCTTTCTAGTTTCTGGAACATCTTTAATTTTTGAATTTCGAGTTATGTAGCAAAAGTTATGCCCGTTTTACTACAGCTATATTTTTACTTTCAGATTTTCAGATTCTTGTATCTTCTATGCTTAAACAGTAAAAAGGCTGATCAAATGTTAAAATTTTGCTCTAATAATTTCTAGATTGTTGCTTAACATATTTAGGAGTCTAGAAAATATTTTTATGAATTTATTATTGAGTTTTTGCTGATTCTAAAATCATAATAACATGTTGTCAAAATTTTGGCTGAACATGAAATCTGTAAAGAACATTGTGTTTGACCTAGCTACTATTGTCAGATTTTAAACTTTAAATATGCGTTGGAACCGTGTGGAAATCTAGTTTCTAGAATTTCTGACAAATTCAGTTTTTGATTTCTGACTACTCTTGCTGTCCAGAATTTTATAATTCAGACTTTAATAGTTTAATTATTCCCATATCGTACTATTGCATGAATTAATGTACGTATATTGTATTGCATGATCCTAATGAGTTATTGTCACCATTCTAATTATCCTATTTCATGTTACCATCCTATTGTTCTCCTATTAATACTATCGTTCATCGAAATATCCATTAATTGCATATTGTATTGTTGCATTGATGAAATAATTAATCAGCCGAAGTTTAAGGAATTGACTAGAGTAGCTAATGATAAAGAGACTGTACTCAGATGATAGCCCGTGTTATTACCGTTATCGTCATCATACCCAGTACATGAACTATAAAATTTACCACTATAGTCTAAACGAAATTGTATGTATGCATCGAACCTGTGGTATGGATCATATGGGACACATTAGTACATGCATTAGTTAGGATTTAAAATGATTAATAGACATAAGGATTGACACATCACCGATATTGTATATTGTTCGTCATTATCCCTATTGATATCAAATATTGGCTAAGTGTTATTGTTATTGATCATTGATTATTATTACCGAATATTGAATCATTGTTTATAGCCATTGTTTCGATTATCATGATATTGATTATTGTTATTGTCCCGTATTATTGATTCCTATTGATCCATTGATTCATTGTTATACCGTTATTCCATTGTTCCTTGCTTTCTTTACTTGTTGTCCTTGACTTGCTCTAAGGATAATTTCCTTTTCTTTTCTTTTTAGATAAAGTGTACACAAGTAATTAAGAAGAATTGCCTGATAAAATTGGAGAGCAAACTTTCTAAAGAACTACTGCTTTATAATTGAATGTTATTTTTTAATGAACTTATTGTATTGAGACTTGTTACTATTGTGTTTGGGATTTATTATTGTATTGGGCTTATGTTCCGGATTTTATTATTGTTCCAGATATTGGGTTATTATTGTATTTGGATATTTTATATTACTTCATTTCAAGTATTATTGTTCATGAGATTATTATTATTGCCTACGCAATTGTTCTGTATTAATTATATTGTTGAGTTGATCGGATAAACAGCTTATGGGTGACGTTAGTCATTCACTGGGCTAATTGCATGTACTCGTATTCCGTACTTTTAGGAAGTGGGGTGTGACAAGGTTTTTAGTGGTATCAGAGCCCGAGTTTAGATAATATATCAGTCAAACGTGACTAACAAAAGGAAGTTTGGCTTTAATTGATATATTAATCAGATTTGGGTTTAATCAGTTTGACTTAACAATATGTATAATACAGGAATCACATGAACAATTGATATCCAACTTATGATCCGGACGCTAACCGTTTGATTTTATTGCATACCATGGCTAGAAAAGGTGCTTCATCTTCCCGTGCTGGGGATGATCAGTCTGATGAGCCCACTGTTGCACAGTTGATGCAAATGCAACGTGATCACAACAAACTAATGATGCGGATACAACAGGAACAAAATGAACAGTTGAGGATGTCTTATGAAGCTGCTAATAGAGAACCCATTGTGCCTGCCCCTGGATTGCTGCTGCCGAGACCTGAAAATGTGGCAGATTTCATGAGGCTCCATCCAGATAAGTTCTTGGATACTGAAGGTCCACTTGAAGCCAAGTAATGGCTTATCAAGACTGAATAGTTGTTGACCGCAGCACGTGTAATGGATGTGGATCGTGTGGATGTATTGAGCATCCAACTTGTTGATCTTGCTCACATCTGGTGGCAAACTAAGGCTGAATGATTGGGTCGACCCATTCCCTGGGCTGCTTTCACTGAGAGCTTCCTCATGAAGTTCTTTCCTAATGTCACCAAGAATGAGATGGAACTACAGTTTGTTTCTTTAACTCACGTTCATCAGATAGTATTTAATTATGCTTTTTCGTTGTTATTTCATAAAGTATCGGCATTAACTAAACACTATCTAGAATCAGGGGAATCCTACCGTGGATGAGTACGCTACAGAATTTGCCCGACTGAGTCGTTTTGCTACTGTTGTTGTGGCAAATGACGAAGATAGAGGTCGTCATTTTCTGTTAGGCTTGGACATTGAGATTCAGGAATGTATTTCTACCTTGTGACTTCGCTCTTATGCTGATATCCTGGATGCTGCAGGAATTCAGGAATAGAGTAGTTCAATGAAGCATAATATTCAGCGTTCTGTTGTTGCTAGGCCTTCTGTTTGGTCTATTGGGAGTCCAGCTCCGCCCCTTCCTGTCAGGGCATTGCCTTACCCACCAACTATTCAGAGGCCGAACATAGTCTGCACGCACTATCACAAGACTGGACATTTGTGCAAGATTGCAGGATAGCGAACCGCCAGTGCCTTGCATGTGGAGGTGTAGACCACATGGTTCGTGATTGCCCTAAGGCCAAACCTCTTGCACTAGTTGGAGGTCCCACTCCTCAGAGGGAACTTGTTCGCGGTCAGGGTGGACCACCTCTTCCACCACAGAGGCAGGTCTTTGATCAGATGAGAGCCGCTCCTGAGGGTAATCTTCCTACAGGTCGTGTCAGGCCTACAACTTGACTACGCAGGATGCTGGGACTGCTGTGGGCATTGTTGCATGTATATCTTTAGTTGATTTTCATTCTGTATTCATTAGTATTTTATTTTGGATTTCCTTGATATTTATTTCTCTTATCCTGTTGTTTATTCATGTTAGCCTCTCATTCATGTTTGTTTCTTGCATTTTGCTTCTGCCTTTTGTGTTCTCACTTTGACTTCTTTCTAGTTATTATCCTTATTCATTCCGTCCCTACTCATGCTCTTTTTAACTCTGGTGCAACGCATTCATTTGTTTCCTCCTACTTCGTCGATCTGGATCTCTTGGCTAGCAGCGCTATGTCAGTAGCTTGGAACATTTCTACAGGTGGAGGTGTTGTCGCGTGTTCTCGGATTTATGAGCTGAGTCCTTTGGTTATTGGTGGTGTGGATTTTGTTGCCGATCTGATTGTCATCAATAATTCTGGGTTTGATGTTATGTTGGGGATGGATTGGCTTGGTGCCACTCATGTTGTGATTGACTGCTGCGAGAGGAAGGTGGTGTTCCAAATGCCAGAATGTCAGGAATTTGAATTCTGTGCCGGTGAAATGCCGCTTGCTTGTGTGGAGAAGTTAGCTAGTCAGGAAGTTGGAGTTATGGAGGAAGTGTGTGCTGATGATGTTGTCATGCCATTGGTTATGTAGGATTTTCTGGATGTTTTCCTGAGGAATTACCGGGATTACCACCAGATCATGAAGTGGTGTTCGGTATTGATGTTCAGCAAGGAACAGCTTCAATCTCTAAGAGTCCATACAGAATGGCTCCTGTTGAGCTAGCTGAGTTGAAACAGCGAATTCAGGAGTTGTAGGATAGAGGTTTTATCAGGCCAAGTGTTTCGCCTTGGGGAGCTCCTGTACTGTTCGTCAATAAGAAGGATGGTAGTCGGAGGTTGTGTATTGACTACCGTGAGCTCAATAATGTCACAGTGAAGAACAGGTATCCGTTCCCAAGGATTAATGACCTATTTGATCAATTGGGAGATGCTTCTGTATTTTCAAAGTTGGATCTTCGTTCTGGTTATCATCAGGTTAAGGTGAAAGTCGAGGATGTGCAGAAGACTACTTTCGAACGAGATATGGGTACTATGAATTCTTGGTGAGGTCTTTTGGAGTTACTAATGCTCCAGTTGTGTTTATGAGTTTGATAAATCGAGTTTTCTCTTCCTTTCTAGACAAGTTTGTGGTGGTGTTCATTGATGATATTCTAGTCTATTCTCGGAATCGGGATGAGTATGTTGAGCACTTGAAGGTTGTTTTGCAAACTTTGAGGGATCATCAGTTGTATGGGAAGCTTAGCAAGTGTAACGACCCTGATTTTGACGAATGTGTTTTATAAACAAACCAAGATCTACTATTTGTAAAATTATACTTTTCTTATGATTGGAAGAATCATATTTTGTAATACCCCGATTTTCCTAATATATATATAAAGATTATTTAATTCTGCATATGGTATGCATGTGTAATATTTTCCTTAAAGCCCAAATGTTAACTTGTTTATTTTTCTCTTCTTAAAAAATATTTATTTTTGGCCCAATGGATTTAAGCCCATAAAATTTAACCTTTTATTTTCTCTACAGCCCATTTTTGTGTAAACACTTTTATACATTATATTTTGTACAATTTTAATTGTGTGGGTGTGCAAGCACGTGCATTTCGCATACACGTGCATTGAGCATTTTTTCTTGGCCGGATTGTGGAGAGTGGCTCGGATCATGGGTAGTTATTTTGTGAGTGTGGGTAGTTTTCTCAACTCCCGATTGCATCCTATCCCTTGATTCGTAACTCCCCAATAAATCTCAGCCCTCTATTTCACCTATATTCTAGTATAAATACCCCCTCCTATTCCCTATCTCTTTTACACTAAAATTTCCTAAGATTTCAAGAGAGTATCTGTGAGTTGTGTGGGAGCTTTTCTGTGGAGTCGAGCAACATTGCTGAGGAGCCCGGTGTGGAACAAAGGAGCAAGGAGTGCGGTACGGTGTTGAAGGACTTTTCGGGATTTCGATCATTTCTTCATATAAGGTGGGTGTTTCTCAGGAATTCTAATGTAGGAATGATATTGCAATTGTTATGATTGATACTATGTTATAAAAAGTGAATTGAATACGGTAGAAAATTACTTGAACATGCTAGTAATATTGAGATGAGACTGTCGGTATAGTCGACTGCTATGTGAGCCAGCCGACTGGTACGAGACACTACTTTTCATAATGTGCTGATAAAATGTGTGCAATAGCCATAATGGTGTGATTATTAAATGTACATTTTTCCCTATGACACATATGATGGAGGGAAGGTAAATAAATGAAAATAACTAATAGTGATAAATATCTGAAGTTGTCGGCGCAGTCGACTGACTTGGTGTTAAGTCGACTGGTGCTTCATTACTGAATATGACTGTTTGAAAGTCCCCTGAATAAAGAAATTCTATTTACGTAGACCCATTATGATGACTTGAGATTTGTACCTTCATTATTGTAAGAAAGTATGAGCAATGCGAATACATGTTTAGAGTAGTTTCTCTAAAAAAGCATGTTAATAACTGGGAAAATTATGCTGTAAATGCTACTGAACAAGAAGAAACTCTGTTTATGAAACATGAATTGATGTATACTGTTAATTGATATCATGATGCAAGTACACGTAAGAACTGTAAATAAATTCCCTAATTGAAATGGATCTGTCCAGTCGACCGAATGCGTGTAGCAAGTCGACTGATCTGGACTTGGAAATTATGCTGTTTGAGATCTCCAGGACAGACGACTGATTAATGAACAGTCGACTGTCATGTGGACAATATTGTGAATATGAAAGGTTGCGGGACAGGCGACTGGTTGAGTGCAACAGTCGACTATCCCGAGCAATTATGATGATACTGTATGCGACTGTATGAGTCGACTGGTGCTCTTCCAAGTCGACTGTACAGAGTGGACTTTTGATAATTTGATTAATGTTATTTACTGTGAGTAATGATGAACTTTATGTTTTAATCAATGGATTCTGGTTATGGCTGTATGAATTATGTGAAAGGAATCATAGATGAGAATTGAGAATTAAATGAATAACTATGAAAGGCTAAATCATGATGAGAAAGTCTGCGAGACTCTAAAATGAATTAGGAGCTGATGGCGCTCAATTGGATATTGTGAAATTGAAATTGAACAAAGGAGTAGCTAAGTCTCCCCGGCAGTGAAATGAAATGATATTGAGAAATAGACCAGGTTGGTCGAGTGAAATGAAATGATAAGTCCGGTTGATGGAGAGGCTAACTCTAGAGCTTGATTTTTTATTCATGATTCTAATGTAACTTAAATACATAGTGTGGAGGTGATGAAGGTGAGAGAAAAATATGAGTATGAGAGCTAGGGTACGGTGCGGGTGTGTGAGCCGCAGAATGCATGCTTGATGCGTCAAGACATGGCGCGGGCACAACTCAGTAATGATCGGACTTTAGTCACGCTTGTGGGATGTTTTGGTGACTGCAAGAGGAGTGTGTTCAGGGAGGAGGCTGAATTGTCACAGAATGCATGCTTGACGAGTCAAGACATGGCGCGAAATTCTACTCCAGGGGCCAGGATACATGCTTGTACTCATAGAATCATCTAGGATACTCACTGGAATTACAGAAGTAGAGTAAGTCATGGCGGGGGATTGAACCCTACAAAAAATGAAGAACGATTAAGAGGCTTGCCCTCGAACCTATGTAGTATGGGATGCATAGAATTCGAACAAGTGTGCATTAGTGTCATGTGTTAATTAAATAATTGCATTAAGGATTAAGTGCACAATCACGACACGACATCTCTAAAAGTTCCCTTTTGATTCTACATGCTTATTATGAACAAGATTGTGATTTGTTAAGAAATGAGATTCATTATACTGTTTCTGGCATAGAGAGGATGGCCATGTATAATTATCGTCGGTTGAATAAACTGACGTACCCACAGTTTTGTATGCAGGATAAATTACATGTAAAGAGGAATGGATGCATAAAGATCTCATTATGTTGTTGTTCATTTATGTAAATGTTGTCTATTTTGCTTCCGCTGTGTAAATTTAAAAAGTGAGATGTTGTAACTCTGATGTAAAAAGAAAAGTTTGAATTTCCTTGTAAAATTGTACTCGAGAAAAGCGAAAAGATCCTGAAGAACATCTCGAACTCAGTAATTTTGGGATTCGGGGCGTTACATATTTATTTTCCTTGCAACATACAACTATGCATGTGTGTGTGTGTGTGTGTGTATATATATATATATGTATGTATGTATGTATGTATGTATGTATTTTGAGTTGGACTTGTGAACCCAAATGAAATAAGATGTACTAAGCTACACTAGAACAAAATCAAATGGATCAAGCCCATAGTATGGCCGGCCTATGCATGAGAGAAGGAGGGAAAATGAGACTAGGGTTAGGGTTTTGAACAAAAACATCATGATGTGTTTTTGTAAGACTCCATCACATCACCTCCCAAATGAACCAACCCAATGCATGAGGTGATGTTTTGCCTCTTCCCCATGTTGAAAATCCGGCCACCCCCCCGACTCTCTTTTCTCATTGCGTTGTTAAAACCCCCTCACTTCTCCACTCTCTCTTACAACTCCTACTCTTTTCCTACACCTCCAAACTTCATTCCTTCCACAATTAACTACTGATTTGGGGTGAGAAGAAGAACAAGGAGCCAAAGCAAGGAGAAAGAAACAAGGAGCTCTAGAAGAGTCAAGAAGGAGGACTTTCAAGCAAAGAACAAGCTACTAGCAAAGGTGGGTGTTTCTAACCTTATGTTTGTTTTTGTGATTGAATGGTGTTTGTGATGACTGTAAAATGACATGCATGCCTAAGAATGAACTTTAACAACTCGTTTTGTGCTAAGTAGTCCAAACCAGAAAATCCTATTAAAAGACTGAATTTTTGGGTGTCAGTCCGTAGCTCATTGCATGAACACTACTTGGTATTTTAATCTAAAATTTTTAGAGGATGATCATATTGGTGTCGTACACCTTCACTAATTTTTCTAGATTTTTTTGATTTTTTCTGCTATTAACATAAATTACAAACTTGCATGCTGGTCAGAATAGAAAGAAGCAGTTTTTTTTATTACTGTTGTGGAAAGAATGACTTGTATCTCACTGCATGCTTATGGGATTAATCTAAAACTTTAGTATGTCATTGTTGGATATATCTAAGACCTATGTTTTAAATTTCATTAGAATTGGACCACTGTAGCTATGTCAATAAAATCATGCAAACTGAATTAGAGATTTTAGTAAACAGAACTGCTGTTGTTACTGTCCTGTTTTTGGAGGATATTCAAAGAGACATAATTGGAAATCTACTTGTGATTATTGTAAAATCATGTGTCAGGATCTAGAGTCTAAAATTTTATGATGATCTGACACCATATGATATTTTAAATAGATTTTATCCCATGACTGTGTTGATCTGATCTGTTGTTCTGAAAGTCTGTATACTTGTTAAAGATGGACCCGTAAGAGTGTCTAAACGACCTTATCTGAAGAGCCTTATAACTAGGAACTTTTAGTAGACATAGACCTTTCTGGAATGACCAATAAATCCTGATTTGGACAAGTATTCGATTTTATATGATTTTTGCAAGTGATGACAGAAACACAGCGAAACATAGAACTCACTGGTTTGCACCATGTTCATAGAAGTGGGTTTGAACTTGTACTTCACTAGCTTAGAGTTGTTGTTTGAGGTCAAGAAACATGTCATGGATGTGAGTATGGACTTAAGTGATCAAAAAGTTTCTTGCTAAGAGTAGCCCACAGTTGCTTGTAGACCCCAATATACACAATGGTGTTCAATGTTTGAAGTGGAAATTGTATTGGACGTTGGGGGTATTATTGTAGACCACTTTGGGATGAGATTCATGCCCATTGTGTGCTTTTACTTGCGTCTACTTTGAGTAGAAGCATGGGGAGCGACCAATCGCGATTCCTCAAGGGGACGAGGCCGGGAATAACTCCGTTTTGGCATGAATGCCAAGTGTGTGCTTGCTGTTTGGAAACTTAAATTGTTGTTTTTAGGACTCTTAGAACCTCTTTTTGGGTATTCGTGGGTTAGGACTTACTCCTAGTGTAGTGTACCTTGTTGGGATACATTGGTTAAGTTGAGACCCTAACATTTAGTCTTGTTGACAAATCTAGATGGGTAGAATGTACATCGAACGCGTTGGAGGAGATGACTCGTGCACCAACGTACTTGCCGTACATGGATAGATTCCATGGGTTGTGTTTGGAGCTACCACTTGTCAAGGACCGTGGAGCGTTAAGTTTAGCAGGAAGCTATTTGTTGGTCGGGCCGAGGTTGCAATCAAACTCCAAGCATCGATGTGGTTGCGGCAATCGATGGGGACGATTCGCCGAGGGTTCGTGCCAAGTGTGGGTCGAGGCGGGTCAACTCTTGGGCCAGACTAGAGGGCTAGTTGAGTCCTAGTATGAAATGGGTTGAGATCTATTTTGATAAAAGTGACTAACTAAGGAGAGTCTACTAATGGAATTGAACTAGTTGATCATTGCAAGCAAGTTGATTATCGAGTTAGGGATTTGAAAATGGTAGATAGATCGCCTAACTAAAAGGATTAGAGTTGGCTAGATTGGTTTGAGTAGTCGGTCGATAAAACGAATCTTGAATTCAACCTTAACCTTTAATCTTAGAGTGGGGTAGCCTTGATACTTTGGTAGGACTAGATCGTGTCTTGTTTGAATGTAAGGACAGACACTAGCGAGGGTGTTCACCTGTCAGGGGGATGCATAGCGTCATCGCCCCCGACCGAATCCTAGGTTCGTTTAATGCAGATGTTTAATGCGGACAGGGACCCCGAGCTTCCCTAGGAACGGTGAAACTCTGTTGGGGGCTCCGCTATCTCGGCAGAAATGTCTTTATGATCCGTAACAACCTTTGAGGAGGTTTGGAGTGTTGACGTCATCTCGACTGCAAGTTCTATAAGGACAAGTGTAGCAAAGTTGGGGAAACCCTATATCTGTCAGGTCCTTTATTGATCAATGTGGACAGAAAGATTAAACGATGTCCCGGGGAGCTAGACTCTATCGAGAGTTGCTCTAATCACTCTATAATGGAGCCCTTGTGCCCATATATCGGCTTTTGGTGAGGTCCGGAGAGACGTAAATACAACAACATACCATTGAGTACAGTCGTGAAGGCAAAAGCCGCGACTGAGATCCCGGGCATAGTGGACAAAAGTAACAGATCTGGACACCACTATTGACAGCAGTGACTAGAGTCACAACAGGGGCCTGCAGCCTCACCATCACTGGAATTAGAAATAGGAGAGAGCACAAGGTTAGGATGCATAGCGAGGGATCGAGCCCCATTAAATTGAAGAACATCATTTGGTTGGGGGTGTGTAGTATGGGATGCATATTTTTCAACCAAGCGTGCATTAGCTTTAGGAGCATTGTGTGCATAGTGTGTGCATTAGTTTAGGCCATGGCATACACCGACACTTGTTTGACATCACTTTTTCTTTGCATGAAATATTTGTGTTTGTTGAGGTTGGAACTGTTATACTATGGCGTAGAGAGGATAGCCGAGTATAGCATTTCGTCAGTTGTAATCAACTGACGTGCCCACAATTATCAGTGCAGGACTACCAAGTTGGGAGCACGGGAAAGCTCTAGCAGGGGAAAGTATCCAAGTGAAAGTTACTGTCCAAATTCTATTGTACATTCTTGTTGTAACAATTAATTGTAAATGTTGTAATCATTAGACATTGTAATAACAATTTGATGTAATAAAAGTTTTTAATTTCCTATGAATTTTGTTGTGACTCATTTGAAGGAAGATCATGGAGTGTGTCACGAGTTATTATGTTAGGAATTCGGGGCGCTACAGCAAGTGTGAGTTTTGGTTAGATCGTGTGGCTTTCTTGGGCCATATTATTTTCGGTGATGGTGTTTTTGTCGATCCTTCCAAGATTTCTGTAGTTAAGGATTAGTCAACGCCGAAGTCTGCATCGGAAGTTCGGAGTTTTCTTGGTCTAGCGGATTACTACAAGAAGTTTGTTCGGGATTTCTCGAAGATTGCAGGGCCATTGACCAAGTTGACTGGGAAGGATCAGAAGTTTGTGTGGGATGAGTCCTGTGACGAAGCCTTCTCTGAATTGAAGAATCGGTTGACATCAGCACCTGTGTTGACTATACCGAATAGATCAGGAGGTTTCGTAATTCATTGTGATGCTTCAGGTAGAGGTTTGGGTTCTATTTTGATGCAACAAGGTAAGCTGTAACGCCCAGCACTCAGCTCGTATGCACACAATTAACTAAATTCTAGCCACGCTCACCACAGGCTACCTCAAAAGGGTGTCCGGACGGTTGGTGCCTTTCTCATTGTCTTTTTCCTATATATCTCTCTTCTTTCTCCTATTCCCATCCGATATGGGAGTATGTTTCCCTAGAGTCAACCCGGTCAAAGCACACACACACACATCCATTCTTTCATTCCTTCATTCATTTATTCCATATCTAGCCCCATAGGAAATCTTATAGGCCAATCACACCATCAATTCTCATATGATCATTTATAGGCCACACTAATTAATACCTTTCTCCACTTCCTTTCTTTCATTTCCTTCCACGTCACCTCCTTTTTTTCTTTCTTTCTTTTTCCTATTATATACTATACTATATACTAGTATATATATATATACTCTCTAGAAATACGGGGTCTCACATTCACCCCCTCTTGAGAATTCAGCGTCCTCGCTGAATACGGGACGTGCAATCTAGCACAGGATCGCCTTTCTAGTCGAATGTAGACTTGTCTCCTAGATCAAATGCATATCGCTGCCCACACAGGGTCTTACGCATCTCATACACATATCGCTGTCCTCGTTGCCCACACAGGGTCTTACGCACCTCCTATATACAAGTCTTACATTTGATGTCGAAAGTTGGCTCTTATACCATCTGTAACGCCCCGCACTCAGCTCGTACGCACACAATTAACTAAATTCTAGCCACGCCCACCACAGGCTGCCTCAAAAGGGTGTCCGGACGGTGGTACCTTTCTCATTGGCTTTTTCCTATATATCTCTCTTCTTTCTCCTATTCCCATCCGATATGGGAGTATGTTTCCCTAGGGTCAACCCGGTCAAAGCACACACACACATCCATTCTTTCATTCCTTCATTCATTTATTCCATATCTAGCCCCATAGGAAATCTTATAGGCCCATCACACCATTAATTCCCATAGGATCATCTATAGGCCACACTAATTAATACCTTTCTCCACTTCCTTTCTTTCATTTCCTTCCACGTCACCTCCTTTTTTTCTTTCTTTCTTTTTCCTATTATATACTATACTATATATTAGTATATATATATATACTCTCTAGAAATACGGGGTCTCACACAAGCTTGTTGCATATGCATCTAGACAATTGAGGCCGCATGAGAAGAATTATTCTACACATGATTTGGAGCTTGCCGCTATGATTTTTGCCTTGAAACTTTGGAAGCATTATTTACTTGGAGACCGAGTGGAAATCTTCACTGACCACAAAAGTCTTAAGTATGTGTTCTCTCATAAGGAGCTGAATATGAGGCAAAGGCGATGGATGGAATTTATGGCAGATTATGATCTCAATTTGCAGTATCACCCTGGCAAGATTAATTCAGTGTCTGATGCTTTGAGCAGAAGATCTATTGCTATGGTTCTTACTGAGCAGAAGGAGCTTGTGGAAGCTATGAGGAGGTTGGAATTGGATGTGGTATTGCCTGGTTCTGAGCAGAGTTGTACGGTGCTTCAGTTGCAATCATCTTTGGTGGATCAGATTAAAGAGGCACAGTCTGGTGATGTGCAGTTGCTGCAATTTCGAGCTGAGGTTGAAGCTGGTTCGAGAACTGATATGGTGATTCATGAGGATGGATCTCTCCGCTTTGGGACCCGTCTATGTGTTCCGAAGGGGGAAGTCAGGCAGAAGTTACTTGAAGAAGCTCATTGCTTGTCATACTCTATTCATCCCGGTGGTACAAAGATGTATCGGGATTTGAGGTTGCATTTCTAATGGCATGGTATGAAGAGGGCCATTGCAAGATTCATTTCTCGGTGTCTGATCTATTAGCAAGTGAAAGCAGAACATCAGAGGACTGCTGGACTTCTTCAACCGCTTCCTCTTCCACAGTGGAAGTGAGAGAATATCATTATAGATTTCATGACTGTTTTGCCTAGAAGTCCCAAGGGTCACAGTACCATCTGGGTGATTGTGGATCGCTTGACGAAGAGTACTTGTTTCATTCCTTTCAAAGTTTGTCAGTCTACAGAGAGCCTGGCAGAAAGGTATATGCAAGAGATTGTGAGATTGCATGGTGTTCCTGTCGGTATTATATCAGACAGAGATACTAGATTCAGATCTCAATTCTGGGAAAGTCTTCAGACTAGTCTTGGGAGTAAGCTGAAGTTCAGTACTGCATTCTATCTGCAGACATATGGTCAATCAGAGAGGACTGTTCAGATCCTGGAGGATATGTTGAGGTCCTGTGTGCTTCAGTTTGGAGGATCTTGGAAAGATCATCTACACTTGGTGGAGTTTTCATACAATAATAGCTACCAAGCTAGTCTTCAGGCAACTCTATATGAAGTCATGTATGGTCGGAAGTGTAGATCACCAGTGTGCTGGGATGACATTGGTAAGAGGAAGCTTTTAGGGCCAGAATTGATCACGATGACTATTGATGTAGTGGCCCAAATCAGGAAGCATTTGCAAGCGGCACAGGACAGGCAGAGGAAATGGGCAGACATGCACAGGATATCGTTAGAGTTCGAAGTGGGTAACCGTGTTTTTCACAAGGTGTCTCCATGAAAGGGTGTGACTCATTTTGGTGGTGGGGCAAGTTGAGCCCTAGATTCATTGGTCCTTTCGATGTGGTGGAGCAAGTAGGCAAGGTGGCCTATAGACTCGCGTTTCCACCATCTCTTTCTGGAGTGCATGACGTCTTCCATGTTTCTCGGCTCAGGAAGTATGTCAGGGATGATAGTCATGTTATTGACTATTCGAAGTTGTCGGTTCGACCAGATTTGTCTTGTGAGATTCATCCAGTTTCGATTGTGGACCGGCGGGAGAAGATTTTGAAGAATAAGGTTATCAAGTTGGTTCGTATTGCTTGGAATCCTCACTCACCTGGTGAGTCGACTTGGGAGCTTGAAAGTGTGATTTGGAAGAAATTTTTCCATGTTTTTTAGTAGTTCTTGTCCTTTTCTTTTCTTCGAGGTTACCCTACTACCACTTGCTTAAATTTTGAGGACGAAATTTTATTGTAAGGTGGGTAGGATTGTAACTACCGTTCCCGCTATTTTCATTTTTCCCCTTCTGTAATATCTTATTTGAAATTGAATAAAATACTCCATTTTCTGTTTCTTGATTATTTCAATTAAATCTTGTTCAGAAAATTCTTTGTTCTTTTTGTTGGGCTATTCTTATTGATTCTATTCTTCTTCTATTTAATTGTATATATTTTTATTTGAACCCTATTGATTTAGATCTATCTCTTATTGAATCCTAAAACCCAATTTTATTTGTTCTTGACCCAAAACCGCTTTTATTGGATCCTAAATCACTAACCCAACACCCTAATTGTACCCTATAAATACAACTCTACTGCAAACCCTAAAAACTGCACACAATCGAAACCCTAGTAGCTTATTCTCTCTCTCAACTTTCTCTCTCCTCGCCGTTCTCTCTTCCCGTCCTATTTCCCGCCAAAAATGCCAAACACAATACTGTCCTCTCCTTCCCCAGCCACCTCCGGCGACCCTCGGCGTCGCCACCTCCCATCGACCTCTCCCCGGTGCCACCCTCCTCTGTCCTCGACAGCCAGGCACCCAAAACCCCAACCCGGATCACCCCTGTCCTCCCTTCCGATCGCCAGCAACCAAATCCCGACCCCCACCTCCTTCTGGCTCCATCGATGCCACTGTCGACCCACCTCGTCGACGTTAGCCAGTCACCAAACCCCTGAAGCCCCTTGCTGACCTTGCTGCTGTTTGTTGTTGCAGAGTTCTCTTCTTGCTGTTATTGCTTTGGATCTTTAATACACGTATATTGCACGTGTTATTTCGTGTGTTAGTTCGTAGGTTCTGTAGCGCCCCAAATTTTCAATATAATATCTCAGAAATACATGGCACAATTCCCGAATCAACTTCAATGTAATCATAAACATAGCAACCAAATATAAGGAAATTTAAAACTTTTTATTACATCAATTGTTTACAAAGCACAACAGAAATTAAATACCTTGAATTACATTTTCTTTCTTTGACAACACATTCTTTTATAATTTGCCTAAGCCATATTATCATTCTGCCACATGCGTCTAAATCCCAAGGTATAGGCACCTAACTGTAAAACATGAGGCTAGAGATAATCCTAACCCCCAAAACTATAGGGGTCGGCCATAATGGTGTGAGTGACATCAAAAGAAAAGCAACAAAAATAAAACATAAAGGATAAAGTCATAAACAACATGTATCAACTGTAAGAACAAATGAAAAGAATATGAAATAACAATAAATAAAATATGAAAACATCAAGTGAAACTGGACCAAGTGTCAAGTGTTGAAAAACAGGAAACAACATGCATAAAACCAAGTCAAGAAATACCAATACTATATGCTGACTCTCTAATGCATACTTGTCGGATTCTACGGATCCCACTCTACATAGGTCCGGTGCAAGCCCTTAACGTTCTCCACTTGACAAGGTTAAATCCCTCGTTATGCAACTAATCCTGCTACGGTGATGGAAACAAGATCCAGAATACTCCGCGCATAGACATCACAACCCTCGACGCGCAAGCATCATGTAAGAATAGCTCAAAAACCGGAGAATCACCTCCCTACATGTATCCCACGAATAGGCTTGCGAGACCCTCGACGTGCAGATACACCAGGTACATCCCGTGAATAGGCTCATCAACCTTCGACACGCGAATGCACCCTGCATGCTCCGTGAATAAGCCTGCAGACCCTCGACATTCGAACATACAAATGTCCTCTCGAGACAGAACAACACACAAGTCCTAGAAGCATCCGTTGGACCTAAGCCAAGACTATATACTTATGTTTCCCAAGTTTCATCACATCTCCACTAGTGCCTATCCTTAAGTTGGTTATTATTAAAACACAAAATCTTTCCTCTCTAGAGTTAGTGTATCCTGCCAGACTTAATTCCACAAAATAATCCCAATGATCCCAACTGGTCAAAAACCACAAAATCTCATTTGGTGGTTCACAGGACTCCCACTCAACTCCTAGAGATTCACAACTCAACCATCAATGCCAAATCTTTCAATAAAACTCATAATTCCATCCTCAAAATGTTTACATAAAGAAAACATCTTAAATCAAAAAAAAATCGATTTCATTTAATGTGCTAATAAAATTTCAGAATTTAAATAAAATATTAAATTCATTAAATAACTGGAAATCATATTTTAGAAATCGCAGAATACCACAAAACATCAATTACTTCAAAGAAAACATATATATTTTACTATATGAAGTTATAGGAATACATGTTTGAACAAAATATAACCCTTTGTAAAATAATGTAATCCGTAGCAAAACATTATTTAAAACAGTAGATTAATAATCCATAATATCGAAGAAATAATCGTTTAAAGAAACATCAGAAAACTCAAGAAATCCAGCATTCAGAACAATGACAGTCGACTGTCGTAAATGATCGGTCGACTGTCCTGCGAAAATCCAAAACTCAAGAAAACCCATCAGTAGTGACAGTGACAGTCGACTGTCGCGAATGGTTAGTCGGCTATCCTGCGAAAAATTGAAACTCAAGAAAACCATCAGTCAAGACAGTGACAGTCAACCATTGAAAACGGCAAGTCGACTGTCCTGTGAAAATTCAAAATACGATAACTGATAGTTGACTGTCGACTTCAGTTCGGTCGACTTTCGACTATAACAGTTTGCAGTTTAGAAAATTCTGTGCATGTTTTAAATTGATACGTCGATAAATCTTTGTAAAATCAAAATTTAACTTCCTGAGATGATCGAATATAACTTGTATAATATATAAGAGTTTGTAAAACAAATCAAAACCATATCAAATCCATAAAAGAGCAAATTTCATCGAAATCTTCAAAAGAGTGAATATAGATACTTATATGTGTATATGAGTGTATTTGTGCATCAGTTTAAGCATCAAAACTCCATAAAACAAAAGTAGTAAAAAGTTTCAAATCGATTCAGTATTGAACAACTCAAATCCAATCGAAAACTTCACAAAAATTCACCAAAACCCAATCTTTCGGTCTGTGTGTAATCAGACCCGAAAACTCAACTCCATCTCTTTCACTCAAACTTGATTCTTTTAACTCAATAACCCATCTTGCAAATTTTATTAGACTTATGCACAAACACTCATAATAGTTACTCATGAATATATGCACTCAAAACAACCATTCAACAAGTTTTACTCATCAAAATCATCAAAACAGGGTGTATGTATCTATATCAACAGTAAAGAGCTCATCTTCGATCAAATTGTGCATTATACAACATAACATTCATTATACTGAACCAAATCAATAATAATCTGAAAGAAATCAACATACTCATGATTTCTATTAGGTTCTTAACAATTTTCAAGTCATCAAATTAGGGTTTTAATCATCAATAGTATAGCTTCAGGAAAAAGATTCAATTTTTATTCATCTACTCATCAAATTTCATTGTATCTTCATATCTTCATCTAACATGCTTTCTATTAGATAAATCATCACATACAACATGCTTAGAACAATAGAAGAACAAACATAAGTCACTTACCTTATTGAAGAAATCAACCGAATTAATAAAGAATAAGAAAAAGTCATTCTTTTGCAAAATCCAAGATCAGTGCTTTGAAACTCCAAGAAAACCAATAGTAAAAATATATTTTATTTTTGCAGAGGAGAGGGAAGGCTATAGGGGCTCTGATGAACACAATATTATTCACATTTAGGAGCAATAATCTTAATGCAATTAGACATTTAAAAGCTCTATATGTGGTAATTAACTCTTATTTTCTCTTTTCCATAGGAAACAGCCTAAAACGGAGAAACAAAGCAGATTTAGGATTTTAAGGATGATACACAGAAAACGGCAGATCATCGGTCGACTGGTTCCCCACAGCAGGCGACTGGACAGAGAAGTTGATTTTCCACAGCCGCTCGGTGCAGTCGACTTACTCCAAAGCATAGTCGACTTGTATGATCAATTATGAAATCTTCAGAAGTCTCGACACAGTCGACTGGTAGGCGGCAGAGTTAAAAGATAAGATATTTGAAGATTCGTCCAAATCTAATCCAAATCAGAACAGAAAAGGAAGAATAGAAGAAAAGAGAAAGAAATAATACGCAGAGCAACGAGGGAGGAAATAAATAAAAGAAAAGGACTTTTCTATAAAAGGAAGAGTGCAAACCCTAATTCTCTAGCCGTGATCTATAAATACCAACCAAGAAGTATTATTTGGGGCTCCTCCGGCTCTGGATCTTCTATCGCTCTCTCTCGTCATCTTTCATGCTCCTCCGCACACACCATCAACCGGATCACAAGAGTTCCAGAATCCTCAACATATCAACCAAGAACAATACTTATCAGCATAGAAGAAGGAGAAAGGAAATCAAGTACAAAGAAGAAGAACGGCCGGTCGACTGTGTGACAGCCAGCCGACTCATCTAGCCGATCTACATCAGTTTATTCCTTATCTTTCTAATTCTTTTATGTTAATCATGTATTCGAACTTTTTGATCAATAAAAGTCTTATTATGTGGAACTAATTTCATAGTTGGGTAGATTGAAGCCGTAGTTATGTAGTGCTAAGTTCTTCTGAATGTTACTCTTTTACTTATTGATTAAACCTGATTAAAAGAATAACAATTTACATAAAACAAACTTGTTCAGATGTTCTAAGGGCAGTCGACTGAAGTGACAACCAGTCGACTGAGATACAGAACTTAAGATTATCAAGTTGTGCAGTGTAGATCTGAGGCTGTTATATGAGCATATTGAGACGACCCGTATCTCGTGCTCATAACTAGTAACACAGGAGTCCTTAGGGGTTCTTGGTTTAATCAACTTAAGGGATCTAGATCTGATACCAATTTCTAGGACCTTGAGTGTTTGTTCGTTTCCACTGTTCTTATGTTTTCTTTAAGTGCAACTTAGTAGATACCATGCTAAATACTTAATGAAAGAAACGAATTAGAGTAGATACCATACCTAATTCTTGGCTTAGGGAAACATTACTTTAAGGAGTAGATACCATGCCCTTGAAGAGAACAAACATGAGTAATAAGAAGAAGTTCAGAAGGTGACTTAGCATTATTGACTATTGGTGGAGATCTAAACCCAACTACTTAATAAATATTTGTGATTCAGCATTTCTTACTTTAATTTTAGTCTTTTCATTTCTTTTAGACCTTTAGAACAACTCTTTATCATTCTCATTTTTTTTATTGATTAGTAAGTTAATTTCTACAATCTCTGTGGGATCGACCCTTGCTATTGCTACGCTTCTATAAACGATTCGTACACTTGCGAGGTTTTAATTTGTGTCTAGTTTATCTATTTATTTAGATCATCTAGATTGCACAACAAGCTCTTTTATAGGCCGAAATCTGGAGTTTTTTAGGGTTTTACAAGTTTATGGAAACACCCCTTAACAAATCATTACTTTACATATATAAACATTTCTTTAATAAAGTAGTTAAATAAGTTAAATAAATTAAAATAAAACCAAATACTTTTACTACTGAGTTATCCAACCATCAAGCATAGCCCAGAAATTAAAAAAATCGGATTTGTACTCGAAGTGGTAATTTTGCACAAAAATCCCTCTTTTTGTAATATTTGCAAATATGTCATAAAATATTTGTAAAAATCCAGAAAATTTAGTAATAATATCTACTAATACATATTAGACTTTCCAATTAAAATTTTGGACTTTACTTTCAAAGAAAATATTTACACAAGATCCACTTAAATTCCAAATTTGCAAAAACACCATATTTGTTTAAATCTTTACCAAATCAACTCTAAACAAAATTTAAATAGATTTTGTTTTCAATTATGACCATGGAAAGCCCAAAAATCAGTAAAAACGAATTCTCATTATTTGTTTGAGATCCAAACGGCTTTTTACATAAAAGCCCCTCTCTTTCGAACTATTTATAAAAATAGTTTCTTTACTCAGAAAAATATCAAAAATTAGGATATACTTAATTATAAATAGGAGAAAGTATCCAGAAATTTAAAGGTGGATATTTGCAACCAAAAATATTTGTACGTGTTTTGCAGTGTAATTAACAAATTCGTAAAATAGTCAAATAAATTCAAATAAATCTGAAAATTAAAATATCATAGATAAATGAGGAAAATAAATCATTAACCATAAAATTTTAAGAATTCGAAATTTCCTAACCCGGCACATGTGTTGCATGTGCAAAACTGCAATTTCAAGAAAATAGTCAAAATAGTCAACTTTACCAATATAATATTATTTAATAATGCAAAATAAATTATTTTATTTTGCAGGGTGTTACAGGTTCGTTGCTTTGGGATTCTTATCCCGTTATTCTTGGTGTTCAATTTCGTCGTTTAGAAGGCAAGTCACTATCCTCTTGAATTGTTAATTGTATCAAATTCAAGTTGTTGAAACTCTGCAAGTAAATCCCTTGTTTATCGTATTATACATTATTCATCTCTTTTGTTGGGTCAATTGAGGATTTACACGAGTTAACTCCAATATTCTTGACTTCGTGCCAATTTTGACTCCAAAGATTGAATCTTTCATGTGTGCATATAGAACTGATAATAAGATTGTTCATATAATTATCACACAAATAAATTAGTATAGAGAGAATTGTGTATGTTGTTTGATCGATTGATGGTTGATTGATGATAAATTGATGTATGTATGTGTTCTTAATCTTATTTACCATATTTTTATACCATTCATGCTGATTGAGAAGTTTATCGACTAGTAGAATTGATGCCCATATAGTCTAATTATATTATTTCATGAAACTACCCTAAAATTTGTATATTGTTTGTTGGCTGTATGTTGACTGCTATTTCGACCCAGTAAATGATCTTAAAATAAATTACTTTCTGAATATAAATTGTATACTTATCTTTCTAGTTTTCAGAACATCTTGAATTTTTGAATTCCGAGTTGTGTAGCAAACGTTATGCCCGTTTTACTACATCTGTGTTTTTACTTTCAATTTTTCATATTCTTGTATCTTACATGCTTAAACAGTAAAAATGCTGATCAAATGTTAAAATTTTGCTCTGATAATTTCTAGATTATTGGTTAACATGCTTAGGAGTCTAGAAAAATATTTTTTATGAATTTATTATTGAGTTTTTTGCTGGTTCTAAATTCATAATAATATGTTGTCGAAATTCTGCCTGAACATGAAATCTGTAAAAAAAACATTGTGTTTGACCTAGCTACTGTTGTCGGATTTTGAACTTTAAATATGCGTTGGAACTGTGTCGAAGTCTATTTTCTAGAATTTCTGACGGATTCAGTTTTCGATTTCTGAAAAAGTGGAAAACTGTATTTTTGTACAGACTACTTTTGCTATCCACAATTTTATAATTCAGATTTTATTAGTTTAATTATTCCTATATCGTACTATTGCATGAATTAATGTATGTATATTGTATTGCATGATCCTAATGAGTTATTTTCACCATTCTAATTGTCCTATTTCATGTTACCATCCTATTGTTCCCCTATTAATACTATCGTTCATCGAAATGTCCATTAATTGCATATTGTATTGTTGCATTGATGAAATAATTAATAAGCCGGGCTTTAAGGGATTGACTAGAGTAGTTGATGATATAGAGACTGTACTCGGATGATGGCCCATGTTATTACCGTTATCTTCATCGTGTAAGAAATTACACCATGGCCCGTGTTATTACCGTTATCGTCATCATACCCAGTACATGAACTATAAAATCTACCATTATAGTCTAAACAAAATTATATTTATGCATCAAACCTATGGTATAGAACATATGGGACACAGTAGTACGTGTATTAGTTAGGATTTAAAATGATTAATAGACATAAGGATTGACACTTCACCGACATTGCATATTGTTCATCATTGTCCCTATTGATATCGAATATTGGCTAAGTGTTATTGTTATTGATCATTGATTATTGTTACCGAATATTGAATCATTGTTTGTAGCCATTGTATCGATTATCATGATATTGATTATTGTTATTGTCCCCTGTTATTGATTCCTATTGATCCATTGATTCATTGTTATACCGTTATTCTATTGTTCCTTGCTTTCTTTACTTGTTGTCCCTGACTTGCTCTAAGGATAATTTTCTTTTCTTTTCTTTTTAGATGAAGTGTACACAAGTAATTAAGAAGAATTGTCTGCTGGAATTGGAAAGCAAACTGTCTAAAGAACTACTGCTTTATAATTAAATGTTATTTTTTAATGAACTTATTGTATTGAGACTTGTTACTAATGTTTTTGGGATTTATTATTGTATTGGGCTTATGTCCTGAATTTTATTATTGATCTAGATATTGGATTATTATTGTATTTAGATATTTTATATTGCTTCATTTCAAGTATTATTGTTCATGAGATTATTATTATTGCATGCACAATTGTTCTGTATTGATTATATTTTGAGTTGATCGGATAAACAGCTTATGGGTGACGTTAGTCTTTTGCTGGGCCAATGTCATGTACTCGTCTTCCGTATTTTTGGAAAGCGGGGCGTGACTCAAGTCAAGAAACACAAATGCATATGATGATTTCTAATGCATACTTGTCGAATTCTATGCATCCCATATTACAAAGGTCCGGTGCAAGCCCTTATCGTTCTCCACTTTATTGGGTTCAATTCCACATTATGCAACTAACCTACTTCAGTGATTACTTTAAGATTTAGATTTTTTTGTGAGTATCTAGTCCATGCCTCGATAATTTCGGAGGTCAATCTCTATCCACAGATAATTCCGAAGACTAATTCACTCACACTTGGGAATCTTTGAGAATACCCCACACTGCAAGCCATGGTGCCTCATCACACGAATATCCCTTGAGTGTCGCCTCGATCCTGATAATTTCGGAAATCAATCCCACACCGCAGGTAATTTTGGAGACTATTTAACTCACACCTCAATAATTCCGGGGACTATCTCACACTGCAGATCATCCTGAGGCCCTCATACTCATGTTTGTTGTCATTTCATCACAACTCCAACTAGTGCATGTCCTTATGTTTATTATGTTTAATTAGAATCACAGCTCCCCTAGAGTTGGTGTACCCTACCAAACATAACTTCATTAAATCAAAAAAAGGCCCCACTAACCAATTCCAACAAAATTCTTACTTGCCGGCATGCTAGGGTCCCTTCCAACCTCTAGAGTCTCATAACCCAAATATTATCTCAAACATTTCTTTATGACACAAATCCAAAATCATCTAGCTCTCAACGAGGATTCCCCTAAAATCCAAAAGTCAAACCAAGTACTTCCATGTACAACTATCCACATAATTCATCCAAACTGAAACTAACATCAATAAAATGAGGTTTTATATCCTCAAACAATGGGGGGGAAATCTGAAATGTAATATTCTTGAATTTCGAGAACATATATCTTCTAAAACCACAAAATTCTGGGTTAAATTCTATTAGAATTTAGAAATACACTGTCTGGATTAGTGAGATTCTGAATCTAATTGCTTTGTAAAAAAAACTGAGCATCATCAATGCAAATTCGAAGAAACAAATGTTCAAGAGAGAAACACAGCAAAAAAAAATAGAGTGCAAAAGTGCAGGCATGACAGTCGACCGTCAAAGCCAATACAGAAGACTGCGGTCGACCATAAGTGTTCAAACGGAGCGCATTAAATGGAGCCTTGGCAGTCGACCGATAGACACAGTACTGAAACTGCGGTCGACTGTCAGGCAGTCTGCAGTCACCATCAATTTTCGAAGGTCTCACAAAAGCGATATATATATATATATATATATATATATATATGTTTCCGCTAAATCTGGTGTGGGGGCAAACAGATAGTATTTGTGGATCCTTAGGAAAACTGAACAGCAAACCTGTTACCTGTTCCGCCGGAGTTTAACGCTGACTCCCGCCGTACATCTGCAAAAAGTGCGAGACACCGGGGTTGTTCCCAGCGACGCACCCTCCGACGCTTAAGTCAGTAATCAGGAATGATTATGAGAGAGCGCAAAAACTGGGAAAAGATTGATTACCTCTCAATGGAGATGGATGGGGGGTATTTATAGGCGCCGCTGGGATCAGATTAGGAATGTAATCCCCCTGTGATTAGATAAGGAATGTAATCCCTAATCCCCACTGAAGGGATAGATATGAATCAGGGCCGTTGATTAGGATTTAATCAGAAACCCTAATTCTATCCCTTCTGGACCGGGTTCGCTGCGGGTTGAAATCCGCACCCAGTTGAGGTGGATCCGTTCGCGGGTAAGTGGATCTTCGAGAAGAGAACCAGTACCCGCTTCAGACCCGTTGGTAGATGAAATTACCGTTTTACCCCTGGGCTTCAAGATTCGTGCCTGATTTGGACGGTTTCGATTTAACCCCTATTTTTAGCCATATCACGAGCCCCCCACTCCTAAAGACTGAGTTTGGCCAGCCTTTGAGGAGTAGTTTAACTATTTTAATGGCTAGTGGAGTTGTATCGCAGTCCACATGGAGGGTTTCAAATCTCGAAGGAGATGGTGAGGTGTTTTTTCAAGCTGTAAGCTGTTCTTGATCTTCTCTGTATACCCGGCAGTTTTTATCTATTTTTTTTCGGATTATTTATTTAATTTTGCGATGTGTTAACCAGTCGTTCAGGGGTCTTAACTACACATTCTAGGCAATAATTGTTCGTTCAGGGGCTCAAAAATATTCTCCCGAATTCATAATTATTTTCTAGAATTTCTAGTTAATTTTCCCGAATTTTTAGTAATTTTTTCGCAATTTTTAAATAGATAAAACGATTAAAATAAATAAAAACTAATTTTTAATACCTATTTATGGCGTGGCGCGATCTGGGCCCTCCATCAGCGTCGAGCGCGATTTTCTGGGCGATCGGACGATCCACATTCCTCGGCAGATAGCTTCTTCGTATACGAGGGTCGGTTCCTCGTCCCCTCTGCTCGGCTGCTCGGCGCCTAGCTCGGAATCAGCCGAACTACGTGGCGTGATCCTGAGCGTCCATCTCAGCGCGGATCCCCAAAAAGCGCTATCTTGTCGTTTAGCGAACGTGGCAAAATCTGGGCTGTCCATCACGACGAGCACGTTTTTTGAGAAGATCCAACGGCTGAGAAGGGTCGGCGGATTTTTTCTCCATATATGAGGGTCAGGTTCCTCATCCCCTCGGCTCGGCCGCTCGACGCCTAGCTCGGAATCAGCCGAACTACGTGGCGTGATCCTGAGCGTCCATCTCAGTGTGGATCCCCAAAAAGTGCTATCTTGTCGTTTAGCGAACGTGGCAAGATCTGGGTCGTCCATCACGACGAGCGCATTTTTTGAGATAATCCAACGGCTGAGAAGGGTCGGCGGATTTTTTCTCCATATATGAGGGTTGGTTCCTCGTCCCCTCGGTTCGGAGGCTCGGTGCCGTCAGCCGAGGTATGGAGTTGTACGTTTTGAAGAATTCTGGCTTTGAAGCATCACCACCCTCCGACTCAGTAGCTCGGTTGCGTAGCCAAGCTGTTCGGTAGCTCGACTAGGCAGACCGGTGGCAGGAAGCTCGGAAGGTACACGTGGTCAGATCTGGAGCGTCCATCATCGTGTGAATCACGAGGACTGGGTTCAGATCACGAGAAAACGTTATTTTGTCATTTTGTGGGCGTGCCGCAATCTGAACCGTCCATCGAGTTTCGACACGAATTTTGGAAAGATCCGATGGTGATTCAGCCTCGGAAGGATTTTTCTCCATATATGAGGGTCGGTTCCTCGTCCCCTCGGTTCGGAGGCTCGGTGCCGTTAGCCGAGGTATGGAGTTGGACGTTTTGAAGAATTCTGGCTTTGAAGCGTCGCCACCCTCCGACTCAGTAGCTCGGTTGCGTAGCCAAGCTGTTTGGTAGCTCGGCTAGGCAAACCAGTGGCAGGAAGCTCGGAAGGTACACGTGGTCAGATCTGGAGCGTCCATCATCGTGTGAATCACGAGGACTGGGTTCAGATCACGAGAAAACGTTATTTTGTCATTTTGTGGGCGTGCCGCAATCTGAACCGTCCATCGAGTTTCGACACGAATTTTGGAAAGATCCGATGGTGATTCAGCCTCGGAAGGATTTTTCTCCATATATGAGGGTCGGTTCCTCGTCCCCTCGGTTCGGAGGCTCGGTGCCGTTAGCCGAGGTATGGAGTTGGACGTTTTGAAGAATTCTGGCTTTGAAGCGTCGCCACCCTCCGACTCAGTAGCTCGGTTGCGTAGCCAAGCTGTTTGGTAGCTCGGCTAGGCAAACCAGTGGCAGGAAGCTCGGAAGGTACACGTGGTCAGATCTGGAGCGTCCATCATCGTGTGAATCACGAGGACTGGGTTCAGATCACGAGAAAACGTTATTTTGTCATTTTGTGGGCGTGGCGCAATCTGAACCGTTCATCGCATTTCGACACGAATTTTGGAGAGATCCGACGGTGATTCAGCCTCGGAAGGATATTTCTCCACTTATGAGGGTCGGTTCCTCGTCCCTTCGGTTCGGAGGCTCAGTGCCGTTAGCCGAGGTATGGAGTTGGACGTTTTGAAGAGACTCAGTAGCTCGGTTGCTCAGCCAAGCTGTTCGATAGCTCGGCTAGGCTCACCGGTGACCGAGTCGTGGACTTCAAGTGATTTAAGGAGTCTTTGAAACGTCGCAACTCTCCGCTTTGGCGCTTTGTCTTCTTAGTGGGCTTTTTAGATTCCCAAGGAAGCCCAACATCACACTAGGTTATAAGCTCTCACTCCCCCACCCCCAAGCTCATTTCTCATTTTTACTCCAAACTTTCACTTTTACTCTCTGCGTTCTTTGCTAGCGGCGATTTTTGCTCCAAGGCAGTTGCGTTAGCTGTCGCGTGGGCCAGGCGATTTCCAGCGAACCTATTCCGACCGTGAACGTCACTTCAAGGTCAGTTTACTTGCCTTAGCCTTTTTTCTAGAGATTTCAAGGGTGGACTCGGGGAGTGAGGCCTCGTCCTCGGGCGATAGTGGTGCCGAGGATAGGAGGCAAATGGAGATTCGAAGGAAAGGGAAGCAGGTGGCCGAGCCATCTGTGGCCGAGGCGAAGAAGAAGAAGAAGAAGAAGAAGAGGATAGTGGCCCAATCTCCTGTAGTCGAGGAGGTTGTAGAGACATCGAGGCAAGCCCCTGAGTCGGGCCGGTACCCTTGTGTACTGTCCAGGCATGCTGGGGTTAGGCAATACGAGGGCGACCTCATGAAGAAGGCAATCCTAGGTCAGTCGGAGGTATACGAGGAGAACAACCCGGTTCTAACCACTGAGGCGGACGAGATTGCGACGGTGTTATCCGAGAGGGACCTGCTACGGATCAGAAGAGGGTTCGCCATCCCTCCGGAGTACAAGTTGATTCTCCCCGGCCCTGGGATGCGAGCGAACTCCAAACTGTCGTCGTCGGATATGTGCATGTTCGACTACGACTCGCTGAATGCGGGGCTGCGCTTTCCTCTACACCCCTTCGTTCTTTAGGTCCTCGGGTGGTATTGCCTTGCGCCTACTCAGTTCATGCCGAACACTTAGCGCCATGTGAACGCCTTCTTGCTGCAGTGCCGTAATGCCGAGGTTGAGCCGGACATGACGATCTTCCGGAGCATGTATCGGGTTCACAGAATGCACAAGACCGAGCATCGTTACTATTTGGCGCCGAGGAAGGGCGTTCGGATCATCGAGAACCCGGACTAGATCAAGGGTTGGAAGGAGAAGTTCTTCTTGTTGAGGGAGCCCTCGATGCTGAAAGTTCCGACTCAGTGGAAGGTAGAGGTGCCAAAGTTTTTGAGGGCCGACCCGGTACTGACTACGGAAGAAGAAGAAGTGGTGGGGAAGATCATGGCTCTCTCGATGTTGAGCTGGAGGGAGATGATCGAGGAAGTGCTACACGGGTCGGGCCTCAGTCCGATCGACCCGAGTACGCTCCTGACATCTCACAATACATTTTTTCTTCTAAGTTTTTAGCTTGTTTTACTAACTTGTCGTTTGTTTGTTGCTTGAAATAGAAGCACCGAAGATGGACTTTCTGGCGATGATGAACGATCGAGGTAAAGTTGCCGATGGAAGGAAGAGGAAGAGGCCGAGCACGACCGCCTCGTCAGGTCGGCCACCTAAGGTTGCCTCGGCTATTTCTCTGCCTCCCCCCGTTGCTGAGGTCCCCTCGCCGGCGGTAGTCACTGTCGCCGAGGGGCATCTGCCACGGCCGGTGAGGCCTTCGATGTTACGGCGGCGCTGACGCTCCAGGCTCCGCCGTTGACTCCTCAGGCCGAGGTGATCTTGACCGAGCAGCATAAGCAGCTGTTCGTCCCGAACTGGCGCGTCAAGAACCACGACGGCTTCCTCGGGAATTTGCAGATGTCCATGCAGGCCGTCAAGCATTTGGCGACCCCGAAGGACCGAGCCGCACTGAAGGCAGGGACGGTTGGCGACGACACCTATGAGGTCGCTCGATCGCTCGTATCGGTAAGTATCGCGTACTTTTCCTTGAGAATTTCTTTAAGTCTGTCGTTCGGCTCTTACCTTGTTCTCACTATCGTTTTGTTTTGGCAGGCCACTTATCACTTCAACCATCTCCTTGAAGCGTTCGCCGAACAGGAGAAGGAGTTGAAGGCCGCCAGTGATAAGGACAGGGCGGACAAGGTGAAGGCGGTTAGGAAACTCCAGGCAGAGCAAAGGCGAGCTGAGGGCTTGGAGGTTCAGGTTGTCGACCTTGTGGCCGACCTGGAGCGAGTAAAGGGGCGACTCACTGAGGAAGTTGCCAAAGCCGCCAAGGCTGCCGAGGAGCTGGCGGCGTCAGCGAAGGCCATGGCGGAGGTGAAGGCGGAGAAGGACGCCTTGGCGACGAAGATCAGGGCCGAGGTCGAGGCCGAGGCGAAGGAGCATATGGCCTCGAACATGGAGAAGTCCTACCAAAGGGCGCTTGACCACGTTCAGGACTGCATCCTCGGCTTTCAGCGGGTCGGCTATAGGCTTTGGCCCGGATCCGCATCTGATGGCGAGGAGGAGGAAGGCGAAGCGGAGGAAGGTGACGAGGGGGAGGGCGACGACGACGAGGAGGTGGTCGCCGATGTTGTGGTGACAGTCCCCCAGGCCGGGGCAAGAAATGAGGGGCCGTCTGGCAAAGCGCCTGTGGTCGAGCCGACGCAGGTGAACCCCTGATCTTCTCGTTTTTTTGTAATTTTTTTTTCTTTTCAAAAATGTAACGCCTTTTTGCGGACTAGCCACCGCCTCTTCTTTTATGAATGAAAATTTTATCTCGAATTTGTCCAAGTGTTTAGGTCGGTCTATAGTCTTCCAATTGTGACGTTCTTGTATTTCAGATCCTCGAACATCCTCCAAATACCGTAGCAGCTCGGCGTCGTGCCGAGCTGTTTAAGCAATCTCGCGAGGCTCGCCTCGAGGGTGAAATCGAGCTGATCAAGAGGGTGTCGCTCAACATGGAGAAGAAGAACAGCGAGTTGCTGGCCGAGGTGCACCATCTCCGGATAGTTGAGGAGGAGCTCTCGGCGAGGGAGGCGGAGCTAGCCTCGGTGCTGGCCGAGCGAGATGGGTTCGCGAAGAAGGTCGAACAGCTGCAGAGGGTCACGGTCGACAAGAGCATCGAGGTGACTAACTTACGTCGTATCATATCCGATAGCGCTGAATGTCCCGGTTCGGCGAAACTCCCTCAATTCAAGATAATGGTTAAGGACGACACTCTGAAAGATAGGATCGTTGAGCTCGAGGAGGAGGTGGCTCGTCTGAAGCCTCAGCCCGTGAAGGCTAATGTCCGCAGCACCTCGTGCACTCGCGAGGAGAGAGAGCGAGGGATCACCTTCTACGAGCTTGCAACTCGTCCTCAAGTCATTGGTCGGACAGCAGCCAATGCACAAAGCGGAGTAGCTGTCAGTTCGAGTGGAGCTTCGGTCGGGGCCACCATTAGGCTCAACGGTGAGGCGGCGTCGCAGTTCATCGGCCTAGAGACAAGCTCGGAGGTGAAGAGACGAAAACCCCGATTGTCTCTAAATCGGAACGTCCCTGTTCCGAGGAGGCACTGAGCGAGTGGCGTCGAGCTTTAGACTTGCATCGTTCTCCTTGTTGTAATGACATACCTTGTAAATTTGTCAAGTCGTTTTTTTTCGCTGTAACTCTTTTCCTTGTGAATTTATCATGTTGTTTCAATAAAATCGATGTTGCTTTGCTCTTGTTGTGCCGTAGTTGCCTTACTCCAATCATAAGGACCCCCAGTTATTTTCTTCGAGTGTTTTAGCCATGGAATTTTAGTTCTTTGCTCGGAGTATACCGAGGTGACTTTGCACTTCCGTGGTGCGATAGATCGGATTTCAGACGCAGTCCAAGTGGCACAATCTAGACGGTCGACCATGATCGAGGCACGCATCACGAGGTGGGAGGCACGAGTTCCAAGAAAACACTATCTTGTCGTTTTGTGGACACGTGGCACGATCTGATCCGCTCATCAAGTCCTAGCACAGACTTTGAGGTGATCTAATGGTGGAACTGGTTCGGTGGAATTTTTCTCCATATGTGGGGGTCGGTTCCTCGTCCGCTCGGCTCGGGGTATTGAGTGAGCGCAGTCGAGCCGAACGCTGAACTCCGAACCACCGTTAAAGTTGCTCGACGGTTGTGGGAGCAGTTCTGAATGGCGACCTACTTCTAGCTCGCTTGCAAACGAACTTGCAAAGTAGAATCGAGCCAAGTGTTGGACTCCGAACCATCGGTAGAATAGTTCAATGGTTGTGGGAGCAGTTCCGAATGGCGACCTACTTCTAGCTCGCTTAAGAGCGAGCTTGCGAAGTAGACTCGAGCCAAGTTTTGGACTCCGAACCATCGGTAGGGTTGTTCAACGATTGTGGGAGTAGTTCCGAATGGCGACCTACTTCTAGCTCGCTTACGAGCGAGCTTGTGAAGTAGAATCGAGCCAAGTTTTGGACTCCGAACCATCGGTAGGGTTGTTCAACGGTTGTGGGAGCATTTCCGAATGGCGACCTACTTCTAGCTCGCTTACGAGCGAACTTGCGAAGTAAAATCGAGCCAAGTTTTGGACTCCGAACCATCGGTAGGGTTGTTCAACGGTTATGGGAGCAGTTCCGAATGGCGACCTACTTCTAGCTCGCTTACGAGCGAGCTTGCGAAGTAGAATCGAGCCAAGTTATGGACTCCGAACCATCGGTAGAGTAGTTCAACGGTTGTGGGAGCAGTTCCGAATGGCGACCTATTTCTAGCTCGCTTAAGAGCGAGCTTGCGAAGTAGACTCGAGCCAAGTTTTGGACTCCGAACCATCGGTAGAATGAAGAGCAAAGGCAAGGAGTTGTAAACAGTTTTTACAAGTAAAATATGAAAAAGTTTTCTTTATTGATGAGTAATGGTCGACTACTTCTAAAGTTACGAGCCGTTATTACAAGAGAGAAATAAAAAAAAAAACATTACAAGTAATAGGAGTGGAACGCTTAGACATCCCCAAAATACTTAGAGAGGCATTGGTGCCTTCTCTTGGTATTTTAAGAGATGGTCGGCATTCCAAGTCCTGGGGATCTCCCTGCCTTCGAGATCTTCTAGTCTGTATGTGCCGGGCCGAACCATTTTTGCGATCTTATAGGGTCCCTCCCAATTTTGGAGCCAGTTTGCTTTTCTGTCTGGGGAAAGACATGGCTAGCTTTCTGAGGACCAAGTCCCCTTCTTTGAGGTCGGTCGGACGGACTCTTTTATTGTATGCCAACTCGATCCTTCTTCGGTAGCTTTGCTGACGAATGGCTGCTCTTTCTCGGATCTCATCAATAAGGTCCAGATTTGCTCGGAGCTCTCTGGCATTCTGTTCTTCTTCATAAGCCATTAGACGAGGAGAGGGTATACCAACTTCTAGGGGGATCATAGCTTCGGACCCATAGGTAAGATTGAATGAAGACTCTCCTGTAGGGGTCCGTTTCATGGTGCGGTAGTTCCACAGCACGTTGGGGAGCTGATCGACCCATAAGCCTTTGGAACATTTATCCAACTTCTTCTTAATGCCGAAGAGGATCTGTCGGTTAGCATTCTCGACTTGGCCATTCGACTAGGGATGGGAAACGGAGGAGAATCGGTGTTGGATGGCGAGGTCTTCACATAGAGCTTGGAAGGCGGCCCCCGTGAACTGGGTTCCGTTGTCTGTTATGAGGACCCGAGGGACCCCGAATCGGCAGATGACATTCTTCCAAAAGAACTGAATGACCTTGTTCTCAGTGATCGTGGCCAAGGGCTCGGCCTCTATCCATTTTGAGAAGTAGTCGATTGCCACGACTAAGAATTTGAACTGACCGGGAACCGGTGGAAATGGCCCTAGTAAGCCCCTCCCCCACATTGCGAAAGGGATTGGGCTTGATAAGGAAGTGAGTGGAGCTTGTGGGAGGCGTCAGATGTCGGAGTACTTCTGACAAGAGCTGCATTGCCGAATGTGTCGTTCGGCGTCTCGTAGGAGAGTGGGCTAGAAATATCCGTAATTCAACACTTTGCGGGCTAAGGATCTGGATCCCGAATGTGCCTCGCCGATGCCCTCGTGAAGTTCTTGTAGGGCGTAGTCAGCCTGCTCGGGGGAGAGACATCTCAGGTAGGGCCTACCGTCTACCTGTGTGAAGGAGCATTTATATAGGACGCCTCCGATTAATGTGTAACGCTCGGCTCGGGTTCTCACTCTTCGAGCTTCCTTAGGATCTTCGAGGAGGAGCCCGTCCCTCAAGAATTCAACGAGGGGTTTCATCCAGTTATCTTCAAGCAGGACAGGCAGTGACTCCATAAAGTTGGAAGTTTCGTCCTCTATGCTTGGCTTCAGAAGGACCTCTATCAAGACGGTCTACTCGAGACCTTGAAGGGAGGAAGAGGCTAGTTTGGAGAGGGCATCGGCCTGAGCATTTTCTTCCCGGGGTATTCGTTGGATGAGGGCTTCTTCAAACAGTGCCATGAGGCTCTTGACCTTGGCTAAGTATTTAACCATCCTGTCATCGCGTGCTTCATACTCGCCAAGGACCTGATTTACGACTAGCTGAGAGTCGCTAAAGATCCGAAGGCATTGCGCCCCTGCATTGCGAGCCATTCCAAGGCTGGCTATGAGTGCCTCGTATTCTGCTTCGTTGTTCGAGGCCTTGAAGTTGATACGGAGGGAGTATTGGAGGATGAAGTCATTTGGGCCTGCCAGAATGACCCTGGCTCCGCTTCCCTCATTGCACGAGGATCCGTCCACATAAACCGACCAGACAGGCGGTCCCTTCATCGCTTGGCTAAACTCGGGGATGGTACTTTCGACTATGAATTCGGCTAAGGCCTGAGCCTTGATCGCGGTTCGAGGCTGATAAGTTATATCATGCTGGCTCAGCTCGATAGACCACTTCATAAGATGGCCGGAGGTCTCCGGCTTGTGGAGCACTTGCTTCAGCGGTTGGTCGGTAAGAACGACCACCGAATGGGACTGAAAATACAGGCGAAGCTTTCTCGCGGCCATCACCAGGGCATAAGCCATCTTTTCTATCTTCGGGTAGCGGAGCTCAGCATCCTGAAATACTTTGCTCACATAGTAGATGGGCTTTTGAGCCCGATCTTCTTCCCTTACTAAAACGGCGCTGAGGGTCTGCTCGGAGGCTGCCAGGTAGAGGTAAAGGGGTTCACCAGGAATGGGCTTGCTGAGGAGAGGAGGGTTGACGAGGTAAGCCTTGAGCTGGTCGGACGACTCCTGCTGTTGCTGCCCCCATTCGAAACCTTTAGCCCCCTTGAGGACCTTGAAGAAGGGGAGGCATTTCTCCCCGGACTTCAAGAGAAAACGCTCTATGGCGGCTAAGAGGCCTGTCAGCCTCTGAACTTCCTTAACATTCTTGGAAGGGGCCATGTCCAATATGGCCTTGATTTTCTCAGGGTTGGCTTCAATCCCTCGTTGGCTGACCATGAAGCCGAGGAACTTTCCTGACGAGACACCGAACGCACACTTGTTCGGATTGAGTCTCATGTAGTGCTTTCTCAGGACATCGAACGCCTCCTGTAGGTCAGTCACATGATCGGCTCCTCGGATGCTTTTTACAAGCATGTTGTCAACATACACCTCCATGTTCCAGCCGATTTGAGCTTGGAAAACCTTGTTGACGAGGCGTTGATATGTTGCGCCTGCATTCTTCAAACCGAAGGGCATAACCCTGTAGCAGTAGAGGCCCTGGTCGGTCACGAATGAGGTCTTCGGGATATCCGGAGGGAACATCCGGATCTGGTTGTAGCCTGAGAAGGCGTCCATGAAGCTGAGGAGCTCATGTCCCGAGGTGGCATCAATCAGAGTGTCAATACTCGGAAGCAGGAAGGGATCCTTGGGGCAAGCCTTGTTGAGATCGGTAAAATCGATACAAATCCTCCAACTCCCATTGGACTTCTTCACCATTACTACATTCGACAACCACTCGGGATAGTTCACCTCTTGTATGAACCGGGCCTTCAAGAGCTTATCCACCTCCTCTTTTATGGCTAGCTGGCGCTCGGGGGCAAACTTGCGCCTCTTCTGTTGAACCGGTTTGGACCCCGGAACAACGCTGAGGTGGTGGACCAAGAGCTCTTCGGAAATTCCAGGCATGTCTGCAGCTAACCAAGCAAAGAAGTCTCGGTTCCTTCGGATGCACTGTAAAATGTCCGAGCATATGGCGGATGGGAGGGTCTTGCTAACAAAGAACTTTCGAGTTGGATCCTGCTCAGAGAAGAGCACTTCCTCCAATTCATCCACCGGCTCGGACGTCGGTCGAGCAGCATCTTGGGGGATTTCCAGAGTTTCTAAGGACAGGACTGGACCAAGGGTAGAGGTCATGTAGCACTTACGGGCCGTTTCCTGATTGCCTTTTACTTCCCCTACTCCGGCCCGAGTGGAAAACTTCATTTTGAGGTGATAAGCGGAGGGGACGGCTTCAAGGGCGGCTAGGCCGGGCCGATCCAGAATGACATTGTAGGCTGCGGGGACATCTACGACCATGAAGTCCATCGACTCCGTTCGGGTAGTAGGAGTTTTGCCAGCGGTTACGTCGAGGGTGATCACCCCTTCAATAGTCACTGGCACTTCTGTGAACCCATGGAGCGTGTAGCCGGCGGGCTTGAGTCTGTCTCGGGAGAGCTTTAGGCCTCTAAAAGCGGCGAGGAAGAGGATGTTAACCGAGCTGCCATTGTCCATTAGGATCCTCTCCACTTTGAAGTTTGTCATGTGGAGGCTGATGACGAGTGCGTCACAATGGGGCATTCGGACACCCTCAAGGTCTTCATCTGAGGATGTGATGGGCACTCCGAGGCCTTTAGGAGGAGGGGTGGCGCGAACCAAGTTGACTTCCCTTATAAATGCCTTTCGAGAGGAGTTGGAGGAGCCCCCCATTGGGCCCCCATGAATGAGGTGGAGGACACGCTCCTCTTCGAAGTCGGGTGTTTCCTCGCGTTCAGGCCGCTTGTTAGCTCCCCGAGGCGGCAGAGGAAGTTCGGCTCGGTCCTTTCTCACGAACCTGGTCAGCTGACCCCTCTGGATGAGGGCTTCTATCTCATTCTTCAAGGCCCGACAATCATTGGTGTCGTGGCCATGGTCCCGGTGATAACGGCACCACTTCTCTTTGTCCTTTTTCTTGGCGGGGGTGTTCATCCTCGGAGCAGGAGGTATGATCCCTTCCTTCTCAACTTTCATCAGAATGGTCGAGACATTGGTGGTGAGAGGAGTAAATTTCTCGAATCTGGGGGGAGGTCGGTGCTGGCCGGCATTATCCTTCTAGAGCTTCTTGGCTCCCTCCTCTTCTGTTCCCTTTCTCTTCGACCAGGAGGAAGACCCCTCCAAGTTGGGGCGGTGCTCGGCTTCTTCGGCCCGAATATACTTTTCACTTCGGAGGAGGAGGTCAGAGTAGTTCTGCAGGGGCTTCTTGGCGAGGGAGGAGAGGAGGCTGGAGTTGAGGACATTAGATTGAAATGCTGCTGCAGCGACCGACTGGTCGAGGGATGCTATGGACCTAGCTTCAGCTGTGAACCTTTTCACATAGTCTCTCAACTTCTCACCCTTCTTCTGGTGGAGATACAGTAGCGAGATGCTGGTCTTCTCAGTTCTGCGGCTACTTACGAAGTGGGTGACGAAGAGGGTCTCGAATTGCTCGAAGGAGAATATCGAGGCGGGGGCAAGGCGAGAGTACCATTCTCGAGCTGGACCCTTGAGAGTTGCAGGGAAGGTTTTACAGAGCAAAGCATCGGAAGCTTGATGGATGAGCATTAGGGTCTTGAAGCTTTCGATGTGATCGACGGGGTCAGTCTTCCCAGAATAGGTCTCAAATTGAGGAGGCTTGAAGCCGATAGGAACGGGTGCATCCATTATGGTTCGGAAAAAAGGAGGTCTACTAGGACGAAGGGTCCTTCCTCTAAGCTCCTCTTCTCGGTCTAACTGACCCAAGCGCCTCTCCATTTCGTGGAGACAGCGGTAGACGGCGTCATCCCTTCTATGGTAATCAGCCGAGCCTCTAGACTCGTCTTCGTACGAGGGAGAGCGGGGGCTACGACGACGGTAGCTCCTGGAGCGGTGAGGACTTGGCATATGCCGGGAGTTGCTAGGAGCTGGAGGAGGAGTTGGGGACCGTCAGCGAGGACTTCGGATCGGAGGAGGAGAGGGGATCTTTGGAGCATTGGTGTTAGGATGGAGATTGAGAGCTTGTAGGACGGTCGCTTGGAACTGCTGGAACTCGGCACGGGTGATGGGTGCCTCATAGTTCCTAGGCTGTTGCCGACCTACAGGGGAGTGTGGTCTTCTTCTGTGATGCTCGGGGGATTCTCTCCGCCCCCTTCGGATTGGGGACCTTCTGTTGTCTCGGCGGTGAGGAGATCGCTCATCCGGACAGTGTTGGCGGGAGGCTCCCTCTCGGGCCCGCTTTTCATCCAGACGGCAGCGAAGATCCTCATCTTTGTGCCAATTGAGGACGGTGTTGCGAAGGTCGGAAGCTTGGGGATTGTGAGAGGCCATCGAATCCGAAGAGGCATTGTGGATGGAGACGTGGTCCGGATGGAGAGGTTGTTTCTGCGGGTTGGGACCCTTTGGAGGTTGTTGATTCTGCGGAGGAGGTAGGTCCTGTTGAAGAGGGTCCATGGCTTGAGGAGGAAGTTGCCCCTGCTGTTGAACGGGCTGAGGGGGAACTTCCTGTTGCTGATCGGGATTGGGTCCTCGGTTGGACCCTCTGGATCTGACTTTCCTAGGAGGCATGGCTGGAGAAGATCTGTCCAACGGGAAGAGGGGAGGTTGCTATTCGTTAGTTTCCCACAGACGGCGCCAATCTGTTGCCGCTAAATCTGGTGTGGGGGCAAACAGATAGTATTTGTGGATCCTTAGGAAAACTGAACAGCAAACATGTTACCTGTTCCGCCGGAGTTTGACGCTAACTCCCGCCGTACACCTGCAAAAAGTGCGAGACACCGGGGTTGTTCCCGGCGACGCACCCTCCGACGCTCAAGTCAGTAATCAGGAATGATTATGAAAGAGCGCAAAAACTGGGAAAAGATTGATTGCCTCTCAATGGAGATGGATGGGGGGTATTTATAGGGGCCGCTGGGATCAGATTAGGAATGTAATCCCCCTGTGGTTAGATAAGGAATGTAATCCCTAATCCCAAGTGAAGGGATAGATATGAATCAGGGCCGTTGATTAGGATTTAATCAGAAACCCTAATTCTATCCCTTCTGGACCGGGTTTGCTGCGGGTTGAAATCCGCACCCAGTTGAGGTGGATCTGTTCGCGGGTAAGTGGGTCTTCGAGGAAGAGAACCAGTACCCGCTTCAGACCCGTTGGTAGATGAAATTACCGTTTTACCCCTGGGCTTCAAGATTCGTGCCTGATTTGGACGGTTCCGATTTAACCCCATTTTTAGCCATATCAATATATATATATATATATATATATATATATATAGTTTCTTACAATGAAATCTCACAAAAATCTCAATTCCGAAATCATAACTTGAAACAAAAGATTTTTAAAGAACTTTTTCACCTGAATACTAGAACACTAACCAATGCAATCATGAATTCCTTCTCATACAAAAATATGAGCGTAAATATATGTCAAAACTGAGATCCACTAGGCAATAGACGTTCATCAGTCTAATATTCCAATTCAACAATTCTTCCAATATTCATTAGATCCAACTCTAAATCCACGACAGATCCACTCATCCAACTCCAAAACAGTGAGTGATATAGGAAAAACAACAACTAATAATTCATATGCATATGTGAAACCACCACCCAGTTGTATACTTGTTACAGATGATATAATTGCGATAAAGGAGCACTTTCATGAAGCAAGTTTAGATCCCCCCCCCTCCTTTTTTTCCTAATTTCAATAAGATCTCATGCAAAGGAATCTCATATGGTCTCTACTTTATTGCATACATAGTTATTTAAGCATTGAATAAGAAAAGTGAGAATCTTTGTGCAACATTGATTTCAGCCATTTTACATGATAGTTCACCCATCAATTTCTAATTTACTCATGAAAACAGTTATTGACTATCAAATCTCATAACATGCAAGTTTTCAACATACTCCCTTATGATCAATCATCTTATTTCATAACATATAACAAATCATCATATAAATATTTAACAACCAAGAGATGAGAAGTACCACCCACCTCGAGAGATCAACTTGAAGAACAAAGTAATAAAGAAAAGTCTTCTCCTCCAAGAAAAGCCTTGTGACAATCCTAGATCCAACTCCAAGAAAAGAATGAAAAATAAATTTTTTGATTTCAAAACAGTAGAGAGGCTGTTACTGTTGTAGATATTGGCTGGGATTTGCTGCCCTAGGGTTTTTGTGAAGATTTTATAAAATAACCCTTAAGAAATTTCTTTACTTATATAGATTTATCATATTGGGTAGTTAAATAAATCAAATGAGGTAGGATCATATTCCTCACAATCACAACCGATCTGGCCGATCCCCAAATGCATCCCCAGAAAAACAATTTTCAAAAATTTGCCACCAATGGCAGTTTTGCACAAAAGTCCTTCAATTTTGAAATATTTGCAAACACGTTATAATCTGTTCATAGAAATGCAGAAATTTGAAAATTATTATCAGTTAATAAATATTAGATTTTCCAAGCAAATTTTCTGGCTTTGCATTCCCAAGAAAAATATTTGCACGTGCAAAAAATGATAAATTTCAGGAAAAAAAATGTTTATCAAATTACAAAAAATCATTTTAAATCATTTATTATTCCAAAACACATTTAAAATTTCTAGGGTGTTACATTTACGGTCTCAAATTTTTTTTTATTAAATCGTCAGATGGAAAATCATTTCTCGTCCGATTGATTTTATTTTTAAAAAAAATTATGGGACAGGAAATGATTCACCATCCGACAATTTAATTTTTTAGATATAAAAATATGTTGTCTGTTCGTTTTTTTAATAAAAATATAAAAAAATATCAGACAGGAGATGATTTCTCGTCCGTTCGTTTTTTATTTTTAAAAAAATGGACGGATGGGAAATCATTTCCTTCCCATGATTTTTAAAAAATTATAGCGACGGTAAATCATCCTTCGTCCGTTCAATTTTATGTTTTATAAATTTTTTTTATGGGACGAGAGATTATCTTTCATCTCACGATTTAAATAATGGGAAAACTCAAAATTTGGGTTACAGCGACTGCAGTGTAAACTCAAAATTTCTTTTTCTATATGCCAAACACCCAAAATTTGAGTTACAACGACAGTTACAACGACTGCTGATGCTCTAATAAGCCATTTTCTTGTTTATGCTCGTACAAACATTGAGTGTTACAATCATTTCTTTACAATTCACTCATTGATGGCTCGATATATGAATTTCAACACTAAACCATAGGTGAAACTCAAAAACACTAAACTACAGGTAATTAACATGCTTTTGTCATGTTAGTGGCACAGTACAGTTGTTTTTGTACGCAGTCACCTTTAATTCATTCATTAACACATATTAGGGATGTTGAATGATCTTGCATTTGTTCAATTCCTCATTCTATCGTGTGCAAGTTCTTGTTCAAGTTCTTTATTGGCATGATCTAGTGTTAAGACGAAGCAAATGGGACAAAGCCCTATGAAACAAAGGCTAGATGGGGCGAACCCTACTGGATGAAGCTTGAGTGGGACAAAAGCCCATACGAGACGAAGATCAAAATTATGGGGTAAATCACAAGACACCCCGACTCGTAGTTGCTGACCTGTACCTAGGGTTATTATTGATTGTTGGAGTTGGGTTGAATTGACACTGCGTTGAATTAGCAGAGTTGAATTTCCTTGATAATTTGCTTGACCTTGACACCTTATTTTTTATTTTATTTTCAAACATTTGCTCAGTTGTGTAAAGGGGATATTTATGGGGAGAAGTTGCTTGGGGGCGGGGCTTCATGTGTTCCCTCTATTTTAGGCCATGACTCCTTCTCGACCAAGCTGGCTGTTGGATGATCTCGGGATAGTTGATGACTTAGGTTACTATGAGGGATGACCAAATCGTTTTGTCGAGCCGTATGTTGGATGGACAAGTCTTTTGATGGTTACTCATTGGCAGCGGAGGCACCTGATTCTTTGAATATATATTAATAATTTATTGAAAGAAGTAATTGGTAACCGTTCAATTAGATCGTCAAAAATATTAAATTCTGATGCAAAAAATAGTTATCATCGATAATGAATAGGATTTGTATTGAAATATAAATTATCGAGAGAAATCCATCAAGAATGAACATAATTCTGAAAGAAAATAAAATCATAAAAGATAATCAAACATTAATGGATATAGTAATATACACGTGCAATGCACGTATTAACATTTTCGAAAAAATATGTAAAAATTCTGATTTACACGTGCAGTACATGTCTTAATAAATATGATTATATATTTTTAAAAATAATGTAAAGATTATAATGGGAGAGTTGATGTAGATTTACAACTCCAAGTCTTCCATTAAAACCGTAGAGAATATATATTATATTATAGATAGATAGATAGATAGTAATTTACATGTGTGATACATATTTAATATATTAAAAAAATCAAGTAAAAAATCTGACGTAGTGAGGAATCAAACCTGAGATCTCTTTCATATTAGTTATGTACATGCAATACACGCATTGGTAGATTTACAAATTTACAAATGACATTAAAGCCTATTCCATTATAATATTAGAGATAATACCGATGGAGTTTATCATTATCAGTTTTTCTACTATTCGGAAATTCGGAGTTAATAGTTGCCTTTTCTGCCAGTGGGTGCATGTGCACACCTCTAGCATCATTCTGGAAGAAAATCATATGCCCAATTGGTCATTAAAAAATCATGTGGCAAAAGATTCGAACCTTTGATTCTTCTAAAACTCCTCGATATCCGAGAAAATCATGTAAATTTCACCGTTTTTTAAGATGACCAGTGGCTCAGATCTATTGTCATGTAATTTATTTATGCCTATTTGGGCATCTGGTTTTTCCCCCATTAAACTGATCATGGTATTTTAATGGAGATGATAAGAAAATCACTACACTCTGAAGCCTCTCCTTGTCAGAACTTGTCAATCAGCTGAGCCTTTGAGCTTAACCAATCAAATCTGAATATTGGACATTGAAGACTTTTGTTCTGTTTCCTCTTCTGACAAGTCACATTTTTTCTCATAGCCGGAGATGCAAACTCACTTTATGGGTGGTTAGTTTTGTTGCGGGTTTGCTATACTTATGGGTCTGCTATACTTATGGGTGGTTAGTTTTGTTGAAATATAGTAATTATATATTCTGTTTCCTAATCGATAGAAAACAGATTTTCCAAATATCTCATCTCGCCAATCTTCTCTCAATCTCCTTTCTTTTTCTCCAAGAATGTAATTCTTTTATATAGACATATACTATAGAGAAATAAATTAATAAGAATAACAATTAATTTCCTCAAATCTGTTTTCAATATGGTATCAGAGCCTAAAATATTCTAGGCTAAGTGAAGAAGAAGAAGATTCGGATCACTCTTCTTCTTGTTTTCAAAAATCCCCGAACTCCCGTCGAAATCTCCTGCAGTTGACCCCATCGTTGTCGTCGACCCCGATCCCGTCGTCGACTTCCCCTGGCCGCATCCCCGAACTCCCGCAACTCCGAAACCCCGACGCCCCTCCCCGTCGTCGTCGTCGTCATCAAATCCCTGACATCCCTGACCTCCGATCCATCCGACTTCCCCTGGCACCATCCCCTAACTCCCATAACTCCGAACCCCAAAAACCCCTTTGCCGCCCCGTCGTCTCTGAAGGCTCCGATCCCGACGCTCCTGAAGGCTCCGATCCCGATGCCCCTTTTTTGAAGGCTTCGATCCCGACGCCCCCCTTCTGCAGTCAGATCTGATCTCCCCACTTGTTTTGAAGCAAGATCAGATCTGTGTTCGAAGTCAGATCTGAGTATTCGCCAGATCAGATCAGATCCGTTCGATCCTGATCCATTGTTTGTTGATGTTGAAGATATAGTGTGTTGAATATCAAAATTTTGTTTGGAGTTTGTTTACGACTTCGAGCTGTTCTTGGCCAAGTTGTGTCGTTTTCTATTTGTTACTGAAGATCAGATCCGTTGTTTTTCTTGTACTGCTACCATGAGACAAACTGGAGCTAAGAAGAGTATTGGACTCGCCTCTACATTAGTTACAGCTACAGGTAATGATGGTAAGGTATTTAATATTTCTATCTCTGCTATAAATAATGCATAGATAATTGATTCGGGTGCTACCGACTATATGACTTTTGATTCTAGATAAGTTCAATTTTCAACCATCCACCAAATCAACTATGTCCACTACCAATGGTGATTCTGCCACTATTACTGACGAGGGTACCATACCTCCCACAAACAACCTAACCTTAGATACTGCCGAAATTGTGTCATTCTTGAATTTTAACCTATTATCTGTTACTCAAATAACTACTGCCTTACATTGTATTGTAGTCTTTTGGCCTTCACATTGTGTGTTTAAGAATATTCGGACTCGCAAGACGATTGGTTATGGGGTTAGACACGGGAAACTCTATTATCTGGATTTAGAATCCGAAAGTTCAAGTAAATTGACTCAAGCTCTAAGTGTGGAAGGATCCGAAGATGAGAAGAAGAAATCAGATATTTAACTATGGCATCGACGTCTAGGGCATGCTTCTTTTGGTTATTTGAAGAAATTATTTCCAAGTTTATTTTTGAAGTTGGATATTTCTACCTTTCAGTGTGATGTGTGTGAACTTGCAAAAGGTTACCGTGTCTCTTTTCCTTCAAGTCCAAGTAGAAGCTCTCTTCCATTTATAATTATTCATTCTGGTGTTTAGGGTCCATCCAAAACCACTACATTTGGAGGATCCAAATGATTTGTGACATTTATTGATGACTGTACTCGTATGATCTGGATTTGTTTGATGAAGTCAAAAGGTGAAGTTAGTGGTTTATTTCAGAAATTTCACAAGTATGTTATGATTCAGTATAAATCACAGATTTAAGTTCTCAGGAGTGATAATGGCGGAGAGTACATGAGTTCGAATTTGCAAAAATATTTGGTGGAATACGGCATTGTTCACCAGACTACATGCTCATATACACCTCAACAGAATGGGGTTACAGAAATAAAAAATAGACACTTGCTCGAGGTGGTCCGTGCTTCTCTTATCCATGAAAATATGCTACTCATTTATTGGGAGAAGCCATTCCTTCAGCTGCATACTTAATCAACCGAGTTCCTTCTAGTATTCTAAACTTCTTCCTCACACCATTTCTAGTATTAACTGAAGCTATGAATACACCAAAAATCATCAACTTGCCACCTCGTGTGTTTGGGTGTGTTGCATTTGTTCATCTTCATCAACATGAACACAATAAGTTAACTCATCGAGCTGTCCGCTGTGTTTTCGTGGGATATGCACAAATAAGAAAGGGTATCGGTGTTATTACTCACTGATATGGCTAAAAATGGGGTTAAATCGGAACCGTCTAGATTGGGCACGAATCCTGAAGCTCGGGGGTAAAAAGGTAATTTCACATACAAGCGGATCCAAAGCGGTAACAGATTAACTGGATCTCCTTCTCACAGATCCAATAACCCACGAATGGGTCTGCTCCAATTAGGCACGGGTCCCGACCCGAAGCGAGCCCAGACCAGCAAGAGACAAATCAGGGCCACTGATTTGACCAAGTCAACGGGCCTGATTTGCTCTCACCGGGAATCAAGGGGTTAGTTTCCTAAACAGACTGTGAGGATTTTTCTCCTAGCAGTTATACAGGGAACCAGGCCTCTAATCACTCCCCGGGCGACTATAAATACCTCCCCTCTGCCACTGTGACCAGGTTAATCACTTTTTCGCCACTTTAAGCTCTTTCTTAATCTCTTCTGATTACTGACAAGAGCATCGGAGGGTGCGTCGCTGGAATCAACCCCGGTGTCTCGCACTTCCTTGCAGGTTGCGGCAGGAGCAAGAAGGCTTGAATCAGCTGTATAGGTTTTTCTCGGACTCACAAATTCTATCTGTTTACCCCCACACCGAAATCAGCGGTAACAGATTGGCGCCGTCTGTGGGAAACAACCACACGAACAGCCTCAGCCCCTTCTCTGTCGTCCTCTCCAACCATGCCTCCAAAGAAGGTCAGATCTAGAGGGTCAAACCGTGGAGCTAATCCCGCCGACCCTACAGAGGAAGCCCCTTTCAATCCTATTCCTCAGTCCGATCTTCCTTTGCCGGCCCAGCAGGGCCAACCTCCTCTTCCCAGGCAGCAACCCAACAATGGCCCTTCCGGCCATAATGGTCGGAAGCAGAAGCAGCCCCTCAACCCGGACCATGTCTCGGTCCATAATGGGTCCTCGGATTCAATGGCTTCTCATCACCCCGACCTCCGCCACACGATGCTGAACCGCCAGAAAGACGAAGACCTTCGCACTCACCTTGATGAGAGGCGGGCCCGAGAGGGAGCCTCCCGCCAGCATCATGGTGAGCGCTCGCCTCACCGCCGAGACGGCAGGCGGTCTCCGGACCGAAGGGGCAGAGCGGCTTCGCCCGAGCGCCGAAGGAGGAGGCCACAGTCCCCCGTGGATCGGCATCATCGCAGGAACAATGACGAACCCATCACCCATGCCGAGTTCCTACAATTCCAAGACACCGGACTGCAGGCTCTCAACCTTCGGCAGAACGTCCAAAATGCCCAGAGGGCTCCAACGCCCCCGAGGGATCCCAGTCCTCGTCGCCGAACCCAAAGTCCTTCCCCGGCTCTCAGCCGCCAGCAGCAGCACTACAGTCCTCGCCGATCCCAGGACTACCGGCACCCCAGTCCGCGCTCCCCTTCCTATGAAGAGGAGTCCGGGGGGTCATATGATTACCAGCGGAGGGACGACGCCCTCATCCGCCGACTCCATGAGGTGGAAAGGCGTATTGGCCGCATGGACAGAGAGGAGGAGTCCCGAGCAGGAACCGTCCGCCCCAGCAGACCCCCTTTCTCTCGGTCGATCATGGAGGCCCGCATACCGAGGGGTTTCAAACCTCCGCAGTTTGAAACGTACTCAGGGGAATCCGACCCAGTCGATCACGTCGAAAGCTTCAAGACCCTGATGCTGATCCATCAAGCTTCCGACGCCGTGCTTTGCAGGACCTTCCCCGCCACCCTCAGGGGGTCGGCTCGGGAATGGTATTCCAGACTCGCTCCCTCCTCGATCTTCTCGTTCGAGCAGTTTGAGATGATGTTCATAACTCACTTCGTGAGTAGCAGGCGAGCTGAGAAGACAAGCCTCTCCCTACTGAACCTGCGGCAGGAAAGGGAAGAGAAACTGCGGGACTATGTGAAGAGATTCACCGCAGAGGTCAGGTCTATCGCCTCCTTAGACCAGTTAGTGGCGACCGTGGCGTTCCAGTCGAATGTCCTCAACGCCAACCTCCAATCGTCCCTAGGCAAGAAGCCCCCGCATAACTTCGCCGACCTCCTCCTGAGGTGCGAGAAGTATATCCGAGCAGAGGAGGCTGAAGCCCTTCCGAGCTTCGGGGGGTCCTCCTCAGGGTCGAAGAGGAAGGCGACGGGGGAAGAGGGGTCCAAGAAAGCGCAGAAGGACAACGGCGGTCAGCGCCGTCCTCCCCCCAGGTTCGAGAAGTTCACTCCCCTCACCACTAACGTCTCCACCATCCTAATGGAAGTGGAGAAGGAGGGAGTCATCCCCCCAGCTCCGAGGATGCACACCCCGGCAAAGAGGAGGAACAAAGACAAATGGTGTCGTTACCATCGGGATCACGGCCACGACACGAACGACTGTCGGGCATTGCGAGATGAGATAGAAGCCCTCATCCGGAGGGGGACAGTTGGCCAAATTCGTGAAGGCTAACGATCGAGCGGATCGCAACTCTCTTCCGCCTCGGGGGGCTAACAAGCGCTCCGAGCGACGCGAGGAGACACTCGAGTTCGAGGAAGAACGGATTCTGCACCTGATCCACGGAGGCCCCATGGGAGGCTCCTCTAATTCCTCTTGGAAGACCGAGAGGTCAACTCGGTTCACAGCGCCCCTCCTCCCAAAGGTCTCGGCGTCCCTGTGCCTTTCTCCAACGCAGACCTCGAAGGGGTCCGAACCCCACACTGTGACGCCCTCGTCATCGACCTCCGCATGGCCAACTTCAAGGTGCAGAGGATCTTAGTAGACAATGGGAGTTCGGTCAATATTCTCTTCCTCTCGGCCTTCCGAGGCCTGCAGCTGTCCCGAGACTGTCTCAAGCCGGCCGGTTACACACTCCACGGGTTCACGGGGATCCCGGTAACTGTCGAGGGGGTGATAACCCTGGACGTAACCGTGGGAAGCACCCCTACTACCCGGACCGAGCCGATGGACTTCATGGTCGTCGACGTCCCGGCAGCGTATAATGTCATTCTAGGCCGACCCGGCCTAGCTGCCTTGGAAGCTGTCCCCTCGGCGTACCATTTGAAAATGAAGTTCCCCACTCGCTCGGGAGTAGGGGAAGTCAGGGGAAGCCAAGAAACAGCCCGAAAGTGCTACATGACTTCCACGGGGGGACCAGTGCTCTCGCTCGAGACACTAGAAATCCCTGAGCCGAAAGCTCGGCCAACGTCCGAGCCGGCGGACGAGTTAGAAGAGGTGCTCTTCTCGGATGAGGACCCGAGCCGGAAGTTCCTCATCAGCAAGTCCTTGCCGACCGCACTGTGCTCGGACCTGATTAAATGCATCCGGGATAACCGTGACTTGTTTGCATGGTCGGCCGCGGACATGCCCGGCATTTCCGAGGAGTTGCTCGTCCATCGCCTAAGTGTCGAGCCGGGGTGCAAACCAGTTCAGCAAAAGAGGCGAAAGTTCGCTCCCGAGCGACAGCAGGCCATCAAGGAGGAGGTGGATAAACTGCTGAAGGCCAAGTTCATACGGGAGGTAAACTACCCCGAGTGGCTCTCCAATGTTGTAATGGTCAATAAGTCGAACGGCTCCTGGAGAATATGCATCGACTTCACCGACCTGAATAAGGCGTGTCCAAAGGACCCATTCCCCTTTCCAAACATCGACACCCTCATTGATGCCACCTCGGGCCATGAGCTCCTCAGCTTCATGGACGCCTTCTCCGGCTATAATCAAATTCGGATGTTTCCTCCGGACATTCCGAAGACCTCCTTCATCACCGACCAGGGCCTCTACTGCTATCGGGTCATGCCGTTCGGGTTGAAGAACGCGGGCGCCACCTATCAGTGCCTCGTCAACAAGGTCTTCCAGAACCAGATAGGACGGAATATGGAGGTGTACGTTGACGACATGCTCGTCAAAAGTGTACGAGGCATCTGATCACGTGGCCGACCTCCAGGAGGCCTTCGGCGTGTTGAGAAGGCACGGCATGCGGCTGAACCCGAACAAGTGTGCGTTCGGGGTCTCCTCGGGAAAATTCCTCGGCTTCATGGTGAGCCAACGAGGAATCGAAGCTAATCCCGAGAAGATTAAGGCCATATTAGACATGGCCCCGCCTCGGAACATCAAGGAGGTGCAGAAGCTTACTGGCCGGCTCGCCGCTATCGGTCGGTTCCTCTCGAAGTCGGGGAAAAAGTGCCTTCCCTTCTTCAAAGCACTCAGGGGGGCTAAGGGTTTTGAATGAGGCCAACCACAACAGGAGTCGTTCGACCAACTGAAGGCCTACTTGGTGAACCCCCCTCTGCTCAGCAAACCGGTCCCGGGCGAGACTCTCTTCATCTACTTGGCTGCTTCCGAGCAGACCTTGAGCGCTGTCTTGGTAAGAGAGGAGGACCGGTCCCAAAGGCCCATCTACTACGTGAGCAAAGTGCTTCGGGACGCCGAGCTCCGCTATCCAAAGATAGAGAAGATGGCCTACGCCCTAGTCACGGCGGTAAGGAAGCTTTGGCCATATTTTCAGTCCCACTCGATCGTTGTCCTCACCGACCAACCCCTACAGCAGATCCTCTACAAGCCTGAGACCTCGGGTCGGCTGATGAAGTGGTCCATAGAGCTGAGCCAGCATGACATCTCTTACCAGCCTCGGACAGCAATTAAGGTGCAGGCACTCGCCGACTTCATCGTAGAGTCCACTATCCCTGAGGTCGGCCACATCCTGAATGGACCCCCCATTTGGACAGTCTTCGTGGACGGATCCTCCTGTAATGAAGGAAGCGGCGCCGGCATCATCCTGAGCGGCCCTGACGACTTCGTCCTCCAGTATGCGATCCGCATGAACTTTAAGGCCTCGAACAATGAGGCAGAGTACGAAGCACTCATTGCTGGCCTCGGACTTGCACGAAGTGCTGGGGCACAGTGCCTCCGAATCCACAGCTCGTCGTGAACCAAGTCTTGGGCGAGTACGAGGCCCGAGACGAGCGGATGGCGAAGTACCTCGCTAAGGTTCAGGCCCTCATGAGCCGATTCGAGGAGGCGCTCATCCAGCGGGTCCCTCGTGAAGAGAACTCACAGGCCGATGCCCTCTCCAAATTGGCCTCGTCCTCCCTGCAAGGTCTCGAACAGACCGTACTAATCGAAGTCCTCTCTAAGCCGAGCATCGAAGACGAGACACCTAGCTCGGCGGAATCGTTGCCGGTCATGTTACAAGATAATTGGATGAAGCCTTTAGTGGAGTTCTTAAGAGACGGGCTCCTACCCGAAGACCCCAAAGAAGTGCGCCGAGTCAGAACCCGGGCCGAGCGGTATGTCTTGATCGAGGGCATCTTATACAAACGCTCTTTCTCTCAAATAGACGGCCAACCATACCTAAGGTGCCTCTCTCCGGAGCAGGCCAAATATGCCCTACAAGAGCTCTACGAAGGCATCGGCGGGGCACACTCAGGATTTAGGTCCTTGGCCCGAAAAGCTTTGAATTATGGATACTTCTGGCCGACCCTCCTTCAAGATGCCGAGCGACACGTTCGGCAATGCAGCTCTTGTCAGAGACACTCCAGCATCCGTCGCCTCCCTCAGGCCAACCTCGCCTCCCTATCAAGTCCCATCCCCTTTGCAATGTGGGGGATGGATTTACTGGGGCCTTTCCCTCCGGCTCCGGGCCAGTTCAAGTTCCTGGTCGTAGCCATCGACTACTTCTCGAAGTGGGTCGAGGCCGAGCCCCTCGCCACTATAACCGAGAACAAGGTGGTACAGTTCTTCTGGAAGAGCATCATCTATAGGTTCGGCATCCCCCGTGTCCTCGTGACGGACAATGGGACTCAGTTCACTGGCGCAGCATTCCGAGCTCTATGCGACGACCTGGCCATCCAGCAGCGCTTCTCGTCCGTCTCCCACCCTCAGTCGAACGGACAAGCAGAAAATGCTAATCGGCAGATCCTCGCGGGCATCAAGAAAAGGCTGGACAAAAGTTTCAAGGGCTTATGGGTCGACCAACTCCCCAACGTCCTATGGAACTACAGCACGAGCAAGCGGACCCCCACAGGCGAGTCCCCTTTCAACCTCACCTATGGGTCCGAGGCCGTGATACCTCTCGATGTCGGAATACCTTCTCCTCGGCTCACAGCCTATGACGAAATACAGAATGCCAGGGACCTCAGAGCAGACTTAGACCTGATAGATGAACTGAGGGAAAGAGCGGCGATTCGGCAGCAGAGTTACCGAAGAAGGGTTGAACTGGCGTACAACAAAAAGGTCCGACCCGCCAACCTTAAGCAAGGAGATTTAGTCTTGAGAAAATTGGCCATATCCTTCCCCAATCAGAAGAGCAAGCTGGCTCCGAACTGGGAAGGGCCGTACAGGGTCACGAGGATAGTTCGGCCCGGAGCTTATCGTCTTGAAGATCTAGAGGGCAGAGAGCTTCCGAGGACTTGGAATGCCGACCACCTCCTAAAATACCAAGAGAGCGCTCCGGCGCCACTCTAAGTATCATAGGATATCGAGCCATTCCAGTCCTCTGACTTGTAACCTACTTTCATAAATTGTACTATGTAAAACAGTTCGCCGTCGATTATCAATAAAGAAAGCTCTTTCGTGTTTGTGAATTCGCATGTTTCTCTCCCCTCTTATCACCTGCTTTTTAAATTGTGATTTCAACCAATGGTTCGGAGTCCACGTTCGGCTCGACCTCACCTCCTCGGCTCGTCCCCGGACGAACCAGGAGTAGACCGTCGTTCGGAACTGCTCCCACAACCGTTGAACTACACCGATGGTTCGGAGTCCAACACTCGGCTCGACTTTACCTCCTCGGCTCGCCTCCGAGCGAGCCAGGGGTAGATCGCCGTTCGGAATTGCTCCCACAACCGTTGAACTAAACCGATGGTTCGGAGTCCAACACTCGGCTCGACTTTACCTCCTCGGCTTGCCTCCGGGCGAGTCAGGGGTAGATCGCCGTTCGGAATTGCTCCCACAACCGTTGAACTAAACCGATGGTTCGGAGTCCAACACTCGGCTCGACTTTACCTCCTCGGCTCGCCTCCGGGCGAGTCAGGGGTAGATCGCCGTTCGGAATTGCTCCCACAACCGTTGAACTACAACGATGGTCCCGGAGTCCAACGCTTAGCTCCCAGTCCCCCCAAGCTTGCTTCGCGGCAAACTGGGAGTGGTCCACCCCTCTGCTCCGTCAGTGGAGGGACACCGAAGCTAAGTTTGGCCACATAATCCGAGCACTCTTGCCTAATGGCCGAAGCCCGAAGCCCTACGCCTTCGGTCGGCTACCGAGCAAGTGCCTTCCCGAGCTCGCAAACGGAGAAAACACACTTTCTCCTCAACTTTCGCGCATGATCTCGATCAGACGGCCCAGATCTTGCCACCGACGCTAAACGACAAGATAGCGTTTTCTTGGGAACTGAGCCACCTCGAGATTCGTGCCTATGTTCAACGGCTCAGATCTTGCCACCTGCGCTAAACGACAAGATAGCGCTTTCTTGGGGACAGAGCCGCCTAGGAATTCGTGCCGTACCTTGTCAGAGTCGCTAAACGACAAAATACTGTACTCATAGGAACCCGTTCGGTTCAACACTCTCGCCGAAGGAACTAACACGCTCGGTTCAAAGATCTCGGCGCGACCAACACAGTTATAAGCAAGACAAATATGCAGAGCAATGAAAGATATTTTATTAAACAACCAGGCCATAAAACAAAGCACATCTTTTCCATGGTTACAAAGTGTTTGCAAACAAAATACACGACGCCAACCCACTATACTTGGCCCTCATATCGAAACATCTTCACTAGACTGTTCGGTCGACTGTCCGTCCTCCTCGGCTGATGGCTCCCCTGCATCTTTCCGGAGCTTCGCTACCACAGTCTGCAAGTGTCGAATCTCCGAGAGCAAATCGTCCTGCTCGGCTACGATCTTCGACTGGTTGTGCCGAATACACTTGACCCGAAGAGCGTTGCTGAAAGCGGTTTGCGAATCTTCGTCCCCTCCCGCAGGGCTCAACTCGGCAATCCTATTCTCCAGGCATTGGATCTCCGCTTCCCGAAGGTCAAGGACGGACGAGAGGTGGGCCCGCTCACTCTCCGCTCGGCGTATCTCCAGCTCGACGCTCCTGGGACTCAGAGCCGCCGTCCCAGAAGTGGCCTCGGATTCAGAGTCATCATCAGAACCACGGAAATCAGCATATGGGTCGGCCGTCTCGAGCTGAAAAGAAAGGAGAATGAATTGCAAGTTTTCAATACGCTTCCGAGGCACAAGACTTGAAGAATTATCCAATCAAACTTACAAACTCATACATAGTGTCTTCACATACATCAAGACCGACTCCACTACAAAGTTTTACAACAAATCAGAAGGAACATAAAACGACATGATCAGGGCCTCTTCGGAAGGGGAACGCTTCGGTTTAGGGAAATGCGAGGACGACGAGGCCTGCCCTCCGAACTCGACCCTAAACCAACGAAGCGTGAACCCCCTTCGCTGCCGACCCTAATTGTGGCGCCGACCGAGGCACCGCTCGACGAGACGGCTGTGCTACTCTGTGCGTCGGCAGGGCTCCGCCTAGCCGCAGGTAAACGTGTCGCGAGTTCGTAAAAAGAAATCCCTCTCTCGCTCTCTTCGCGAGTGCACGACGTACTGCGGACGTTAGCCCTCTCCGGCACAGGCTTGAGCGACGCGATCTCTTCCTCCAGTTCTATGATTCTGTCTCTCAGAGCGTCATCCTTCGCCAACTTCCTCGGACGAGAAGGCCTTGACGAGCCAAAGGCGTTGGCACCATCGGTCGCGAGCCGTCGAAAGTGGGTGACCTCGATCCCCCTATCTATCGTAATCCTTCTGAGCCTGTCGACCTCGGCCAACAATCTCTTACGCTCGGCCGACGCCTTCTCTAGCTCGGAAGTTAGCTTCTCTTCCGCCACTGAGCGTTCTTTCTCCGCTAATTCCATGTGTTGGACCTCAGCCAAAAGCTCGCCATTCTTCTGCTCAGCGGCAGTGAGCTCTCTACGGAGCCGCCCGACCTTGCCCTCAAGAGCAGAGACCGGGGGTCTTTTTTGCAGCTGAGCCAACTCGCGACACTTCGCCCTGGCCAGCGCCTTTACCTCCCCCAGTTCCAAAAATAAGTAAAAGCGCTTATCATGGCTCAACGACAGCTCTCGCTTCGTCTTGACTAACTCCTTACGGAGGTACGAAACCTCCGTGATCGGACCGAACTTCACCTGAAAAGCGGAGATAAATCCGATGGGACAATGCATGGAAATATCTACAACTAGTCACACGCAAATCCGAAGCTCAACACTTGGATAAATTTTGGCCAAACAAAATGTTTTCATTCAAAACCGAGGAGAAAGTTTTACAAAAGCGGTGGCCAGTCCGCAGTTAGGCTTACAAAAAGAGACAAAACAAAAAAAAATAGACAACCGAGTCAGGGGTCGACCTTTTTGCCGCTCGGGTCCGTCGACCCCCCGGTCTTGCCCTCGCCATCGCCCTCGCCTTCGCCTTCGCTCCCGCTCTCCTCCTCGGAGTCGTCCTCCTCCTCGCCCTCGGCCTCGGTCTCCCCTGGGCCTTCACCCCTTCTGTCTCTCCCTCGGGGTCGAGCAGCCCCTCGGGGACCTCCTCCTCCCCTTCCACGGGGTCGTAAAAACAGTAGGAGGACGTGTCGAAGCCTGGGTTCTTGGCGGCTACGTGGAGCAAGGCTCGACCGTAGGCATCCTCCATGTTCTGGAGCATGTGCTACGCTGCCTCCTCCTGCACAGCCTTCTTCACCTTCTTCACCTTCTTTCGGTGTTTGGCCTCGATCCTCTCGGCCCTCTTCCGAGCCTTCTCCGCTTCCGACCGAGCATTGGCCAGCGCCTCCTTCAGCTCGGCAGCCTCCTTCTCCGAGGCCTCAAGTTTGGCCGCCGTGTCCTTCGACAGCTGAATGGCGTCGGCCAGCTGCTGCTCCAGCCCCTTCACTTCAGCACCCCTCTTCGCTGAGAGGAGCTGCTCGGCATCAAGCAGCTGCGTGGCCTTGACGAGCTCCGCCCTCTCCCGCTCGTTCTCCTGCTCCTTGTTTGCAAACTCCTCGAGCAGGAAATTGAAGTGGCAGAGGGTCTGAAAAAGGACAGCCCATTAAAATTCGAACCCAAAGACTTAGAAACATTCTAAGAAAGAAATTTTGATGAGAGAGAGCTCAGCCTACTTACCGACATAGTATCCCGAGCAATCTGCATCACAGCGTCCCCTGCTAGCCCGGCCTTCAGGGTCGCTCGATCCTTTGGGGTCGGCAGGTGCCTCACCGCCTCCATGCAGATGTTGCCGTCGCCTAAGAAGTCGTCGACGTTCATCACCTGCCAGTCAGGGACGAAGATCTGCTTATGACGCTCGGTCAAGATCTTCTCCGCCTCGGTAGTAAGGGACGGAACTTGGAGGGACAGCGCCTCCTTCACGCCGAACGCACCGCTCGACGAACCGGGAGCATCCCCCTTCGGGGTCGGTGTCGGCGCACCCGAGGCAGGAGGGTCGAGGACCATGACCTCCCCCTGCTCGAGGACCATGACCTTCGGCTGCTCGGCAGCCTTCGCGACCGAAGGCTTCTTCGAGGCTCGGACGTCCTGAGGCCCTGCCGAAGGCCTCTTCTTCTTCGCCTCCTGCTCCGACCTGCCCTTCGCCACCAGAGCTTTGTAATCCAGCTTCATCGTCTCTGCACAAGCCGAATGAAAAAACTTAGAAAAATTTTCAGGAACTTTAAGCAAAGAGTATAAATACCAGAAGCATACTAGGGTCGATCGGACTGAGACCCCCTCGAAACAGATCCCCCTCGGTAATTTCTTTCCAGCTTAGCGCTGGCAGGGCGAGGAGCTTCTTCTGGACCTCCGCCTCCTCATCACTCAGCGCCGCCTCCTTCTTGGTCCGTTTGGGCAGACCATCCTTTGCCCAAACCGTCGGTATCACCCACGGCGCAGGGGCTCGGATGAGGAAGTACTTCTCCTTCCAATGTTTGATCGAGTCCGGATTCTCGATCAGCTTCACGCCCATCCGGGGCGAAAGATAGAACCTTTGTTCGTCTCGCCTTGGCTGACAAGGTCGGTAGAGGCTCCGAAAGAGGAACATATTCGGCTTGGCACCAACCTCTTGGCATCGGAGGACGAATGCCATGACGTGCCTCCATGTGTTCGGCATCAGCTGGGCGGGGCTCAAACCGTACCATGTCAGGACATCGACCACGAACGGGTGGAGTGGAAAACGGAGTCCGGCAATAAGAGAGTCGACCGGAAAGACGCACACGTCGGACGAAGACTTTGTATTGGCTCGGAAACCCGGCCCGGGAAGGAGCAGTCCGTAGTCGGCAGGGATCCGGAAACCCTCTCGGATCAGGTGAAGGTCAGCCTCGGTAAGAGACGAGATGGTATGGTCCAACTCGGACAGCTCTCTTGGCTCGTTCTCCTCCACCAACTTAGCCGTGCCTTGTGTCACTTTCTCCAATGTGTCCTCGGCGTAATCCCGTACACCTCCCACGCTCGACAGAGCAATGGGTTGCCGACCGAACGCTCCCGCCGTCTTCGGCGTTTCCACAATCGTGACCACGGCCTTGCCCTCCCGGGACACCGCCGCAACCTCCTTAGGCAGCTCGACCACTTCGCCCTCTCTGTCCGGACGAACGACGTTCTGATCGCTCGGCTCCACTACCTCCTTCCCTTCGCCCCCTCGGCCTACTGCTTGCTCCGAGGCGGGGGTCTCATCCGAGAGCGTAACCTTAACCATTTTTCTAAGAGAGAAGGGAAAGAGACTGACCTTGAAGTGATAGGTACGGTCGAAAAGTTCGCCAGAAACAAGAAACGCCTTGCCGCGTCAGCTAGCACCACCACCAAGGAGCTAAAGACTTCGAAGGCGAAAAGTAAAAACTGAAGAGAGAGAGTAAAAGTAAAAAGTGAGACTTGGTCAGAGGGGGGGTGAAGATTTATAGTAAAAGGGAACGTCCCTTGGACTTCCAAACGAAAAAGCGCGACTCTTGGGCCGCCCTCGAAACGTCGCGAAGGCCCAACACAGCTACCTTCTTCGCCAAGGCAACTAGCCCGGTATATCGAGACCGGGAGCCGAACCATACGCCATCCGACCACGCCAGCAAAGAGACCGGTCGGCTACCGAGAAAGTACCTATCCGAGCTGGCAAACGGGGAAACTCCCTTTCCCCTCAGACTTCGCGTAAAATCTCAATCAGACGGCCCAGATCTCGCCGAGAACACTAGACGACAAGATAGTGTTTTCTCGAGAGATGTGCCCGTCTCGAGATGAACAACGCCATCCAACGGTACAAATTGCATCAAGTCACTCGGATGGCCTACACTTCCTCCATACCCCACCTCTGTCTGAAGAAACCAGAAAAAAATTTTATTTAAAGTTTTAAGGCACCGCCTTCGGCAGGCCCCCCAGGCCCCATGTCTCGATTGGAATTCCGCCAACCCACGAGGCCCGGTCAAAAACAGATCGGCACACCCCCCATCTCTAACCCCTTCGAGCCGACAACCATCGGAAGCCGTCGGCCCGGAAGGAAGACAGAGATGGGAGGAGGCCCATCTTTCCGAAGCTGCTGCAGTCCCTCAGTTCCGGACTAGGGTCATCACCTCTTCTACCATGATCTTCCCCGACCCTGACACCCACGATGGGGCCCTCAGAATCGGGTGAAGATCTTGGTGGAAGAACGACCACCCGTCCTACCTGAGCAAAGTCGTCCCTCGGCTCCGGACTAGGGTCATCACCTCTTCTACGATGACCTTCCCCGACCCTGACACCCATGATGGGGCCCTCAGAATCGGAAGAAGATCATTGTGGAAGAACGACCACCCGTCCTACCGAGACAAATCGCCCCCTTCAGATCCTGACTTCGGCGGTCTACCCTTCGGCCCAAATCTCCCCCGACCCTGACACCTCCATCCGGGCCGTCAGAGTCAGGAGAAGATTTGGGCGGGAGAACAACCACCAGTCGTCCCGAAGCAAACCCTCCCCTCGGACCGGACTAGGGTCATCACTTCTCCTACCGTGACCCTCCGATTCTAACACCCACGCCGAGGCCGTCAGAATCGGGAGAAGATCACGGTAGGAGAACGACCACCCGTCCAACCGAGGCTCGTCCCACAAATCCAGACTCTGGTAGTCACCCCTTCTACCAGGATCACCCCCGGTCTTGACACCCGAATCGGGCCGATCAAAATCGGGTGATGATCATGGCGGAAGGGTAACCACCCGTCCTTCTGATGCAGCTCACCCCTCGGACTCGGACATGGATCATCACCTCTTCCACCATGATCTCCGCCGACCCTGACACCCACCGAGGGGCAACCAGAGTCGGCAGAAGATCTTGGTGGAAGAACGACCACCCGTCCTTCCGAGGCACCTCGCCCCTCGGGTCCGGACTATAGTCGTCGCCTCTACTGCCTTATTCTCTCCCGCTCCTGACATCCCCTTTCGAGCCGTGAGGAACAAGAGAAGAACAAGGCAACAGAGGGACCACCCGTCCCTCCGAAGAAACTCATCCCTCGGGTCCGAACTACGGTCGTCACCACTACTGCCTCATTCCCCCCCGCTCCTGACATCCACTTTGGGGCCGTCCGGAACGGGAGAAGAAAAAGGCAAAAGAGCAACCACCCCTTCGAACCTCGAAAGATAAGTTACCCAAGGCCAATGCCTCCGAGGTTTGAAACTCTACATTGTTGCGATTGAAATGACAAAGGGAGTGGAGTACTTATAAGCTCTCCTCCAAGGCCTGGCCATTATGACTCTCGGAAGTTGAAACGCCACGCATTAATTGAGGGAGTTATCTTTAATGACCTGGGGAAGGTGGAACGCCGCACAAACCCCGGGGCACCATTAATGTCCTTGGGAACATAATCATCTCGAGACAGTTCGCGCCACGTCGCCCGACCTGCCGAGACCCCCTGTCTTCGGTCGACGTCCGAGCAAGTGCCTTTCCGAGCTCGCAAACGGGGAAAACTCATTTTCTCCTCAACTTTCGTGCATGATCTCGATCAGACGGCTCAGATCTTGCCACCGATGCTAAACGACAAGATAGCGTTTTCTTGGGAACTGAGCCACCTCGAGATTCGTGCCTACAGTCAACGGCTCAGATCTTGCCACCTGCGCTAAACGACAAGATAGTGTTTTCTTGAGGAATGTGCCCGTCTCGAGATGCGCGTCGCCATCCGACGGCTCAGATTGTGCCACGTCGATCGGCCTGTCGAGACCCCTTGTCTTCGGTCGGCGGTCGAGCAAGTGCCTTTTCGAGCTCGCAAATGGGGAAAACTCACTTTCTCCTCAAAAATCGCGCCTGATCTCGATCAGACGGCCCAAATCTCGCCAAGGACACTAAACGACAAGATAGTGTTTTCTTGAGGAATGTGCCCCTCTCGAGATGCGCGTCGCCATCCGACGGCTCAGATTGCGCCACGTCGATCGGCCTGACGAGACCCCCTGTCTTCGGTCGGCAGCCGAGCAAGTGCCTTTCCGAGCTCGCAAATGGGGAAAAACTCACTTTCTCCTCAAAAATCGTGCCTGATCTCGATCAGACGGCCCAGATCTCGCCGAGGAGACTAAACGACAAGATAGTGTTTTCTTGAGGAATGTTCCCGTCTCGAGATGCGTGTCGCCATCCGACGGCTCAGATTGCGCCACTTTGATCGGCCTGCCGAGACCCCCTGTCTTCGGTCGGCGGCCGAGCAAGTGCCTTTTCGAAGCTCGCAAACGGAGAAAAAAGACACCGAGCTCCTACAACCGCTGGATCTCCCAAAAATTCGTGCTCTTGATGATGAACGGTCCAGATTGTGCCACGTGCGCTAAAAGACAAGATAGCGTTTTCTTGGGATTCACACCATCATTCGACGGCTCAGATTGCGCCACGTCGATCGGCGTGCCGAGACCCCCTGTCTACGGTCGGCGGCCGAGCAAGTGCCTTTCCGAGCTCGCAAACGGAAAAAAAAGCTTCCGAGCGATAACAGCCAATGGATCTCTCAGAAATTCGAGCTCGACCATGATCAACGGCTCAGATCGAGCCACGGCATAAATCGGTATTAAAAATCGTTTTTTATTTATCTAAATCGTTTTATTTATTTAAAAATTGCGAAAAAATTGCTAAAAATTCAGGAAAATTAACTAAAAATTCTAGAAAATAATTAAAAATTCGGGGGTATATTTTTGAACCCCTGAACGGACAATTATCGCCTAGAATGGACTGTTAAGGCCCCCGAACGATTAGTAAACACATCGCAAAATTAAGTAAATAATTCGAAAAAATAAATAAAAGCCGTCAAATACTCGATGTGGCTAGGAAACAGCACATGGCATCAAAAAGTTACCTCACTACCCCCTTCGAGATTCTAAGTCCTCCATATGGACTCCGATACAACTCCGCTAGCCACCAAAACAGTCAAACTACTCCTCAAAGGCTGATCACGCTCAGTCTTTAGGCGTGGGGGGCTCGTGATATGGCTAAAAATGGGGTTAAATCGGAACCATCCAGATTGGGCACGAATCCTGAAGCTCGGGGGTAAAAAGGTAATTTCACATACAAGCGGATCCAAAGTGGTAACAGATTAACTGGATCTCCTTCTCACAGATCCAATAACCCACGAATGGGTCCGCTCCAATTGGGCACGGGTCCCGACCCGAAGCGAGCCCAGACCAACAAGAGACAAATCAGGGCCACTGATTTGACCAAGTCAACGGGCCTGATTTGCTCTCACCGGGAATCAAGGGGTTAGTTTCCTAAACAGACTGTGAGGATTTTTCTCCTAGCAGTTATACAGGGAACCAGGCCTCTAATCACTCCCCGGGCGACTATAAATACCTCCCCTCTGCCACTGTGACCAGGTTAATCACTTTTTCGCCACTTTAAGCTCTTTCTTAATCTCTTCTGATTACTGACAAGAGCGTCGGAGGGTGCGTCGTCGGAATCAACCCCGGTGTCTCGCACTTCCTTGCAGGTTGCGGCAGGAGCAAGAAGGCTTGAATCAGCTGTTTAGGTTTTTCTCGGACTCACAAATTCTATCTGTTTACCCCCACACCGAAATCAGCGGTAACACTCACCAACTCAAAAGATGCTTGTGACTATAGATGTTGTGTTCCATGAAGATGAGATGTATTTTTCTTCTTCTACGACTGAACTTCAGGGGGAGTACTGAAGTGAAGTTCAGACTCTTGGGGTATGATGAAGGGGTTAGTGAAGTGTTCAGCCTCTTGGGTATGATGAAGTAATTACCAGTCAGAACGAACAACTGGATACAAATAATGGCGACATTTGAATGAAGACCTAGCAAGGGAGGAAGACTCTCATGAAGAAGTGCAACCAAGGGAAGAAGACCCTCTTGAAGAAAACCCTCTTGAAGAATTGCAACCAGTAGCGAATTTCAATGAGAGTGAACTGTCAGAACCTCAAAACCAATCGTCATCATTGTCCGAAGCTCCTAGAAGAGAACTCTCGCACCGTACTAATAGAGGTATTCCAAAACCCATTTATGAACCTGATCCCACTAGTAACGTCAAATATCCCATGAGTAATTATGTATCCACTCACCGCTTGTCGGAATCAAATAAGTCATTTGTAAATCAATTATCTACTGTATCTATTCCTAACAGTGTGCAGAAAGCCCTTACTGATCCAAGGTGGAAAGCAGCTATGGATGAGGAGATGAAGTCCTTGAAAAAGAATGAGACTTGAGAGATAGTCACGCTGCCAGCAGGAAAGAAGACAGTAGGATGCAGATGGATTTATACGGTGAAGTATAAGTCTGATGGTTCAATAGAGCAATACAAAGCAAGGCTGGTTTCCAAAGGATACACTCAAATGTATGGAATTGATTATGAAGATACATTCGCACCTATAGCAAAATTCAATACTGTAAGAGTCTTACTGTCACTTGCTGCAAATCTTGACTGGCCGTTGGAGCAATTTGATGTGAAGAATGCATTTTTGCATGGGAAATTGACAAAAGAGGTTTATATGAATCTTTCACCAGGGTCGAACAGAACAGTCCAACACAGCAATAAAGTATGTCGTTTGAAGAAAGCATTGTATGGACTTAAGCAGTCACCAAGAGCTTGGTTTGGGAGATTTACAAAATCAATGAGGACATTCGGATATTATCAGAGCAATTCAGATCATAATCTATTCCTAAAAAGGAAAGAAGGTAAAATTACTGCTCTTATTGTTTATGTGGATGATATGATAGTAACTGGAGATAATCCTGAGGAGAGGAAGACATTAAAGAACTATTTGTCACAAGAGTTCGAAATGAAAGATTTTGGCTCTTTGAGATACTTCGTTGGTATTGAAGTTTCTCGCTCAAGTAAGGGGATATTTTTGTCTCAAATAAAATATGCTATTGGTTTATTAAAGGAAACTAGAATGTCCACTTGTCAGCCGATTAGTACACCATTAAAAGAATGACTGAAACTGTGCAACGAAGCTAATCATGTACCTTGTGATAAGGAAAGATATCAAAGATTGGTTGGACGGCTAATGTATCTTGCACATACACGGCCAGATTTTTCATATACTTTAAGTGTGGTAAGTCAGTTTATGCATGTGCCTCGAGAACAACATATAGATACGGTGATGAGAATTATGAGATATATTAAGTCTGCTCCAGAAAAAGGGGTCTTATTTGCGAAACATGGTCACTTGAAGGTTGAGACATATACTGATGCTGATTGGGCAGGATCTATAATTGATAGGTGCTCTACTTCAGGATACTTCACCTTTGTTGGATAAAATTTAGTTACATGGAGGAGCAAGAAGCAAAATATTGTTGCACGCTCTAGTACAGAGACTGAGTATCGCAGAGTAGCTTTAAGTATAGCGGAGGCTTTATGGTTGAAACTCTTGTTGCATTACTTAGGCTATGGTCCGAATGAACCCATGAAAGTGTATTGTGATAGTCAAACACCGTGTGATATTGCTACTAACCCAGTTCAGCATGATAGGACGAAACATGTAGAGGTGGACAGATTCTTCATCAAAGAAAAAATAGATGAGAAAGTCACTGAGATATCGAAAGTGAAGTCAGAAGATCACTTGCAGATATCCTAACCAAAGCAGTTTCGAATTGGCTCTTTTTGAAATTTGTTGACAAGTTGGGCATGTTCAATATCTATGCACTAACTTGAGCGGGAGTGTTGAAATATAGTAATTGTATATTCTGTTTCCTAATCTATAGGAAACAAATTTCCCAAATCTCTCATCTCCCCATTCTTTTCTCAATCTACTTTCTTCTTCTCCAAGAATGTAATTCTTATATATAGATATATACAATAGATAAATAAATAAATAAGAATAACAATTAATTTCCTCAAATCTGTTATCAACAAGTTTTGTTGTGGGTCTGCTATAGGAAAATAAATACCTCAGAGCTCTATAGTAGCCAGCTTTGATTGAATGTAAAAGTGTCTGAATTGTATCTCCCCAACTGACTCCACTGTTGTGTTTGTTGGCCAAAAAGTTTTGCTTCTTTTTCACTGTAATGAAGGAGAAAACAAGTTCGGCAAGATTGTTTAAAGAATATTTTATTAATTTACTCGCCCATGTTAGTTTTGTATATGTAAAACTTGAGTTAATTATAATAATAGGCTAAGTTTTCAAACTATCTGCATAAATGAGGGCTAAATGTTTTTTTTGTTTTTTGTTTTTTGTTTTTTTTACGAGAAAGCTTTGGATCGAACCAAGGACACTAGATTTGAGCCGCCACTTAATTACCCACCCCACCCAATACCAATCAGAACATTATTTTTTGGTATGTGGGCTAAATGTGAAAAAACTTCATACAAGTATTGCCTTTTTTTAAAAAAAACTCACAACATTTCTTTTTTTTAAAAAACCTCCATCAACTATGTTTTTAACACATTTTATATATAAAAAAAATCTCACTCACCCATGCCATGAAAACATAGTTGATGGAGATATATATATCTATAAAGTTGTGTGTGGTTTTTTTAAAATCAGCAAATGAGTAAGATTTTTTTCACATTTAGCCCATATATGGGCCAATGTCCAAACAATTTGCAAATAAGGGCTAGTTTTCAAATAAAATTCCGTACTTTCTATCATATAATATGTTCTATAAGATGTATGACATTTATGCAATTTTAAAATTTGTTTTGCAATATTTTCTATTTAATTAATTTTTTGACTACTTATACTATATATAAATTATTATTAAATTTTTTGAGGGAGCCATGTAAGGGTTACTTACTTCACAACAAGGCTATGTTACCAACTGAGATGCACTGCTAATGCTGCTGATTTTGTGGTGGTAGCAACAGGTGTGAGTTCTTGCTATTTGTAGAAGGAGAGACAGATCTCAACCATAGATCTGGATCTGAGAAGGGGGGTTTGTGAGGGGCAGGAAAGGTGGTGCTGCTAGTGGTTGGGCACCTCGAACACCTGCAAAACGCCTAGAATGTAATGCTCTGGGCCCCGCTCAAACAAATTCTAACAACTGCCCACCACAGGCTGCCTCTCAAAAGGTGTCATGACTAGTTGGTTCCTCTTGACCATAGGCTTCCTAATATATATACACACAATCCTAAGTCACCTTCCATGTGGGACTAAGTCACCCACTACCTACCTTGAACACCATGACCCCATAATAATTAATTCATTCTTTCTATAGGCTCTATACACACACTACCAAATCGATAGGTTCATCTAACCATGAATTAATTACGAAGCCCACCATGAAGCCTACCATGAACGCTCATCTCATACGGGGTATTACATAGGCTCATCTAACCATGAATTGATTACTAAGCTCACCATGAATCCCACCATGAAGGTTCATCTCATACGGGGTATTGCATAGAAACACCGGGAGAGATCCCGGCGATAAGCCATCTGACGATATAGTCAGTTACTTGAAGAAATGAGATGTAACAACCCAATTTTTTTTCTTAACTATATCCTACTACACCATGCCATTAATCACATTATCTTATCATGTACAAATCCAATTTATAACTAAAGCACCAAACATTCACAACCATGCCAAAACACCACATAACCACAATATTAACTATTGAAATTCCGTATTTTCCATCAATTCGTTCTCCGGCCATATCTATCACCATACACATTAGATGCCCCTAAAATTTTACCATAACATAAAATATATCTAGTAGGATCATACTCACAAACATCACGTGTTACACCCCATTTTCCTATATACAAGCTCAGTCAAAATAAATTCACCAATGTATATAAATATATATATATATATATATATCACCAATATACTATTACCCATACAATACAGCTAACAATATTACCAAAATTATCGCTCATATATTTGAGTTATATAATCTGCAACCCATTTTTGTAATATAACACCAAGTATATAACATTATTCCTTTCCATAACCCTCATGTACAGACATGGATAAAAGACACTCAGTATATAATCAATCTAACATCATATCTATATCATCATCTATCAATGAGTAAGATGCACGCATGACCCAAAACATAAATCACCATTTAGGTCAATAATAAACTATCATTTCCATATTCTCTACCAAAATTTCCAATTCAACATACATGACATACAATAGCTCAAATAACCATGAAACCCTACCAGATCATGAAGAATAATAGGCATAATCGTACTCACATACATTTCACATTACACCCCATTTTTCTATTCCTCCATCCTTTGAACAATTTAATAAGACATCATATATAAAATAAACAGAATCACACTCACCTGCCAAAACCCAGAAACTCGATATATAGCTCCTCAACTATACATCCGAGGTCGCAACTACTGCCTATTACCAAGTAATATACATCAATTAGGGTTAAATACTTTCAAACCAATCCAAATTTACAACAGGAAATACTTGAGTTCTTACATTAAATTTCATCGAACGTCAGACGTGCATTATACATATGCACACACCCACAATTCTATTAACTAGGTTTTAAGCCTATAAAATCATCCAAAAATTATTATAAATTGTTTCCCCATAATTTACAGCAATTACTATTGCCAATCACTAATAAATTCCGAACATAATCTCTTTTAATTTCTAACCCAAAACCCTAACTCTTTTCAAATTTACTCCTACCATATCAATTAAAGAATTAATCACTTCTAACATGAAAATAATCTCCTAATCTCCCTACTACACTATGTTTCCAGCTAAAAATTGAAAACATACAACGTTATGCAATTTAATAAAATTATTTCTCACCTCCCAAAATGCCAATTCGAGAAACCAACGCCGGGATAGTGGAGAGCACCTTCAAATTAGTTAGAACCCCTTAAAATTTCTAAAAATTGCTAAGAATTTGAGGAAAAAAGAAAACCCTAAAAAAGAAAGACAGAAAAGGGGAAGTCGGCCATGGAGGGAGGGGAAGGTCTGGACGGAAAGTAAGGAGGAAAATGGGAGGGCTGGAATTAAGAAAATAAATGGAAAATTAATTATAAACCCCTCAAAGGCACTTCTATTATTTTTATACCCATAGATTTATATTTTTCATAATAAACTCTAATAAATCTCACTCCATCGGATGAATAAATAAATAAAGGAATACATATAAAATAAAATTTGAAATTTATGCATAATAATAACAACAATAATAAAATCTAATAGCAATAAAAGAATTACGAACGACTGTTTTGAAATTATAAAATAAGGGGGTATTACATGAGAGCTAGGGTTTTGAGAGGAAAAAATGGCATTATCTTGTAAGGGGGTGGCTGCCTGGTATTTATAGGCAGGGAGAGGGAACCCCTACCCTAATGGGTCGGGCAGACCCTCTCCTGTAGGCCTATCTGATCTGCTGAAACAATAGAAGCCCTCTCCTATAGACCTCTCCTATAGGTGTTACATGAGATCTACCTTGTAACACTCCGAATTTCATTTACATGTAATTCGTAGTACAACAAGATCTTTTACTTCATTTCGTACAATTTTATAAGGAAATTAAAACTTTTTATTTACACAACAATGTTTATTACAGAGTTACACAGCGGAAGTTAAATAAAAGTACATGAATATAATCTTTATCATCAACCGTCTTTAAGTCTTTGCCAATCCAATCAAGTCCTACACTGAAAATTTGTGGGCACGTCAGCTGATTACAACAGACGCAATGTTATAAACAGCGATCCTCTCTATGCTGTATTATAACAAAATCTCTTACTTTAACAAATACAAACTTGAATGCATATAAGTGTAAAGAGTGACTATCCTAAACATGTCAGTGTATGATATGACTTAATGCCTAATGCAGATGTTATACTACAATGACACTAATGCATACTTGTTCGGATTCTATACATCTTATACTATATAGGTCCAAGGCAAGCACCTACGTACTCTACATTAAAGGGTTTAATCCCTCTCCATGATAACTATCCAGTAATAAAACAAATTTTAGACATTCCACGAGTACGGATTTTAGTCTCAGAGATCCACCGCCCAACTATACAGAATCCTCATTGTGCGAACATCTCGCAAGTGTCCCTCTAGCCCCGGTATACGCATATACACTGGAGTACGGCCGACTATCCACCCGACTAATCATGATCCCAGAATCCACCGCCCGATCAATCATAATTCTGGATTTAATTAAGGCTCGCCTCCATCACAAGCAACCACAGCCCCGAAATCCACCGCCCGACTGGGTCTATGGTCCCGGAATCCACCGCCCGACTATATAGAGGCCCTCCACTTACGTTTGCCAAAGTTTACTACATCTTCACTTAGTGTCTAATTCTTAAATTTGAACATGAATAAATAATACCATCTAGAGTTAGTTTACCCTCCTACCGGTCTTACACAAAAATACCAAGAACGACAGCCCATATTAGCCATTTCTCCAAAATCAATTATTCATTTTCATTACTTTTGCCGGTACTTGGGTATCACTAAGCCTATAGAATCAATATTTTTCCATGTTCAAGAACTTGGGGTACTCATACCCTTATAACTCATGTTCATGTATTCATAATTCATTCAAGTTCTTTCATTCATTCTTATTTATTCATCAATAAGTACAATCTAAACCTATTCATTTTCACAATACACTTTTCATATTCATCAAAACCTTCTCAATACAAGTTAATTAAGATTAAAACATAATCTCTTAAAATTCATCATTGAAAACTCATCTCATTATTTTCCTTCGATTTATTTTAAACAAATTCCTAACATCCATAAATATATATATTTTTCTTGAGTTCCCATCTCATCTAAGCATGAATATGATCCTTATTTTCCCAAAATATAACTTAAAACAACGATAATATATTTTCAATCGCCTCATTTAAGTATCATTTGCAAAACAGTAAATTCAAAGTCAAAAACTGCATTTCATGCTATTTGTAAAAATCATAGAAAATCATATACTGCACGAAACTTTGCGTTATTTATATCAAAATAAAGGAGTACAAGTCTACTACAATTTTTTAGTTATAAATTTCCTCAAAATACTGTATTTATAACCCTGAATTCTTCGAAATATACAGTATGGTCGAAATACTGAAATACTACCACTGTACAGTCTTGTAAAATTCATATAAAATCCAATTCTTTATGAAAATTTGATTTGTTAGACTTTTCAGAAAGGTTAATAAGTCTACTACAACTTCTTAGTTCTAACTTTTCTCAAATTATTTTATTTACAATGATGAATTGATCAAAAACCAAAATGTGTACAGATTTCTAGCAACCAGTTAACTACTAACCAGTTCTGAGTTTAGATTTTATTAAAATAGTAAACGACCTCCAAATCTTATAAAATTTTAAAGGGATGTTCCTGACACATACAAAATACTCCCAAAAAAATTTTAGTTCTATATTCCAACTATTTTATTAAACATGGTTTTCTGAAGTGCAAACAAAATACAAAACAGTAATTATCCTTGCATGAATTAGCAACTTTGTGTACAATTCTATATTCAAATCATTTAATTTAATCATGATGTACTACCATGCACCCAAACAACATCATTTCCACTTATCTACGAGATAATCGTTCAATTAGCATGCATTTTCTTTCATAATCATATATATTAAACATTCTAAATATCATCCTACTCATATATATAATCAATTTTATACATCAATTTTCCTATATATGCATGATACTATATTTTAGAAAGTTCAAGAAGTCACCCACCTTATTTGAAGAAAGAAACTGAACTCCTAGTAGATGACTCCTAGCTCCAAGAATGTGACTCCCTTCTCCTCCTAGCAAGCTTTCCTTCCTTCAAGTAAAAACTGAAATAACTCTCTTTCACTAATTGCCCACTCACCATTACTACACAAACTCCCAACTCTTCTTCTTTCTTCATGAATTGGCCAACCCTTGGATTTTCCACATGTGCACACTTCTCATTTAGTTAGTTGTTATTTATTTGATTGTACATGTTGTTACATGACAAGTGTAAGATAAAAAGTGTTTATTAAAAATATAGATTAACTAATAGGCTTTATATTTAAATAATTTTTCTAATGGGTTTTAAGATAATCTTTAGGCCTATGAGTTTTAATTAAAAATAAATAATACATTTTTTATTAGAAAATGAGAAGAAAATTTCTCATGACATAATAAAATTTTAGGAATAAAATGTGCATGAAATTTTACGTGTAAAATACGTGCGAAAGAAAATAATACATATTCGAATACAAAATAAATTCAGGAGAATTAAAAATATTCATAAACATAAAAATACAACATACGTAAAATATTCATATTGATAGTGCTATGGATATTTCACGTAACGGAAAAATATACGTGATCGACACGTGTATCGAAAATACGTGCAATGCACGTAAAACATAAGAATTAAAATAAATGTTTTGAGTTGGCTAAAAATATAATTGAAATGAGTGTTGAGAAAACGGAAAATATATAAATAATCAGAATATAACATATGTATGATATTTATATAAAAATACGTTACGAATATTACTCGTAACGATACAAAATACACGTGCATAACACACGAGAGCAAAATTGTCATTACTCAATTTTGTGGAGTGTTACATCTATGGTTGGGTGAGATGTTGTGTGTTCCGGGGAACGCAGATTTGAGAGAGAGTATCTTGCAGGAGGCACACAGTACTTTGTTGTCAGTACATCCGGGAGGCACAAAGATGTACAAGGACATCAAACAACACTTTTGGTGGTCTGGTATGAAGAGGCATGTGGCAGATTTTGTGGGAAGGTGTGTAATTGGCCAGCATATCAAAGCAGAGAACCAGAGACCTGGAGCTTTGTTGCAGTCATTGCCTATTCCGGAATGGAACTGGGAGAATATCAGCATGGATTTCATCACAGGGTTGCCAAGGAGTTCGAAGGGCAATGACTCAATTTGGGTTATTGTGGACCGTTTGACTAAGTCAGCTCACCTTTTGTCCATGAAGATTACTTGGTCATTGGAAAAATTGGCAGAGCTGTACATTGATAAGATTGTGAGACTTCATGGAGTTCCTGTGTGGATTATTTCCGACAGGGATGTGAGGTTCACTTCGAGGTTTTGGAAGGGTTTGCAAGCAGCCTTGGGTACCAGATATGATTTCAGTACTGCTTTCCAACTGCAGACCGATGGTCAGACTGAAAGGGTGAATCAGGTATTGGATGATATGCTGAGGACTTGTGTTATGAATTTTGGTGGCAGTTGGGAGAGATACTTGGCATTGGTTGAGTTTTTATATAACAACAGTTACCATGTGTAATATCCCGGTCTGATATTATATTTGTATTATTGTAACCCATGTTTTTCTAAATATGTATTTTCTGAATATTTTTCGTATTTTGATTTATTATAAATTCAGTATTATTTTAAACTCGATTTGTGCCTTCTATTAAAATATTTTTGAACCGAAAATTGTATTTTCTTCGAATAGTAGTATATTCTGACTTTAATGTTTATTTTCTAAGTGATCGGCTATTTGTATCTTATTTTATTACTATTTGGATTTTAATGAACTTGTTTGTCTCAAATCTCATTTTGATATGTATATCAAAATTATTATTGTTGTTATTAATACTATTATATTTGATTATTGAATTGAAAATCTTTTTCTATTGTATTTAGTAGTATTTGAGTATTAATTTGATGCACACAAATTGATTTATTTTGTTACTATATTATTATTGATCTATTTATTTAATTATTTTCCTCTAATTGTATATTTTTCTTATTAGATTTTTAATACCTATTTTAATTCGCCAAACCCATTAATAAAACCCTACCCATACCTGTTAATACCCAGGCACCTAAACCCAGACCCGTATTACCCTAACCCATCTCCTATTTACACTAATGTTTCTACTTAAACCTAAAGATTAACCCTAACCCCTATTTTACTCAACCGCCAACCCCCCCTGCACACTATTCCATCATCTTCCCTATCTCCCGTCTTCATCCTCCTACCTCCTGCACCTCCCCATCCCTCTCTCCCGGTCCTCCCCTGCATCATGACTGCCCTCCGACGCCAGCGACTGCCTGCCCTCAACAGACAAAACCCCGATGCTCCCCTGGTTGTGCCACCCCGGTGCTGTGTCCCTTCGTCGACACGCGACAACCAGTCGCCTACAGCACCAGCAACCTCCCGCAGTGCCAGTCTCCTCCCCTACCTCCTCCCGGTGTCAAGATAGCTAGCTACCCTGCACTGTGCTTTCAGTCGACATCGCGGCAGCCTCTACCTCAGCATCGTTCTGCTCCTCCCAAGCGCCAGCCAATCGCCGTCCTCCTCCGTCGTGACCTACTGTCGCGCCACCTTAGATCCACAACGTTAACCACCTCGGCAGCCCTCCTATCTCCTCCCTGCTCTGCCAGTCCAGCCACCTACCTCTCAACGTCGTCATCTGCAGTCACTTCCCATTGTTTTGCCGCCGCTGCAACCAGTCGCTGTCCCCTTCTATCATGCCAGTATCGAAACTTATAGTTGCTGTTGGCATTAGTTTGATCATTGGGTTTTGATCAACTGTGATTGTGGGCAGTCAGATCTACTTTGATCATCATCTTGATCATCACCATCCGGGTGATCTTGGCCATTCGATCGTGATCATCATCAACTTCATCATCACCTTGATCTGGATCGTCCGATCTTGTTGATCATCTTGATCTTCATCGTCATCGTGATCCGTTCATTGGTTCGTGTGTTCATTCGATCCGTTCGTTGTGTTCGTGCCGGGATCCGTTCTCGTTATTCCTCCATCGGATTCATCGTCTACACCCTAAGGCAAGTATCTCCTTGTACATTTCATTTTCTACTACAAGCTTTTCCTTGGAAATACTGCAAGTAGATTGTAAATGTCTCCTCTTTGTTTATCGTTGATGATCTCATGTTTTGCCTCATCTATTACATGATCTAAGAGTCACAACCCTTCGTTGATGCACTTGTTCACAACTAGTAAGATTTTGATTCATTTCATACAAAAAGTATTTTAGTTGGTTTCTAATTCTATCTTGCCTTGCTGTTTCGACCCCAATAAAACCAAAATCTGAACTTGAGTCCTAAATATGAAATGTAGCCCTAAGTATTTAGTTGCCAATGACATGCAGAATTTTTGAATTCCGAGTTACGGTCTAGGAGATATCGCAGTTTTACTGCTGCTGTGTCGGTAATCGCAGATTTACAAAAAACTGCTGCACCTTTTTGGTTTACAATTATTTTAACCATGCTACCAGTAAGTAAATGACTTGAAATTTTGCATGCTGTTACTGGACACCCTAGAGAACATTTTCTAATTTCCTTAGAATTAATTAATGAATTTTTAACCCTGTTTCATATGTATAAACTCAGTTTTACAAATTCTGTCTGAACACAAATGCTGTATAGTTTGCTGTTTTGACACATGTTACCACAACTTTTATGTACCTTAATTATATGTATTGGAACCGGGAAGGAGTCTAGTTTCTATAACTTCTGATGGATCCATATTTCCTATCTTTTAGCAATGGGAATCGTAGTTTTGGTACAGCAACGTCATGCTGTCCAGATTTGGAATTCTCGTTGTTCTTGATACTTTGATTTGTTTTGACCCTCGAACATGTATCCTACCTAGTCTAGACTTGTTCCATGTTCTTGATTATGTTTACTTGACTTGTTTCGCACACTTTCATGCTTGCTTGATGATAATAATAAATAACAAGTTGGGGTTTAAGGGAAAGATCATAGTAGTGGACAATATAGGTAAGTGTACTCGGAAGGGGGCTCGTGTTTCCCAATACTTGGTTCATAAACTTGTTGTATCTTGATGGATTCATGGAGCTATTACTTGGCTCATGAACTTGTTGGATTCATGAACCCACTGTGTAGTTCTTGAACTTGTTAGTGGATTCACGTACTTGTTTTGTGAACTTGTTATTTTATTTTCGGATTCATGAACCTTGCTTGCTTGATACTTGATACCTGAGTACACCGCCCTATAAAATCCACCACTAGACCTAAAAGAAATTGCATTGACTGTAGCAACCATGTGATAAAAGGATGGTACATGAAGTGCTACCTAGATAGTAATAACTACAAGACTTGATCCATGATACTTGAACATGATACGTGCTTACTTGATACTTGATTACATGATACATGAGACTTGATATTTGAGCATAATACTTGACACTTGCTACTTGATACTTGTACTTGACAACTTGACACTTGATACTTGTTACTTGTTACTCGACACTTGTACGTGTTACTTGTTACTTGATGCTTGATACCATTATATGTTCACTTGCCAATTATTCTACAACTAGTATTTGTTACCCAATCTTGTCACTTGAGTTGTCTATCTTGCTAGCTAGTTTCTTAAATCCCCACTACTTGTTGCATCCCTATTACATTCTTGATTCCAAATCGTGTTCCATATTTCTTGTACTTGTTTTCATACCCTTGCTATTTGCGACCCTAACTTGCACTAAGGACGTTTATCTTGTTTTCCCTATTTTTTTTCCTTTTTATATTTATATATATAGAGACGTTGAAGACGAATTGCCTGCTGGAATTGGTGAGCAAACATTCTAGGCTTCGCTTAGATAAAGGACTTGCTAAAAATATTTTGTTTTCTTTGAGTTATTTATTTCTTTTGCTATTTGAATCTTGTAACGGGCTTATAGTCCCAAGTTTTATCTTTTGATCCAGATTTGAAAACTATTTGGGATATTATTATTTTGTTTCAATTGTTTTCGGTTGATTAATAAATTATTCATGCATGCATGGTTGTGTACATTTTATTATATTCTTGTTATGATGCTGAGTCGATCCTACAGCTCATGAATGATGAAAATCATTCGCTGGGCTTTGTCACGCACTCGTATTCCGTATTTTTGGAAAGCGATGCGTGACAATTATTATTATTTATAAAATTAAAATATTTTTATGGAAATTTCTTAGTTTTACTAATAAAAAGTTATATGTATATATATACAAGTAAGTATATATATGTATTATATCGGTTTTGTGCACTTGTACAAAATCTTGTAAAATACGTTTTTGAGAAAATGTCTGTAAAATCCCGAACTGATATTAAAAATTATTATTTTTTATTTTCAGAATTGAAATATTTTTTGTGGATATTACCCGGTTTAGTTAATAAACATTATCTCAATATATATACCAGTCTGTATACATCTGTATTGTATCAAATTGATACCGAAATCTTCCGAGCCGGTAATAAAAATATTTTTATTATTATTTTTGAATTAAAATATTTTTGATAAAGATTATTCGTTTTAACTAATAAAAATTATCTGTGTAGACAGATATATGTATGTATATGTACTATATCGATTTCGTACGTTTGTACGAAATCATATAGTATGTGATTTTAGGTAAATGTCTCTTATTTTCTATTAATCATGATCAAAATGGAGGGTAGAGAGTAGATTGGGTGTTGATTGCAATTTTAATTTGCAAATAAACCTCAAAATTGATGAGCCATGAGAATGAGAGACAAGTGGCTTCTTCTAACACCACAAACCCAACCCTTCTCTCCTATAAAAACCCCCCCAACCCTCCTGTTTGGCCGGCCAAACACAAAGGGCAAGAAGCTCTTTCATTTGTCTCTCCATCTCCTTCTCATCTCATTCTCTCTACTTCTTTTACTTGTTTTTATTTAGGAAAAAAAAGATCAAAATCAAAAAAAAAAGTGTGGTTTCTTTCTTGAGTTTGTTCTTAATAGGAGGAGCAAGAACAAGGAGGAGAAGTAAGCAAGCTAATCCTCCCTACAAAATTTGTGTGGGGGTTTCTCTACTTTTATGTTTGTTTGTTTATTTTTGTTGTATGTTGTTAAGCAACTTGGAATAATTCATGTGCATATGGTTGTTATAGACTATAATAGAATGGCATATGAAGATTGAAGTGGCAGAACACAAAAATAAAGCATAAAGATTCAATCTTTGTAGTTTTAGGGTTAGAATTAATTACCTATGCTAAAGGTGGAATCTTGAGTCCAAATTAATTTTAGAGGCTCTCCTATGTGTTGTTACCATGCTCTGAATTTTATAGAATTTTCTCGGTTATTTTACTAGGTTAAATAGACGTTTCCCCCAAAATAGCGAATTTCAAAGCAAAAACAGCAAACTGTTGTTTTGGGGTTAACATCGACATGTGTTCAAGGGGCTGTATTTTGATTTCTATAAAGAATCTGAAAAAGTGATCAACTAGAGAGATGTAGTAGAGATTCTCACCTTTCCAAAATATCCTATTTGGTCAAATTCTGATAAGCGGAGTAGGAGTTATGGCTGTTACAAATCACAGCAGCCAGCTTTTAGCTGAAAGCTCACTGTTTAGATTGTTTGATGTTTTTGTACCTCTCACTTACTGAATTTGTAAAAGTGCTCAACTAGAGAGTTGTATTAGAGATTCTCACCTTTCCAAAATGTCCTATTTGGTTAGATTCTGATAAGCGGAGTAGGAGTTATAGCTGTTACAAATCACAGTAGCCAGCTTTTGGCTGAAAGCTCGCTGTTTAGATTGTTTGATGTTTTTGTACCTTTCAATGACTGAATCTGAGAACTTCATCAACTAGAGAGTTGTATTAGAGTATCTCACCTTTCCAAAATTTCCTATTTGGTTGAATTCCGATAAGCGGAGCAAGAGTTATGACCCTTACAAAATTACAGCAGCTGGCCTTTGGCTGAAAGCTCGCTGTTTGGATTGTTCGACGTTTTTATACCTTTTAATGACTGAATCTGAGAAGTTCATCAACTAGAGAATTGTAGTAGAGTCTTACACCTTTCCAAAATATCCTATTTCGTTAGATTTCGATAGGGGAGCAAGAGTTATGACCCTTACAAAATCTCAGCAGCTGGCCTTTTGGCTGAAAGCTCGCTGTTTGGATTGTTAAAAGATTTTGCACCTCTTATTGATTGAATATGAAAAAGTGTTCAACTAGGGAGTTGTAGCAGTGTAATCCCTATTTTTCCAAACCCGTATTTTATGTGTATTTTTCTATATTTAAAATTTTGTACATTAATTTTTCTGCTTTCAAATTCTTTGTTAAAATGTATTATTAGATCTTCTGTTAAAACCTATTTTTAATCAATAGTTTATTTATAACTAGTTCCCAATGATATTTTTTTTATAATACAGATATTTTTATTATGCTTTGGATTATTATGTTTATTGTTATTATGTGTTGATTTTTGCATTATTAATATTATTTTTTGTTAATGCTCATTATGATTATTGTTATTTTTGTTATTCGTGTTATTTTATCTTTTACTCTTGATTGTTGATTTAAAAATCTATTTCTATTGTTATTTGTATTTGTAGTATTTCAAATAATTTCTATCTTGTAGATCAATATATATTTTGATATATAATCCTACTTTAATTTATTACTTTATCTATTCGATTTGATCTTTTATTTAAATCTTATTTTAAAATCCTAATCCTATTCCCAATCCTATTGTTGATCCCTAATAGATTTACCAAAGCTAAATTAAACTCAATCCTATTTTAAATCCTATGCAATTAATCCTTATAAATACCCATTAAACAATCCTATTACTACTCCTAATTACCCACAACCCAATTACCCATTAATCCAACTCCTAAACCCAAATCCCATATATATATATATATATATATATATATATATATATCCCTAACCTCAAACCCTAACCCTAACATCTAAACCGTACACCCTAACACCCGGCCTACCCTCTCTCTCTCTCTCTCTCCCTCTTGGCGGCGCCGTACACACCCGACGCCAACCCCCCAGGCCGAGACCCCCCTTCCTTTTGGCCGCACTCCCTCCACTCATCCATCCGAACTCCTACACCACCATATACCACTCTAGTCACTCTCCCTTGGTGTTCTCTTGTGGCCGCAAGCCACTGTTGTCATCATCCCTCTTGGATCATCTCTCTTTTGGTGGAGTTTGTTCGTGTGGAGATTTTCGCTCAAGTTTGCTTGGATTCATTAGTTCGTGGATATTCATTCGTAGGTTTTTCTCATTTTTGGGAATCCATTCCCGTTACTCTTGATTTTCATCGTTCTTCATCTTCGGTTAAGGCAAGTAACTTGTACTCCAATTCCTTTGTTTGATACAAGTCAAAAATACCACTTATAGTGTAGTTGGGTCTAGAGACGACTCTTATTTGTGTTATTCTTGATGTGTTTTGTCTTTATTGTGAAAACTTGATCATAGTTGCCTCACGACACAGTATGGATATGAATTAACTTAGGTTTTGCCGGTTCTTAATTTGATCATGTATGTGAGACTTCTTGTGAGAATTCGGATATTTGTTGAGAACCATGTGATAGGCTTGATTTAGATATGTTAATAACCCTAATTCATGATGTTTGGACACTTGGTAGACCCGATTTCATGCTTGGTTGTGCTTTGAACAATTTTTGTGTGATATATGTTGAGTTGTTGTTAAAGGGAAAAAACTGTAGTTTGTCGCTGATCTGTTTTGGTTGCTGTTTTGGACTGTCTTGAATCAGTATCTTGGTTCCAGTATAAAACATAAATTTTAGATAATTTCGTCTATTTTCCAACCCCTCAGACCTTTCTTGATTTCGTTTCCATATGTGTGAGATATGACCGATTTACTACAGAGGTGTCGATCTTTTCCAGATTTCGTTTCTTGGTGTTCTTGATGACTAACTTATTTTAATAACTATGCTACATATATTATTTTGATCCAAAACTTTGGTCAGTCTTTCTTTATCTACTTAGGGATTACCCAGAAATTTTGGTGGATTTTATTGATAAATTTTATATGCCGTTTCATGCTCGTTTATGAAAACTATACTTGTTGTATTTTGCTCGAGATACTGTAAAGAAACGTATTTTCACACTGATTCCTTTTACTGTATGAAAAATATTTGTGAAATATGAAAGTTAATATATTTTATCTATTTTCATATCCCTTTGGCTGAATTGGATTTCGTTTCACTGGTTGCAAGATATCAAAGTTTTCGTACAGCAATGTTGGGAATTCCAGATTTGCCAAACTCTGGTTTATTGATGTTTTCTTATTTTTGATGACTGATCTAATTTTACTGGAAAATTCTGAAACTTTATATTTAGATACTAGAAATATAGGGGAATACCACAGATTTTTCGTGGATTTATTTAATGTGTTTTAATGCTGTTTTGCTGTTCTTGAATTTGTTTTCTTAATTTCGGGCTGAACCTATTTTCGGTATTCAAATCTGTTTTGAGCTATGTTTTTGTGAATTAATATAAGACCTAATTATACTCGCTGGATTCGGTTGGGAGTCTATTTTCTAGACTTTTTGACGGATTCAGATTTGCATGCTTGTAATACTGGGAATCACTGTTTTACTACAGTTATGTCTTGTTGTCCTGAACTTGAGATTTGTCTATTTTATTCTTTTATGAGATATCTTGCACTCGTACCTGTTTATCTTGCAACTTACACTTGTCACATGATCATGCCATATTATTCTTGATATATTTTGCACATATACATGCTTGTTTGACATTAATAATAAATAACCAAGCTGGAGTTTAAGGAAAAGATCTAATAGTGGATAATTTAGAAACGTGTACTCGGAAGGGGGCCTGTGTTTCCCATATTTGGAATTTGGTACATGATTTGGATTATTCGGAATTTGGTATATGATTTGGATTATTTGGAATTTGGTATATGATTTGGTTAATTTGGAATTTGGTATATGATTTGAATTACGTGTCCCTGAGTATACTGCCCTCTATGGTCCATTATGAAATCTAAAGCGAAACTGTTTGTTGTAGCAGTTATGCAGTATGGGATGCATGAAGTGCTACCTAGATAGTAATCACTACAAGACTTGAACATGATACTTGAACATGCTACATGCTTGCTTGATACTTGACTACATGATACATGAGACTTATTTACATGAGACTTGATACATGATACATGCTGCGTGATTACATGATACGTGATACTTGGTTACTTGATACCCGGTACTTGACACATGTTTACATGATACTTGTTTACTTCACTCTTGATATATGCTACATGATACTTGATCACATTACCATGCTAGTTGTTTATTTTGATATCATGCTTATTCCATATTATTAGTTAGTTTCCCCATATACTTGTATCCTACATTATAAGTGGCCCGTAACTTGCAATTGACGGGTACTTGTTTTCTTTTTCCTTCTCCTGCAAATTCACTAATTGCAGATCAGGATGGTCAGCTGCCCGATGGAGTATGTGATCTAAAGTTCTAGTTGGCTGGAGATTTTGCTATCTTCATTTATTTCCTGTTGCTCATTTTGAACATTGTATTTGTTACTTGTATTCTTTGTGTTTGGGCAGTATGACCCAGGATTTTGACTTATTCAGATCATGACTATTTGAGATATATATATATTTGGTTTCAAGTATTATTGTTGGCAATTGGTTCTTATGTGCATGTGGTTGTTTTTTTCCTTCCGACTCTGATTATTTTGTAAGATATTGTAAAGATTCCTGAACAGCTTATGGATGATGAAAATCATTCGCTGTGCCAATGTTACGTGCTCGTATTCCGTACTTTTAGGAAGCAGGGCGTGACAAGTAGAGTCTCTCATCTTTCCAAAATGTCTTATTTGGTTAGACTCCGATAAGCAGAGCAAGACTTATGACCTTTACAAAATCTCAGCAGCTAGCTTTTTGGCTGAAGCTCGTTGTTTGGATTGTTCGAAGTTTTTGCACATTTTATTGATTGAATCTGAAAAAGTGTTCAACTAGAGTGTTGTATCAGACACTCTCAAATTTCCAAAATGTCCTATTTGGTTAGATTCTGATAAGCGTAGCAAGATTTATGACCCTTACAAAATTTCAGCAGTTGGCTTTTTGGCTGAAAGCTCGCTGTTTGGATTGTTCGAAGTTTTTGCACCTCTTATTGATTGAATCTAAAAAAGTGTTCAACTAAAGAGTTGTAGTAGAGTCTCTCACCTTTCCAAAATGTCCTATTTGATTAGATACCGATAAGCAGATCAAGAGTTATGACCCTTAAAAAATCACAGCAGCCAGCTTTTGGCTGAAAGCTCGCTGTTTAGATTGGTTGATGTTTTTGTACCTCTTACTTACTGAATTTGGAGAAGTGATCAACTAGAGATTTGTAGTAGATGTTCTCACCTTTTGAAATGTCCTATTTTGTTAAATTCCGACAGGTATAGCAAAAGTTATGATCTTGGAAAGTTTTAGCTTTTGGCTATACTGTTTTTGTTTGAAATGATATTTAACGGACCGGCTTTTGAGTTCCTTAACGAATCTGAAAATGTGTTCAACTAGAGAGTTGTAGTAGATGTTCTCACATTTTTAAAAGTCTAATTTTGTCAAATTCTGGTAATCGCAGCATTGTTTGCTTCTAGGTTGTTAGAAGGCTTTTTATGTTGCTTTTATGTACTCATTAGTAGTATGCTTATATTAGGCTATTAGAAGATTCTTCTGTTGCTTCTAATTATAAAAGATCAAGTTGTACTAGTGAGCATGTTACTTTACATCTAGGTTGTTAGAAGACTTTATATTGCTTCTATATGATTCATTGTCACGTACGTAGCCAGTTGGCTCGTATGTAATTCGTTTGGCTCCTACGTAGCTAGTCCGCTCGTATGTAAGTTGTTTTACTTGTATGTAGCTTATTAGCTAGTACGCAGTTGTTGTGCTCGTCTAGGGTGATATCATTGCCCTAGGAGCCATCGACCATCAAGATGTGTATTTATTTTGCTCCTCGTTGGACTGTGGACGAGTCACCCCTCGTGGACCGTCAGATCTTAACCGGTGTAGGTTGGTTGCGGGCCGGCGGTGTAGACGGAATCCAAGTTCAGGGCAGTAGCATGCGAATACGTTCGTATTGCCGGGTCTTGGATCGATAGGCTATGAACAGGATCCTTAGAGATTCTGGTAAGTCTAGGCTGAGCACCTAGTAGAATTATCTTGCGAAGTCTAACTTAACACCTAGCATATTGTGTTAGTACTGTTGTCATCCCTCGGATTGTTTAGGGTTAGTGACATCGTTAGGGTAGTAACTTATAGGTATTACTACTTAACCTTTACTTATTATCATTTCCTCACCGAAGGGAAAGAGTTGGTATTAAGGGTGATACCTTATGATCCGACCTATTTTATAGGCCAACACTAGGTGGTGTTATTGGTTGTACCCATCCTGTCAAAGGGATACGGTATGTGCCTTCTCACGAGTTAGGAGCATGGAATTCGTATCTCATCTGTTAATTTCTAAAGTGCCATGATAAGGGTGGGAGCGATTCCTGTCGGAGCTAGGGGATGGACCCCCGGAACTCTGTCATGCTCTATATCAAGAAAGGTGAACAAGCCATAAACTACGGTCTATCTGCTAGGGGGCCACAGGGGATGCTTTGAGCTAACCTGTGTGGTAGTTAATTCCAAAGATTCGTCAGATTTTTGAGTGAGGTCCGGTACGTCTGGCAATAGTGGCAAACAGAGACACCACTATATGACTGCGAATGGCGGGATTAGACCTTTTCAGAGCAACCTCATAAGTCACGCTGTATCTTCAGAAATAGGTTGAGTACAAGAGTAGGATTCATGGTACGGGTTCAAATCCCTATATATGAAGAAACGACTTGTTATGAGCGTATGTGGTATGAGACGCATTCTGTTCCGAAGACTCACTTGGATTAGTTAATCTTGTATTAGAGTCTAAGTCATAGCATACATCGACACATCAATTATATATTTACACGTTTCTCTTTTTATCAATCTGTTTGTTTAAAGTTGAGAATCGCTGCTAGTCATCAGCCTTAAAGCGTCAGTATATGTACTGAAGTTCCTACTTCAATAGGTACTGGATTGCAAAATTACAGGTACTGGATTGCAGAGCTACATGTACAGGATTCAAGAGGACTCAAGGCAAAAGAAGCAAAGTGTTGATTTCAATTGTAATATATGTTGGTTACCATTGTAACACCATTTTTTTTGACTCCAAATTCAATTCTTTCAATTTTTATATCACTTTAAACATAAACTAAGATATTTATAATTCAAATAAAATTTTGGCAGAGTTTTCCTTGAAATTTTTGCCCTGAAACATAAAAAGCTTATGGAATTCTGCTCTAAATTCCGTAGCTCACTTCACAAGCAATAATATCAAGGGCTCCCGGGCCAAAATGAGCATAAACACACAAGCAATATAATATCATGCTCTGGGGGCCAAACTCATAACAGAATATCAGTTACCAATTAAAAACCATAAATTTCTTTGAAAACGTAGTAAAATTTTTAGAAATTAACTTATAAATCATACCACAGAGCCCGGTACTCTATAACAAGATGGGTACGGGTCACAAACATACCATACCACTCCACTCTATACTCATCATCATCATATACATGCTTATACATCTAAAATACAATTTAAATCATAAATTTACCATTCATCATATTAACTTAAACAGAAATTTAACAAAATAAAAAGCTCCACTCCATCAAATCTACCCCTCACCTCTGCACTGCTGAGAACCTGTAACAGTAGGGGATCTCGGGTAGTCCTGGGACTCCTCTAACCCCCCAAACATTAAGGGGTTAGACATTTCTAGTGTGAGTATAATTTACTGACTAAGCAAATAGATTAAACTTTATAAATAAAATAAAATAAACTTACGAATACCAAGATAATAAAGTTCTATTTGAAATCTGAACATATAAACACCATAAATGTAGCTTTTCATCAAGTACTCTTTGGATCGTCACCTGTTTATACAAAAATATATATACACATGCTCCCAATCTACTTATCATAGTTTTGAAATCAAATGCAAATTAATCGCTTAACACACAACACTTTAAGCATTATACTAATATCACCTATAATTTTACTTTCCCGTATAGTTTTACATTCACAGATAATTTTTACTTTATAACCAACAACATAACACGGGAATACTGTAAATATATAATTCTTCTACTTTTCATATTTAATCACATAATGCAACTACCTCATTTTCTTCATACTTGTTCAATCATGTACTTCATTTACTAATCATTTTCATTTACAAGCTCACGGCTTATATTCTTTCCTACTTATCTTAATTCATGTACAATCTCTTTCTCATTCTCATATTACGTACCTCACATTCATACAAGCAATCATATCACATACATCTCCATAATATCTTACTACAGGCATTCATTTTTTTATCGCAATTCCTCCCATGTATTTACTCTCATGATATAACATTCACAACACATATTATCGCATTCATTCGATCTCATAATATCATCTTTATCCATATCTCATAACACATATTTTAATTTATTGTACGTTTCATTCGCATAACACATCTTCTCCACTTACTTCGTAATAATTGACGCACATACTACTTTACCTTTTCATTTCCATTTCATAGTACCAATATCAAATTGACAACTCACCAACTCACCATGGAATTTGTGCCAAGGCAGGTAGTTCCCACTATTTCCTCTGAAATAGCAGGCGGGTAGTTCCTGGTCACAATTCCAAGGCATACCAACTTGTTTCCAGTCATACTTTACTTTATTAACTCATTCACATCTTGTAATATAACTACTCAGTAATTATACCTCATAATACAAATCCCTTTTCTTTACGCATCTCTCCTCTATTCATGTTTCTTTCATGTTGCCAATAAAGCTTTATATATATATACATATATATACATATACATATATATATATATGTACATATACATATTTATATATGTACATATACATATATACATATATATATATATATATATATTCCTGGTCACAATTCCAAGGCATACCAACTTGTTTCCAGTCATACTTTACTTTATTAACTCATTCACATCTTGTAATATAACTACTCAGTAATTATACCTCATAATACAACTCCCTTTTTCCGCATCTCTCCTCTATTCATGTTTCTTTCATGTTGCCAATAAAGCTTTATATATATGTATATATATATATATATATATATATATATATATATATATATATATATATATATATATATATATATATATATTTCCTGGTCATAATTTCAAGGCATACCAACTTGTTTCCAGTCATACTTTACTTTATTAACTCATTCACATCTTATAATATAACTACTCAGTAATTATACCTCATAATACAACTCCCTTTTCTTTACGTATCTCTCCTCTATTCATGTTTCTTTCATGTTGCCAATAAAGCTTTATTTAGATATATGTATATATACATATACATATATGTATATGTATATGTATATGTATATATATATATGTATATATGTATATATATGTATATGTATATGTATATGTATATGTATATATGTATATATGTATATGCATATACATATACATATATACATATACATATAGATACATATATGTATATATATCTATATATGTATATGTATATGTATATGTATATATGTGTATGTATATGTATATGTATATCTATATCTTCAGAAATAGGTTGAGTACAATAGTAGAATTCATGGCGCGGGTTCAAATCTCTATATATGAAGAAACGGCTTATTATGGGCGTATGTGGTATGTGACGCATTCTGTTCCGGAGACTCGCTTGCATTAGTTAATCGTGCATTAGAGTCTAAGTCATAGCATACATCGACACATCAATTATATATATACACGTTTCTCTTTTCATCAATCTGTTTGTTTAAAGTTGAGAATCGCTGCTAGTCATCAATCTTAAAGCATCAGTATATGTACTGACGTCCCCACTTTAATGGGTACTGGATTGCAAAATTACAGGTACTGGATTGCAGAGCTACATGTCAGGATTCAGGAGGACTCAAGGCAAAAGCAGCAAAGTGTTGATTTCAATTGTAATATATGTTGGTTACCATTGTAACATCTATTGTAAATTTATTTATGTTGAGAAGCATCCAAGTGAAAGTACCAAGTATTATATATTATTCATTGTACTCTGATGAAATTTTTATTGAAAGTTTGTAACATTTGGGCTTATATGGTATTATTGTAACACTGATGTAATGTATTGCAGTTTTATAACATTCGGACTTGTAATACATTTGTATTGAATAAAAAGTTTTAAATTTTCCTTTTTTTCTGTGTATTGTGGCTAATTAAAGGAAAAGATTCTGGCTTATGGCACGGTTTCCCAGTGTATGGAAATCGGGGCGTTACACCATGTGAGTATCGGGATGGCTCCGTATGAAGCTCTGTACGGGAGGAAGTGCCGGACACCTGTTTGTTGGTATGAAGTTGGTGACAAGCAGATGTTTGGGCCTGAGATTGTGCAGCAGACATCGGAGAAGATTGAGTTGATTCGTAAGAGGTTGGTCGAGGCTCAGAGTCGGCAGAAGAGTTATGCAAACACTCGATGAAGAGACTTGGAGTTTGAGGTTGGGGATGCAGTTTTTCTCAAGGTGTCTCCGACTAAGGGAGTGATCAGGTTTAGAAAGGGAGACAAGTTGGCGCCAAGGTACATTGGGCCATACAGGATTTTGGGGCGGATTGGTAAAACGACATATAAGTTGGAGCTGCCGGAGGAATTGGCACAAGTGCATGATCCATGTGTCGATGTTGAGGAAGTATGTGTCGGATCAGAATCATCAGTTGGTGGAAGTGCCTGAAGGTCTACAACTGAACTTTAGTTATAAGGAGCGGCTTGTAGAGATTGTTGATCATAGGGAGAAGGTGTTGAGGAATAAGGTAATACCTATGTTAGGGTATTGTGGAGGAACCAGCAGTTCGATGAGGCTACTTGGGAGCTGGAGGATCGCATGTAGAAGGATTTTCCTAAACTTTTTTTATGATTGTATTCTTTTGATTGAATTGTATTTCTCTTGTATGATTGTATTCTATAAACTATATTTTCATTTATGTGATTGCATTTTCTTTTGCTTATATTGTTTAGTCCCTATTAGTAGTAATTCTGAGGACAGAACTATTCTAAGGAGGGAGTGATGTAACACCCTAGATTTTTAAATAATTTTTTTGAGATTAATAAATGGATTAAAATGATTTTCGGTGATTTAATAAATATTTTGTGAAATTTATCCTTTTTACACGTGCAAAATACGTGCAAATATTTTCTTGGGAAGTTCAAAGTCAGAATTTTTTTGGAAAAACCTAATGTTTATTAGTAGGTATTATTTATGAATTTTCTGGATTTTTCTGATATTTATTTGGCTTATTTGCAAATATTACAAAAAGAGAGGCTTTTGTGCAAAATTACCACTTGGAGTAAAAACTATAGAATTTCAGTTTTCTGGGATGAGCATGATTGCCAGCCAACTCAGAGGTAAAGAGTTTACTTTTTGTTTTAATAGATTTGGTTTATTTCGCAAATTTCCGAAAGAAGGGTTTTTTTGCAATTGCCACTTAAAGGCAAAAATTACAAAATTGTTTTTCTGGGTTTGACAACTATGCCGACCAGGTCTAGATTAGTTATTTTGTTTTTAAATTTGAGTTGAATTGGTTTATCTAATTTCCAAGTATAAGATTTATATATGTAAAGATATATTCAAAAAGGATATTTTGCAAAACCTATTCAAAACCCTAAAAACCTAATTTTTGGCCTCATATAAAGAGAATGCAGCCGTCTCTTTGATGCACTACACAAAGGATTTTCTTTATTATTGATTTCTTGGAGTTTCGAATTGAGGATCTTGGTTTTCTTGCGAAAGAAGGATTTTCTTATTCTCTTTATTATTTCGGTTGATTCTTCAATAAGGTGAGTGACATATGTTTGATTTCTTATTGTTCTAAGCATGTTGTATATGATGATTTGTCTATTAGAAAGCATGTTAGGAGATTGTATGATGATATAATGAATTATTGATTGATGGATATATAAAAATGGAATCTTTTCATAAAACCTATGCTATTGATGGTTAAAACCTTATACAGATGACTTGAGATTGTTAAGAACCTAATAGAAACCATGAGTAGGTTGTTTTCTTTCATATGCTCATTGATTTGATGGGTTATAATGATTATATATGTTGTATAATGCACAAACTGATTAAAGACGAACTTTTACTGTGTATATACATATGCTTGATCTGTTCCTTATAATTTTGATGAATAAAACTTGATGAATGGTTGTTATAATTGCATATATTTATGAGTAAACTATTTTCAGTAGTTTTATGAATTACAAAAGGAGTTTTTGAATCAAAAAGAACCAGTTTTGAAGGTTTTGAACATGAGCATGTTTCGGGTCTGACTGTGTTCAACCGAAATTGGGATTTTGTGATTTCGTAATGTTTTCGTGTTGGATTTGAGTTGTTTTAATACTGAGATTTGATTTGAACATTGTACTACTTCTAATTGATGAAATCTTGAAGTTCTAACTGGTATAAACACACACATATATATATATACTTATATACTATGTATCCTGCTTTGAAGTAGTTTTAATGAAAATTTGCTCTTTTACGATCTTGACGAGATTTTGATTAGTTTTATAAACTCCAGTATGTTATAAAAGTTATATTTTATCATCTGAGGAAGTTTATTTTCCAAATTTATGTGTTTACAAAGATTTGACGAAGTATCAGTAAAAAGGTGCAAAAAATTCAAAACTGTGATTTTCTCGACATGTCGATCGATAGCCTAGTATTTGAACTAGAAATGTCGGTCGACTGTCAATTAATTGATTTTGGGATTTTTGCATGTCGGTCGACCGACCACTTTTGAATTGATTTTGACGGTCAACTGCTAGTGCTTGGCAGATTGTCTTTTGTTGGGTTTTCTTCGTTTTTCTTGAACGATTGTTTCTTCAAACTTATGGATTATTGATCTACTGTTTTAGATGATGTTTTTGCTACAATAGATTACAGTATTTTACAGAGAGTTATAATTTGATTATAATAGAATGTAAATTAATTTCTATGACTTTATTAAATGAAATATATATGGGTTTCAAAGGAATTGATATTTTGTAATTTTTCTATGACTTCAAATATGATCTTCAGTTATTTAATGAATTTAATACTTTATTTCAGTTCTAGAATTTGTGAGTATATTAAAAGAATTTGGATTGGTTGATGTTTAACAAGTTATCTTAATATGAGAGTATTGATAATGAAATTGAGAGTTTTAATGAAAGATTTGGTATTGATAGTTGAGTTGTGAGTCTCTAGAGGGTGTGTTGGACCCTAGATACCGGCAATGAGATTTTTGTGGTTTGGCCAGTTCTGGCTTTGTTGTTGATCAGTTATGTCCGGTAGAGTACACAAACTCTAGGAGATTCATAATTAATTAATTAACTTAATAAGATAAGGATAGGCACTAGATGTTGATGTGATGAAATGAGTGCAAACATGGGTTATTGACCTCAGTATGATCTGCGGTGTGAGATAATCCTCAAAAATATCGAGGTGTGAGTGAAATAGTCTCCGGAATTACCTGCAGTGTGGGATTGATCTCCGAAATTATCGGGATCGAAGTGACACTCATGGGGTATTCATGTGATGAGGCGTCATAGCTTGTGGTGTGGGGTATCCTCGAAAATTTCCAGGTGTGAGTGAAATAGTCTCCGAAATTATCTATGGATAGAGATTGACCTCCGGAATTATCGATGCATGAGCTAGATACTCACAGCTTATCTAAATCTCGTAGTAGTCATCGTAGTAGCATTAGTTGCATAACGAGTGATTTAACCCTATAAAGTGGAGAATGATAAGGGCTTGCACCAGACCTATGTAGTATGGAATGCATAGAATCCGACAAGTATGCATTTAAAGAGTCATCATATTGCATTTGTGTTTTCTTGACATGGTTTTATGCATATTTGTTTTCTTTTTTCCTACACTTGACACAGTCTAGTTTCACTCGATGTTTTCATGTTTTATTTATTATTATTTCATATTCCATTGTTATTACTATTGATATATGTTGTTTATGACTTTATTCTTTATGTTTTATTCATGTTATATTTCATTTGATGTCACTCACACCGTTATGGCTGACCCCGTAGTTTTGGGGTTAGGATTATCTCTATCCTTATGTTTTACAGGTAGGTACCTATAGCTTGGGATTTGATGCATGTGGTAGAATGATATTGTGGCTTATATAAATTGTAAAAGAATGTATTGTAAAAGAAAGAATTGTAATTCAAAGTGTTTAATTTTCCGCTGTGTTTTGTAAAGAAATGATGTAATAAAAGTTGAAATTTTTTCTGTGTTTGGCTATGTTTACTATTACATTGAGATAAATGTTGGGAATTATGCCACATATTTCTAAGATATTATATTAGAAATTCGGGGCGCTACATATTGAAATCTGACAGGCTAAGCAAGTTCTAGACCATGATAACTACAAATTAAATTAAGGACAAACATTAGAAAGGAAGATGTGATGAGACCTGTGCAAACGTAAGTGGGACATTCTATATAGTCGGGCGGTGTACTCGGGGACTATAGATTCAATCGAAAGGTGTACTTCGGGACGTAATCGCCATGCATCCAGTCCGGCGGTGTACTCTGCGACTGTGATATCTATGCAGAACAAGACAAGACTTAATTAAATCTGGGATTATAAATGATCGGGCAGTGTACTCCGGGATCATGAATAGTCGGGTAGATAGGAGGCGGACCTCCATTATATTTCGGGCTAGAGATGTCTGCATGAGGTGGATTCTGTATAGTCGAGCAGTGTACTCCGAGGCTGGAATCCATACTCGTGGGATGTCTGAACCTTATTTTCGTCAGCGTAGTAGGATTTCATAATGAGGGACTGAACTCTATAATGAGGAGTACGATAAAGGCTTGTCCTCGGATCTATGTATTATAGGATGCATAGAATCCGAACAAGTATGCATTAGTGTCATCATAGTGTGAATGTCTGCATTTGGCATTAGGTTCATATCATACACTGACATAATTAGGATAGTCACTTTTCTATTTTTTCATTCAAGTTTGTGATTGTTAAGATGGTGAAATCGTTGTATTATAGCATTGTGTCAGTCGTATGCAACTGACGTGCCCAAAGTTTTCAAGTGCAGGACTTGGATTAACGAAAAACGTAAGGATGAGTTGATACTGATGATTATTTCCATATTAAAGTTATTGAATGTTAAAGCTGCATATTTTACGTAGCTTCCGCTGTGTATTTGTATCAAACAATGCATAATGAAAAGTTTTAAATTCCTCGTATTTTTGTACGAATTGAAGTAAAAGATCCTGTTATGCTGCGAATTACCTGTGTTTGGAATTCGGAGCGTTACACTATGGGCCGCTATTTGGCCCCCTACTCCAATTCAGCCCATAGAAGAGGGTCAACCTGGTCCACCAAGGGTCACTCTCTCTGCCTATAAATACCAGACCCCCTCCTCAGTTACCAGGAAATGAATCTTTAGCCTCTTAAACCTTAATCTTCTTCTCTAGTAACTGACATGATTGTCGGAGGGCTTGTCGCTGAAAAAACTCCCGGCACTTCGAGGCTTTTTGCAGGTCTCTAGCAGCCAACAGTCAGTGCAACCACTACCAAATCCATACATCCCAAACAGACATCGACCTCACATTAGGGTCAGATGTACAACTGTGATCTACTCTTCCCTCTCCTTGAAAAAACTCATTATCTGTTGCTCCTACACCGAAATAGCAGCATCAGATATAATTTAATATTTCCAAATAAATATAAAAGAGAATCCATACACTTAAAAAAGAAAAAAAAAGAATCCAAAATGCCTTTAACATTAAACTTTTGAACTATTGAAAATATGTCATGTACTTGTAACCAAAATTTTATATTCGGAGTTCTGTCTACTTTAGTTACAAAATAAGACATACTTCATAATATATATCAAATTACAAATAAGTTTTTTTTAATAATCGGATATAGGCCAGACCGTTATTTTTCATTAAAAAAATCCAAATACCTGCACGCCGTACTCAGTACGGTATCCATTTTGATGGGTAGCGGTACAAATACTCGGTACGTACCCAATATGGATACTGCTAGTTACATTACATACCCATGCTTTGTAGCGCGCAATCATAAAATTTGGATTTATGAAATTCCATGAAACTTTTTTTTTCTTTTTTTTCTGAAAGAAGTTCCAGAAACCTTTGTTTTAGGGTTATAAAATTTTTTTGGATCCTTTGACCAAGAGAAGGTGGGACTCCAAATATAATTAAAATATTTGTTTTATAATTTTATAAATGATATTGAATACTTCTAGACCATTTAATTATAGCAAAATAGAGGTCTATATGATTTTATTGAGTTTCATACAAAAATTTGAAACTTATTTAACAAAACCACACATGGAGGCCACTCTTCTTAAAACTTGGGGAAACCCAAGTTTCATAGAGTTTAATTAATCAAATACAAAAACCGTTAAATGAAAATTGGATTTTGTTGAATTTTATGTTTTTATCTTGAATCTATTATAGCTAAAGAGTTTGTTCTGTACTAACAAATCAAAATATTTATAGATATTTTATTGAAGTTTTATTGCCAACATTGTAATATCTCACGGTGATTTTCAACCAAAAAAACCATATCACCCTTATTAGAGTATCCACTATTGTTGTAATCTAAATATATATCTATAGCATTTAAAAAATGTTGGATCCTGTATGCTGTATGCAAGGCAAATAACACTAGAGGGGGAGGGGGGGGGGGAATAGTGTTATATAAAAAATAAAAAATAATTTAAACTTGACGCAACTGTTTAGTCGACTGAAAAGAAACACCAGTCGACTTAAATGTCAGATAAAAGAAAGATAATCAACTGAAGAACAGTGAGTCTGTTAAGTCGACTTAAAGGAGAAACCAGTCGATTGATCAGACAAAATTTTCAGTAATGTGCAGCGAAATTAAAATTGCAAGTTAGAAAATTCAAACCACAGAGAATCAACAATGCAAACACTGCGATATATCCTAGTTCGGTCCTCCCGACCTACATCCAGTCCCTAAGCAACTCACTTGAGATTTTCTACTATTCTTGAAAAAGTACAAGAATACTCTACGACCTTTGCCAACAACTATGTCAAACTCATAGACATCTCTCACCCTTAGAGAGAGCAAGATCCCACTCTACAACCTAGAGTGACACTGACTCTACTCCAAGTGTAACACCCCACATTTTATTTTAAATTAAAAATACATTTTTTTTAATTTTTGCATGTATGATGCATGTGCAAATTTTTATTCTCATTTTGTTACTCTCAGTATATATTTTTAGCGTGCATAGTCTTAAGTAGCCTTCTTTTGATCCATAGACCTAAAGAGTAAATTCTAGCTCATTAGAAGGAGAGCCCACTGGGATAATTAAATTAATGAATTAGAAGAGAGCCCATGAATCGAGCCCATTAGTAAAATTCTAAATTAAGTTGAGCTTGGACTAATACATGACAAGTTATAACTTTTTGTACACATTTAGAACCATAAAAATGTATTTATTTTGTATGTGCATGTGTGCATGTGTGCATGTGTGCACACATGTGTTGGCTGGATTGCACCTGGGGTTGACCGGTTTGGGCTAGTGGGGGAGAGGGAAAGGTTGGGGTTATGGGAGTTGAGATTGTGAAAGGTTGGGAGCACGAAGAGTTAGGAGTTTAGGAGTTAAGAAAATGAAGGGTTAGTAGAATTAAAATAGAGAGTTATTAGGTGGAGATTTATGCATATTAGACCCTAACTTTACCCTATAAATAGAACCCCCATTTCTCCTTCTCTTTTGCACCAAAAATAATGTCAAAATAAGTGAAAGAAAAAGAAAGAGAGTAAGAGAGTTCTTGTGCTTGGAGAAATTCTTGCTAGGAGGAGGAGTTCTTGCTTGGAGCTAGGCGTTGGATCCATTTTTCTCATTCCCAATCTTCAATTAAGGTGGGTGGTTTCATACGTTCTAGTTGTAGAATATGCATGCTATAAAATATGAATGAGTAATATAAGTTAATGTTGATGGGAAAAATATGAATAAAATTCATGCTAGTGTATCATGCTATGAATAAGGATGATTTTGTTGTGATTGTAGATACCATGCTAATTAAAAAGAAGAAATACTTTATGCCATGAATCATGTTGATGTGCTTGCAATTTTTGTACTTGTTGAATATATGGAAATTTATTTATGAGTGTCATATTCTAATCATGCCTCTAATGACTAAGATAGAAGAAAGAAAATGAAATGAATTTAGTTAGTACCATGAGATGTATTGATATATGTATATTTTGACATGTTATAATTGAAAATATAAACTATTGCATGAAAGAATCTTTAGTGAAATTCTCATGAATAAGTGACATGCTAGTTTTGTTATAAATTGAAATTTGTAAACGTAGGAACATAAACTAGTTTTATGAACACTACTCAAGTCTTATACAAGTTTATGTGAAAAATGAGAAAAAAAATTGTTTAACGAAGTAGAAATATAGTTTTAATGAATTCAAAATTTGTTGTTAAACTGTTTTTAATTTCAATATCAGTCAAGAAAAATTCTATTTCAAATTATTAGAAAGATTTGATCTTGGATAAACAAGTTGCATGAAAAAGAACCACTTTCTGAATAGTTTAAACAAAAGTACATTAGTACATTTTCTAAAGAGAAAATATACTTGGAGTTACTGGTTAGCTAGTGTAATACAAAGCACTATTGTGAGAGGTCTTGGGTTCAAAACTTGATAGTCACATATTTTTTTTTTCCTTAGAATTAATCCCGAAACCCGAGACTTGGTTTAAGTACCTTTCGGCAAAAGAGTTTGACACCAGAGTCCATTGGACATTCTGGTTAGTGGGTCTGGGCTTGGGCGGCAATGTAGCGTGTGCAGTCCTGGGTTCGAAACCCCTTGGCTGCATTGTTTTTTTGAGTTGTTTTTGACATTTCAATGGGTTGTAATAAGAATAAAATTTGGAGAAAAATACTAGAATTCATATAAAATGAAATAGAGTTTATTAAAAGGAATTGTAGGATTTTTCAAGTATATTTGGTAAGTAAAAAGGAGAAAATTGAAATAGAAAAGTGAATTCTAATTTAAGATTTAATTAATAAAGAGTATGAAATTTATATTTTTGAAGAAGAGAAAAATATGTTGTGTGAAGTGAATTATTTTTGGAAAGATTATACTTGGCTTAAGAATTGTTTGATGTGGTTGAGATACATTATATGAGCTTAAATTTGTTAATAAGATTTTCATGTGATAAAGGTGTATTCTTGAAAGAAATTATTTGCTCATAGAGATTGTGAATGAATAATTAGATAATGATTAGTGTCAAAACTAAGAAATGATTACTTTGTGGATAAGTGTCAAGACAAGTTATTAACCATTTGTGAATGAGTGAAAATGAAAATATCTGTAACCCCTGTTTTTCATTTTGGATATTTTTGAGTGTATTTTTCATTTTAGTGTATTTTTTACCTCTTTGTATTCCTCTTGTATTTCTTTTGGACCGTATATTGGAGTTGTTTTCAATATATATTCATTTTTCGCTCATTCTTGGTCTTTTGTGATTTATTTTTGGTTCCTTGATTTGTCTTGATCATTGTTATTATTTTCGTTCTTCATTTGTATCTTGTTTTCTCTATTCTTGTCTTTGGGTGCTCATGGTGATGTGGTTGCTCATCCTATTCCTAATCTTATTGTTTGATCGCAAATCGACTACCAAAGCCAAATTAAAATCCACAATCATATTTGATATCCTATACTAATTGGTCCTAATCAAATCCTATTAGTCTAAACCTATTGCTACTCCTAAATACCCACAACCCATTAACCCAAAACCCATCTCATACTAATAACCCTAATCATCCCTATATATATATATATATATATATATATATATATATATATATATATATATATATATATATATATATATATATATCATATCTCACCCTAAACCCTAACCTTACTCCATCTAAACCCCCGACCTCCCCTTCTCTCTCTTCCGTTGTTGCGCCGCACCCGACACCCAGCCAACCCTGATGCCCAGGCCAACCACACTTTGCGGCCTACCCCGTCGCCCAACGCCCCCGATCCCGATCCCCACACCTTGCCACAACCACCACTCCGCACCACCACCCCAAGCACTCAATCTCCCATCTCTCCGTCTCTCTCTCCTTCCGGTGTCCTCCGGTACCGTCGACAGCAGCCAGGCAAGAGGCCGCGAGCCGCCGTCATCTCTCTCTTTTGATCTCTCTCTATCACTTTGTGGAGTTCGCATGTGTGATCGTGCGGATTGTTCGTGGGTTCGTTGATTTTGATTCTTGGATTCTGTTCGTTGCCCGGGAATCCGTTCCCGTTATTCTTGGTGTTCGTTCTTCGTCTTCGGTTAAGACAAGTAACTTGTACTCAAATTTCTTTATATGATACAAGTCATAAATTCCGCTTGTAGTGTAGTTGGGTTCTAGAGACAACTCGTGTATGTGTTATTCTTGATGAGTATTGTCTCTATAGTGTTTTGACCATAGTTGCCTCACGACACATATGACATGAATTAACCTAGGAATAACCGTTTCTTGATGTGATGTATATGTGAAACAATTATGAGATATTGTGTGCTTATGAGATCCATGTGATATACTTGTTGTGGACATGTCGTGTACCCAATTTCATGTTGTTTGGACACTTTGTAGACTCTAATTCATGTTTAGGGATGTTTCGACCAAGTTTCGTGTGATTCATGTTGGTTTTGCTCCTAAAATAAATCCTGTGTTTTGCCGATAATATGTCTTGATCAGTAATTTAGACCATATTAAGATCAAAATCTTAATTTCAGTATAAAATATGAATTTTAGAGGAATTCGTCTTCTTTCCAACCCCTCTGACCTTGCTCAATTTCGTTTTTGTATGTGTGAGATATGACTGTTTTACTACAGAGGTGTAGATCATTTCCAGATTTCGTTTCTTGATGATTTTGATGACTAAACTATTTTGATCCTTGTGCTACAAATACTATTTTGATCTGAAACTTTGGTCAGTACTTCTATATCTATCTAGGGATAACCCAGATTTTTGGTGGATTTTATTGATGAGTTTATATGCCGTTTCATGCTTATTTATAAAGACTATACTTGCTGAATTTTGCTCGCTGTTCTGTAAAGATTTGTATTTTCACCCTAATTCCATTTACTTTATGAAAAATATTTGTGAGATATGAAAGTTAGATTATTTTTTCTATTTTCATCTCCCTTTGGCGGATTTGGATTTCGTTTCACAGTTTGCGTGATATTACAATTTTCGTACAGCAGTGTTGGGAATTCCAGATTTGCCAAACTATCGTTTCTTGTTGTTTTCTGATTTTTGTTGACTAAACTAATTTTACTGGAAAATATGAAACTTTATATTTTGATACTAGACAGATAGGGGAATACCCCAGATTTTTCGTGGATTTAATTGAGATGTTTTGATTCTGTTTTCCTGACTGTGAATTTAATTTTCTGATTTCGGGCTGAACGTGTTTTCTGGATTTAAATCAGTTTTGAGTTATGATTTTGTGAAATACTATATGACTTATTTATATTCGCTGGATTCGGTTGGGAGTCTATTTTCTAGAACTTTTGACGGATTCAGATTTACATTTTTGTAAAACTGGGAATTTCAGTTTTACTGCAGTATGGTCTTGCTGTCCTGAATTAGACATTTGGTTATTTTATCCTTTTGTGTATTATCTTTCACCATACATATTTATCTTGCAACTTGAACTTGTTACTTGATCATACTATGATATGCTTGCCTTATTTTGTGACACATACATACTTGTTTGACATTAATAATAAAATTAACCAAACCGGGGTTTAAAGGGACAGATCTAATAGTGGATAATTCAGAAATGTGTACTCAGAAGAGAATCTATTGATTCTATGTGATATTTCACTTGGCTTGATACTTGATACTTGAGACTTGATACTTCACTCTTGAGGCTTGTTTACTTGATACTTGAGGCTTGATACTTGATACTTGATTTTTTAGGCTTGTTCCTGAGTACACTGCCCTATATGGTCCACTATGAAATCTAAAACAAAATTACATTGACTGTAACAACCATGTGATAAAAGGATGGCACATGAAGAGTTACCTAGATAGTAATAATACAGCATATTTGATACATGTTTACTTGATACTTGATTACATGATACATGAGACTTGATGCTTGAACATGATACTTGATACTTGTACTTAACTACTTGGCACTTGTTACTTGTTACTTGATTTCGTGATACTTGATACATGACACTTGACACTTGTTTACATGATACTTGTTCACATGACACTTGATACATGCTATTTGTACTTGTTCACCTTACTATACTAGTTGTTTATTTTGATATCATACTTATTTCATGTTATTAGTTAGTTTTCTCATGTACTTGTATCCTGCATTACAAGCAGCCCGTAACTTGCAATTGACGGGTACTTGTTTCTCTTTTTTTCTTCCCTGCAATTATTAAATTGCAGATTATGGACAACATGTTCCAGACGGTATTGGTGACATGAAGTATTAGTGCTGGATTTTATTATTATTATTTTCTTGTAGCTTGCTTGAATAATATTATATTTTGGTACTTAGATTTAATTTTGTATTTGGGTAATGTGACCCAGGATTTTGTTGACTTATTCAGATCATGACTATTTGAGATTAATGTATTTGGTTTCAAGTATTCTTGTTGGTATTTTGGTTCATATGTGCATGTTGGTTGATTTTTTTGCTTTCGACTCTGATTAATCTTGTGAATATTGTAAAGATTCTTGAACAGCTTATGGATGATGAAAATTATTCGCTGGGCTTTTGTCGCGTATCTATATTCCGTATTCTCTTTTGGCAAGCAGGGCATGACAGGGTTTTTAGTGGTATCAGAGCCAGGTTACCCTATGTATCTTCGGGAGAGATCAGACCCAGCATATTCTCTTTCGGCTTGGTTAACCGTATACTGAGCTTAAGGTGTAGATTCAGGAGTTGCTTGATTTGGGGTTCATCAGACCCAGTGTTTCGTCTTGGGGTGCTCCATACCTTTTTGTCGGCAAGAAGGATGGTAGTCGTAGACTGTGTGGATTATTGGGAACTGAATAGTGTTAGTGTGAAGAATCGGTATCCGTTGCCCGATCGTTGATTTGTTTGACCAGATGAGTGGGGCTGCTGTTTTCTCAAAGTTAGATCTTCATTCTGGGTATCATCAAGTCAAAGTGAAGGCGACTAATGTGCAGAAGACTGCTTTCAGTACCAGATATGGCCACTATGAGATCTTGTGATGCCGTTTGGAGTTACGAATGCGCCTGCTGTATTCATGAGTCCTATGAACTAGGTCTTTTCTCAGTTCTTGGATAGATTCGTGGTTTCGTTGATGATATTTTGGTGTATTCTCGGAATCGGAAGGATCATGCTAACCATCTTATAGTGGTTCTGCAGACTTTGAGAGAGAATTAGCTCTATGGAAAACTCAGCAAGTGCGAGTTTTGGCTCGACAGGATTTCATTTTTGGGGCACATTATCTCAGGCGATGGTATTTCTGTGGATCCTACCAAGGTTGAGACTATGAAGGATTGGCATGTTCCAAAGTTAGTTTCTGAAGTCAGGAGTTTTCTTCGTTTAGCTGGCTATTATCGAAAATTCGTCCAAGATTTTTCGAAGATAGCAGGACAGTTGACTAAGTTGACTGGGAAGGATCAGAAGTTCTGTTGGTCTGATAAGTGTGGTGTGGCTTTTGTTGAGTTGAAGAATAGATTGATGTCAGCGCTTGTGTTGACTATTCCCGATAGTTCAGGCGGATTTGTAATTCACTGTGATGCTTCTGGTAAGGGTTTCAGAGCAGTTTTGATGCAGAAGGGCTGAGTCGTTGTGTATGCATCGAGGCTGTTGAGACCGCATGAGAAGAACTATCCGACTCATGACTTAGAGTTATCGGCAGTGATTTATGCTTTGAAGCTGTGAAGACATTATTTACTTGGAGACCAAGTGGAGATCTTTAAGTCTCAAGTACGTCTTCACCCAGAAGGAGTTAAACATAAGGCAAAGGCATTGGTTGGAACTTATGGCCGATTATGACATCCGTTTGCAATACCATTCTCGCAAAGTAAACTTGGTGCCAGATGCTTTGAGCAGGAGACCAGCAGTTATGTTCTTGACTCAGCAGAGGGAGCTGATTGAGCAGATGAGGAGGTTGGAGTTGGAGGTTTTGTTACCGAGTTCTAGTCGGAATTGTTTGGCGCTCCAACCGCAGTTATCCCTTGTTGATCAGATTAAAGAGGCGCAGACTGGTGATGCACAGTTGCAGGGTTTTGGAGCTAAGGTCGAGTCTGGGTCCAGGACGGACATGGTTATTCATGCTGATGGATCGCTTCATTTTGGTTCCCGTTTGTGTGTCCCGGAAGGTGAAGATCGTCAGAGGTTGCTTGAGGAAGCCCTCCAGTCATCTTATTCTATCCATCTAGGCGGTACTAAGATGTATCGGGATTTGAAGCTTCATTTCTGGTGGCATGGTATGAAGAGGGCTGTGGCTCGGTTTGTTTCTCAGTGCTTGGTCTGCCAGCAGGTTAAGGCAGAGCATCAGAGGACCGCTAGACTTCTTCAACCGCTTCCTATTCCCGAGTGGAAGTGGGAACATATCACCATGGATTTTGTGACTGCTTTGCCAAGGAGTCCTAAGGGTCATAATGATATTTGGGTGATTGTCGACCATTTGACAAAGAGTGCTTACTTCATTCCTTTTCGTGTCGGGTAGTCGAATGAGAGCCTAGCTTAGAGGTACATGCAAGAGATTGTTAGACTTCATGGGGTTCCAGTCAGTATTGTATCCGACAACGATACGAGATTCAGATCTCAGTTCTGGGAGAGTCTTCAGGCTAGTTTGGGGAGAAAGTAAAAGTACAATACAACTTTCCATCCCCAGACTGATGGACAGTCAGAACAGATTATTCAGATTCTTGAGGACATGTTGAGGTCCTGTATGCATCAGTTTGGTGGATCATGGGAGGACCATTTGCATCTCGTAAAGTTCTCATACAATAACAACTTTCAAGCTAGTATTAAAGCTGCTCTGTTCGAGGCACTCTATGAGCGGAAGTGCAGATCACTAGTGTGCTGGGATGACATTGGTGAGAGGAAGTTGTTAGATCCAGAATTGATCGTCAGGACAGTTGATGCTATGGTTCAGATCAGGAAGCATTTGCAAGCAACTCAGGATATGCAGAGGCGATGGGCTGATGTCCATTGAAGGGCTTTGGAGTTTGAGGTTGGTGACCATGTTTTTCTAAAGGTATCGCTGTGGCGCGGTGTCATTAGGTTCAGTGATGGGGGCAAACTTAGCCCTAGGTTTATTGGACCGTTTGAGATTTTGGAGCAAGTAGACAGGGTGGCCTATCATCTTGTATTGCCGCTAGCGTTATCAGGAGTGCACGATGTTTTCCATATCTCACAACTCAGGAGGTATATCCGAGATGATGGCCACGTGATCAACTATTCTGAGTTGACTGTTCGGCCGGATTTAACTTGTGAGATTCTGCTAGTTGCCATTGTGGATCGACGGGAGAAAGTGCTTAAGAACAAGGTCATCAAGTTGGTTCGTGTTGCTTGGAATCATCATTCGCCCGGTGAGTCGACTTGGGAGTTGGAGGAGGAGATTCAGCAGAAGTTTCCTTATTTGTTTGAGTAGTGGTTGTTTTGTTTTGTTTTTCTTTGTTTTCTTTTCTTATCGGGGTTACCCTATGTATCGTCTTGTTTGAATTTCGAGGACGAAATGCTTCTTGTTAAGTGGGTAGGATTGTAACCCCTATTTTTCATTTTGGGTATTTTTGACTGTATTTTTCATTTTAGTGTATTTTTTCCTCTTTGTATTCCTCTTGTATTTCTTTTGGACCGTATATTGGAGTTGTTTTCAATATATATTCATTTTTGGCTCATTCTTGGTCTTTTGTGATTTATTTTCGGATCCTTTAATAGTCTTGATCATTGTTATTATTTTCGTTCTTCATTTGTGTCTTGTTCTCTCTATTCTTGTCTTTAGGTGCTCATGGTGATGTGGTTGCTCATTCTATTCCCAATCTTATTGTTTGATCCCAAATTGACTACCAAAGCCAAATTAAAATCCACAATCCTATTTGATATCCTATACTAATTGGTCCTAATCAAATCCTATTAGTCTAAACTTATTGCTACTCCTAAATACCACAACCCATTAACCCAAAACCCATCTCTTACTAATAACCCTAATCATCCCCATATATGTATATATCTCATATCTCACCCTAAACCCTAACCTACTCCATCTAAACCCCCAGCCTCCCCTTCTCTTTCTCTCCCGCTATTGCGCCGCACCCGACGCCTAGCCAACCCCAATGCCCAGGCCGATCACCCCTTGCAGCCTACCCCGTCGCCCAACGTCCCCGATCCCGATCCCCTCACCTTGCCGCAACCACCACTCTACACCACCACTCCGATCACTCAATCTCCCATCTCTCAGTCTCTCTCTCCTTCTGGTGTCCTACGGCGCCGTCGACAACAGCCAGCTGAGAGGCCGCGAGCCGTCGTCATCTCTCTCTCTTGATCTCTCTCTATCACTTTGTGGAGTTTGCACGTGTGATCGTGCGGATTGTTCGTGGGTTCGTTGATTTTGATTCGTTGATTTTGTTCGTTGCCCGGGAATCCGTTCCCGTTATTCTTGGTGCTCGTTCTTCATCTTCGATTAAGGCAAGTAACTTGTACTCAAATTCCTTTGTATGATACAAGTCATAAATTCAGCTTGTAGTGTAGTTGGGTTCTAAATACAACTCGTGTGTGTATTATTCTTGATGAGTATTGTCTCTATAGTGTTTTGACCATAGTTGCCTCACGACATATATGACATGAATTAACCTAGGAGTAACTGTTTCTTGATGTGATGTATATGTGAAAACAATTATGAAGTGTCCAAACAACATGGAATAGGGTATACGACATATCCACAATAAGTATATCACATGGATCTTACAAGCACACATGTTTAGTGATGTTTCGACCAAGTTTTGAATGATTCATGTTGGTTTTGTTCCTAAAGTAAATTCTGTGTTTTGCCGATAATCTGTCTTGATCAGTAATTTAGACCATATTAAGATTAGAATCTTAATTTCAGTATAAAACATGAGTTTTAAAGGAATTCGTCTTCTTTCCAACCCCTCTGACCTTGCTCGATTTTGTTTTCGTATGTGTGAGATATGACTGTTTTACTATAGAGGTGTAGATCATTTCCAGATTTCGTTTCTTGATTATTTTGATGACTAAACTATTTTGATTCTTGAGCTACACATATTATTTTGATCTGAACTTTGTTCAGTACTTCTATATCTATCTAGGGATAACCCAGAATTTTGGTGAATTTTATTGATGAGTTTATATGCCGTTTCATGCTTATTTATAAAGACTATACTTGCTGGATTTTGCTCGCTGTTCTGTAAAGATTGGTATTTTCACCCTAATTCCGTTTACTTTATGAAAAATATTTGTAAGATATGAAAGTTAGCTTATTTTGTATATTTTCATCTCCCTTTGGCGGATTTGGATTTTGTTTCACAGTTTGCGTGATATTACAATTTTCGTACAGCAGTGTTGGGAATTACAGATTTACCAAACTATCGTTTCTTGATGTTTTCTGATTTTTGTTGACTAAACTAATTTTACTGGAAAATTATGAAACTTTATATTTTGATACTAGAAAGATAGGGGAATACCCCAGATGTTTTCTGGATTTAATTGAGATGTTTTGATGTTGTTTTCCTGACTGTGAATTCGATTTTCTGATTTCGGGCTGAACAAGTTTTCTGGATTTAAATCAGTTTTGAGTTATGATTTTGTGAAATACTATATGACTTATTTATATTCACTGGATTCAGTTGGGAGTCTATTTTCTAGAACTTTTGACTCATTCAGATTTGCAATTTTGTAACACCGGAAATTTCAGTTTTGCTACGGTATGGTCTTGCTGTCCTGAATTAGACATTTGGTTATTTTATCCTTTTGTGTGTTATCTTTCACCATACATGTTTATCTTGCAACTTGAAATTGTTACTTGATCATACTATAATATGTTTGCCATGTTTCGTGACACATACATGTTGATTATTGATTTTGATGATCACAACACACTGCACATGTATCTATGCTAAACTTGCAGGTGCTATACACAAAGGACTTATAACTTTACAGCTGAACAAATGATCAAGCATAAAAGCTCCAGATAAAAGACAATGGCTAAAGCTTAATTCCAGACTCAAGACTCAAGACCCAAGACTCAAGCTCAATTGTGTCATTATTTTGTCATGTCTTGTAAAAACATTGTAATTTTACTTTTGTTGAGTCTTAGTCTGATTGTAAAGCCTTGTCACACACACATACACTCACAATTTCATAAATGTGTGTTTTTCAAAAACAACAAAAGAGTCAAAACAGTTTGAAGTAATTTAACTGTTGAGTACCGGTCGACTGATGCATCTGGCAGTCGACTGACAGTACAAAACTGTTTAAATTTATTCAAACTCTGACCAGTCGACTCATATGGCAACCCAGTCGACTGTTCGAGTGCTTTTGACTGTTTTCTGTTTTCAAAATCGAATTTTCAAAATCAAAAGCTTTAAGATCCGTTGGTTGACAGTTGGAATAACTGTCTCCCAACGTCCAGGAGATCTAACTCTATAAATAGAGTTTAGATCTCACTGAAAAGATCTTACAGCATACTTTTCTAAGATCCCAGCATTTTTTGAGAAATTTTAAGTGAAAAGTGAGAAAAAGCTTTCAAGTTCAAAATCTGTGGTTCTCTATACTCAGTCCAGTATAACAACGATTTCGTTCTCGACTGGGTTTAGAAGTCGACCTTGTTTTAGCCACGTTCTACAACACATAACACCAATAAGGCTATAGGTTGACTGTAAGATTTTTTATTGTTTCTTTTTGCTCTCGGTTGGAGAGTGGTTTAGACTCTAGGTTGTAGAGTCGGTTTGTTTCACTCTTAGTGGTAGAGTGGGTCTGCTTTCTCTGGTTGAGAGAAAGGACTAAGGGTTAGACAAGGTTGTTGTCTTAACGCCGTAGGGTATTCTTGTAAACTTGTTTTTCAAGAATAGTGAAAATCTCAAGTGGGTTGCTTGGGGACTGGATGTAGGTTGGAAGGACCGAACCAGGATATATCTTGTGTACTCTGTGATTGGTTGTCTTGATCTTGCATCTACTTTTGTTTACTTAAGTTCTGTAAAACTTGTCTGGACAGTCGACTCCTTGCACTATCAGTCGACTGGTCAGTCTCGTATAAGTTGTACTTTCATTGTGTCTTCAGTCGCCTGTCTCATCTATAAGTCGACTGTACAGAGTTGTTGTATTTGCTTTAATTTGGTCATATCAGTTGACTAGTTCACAACCAAGTCGACTGCACCGAAGAAAATTTTCGCAGTTTTTTATTAACACTATTCACCCCCCCCCCCTCTAGTGTTTGTTGTCTCGCCTATAGGATCCAACACTTGGTATCAGAGCAAGGTTACAGGCTATGGCAACTACTTCAAATACAAATCAGTACCATGAAGGCCAATCTACACAACGGCCACCGCTATTCGATGGAACTAACTACAATTATTGGAAGTGCCGAATGAGAATCTACCTCCAATCAATCAACTACGAGATATGGCAAATGACAGAGACAGAATACACTGCTCCTACTATTCCATATGCACAATGGAATGATGATCAAAAGAACTAAACGATGAACAATGCCAAAGCAATGAATGCTTTATTTTGTGCACTCACAAAGGAATAATTCAACCGTGTATCTAATGCTACAACTGCACATCAAATCTGGCATACACTCGAGGTAACACATGAAGGAACAAATAAAGTTAAAGAGTCTAAAATCTCTGTTCTTGTTCACAGGTTTGAGATGTTCCGAATGAAGGAAAATGAGACTGTGTCCGAGATGATCACCAGATTTACAGATATCACAAACTCTCTTGTGGCACTTGGAAAGACATACACTCAAGCAGAGATGGTTAGAAAAGTCCTTCGTGCACTCACTCTAGAATGGGAAAAGAAGACCAGGGCAATAGAAGAAGCAAATGACTTGTCACAACTTTCTCTTGAGAATCTTGTGGGCAATCTTATGGCATACGAGGTCCAACTTGAAGATCGAAAGAAGGATACAGAATCACACCAAGCAAAGAAGAAATCATTGGCTTTTAAAGCCATGACAGACTCAGAAGATGAGGAAGAAGATGAAGAGGAGATAGCAATGTTCACTCGAAGATTCAAAAAATTCTTAAAGAAGGGTAAGTTTAATTCTAAAAATAGAGATTCTAATGACCCTCCTACATGTTTCAGGTGCAATAAAACAGGACACATGAAGAAGGATTGTCCCCTTGAAAATGCAAAGAACAAGGGAAAACCAACCAACTTCAAAAAGGACAAATATTCAAAGAATAAGTTTGCCAAGAACAAGAAGGCCTATCAAGCAACATGGGATGATAGTGATTTGTCTTCCGAAGAAGAAACGGATGAAAACAATGAAGTGGCAAATATATGCTTTATGGCCACACAAGATCATGTAAGTAATGACTTCGACTCAGAAGATCTACTTGATGCCTTTAATGAAATATTTCAAGAGTTAAAAAAAGAAAAGATTAGAGTTAAGAATCTAGAGAAAGTAAATCAAACACTTTCTCAAGAAAATCTTAACCTTGATAAGGAAGTGAAATCTTTAAATTCTCGCATTGCAAGTTTAGATACTGATCTTGAATCTCTCAAAAAGAATTATGAAGAGATATCAAAGAACGTATCTAAATTTAACAAAGGCAAAGAGAATTTAAATGATGTCCTTCATCATCAAGTAAAATCTAGTCAAAAATACGGTCTTGGTTTTAAAAATTCTTCTATAAAAGAATCTCCTGCTAAAAATACTAGTAGAAATAAATCAGCATCTATTTCTAGTGTTACACACAAGTTATATGAATTTTTTGAAAAGCCTAAGGCTGTAAATGTTAGTGATAAAAGCAAGCCTAATGTTCGGTTAAGTCGACTGAACCAATCTACCAGTCGTCTGTCCAGAGGAATTGAATCTTATTCAACGAGATCAAAACCTCATATAAGTCGACCTAGTGTATCATACAGTCGACTGACTCATACTAGCAGTCGACTGAAGGACACTGTTAAGTCGACTGGACAGAACAAGTTTGTATGGGTTCCAGTCAGCTTAAATCAGAATAATAGAATTGCGTATATTACTTCATATGTATTAAATGTGTGTAATTCTATTAATTATATTCCTGCTTATGGAGGAAGATCAAACTCTTCGGGGGTTTGGTTTCCCCCAAACTAATATGTTTTGGACCCAATAAAAAGGGTACCATATTTACCTTGAATTTTTTATAGGTACCCAAGAAAGATCGCTGGATACTAGACAGCGGGTGTTCAAAACATATGACAGGACATGCCAACCTTCTATCCACCATCCAAAGCATAGATGGAGGAACTATCACCTTTGGTGATAACAACAAAGGCAAAGTCATAGGTATCGGCATGGTCGGTAAAACTTCTAACCCAACCATAGAAAATGTATTATTAGTTAATGGTTTAAAGCATAATCTTTTAAGCATTAGTCAATTATGTGATAAAGGGTATAAAATAGTATTTGAAAAAGATGCATGCTTGATTTATGACTCTACTATGCAAAATGTTATTTTTCAAGGTTTTCGTAAAAATAATATTTATGAATTGTGTTTAAATGCAATTGAATGTTCAAATGATTTTTGTTTAATAGCTTCTAACAATGAATCTTGGCTATGGCATAGAAGATTTGGACATGTGAACATGAAGAATCTCTCAAAATTATCTAAATATAACCTAGTTAAAGGACTGCCAAAACTATCCTTTAAAAAGGATAAGTTATGTGATGCATGTCAACTAGGAAAACAAATCAAATCCACTTTTAAAACAAAAGAAGTAATTTCTACTAGTAGGCCGCTCGAATTAATTCATATGGATTTATTTGGCCCTGCTAGAGTTGCTTCTTTAAATAAAAGTAGATATGTATTTGTTTTAGTAGATGATTTTTCAAGATTTACTTGGACATTCTTTTTAAAACATAAAAATGATGCTTTTGATGAATTTGCACATTTTTGTAAACGTATTCAAAATCAAAGATCTCTAACCATAGTCACTATTAGAAGTGATCATGGTGGAGAATTTGAGAATGAAACATTTACAGAATATTGCAACAAGAATGGTATAACACATTCATTTGCATTTCCTAGAGCTTCACCACAAATGGAGTGGTTGAAAGGAAGAATAGGACTTTGCAAGAATGCGCACGTACCATGCTTATTGAAAGCAATTTACCAAAGCACTTTTGGGCTGAAACTGTTGCTACAGCTTGTTATGTTTTAAATAGAATTCTTATAAGACCTAAGCTAAAGAAGACTTGTTATGAGTTGTTTTTTAACAAAACTCCTAAAGTCTCTTACTTTAAGACATTTGGTTGTAAGTGTTTTATTCTAAACACAAAAGATAATTTAGACAAATTTGATCCTAGATCTAATGAGGATATCTTTTTAGGATACTCAAATAAGAGTAAAGCATATAGAATTTTCAATAAGTCTACAATGACTATTGAAGAGTCAATGCATGTTACATTCGATGAATCTCTGCCTTCATCAACTTTAAATAAAGATGATGAAACTGATTCATCACCTTTAAATAATGTGATTAAATCTTTAGAACAAACTAGTCTGGCTGATAAGTCGACTGATAAGGACTTCCAGTCGACTGATGTAAAGCAGTCGACTGAAGAACCTGTCAAGTCGACTGATCCTATTGTGATATCTTCAACTTTACCAAAGTCATTTGTTGAAGTTAAAGATCATCCTCATGACTTAATAATTGGTGACATCTCCCATGGTATTCAGACACGTTCACATGTTAATATGATTTCTCATACAACATTCTTGTCGGATTTTGAACCGAAAAATATACAAGAAGCTTGTGAGAATGAATATTAGATGAATGCCATGCAAGATGAACTAAACCAATTTATAAGGAATGATGTATGGGATTTAGTTCCACGACCTCCTGATCAGACTATTATTGGTACCAAATGGGTATTTAAAAATAAGTTAGATGAATCAGGACAAGTTGTAAGGAACAAGGCTAGATTAGTTGCTCAAGGATATAATCAAGAAGAAGGTATAGATTTTGATGAAACATATGCTCCTGTTGCTAGACTAGAATCTATTCGTATTTTATTATCTTTTGCTTGTTTCATGAATTTTATACTTTATCAAATGGATGTTAAAAGTGCTTTCCTTAATGAGTTTATTAAAGAAAATATTTATGTTAAACAACCACCAGGTTTTGAACATGAACAATTTCCAGATCATGTTTATAAATTGAAAAAGGCTTTATACGGTCTTAAACAAGCACCTCATGCTTGGTATGATCGTCTGAAAACTTTTCTTTTAGAAACAGGATTTGAAATAGGTAAAGTAGACACTACATTGTTTATTAAGAGAGTTAAGAATGATATCTTAATCATACAAATATATATTGATGATATAATTTTTGGTTCTACTAATAATAATCTATGTCAAGAGTTTGCTAATACCATGAAAAACGAATTTGAGATGAGTCACATGGGTGAACTCAATTATTTCCTTAGACTTCAAATTAAACAGTCCTCAAATGGCATATTTATCAATCAAGGAAAATATACAAAGGAGTTACTCAAACGTTTTAACATGGATAGTACTAGTAGTAAATCCACACCTATGGCTACTACTACTACTCTTGACAAAGATATATTAGGTAAGAGTGTTGATCAAAAACTCTATCGAGGTATGATTGGTCCACTCTTATATATTACCGCAAGTAGATCAGATATTATGTTCAGCATATGTTTATGTGCTAGATATCAATCTAGTCCTAAAGAGTCGCATTTAAAAGCTGTGAAACGAATTTTAAGATACATTAAAGGCACGTCTGAATATGGTTTATTTTATCCACGCACCGATAATTTTCAACTTTTGTCATATAGCAATGCTGATTTTGCTGGAAGTAAAACTGATTGCAAGAGCACTAGTGGTACATGTCACTTTTTGAGACACTCACTAATCTCTTGGTGCAGTAAAAAGCAAAATTCCGTATCCCTATCAACCACAGAAGCTGAGTATATCGCTGCAAGTTTGGCGTGTGCACAAATCTTGTGGATGAAACAAACTTTATTAGATTATGGTATTTCATTTGAAAAACCTTCAATTATGTATGATAATACTAGTGCAATTAATCTATCTAAAAATCCGATTCAACATTCACGTACGAAACATATTGATATTCGACATCATTTTCTACGTGATCATGTTTTAAAAGGAGATATATCTTTAGACTTTATCTTTACTGATAAACAAGTAGCAGACATATTTACCAAACCCCTTAAAGAAGATACTTTCATTAACTTAAGAAGAGAACTAGGAATATGTGATTTTATTGATATTTGTTGAAAATTGTTTCTGTTAAGTCGACTGTGTTTTCAATAAGTCGACTGTACTATATTTTCATATATACCTATTTTGTTCTCTGACCAGTCGCCTGATCTTTAAACCAGTCGACTGATCAGCAGATATAAAAATTTAGTCTCGTCTCGACTAAGTCGACTGATATACCCTACCAGTCGATTGTCGCGAGTTCAAATGTCTTCAGCGACGATTCATCGCAGCTTTTGAGATAAAAATCTCATCTCTTTTTCACCCGTGACCTCTTATAGTAGCCGTTGATCTCTATTCTCTCAATCTCAGCCTTCCATCTTCGGTTAAAACCCCTTTTCACCGCCCCCTTCTTCACTTTACCGATCTCAAATTTTTCCCAAATCTCAAAACCCTAATCTGAGAAGAAGGTGTAGTCGACTCATCCGGTTGCTGTTGCTCGAATCAGTGCTGCTCTTTTTCTCTTTCTTTGGTAAAATCTTTCCTAATCCCTTTTTGTTATGGCTCCTAAACGATCTAAGAGATCTCATGAGGCTAGTTCTTCTCAAGATTACTCTCAGTTTTTGTTAAGTCCGGATCTTCTAGAACGTTGGCAATTGATGTGTAGCATTATCATTTTCCCGGATCGGTTTGTTAATTTTAATGATTTGGATAGGTTTAATCTTGTACCCCTATTCCAAAATTGTAGCCTCTATGAATATCTTTCTCTTGCTAACCAACCCGATTATTATCCACAATTAATCTATCTCTTTTATACAAATATGAGAGTTGTCCAATTAAGAGATGGAAATGTTGTGATTCGTTCTTCCGTTAAAAATACCAAGATATCTCTCACACCCGAGAGAATCAATCAAGTAATGGGTATTGATAACGAAGGACTTGACTTAGGTGACATAATCCTTGATGACTTTTCTATCTTATCTAAAATATTTTTACCTAATCAAGGACCCCCAATGACAAGCAAAAATATAACTCCTGTTGCAAAACTAGTTGCTAGAATACTTGCTTATAACATTCTTCCCAAAAGAGGAAGTTATGATCAGTATTCGCTGGAATTACAACAAGCTGTTTATGCCATCTTTGGTAAAATAGCTATTAATTGGGGTCATGTCATTTTCTCCAAGCTTCAACAACATCATGTTCATTTTCTACCCTTTGGAGGTCTCCTCACCAGGGTCTTTACAGCTTATGATATTGATCTCGACTCCGAGACCAATGTCGTTAAGTAATATGACTGCTTCGATCGTGTTAGTTTAGCACGTATGAAGCTTCTTGATCCTCCTCCTAGAACAAACCCTAGGTCTCCTCCACTCTCTCAAGTTCCTTTGGGTTCTACTGCTAGACCTTTTAGACCTTCTGCCTCTTCTAGTTCATCCCTTCCTCGAGCTAACTATGAGGATCCAGCTACTCTCTATGAATGTGTCAATTATCTTATAAAACATTCGGAGACTGTTGATTCTCAGATTCACACCCTTGATTCCAAAATTAATCACTTAACCGATCTTTTCACTTCCCAATTTCCTCCTCCTTCTCATGCTGAAGATGAAGACTCAGACGAGGACAATTGAAGACTTTATTTTTTTACTATTATGTAATTTTTCTCCTTTTTTGTCTTAATGAACTTATTTATGTATGAGACATTTCTTAGTTTATTTCTATGCAAAAGACTGTTTATTTTGTGTTTTTTGTTGATGACAAAGGGGGAGAGATATCCTCTTAATTATTCAACTGTGTTTGATTTCTGTGTATTGAAAAATTTCTCTGGTCAGTCGACTGGCTACAAGCATATCAGTCGACTGCTGCATCTGTGATTGTGATTCTACTATATATGTTTTTGTCTGTTCAGTCGCCTGATTTATTGTTAAGTCGACTGATACATACTTTATGATACATTTTTTCATATTCATGATGTGTTTTTAATAGGGGGAGCATATCATTACTATGCTTGTATATTATCTGTTATTATCAGCTATTGTGTTGTCATCATCAAAAAGGGGGAGAATGTTGATTCTTGATTTTGATGATCACAACACACTGCACATGTATCTATGCTAAACTTACAGGTGCTATACACAAAGGACTTATTACTTTACAGCTGAACAAATGATCAAGCATAAAAGCTCCAGATAAAAGACAATGGCTAAAGCTTCATTCCAGAATCAAGACTCAAGACCCAAGACTCAAGCTCAATTGTGTCATTATTTTGTCATGTCTTGTAAAAACATTGTAATTTTACTTTTGTTGAGTCTTAGTCTGATTGTAAAGCCATGTCACACACACATACACTCACAATTTCATAAATGTGTGTTTTTCAAAAACAACAAAAGAGTCAAAACAGTTTGAAGTAATTTAACTGTTGAGTACCAGTCGATTAATGCCTCTGGCAGTCGACTGACAGTGCAAAACTGTTTAAATTTATTCAAACGCTGACCAGTCGACTCATATGGCAACCCAGTCGACTGTTCGAGTGCTTTTGACCGTTTTCTGTTTTCAAAATCGAATTTTCAAAATCAAAAGCTTTAAGATCCGTTGGTTGACAGTTGGAATAACTGTCTCCCAACGTCCAGGAGATCTAACTCTATAAATAGAGTTCAGATCTCACTGAAAAGATCTTACAACATACTTTTCTAAGATCCGAGCATTCTTTGAGAAATTTTAAGTGAAAAGTGAGAAAAAGATTTCAAGTTCAAAATCTGTGGTTCTCTACACTCAGTCCAGTATAACAACGATTTCGTTCTGGATTGGGTTTAGAAGTCGACCTTATTTTAGCCACGTTCTACAACACATAACACCAACAAGGCTATAGGTTGACTGTAAGATTTTTTATTGTTTCTTTTTGCTCTCGGTTGGAGAGTGGTTTAGACTCTAGGTTGTAGAGTCGGTTTGTTTCACTCTTAGTGGTAGAGTGGGTCTGCTTTCTCTGGTTGAGAGAAAGGACTACGGATTAGACAAGGTTGTTGTCTTAACGCCGTAGGGTATTCTTGTAAACTTGTTTTTCAAGAATAGTGGAAATCTCAAGTGGGTTGCTTGGGGACTGGATGTAGGTCGGAAGGACCGAACCAGGATATATCTTATGTACTCTTTGATTGGTTGTCTTGATCTTGCATCTACTTTTGTTTACTTAAGTTCTGTAAAACTTGTCTGGACAGTCGACTCCTTGCACTATCAGTCGACTGGTCAGTCTCGTATAAGTTGTACTTTCATTGTGTCTTCAGTCGTCTGTCTCATCTATAAGTCGACTGTACAGAGTTGTTGTATTTGCTTTAATTTGGTCATATCAGTCGACTGGTTCACAACCAAGTCGACTGCACCGAAGAAAATTTCCGCAGCTTTTTATTAACACTATTCACCCCCCCTCTAGTGTTAATTGTCTCGCCTACAGGATCCAACAATACATACTTGTTTGCATTAATAATAAAATTAACCAAATCGGGGTTTAAAGGGACAGATCTAATAGTGGATAATTCAGAAACGTGTATTTGGAAGAGAATCTATTGATTCTATGTGATATTTTACTTGGCTTGATACTTGATACTTGAGACTTGATACTTCACTCTTGAGGCTTGTTTACTTGAGACTTGAGGCTGATACTTGATACTTGATTCTTGAGACTTGTCCCTGAGTACACTGTCCTATATGGTCCACTATGAAATCTAAAATGAAATTGCATTGACTGTAACAACCATGTGATAAAAGGATGGCACATGAAGTGTTATCTAGATAGTAATAATACACGATATTTGATACATGCTTACTTGATACCTGATTACATGATAAATGAGACTTGATGCTTGAACATGATACTTGATACTTGTACTTGACTACTTGACACTTGTTACTTGTTACTTGATTTCGTGATACTTGATACATGACACTTGATACTTGTTTGCATGATACTTGTTCACTTGACACTTGATACATGCTATTTGTACTTGTTCACCTTACCATGCTAGTTGTTTATTTTGATATCATGCTTATTCCATGTTATTAGTTAGTTTTTCCATGTACTTGTATCCTGTATTACAAGTGGCCCGTAACTTGCAATAGTCAGGTACTTGTTTCTCTTTTTCTCTTCCCTGCAATTGTTAAATTGCATATTATGGACAACAGGTTCCAGACGGTATTGGTGACATGAAGTATTAGTTCTGGATTTTATTATTATTATTTTCTTGTAGCTTGCTTGAACAATATTGTATTTTGGTACTTGGATTTATTTTTGTATTTGAGCAATGTGACCCATGATTTTGTTGACTTATTTAGATCATGACTATTTGAGATTAATGTATTTGGTTTCAAGTATTCTTGTTGGTATTTTGGTTCATATGTGCATGTTGGTTGATTCTTTTATTTCCGACTCTGATTAATCTTGTGAATGTTGTAAAGATTCTTGAACAACTTATGGATGATGAAAATCATTCGCTGGGCTTTTGTCGCGTATCCGTATTCCATATTCTCTTTTGGGAAGTGGGGCGTGACAATATCTAAGTTTAAGACATGTTTATTGAAGTGTATGCGGACCCATGGATTCTTGTACATGAAAAAGTTGTGATTTAGAGTTAGTGAGACCTCGAGTACCGGCACTATTGAATTGGAAAGAGTTGAGATCTATTTTGAGATATGGCCATGGAGTTGTCTCGTTTTTGTTGATTAAGTCCAGTATGAGGTAAAACTAATTCTAGGTTTGGAAAATTAATCATGTCTTGAACTGAATAACAGGCACATAAGTGAAGATGTAGTAAACCTGGGCAAACGTAAGTAGGTTGCCTCTATATAGTCGGCGGTGGACTCCGAGGCTATAGACCCAGTCAGCGGTGGATTCTGGGATTGTGGTTGCTCCGTGGGAGACAAGTTTTTATTTTAATCCGGGATTATGAGAACGGGTCAATAGTGGACTCCGAGATCTTAAGTAATCGGACGGATAGTTTGCCATACTCCAATGTATATACATATACCGGGGCTAGAGGGGCACTTGCGCGCTGATTCGCACGATATGGGATCTGTTATAACAGTCAGCGGTAGACTCCGGGACTGAGATTCAAATTCGTGGAATGATCTAAACCTTGTGTTATTACTGGGTAGTTTTCATGGCGGGGGATCGAACCCTTTATTGTGGAGTACGTAGGCGCTTGCCCTCGGACCTATATAGTATGAGATGCATAGAATCCAAACAAGTGTGCATTAGTGTCATCCTAATATAAAAATGAGTGCATAGACATTAAGGCATCGCATACACTTACATGTTTAGCGTAGTCACAATTTGGCACTTTATTGTTCATTCTTTTTTTGTGGTTTGTTAAAGTATTGAGATCGTTATATGTAAGACATAGAGAGGATGGCCGAATATAACATTTTCGTCAGTTGTAAGTGACTGACGTGCCCACAACTTGATATGCAGGTAATGGACTTTGCCATGAAGATGTTATGATGCAGTTGATGATTTACATTGTTGTACAAGTTGTATTTTATTTCATTGTTGTATTTTTCTGTTGTGTAAACAAAGATGTAATGAACTCTGATATATTATTGAAAAGTTTTAATTTCCTTGTAAAATTGTATGAAGTGAAGTAAAGATCCTGTGAACTCTCGAATTTGGTCTTATTTGGAATTCGGGGCTTTACACCAAGAGTTCTTCTCTCCAACCGAGATGACCACTATCACAACCCGAGAGTGAACAACAAAAAAATGAAGATTACAACACCTAGTGCCTTGATTTTTGAGTGTGCTTTTTTGTATAGAGGCTATAGGTCAACTTCCAATCGCAGTCTTGAACTTAATCTTAGTTATGCAAGACTGAAATTAGATAACCAAATCTAGAGAATGAGAGTACTTGAAAGCTTGAGTTCTTTTTCACAAAATATGCAAGGACTTGGTAAAAAAAATGGTTAACCTTTTCCAAGTTCATCTTGAACTTTATTTATAGAGTGAGAACTCCAAGAACGTTGCAAAACGATTCATCAACTACCAATAAACGGCAGGAAAGTTTTGAGTTTGAAAACCAAATTTTAAACTCCAGAAAACTATCAAAACTGCTTGAACAATCGATTGGGTTGCCAAAGAAGTCAACTGGTCAGAGCTTGAGTAAGTTCATTCTATTTCGTACTAGAACAGCCGGCTGCTTACCGAAGTAAGTCGACTAGTACTTTGACAGCTGAACTTATACAAGCTTGATTTTGACATTTTAATTTTAATAAACTTTATTTTAATTCCTAGGGGATGTGTGAGTGTGTGTATCAAGGCTTTTACAAAGTTTCTAAGACAAATCAAATACTTCAAAAAATTACAAGACCCTTGTTCTGATAACTTGTTCTTTAGCTGATCACTTGAAATCATTCTTGTCTTTGTGGCTTGATCTTGAGCTTTGAAAGCTTCCTTGTATTGTAGCCTTGAAAGTGTTAAGTACACACTACAAGAGATATGTATGATAGAATAAATGTGTATTGTGTTGTAGTCATCAAAATCAAGAATCTACAAAAAATAGCAAAATTAAAGTATCCACAATTGTTTGCTATAATATATGGCAAAATGGCAAATAGCAAATAGCAAAAACAACAATCGCCACACTGGTTGTTTGCTATAAATATAACAATTTAAAAAAAACTTTGAGGAGACGGGACATGTTAAATGGTATTTTAGTAAAAATTAGTTATTAGTTATTAATTTAAATGGTATTTTAGTAATTAATTAGTTATTAGTTATTTAATTAATTATTAAATTATACCTAAACTATCATTAAAGGGTTAAAATATGAGATTAGTGTCTTAATTAAAGGGTTAACTATGGATAATAGCTTGAAAGTGACATTCCCATTGTCAACGGGACATATTGTCCTGTTTGTCGATGTTTGAGATCAAACGGGACAACATGTCCCGTCTGATACATTTCATTAATTATTATTATTATTATTTTTTGGGACGGAACATGTTCCGTCAGATACTTAAAAAAAAATTATACAAATTCGAAATGAAACAACTTGTTTCGTCCCTCGCCATTAAAATATATATATATATGTGGGATGGAACAACATGTTCCATCCCCTATATTTTGAGAAAGAACAATCGTTTCTCAAATATGAGAAGCGACTGTAGCGATTTTGCCAAAATATGGCAAAATAACAAATCGCTGCAGATGATTTTTTCTCAAAAATGGCAAAATGCCAAATTATTTTGAGAAAACCATTGTTGATGCTCTTAGGAGAGCGCTGCAGTCGTTAATAGCCAAATTTAGAAAAGACGGAATATCATCTTCCGTCTTAATTTTTTTTTATTTAAATTTTTGAAAATGACATTTTCGTAAATAGTCAATGGCTAATATGTAAATATGGAAAGATCAGTTTAGGAAGAAACTTTTCGGACGGAAGAAGATCTTTCGTCCGCTATTTTTATTTTAATTTTTTTTAAAATGACATTTTTGTAAATAGTAATGACATTTTTGTAAATAAGAAAAGATGAGAAACGGAGCTTCTTCATCCGTCTCTCATCTTTCGGTTTTTTTTTCATTTTTTTAATTAATTAATTGACGGACGGAGCATCATCTTCTGTCCGTCCGATTTTTTCCTCAAACGGATCTTCTTTTTCTGTCTTCTATATTTAATATTTCTTCTATCCTCACTTCTATGTTTAACGAACTATTGTTTACTCATATTCTAAAATTTGGGTTTTTAGCGAACGATAATGGGAGTTTTTTTTACTCGATTGCTAAATTTTGAGTTTTTACAAAACTATAGTGGATGATCTTAAAAGTTCACTCTCTAATCTTTGTGACCAGTACTTGCAACTTCTAGTGTTGCTCTTGCTCAATTCTGGGGTTTCACGCTCCATTTGGTAAGAGCATCTGTAGTCGTCGAGCGCCAAATTTTGGGTATTTGGCAAATGGAAATGAAAAAAATGACGTTGCGCTGCAGTCGTCGAAAACCAAATTTTGGGTTTTTTCACTATTTAAAATCTCAAACGAAACATTATTTTTCGTCCCATGCAAAAAAAAAAAAAAAAAAAATCGAATGGACGGGGAATGATTTCCCGTCCGTCTTATTTTAAAAAATTTAAAAATCTTTAAATCATAATTAATTCCTTAATAAATGTTAAATTAATCCTAATTATTTCTTAATTATTAATTAATTAACTTTTAAACCTAAGTTTAACCCATAGAAATTATTATAGGGTCGTTCTGTAAAAATTATTAAGAAAGAAATGTATGGGACGGGGCTTCATCTCCCGTCCCACTTCATTTCTGATTTTTTTTTATATAAATGGAACGGACGGGGATTCATCTCCCGTTCGACCGTTTTTTAGTTTTTTTTAAAAAAAGTGTAGGGACGATGTATTATTTTTTGTCCGAGCTCTCCGACGAAAGATATTTTTTCGTCTGATCATTCAGACGATAAATCATCTTCCGGTAACTATATTTTGGCAATTGCCATTTCGTCTCCCAAATATAGCCAGCGACTGTTCATTCGAAATCCAAATTTTGAGTAAATGGCCAACGACTACAACGCAACTTTTTCCAAATTTAAAAAATTCTGACAAGATGGCCAACGACTACATATGCACTAATTAAAAAAAATATATTTTACAAATTAAAAAAAAATCGTCCGAATTAAAAAAAATTTAAAAACCAAATAAATTAAATGGTTAAATGAATTTAATGGTGGGAATAAACATGATGTTTATTCCCATGTGGGACATGTTTCGTCCCAATCCATTTTTCATAAGAATAAATAATTTTTAAAATTAATTTTGTAGAGTTTTAAATTATTTTTGCAATTGTTAAATTGTTTTTACAAATTTTTAAATTATTTTTGCAAATATATTTTACAAACTATTTTTTAAAATTGTTTTTGCAATTTTTTTTGCAAAAAAACTTCCTTAAAACCCGGATTTTGAATTTTTTTTCTTCTTTGCCGTATTTTTTATTATTAATTTCTAAGTATAAATTATTTTTTATTAACAGACAAAACAACATGCTTCGTCTGTTCCTTCTTTAACGAATATATGCATTTTTTACCGTTCAACGACTGCAGCATTTCTTCTAAATGCAATGCTAAAATATGCATTTTCCTATTTTTTCTATTGAACGACTATGGATGCTCTAAGAGCATCTGTAGTCGTTTACGGTAAAAATATCCATATATGGATAAATAGAAATAGGATTTCCAATTTTGCTGCACTCGTCCAAAGCTATTTTTTACCAAACTATAATAAAATATTAAGCGACGCACATGAAGTACCGTCGGAGTGGGAAAAGCGCTAAAAAACGACTACATTTGTCAGACGGCACATGAAGTGCCGTCCGATAACAAAAAAAAAAAAAAAAGGATCGGCTGTAAATCATGGACGGCACACATATGCTCCATGTTTAGTTGGGTTTTTTTAATTATGAAGGTCTATTCAGATATTCTAATGTCTAAAAATTTTTAGAAATGTGTTTTAGAAGTGAGTTCCCATTTAATTATGATACAGCACCAAATTTTTTTTTTTGTGAGATCGATTATTCCAACATTAGTTTTAGAAGTGAGTTTCCGTTTAATTATGATACAACACCAAATTTTTATTTTTATAATATAACCCAACGGACGGCACATGAAGTGGTGCCGTCCGGGAAAGGGGGAAAGTGAGGGACGGCACATCGAGTGCCGTCCGATGTGTTTTTAGTTGGGTTTTTTTAATTACTTTTTGGCGATAAATGAAGCGAAAAATATATAATTTTTTCGAACGGACGGCACTAGAAGTGCCGTCTCAAGTGCCGTCCGACGAATAAATTTTTTTTTTTTTTCGTGGGACGGCACTTCGAATGCCGTCCCTCACTTATCGATAAAAGCTATATCGATTCTCATTTATAGCAATCGACTGTAGAGATTTATCGATAAAATGGATATTTGGCAAACGAGTGCAGTACGTTCGTTTGCCAAATATCCATTTTATCGATATTTGGCAAACGACTACAAATGCTCTAAAGGAGCAAAATTGAGCCCACTCGAAAGTCGGGTCGCCCAGCCCAGCCCAGCCCAGCAAGAAAATTACTAAAATTATGAAATGAGGGTATTTACGTAATTGTCGCTCACCTATATGTATATCCTTTCATTTCAGCAGCTTTCACCCAATTCAAGGGTTCATCATCTCTTGCGGTTGCGGGCGTCGCTCTCCCTTCTAAATTATCATCGCAAGGTGTGAACTTTTTTCTCTAATCCTTTTAATTTATTTTCTAACCTATTTTCATCTATTGACTCTGGTCATCTTCATTTTACCCAGTATTTTTTTAAAAAAAAGTTTATAATCAAACCTAAAATGGTCAAATCGCTTCTACGGTTTAGGGTTAGGGTTTGTAGTAGAAGGCCGTCTTCTTCTTTTGAGCAAGTGGGTTTCCATTTCATGCTGTTTCTTTAGTTGGAGATCTGGTTTAATAAATAAAATAAAATAAAGTAATAATAACAATAATAAATAAAAATTATAGCATTTAGGATTCTATGTGAGCCTTTTCGGATGTGGAGTAGAAGTATGTTGAGGAGAATTCTGTAACTATCAGGTTCTAAATGTTGAATTTTGTTGAGTTTCATTAGGAATTAGGAATTAAATCGTAGAAGTGAATTCTTCGTTCTCAATATATACAAGTCTTGTTTTGTCTGGAAATTTCGCGCAGGACTGGTCTCCAGGGAAAAAAATGTGTGCATGTAAAATACGATCTCTGGGAGGGGTTGAGTGGGAAAATGTTAAATTTAAAGGTTTTTTGGGGAATTATGGCTCAGATCCAGAATGCTTCGACGATTTCTCATTTTATTACGCATTGATATTGCATTATTTAGTTCTTTTTATTGTTTTTTTGGAGAGAATGCATTGTATTATGGATTGATTTATTCAACTTTGGGCACCTAAAGCTGCTTAGCCTCGTTTTTAATAACTTAGCATTGTATTATGGATTGGTTTTATTGCCAATTTTTGTTTGGGAAACATACTTTGTGCATTTTCAGAAGCCACATATTGACCATTATGTTTTACCATGCAGATGGATACAGCAAAGTTGATGAAGATGGCTAGTGCAGTTCGCACTGGTGGAAAGGGCAGTGTTCGCAGGTGAAAATTTTAGGTTAATAAAAATTTCTGATAAAGTTCACTTTGTCTTTGTGCTTGTGGAATTGTTAGCACTAAAATGTGTCTATAATTTACTTTGAGCTAAAAAGCTTAAAGCACATAATTTCATATGCTTAATAATAAGTGTGTTGGTTTGCTTATAGTTTTCTTTGGGGGTTAAAGGTTACTTCACAAATCAAATTTCCATGACGTGTGATGATTAAAAATAATTTGGCAGGAAATGATGCCAATTGTTTTTCATGTTTGATTGAAATAAGGTCTTTAGTTTGCAGCCATGTAAAAAATTAAAATGATTTGGCTCACAAATGTACTTTGGTTCTTAATTAAGTTCACCTTATATTTTATCAGAAAGAAGAAAGCAGTGCATAAGACAACTACAACTGATGACAAAAGGCTACAGAGCAATTTGAAAAGAATAGGGGTTAATGCAATCCCTGCTATAGAAGAGGTCAGCATTTTCAAAGATGATTTTGTGATCCAGTTTCAGAATCCTAAAGGTAGATGTTGTATCAAATTAGCATAGTGAAATATTTTTTCTCATAAAAATGTAACTTATTTTATAGTTTTTCTTTACTAATTTCGAGCTGTTCTCCTGCAGTGCAAGCTTCTGTTGCAGCAAACACATGGGTTGTTAGTGGGTCACCTCAGACAAAAAGTACTCTTCTTTTACCTCTTATTCTATATCATTTATTATGAAAATAAGGAGCGGTGGTTGATGATTCATAGAGATTTTTGTGTGGTGCAATTCTTTCCTTTGACATTCCATTTTGCTGCCAATTGTAGTGCTGAACTTAAGAAAGTGTATTAACCAGCCTTAGGTCCTCTCCTCTCAGGTTACAATAATTTAGATGTCGTGTACATGATACATGTATTTTGGGATATTAGGGTTAGTTGGATGATTTTAGACTATAGGATATTGTAAAACAGTATCCCAACTTCAATTACACTATGGCTGCCCAACTGTCTTAATTAATAAAGTTGCAAAAAATTTTGTAAATGCATGCACAAATCAAATTGAGTAGTGATCCTCATCATGTTTGTTAGTCTTAGTCCTAGTCTGAATTTTGATTTTTATAGAGGACTCGAGGGAGAATCGAGAGCATATATTTTTTCGTAGAATTAGAACCTCAGAGGTTCGAAATGCTCTAGGAAGGATGAAAATAGAAAAAGTTTTTATGACCGGACGGTATACCTATTGAAGTTTGGAAGCGTCCTGGGAATGTAGGAGTGAGTTAGCTAACAAGATTATTTAATGGGATTCTGAGGACTAAGATGTCTAATGAATAGAGGAAGAGTATTTTAATACCTATATAAAAATAAACGAGATATACATAGTTGCTCCAACTACCGAGGGATTAAATTAATGAGCCATATGATGAAAATTTGGAAGAGAGATCGAACATAGACTGAGACTAGAAACTATAGTGTCTGAGAATTAATTTGGATTTATTTTGGGAGGTCAACAATGTAAGCAATTTATGTACTGAGGAGATTTATGAAAAAATATAGGAAATATAAGAAATATCTACATATGGTCACTGTTATAAATTTCGGCTGAAGTTTTCTTTTGGCTAGCTTGCCGATATGAAATCACTGATTTTATACTCCATATCGTTTTTGACCGAAATATGTAGATTTTTTGCCGAAATTTTTGAAATATCGGCCGTAATCAACACACTAATGTTATTGTGAATATAAAACTTTTTTTGTTTTACTTTTTGCATATAAGGTGTTCAATATAGGACCTTAAGTTAAGATAATATGAGAATTTTGTCTCTCTATTGTTTGTGTATATGCAAATTCAAAAAAGTATATTAACTATTACTATTTTTTAATCAATGCAAATTCAATTTAGTTATATACTTATGTTACTTTCTTTTTTATATTGTTGTTAAATTTTGCGAATATTTACCGAGATTGATTTATGTCATTAGTTACATTATACAATATTTTATATAAATGACATGTAGAACATAATATCTTGTTTAGTAACAAAAAAATATGTTTATAGAGTGTCCGAAATAAACATTCGAGATGATCACATTTTTTCGAGATCCTCAATATCTCTGATCCGAGACGAAACACCCTTGTCGAGATGAGTTCGAAATCCGAGATTTATGAAAAAATATAGGAAAAATAAGAAATATCAACATATGGTCACTGTTATAAATTTCGGCCGAAATTTTCTTTTGGCTAGCTTGCCGATATGAAATCACTGATTTTATACTCATCGTTTTTGACCGAAATGAGTAGATTTTTTGCCGAAATTTTTGAGATATCTGCCGTAATCAACACACTAATGTTATTGTAAATATAAAACTTTTTTTTGTTTTACCTTTTGCATATAAGGCTTTCAATATAGGATCTTAAGTTATGATAATGTGAGAATTTTGTCTCTCTATTTTTTGTGTATATGCAAATTCAAAAAACTATATTAACTATTACTATTTTTTAATCAATGCAAATTCAATTTAGTTATATACTTATGTTACATTCTTTTTAATATTATTGTTAAATTCTGCGAATATTTACCGTGATTGATTCATGTCATTAGTTACATTATACAATATTTTATATAAATGACATGTAGAACATAATATCTTGTTTAGTAACAAAAAATATGTTTATAGTGTGTCCGAAATAAACATCCGAGATGATCCCATTTTTCGAGATCTCCGATATCTTCGATCCGAGACAAAACACCCTTGTCGAGATGAGTTCGAAATTCGAGATTTAAAACCTTGCATATGGTATATATGGTATTTATAGATCTAGAAAAAGTATATGATAAAGTTCCTAAAGACAGTATGATGGGCGTTAAATAATAAAAGAGTAACTATTTGGTATATCAAGGTAATTAAGGATATGTATGAAGGGGCAAAGATCACATTTAGAACAACCACAAGAGAGATCAGTAATTTTCTTGTTACAGTAGGTTTACTTACACCAAGGTTCGACTTTAAGCCCTTACCTCTTTGCTTTGGATATGGATAATACAAAGATGAGGTGGCTTGGTGTATTTAAGCTCGATTATACAAAGAGATGGGGAGATTTGTGAAGATGTTATACATATGATCCAAGCAGGGAAGCTAAGTAGAGAAGTATCAGTGGTGTTTTGTGTGATAAATGTATACCTTTGAAGTTGAAGGAAAATTTTTATAGGACGACTGTTTGACTATCAATGATGTATGGAGCAGAGTGTTGGGCAACAAAGAAACATGTCCAAAAATGAGTGTAGGGGAGATGAGGATGCTAAGATGGATGTGTGGTAAAATCAGGAAGTATAGAATTAGAAACGAGTATATACGAGACCTGGTAAAGGTAGCTCCTATCCAAGATAAATTAAGAGAGAATTGCCTCAAGTGGTTTGGACATGTCACACGTAGACCTAGTAGTGCCTCCGATAGAAAGAGTGATTTGATAAGTATTGATGGTCACTGTTTTAAATTTCGGTCCATACAGCCAAAATTTTGGTCGAAATTTTGTTTCGGCTAGCTTGCCGATACGAAATCACAGATGTTATACTCCATATCGTTTTGGATCGAAATGTGCAGATTTCGGTCGAAATTTTTGCTGAAATATTTGTCGAAATATCAGCCGAAATAGCCACACTAATGTTATTGTGAATATATATATTTTTTTGTTTTACTTTTTTACATACAAGTCTTTCAATATAGGATTTTAAAGCCTAGATAATGTGAGGATTTCGTCTCTTAATTGTTTGTGTATATGCAAAGTCAAGTCAGTCTATTAAATCTATTAACTAATACATTTTTTCTAATCAATGCAAATTTAATTTAGTTATATACTTATATTACACTCTTTGATATTGTTGTTAAATTCTACGAATATTTAACGTGATTGATTTATGTCATTAGTTATATATACAATATTTTATATAATAAATGACATTTAGAATATATAATATTTTATTTAGTAACAAAAAATATGTTTATTGGGTGTCTGAAATGAACATCCGAGATGATCAAATTTCTCTGAGATCTCTCCCGATATCTCCGATCCGAGATGAAACATCCCTAGCCGAGGAAACCGAAATCTGAGATTTAAAACCTTGATGATAGTAGAGTTGGTAGGGGAAGACCTAAACTTATTTGGGTAGAAGCGGTGAGAAAAGATATGATAGCATGTGGCATTATAGAAGATATTGCACTAAACCAAGCAGAATGAAAACCATGATTCATGTAGCCAACCCCAACTAGTTGGGAAAAAGGCTTTGTTGTTGTTGTATATATTTAAAATGCATTACAGATTTTAGGACGTTTCCAAAAAATATCCAACAAGCCACTAGATATCTGTTGATGTATTTGATACATATCTATAAGGGGTGTCTCATCCATCAAGTTCCATGTAACCTATACATGTACAAATTTTGGTTATATACAAATTTGGGTTTGTTACATGTTGGGTACTTGAATCTTTATCTGGCTGTAAGTTCATGTTCTGTATTTTATTTATTGTATCTACGGGATCCTTCCTTTGTCTGGAATGATATGTATGAAATTGAATTGGTGACAGGACTTGAAGATGTGCTTCCCAGTATACTCAACCAGCTGGGTACGTTCTCTTTGATGCACTCTGGTTCTCGTCTTCAGTCGGTAGTATCATTTAGCAGAGTTCGCTTATTTTCATGCACCTTTACTGTAATAACTTTTGATTCTTTTTCAGAGTTCAGTTTTCGTTTACAAATTGAACTAGTTACTGATTACTTTTCCCTGATATATTATCTTATTTTTTTTTATTGTAATATCAATTGCACATTTTCATGTCTTCATCATATATTCTGTTTCAGTAGTAATCATTTTATACTATTGATTGAAGACCTCAAAATTTGCCTCAATTACGTCCTCTCAAGCATCCCAAATATCAAATTCACTAGACTTGAAATTTCTTTTTTGCAGGCCCCGATAACTTGGACAATCTGAGAAAATTAGCAGAGCAATTCCAGAAAGAAGTACCGGGAGCTAACACAAACAATCAGGAGGATGATGATGATGTCCCTGACCTTGTAGAAGGCCAAATTTTTGAAGCAGCCGCTGCAAGTTGAGACTTCATCTACTGCTACAGAAACCAACCAACCCTGCTACCGAGACTGTCGCTGCCACTACAGAAACTGCAGCTGCTCCCGTCGAAACCCTGGCATCGTAGAAAATTTTTAGGATTTTATTTACTCTGCTTCTGTTTAGGTTATCTTCACTAGTTTTGTTATTTTTTTTTCTGTTGTGGCTTTGAAAAGAAGCTGTACCTTTTTTGTGTTATGTTTTAGGGACTCGAGAGTCAACTTTTATTTCCTTCGCTATAATTTGGTATTTATCTTGTGAGAGATCAGCATTCTGGAACATTTTATTTGTCAATTTCCGCCTTTTATTGTCATCAATTACTGTAAAAGCGGGTGATAATTTTGTTCTGCTTTTATGGAAACCCAGGTCTTCGGTTTAAGATGGATGTTTTTAGTTTTGAATTACTGAATGCTGATGATGATGGAATTATCTGAAAGAAGGTGATTGAACCTCAGTTGCTGGCTATCTTATTGCAACTCCCAGATGTTCTTGTGTACTGAATGTTATAGTTTTAAATCTGGAGCATCAAAGTATAACCATCCTGTATTATATACACTTAAACTCGGACTTGGACTGAAAGCAGAGGAATCACTGTATGTGCGCTCAATGAAGCTGCCTCTAGGTGGGGTGTGATGTGTCTTCCATATGAAATAAGGAAAATATCTGCTATTTGGTGTGGTGGCAGTATGGAACTTTAAGTAGGGTAGCGAGAAGAAAATGTGCTCAAATTCATGAGGATGAAGAAGAGAGAGAAGGTAATGTTAAAGTTGAGGACGGGAAAGAGCTTCTGTGACATTTGGCAGTGGAAGGAGAGCCGCTGGCTATTTGGTAACAAATCTCGACCAAGCTATTTTGAAACACATCTCAAGCAAATCACAGATAGAGTCAAAGGTGTGAAAAGTCATGAAGGCAAATGGGGGTGCTGAGGCAGGCAGCAAGCAAGCCTGGTAATATTGCTAAAAAGGGAAGAATGTCGTTGCTACCTGGTGTTACTGGAAGTCCTTTCTCGATGATAGGCCATAATATCAAATTTAAGTCGGTGGGTGGGGGGCAGCTCTAATAGTCAGGGCACTGGTGCAATTCTGATTGTGATTGGCAGTTCAGGGTTTGATGTGATTTTCGGCATGGATTGGTTGGGTGAGACCCACGCGATCATTAATTGTCGAACGAAGAAGGTTGTTTTCAGGATGACAGGTCGTGAGGAGTTTGAGTTCCATACTGGGGAGTTACCCCTTGGGCGTGGTCAGGAAGTTGTTGTCGATGCTGGTTGTGCTATAGAGTTGCATTCAGGCTGTAAGGCTGCGCCTCTTGTAGTGCGGGATTTTCTGGATGTGTTTCCTGAGGAGTTGCCTGGGCTACCCCCTGATAGGGATATTGAATTCGGTATTGATGTTCAGCCCGGTACTGCGCTGATATCGAAGAGTCCTTACCGGATGACACCAGTTGAGCTAGCAGAGCTGAAGGTGCAGGTTCAAGGATTGCTGGATTTGGGTTTCATCAGGCCCAGTGTGTCCCCGTAGGGCGCTCCTGTCTTGTTTGTCAGCAAGAAGGACGGGAGTCATCGTCTGTGCGTAGATTACCGTGAGCTGAACAATGTTACACTGAAGAACCGGTATCTGCTACCCAGGATTGATGATTTGTTTGATCAGTTGGGTGGAGCTGCTGTCTTTTCGAAGTTGGATCTTCACTCTAGTTATCATCAAGTGAAGGTGAAGGCAGCTGATGTGCAGAAGACTGCATTCTGGACCAGACACGGGCACTATGAGTTCCTTGTGATGCTTTTCGGAGTCACAAATGTGCCAGCAGTGTTCATGAGTCTAATGAACAGGGTTTCTCTCTATTTTTAGACCGATTCGTGGTGGCCTTCATAGATGACATTCTGATGTATTGTCGGAATCGGAAGGATCATGCTGATCATCTGAGGTTGGTTCTACAAACCTTGAGGGAGAATCAGCTCTATGGAAAACTCAGCAAGTGTGAGTTCTGGCTTGATCGAGTTACCTTCTTGGGGCACATTATCTCAGGCGATGGTATCTCTGTTGATCCGTCCAAGATTTCTGCGGTCAAGGATTGGCTTGTTCCTATGTCAGTTTTGAAAGTGAGAAGTTTTCTTGATTTGGTTGGGTATTATCAGAAGTTGTCCAAGACTTTTTGAAGATAGCTGGTCCGTTGACTAAGCTGACTGGGAAAGATCAGAAGTTTGTTTGGGATGGAGCTTGTGGTGGAGCTTTTGCTGAGGTGAAGCGCTGGTTAACGTTAGCGCCAGTGTTGACTATTCTGGATGGTACGGGTGGTTTTGTGGTTCACTGTGATACCCTGACAAGGGCCTAGGTGCAGTGTTGATGCAGAAGGGTTGAGTTGTTACTTATGCGTCCAGATAGTTGAGGTCGCACGAGAAGAATTACCCAATCCATGATTTGGAACTGGCTGGCGTAATTTTTGCTTTTAAGTTATGGAGGGATTATCTGCTTGGAGACCGAGTGGAGATCCTTACTGACCACAAAAGTCTCAAGTATGTGTTCACTCAGAAGGAGCTGAACATGAGGCATAGGTGATGGTTGGAGTTGATGGTTGACTATGACATTGTTTGCAATACCATCCTGGTAGAGTAAACTTGGTGCCAGATACTTTGAGTAGTAGACCAGTCGCCATGTTTCTGACTCAGTAGAGAGAGCTTGTTGAGCAGATGAGGAGGTTGGATTTGGATGTGATCTTGCCAGGTTCCTTTCAGAGTAGCATGATGCTTCAGTTGCAGTCGTCTCTTGTTGAGCAGATTAAGGAGGCTCAGGCAGGTGATGAGCAATTGCAAGGGTTCAGAGCTAAAGTTGAAGTGGGTACGAGAACCGATATGGTTGTTCACTCAGATGGATCTCTTCGTTTTGGGTCCAGGTTGTGTATTTCGAAGGGTCAGGTTCGTCAGGAGTTGCTTGAGGAAGCCCACCAATCGTCGTACTCTATTCATCCTGGTGGTACGAAGATGTATCGGTACTTGAAACTTCATTTTTGGTGGCATGGTATGAAGATGGCCGTGGTGAGATTTGTGTCGCAGTTCTTGATCTGGCAGCAGGTAAAGGCAGAGCATCAGAGGACCGCCGGACTTCTTCAGCCTATTCCCATTCCGGAGTGGAAGTGGGAGCATATTACCATGGATTTTGTGACCGCTTTGCCAAGGATTCCTAAGGGTCACAATGCCATTTGGGTGATTGTGGACAGGTTGACCAAGAGCGCGCACATCGTTCCCTTCAGAGTTGTATAGCCTACTGAGAGCTTAGCTGGGAAGTACATGCAAGAGATTGTCAGTGTAACCCCTGTTTTTAATTTTGTGTATTTTTTGAGTGTATTTTTTGTTTTGGTGTATTTTCTCTCTTGTATTTTTTCTGAACCGTATATTGGAATTGTTTTCAATATATATTAGTTTTATTTCATTTTGAGCTCTTGTATTGATTGATTGTCTCTTTTGTTTCGTTCTTCTATTATTTGAGCTTTCTTTCATTTAGTTCTTGTCCTCTTTATTTTTGTTCTTGGGTGTTTGTAGTGGTGATTGGTTGTTATCCTATTCCCAATCCTATTGTTGATCCCTAATAAGATTTCCAAGGCCAAATTAAATCTCCAATCCTATTTGATATCCTAATTAAATCCCAATTAAACAAATCATACTACTACTCCTAAACTACCCATTACCCAATAACCCAACTCATATTTCTAAACCCTAATTCCCCTCATATATATACTACTCTCTCTCCCTCATCTAACCCTAACCCTAACTTCAAACACAAACCCCGGCCCTCCTTCTCCCTTTGCTTGCGCCGCCCAGGCCACCCCGACCTGACCGAAACCCGACACCACCCCCTTCAGGCCGAGCCACCTCCTCCCGGCCTGTGTCCGACGCCGCACACCTCCAAACCCGAGCCCTCACCTCTTGGCTGACCACACCTCACCACCATATTACCCTTGCTCGTCTCTCTCATCCGCTCTCTTGGCATCTCTCGTGGCCGCAAGCCACCATCGCTGTCATCATCCCTCTTGGATCATCTTGCTTTGTGGAGTTTTGCTCGTGTGGTGATTTTCGCTCGAGTTGCTTGGATCCATTCGTTCGTGGATTTTCGTTCGTGGGTTTTTCTCGTTACTCTTGGTTTTTGTCGTTCTTCATCTTCGGTTAAGGCAAATAACTTGTACTCCAAAAATACCACCTATAATGTAGTTGGGTCTAGAGACGACTCTTGTTTGTGTTATGTTTGATGGATTTTGTCTCTATTGTGAAAATTTGACCATAGATGACTCACGACACAATATGGACATGAATTAACTTAGGTTTTGCCCGTTCTTGATTTAATCATGTATGTGAGACTTCTTGTGAGAATTTGGGTATTTGTTGAGAACCATGTGATAGGCTTGATTTAGATATGTTAATAACCCTAATTCATGATGTTTGGACACTTGGTAGACTCGATTTTATGTTTGGTTTTGATTTGAACAAGTTTTGTATGAGATATGTTGAGTTGTTATTAAAGGGAAAAATCTGTATTTTGTCGCTGATATGTTTTGTTTGCTATTTTGGACTGTCTTGAAGTCAGTATTAATTTCGGTATGAAACATGAGTTTTAGAGAATTTCATCTATTTTCAAACCCCTCTGACCTTTCTTGATTTCGTTTTTGTATGAGTGACTGATGACTATTTTACTACAGAGGTGTCAATTTTTTCCAGATTTCGTTTCTTGGTGTTTTTGATGACTAAATCATTTTATTAACTGTGCTACAAATATTATTTTGATCCAAACTTTGGTCAGTGTTTCTTTATCTAGTTAGGGATTACCCAGAATTTTTGGTGAATTTTGTTGATGAGTTTTATGTGTTATTTATGCTCGTTTATGAAAATTATACTTGCTGTATTTTACTCGCTGTTCTGTAAAGAATCGTATTTTCACCCTGATTTCTTTTACTGTATGAAAATGTTTGTGAAATATGAAAGTTAGTATATTTTATCTATTGTCATATCCCTTTGGCAGAATTGGATTTCGTTTCACTGGTTGCGAGATATCATAGTTTTTGTACAGCAGTGTTGGAAATTCCAGATTTGCCAAACTCTCGTTTATAAATGTTTTCTTATTTTTGATGACTGATCTAATTTTACTGGAAAATTTTGAAACTTTATATTTAGATACTGGATATATAGGGGAATAGCCCAGATTTTTTGTGGATTTATTTAATGTGCTTTCATGCTGTTATCCTGTTCTTGAATTCGTTTTCCTGATTTCTCGCTGAACCTATTTTCTGTATTCAAATAAGTTTTGGGCTATGTTTTTGTGAATTAATATATGACTTATTTATACTCACTGGATTCAGTTAAGAATCTATTTTCTAGATGTTTTGACGGACTCAGATTTGCATGCTTGTAACACTGAGAATTACTGTTTTACTACAGTATGGTCTTACTGTCCTGAACTTGAGATTTGGCTATTTTATTCTTTCATGTACTATCTTGCACTCGTACGTTTACCTTGCAACTTGCACTTGCCACATGATCATGCTATGTTATTCTTGATATACTTTGCACATATACATGCTTGTTTGATATTAATAATAAATAACCAAGCTGGGGTTTAAGGGACAGATCTAATAGTGGATAATTTAGAAATGTGTACTCGGAAGGGGATCCACTGATCCTATGTGATTACTTGACACATGATACTTGACACGTGATTACTTGATACTTGCCACTTGTACAACTTGACACGTAATTGTATGATACATGACACTTGGAGCTTGGAGCTCGATTACTTGACTTGTCTCCGAGTATACTATCCTCTATGGTCCACTATGAAATCTAAAGCGAAATTGTTTATTGCAGCAACCATGTAAGGTGGGCTGCATGAAGTGCTACCTAGATAGTAATCACTACAAGACTTGATACATGATACTTGAACATGATACATGCTTGCTTGACACCTGACTACATGATACATGATTACATGATTACATGATACTTAATACTTAATACATGATTACATGATACTTGACACTTGATACATGATTACATGATACTTGACACTTGATGCATGTTTGCATGATATTTGATTACTTGACACTTGATTCTACCATTTACACTTGTTCACTTTGCCATGCTAGTTGTTTATGTTGACATCATACTTATACCATATTGCTAGTTAGTTTTTCCATGTACTTGTATCCTACATTATAAGTAGCCCGTAACTTGCAATTGATGGGTACTTATTTTTCTCTCTTCCTCTTTCCTGCATTCATTGAATTGTAGATTTTGGAGAACAGGTTCCAGATGGTATCGGAGACATAAAGTATTAGTGCTGCGTTTTATTATTATTATTTCTTGTAGTTTGTTTGAACAATGTTGTATTTTGAGATTTGGATTTATTCTTGTATTTGGGCAATGTGATCCAAGACATTTGTTTTATTCAGATCATGACTATTTGAAATTATACATTTGGTTTTAAGTATTCTTGTTGGTATTTTGGCTTATATGTGGATGTGGTTGATTCTTTTGCTTTCGACTCTGATAATTCTTGTGAATGTTGTAAGAATTTCTTGAACAGCTTATGGATGATGAAAATCATTTGCTGGGTTTTTGTTGCATATCTGTATTCCGTATTCTTTTTGGGAAGCGGGGCGTGACAGGATTTTTAGTGGTATCAGAGCACCAGGTTTGGCTAATGTATTAGTTGCTTAATATATTATACAAACTTGGCTCGAATTGAGAATGCTCAACATTTCACCAACCATGCATGCATGAATGAATCAATTATTATCAACATTGATCTGGATGCTAACTGTTTTTGGTTTTGTGCAGACTATGGCTCGCAGAGGTTTTACTTCTCAAAAGCAGGGTGACCCGATTGAGGCGGTCAGTGCTGTGCTTGAGCGCTTGATTAATCAGCAGCATAACCATAGTGATTTGGTGATGGCTGCTTTGGAAGCCGCTCAAGTTCCTCCGCCTATTGCGCCTAGGCAGGATGTTCTTCCTTCCCGTCCGGAAACGGTCACAGACTTTATGAGGCTGCATCCCGACAGGTTTTCAGGTATTGAGACGCCTTTGGAGGCTGAACAGTGGTTGATTCGGACAGAGCAACTGTTTTTGGCAGATAGAGTTGCAAATGCAGATCACGTGGATGTGGTTACCATCCAGTTGGTGGACTTGGCTCATATTGGTGGAGGTCCGAGTCCGAATGACTCGAAAGACCGATCAGTTCAACTTTTGGGAGGCACGAGGTTCAGATGCAGATCGCGTGGATGTGGTTACCATCCAGTTTGTAGACTTGGCGCATATTTGGCTCATATTTGGTGGAGGTACGAGGTTCAGATCGCAATTTTGGGAGAGTCTTCGGAGTAGTCTGGGGAGTAAGTTGAAGTACAGTATAACTTTTTACCCTCAGACAGATGTACAGTCAGAGAGGACCATCCAGACTCTGGAGGATATATTTAGGTCCTGTATGTTGCAATTTGGAGGTTCTTGGGAGGAACACCTGCATCTCGTAGCGTACAACAATAGCTTTCAAGCAAGTCTTAAAGCTGCTCCTTTCGAGGAACTCTATGGTCGTAAGTGTCGGTCGCCAGTGTGCTGGGTTGACATTGGCGAGAGGAAATTGTTGGGCCCGAGTTGATCACCAAGATGGTGGATATTGTGAGTTTGATCAGGAAGTATCTTCAAGCCGCGCAAGATAGACAAACGCGATGGGCTGATGTTCATCGTAGAGCCTTGGAGTTTGAGGTAGGAGACCATGTTTTTCTTAAGGTATCTCCGTGGCGAGGTGTCATTCGTTTTGGTGGTGGAGGCAAGTTGAGCCCCAGGTTCATCGGACCGTTTGACATCGTGGAACAAGTAGGCAAGGTTGCCTACCGTCTTGCATTGCCCCGACTTTATCTGGACTGCACGACGTCTTCCATGTCTCACAACTGAGGAAGTATATCCGTGATGACAGCCACGTGATTGACTACTCGGAGTTATCTATGAGGTCGGATTTGTCTTGTGAGATCCCGCCTGTTGCTATTGTGGATCGTCAGGAGAAGGTTTTGAATAACAAGGTGATCAATCATGTTCGTGTTTCTTGGAATCCTCACTCTCTGGGTGAGTCGACTTGGGAGCTGGAGGAGGATATCCAGCAGAGATTTCCTCATTTGTTTGTATTGCTCTTGTTTTGCTGTTTTTGCTTTTGCTATTGTATTTTTTTTTCTTTTCTTTTGGGGTTACCCTATTTACTTCTGGTTGAATTTCGAGGATGAAATTCTTCTTGTTAGGTGGGCAGGATTTGTAACCCCTATTACTCATATTTATATTTTTAATTATTTTAAATAAAATTCTTGATTTCTTATTTTATTTCTGGTTGTATTTATTTTAATTTCTTTTCATGGTATGGTGCGTTGTTCTTCTCTCTCTTGTGATTCATTTTGTATTGATTCGGCTTTTTATTCCCATTTATTTGGCCTACAATTTGTTCTTGATCTTGTCCATTGTTTAAACCTATTTCATGGCCATTGGTCTCTTATTGGATTCTTTTTACCCTATTAGATACTACCCAATTCACCCAAACCCATATTGTCCTTATATAAACACCCTAATTCAATCCTAACCATAATTACCAAACCCTAATACTACTTCTCTCTTTCTTAGCCGTCTCTCTCTCTCTCGATCCCGACCTAGCCCGAACCTCTTTCTCCATCGTCGTCTCTGGTCACCGGCGACATAAACCCCCGACCCCACACTCACTCTCCTCTTCTTCCTCTTGCTGTGGTCGTGACTCAACCCAGGCCGAGACCCCTCCCCGTCCTGCCGTCGTCCTGTTCGAGCGCCGCCGGGACCCCCAATCGCCGCTCATCCACCTTGCCGCCGCCTTGCCGCGCTGTTGATGCCACCAAGGTCGACATCGTCGCCATCTCCTGTTGCTGCCGCCACTTTTGCTGTTTTGGGCTGCTGTCTCTTGTGGTTGTGTTTGTGCACATACTTTTGTGTGCACATGTTTCGTTGGCTTGGAGTTCTCGTCTCTCGTCTTCCGTTCGTGTGTTTGTTGTTTGGGATCCATTCCCGTTATTCTATTCTTCATTCTCGTCATCTTCATTATCAGGCAAGTATCTTGTATGTGTTATTTTTGTCATACAAGTTAATATCGTAAGTAATCTAGTATGAAAATATTTGTACTCTCATGATGATCCATATTTGTTAAGTTAACCGTTGACATCATTTTTTGATCATGAGTGTTACAATAATTGATACCCGTTGCATGAAAACAATTAGGTTGGTGGACACTTTGACTGTATGTTGTTTGTGACATACTGTATGTTGTAGATGACTGTTGCATAAATGTTTATTGGATGCATGATCTCATTATAGACCGTTTATTCACATGTCATGCTGATTTGAGTAACCCACGTATACCATATTTTGTATGACATCTAGATTGGACCGTTTGTAGTTAAGTCATTTGATAAAATGCATGAAAGAACTATTGTTTAGTGCTGCCCTATTTTGTACAGTAAATTAGACCCTGTTAACATCAGTAAAATAAATAAGTTTGTGAACATGATTTGTAGCCACTAATTTCTAGTTTTCAGAACTTTCGACGGATATGAATTCCGATTTCTGATGCATGAGTTATAGTTATTTTACTGCAAACATATCGTATTTTCCAGATTCTGAACGATATGCATTCTGTATGAAATATTATTTTAAAACTGATATTAAAAGTAGAATTTAAACTCTATATTTTTCTGAGTATGTTTAGATATGATTTGGAACAATCCCAACTTTTTGTAAAATTAATTAATGACTTTTGTATCTCATTTCATACTTATAAAACTAGTCGAAATATTTCCAAACTGCATGTTGTTCAGTATAGAATTATGTTTTCAACCTGATTCTATTCGTTTTTTATGAAAACTTTATGAATAATAACTTTATCCTTATTTGTATATTTTATCACCCTTTTATCACCCTCCAGAAAAGTTTCCCAAGTCAACTGCTGATCTCCCAAAGTCATCTTCAGCGACTCCCACCAGACACCAACGTCCTTTTCTAGCTGCATCGTAGCCAACTTCACCTTGCTGGCTGCCGGAGTCTCCGATACCTCGAAGATTGTCTGCATCTTCCTAATCCAATCATCAGCTGCGGTTGGATCAGACTGCCCCTCAAAAACTGGCGGCCTCATCCTCTTAAAGGATTCGATCTGCTTGATAGGATCAGCGTTAACCAATCCCTGTCCAGCTCCATGATTTTGCTGCTAATTCTGTTGTTGATTCTGACTTTGCGCCAAATTAAATGCCATCAGCGCATTCAGCGTCTGATACACCTTGGCGAATTCAGCCTCAAGGTCAATTCCCATTCCTCGAGAACTACCAGATCCATCCTCATTGTTACCACCATTCCTGCCCCTGGGTGCAACCATTCTGAATACTGCAAAACGAGGGAAAAGTTAGAGCGCCACACACAATTCAAACTCACATCAATATCCTTTGGCAAAACTTCACTTGTATCCCAAAGGTAAAACATCACATTTCAGGTCTATATGATACTCACTCTTTAATGTCCACACCTAGGTACTCACACACTAGTGTCCACACCTAGGTTATTTTTTATGTCATGTTTAGTATTACTATTGAAGCATGCTCTGATACCAATCTCTGTAGCGCCCCGAATTTCTAATAAGATATCTTAGAAAATACGTGGCACAATCCCAGCATCAACTTCAATGTAACATTAAACACAACCAACACCAATAAAATTTTCAACTTTTATTACAACAAACTTTTACATAGCACAGCGGAATTCAAAACATCTCAACTCATAATTTTCTTTTTATTTACAACACAAAACTATCTCAAATCTGCTTTTACAAATTTACACTAAACTCTTTCAAAGTAGATAATCTCAAAACTAACTCAAGCATCCAAACCTCCAACTCTAAGCAACAACCTGCAACATATGAGGCTAGAGATGATCCCTAACCCCCAAAACTAAAGGGGTCAGCCATAAATGGTGTGAGTGACATAAAAGCAAACGAACAACATAAATGAACATTAAGCAAGGATTTTTAAGCAACATGTAATAAACCAAATTACATAAAATATGAGATAGCAAGAAATACAACAACAAGTGATACTAAACCAAGTGTTGAGTGTAGAAAACCGGAAAACCACATGCATAAAACTAAGTCGAGAAAACACAAATTCTATATGTGGACTCTCTAATGCATACTTGTCGAAGTCTATGCATCCCACTCTACATAGGTTCGGTGCAAGCCCTTAATGTCTTCACTTCATAGGGTTCAATCCCCCGCTATGCAACTAATCCTATCACGATGACTACTACGAGATAAAGATAAACTGTGAGAATTAGCCCATGCCTGATAATTCCGGAGATAGATCCCACATCTCAGGTAATTTACCTGGATAATTCCGGAGATCATCCCACACCGAGACATTGATACATCATCACATGAATACCACATGTGCGTCGCCTCGACTCCGATAATTCCGGAGATCAATCCCACACCGCAAGTAATTACCTGGATAATTCCGGAGATATATCTCACATCGCAAGTATTATACCTGGATAATTCCGGAGATAAATCCCACACCTCAAGTAAGTTACTTGGATAATTCCAGAGATTAAATTCCACATCTAAAGCCATACTGAGGTGCATAACCCATGTTCCCGTTCATCATATCACCACTAGTGCCTGTCCTTATTATTTTTGGGTTACTTAATTACTCAACGAATCTCCTAGAGTTGGTGTACCCTACCGGACTTAACTCAAAACTGAACAACTGAAATGCCTCAACAGGCCTCAACAAAAGAACTCAACGCCGGTATACTAGGGTCATACACATCCTCTAGAGACTTAAATTCAAATGTCCAAACCAACTTTCCACCATAAATAGCTCAACTGAATATCTTAAAATCATATGCTTAACAGAAGACAAAGTATAGACTAAAATATTTGAAGACCAATCATTCGAAAGAACATTCAAGTTTATGAAAACTCATCAGTACCAGGTGACTTATTACTGTAGTAGGTCGACTGTCCAGAGGGAAAATGTCCATGATTTTGAGAAAATAAGTTAAGTAATATAAGTTGACTTATAAGAGTCATAAGTTGACTTACCAACAATATAAGATGACTTATAAAAACATAAGTTGATTTACCAACAATATAAGATGACTTATCAAAATCATAAGTTGACTTACCAACAATATAAGATGACTTATAAAAATCACAAGTTGACTTATAAAAAACATAAGTCGACTTAAAGGAGACATAAGTCGACTTATAAGAACATAAGTCGACTTATAAAAACATAAGTCGACTTACCAGAGAGAAATTCCAGAAATCCTTAAGAAAATATTCTAAGTGTTATAAGTCGACTTAAAATACAATATAAGTCGACTTAAAGGTCATAAGTCGACTTACTAGAGAAAAATCTACGATAACTTTGAAAAATAAATTCTAAGTGTACCAGTCGACTGAAAAGGGTCTAAGTCGACTGTCCAGAACGGATTTTCAAGAAAAACTAAAGATACAGCAGCTAGGTCGTACCAGTCGACTGAATAGTAGACCAGTCGACTGTCGGCCTACAGTTTTCATAATTTAGATCTGAATACAATAATCAAAACTGAAGTTTTTCTAAAGATTCCTTGTTTATGAAAATAGTTCGTATTCAGGAAAAATGACAATTCTCAAATATTCTTCATTATGGACACATTACTCAATCATACAATATCTCAAAACTCAATTCTCATGTTTTAAATCCCTAATTCTTTCATTAGGGTTTCTCGATACTGAATTTCTTTACAACTCATAGCCAAGATCTGATTTGAAATCACAAGATCCAGATGTTCACCATCCGATCATAACCATACTCAAATCTTAACATGCTTTCTAACAATACGATTTTATAAACCAAGATCTACTAGTCATCATAGATTTCACATGCACGGTACAAACAACAACCTTTGCATCGTTCTCATGCAAAATACTCTAACTAAACAACATATCAAACAAACAACCAACAATCGTTCCCATGAATCACTTCACAAACAAAGTTCATATCATTTTGGGAAGCGGGGCGTGACAGTGTTGTTGTGTCCTTAGAGAACAGTTGGTATGTTCGCATGTCGAGGGTCGGCGGATCTATTCACGGAACATAAGGTGCATTCGCGTGTCAAGAGTCAGCAGGCCTATTCACGGGATGTACTATGTATTTCCACGCCGAGGGTCGGCAGGCCCATTCGTGGGGTACACGGCAGGGAGGTGATTCTCCAGTATTAGAGCTATGCTTACATGATGCTTGCATGATGAGGGTTGTTAGGCCTATTTGTGGAGTATTCTCGATCTTGTTTCCATCACCGTAGTAAGATTAGTTGCATGATGAGGGATTTAACCCTATAAAGTGGAGAACTATAAGGGCTTGCACCGGACCTATGTAGTATGAAATGCATAGAATCCAACAAGTATGCATTAGAGAGTCATCATACTGCATTTGTGTTTTCTTGACTTGGTTTCTTGTATATTTGTTTTCTGTTTTCCTACACTTGACACTTAGCTTAGTTCACTTTAAGTTTTATGCTTTATTTATCGTTAATTCCTATTTCTTTTGTTACTACTGTGGGAATGTGTTGGTTATGAATTTATTCTTTATGTTTCATTTAAATTGTATTTCTTTTGATGTCATTCACACCGTTATGGCTTGCCCCGTAGTTTTGGGGGTTAGGGTTATTTCTAGCCTAATATTTTACAGGTAGGTACTATTAGCTTGGGATTTAGATGCATGTGGTAGAATGATAATATGGCTTATGAAAATTGTAAAAGAATGTATTGTAAAAGAAAGAAAATGTAATTCAAGGTGTTTAATTTCTGCTGTGCTATGTAAAAAATTGATGTAATAAAAGTTGAATTTTTTTTTGTGTTTTGCTATGTTTACTATTACAGTGAGGGAGATTCTGGGAATTGTGCCACGTTTTTTTATATTTATTTATTGAAAATTCGGGGCACTACATATCGGTTCAGTAGTTTTCTCATATCTTCCATCTTATTTCACCAATCAGTATTTTCCATCTTATTTCACCAATCACTATGCAACTCAAGGTCACACCCCAGTAGGCATTAACATGGATGAGCCACCTAAGGGTGGCAATCGGTTCGATCGGGCCGGGTTGGGTCGAACCCGTGCGGGTCGAATGGTTAACTCGGGCCAGGTTCGAATTTGGTATTGTCCAGGCCCGAACTTATTTTCGGGCCTAATTCGGCCCGGGCTCGAACCTAATTTTTTAAGCCTGAAGAAAAATTGGGTCAGGTTCGGGCCTATGTCACGCCCCGCTTCCCAAAAAGGAATACGGAACACGGATACGCGACAAAAGCACAGCGAATAATTTTCATCATCCATAAACTGTTCAAGAATCTTTACAACATATCACAATATAATCAGAGTCGGAAGCTAGAAAAGAATCAACCACATGCACATATGAACCAATTACCAATAATAATACTTGAAACCATATATATATATATATATATATATATATATATATATATATATCTCAAATAGTCATGATCTGAATAAGTCAAAATCCTGGGTCATACTGCCTAAACACAAAGAATACAAGTAACAGATACAATGTTCAAAATGAGCAACAGGAAATAAATGAAGATAGCAAAAGCTCCAACCAACTAGAACTTTAGATCACAAACTCCATCGGGCAGCTGACCATCCTTATCTGCAATTAGTAAATTTGCAGGAGAAGAAAAAAGAAAACAAGTACTAGTCAATTGCAAATTACGGGCCACTTATAATGTAGGATACAAGTATATGGGAAAACTAAACAAATCTAAATAATAGCAGAAATAGACCTAGCATGGTATTGCAGAATCAACTAGTATGGTATACTAACATGTGTCAAGTATTAAAAGTCAAATAGCATGCAAACAGATATACAGATAGTATCAATTAATAGTGTCAAGTGATAATATCAGGCAGATGATAGATAATCAGATAACAAATTACCAGATAGCAGATAACAGATTCAGATTCAGATTCAGATACAGATACAGATGTCAGATTTTTATAAGGCTTGTATTAATTACTGACTAGGTAGCACTTCATGTGCCATCCTTTTATCACATGGTTGCTACATTCAAAACAGTTACGTATGTAGATTTCGTAGGGGATTATATAGGGCCGTGTACTCAGGGTTCAGACAGATATCAGATAATAGATCAGACAGATAGAACCTAGTGGTTCTCTTCTTCTCTATACCTTCGATAGGAAGTAATGTAGACAGGGTCCGATAACAGATCTAGACAGGCAGATAGAACCTAGTGGTTCTCTTCTCCTCTACACCTTCATATAAGAAGTAATGTAGACAGGGTCAGATAACAGATAACAGATAACAGATACTCAGATGGGAAACACGGGCCCCCTTCTAAGTACACATTTCTATGCTTTCCCACTACTAGATCTTTCCCATAAATTCCGGCTTGATTACTTTTATTATGGTCATCAAGCAGGCATGAATGTATATGAAATAATATCAAATTAACATGGTATAATCAGTATTAGGTTCAGGGAAACAAATAAATATGCATAGATAATTTACAATCACATGAACGAGCAAAACAGTGTATGTTCATATTCAGGACAGCAAGACAGTAAAGTACTAAAACAGTGAATCCCGTCGCTACAGAAATGCAAATCTGGATCTTTCGAAGGATCTGGAAACAAGACATCCACACGAATCCAACAAATATAATTAAGTCATGTAAAGTTTCAGAAGATCATAACTTAAAACTGATTTGAAAACAGAAAACACGTTCAGCTAGGAATCAGAAAAACAAATTCAAAGTCAAGAAAACAGCATCAAAACTCATCAAATAAATCCACAAAAAATCTGGGGTATTCCCCTATATGTCTAGAATCAAAATAAAAAGTTTCATAATATTCCAGTAAAATTAGTTCAGTCATCATAAATAAGAAAATATCAAGAAACGATACTTTGGCCAATCTGGAATTCCCAACACCGCTGTACGAAAACTGAAATATCTCGCAAGCCGTGCAACGAAATCCAAATCCGCCAAAGGGATATGAAAATAGATAAAACAAACTAACTTTCATATTTCACAAATATTTTTCATGCAGTACAAGGAAACATAGTGAAAATAAGGTTCTTTATAGAACAGCGAGCAAAATGCAACAAGTATAGATTTCATAAACGAGCATGAAACATCACACAAACTCATCAAAAAAGTTCACCAAAATTTTGGGTAATCCCTAACTAGATAAAGAAACACTGACCAATGTTTGGGATCAAAATAATATATTTAGCATAGTTCTTTAAAATGATTTGTCATCAAAATTACCGAAAAACAGAATCGGAAAAAGGTCGACACCTCTGTAGTAAAACAGTCATAACTCACTCATACGAAACCAAAATCAAGCAAGGTCAGAGGGGTTTGAAAGTAGACGAAATTATCTAAAACTCACGTTTGATACCGAAAGTAATATACTGACTTCAAGATAGACCAAAACAGCAAACAAAACAGAACAACGACAAAATACAGATTTTTCACTTAAAAACAAAATCAACATAGATTCAAGAAAATTGATCCAAACACATCCAAACATGAAACCAAGTCTACCAAGTTTCTAAAAATCATGATTTAGGATATCTAGCATGTCCACCAAATATAACACATGGGTCTCAACCAAATCACGAATTCTCACATACATGAACAAAATCAAGAACGGGTAAACCTAAGTTAATTCATTTCAAGATTTGTGTCGTGAGTCATCTATGGTTAAGTTTTCACAATAGAGACAAAACCCATCAAGGAAAACACAAACAAGAGTCGTCTCTAGACCCAACTACACTATAGGTGAACTTTTTGACTTTTATCAAACATATGAATTGGAGTACAAGTTACTTGTCTGTGAGATGACGAAAACGATGATCCAACAAACAAGAATAACGGGAATAGATTCCTGAGGCACAAGCACGATCGAACAATCACGAGCCAAGAACGAACGACGGAATAACCAAAACTCTACGTGCACCAAGAATCAAACGAACAAGAACCCAACAATGAACACGAATGAGCGAACAACGAAACCACGAACCAACTCAAGAACAGACGAACCCAGAATGGCACTCACACACCACCAAGATAACGCGTGCACGGATGAGCATGCGCACACCACCACAAGACCATTTGGCAAGAACACGAAGAGAGGGACGGCACGACAACGAACTACGACCTCAAGCACACGAACACCATGAATACCCAAGATCCAACACACGCACACCAACACACTCGCACACACCCTCAACCCCGAGAGCACAAGAAAGAGGGTGAGAGAGAGTTCGGCTGCGGGCTATTATTGCGGTCAGCGGTGGCTGGCCTGGCGGCCAAGGGGTGCGACACGATGGAAGAGGAGCCCAGGGTGGCGCACACGGGGAGACGGGGAGATGCAGGGAGGCTGCAACGTCGGGGTGTTGCTGTTGATGCTGAAGACGGAGGGAGGAGCACAGCAGATGCACGGGAAGAGGTGGAGATGCGTAATCACACTGGCTGTGCTGCAGGGTGGCGCGGCGAGGGGTCGCGAGGGGCGCGCTGGCGAGTTGCGACACAGGGTAGAGGCAACAGGGAGTCAGGGCTGGCGAAGGGATGAGAGAGCGAGAGAGGGTGCAGACGGAGGTAGACGAAGGGGATGGGTAACGCAGGGGAGATGAAGAGGCGGCTACAGGGGGGAGACGAACAGGCAGGCTTGTGGGGTTTTAATAGGTTAGTTGATTAGGGTTGTAAACGGTTTAGGGGGTATTTCGGTAACGGCTATTTGGGTTAGTTAGGTTAAACAGGTAATTGGGTTTTAATAGGGTTTGGGTAGTTTAAGTGGGTTTGGGTAGTTAGGGAAATGGGTATTGGGTATATATGAAGGGGTTTTAAAAATTCAATAGGAAAAATAAATTAACAAATAAAAATATTGTTCATAATAAAAATACAATTTGCATTACCAAATATAATTTATTTAAAATACTACAAATATAGTTAGAAGATAAAAGTGGATTTTTAATAACTAGTCGAAAATAACAGTAATAACAGTAATTCTAATAATAAGAATAATAAGAGAAATAATAACAAAATATAAGAATTGTATTACAATATAAAAATTCATATAAGATAGTCACAAATAAATTTTTGAACGAAAGCAAATTTGAATAGGAGATCCAACAATATAGTTTGACCAAAGAAATTGAAAACAAAAAAAAATAAAAAATAATAATAAAAATAATTTCCGAAAATTTTTAAAATACGAAAAATTCACAAAAATACATTTTTGAAAAAAACAGGGGTTACAACCTATGTTTTCAACTTCGTGCTCGGGCCCAGGCATATATGGGTCCGACCCAAACTCGACCCGTTGGTAGCCCTAATTCAAAGCTAGCTAAAAATTCATCGCAATCAATTTGAGATTCATCTCCAAGTAAAGTAAAATACATTTCAATCAAACTTCTCATACCTGCTAATTTGATACGAGAATCCATAACTGTAGCAATACAATACAACATAGGAGGATGACTAAAATAGTTCAAAAATTTAGTGTTTGCGGATTTAACAATATGACCAATGTAAATTTTATCAATCATTAAAGTTTGCATCATAGTAATTAGTGAAATAAAAATACCACTAGAATTAGAATTATAAAATTTTGAAAATTTCAAAGTGGCGGTTTTAAAAGATTCTAAAAATTGTAACAAAAATTTGGCACAATACCATGATTGTTCTATCATTTGAAAACTTTCCATATTTTTTGCAAGAAAAAATCATTTATACAAGCTTTATATTGAGTAACAACATTTATTAAATCAAAAGTAGAGTTCCATTAGTGTTTAACATCCTTAGTTTTCTAAAATGTACACCCTTAAGCTTACACCATTCTTTAAATTGTTGAAGCATAGCCACTTAAAGCAATAAAATGTACACAATTTCTAATGTTATGCACAAATGGTTCGGTTATTTTTAATGCATCTTGAACACAAAAAATCAAAATATGACATACATATCTAACGTGAAAATTTTCAAAACATTGAGGAGGGAAGTGTGTTTTTTATGTACTAATCGAATCATTATTTTTAGATGCATTATAAAAACTAATACAAATTTTTTATCACGAATATGAAAGATTTCACAAACTTCTAAAATACGATGTGCAATTATTAAACCACCATAGGGATATGGCAAAGCTGCAAGTGATATGTTCCTCTTTTGAATCATCCAATCACTACAATCAAATGACAAGTTATGTCCATCATTGGAATATTGTTACAACCTTCCCAACAATTGGAAGTTGATGATACTCTACAAGTTAAATCATACAAAAGTGCAATTAAACAATTTCTCATTTCGTTGTAAAGTTTAAAACAATCGGATTTGAGTGTATTTGTAGAAATCCTTCTAAAATGTGGATCTTGTACATTTTGTTAAATTCCTCTACGTTCCTACTATTGGAATAGGAAAAAGGTAACTCCTTAATAACTAGACTGGCTATTTTCCTTTGAACATTTTCGGGTTCATATGGGTGGCTATCTACATGTCCGGTCTTCGGGTGATTTTTTTTTGTGGCCGGGTTGGTTTTCTAATAGATCCTCGAGTACATTTTATATATGTCATTTAATTGTACCCGTTCTCTCACCCTTCTTCCATTTGTAACTCTTCAAACAAGTTTTACAAACCTTATGTCCTACACCCTGATTATCCTTGTCATGCCCCGCTTCCTAAAAATACGGAATATGAGCACATGACATTGGCCCAGCGAATGACTAACGTCACTCATAAGCTGTTTAATCGATCAACTTAATAATATAATCAATACAGAACAATTGTGCAGGCAATAATAATAATCTCATGAACAATAATACTTGGAATGAAGCAATATAAGATATCCAAATACAATAAACCGACGTCTGGAAACAATAATAAAATTCGGGACATAGCCCAATACAATAATAATCCATTCACAAATAGATAATAAGTCTTAATACATAAATTTCAATAAAACGATAAGCAGTTAGAAAGCATTAGAATCTTAAGAATCTTTGTTCTCCAATCCCAGCAGGCAACTCTCCTTCATTACCTGTGAATACTTCATCTAAGAAGAGGAGAAAAATTGTCCTTAGAGCAAGTCATGGACAGTAAGTAGAGAAAGCAGAGAACAATATAATAACGGTATAACAATGAATTAATGGATCAATAAGAATCCATAACATGACACGATAATCAATAATCAATATCAAGGTAATCAATGCAATGGCTAACATTTTTCAATGATCAATAACAATAACACTTAGCCAATATTCGATATCAATAGGAACAATAATGTACAATATACAATGTCGGTGATGTGTCAATTCTTAAGTCCATTAATCATCTTAATCCTAACTAATGCATGTACTACTGTATCCCATATGTTCCATACCACAAGTTCGATGCATACAATCAATTTCATTGAGACTCTAGTGATGATTTCTATAGATCATGTGTCGGTACGGTAATCACTGATACTATAAAATATTGTTGCACAATTCATTATAATGATACACTGATTCACGAGTTCACGAGTTTACGGGTTCATGGGTTCATGAGTTCACGTATTCATGACACGAAAGATTGGGGTGTCGTAGTCAGTGCTCCACAATCAATCGATAAATACTGGCCTAAACAGTCACTATATTATTCACTACTCAAGTCAATCCCATAAACTCGGACTTATTGATTATTTTATTAATGCAACAATATAATATGCAATTAAAAGACATGAGATAAAAAATCATATCAATAGGGAAACAATAGGAGGGTATCATGAAATAGGACAGTTAGAATAATGACGACAACTCATTAGGATCATGCAATACAATGTACACACTTCGATTCATGCAATACAATGATATAAGATTAATTAAACAATAAAAACTAGAATATAAAATTCTGGACAACAAGAGTAGTCTGTACAAAAATGCAGTTTCCCGCTGTTTCAGAACTCAAAAACTAAATCCGTTAGAAATTCTAGGAACTAGATTTCCACACGGCTCCAATGCATATTTAAAGTTCAAAATCCGACAACAGTAGCTAGGTCAATCACATTGTTCTTTATAGATTTTATGTTCATGCAGAATCTCGATATCATGTTATTTTAATTTTAGAAACAGTAAAAACTCAATATTAAATTCATTAAAAATATTTTCTAGACTCCCAAACATGTTAAGCAGCAATCTGGAAATTTTTAGAGTAAAATTTTAACATTTGATCAGCCTTTTCACTATTTAAGCATGAAAGATATAAGAATCTGAAAATCTAAAAGTAAAAACACAGCAGTAGTAAAACAGCCATAACTTTTCTACACAACTCGGAATTAAAAAATTCAAGATGTTCTGGAAATTAGAAAGATAAGGCTACGATTCATATTAAGAAAGTAATTCATTTTAAGATCATTTACTGGTTTAAAAAAAGCAGTCAACATACAGGTCAGCAAGCAACATACAGGTTTTCGGTAGTTTTCATGAAATAGTTAATTAACATGATGGGTGTCAATTCTATATTCAATAAATTATGTAATCAACATGATTAGTGTCAAAACATGATAAATAAAATTAGAACACATACATACACTAATTTATCATCAATCAACCATCAATCGATCAAACAACATACAACCTAGCAATTGTCTCTACAATAATTAATCATGTCATGATTATACAGTTAACCCAATTCTCAATTCTACATGAATGCATGAAAGATTCAATCTTTAGGGTCAAAAGTGGTACGATATCAAGAATATTGGGGTTAGCTTGTGTAAACCCTCAATAGACCCAACGAAGATAATCAATACATCGATATGATAACGAATAAGATCTACTTGCAAGAATTTCAACAAAACTTGAATTTGATACAATTAACAATTCAAGAGGACGGTGACTTGCCTTATAAAAGGTGAAAACAAATACCAAGAATAACGGGATAAGGATCCCGAAGCAACGAACCCACGAACACACGAACCAACACAATTTTAGCACGTGCACAATATGCGCACAAAAGAAAACCCAAACAGTAACAAAGAGACAGCTCGGCAGCAGAGCAAGAGGGAGGGCACAATGGTCGGCGATGGCATCACCGACGAGGAGCGATGGCGGGGTCGTCAACGGAGCAAGGGGGCGCGCTGTCGACGGAACAAGGGGAAATAGCTACGGGGATGGGGTTTGGTCGCTATTAATGTCGACAAGAGCGGAAGCGGAGAAAAGGGGAGATCAGGGGCTACTAGGGGCACGTCTGGGGTTAGGACGGCGCTCAGGGCGTTGAAGGGAGGGCTATGGGATTACCGGAGGTGGAGGGTGGCCGGAGCTTGGCCAGGGAAGGCCGAGGGTCGAAGCACAGTAATGGGTTCTGGAGGTTTGGGCGGGAAACTTGGGGAAAGAGAGAACGGGAGGAAAGAGGAGAGAGAATAAGCGGCTAGGGTTTCAATGGTGTGCAATTTTTAGGGTTTGTAGTAGAGTTTTATTTATAGGGTACAATTAGGGTATTGGGTTGGTAATTTAGGGTCCAATAAAAACGGTTTTGGGTCAAGAACAAATGGAATTGGGTTGTAGGGCTAAATAATAGATGGGTTTGAAGACAATAGGGTTCAATTAAAATAACCATAATCCAATAAAATAAGATCCACAAGATATATAGCTCAACAAAAGAGAAAATAGTCCATGAACAAAAACTTAAATCCAGTTAGATAGATAAATAATACAAATAAGAAGAATATTAATTGGTCTTGAAAATAAATTGGAATTCGCCAAGAAAATCAGATCGAGTATAATAATAAAATAATTCAACTGATGAATTTAAAATAGATAATCAAGAAATAACAATTAATTATAATAATAATAATAATAATAATAATAATAATAATAATAATAATAATAATAATAATAATAATAATAATAATAATAATAATAATAGGATCTTATAACAAAATAGTATTCAAGTTTAACAATTTTATTAAAATAATCCGATAATAATAATATATTTGTTTTTGGACTCAAATATAAATATCCGATCAATAAGATATAGAAAATAAGATCAAAATACATCATTATTCGAAATAAATAAAATTTTCGATTAGAAATCACTTTAATGAAATATCCGAAAGAATTTGGCACAAAATAAATTTACAAAAATCAATTTAAAGAAAATACACGGAAAATACTTATTAGCGGAAATGGGGGTTACAATCCTCTTTGGGGATATAGTCATAATATTTGTGGCAATCACTAGTTTTTCCACTAGTTTTCTACAACTTGTGGGTTCGGTTTATCGTGTTTGTGTGTCAACATTATGCATTTATTCTTCTATGTCGTATGGAGGGACATCGTGAGATCCTACCATAGGATTCGGTATAAATTTGCGCTCTACATGTGGGACTATTGGAGGCCGACGAGAAGAACCGGTGGAATCTTGTCCACTTTGGCTATGTCCGCTACCTCGTGATTTAGACATGGTAACAGTGTATGCGAAAAATAAATAATTTCTAGTATTTTAATAGTGTATGTGAAAAAATAAAAAACAATCTAAGAGAGAGATGTATAAAAAAAATCTAAAAAATAATAGGAGGGTTGAGAGAGAAATCCGAGGAAAACCAACGAAAAAATATGATATAAAAAATTAGAACTACAACAAAAAATAAAGATTTGAGAAGGTTGTGAATTTTGATACCGTTCTCCGGGAATAATCGTATGTATAAAATGAACGAGAAAATAACAGTAGAAGTAGACATGGTCAATTGAGAAGTGTAGTAGTAGTAGTAGAAAATAGAGAAAGGGCTTCTTCGTTGAGAGAGTTTGTAGTCGAGAGCGTTGTTGAATCGCAACGAATTCAATACGATCAAAATTGTAAATTTTTTGTTGCTTGCTCTTTGATGAATCTTTAAATTGAGGAGTAGTAGAGAGAGTAAAAGAGTAAGATGTAGAATTTTTTTAATTGAAATTAAGGTTTTTTATAGGGACCCCCCCTCCCCTCGCGAAAAAAACCAAAACAGAGAGCCAAAGGCTCTCTGTCTTGTGCTAGAAGAAAGGAGCCGTTCAACCCGCAAGTCAACCATTTGACCCATGCAGATCTAACTGGTCCTAACCCGCGTGTCAAACGGGAAGGTTGCGGGCAGTTTTGATCGGGTTCGTGGGTCGGGTCGAGCGGGTTAGATTCATTAATTTGGCGACTCAGGTCGACCTGTTCCGCTAAACGGGTTCGACCCGGACCCGACCCGGTTGCTTGCAGGCTGGGTTAGAGTGGGCGGGTCGCGGGTTAACCCGAATGGGTTGCCATCCCTAGAGCCATCTTCTAGATGAACTCCACCTACCGCGAGGCACTCTCCACCTTTCGACGGTATTCAAACGTCGTGGTCTCACTTCGATGATTCTATTAGTGGTAGACAAGATGACGATTTAGGAATAACGAGCATAGAAATACTGGCACATGATTTCCGATTCCCACAAAGCTTATAGAGATTGTGCTGGCCTGGTCTAACACCCCTCTTCCTGAACATCACCTTACGGCGACCTTCCCCAACAAACATAATTCCATCTCGAGATGTGTACCTACAACTGCGTGCTTTCAGCATTCTCAAGAATATCAGATTCCGTTCCATTTCCATCTAGCATCTCCAACTCAACTGTTCACTCACCAACTACACCACAAACATCACAAGTACCCGTTCTGACACAACGACCCGTAGTTGACTTGTAGTAAACTTCTCCATCTCTGAGCAAAGGTGAGTAGAACTACCCGAATCAAGAAACCAACTAGAATCCACATCTAAAGAATTTGAAATAAGAAGACAATCAAAATTTTCACTTGATTAATAAGCACTAGCAATATTGACGCTCTTCTGATTCAGTAACTTGCGACAATCCTTCTTGTAATGCCCAACCTTCTTGCAATATCGATAATGGATCACACCTTTATCCGCACTTTAATTTTCAGTTAAGGATCTTCCACTACTAATCCACTTATGGAGGTAGAAGATGATTTCTGAGTCTCCTTCCTAAGTTGATCTTCCTTCAAGTCCTTGATCACCTCAGCCACTGAAAGATTCTCCTTGGCATACTTTCCATGTAGCATGGTAGTTATCAAATGCTTGTATAAATATGACAGTGAATATATCAAGTTGAAAACTGTATCCTTTTCACTTAGATCATCTACGTTTATCGCCCTCAGCCCAAATAATACCTGATTGAACCCCGTAAGATGATCTTAAAGAACAATGTAACCCCTATTGCTTATTATTTGTATTTTTAATTATATTTAATAAAATCCTTGATTTATTTATTTTATTTTTGGTTGTATTTTGTAGAATCCCGTATTTTCAAATATTATTTTAAATATTTGAAAATGAATTAACATGATTTTCTGGAGATTTAATAAATATTTTCTAAAGATCTATCTTTTTACACGTGCGAAACACGTGCAAATAATTTTGGTATAAATATACAATTTTATATTTTTAATAAGTTCTCCTAATTATAATGGAGTATGTCCTAAATTTTGAGATTTTTCTGAGTAGAGAAACTATTTTTATAAATACCTCGAAAGGGAGGGGCTTTTATGTAAAAGTCGTTTGGATCTGAAATAAATTATGAAAATTCATTTTTACTGATATTTTGGTTCTCCATAATTATCATTTGAATTTAAATATATTTATATTTTATTTAGAATCGATTTGGGGAAGATTTAGTCAAAAAGGGTGTTTTTGCAAATATGGAATTCATGTAGAATCTTGTGTAAATATTTTCTGGAAAGTAAAAGTCAAATATTTTGATTTGGAAAATATAATATGTATTATTAGATATTATTTCTGATTTTTCTGGATTTTTATGAATATTTTATGATGTATTTGCAAATATTACAAAAGGGAGGGCTTTTGTGCAAAATCGCCACCCTGAGTTGTAAATCCGGATTTTTCTTATTTACTGGGTTGTGCTGGATTGCTGGAAAACTCAGTGATAAGAAGATTTGATTTGGTTTTGATTTAGTTAACCTATTTTAACTAAGAAAAGGTTATATATGTAAAGTAATATCTTGGAAGGACTATTTTGCAAATGCGTTTCTAAAACCCTAAATCATTATTTCCGGCCTATATAATTGGGTGTGCAGCCGTCATTCACTGTAAAACATTATATTTTGTGATTTTTGAGGACCAAGAGGAGGATTTTGGATCTCGCAAAAAGGGAGACTTTCTTGTCGGATCTCTTCATTTCTAAGGTGAGTGATATGAACTTTGTTTTGTGGTTTGATTTATGTGAACGATTGTTTTGTTGTTTGTTTGACATGTTTGTTTATTTAGTGTATTTTGTATGAGAACGATGCAATGGTCGTTGTTGTATTATGTATGTGAAATCTATGAACGTTTAGTAGATCTTGATTGAAGAATTCTTTATTGCCTGAAAACATGTTTAAGATTTGAGTATGGTTATGATAATAAGGGATCGGATGGATGAACATCTGGATCTCGTGAATACAAATCAGATTTGGTCTTGATTTGTGGAAGATAATGAGTATTAAGAAATCCTAATGGAAGAATTAGGAGTTAAGAACATGAGGATTAAGTTTGAGATATTGGATGATTTGAGTAATGTATCCATAAAGAGGATTATTTGAGATTGCCGTTTTTATCTGAATACAGATTATTTTAGTAAACAATGATTGCTTTTGGAAAACCCTAATTTTGATTATCATGTATAACCAAAACTATGCAGTCTGTAGGCCGACAGTCGACTGGCATGACCTTTCAGTCGACTGGTACGACCCGGCTGCTATGATATTTAGTTTCCTTGAAAATCCGTTCTGGACAGTCGACTTAGACCATTTTCAGTCAACTGGCACACTTAGAATATTTTCTTAAAGATTTCTGGAGTTTCTCTCTGGTAAGTCGACTTATGACTTTTTTAAGTCGACTTATATTCTGTGGTAAGTCGACTTATGATTTTTATAAGTCAACTTATATTCTATCGTAAGTCAACTTATGATTTTACTAGTCAACTTATAATACTTAACTTATTTTCTTAAAATTATTGGATTTCCCTCTGGATAGTCGACTGGTGAGTTTTGCAGTCGACTGTAGACACTTAGACTTACTTCTTAAAGATGTTAGTTTTCACTCTGGACAGTCGACTGATAACCGGGTATCTGATATGTGCTATTGAGAGTCGGGTATATTCTGCGGTGTTGAGAGTCATTGATCTCCGGAGTTGGGTATACTCTGCGGTGTTGAGAATCACTGATAGTGATTGATAACCGGGTATCCGATCTGCGGTGTTGAGAGTGACTGATAACCGGGTATCCGATCTGTGGTATTGAGAGTCGGGTATATTCTGCGGTGTTGAGAGTCATTGATCTCCGGGATTGGGTATACTCTGCGGTGTTGAGAATCACTGATAGTGATTGATAACCAGGTATCCGATCTGCAGTGGTGAGAGTGACTGATAACCGGATATCCGATCTGTGGTATTGACAGTCGGGTATATTCTGCGGTGTTGAGAGTCATTGATCTCCGGGGTTGGGTATACTCTGCGGTGTTGAGAATCACTAATAGTGATTGATAACCGGGTATCCGATTTGCGGTGCTGAGAGTGACTGATAACCAGGTATCCGATCTGTGGTATTGAGAGTCGGGTATATTCTGCGGTATTGAGAGTCATTGATCTCTAGGGTTGGGTATACTCTGTGGTGTTGAGAATCACTGATAGTGATTGATAACCGGGTATCCGATCTACGGTGTTGAGAGTGACTGATAACTGGGTATCCGATCTGTGGTATTGAGAGTCGGGTATATTCTGCGGTGTTGAGAGTCACTGATAGTGATTGATAACCGGGTATCCGATCTGCGGTGTTGAATAGTTTGACCTATAACTACTTGTACCTTTTCTTCTATTGAACCCTATTACGTGAAGACGTTAAGGGCTTGCACCGAACCTATGAACTATGGAATGCATAGACTTCGACAAGTACGCATTAGAGAGGCTGCATATAGAGATTTTGTTTTCTTGACTTGATTTTATGCATGTGTTTTCCTGTTTTCTGCTTCTACCACTTAGTTAAGCTACACTTGATGTTTTCCTGTTTTCTTGTCATTCCTTACTTCACAATACCTGTTTAATATATGTTCCTCTCGTTCAGCACATGTTATTTAAGAATCCATGCTTATTGGTTATTTATGTTGTTTGTTGGTTTATGTCACTCACACCATTTATGGCTGACCCCTTTAGTTTTGGGGGTTAGGGATCATCTCTAGCCTCATGTGTTGCAGGTTGTTGCTTAGAGTTTGGGGGTTTGGATGCTTGAGTTAGCTTTGGAGATTATAAGTGATGTAATAGAGCCTTGTGTAAACTTTGTAAAAAGAAGTGTTGTAAAAAGAAAGTTGTAATTCAAGGTGTTTTGTATTTCCGCTGTGTTGTAAAGATTGATGTAATAAAAGTTTGGAATAAAATTATTTGTGTTTTTGGGCTATGTGTACTATTACATTGAAGTTGATGCTAGGATTGTGCCACGTATTTTCTAAGATATCATATTAGAAATTCGGGGCGCTACATATTTATTTTCATTTCTTTGTTTGGTGTGTTGTGTTCATCTTTCTTGTGATTCATTCTCTGTTTGAATCAGCTTTTTATTCTCTTTATTGATCTATAATTTGTTCTTGATCTCGTCTATTGTTTAAACCTATTTCATGGCTTAATTGTCTCTAATTGGATTCTTTTCTCCCTATTGGATACTACCCAGTTCACCCAAATCCATATTGTCCCTATATAAACACCCTAATTGAACCCTAACCCTAATTACCAAACCCTAATCCTATTCTCTCTCCCTCTATAGCCGTCACCCTCATCTCTCCCGATCTCCCCCCTCTTGACCCTGACTCCTTGCTGTCGTCGACTTACTCCGACGCCGGCAGACACCCCCGACCACCGCAACACCCCTCTCCTCCTTCCCTCATCCGCTGCGTCAACCCGTGCTTCCCTGTCCTTGCTGTAGTGCCGTGAATGCCGTTCACCGCTGGGCAGTGCCACTCCTCGCACGGTCTTCGCCGTCAATGCCCCAGGCTGTTGACACCGCTTTTGCTGTTCGGTTGTTGCTGTCTTTTTGTGTGTGTACGTACGCCGTGTGCACGTGATTCCAGTGGTGTGATTCTCGTTCTCATCTTTCATTAGTTTTGTTCGTTGTTCGGGATTCGTTCCCTGTTATTCTGTTCTTCATTTCTGTCGTCTTCATAACAGGCAAGTAGCTTGTATGTGTTCTTTTTATCATATAAGTTAATACTGTAAGTAATCTAGTATGAAAATATTTGTACTCTCATGATGATCCTATTTTGTTAGGTTAACCATTGACATTATCTCTTGATCATGAGTAGTTACAATAATTGACACCCGTTGCATGAAAACAATTACATTAGTGGACATCTTGACTATATGTTGTTTGTGACACACCATATGTTGTAGATGAGTATTGCATAGATGTTGTTAGATGTATTATCTCATTATAGACAATCTATACACATACCATGCTAATTTGAGTAACCCACATATCCCATGCTTTGTATGACAACTTAGATAGGACCGTTTGTAATTAAGTTGTTTGATAAAATGCTTAAAAGAACTTTTGTTCATTGTTGTCCTATTTTGTACAGTAATTTCGACCCTGTTAATATCAGTAAAATAAATAAGTTTGTGAATGTGGATTGTAGCCTTTGTTTTATAGTTTTTAGAACTTTCAACGGATCTGAATTCCAGTTTTTGATGCGTGACTTATTGCCATTTTACTGCAGTCATATCGTATATTCCAGATTCTGAACTATATGTATTCTATATGGAATTTTATTTTAAAACTGATATTAAAAGTAGAATTTGAACTCTATATTTTTCTGAGTATGTTTATATATGACTGGGAGCAATCCTTAATTTTTATGGAATTAATTAATGACTTTTGTATCTCATTTCATACTTATGAAACCAATCGATATGTTTTCAAACTGCATGCTGTTCAGTATAGAACTATATTTTTCAACCTGATTCTATTCGTTTTTGATGAAAACTTTGTAAATATGAACTGTATCCTTATTTATCATTTTCTCACCCTTTTGACGGATCTGAATTTCGAATTATATTTTATGAATTATCTCTGTTTTGGTACTGCTGTTTCTGAACTTTCAGAATCAAGATTTTGTTGCATTACTCTGTTTTCCCAATTTTGTTGACCATACTATCTGTAATATAAATTCATGATGTTTTAATGTTTTGAAACTAGATATGTTAGGAAATCTTTCAGATTTTTTCTCAGATTTAATTATGATGGTTTTAAACTCTTTTCATGCTTATAAACAAGATCTTGCATTTTCTGGCTGAACACAATTTCTGTATTAAATGCTATTTTCAACCCTGTTTCTGTGGCTGATATGTGACTTATATATGTGTGCTGGAATCGGAAGAGTGTCTAGTTTCTGTATTTTCTGACGGATCTGGATTTGCTATTCTGTAGAAATGAGAATCTCAGATTTGGTACAGTAGTGTCTTGCTGTCCAGAATTGAAAAATGTCGTTGTTTTGACTATTATGAGTTATTTTTATCAACCGTTGCAATCACTATTTCATCTTAGACTTATTTCATGTTCTTTCCGTGTCTTTATCCTGTTTGTATTCGTTCACACATGTTTAGTAATAATAAAAGAAATCAAGCCGGGGTTTTTATGGGAAAAGATCAAGTAGTGGACGATGTAGAAATGCATATTCAGAAGGGACTCATTTTCCCACTGTTTACTGTGGTACCTACTGTTTATCTCTGGATGCATGAGGGCATGATCCGTGAAACTGTTTGTTATTACTGTTACTGTTACTGTTTGTCTGAATATATTGCCCTATAGAAGTTCCACTACAAAATCTTAAAACGAAACTGTCTGTTGTAGCAACCATGTGGTAAAATCTGGGATGCATGAAGTGCTACCTAGTTAGTAATGAATATTAGACATAAGAATAACTGTTTACACTATCACATCTTGTTACGGTTACTGTGGACTAAACTGTTACTATTGACTATTGCTACCGTTGGCACACTGTTACTGTTGATCCGTACTGTTACTGTTATGCTTCTCCAGTTATCACTATACTGCTTACTGTCATCTGTAGACTGTTATATTTGCTACCCTCTCCATGTTAGTATTACCTGTCTAGTTCAGTTTTTCCCTTCATTTTCCTACTTGTACTGCATGCGGCCCGAACTTGCATCTAACGGGCATTATGTATTCCTATTTTCCTATTTACCTTGTAATTGCTATATGAGCAGGTTTTCTTGATAATTGCCTACTGGAGTTGGTGAGCAAAAGTTTGGAGCTGCGCAATTGGAATAATTTGCTTAAATGTTTTGATGAACTATTTTATTTCATGAACTATATTGAGACTTGTATTTGGGCTTCTTGTTCCAAGATTACTGTTTTGTTTCGGATCTAGTATTTGTTGGAACATTTATTATTGATGCAATAAATACTGTTCAGTTATGATTGTTTTTGCATACCTGGTTTGAGTATACTGTTATATTTACTGTTATGATGAGTCAAGAAGATCTGTACAACTTATGGATGGTGAAAACTATCTGCTGGGCTTAGTCACGTACCGTATTCCGTATTCCTTTTGGGAAGCGGGGCATGAAAAACAATATCTCATTCATTGAGAAACGAAACAATTTTCTCTTCTAGTATATCTGATCCAACAACGATGAGCCCTCAAACTCGCCATGTTTTTCTTTTCAAGGAAGTTGCACTTGACCATGTCAACCAGTGACAATGAGATTAAACTTAGGGTTCTTAAACAAATCTCACCCCACTCCTTTTTCTTCATACCTAACGACTTTCATGTATATCCATCTAGGGCTAGATGCAGATGTTCTTGAACAGTACATCATACATGTCCACATTTCAGAGATGAAGTTTATCTTACCGTCGAACTACTTGATCTTCACGTAGCTGTGACATGTCTTCTTCCCCAAGGGACTCGTCAACCGCAGCTCTGATACCAGTTATTAGGGAATTGTGGCGCAACAAGTTGTTGACCAAGGTAGCGAGGAACACAAACAGATCTGATGAACAACCAAGTAAGTAGATTACACCAATCATACAGATTTGTCCTGATTTGGGAAAACCCTAATCCGGAGGGAAATATAGGGTGATATTGTTCAATTAGAGAAGATTACAGGAGTTACAAACTCACTCACGAAGAACTATCTCTCAAGTCTCATTTACAGTGGAGAAATCTCAATAACGTACTGTAACCCCTGTTTTCAGTTATTGTATTTTTTCCTGGTATTATTATTTATCATTTTCTTCATCGTCTCTTCTGAACCCTTGCAATTTGATTATTTAATATATAATTTATTATTTGCTTTCAACTCAATTTTTTGTCTCTCAATATTTTTAATTTTCCTGCTGAAAATTTTGTTGTTCATCCTATTCAAATTTTGCATATTGATATCCCCAATTTAATCTTAATATAAATCCTAATTTATCTATTTATTCTTTTCCCTTATTGGTTTTAAACCCAAACCCTATAACCATTTCTTATTGGATCCAAAACCCGTTAACCCGTTAACCCGCTACCCAATAACCCATTACCCTCTAATACTTTATATATACCGATCATTAACTCCTAACCCTAATAATCACAAACCCTAATTGCCCTCTAATAACTACAACCATCATCCCTTACCTCCCTCCTCTGTTTACTTACGAACCCAACACCGCCTTCATCATCCTCCGCCACCGTCCTCACTACCGACCATCCCACCGCCCTATCATCCCCTCCATCACACCCACCTCTGCATCGCCGTCCAGTCTCCCGCCATTACTGCCGAAGCCATTCCGAAGCACATCCACCCCCCACATCCTCGCGCCTTCAGTAACCGATCACCCTCTCCTTGTCTCCGCCCTGCCCTGTCGCTAGCTTGCCACCCAACGACCGTCAACCCACCATCTCCTCTGTTTCATCACCTCCGATCGCAACCCATCTCCACCCTCGACTGCACTGCCACAGTCCACCACCGCCGAGCGCCGCATACAACCGCTGTCGAAGTCGAAATCCCTGACGTGGCTTTTGATTCGCTGTTTGCTGATTGGTCGAATTTTGGTGTTTGCTGTGTTGAGGAAGTTGCTATTTGCTGTTTGGGTGATTCGGTGCTACCATTGCTGATCTTGCTAGTTGCTATTGTGATTGAGCTGCTGTTTGCTATTGTAGTTCTTGCTGGGTGTTTCTTTGCAAGGGTTTGCACGTGCTTTTGTGAGTACGTGTGTTGTACGTGAGTTGCATGTGTCGTCATTTGGATCCTAATCCCATTGTTCTATTATACTCCGATTAACCGTCCATAAGGCAAGTCCTCTTGAACCAAATTTTTATTTGTGTTCAAGAATTCTTTTGATTCGTGCAAGTAGTTCATAATCCATATTCATATCTGTATTTGTTTTTGTTCAAGAGTTTTTCACAGATTCATCGGCAAAACCAAGTGATAAATCTCTTTTCGTGTCATAATCTTTGACTCAAACTATCACGCCCCGCTTCCCAAAAAGAGAATACGGAATACGGATAGGTGACTAAGCCCAGGTGAATGATTTTCATCATCCATAAGCTGTCAGGATCTTTACAACATTTTACAAGAACAATTAGAGTTGGAAGCAAGAAAAGTGAACCACGCATGCATATATTAATCAAAATACCAACAGGAATACTTGAAACAAAATATATTAATCTCAAATAAACCAGATCTGAACAAGTCAACAATCCTGGCTCACACTGCCTAAATACAAATAAATCCAAGTATCAAATACAATTGTTCAAATAGCAACAGGAACTAATAATAATAGGAAAACTCCAGCACTAATATCTCATATCACCAACTCCATCTGGCAGCTGATCACCCTGGTCTGCAATTAATAAATTGCAGGAAGAAGGAAAAGAAACAAATGTCCTATCAATGCAAGTTACGGGCCGCTTGTAGTGTAGGATACAAGTACATGGGAAAGAATAAACTACATAGCATAGAATAGGCATGATAATGAATTAGAACAACCAGCGAGAATCATGAACCGAATCAAGTAATGTAATGTGCTGACAGGGTACAGGTAACATGTATCAAGTGTCATGCGAGCAGGTAAACAGGTATACAGATGAACAGGTAAACATGTAATCAGGTATACAGGTTAACAGGTGTCAAGTACCATGTACAGGTATCATGTAACAGGTATCATGTACGTCAAGTCTTGTATTTATTACTATCTAGGTAGCACTTCATGCATCCGTCTTTTTACCACATGGTTCCTGCATGCAATCAAGTTACGTTTAGGCCTAGTGGTGGGTTTCTATAGGGCCGCGTACTTAAGCATCATGTAATAGGTAACAGGTAACCAGGCATAACAGGCACAAATCACGTAGTCGTGAATTCGCGACAGCAAGAACATGCATGAATCATGTAATCATGAAATATGGCAACAGATAGTAATAACAGGCATGAATCATGTAATCATGAAACATGGCAACAGTTAGTAATAACAGTCATGAATCATGTAATCATGAAATATGACAACATATAATAATAACAGACATGAATCATGTAGTCGTGAGTTCATGGCATAATATAATAATAATATGCATGAATCATGTAGTCGTGAGTTCATGGCAACAGGTAATGCGATCATGGGCCCCCTTCTGTGTACAAATACCTATATTGTCAACTACTAAGGTTTTGCCCTTAACCCCGGCTTGATTATTTGTTATTATTAAACAGGCATGTACGTGTATAAACAGAGCAAAAATAGCATGGTATAAACAGGTAATGGGTACATGATGAAGAATAAACATGTAAAGGTGAAAGATAACTCATAAAAGAATAGAACAATGAAAATTCTAGTTCTGGATAGCAAGAGAGTACTACACTAAATCCGGAATTCCTGTTGCTACAAAAATGCAAATCTGGATCCGTCAAAGAATCTGGAAAATAGACTCCCGGCCGAATCTAGCAAATATATATAAGTCATATGGTAATTCACAACAACAAGTCTTAAAATAGATTCAAATCCAGAAAACACGTTCAGCTAGAAATCAGAAGATTGTATTCAAAGTCAGGAAAACAACATGAAAACTCATTAATTAAATCCACGAAAAATCTGGGCTATTTCCCTATATGTGCCGCATCGGAATATAAAGCTTCATAATTTTCAATATAATTAGTTTAGTCGACAAAAATCAGAAAACATCAAGATAAACTAGTTTTGTAAATCTGGAATTTTAAACACTGCAGTACGTAAACAGCAATATCTCACAAAATACAAATCGAAATCCAGATTCGTCAAAAGGGTGATGAACTAGTTACAATAGGCTTACCTTCATATTCAGAAAGATTTTCAAACAGCAAGTAGAATTAGGTCGAAATTATGTATCTTTACTGAACAGTATGAAAATTTTGCATGTATAGTAATTGTTTGGAAACATAAAACGGTTTGTAGAACTCATCAAATAAATCCAACAAAATTTAGGGTTAATCCCAATCTGGTCTAGTTATATTGTACAAAATATTGGATCAAAATAATACCTTTAACATCACGATAAAAATAGATTACTCTTCAGAATTCATAGAAAATAAAATCTAGAAATCTCTCTACACCTCTGTAGTAAAATAGACATAACTCACAACTCATAAAACGAAACTGAGATCCGTCAGAAGGGTTGGAAAATAGACAGATTTCTCTACAGTTCATATTCACAAATATTTTTAATATACTGACCTTAATAGGGTCTAAAATAGTGAATGAAAACGGGGTAATAGAAAATACAGAATTGTCCCTCATACACAAATCAACATAGATTGTACGAAATTCATCCAAATCAACCCAAATATGAAATATAGTGTACTAGATGTCCAACCAACATGGTATAGGGTATTTAACACATTTACAACAAGTATACTACAAATCACATAACCAAGCACACGATACCATGAGAATAACATGCACGTATACATCAAGAAGTGGTCATCCCTAGTTGTTTTATGTCATGTATGTCGTGAGACAACTATGGTCGAATGAACACAATAGAGACAATATATAGCAGAGGATTCACACACAAATTGTCTCTAGAACCCAACTACACTACAGGCGGTATTTAGTACTTGTATTACACAAAGAAAAGATTACTAGTTACTTGCCTTAAAGACGAAGACGGAAACGACACAAAAGCAAGAATAACCGGAACATATTCCGGGCAAAGAACTCAACGAATGAACTCCGAACGGAACACGAACTATGACGGGAACCACGAACACAACCAATAAAGCACGCGCACAGGCTATACTCGGGCACACCAACAAAATCGAATGGCAAGAGGATCGACGCACGACCAATGGCACGACGATGTGGCTATCGCTATTGCTGTGGGCTGCTGCTGATAGAGAAGAATAGCTACGACGCTGTTCCTACTGGCTGAGCGACGGGGAGACACGTCCAGGAGTCGACGACTGGTGTTGCGGCAGCTTCAGTTGGAGAACGATAACAACGAGCTGTCGTTGCGATGGAAGGAGGTGAGAACGGAAGAGCGCCAGGGAGAGATGGTAGGGATGACGGGGATGAGGGCAAAGAGGGATAATAAGCGAGATGGAGGTGCAGGGCTTGGAGGTCAGGGGTGCACGAGCTTTGGGATTATGGTTAAGGCGGCTAGGGTGTGGGGTAAAGGGAAGAGGAACAGTCAGGTAAATATATAGGGTGCATGGGTTTTAGGGTTAGGCTGGAGTGGGTTTTGGGTCTAGGGTGTAGGAAAAATGGGTATGGGGTTTAGTTTGGTGTAGTTGATTGGGGTATGGGTAATTTAGGCTGGGTTGGGTAGTTAGGTAGTTTAGGGTATTAGGTAGTTTAGGTTATAGAATAGGGTAATTAGTAATTGGTATAGGATTAAAGATTGGGTTTTGGTTTTCAATGGGTATATGAAATAGGATAAATCCACAAGGAACTAAGGTGATACAAAAATAAGGCGGTACAAGAAATAAACAAATAAAATAGGTAGGAAAAAATTTAGAATAAAGAGGATAAAAAATAATAGTTCGATCCAATAGAGACGAGACAAATGAGACAATTGAATCAAGGAGATAAAATAAAAGAGACAAAATCAAGTAGACGAATATATTGAAAATAAAGATCCAATCTACGGTCCAAAAGAGATACAAAGAGAATATAAATACCCCCCAAAAAAAAAATACATCCAGAAATACACAAAATGGGAAACTGGGGTTACAAATCCTACCCACCTAAAAAGAAGAATTTCGTCTTCGAAATTCAAACAAGAAGATACATAGGGTAACCTCGAAAAGAAAAGAAAGAACAAAAAAGAAACTACTCAAACAGATGAAAACTTCTACTGAATCTCCTCCTTCAGCTCCCAAGTCGACTACCAGGCGAGTGAGGATTCCAAGAAACACGAACCAACTTGATGACCTTGTTCTTAAGCACTTTCTCCTGTCGATTCACAATAGCAACAGGCGGAATCTCACAATTCAAATTCGGCCGCACGGTCAACTCAGAATAGTCGATCACGTGGCTCTCATCTCGAATATATCTCCTGAGTTGTGAGACATGGAAAACATCGTGCACTCCTGATAAAGCTGGCGGCAATGCAAGACGATAGGTCACCTTGCTTACTCGCTCCACAATATCAAACGGTCTAATAAACCTAGGGCTGAGCTTGCCCCCACCACCAAACCGAATGACACTGCACCAAGGTGATACCTTTAGAAAAACATGGTCACCAACCTCAAACTCCAAAGCTCTCCGATGGACATCGGCCAATTACCTCTGCCTATCCTGAGCTGTATGCAAGTGCTTCCTGATCTGAACCGCCGCATCAACTATCCTGGTGATCAACTCCGGACCCAACAAATTTCTCTCACAAATATTATCCCAGCACACTGGTGATCTGCACTATAAAGTGCCTCGAACGGTGCAGCTTTAATACTGACTTGAAAGCTGTTATTGTATGAGAACTCTACGAGATGCAAATGGTCCTCCCATGATCCACCGAACTGCAGCATACATGATCGCAACATGTCCTCAAGAATCTTGATTGTCCTCTCTGACTGTCCATCAGTATGGGGATGAAAAGCTGTACTGTACTTTAATTTACTCCTCAAACTGCTCTGAAGACTCTCCAAAAACTGAGATCTGAATCTCGTATCCCTATCGGATACAATACTGACTGGAACCCTATGAAGTTTGACAATCTCTTGCATGTACTTTTCAGCTAGGCTCTCAGTAGACTGCCCGACACGGAAGGGAATGAAGTGAGCACTCTTCGTCAAACGGTCGACAATCACCCAAAGGCATTATGACCCTCAGGACTCCTCGGCAAAGCGGTCACAAAATCCATAGTGATATGTTTCCATTTCCACTCCGGAATAGGAAGCGGTTGAAGAAGTCCGGCGGTCCTTTGATGCTCTGCCTTAAACTGCTGGCAGATCAAACACTGAGAAACAAATCTAGCCACAACCCTCTTCATACCATGCCACCAAAAATGAAGCTTCAAATCCCGATACATCTTAGCACCGCCAGGATGGATAGAATATGATGACTGGTGGGCTTCTTCAAGCAACCTCTGATGAACTTCACTCTTTGGGACACACAACCTGGACCCAAAACGAAGCGATCCATCAGCATGAATAACCATGTCCGTTCTGGACCCAGACTCAACCTCAGTTCGTAAACCCTACAACTGCGCATCACCAGCCTGAGCCTCTTTGATCTGATCAACAAGAGACGACTGAAGCTGGAGCACCAAACCACTCTGATCAGAACTCGACAACAACAAATCCAACTCCAATCTGCGCATCTGCTCAATCAAATCCCTCTGTTGAGTCAGGGACATAGCTGCCGGTCTTCTACTCAAAGTATCTGGCACCAAGTTCACTTTACCAGGATGGTATTGCAAACTGATGTCATAATCGACCATAAGCTCCAACCAATGCCTTTGCCTCTGCCTCATGTTTAACTCCTTCTGGGTGAAGATGTACTTGAGAATTTTGTGGTCTATAAAGATCTCCACTCGGTCCCCAAGCAAATAATGTCTCCACCACTTCAAAGCAAAGATCACTGCTGCTAACTCCAAGTAATGAGTCAGATAGTTCTTCTCATGCGGCCTCAACTGCCTCGATGCATAAGCAACGACTCAGCCCTTTTACATCAGAACTGCTCCAGGACCCTTACCCGAAGAATTATAGTGAACTACAAATCCGCCTGAACCATCTGGAATAGTCAACATTGGCACTGACGTTAACCTTCTCTTCAACTCAGCAAAAGCCTCACTGCAATCATCAGACCAACAAAACTTTTAATGCTTCCCAGTCAGCTTAGTTAATGATCTCGCTATCTTCGAAAAATCTTGAACGAATTTCCGATAATAGCCAGCTAGACCAAGGAAACTCCCGACCTCTGAAAACTGACTTGGGAACTGGCCAATCCTTCACAGCCTCAACCTTCAAAGGGTCAATAGAAATACCATCGCCTGAGATAATGTGCCCCAAGAAAGTGACCCTGTCGAGCCAAACCTCACACTTGCTGAGTTTCCCATAGAGCTGATTCTCTCTCAAAGTCTGCAGAACCAACCTAAGATGCTCAGCATGATCTTCCCAATTCTGAAAATACACCAAAATGTCATCAATGAAGACCACCACAAATCTATCCAAGAACTGGGAAAAGACCATATTCATAAGACTCATGAATACAGCAGGCGCATTCGTGACCTCGAACGGCATCACAAGATACTCATAGTATCCATATTTGTCCTGAATGCAGTCTTCTGTATATCAGTCGCCCTCACTTTGACCTGATGATACCTAGAACAGAGATCCAACTTTGAGAAAACAGCAGCTCCACTCAATTGATCAAACAAATCATCGATCCTGGGCAATGGATACCGGTTCTTCACAGTAACACTGTTCAGTTCCCGATAGTCCACGAACAGTTGACAACTACCATCCTTCTTGTTGACAAAAAGGACTGGAGCACCCCACGGCGAAACACTAGGTCGGATGAACCCCAAATCAAGCAACTCCTGAATTTGCACTTTAAGCTTTGCTAACTCAACCAGTGCCATCCTGTAGGGACTCTTCGATATATATGTCGTACCCGGCTGAACTTCAATACCGAACTCCACATCCCTATCACGGGGTAAGCCAGACAACTCCTCTGGAAAACATCCAGCAAATCCTGAACTACTAGAGGCACAGCCTCACGGCCTGAATGCAATTTCATCGCACAAACCTCCTGATCAACTGCAGTCTCAGTTCGGCCAAGAGGCATCTCTCCAGCATGGAACTCAAACTCTGTGTGATCTGGAATCCGGAACACAACTTTCTTGGCACGACAATCAATAATGGTGTGGAATATACCCAACTAATCCATACCGAGAATAACGTTGAATCCTGAATTCCCAATTACAATCAGGTTGGCTTTGAAATCTGTGCTACCAATAATCACAGGACACTGCCTGCACTCCCCGGAACAAATGACAACACCACTACCTATCACAATGTTCCAAACCTCTTACATGCTGCTGCACTCCAACTGATGGCGAGCCACGAACCGAGAAGAGACGAAGGAATGGGTTGCCCCGGAATTAAAGAGAACAAGAGCAGGAAAAGAGCAAACAAGGACAACACCTAAGATAGAATCAAAAGAGACCAGAAAAAGAATGGTTGAACAGGGATGAGGAAAACACAATGCATAAAGATAAAAAGAAAGAATAAAAGCAAGAGAAATGAAAAGAAGCAAAAGAGAAACAGCAAAACAATAAACAATAAAAGCAAACATATACATGCAACAACACCCTCTACTATCTCAGCATCAGCAGCAGTCATGTTGAAAACCTGACCTCTCCTGGGGGCAGCGGTCCTCTGACCGACACTCTGGCGCTGAGGAGGAAGGGGTGGCCTGAGAGGACCACTGGCCTGACTGGACCACGAGCTGAGGCAACCTGCTGAACTGGACCCCCAGCTGGAAGAGCCATCCTCCGCTGCGGACAATCCCACACCGAACGATCAGTAGCACCACAACCAAAATAGCGGCGATTGGCATGTCGGCAGTCTCTGTGCACATGTCCGGTCATCTGGCAAAAATCACATAATCCCTCTCTCCGAGGAGCGACATAAGGGTAAGGAGCTGCCCTGACAGGATGGGCGGAAATAGGCCTCCGAACCGGCCCACCAGAAGGCCTAGCAACAACAGAGTGCGGAACAGTCTGCTGGGAAGGATCCAACCCACCACAAGCATGCTCCTGAGCTCGAGCTGCCTCAAGAGCTTTGGCATAAGTATGCAAGTGAAGTGAGACAAGCTGCACCTTGATGTCTCGCTCAAGTCCCAATACGAATCTACGAGCCATGTCATCTTCGTTCGCCACAAGAACGACTGCGAAGTGGCTAAGTCTTGTAAATTCAGCTGCATACTCGTCCACAGACCTGGAGCCCTGTTTCAAGGAAGTCTCATGTTACAACATTACATGGACAATATGTAACAGAATTCCATAACTAGAAATAATGATCAACCTGTTTCAGGGCCAAGAACTGTTGCTCCATCTCAACTTTAGTGCTGCTAGGGAAAAACTTCTCCAAAAAGCTCCCAGTGAAGTGGCCCAAGTGATCGGTCTTTTGAGCCTTTCGGACTCGGACCGCCACCAAATATGAGCCAGATCCACAAACTGGATGGCCACCACTTCAACTTGATCAACATCTGCAACCCCAGCTGCCAAAAGTAGTTGCTCAGTCCGGATTAACCACTGTTCAGCCTTTAAAGGCATTTCAGTGCCTAAAAACCTGTCGGGATGCAGCCTCATGAAGTCTGTGACCATACCCGGACGGGGAGGAAGAGCTGCCTGCATAGGCACAGCAGGCGACAAAACCCGAGCAGCTTCCAAAGCAGCCATCACCAAGTCACTGTGGTTCTGCTGCATATTGATCAACCGCTCCAACACAGTGGTGACAGCTTCAATCCCAGACAGATCTTCCTGGGGATGAGAAGTAGAACCTCTACGAGCCATAGTCTGCACAGAATAAAAAACAATTAGCATCCAGATCAAAATTGATTATAATTCATTTATGTATGCATGGTCTGTGAACTGTTAAGCCAATCCCAGATCGTGCCAAGCTTGTCTAATATATCAGTCAAACTAATACATTAGCCAAACTTGGGCTCTGATATCACTAAAAACCATGTCATGCCTCGCTTCCCAAAAAGAGAATACGGAATACGGATACGTGACTAAGCCCAGTGAATGATTTTCATCATCCATAAGCTGTCAGGATCTTTACAACATTTCACAAGAATAATCAGAGTCGGAAGCAAGAAAAGTCAACTATGCATGCATATATTAATCAAAATACCAACAGGAATACTTGAAACAAAATATATTAATCTCAAATAACCAGATCTGAATAAGTCAATAATCCTGGGTCACATTGCCCAAATACAAATAAATCCAAGTATCAAATACAATTATTCAAATGGCAATAGGAACTAATAATAATAGCAAAACTCTAGCACTTATATCTCATATCACCAACTCCATCTGGCAGCTGAAGGAAAAGAAACAAGAGTCCCGTCAATGCAAGTTACGGGCCGCTTGTAGTGCAAGATACAAGTACATGGGAAAGAATAACTACATAGTATGGAATAGGCATGATAATCAATTAGAACAACCAGCATGAATCATGAACCGAATCAAGTAATGTAATGTGCTGACAGGGTACAGGTAACATGTATCAAGTGTCAAGCGAGCAGGTAAAGAAGTACACAGATGAACAGGTAAACATGTAAACAGGTATACAGGTAAACATGTGTCAAGTATCATGTATAGGTATCATGTAACAGGTATCATGTACGTCAAGTCTTGTATTTGTTACTATCCAGGTAGCACTTCATGTGTCCATCTTTTTACAACATGGTTGCTATATACAACCAAGTTATGTTTAGGCCTAGTAGTGGGTTTCTATATGGCCGTGTACTCAGGCATCATGTAACAGGTAACAGGTAAACATGCACGAATCACGTAGTCGTGAAATCGCGGCAGCAGGAACAGGCATGAATCATGTAATCATGAAACATGGCAACAGATAGTAATAACAGTCATGAATCATGTAATCATGAAATATGGCAACATATAATAATAACAGACAAGAATCATATAGTCGTGAGTTCATGGCATAATATAATAATAACAGGCATGAATCATGCAAGCATGAAATATGGAAACAGGTAATGGGATCACGGGCCCCCTTCTGAGTACACATACCTATATTGTCCACTACTAAAGTCTTTCCCTTAGCCTCGGCTTGATTATTTGTTATTATTATTAAACAGACATGTATGTGTCATAAATAGAGCAAGAATAACATGGTATAAATAGGTAACGGGTACAGGATGAAGAATAAACATATACAGGTGGAAGATAACTCATAAAAGAATAGAACAACAAAAATTCTAGTTCAGGACAGCAAGAGAGTACTGCACTAAATCTGGAATTTCTGATGCTACAAAAATGCAAATCTGGATCCGTCAAAGAATCTGGAAAATAGACTCCCAGTCGAATCCAGAAAATATATATAAGTCATATGGTAATTCACAACAACAAGTCTCAAAACAGATTTGAATCCATAAAACACGTTCAGCCAGAAATCAGAAGATTGTATTCAAAGTCAAGAAAATAGCATGAAAGCTCATTAATTAAATCCACAAAAAATCTGAGGTATTCCCCTATATGTACATCAATAGAATATAAAGTTTCATAATTTTTCAATATAATTAGTTTAGTAAAAAAAAATCAGAAAACATCATGATGCCGTAGTTTTGTAAATCTGGAATTTTAAACACTGCAATACAAAAACAGCTATATCTCACAAAATTCAAATCGAAATCCAGATCCATCAAAAGAGTGATAAACTAGATACAATAGGCTAACTTCCATATTCAGAAAGATTTTTCAAACAACAAGTAGAATCAGGTCGAAATTGTGTATCTTTACTGAACAGTATGAAAATTCTACATGTATAGTAATTGTTTGGAAACATGAAACGGTTTGTAGAACTCATTAAATAAATCAACAAAAATTCAGGGTTAATCCCAATCAGGTCTAGTTATATTGTGCAAAATATTGGATCAAAATAATACTTTTAACATCACGATAAAAATACATTACTCTTCAGAATTTATAGAAAATAAAATCTGGAAATCTCTCTACACCTCTGTAGTAAAATAGATGTAACTCACAACTCATAAAACAAAACTGAGATCCATCAGAAGAGTTGGAAAATAGACAGATTTCTCTGCAGTTCATATTCACAAATATTTTTAATATACTGACCTTAATAGGGCCTAAAATACTAAATGAAAATGGGGTAACAGAAAATACAGAATTGTTCCTCATTAACAAATCAACATAGATCATACGAAATTCATCCAAATCAACCCAAACATGAAATATAGTGTACTAGATATCCAACTAACATGGTATAGGGTATTTAACACATCTACAACAAGTATACTACAAATCACATAACCAAGCACACGATACCATGAGAATAACATGCACGTATACATCAAGAAGTGGTCATCCCTAGTTGTTTTATGTCATGTATGTCGTGAGGCAACTATGTTCGAATCAACACAATAGAGACAATATATAACAGAGGATTTACACACGAATTGTCTCTAGAACCCAACTACACTACATGCGGTATTTAGTACTTGTATTACACAAAGAAAAGAATACTAGTTACTTGCCTTAAAGACGATGATGAAAACGGCGCAAAAGCAAGAATAACAGGAATAGATTCCGGGCAAAAAACTCAACGAATGAACTCCGAACGGAACACGAACTACGACGGGAACCACAAACACAACCAATAAAGCACGCGCACATGCGATACTCGGGCACACCAATAAAACCGAATGGCAAGAGGATCGACGCACGGCCAACGGGACGACGACGGGGCTATCGCTATTGCTGCGGGCTGCTGCTGACAGAGAAGAACAGCCACGATGCTGTTCCTGCTGGCTGAGCAACGGGGAGACACGTCCAGGTGTCGATGGCTGGTGTTGCGGCGGCTTCAGTTGGAGAACGATAACAACAAGCTGTCATTGCAATGGAAGGAGGAGAGAACGAAGGAGCACTGGGGAGAGATGGTAGGGATGACGGGTATGAGGGCAGAGAGGGAGAACGGGCGAGATGGAGGTGCAGGGCTTGGAGGTCGGGGTGTAGGAGGTTTGGGATAATGGGTAAGGTGACTAGGGCGTGGGGTGAAGGAAGTGGAACTGTCAGGTAAATATATAGGGTGCATGGGTTTTAGGGTAAGGTTGGAGTGGGTTTCTGGTCTAGGGTGTAGGTAGAACGGGTATGGGGTTTAGTTAGGTGCAGTTGATTGGGGTATGGGTAATTTAGGCCAGGTTGGGTAGTTGAGTAGTTTAGGGTATCGGGCAGTTTAGGTTATAGAATAGGGTAATTAGTAATTGGTATAGGATTAAAGAATGGGTTTTGTTTTTCAATGGGTATATGAAAATAGGATAAATCCACAAGGAACTAGGGTGATACAAAAATGAGACGGTACAGGAAATGAATAAATAAAATAGGCACGAAAAAAAATAGAATAAAGAGGATAAAAAATAATAGTTCGATCCAACAGAGATGAGACAAATGAGACAATTGAATCAAGGAGATCAAATAAAAGAGACAAAATCAAGTAGATGAATATATTGAAAATAAAGATCCAATATACGGTCCAAAAGAAATACAAAGAGAATACAAATACCCAAAAATAAAAATACATCCAGAAATACACAAAATGGGAAACAGGGGTTACACAAACCCTAGTCCCGATTGCACATTGTATATGGACGTAATACATGAAAACAATTAGATTCATGCAATAGAATTGATTGATGATTGAGATGCCCCCGATTGAATATTATTTTCATGAATTAATTGCCCTGATTGTAAAATGCATCGTTAACCTTGAAATTACATGTTAATAACTAAATAGAACCTTTGTTAATTAATTACCAAGAGATTGCATGCTTGTGTATTGAAATTTTTGTCAATTCATGTTAATATATATTTCTGGCCTATTGTCAGCCTCTTCTTGCATCAAACTTTTGAATCTGTTGCTGCAGTAATTTGAATGAACTTTGTAAACATGAATTGTATCTCTATGTGTCTACTTTCTAGAAAATTTGATGGATTTCAATTCTGATATATAATATGCTAGATATCTGAATTTTAGTACTGCTAGGTCTGGATTTCCATATTCACAATTATATGTGTATCACCCTGATTTGTTAATAAAAAGAAAATGTTAATAGTAAAATTAAAATGTGAAATTAATTTGGCTGAGACTAGACATGCGTAGGAATCACCCTCAATTTTTGTAAAACTATTTGATGAGTATTCGGACTCGATACATATATGTGAATACAATCTATAACCTGCTTCCTAAACATAAAATCTGTAAAGAATAAGAATTTGAACCCAGTTTCTGTGATTTTTATATGTCGTGTGTATATGCGCTGGAACCGGTAGAGAGTCTAGTTTCTAGAGCTTCTAACGAATCATGATTTTCTTTTCTATACCAACAAGAATACCTGTTTTTGTATAGCAACATCCTGTTGTCCAGATTGTATATTTTGCATTGAATTGGTATAAATGTTTCTTACCTTGCATGTAACGAGTAGAATTAGTCACACCTAGCATGACACAATCTTGACATCTTCTTGCATGCTCACATAGGATGAAATAAAATATTAATAAGCCAGGGTATTAAGGGTTGACTTGGTAGTAAACAATCGGAGACTGTACTCGGTAGGGGTCCCTTACCGGTCATTCCCGTTAATTCCAGTTATTCCCGTTTATTATTATTAATTATCATTATTACTGTTTATTACTATTAATTCCCATTATTCCTGTTCATTACTGTTATTCTTGTTAATTCCTGCTTACTGGGCCGAGTACATGATCTGTTGAGTTTAGCATCACAGTCTAAAACATTTTCTTATTTGCATGCACCGAACATGTGGTGTGGGACACCATACTACGTGTATTAGATAGGTTAATAAAATGAATAATAACCCTAAATTGACATTGCATGCCTAATCTTGTATACTGTCATTGATATTGATCATGGATCGTAACTATTGATTATTGCACAATTGAATATAGACCATTGATTTTATTGCCAACCCTTGTCTTTGTTCTTGACTATGATCCAGTCCTGAATTCTTATTATACCATGTTTTCTTATTCTTTGTTTTCACTACTTGCTGTTCGTGACTTGCTCTGATGACACTATTTTCTCTATGTTTAGATCACGAGTTTACATGTACTGAAGAAGCGATACCCGAAAGACTTCGTGAGCAACAATTTTAGAGAATATAGCTCAAGAATTGACTGCTTCCATAATCTATTCATGCTATTTTTCCCGTTGAACATTGTTATTGATAATTTACTTTGTTTTGGGCTTTTATGACTCGGAGTTTGTTTTATCCCAGATATTGGATATTATGTTTTGAATTATTTCATTTATTATTGAAGTTGTTCTTCATTTATGTAATTATATTCTCTTGCGTGGTTGTGATTGTTATTCATATTATTGAGTTAGACTAGTATAGTTTATGGATGGTGTTTACATCATTCGCTGGGCCTTCGTTACGTGCTCGTATTTCCGTATTTTGGGAAGCGGGGTGTGACAGGTTTTTAGTGGTATCAGAGCCCAGGTTTGGCTAATGTGTTAGTCATGTTTGGCTAATATGTTAGTCAGGTTTGGCTCTAGACAGGTTAACTCAATAATGTGAGCACCACGTTGATCAAATGAATATATAATAACCAACATAATTTGGGTACTAATCTTTTTTATCCTTTTTGGTTCCTTCATATTCAGTTCCTTCATTTCTTATTGTCATTTGTCCCTTCCATTCATTGATTTCTTATTGGGTATAATTTCATCCCTTTTGTACCCGTATTCTTTTGATTCTGGAAATCATCCATTCTTTTCAGTCCTGCATGTTATTCCTTCTTTTGTACAATTATTTGTGCATATATTCTGCTTGCATCTCATTCACATTCTTCGACCATCTTTTAGGTGTCATCTTAGTTTTCTCTCTTCCCGCTCATGTTCCGTTTGACTCTGGTGCTACCGATTCTTTTGTTTCCTCCCACTTTGTTGATCAACATTGTTTGGCAAGCGATGCTATGCCCGCAACTTGGGACATCACCACAGGTGGAGATGTCATTGTCTGATCTAGGGTGTGCAAGCAAAGCCCTTTAATAATAGGTGGTGTGGATTTCGAGGCTGATCTAATTGTGATCCCCAATTCTGGCTTTGATGTTATTCTGGGGATGGAATGGTTTGGTGTTTCTCATACCGTGATTGATTATTGAAAAAAGAAGGTGACTTTCGGGCTGCCTGGGCAACCAGAGTTTGAGTTTCTTACGGGTGAAACACCGCCAGGGCATGTCAAGAGCCCGATGAGCCCTAAGGCTGCTGCACTTGAGTCATTGTGCACTGATGGGGATGTTGCACCCTTGGTTATGAGGGACTTCCTTAATGGATTTCTAGAGGAATTGTCCGGATTACTACCAGACCGAGATGTGGAGTTCTGTATTGATGTTCAGTCGGGTTTAACACCTATCACAAAGAATCCGTACCGCATGGCACCAGTTAAATTGGCGGAACTGAAGGTGCAAGTTCAAGAGTTGTTGGATAAGGGTTTTATCAGGTTGAGTATTTCACCTTGGGGAGCTCCAGTTTTGTACGTCAACAAGAAGTATGACAGTCGCCAACTATGCATTGACTATCGAGAGTTGAACAATGTCACTGTGAAGAATCGGTACCCATTGTCGAGGATTGATGATTTGTTTGACCAACTGGGGGGGGGTGCTTGTCACTCCCTGCTTCCCAAAAATACGGAATACGAGTACATGACATTAGCATCGTGAATTACTAACGTCACCAATAAGCTGTGTATCTGATCAACTCAACAATATAATCAATACAGAACAATTGCGGAGACAATAATAATAATCTTATGAACAATAATACTTGGAATGAAATAATATAAAATATCCAAATACAATAATAATCCAATATCTGGAACAATAATAGCAATATTCGGGTCAAAAGCCCACAATACAATAAAATAATAATAGTCCAATAATTAAATCTTCATGACAAAAACAATAATTTATTAAGCGGCGTTGCTATCAATTTCTTCACCAATGTTGTTCTCCCAATCCATCAGGCAATTCTCCATCAACTCCTATAAACTGTCTATCTAAAAAGCGAAGAAAAATTGTCCTTAGAGCAAGTCATGGATAACAAGTAGAGAAAGCGGGAAACAATGGAATAACGGTATAACAATGAATCAATGGATCAATAGGAATCAATAACATGGCACAATAATCAATAATCAAGATCACGGTAATCGATGCAATGTCTATAAACAATGATGCAATATTCGGTAACAGTAATCAATGATCAATAACAGTAACACTAAGCCAATATTCGATATCAATAGAAACAATGATGAACAATATGCAATGTCAATGTGGTGTGATCCTTAAGTCTATTAATTATTTTAATCCTAACTTATGTAGCACTTCATGCATCCCATTTATTTACCACATGGTTGCTACGTACAAACAAGTTACGTTTAAACTTAGTGGTGGATTTTATAGTTCATGCACTCGGCAACGATATTCAATAATGACCGTTGACCGAATCAATCGAGATACTGTAGTCAGTAATCTACAATTAATCGATGACCGATATGACCAATAGACCAATAGATCAATAGACCGATAGACCGACAGACCGATAGACCGATAAATAGGGAAACACGAACCCCTTTTCCGAGTACTGTCCTTATATTGTCCACCACTAAAGTCAACCCTTAAACCCCGGCTTGTTAATTATTTTATCAATGCAACAAAACATTATGCAACTTGAGACATGAGATGAACAATAGTATCAATAGGAGAGCTATAGGACGATAACTTAGATAGGACAATTAAAGTGATGACAATGAGAATAATAATACTAATAATTACAATAATAATAGTAACAAAAATATTAATATTAACAAAAATACTAATAACAATAATAATAACAATAATAAAGATAATAACTATAATTAAAGTAATAACAATAATAATAAGATTAAAATAATCCAATAATAATATATTTGATTTGGGATAAAAACAAATAACCGATCAATCAGAATTAGAAAGTAAGATCAAAATACCCCGTTATTTGAAATGAATATAATTTTCGATTAGAAAACACTTTAATAAAAATTTGAAACAAATTTAACACAAAATAAATTTTAAATAATCAAGATATAGAAATATACGGAAAATACTTATTAGCGGGAGTAGGGATTACAATCCTACCCACCTTACAACCAAATTTTGTTCTCGAAATTTGCTTAGGTGGTACATAGGATAATCAAAAACAAACTTGTCAAATAACAAAACTGGGAATTAAAGGGAAAAGAGGCAAAATTGTTGCAACACCAACATGAGAAAGAACATGGATATGAATGAAGTGATCAAGAATGATGTGAAATAAAGATTCAATGAATGACGACAGTGTAAATGAATGAATAAGGGAGTAAACAATGCGAAGAAGGAGAAGCAACAAGATAATCCAGGGACCTGTGGGTTATGGGCCCACCACGCTTCCTCTGCGCTACTCTGATGGTGAAGCTCCAAGCATCGGACATGTCACTGTAGATCGAGCGATCTCGATCGACAACCAAGCAGGAATAAAATAACATATGACACCAGAATCAAAAGATTATGGGTACAAAAGAATAAAATCATACCCAACAAGGAATCAATGAACAGAAGAGACAAAGGACAATAAGGAATGAAGGAACTGAATGTGAAGGGATCAAAGAGGAATCGAAAGAGACTAGTTTCCAGATTGTTGGTTATCAATTGTTCATGTGATTCCTGTATTGCACATACTGTTGAGTCAAACCGATAAAACCCAAATCTGATTAATATATCAATCAAAGCCAAATTTTCTTTTGTTAGTCATGTTTGACTGATATATTATCCAAACCAGGGCTCTGATACCACTAAAAACCTTGTCACTCCACGCTTTCCAAAAATACGAAATACGAGTACATGACATTGGCCCAGCGAATGACTAATATCACCCATAAGCTGTTTATCCGATCAACTTAATAATATAATCAATACAAAAAAATTGCGCAGACAATAATAATAATATCATGAACAATAATACTTGGAATGAAATAATATAAATATCCAAATACAATAATAATTCAACATCTGGAACAATAATAGCAATATTCGGATCAAAAGTCCACAATACAATGAAATAACAATAGTCCAATAATTAAATCTTCATAACAAAAACAATAATTTATTAAGCGGCGATGCTATCAATTCCTTCACCAATGCTGTTCTCCCAATCCATCGGGCAATTCTCCAACAACACCTGTAAACTCTTCATCTAAAAGATGAGAAAAATTGTCCTTGGAGCAAGTCATGGACATCAAGTAGAGAAAGCAAAGAACAATGGAATAACGATATAATAATGGATCAATGGATCAATAGGAATCAATAACATGGCACAATAATCAATAATCAAGATCACGGTAATCGATACAATGGCTATAAACAATTATGGAATATTCAGTAACAGTAATCAATGATCAATAACGGTAACACTTAGCCAATATTCGATATCAATAGAAACAATGATGAACAATATGCAGTGTCGATGTGGTGTGATCCTGAAGTCTGTTAATTATTTTAATCCTAACTAATGTAGCACTTCATGCATCCCATTTATTTACCACATGGTTGCTACATACAAACACGTTACGTTTAGACTTAGTGGTGGATTTTATAGTTCATGCACTCAGCAACGATATTCAATAATGACCGATGACGGAATCAATCGAGATACTGTAGTCAGTAATCTACAATTAATCGATGACCAATATGACCAATAGACCAATAGACCAACAGACCGATAGACCGTTAGACCGATAGACCGATAAATAGGGAAACACGGGCCCCTCCTCCGAGTACAGTCCTTATATTGTCTACTGCTAAAGTCATCCCTTAAGCTCCGGCTTGTTAATTATTTTATCAATGCAACAATATATTATGCAACTTAAGACATGAAATGAACAATAGTATCAATAGGAGAGCAATAGGACGATAATTTAGATTGGACAATTAAAATGATGACAATGAGAATAATAATACTAATAATTACAATAATAATAGTAACAAAAATATTAATATTAACAACAATACCAATAATAAAAATAATAACAATAATAAAGATAATAACTGCAATTAAAGTAATAACAATAATAATAAGATTAAAATAATCCAATAATAATAATAATATATTTGATTTGGGCTAAAAACAAATAGCCGATCAATCAGAATTAGAAATTAAGATCAAAATACCCCGTTATTCGAAATGAATATAATTTTCGATTAGAAAACACTTTAATAAAAATTTAAAACAAATTTAGCACAAAATAAAATTTAAATAATCAAGATATAGAAATACACGAAAAATACTTATTAGCGGGAGTAGGGGTTACAGTGCTTCTGTTTTCTCGAAGTTGGATCTCCATTCCGATTATCATCAAGTTACGGTGAAGTCAGAGGATATTTAGAAGACGACATTCCAGATGAGGTATGGGAATTACGAGTTCATGGTAATGCCGTTCAGAGTTACCAATGCACCAGCAGTGTTCATGAGTCTGATGAACTAGGTATTCTCGCCATTTTTCTATCAGTTTTTCGTGGTCCTCATTGACGACATCTTGGTGTATTCTCGGAACCAGGAAGATCATGCTGAACATTTGAGGATTGTTGTGCAGACTTTGAGGGAGAACCAGTTGTATGTGAAGCTCAGCAATTGTGAGTTTTGGTTGGACCGGGTTGCTTTTCTGGGTCATATTATCTCCGGTGAGGGTGTTTCTGTTGATCTGTCGAAGATCTCTGTGGTCAAGGATTGGCCGGTTCCGAAGTCAGCATCTGAAGTGGGAAGCTTTCTTGGATTGGTAGGGTATTATCGGAAGTTCTTTCAAGATTTCTCGAAGATTGCTGGACCCCTGACTAGTTTGACGAAGAAGGAGCAGAAGTTTGTTTGGGATGAGGCTTGTAATAGAGCTTTTGTGGAGTTGAAGTGCCAGTTGACGTCAGCGCTTGTACTGACTATACCCGACAGTTTGGGTGATTTTGTGATCCACTGTGATGCTTCGGGTAGAGGTCTGGAGTAGTGCTGATGCAGCGTGGCCGAGTTGTCACTTATACATCCAGGTAGTTGAGGCCTTATGAGAAGAACTATCCCATGCATGATCTGGAGCTTGCAGCCGTGATTTTTGCCTTGAAGTTATGGAGGCATTATCTATTTGGACATAGAGTGGAGATATTCAAATATCACAAGAGCCTCAAGTATGTGTTCACGTAGAAAGAGTTGAACATGAGGCAAAGAAGATGGTTGGAGTTGATGGCAGATTATGACTTCAATTTGCAGTATCACCCAGGCAAAGTGAACATGGTACTTGATGCTTTGAGTAGAAAACCTGCTGCTATGTTCCTTACTAAGCAGAAGGAATTAGTGGAGGATATGAGAAGGCTAGAGTTAGATGTGACTCTTCCTGGGTCAGCACAGCAGTTCATGATGTTACAGTTACAGTCTTCTTTGGTAGAGCAAATCAAGGAAGCCTAAGTGGGTGATCAGTAGTTGCAGAAGTTCCAAAGCAATTTGAGGACTGATTTGATCATCCATTTAGACGGGTCACTTCGTTTTGGCTCTAGGTTGTATGTACCTAGAGGAGAAGTCAGGAAGAAGCTACTTGAAGAAGCTCATCGATCACCCTATTCTATCCATCAAGGAGGTACCAAGATGTACAGGGATTTGAAGCAACACTTTTGGTGCATGGTATGAAGAGAGTTGTGGTAAGGTTTGTGTCGCAGTGTTTGATTAGTCAACAAGTGAAAACAGAGCATCAGAGGATCACGGGACTATTACAACCTTTTTCAATCCCAGAGTGGAAATGAGAGAACATCACTATGGATTTTGTGACAGCTTTGCCGAGAAGTCCCAAGGGTCATAATGTTGTCTGGGTGATAGTACACCAGTTGACGAAGTGTGCCAACTTCATTCCCGTCCAAGTGGGTCAGTCCACTGAGAGTTTGGCTGAGAAGTACATTCAGGAGGTTGTGAGACTGCATGGAGTTCCTGTCAGCATCATATCGGATAGAGATATGAGATTCAAGTCTCAGTTTTGGGAGAGTCTGCAGAAGAGCTTGGGTACTAAGTTGAGCTTCAGTACAGCGTTCCATCCATAGACAGATGGGTAGTCAAAAAGGACAATTCATACCCAGGATGACATGTTGAGATCCTGCGTTCTTCAGTTTGGAGGTTCGTGGGAAGATCACCTGCACTTGGCCGAGTTCTCATACAACAACAGTTATTAGGTGAGTCTCAAGGCAACACCATTTGAGGCTCTATATGGGCGCAACTGTAGATCGCCGGTCTGTTAGGATGACATCGGCGACATGAAACTTTGGGAACTAAGTTGATCACGAAGATAGTTGATGTCGTGGCTCAGATCAGGAAGCATATGTAGGCTGCCCAGGATAAGCAGGGGAAGTGGGCAGATATTCATCGAAGGCCTTTGGAGTTCGAAGCGGGGGACCATGTGTTCATCAAAGTGTCACTATGGAGAGTCGTTATCCGCTTTGGTGGTGAGGGCGAGCTAAGTCCCCAATTTATTGGTCTGTTCGATGTTGTGGAGCGAGTAGGCAAGGTGGCTTACAAGCTCGCTCTACCCCTGGCACTGGCTGGTGTCCACGATGTATTCCATGTCTTCCAGCTCAAGAAGTACATCAGAGATGATAGTCATGTGATTGACTACTCGGAGTTTTCCGTGAGGCCGGACTTGTCTTGCAAGATTCAACCAGTCTCTCTTAGACCACCGAGAGAAGGTGTTGAAGAATAGAGTCAGCAAACTGGTTTGAGTTTCTTGGAATCCTCACTCGACGGGTGAGTCGACTTGGGAGTTGGAGGAGGAAATCCGGGAGAAGTTTCCCCATATGTTCGAGTAGCTTCTTTAGTTTTCTTTTCTTTTTCGGGGTTGCCTATGTGCCACTTGTATGAATTTCGAGGAAGAAATTCTTCTTGTAAGGTGGGTAAGATTTGTAACCCCTGTTTTCAGTTATTTTATTTTTTCTTGGTATTATTATTTATCATTTTCTTCATCGTCTCTTCTGAACCCCTGTAATTTGATTATTTAATAATATATTTTATTATTTGCTTTCAACTCAATTTTTTGTCTCCCAATCTATTTAATCTTCTTGCTGAAAATTTTGTTGTTCATCCTATTCAAATTTTGCATATTAATATTCCCAATTTAATCTTATTATAAATCCTATTTTATCTATTTACTAGGTTTGCTCATTGACACGTGTCTATGGCACGTCTTTGGAACAGTGCACTTGATTTGATTATATAAAATAATTTTGAAGGTCCAGCAAATTAATTGAAGTAGCAAACATATTACATGAGGAAGCAGTATATCTACCTTTAAGCTCAACCATCGCCTTCTCGATCAATAGCTTGAACTTACCTGGAATGCATATAGTTTGTTAGAAACACTGCATAAAGTTTTTTTTTAACTTCAGCATCACTTTTAGATGCTTGTAATAGTTATGTGAGGACATTATCATATAGGTTTTATAGAGCTTACTCTAATCCCAAAACCACTATGAGCATGTCTAAATACAATGGTAAAGCAAGTGCAGGTGTGAAGGTATCTACAGTACCAATAATCTAAACATTTGTTTGTCTAAGTCTCAGTTTGCAATTGAAATACATTTTATTATTATTTCAACCAAAATGAAATACATGAAGTTCTCAAAACTCTAAACCAAGCTAATCATTTCTTTTATCTCCACTTTGTTTCCCCATTGCACCATTATAAAAAAAAATCAAAATGGATAAATAACAAATTTAATTTAGCTGTCTTTCTTAAGGGGAGATTTTGCACCCTTCACTGGTAAACTCCAGTCATCCAAATCATATATATCCAAACATGTACTAAAAGTTCTTATATGTTATGTTATCCATGGTTTCTAATAACTAGTGAAAGGAACATTTCATGATAGTATTTTCTCTTGTAGTAAAGAAATTAATGTTGCATATTTGCCAAGTTATTTTAGGTTGCTGGTCAGCTTTACCTATTCTGCTATGGTTTGGAAGCCCAAATTGAGGCCACCAAATAATCCATCTCTCACTTGCGTACACCTTAAATCAAAACCAATAAAAAACTCATCAAATAAATCACCAAATTAAAAATTTTTAAATCCAAAAAATAAACAACCATACCTCTCTGAACTAAGATCCCATACACACACAAAATTCGAGTTAGCAAAAAACTGAGTAATCCTTTGCACACACAAAATTAAAAATTAGAATGAGAATTCGGTTAATGAGATGAAATTAGAGTCGTCGCATCGCTTACAGAGGCTCTTTGATTCGGTGGAGGGGAATCATCGATACGGAGTCGCTTGATATTCGTGCTCGATTTGGTGGAGGGGAGTCACCGATACGGAATCAGCAGCGGATCAAATATCGGCGACGACCTCTTGATTAGGTTCGACATTGGATTTAGATTTGCTCTGAGATTTGAAAATTTTCAAAATTTTCAAATTTATAAAATTTCAAAATTTTCAATTTTCAATTTTAATGTTTTTTTTACAAATTTTTTTTAATTTTTTAATTTTAAAAAAATTAAAATTTTTTCCATTTTTTTTAAACTTTAAAAAAATTTAAATTTTTTCAAAATTTTTTAAATTTTAAAGAAAAATATTTTTTAAAATTTTTTAAATTTAAAAAAAAAAATATTTTTTTACAAATTTTTAAAATTTTAAAAAAATTAATTTTTTGAAAATTTAATTTTTTAAAGATTTTTAAAAAAATATTGTAAAATTTTTTTCTTTGAATTTTAAAAAAAATTTTAAATAATTTTTTATAAGTTTTTGAATTTTTTTTTGAATTTTTAAAAAGTTTTTAAAGTTTTAATTTTTATAAATTTTTTAAAGTTTTAAATTTTTTAAATTTTTAAATTTTATTTAATTTTAAAAATTTTTAAATCAATTTTTGAAAATTTTTTAAAGTTTTTAATTAATTTTTGTAAAATTTTTTAAATTTTAAAATTTTTTTATAAGTTTTTGAATTTTTTGAGTTATTTTTAAAGTTTTTTTAATTTTTAATTTTTTTAGTTTTTTAATTTTAATTTTTTTAAAAATTTTTTTAAATTTTCTTTTCTTAATTTTTTGAATAGGAGAGAGAGAGAGAGAGAGAGAGAGAGAGAGAGAGAGAGAATTAAATAAATAAAAGAGTTGTTTTGGGTGGGGTGAATTTGAATTTGAGTTTTGGAGGGAAACTTTTGGGGGGAAAATGTATTTGTGAGGTTAGATCTAGGCCTTCGATTTTTGGGGGATTGAAGGAGGGCCACTTGATAACTTTCTTTGTGTTTTATTATATACATTCTTTTCCCCTATTGGATTTAAACCCAAACCCTATAACCCTTTCTTATTGGATCCAAAACCCCTTAACCCGTTAACCCGCTACCCAATAACCCATTGCCCTCTAATACTCTATATATAATGATCATTAAATCTTATCTTTAATCATCATAAACCCTAATTGCCCTCTAATAACTGCAGTCATCATCCCCTACCTCCCTCCGCTGTCTACTTCCAAACCCAACACCGCCTTCATCTTCTTTCGAATCTGTTGCTGCAGTAATTTGAATGAACTTTGTAAACCTGAATTGTATCTCTACGTGTCTACTTTTCAGAACATTTGACGGATTTGAATTTCGATATATAATCTGCTAGATGTTTGACTTTTAGTTCTACTAGGTCTGGATTTCCAGATTTCCAATTATATGTGTATCACCCTGATTTGTTAATAAAAAGAAAATGTTAACAGTAAAATTAAAATTTGAAATTAATTTGGCAGAGACTAGACATGGGTAAAAATCACCCTGAATTTTTTTTGAATTATTTGATGAGTATTTCGACCCGATACATATATGTGAACATAATCTATAACCTGCTGCCTGAACATAAAATCTGTAAAGAATAAGAATTTTAACCCCAGTTTCTGTGATTTTTTTATGTCGTGTGTATATGCGCTAGAACCGACAGAGAGTCTAGTTTCTAGAACTTCTGACGGATCCAAATTTTCTTTTCTGTACCAGCGGGAATACCTGTTTTTGTATAGCCACGTCCTGTTATCCAGATTGTATGTTTTGCATTGAATTGGTATAAATGTTTCTTGCCCTGTATGTAACAAGTAGAATTAGTCACACCTAGCATGACACAACCTTGACATATCTTCTTGCATGCTCACATAGGATGAAATAAAATATTAACAAGCCGAGGTATTAAGAGTTGACTTAGTAGTGAACAATCGGAGACTGTACTCGGTAGGGGTCCCTTACCGGTTATTCCCGTTAATTCTCGTTATTCCCATTTATTGCTGTTAATTTCTGTTACTCCCGTTTATTACTGTTAATTTTCGTTATTCCCATACTGTTATTCCTGTAAATTCTTGTTTACTGGGCCGAGTACATGATCTGTTGAGTTTACCATCACAGTCTAAAATGTTTACTTGCTTGCATGCACCGAACATGTGGTTTGAGAAACAATACTATGTGCATTAGATAGGTTGATAAAATAAATAATAACCCTAAATTGACATTGCATGCCTGATTCTGTATACTGTCATTGATATCATGAATCGTAACTATTGATTATTGCACAATTGAATATAGACCCTTGATTTTATTGTCAACCCTTGTCTTTGTTCTTGACTTTGATCCAGTCCCGTATTCTTGTTATACCATGTTTTCCCGTTCTTTGTTTTTTACTACTTGCTATCCGTGACTTGCTTTAAGGACACAATTTTCTCTATTTTTAGATCACGAGTTTACAGGTACTGAAGGAGCGATACCAGAAGGACTTGGTGAGCAACAATTTTAGAGAATGAAGCTCAAGAATTGACTGCTTTAATAATCTATTCATGCTATTTTTCCCGTTGAACATTGTTATTAATATTGTACTTTGTTTTGATCTTTTATGACTCAGAGTCTGTTTTGTACCCAGATGTTGGATATTATGTTTTGAATTATTTCGTTTATTGTTGAAGTTGTTCTTCATTTAGACGGGTACAGCTTATGGATGGTGTTTACATCATTCGCTGGGACTTTGTTACGTGCTCGTATTTCTGTATTTTGGGAGGCGGGGTGTGACACGTACTTTCTCTCTCAGTAGAGGTTATTGTAATATATAAAGATCTAGAGAAACCATAGGTTTAGTCTTGATACATTAATCATTCGATATATCTTGAAGAAGAAGCCACACACACAATAGGAGCTATACAATCTAACTTAGAGTAGAAGATGGACTCAAACGGGCACCGAGAAATATGCCCAATAGCAGCCCAGCCGTCATTGGTGATTGATGTGTCGAATTTATATACAAATATTTGTACTCATTTACCTATTAAAATGGCCTGTTTTCGCTGATATTGTCTATAATTCATCTTATTTCTATAGGATTTCATTTAATTAATTATTTTTGAAGAAATAAAATTTTTGATGCAAAAAGTAAAGATTGGTGGAAAAAATCAACAAACAAAGTAAAATAATGGGTTTATCGATTTTTATTGTTTTGTTGAGTTAAAAGGGCGACAAATAATTTTAAAAGGATTTTTATAAGCTAATATGAGTTGTAGTTAGTTTAATTAATTTTAAACTAATTAATTTTATTTTATTTAAAAATCCTAATTTCTGGTATTATTTTGTGTATGCAGAAGCACGTGGTTGGCAGAAAAGGAAGAAAAGAAAAAAAGAGAAAGAAATAAAGTTCAGATCAATTAAAGGAAGGAAATAAAGAAAAAGAGTGGAGTTTTCTGCAAAAAGTACAAACCCTAATGGTTCTCTCCGTTCTCTATAAATACAATGCAAAGGAGAGAGGATCAATTAAGAGGTGACGGCTAATCATTAAACAAATAATAAAAAAATAAAAAAAAATTAAAAGAGAGAGAGAGCCACTGTCTTTTGTGTGCGTTGAAGAAATCAAAGAGAGAGAGAGACGCTGCTCGTCTGACGTGGCTTCTTCTTCTCTTCTCTTTGGCGTAAAGGACGAAACAAGAAAGAACCAGGCGACTGCTGCGCTGACAGGTGTGACAGGCCTGTCGGCTGACGTGGCTGACAGCAGGGTCCCACGTGATAGATGCGGCCCAGAGATTAGCGACAGCACAACAGGACTTCGGCGCTGGGATTAGGGACAACGCGACGCGCACGGTTTTCAAGACGGTTTTGGGTTCAGATTTTGAAAAAGAGAAAAGAAGGGTTTGCTTTAAATTTTGTATTTTTTTTGTATATCTTTTTCTCTATATTTTTTTAATGCAATCCCAAATAAATATGAACTGAATTTATTGTTCTAGAGGCGAAGGTGTAGCGGAGTTTTGTAGAACACAAATTTTAATCCTTATTATTACTCTATTTTTCCTAGTTGCGTTTTAATTTTTATTATTTATGCGTACAACATGGTGGATAGACATTTGTATGATTTTTCAAATCATAAAGAGACCGAACATATTATTTTTGATTAATAAAAATTAACACCGTATATTGGAGGACGTGACCGTTAAGAAATCCAACTTCTCAATTAATAATTTGATGGATATGCGAAGAATTAGTTGAGAATAATTTTTAGACTACGTTGATAGAGTGGTTAATATCTTTAGGATTTTGGTCTACAATTGGGAAAGATAATATTTTTATTTATAAGGAATTATAATTTGTGTGTGTGATAAACGAGGTGAACCAAGAGCCCTAGAACTAATTTTACTATTAAACAAAGTACAAGAACTTCAAATTTTCACAGCCCTCTCCCTCTTCACCAATTTAGTTAGATTTAATTAGATTAATTTAATTTAGTTGCTTTATCCTTAATTAAATTCGATCTTCCAAATAGTGATTAATCTAGCGATATCGGTACTCAGTAAAATATCTAGTCCCTGTGGGTTCGACACTCTATTCACCTATCTATATTACTTGTGCGATTTTGTACACTTGCAAATTTAACACCAAGTTTTTGGCGCCGTTGCCGGGGACTAGTTATTCTTTTATTGATATTGAAAATTGCTAGATTATTGCTAGTTTGGATTTTTGTAATTATTTTTATTTTATTATTATTTTTCATCTTTATTTTCTTTTGACTAACTTTTACTTTTTTTTAATTTTATTTTTCTTATTTTTGTTTTTTTTTAGTTTTTCTATTTTTTTTTCTTTTTATTTTTCGATACTTACATTTCAGGACATACAGTGCATTATCATGGCGAACAATGAAAACAGGCCTTTGAGAGACTATGCTATGCCCTCAATTTATGAGTCAAGCATAAAGAAGCCGGTTATTGAAGCTAACGATTTTGAAATTAAACCGGCGATGATTCTAATGATTCAACAGACTGTTCAATTTTGGGGACTACCACACGAGGATCCTTACGCTCACATTGCAGATTTTTTAGAAATTTGTGACACTTTCAAGCACAACGGTGTATCAGACGATGCAATTAGACTGAGACTCTTTTTTTTTCCCTACGAGATAAGGCGAAGACTTGGCTACATTATCTACCACCCGGTAGTATTACTACTTGGGAGGGACTTGCACAGAAATTTCTAGCTAAGTATTTTCCTCCAGCAAAGACAGCAAAGCTAAGAAAGGACATTTGCACATTTACTCAATTTGAGACCGAGTCTTTGTATGATGCATGGAAAAGGTACAAGGAGTTATTAAGAAAGTGTCCTAATCATGAACTACCAAAATGGCTGCAAATGCAAACATTCTATAATGGTTTGGGAGTTACACATAGATCTATGGTTGACGCAGCAGCTGGTGGTGCACTCATGAGCAAAACTTACACAGCAGCCTATGATCTTTTAGAGGAGATGGCATCAAATCATTACCAGTGGTCTTCAGAGAGAGCAATGCCAAGAAAAGTGGCTGGAGTTTTTGAACTTGATCCTTTTTATACTTTAAATACAAAAAATGATATTTTATATAAACAAGTAGAAAATATGAATTTTAATGCTATTCAATCTAATATGATTTGTGATCTTTGTGTAGGAAATCATGCAAGTTCAGATTGTCAAGTGGGGAACCATTTTGCTCCATCAAATGCTGAACATGAAAATTTTGTGTCAAACTTTCGAATGCAAAACAATCATTATGCAAACACATACAATCAAGGATGGAGAAACACCCCCAATTGTCCATGGAACAATAATCAAGAAGCAGTTGTACCACCTCAAAATTTTCCACAGCAAGAAAAGAAGCCGACACTTGAAGACATGTTTATGCACTACATGCAAAGGGTAGAACAATACATACAAAAGACAGATTTGGCAATCCAAAATGTTACAAATTCAACTTCGGCTTCCATTCACAATCTTGAGGTACAAATTGATCAAATTTTAAATATTTTAAATGAAAAAACTGCAGGAACATTACCACACAATACATTTGTCAATCCCAAGGAGCATATCGAGGCTATAACATTAGTAAGCGGGAGGATGATTGAGCAATCACAAGAAGAAAATGGCGAACAGAAAGTGGTTGAAAAGCAAAGTGAGATTCAACAAATTGTGGAGGAACAAATTCAGCATGAGCAAGTAATGTATAATGTTTTTAATTCCACAAATTTTCCTCCTGAAGAACAGTCATCTATTCAAGTAAGTAAAATTGATTTAATTTTGGGCGAGAAACATAAGGCTAAATTTGAAAAATCACCAATCGAAGTATGCCCAATAAATTCAGAAACTTTTGAAACTCAGAAAGAAAATATTTTTGAACATATCATGTATTTGGATGCTGAACTTTCTATTTATTCATTTTTGCAGCATAAATTCAAAGAGGTGGGGGAATCAAAGACATCATCATCTAAAAGGAAACGCCTCAAATTGGAGCTTGAACCAGATCCACACTAGAAGAGAAAATTTAGAAAGGATGTTTTAATGTTGTTGGATCTTGGCGTTACTTAACCATCTCACCCCCATGTCTGGCTGAAGACTTAAAACTTAGCGCTTCTTGGGAGGCAACCCATGTTTTATTTTATTGCATTTAATTTTAATTTATCTTTTAGTTTATTTTATTTTGATTTTTGATTTTATATTGTAGGATTGCACAAATTTTGAAAGTCGCCGGGCGGAGCTGTTTTGAACACCTGCATTGATGGCTGTTTTTTAGCAGCATGGAGTCAGAATCTGGAAAAGTGATTCAAAGAGAAGTAGTAGACAATTATCTTAGCTTTCCAGCAAAAAACAAATCAACCCATTTCGACATCTACAGCTCCAGATATCGCCAAAATACTGAACGTCGCGCGTGCAGAAATTTAAAGACGAATCAGGGGAGAAATTCTAAACTTTTTGCATTCTTTTTGTTTTTCTTTTTCCTTTCCCATTCAGGACAATGTGATATTTAAGTTTGGGGGGAAGGTTTACAAATTTATTTTTATTTTTATTATTTTAGAAAAGAAAAACAAAACAAAAGGATTATAATTAGGCTTACCTCTACACTTTTGAGTTCTTTATTGTGATAAGCATTGAAACAATTTTTTTGGGATAAACAATTATTTTATAAAGCAATTGAGCATACTTATTTACTTAAGAATTATTGAGTTTCAAAATTCCTTACAAAATTGTGTGGGTCATGCTATTATACATAAATGACAAATGTGATGCTTTTTCTCGTGATTATCCCCTTTGATCTAGTCCTAAACAGAGTTTAAGTAAATAGAGTAATAATGAAAAAAAAAATTTGTTTATGAATAAAGTCAATCTACTCCAATGTTTTGAGTTGCTTAGTAACTAGGGTATTCATCACAAATGTTTACACTTATGTAGAACAGCAACTTGAAATATGAGTATGCAAAGCACTTTAAGTTTGTGACTTGTTGAGTAACCGGGTGAATTCATCACAAATATTTTGCATTCGCGTCAAAAGGCAAGTGACAACTTAGAGAAGAAAAAAAAAGAAAAAAAAAAGAAAAAAAAAACTCTAGTTTGCTACTCGGTTTGTAGTAGTGAGAAGGGATAATCACAGATTAAGTTGTTGCATACTACAATTACATTAATTGCATGATAAATGCGATTGGGATGGGAATTATGAATAAATAATTGCACTGGAGAAAGTGGGTATGCTTAGTTTTACTTTATTTGCAATTGTTTATATTTTTAATTGAAATTTTGATGCTTACATGATGAGATCTCTTAGTGTGATGGGTTGAGTCTACTATTATTATTCCCTGGTTCATGATTCTACTTTTTGCTCGAGGACAAGCAAAATCTTAAGTTTGGGGGTATTTGATGTGTCGAATTGGTGATCGTCTGTCCCAATGTGCAGTCGACCAAAATTGATAAACTCCAAACTATGGGTTTGGATAGTCGACTACTCTTTGGGGCAGTCAATTGTCATTAAATTGCTGTTGTGTTGCTGTTGTTGCTTCGTCTTCCATCAACGCTTCGATCTCCTTCGCTTCATCGTCTTCTCTTCTTGTCGAACCTAAGTATGTAAGATATACACCGAACACTTTCAATTATTAGATTAATAGTTTGAATTGCATTTAAGGTTTGAGCATATTATGTTAAAATTTGGTGGTTCCAATTTCAGCTCTTTCATGAAGCAGAATACCTATTATAATTGCATTCCAAACACAACTATAAAAAACAATTGCAGCTCTTTTAAGATGCAAAATACATGTTATAATAGCATTCCAAACACAACTATAAAAAACAACAAAATGGAAAGGGAGTTTCCCCAAAGATGGTAATAAGATCCTCATTTATGTTTTCTTATACCAATATTTTCGTTAAGTTAAAGAAAAAACTATAGAAGTTCATGATTCCCACAAACTTTGCACTCTACTTTTCACGAGGTGACTGAAAATCCTCGGGCAACAAGCCTCACTAGTATGGTTTGAAAGAGTCAATAAGAAAATCAACAGAGCGTGAAGAAGATGAAACCCCTCTTCCCCTTCCTGTTGATGATCCAATTCCCGAAGGTGTAGTGGAAACAGAAGCACCGGTCTCTTGCGGTGTTGTTGGTGACTCTACAACCATAATAGAACTAAACCGGCAAATATCAGTTTCAATCCATAACTGCTTCTTCTGTTGTTTCTGCTGTTGCTGTGTCTGCTTCTTCTTCATCTCACGACGGTGATTATTCACATACTCTTGGATAAAGATATCCATCTCTACTCCCCTTCTTCTCTTCTCCAACATAGAAGAAGTTTTTTCTTGCAAACTAGAAGTCTCATATTTATATTAGTATTATTCTTAATTAAAAATAATTCAAGGGATAGTTTAATTATTGTGATAAAGATATTGCATAAGCTATTGATGCAGTTTGTTTTTGGGGGTGGGTGCAACAGGTGTGAGTTCTCTCAATTTATAAAGTGGAAGTCGCAGTACTGACTATACGCCCGACCCTTGGCTGAGGGAGCAGCTCGGGAGCAGGCAGGAGTGAGGTAGAGGTCGGATGCTCAGCTCGGATCAGGAGGCTCGGCTAGGTCTCGTGTACCTGCACTCGGCCTAGGAACACCGGGGTTGGTCCCGATGGCAGGCCCTCCGACGGTCTAGTTACTGAAGAGTAATGATAGCTAGGGATTTAGAGGGGAAAGGTTTATTACCTGGTGAAGGGGGAGAGGGCATGGTATTTATAGGCAGGCACAAATGGGTCTGGACCCGTTTATCTATGGGCCTGATGTGGCAGAAGCCCATAGGGCTTAGGGCTGATCTGGTGATTAGGGGTGAGCAGTTTTTGAGGGGATCCTGTGGCCTAGGATAGGCCACATCATCTGACCCATATCAGGAGCCCCCCACTCCTGGAGGGCTGGATAATACTGTCGTGTAGGAGTGGTCTTTGCCTCTGTAGGAAAAGCAGAGTGGAGTGTTCGGTGGAGAACGGGATCCGTATCTTCCTGGAGAGGCTAGTGGGGCAGGATGAAGGGGATCCCCACTTGGAGTCACGAGGGGTGCTGAGTGTCGAAGAGTAGGAGCATGCTTTGCCGAGCATCGAAGGTTGGGAGACAAGCCCCCTCACTTGTTGGAAAAGCAAGGGGACATCGAGATCTGAGGAGTAGGGGCTTGCTTTGCCGAGTGTCGAGGGTCAGGAGACGAGCCCCCTCACTTGTTGAAAAAGCAAGGGGACGTTGAGATCTGAAGAGTAGGAGCTCGCTTTGCCGAGCGTCGAGGGTCGGGAGACGAGCCCCCTCACTTGTTGGAAAAGCAAGGGGACGTCGAGATCTGAGGAGTAGGAGCTCGCTTTGTCGAGCATCGAGGGTCGGGAGACGAGCCCCCTCACTTGTTGGAAAAGCAAGGGGACATCGAAATCTGAGGAGTAGCAGCTCGCTTTGCCAAGCGTCGAGGGTCGGGAGACGAGTCCCCTCACTTGTTGGAGAAGTTTTTGTGGCCCACGGTGTCATCTGAGCGCCGAGCTTCAAACTTGTTTAGAAAGTTTTTGTGGCTTGCGGTGCCATCCGAGCGCCGAGCTTCAAACTTGTTGAGAAAGTTTTTCTGGCTCGCGGTGTCATCCGAGCGCCGAGCTTCAAACTTGATGAAGAGAGTTTTTGTGGCACGCGGTGCCATCCGAGCACCGAGCCTGAGTCTTGATGAAGAAAGTTTTTGTGGCTCGCGGTGCCATCCGAGCGCCGAGCCTGAGACATGATGGATAAAGTTTTTGCAGCTTGCGGTTCCATCCGAGCACCGAGCTTCAAACTTGTTGAGAAAGTTTTTGTGGCTCGCAGTGCCATCCGAGCACCGAGCTTCAAACTTGTTGAGAAAGTTTTTGTGGCTCGCGGTGCCATCCGAGCGCCGAGCCTGAGTCTTGATGAAGAAAGTTTTTGTGGCTCGCGGTGCCATCCGAGCGCCGAGCCTGAGACTTGATGAAGAAAGTTTTTATGGCTCGCGGTTCCATCCGAGCGCCGAGCTTCAAACTTGTTGAGAAAGTTTTGGTGGTTTGCAGTGCCATCCAAGAACCAAGCTTCAAACTTGTTGAGAAAGTTTTTGTGGCTTGCGGTCCCATCAGAGCGCCGAGCGTCAAACTTGTTGAGAAAGTTTTTTGTGGCTCGCGGTGCCATCCAAGCGCCGAGCCTGAGACTTGATGAAGAAAGTTTTTGTGGCTCGCATTTCCATCCGAGCATCGAGCTTCAAACTTGTTGAGAAAGTTTTTGTGGCTCGCGGTGCCATCCTAGCACCGAGCTTCAAACTTGTTGAGAAAATTTTTGTGGCTCGTGGTCCCATCCGAGCGCGGAGCTTCTAACTTGTTGAGAAAGTTTTTGTGGCTCGCGTTGCCATCCGAGCACCGGGCTTCAACTTGTAGAGAAAGTTTTTGTAGCTCGCGGTGCCATCTGAACGCCGAGCTTCAAATTAGCCATGCGTTCCAAGCCGTCGTATCGACTGAAAGGGCTGGTGGTAAAGAGGTAATTTTGAGCCTCAGGCTGACATCACAAGCATGAGAATCGAAGCGATTCAGATCCTAGTGGCCGTTGGATCAAGATCCAATGGTTAGATCTTTTTCGCGAAAATTGACGAGTCTCTTCCTCTGTTATAAATCTCCCCCCCTCCTCCATTTCCACACTTTGCATTTTTTCTCTTAATAAACAAGAAATTCTCCAATAGTTGTCGACGACCTTTTTCCGGTGATCTCCCCATAGCTCGATAGTTTCAGGTTAGTATTTTTGATTCGTAATGTCGCGCGCTCAGTTCGGCAACGAGACAAGCTCTTCAGGTCATTTTGAGAAGGAAGGTGAGTCAGCATCGACATCCTGGTCTCTGGGCAACCTTGGAATCAAGGAGGAGGTTAAGTCAGACTTAGGGTCGGATGGCAAGGATGACGTAGTTTTTGTCGTGCAACCTTTACGATCCCGTAGGCCAGGTAAGGAGCCTATGGAGGAGGGTGAGCATGAAGAAGGAGACCCCGGGGGAGAGAGCGTTGTTGAGGAGTGGGAGGACGAGAAAGAAGACCCCGAGGGGGAAGAGCTTGGTCTGAAGGATGACCAGGAGGAGCCCGAACAGGGGGCCGAGGGAGGCAATGGTCGGGGAGAAGAGAAAGGAGGAACCGCAGGGGAGGCAGCCGATGGGGAGGATGATCTTCCGCCTCTGCCCCCATTAGCCACCCCATCTCCGGATAGGAAGCTTTGCCCTCGTAGGAGGAAGAGGAAGTAGGTTCGTCCTGATAGCCCACCTATGCCAGACAAATATGGTCCTGGACGGGGGGTTCGAGTTTTCCCCCCGTGTCCCATAGAAACTCGGGGTTGATCAGAATGTACCCTGACGACGTGGAGGGCCTCGTTGCATTCACCCCCTTGCTGCGGGACGAGGGTAGGGAGATGATTAAGATGGATAGCATTCAGTGCGTCTTGAGGGCAGATTATCTGAATATCCTGAGGGCGGTCTACTTCATCCCGAAGGAGTTCGAATTTCTGATTCTGAACCTCGGAATCCGGCCGACCACAGCTCTGGAGCCGAGCTACTGTATGTGTCCCGAGGATGCCTTCATCTCGGGGTTGAGGCTGCAGCTGCACCCTTTCATCGTGAGGGTTTTGAAGTGGGCGGGGTTGAGTCCGATGCAGTACGGTCCCAACTCATGGAAACACCTGGTTTGCTTCATTCTGAAGTGCCAGGAGAAAGGGGATCAAGCCAAGGCTTACGTATTTCCGTGCCATCCTAGGGATGAGCTCGCTCGGCGATGCGGAGAGGATCTTCTACCTCTCACCATGACCTCACAAGAAGGTGATGCACGGCTATCCGGACTCTATCAAATGATGGAAGGAGAAGTATTTCATAGTCTGGAGCGAGAAGCCTTGGGAGATTCCAACCTCTTAGAACTTTTGTAAGCCGAACCACAAGCCCTCGAAGCACAGTGAGTTGTCGGAGAAGGAGTGGGAAAAGGTGGAGAAGATCATTAGAGGGCACAGTATAGGGTGGACGCGAGTGACGGAGCTACACCTGGCCCGAGCTGGACTGAGCCCAGCCGATCCTCGTATGTTTTTGTTCCGAATTTGTTTATCTTCCTGCCTTCGTGTTAACATTTATTTCTTTTTCTTCCCTTTTGCAGAGATGTCTACCAAGCAACTCAATGACTGGCAGGCTTTGTTGGCCCTTGTCACCAAAAGGAGGGCAGACAAGGAAAAGAAGGCTGTCACGGGTCTTAGTCAAGGGCCGGCCTCGGTGACGGTGGAGGTCGGCAAAGGAACTGGGGGCGAGCTCCGGTAGTAGAAGAGGGGCCGAGGTATCGGAGCAGAGGCTCCCTCCACCCCGCCCCAGTGCCGAGCAGATGGTGGGGCAGCAGGGCCTGAGGCAGCATGCCTCGGATTGGGCAGTCAAGGCAGGGGATACCCTGCTCGAGGGTCCGGTGGCTATGGAGGTGGTGAAGAATATTGCCACGGAGCGAGACCGGATGGCTCTGGCAACGGTTCCGAGACTGCCTTCATGAGGTGGTTTCAGGCGCAGCTCATTCCATGCGCCGATCCGCTCGAGGAGGCGAGCAATTCCGTATTGGGACCTTCTCCGACGTTTTACCTGGAAATGGCCTGGCTTGCCGACGCGCAGAGCTCCATTGCCGGGGTGCCCTCGCTGGCCTGATCGGCGGAGCGCGCGGAGGATCCCGTGGGAAGCACCGAGTTTGAGTTTTAAGCCGAGCAATGAGCGATTTGTAAAATCTTCATTGTATTGTGTGGCCGTTTCTGGCGCTCTATGAGTAATAAAACTTCGATTTTTTTACTTTGACAATTTGTTAAGTCGAGATCGGTAGGGGCATAGCTCGAGATCCTCGCTGGGTATGGTTTTGCCTGAGGTCGCCGATGAAGTGGGGGCTATGCTCAGGTGCCGAACCGCTATTCCTCGTAGGTAGCATTTAATTAGGGACGTTTCGTCTTCCGATAAAAATTAATGGAGACGCTTCATTTTCCACCATTTGGGCTTCCCGATGTCATAAATGCGCCTCTCCAGGGGCTATATAGTCTCCACTCCCTCATCATTTTTCACCAGCAATTGGCGGTGTCTCATTTACCACCCGCTGGCAATTCGGGGTTCTGGCTCTGAGAGTTGTTTACCCCGAGCTGTCAGTGGGTGAGAGATGGGTCGACCACGGAGGTGAGATTCGGGTGCCTACCGAAGGTGGGCGCCCATAAGTGGAATTTTTGGCCGAGAGTTCCGGATCGGTGGCTCCCCTACCACCCTCTGGCAATTCAGGATTTTGGCTCCGAGGGTCGGTTACCCCAAGTTGCCAGCGGGTGAGAGGTGGGCCGATCCAAGGTTCGGGATTTGGGGCGTTCTTTGGGCGAGAGTCTTGGGTTGGTGGCTCCCCTGCCACCCTCGAACAATTCGGGATTTTGGCTTCAAGGGCCGTTAACCCCGAGTTGTTCGCGGGTGAGAGGTGGGTCAACCAACGGTCCGGGGCTCGGGGCGTTTGCCGAAGGTGAGCGCTCTAAATTTTTATTGAAAATTTTTGGGTTGGGCGTGGCTGAAGGTCGTCGCCGAGCGCATAGGTCGCAGGACTTGAAAAGGCCCAGGCCCTGCTCGTGGTCGATGCCGAACCCCCATACTTTGAGAGAAGCTTGTTATGAGCGTAGCTGGATGTAATATCCCGGATGGATATTATATTTGGATAATTATTATTTTTAAATTAAAATATTTTTTAATGGAAATTACTTGGTTTCAAATAAACAGTTATCTAGATGTATATACTAGTAAGTATGTATACGTATTGTATCAATTTTATGCACTTGTGCAAAATCTTGAAAAACGCATTTTTGAGAAAAATATCTGAAAAATACCAGACAGATATTAAAAAATAATTATTTTATTATTATTTGTAGAAATAAAATGTTTTGGGTGGATATCACCCGGTTTTATTAACAAACAATGTATATATGCAGATACTAGTCTGTATATGACTGTTTTGTATCAAATTGATACTGAAATCTCCTAAGCCAGTAATAAAATTATTTTATTTTTTATTTCTCAGAATTAAACTATTTTTGTACAGATTTGTTCATTTTCATTAATGAAAAATAGCTGTATAGTCAAATATACGTACAAAATCGAACTGTATCGATTTCGGGCGTTTGAACAAATCGTGTAGTATGTGATTTGGAAAAATTTTCTTTTGTTTTTGATCCATCATGATGAGATTGAGGGTTTGGAGGGATTAGTACTTGATTGTAATGTTTAATTACAATTAGAACACAAATTTGTTGAACCATAAGAGAATTGGACACTTGGCCTTCATTTTCACCACAAAACTTCATCACCCCTTCTATAAAACACCCCCTTCTCTCCCCCTTTCCATTTTGGCCGGCCCCAAATCCCCATAGGGTTAGAAACCCTTGTGTGTTCCATCCTCTTCTCATCCCATTTCACACAAACTCTTCTAGTTCTTCTACTTCTACTAATTTGGTCTTTAGAAAAATATTGAGAAGAAAAGAAAGGAAAAGAAAGAGAGATTGAATCAAAATCAAAAGAAAAGAGAGTTAGGGTTCATGGGTTCCATTTCTTCATGAGTGTTCTTGAGGAGCAAGAACAAGGAGCAATGAAGAGGAGGCAAAAGCAAGTTCTTCCTACTTAGAAATAAAGGTGGGGGTTTCTTGCTCATGGTTGTTTTAGCTATTTTAGGGTTTTTGTTATTGTTGTATGTTGTTTTGTGGATGTAGTTTCATGTGTATTTGAACTAGATTAAAGCGCATGTGAAGGTTGTAGTTGTAGAACACAAATTAGATGCTTAAAGATTGGGTTTTTAGGGTTATAGGGTTAAATTTGTTTAACTAGGTTAATGGTAGAATTTTGACCCGAAATTTATGTGGGAGGTTCTCTTATGTGTTGTTACCATGCTAGAATTTTTGTAGATTTTTTGGAGTAGTTTTGATGGGTGAAACGACCGTTTCCCCCAAAACAGCGAGTTTCAAAGCAAAACAGAGAACTCACTGTTTTGGGATTAGCATCGCAGTATCTTTGAGGGACTGGAAGTGGGTGTTCCTCTCGGAATTTGAGGTTTGGGCCAACTAGGGAGTTGTAGTAGACATTCTCCCCTTTCTGAATTGACCTCTCAGGTTAAACTCCGATAAGAGACGCAAAAGTTATGACCGTTACAAAAACAGTAACTAGTTATTCGGTTGAATGTTGCTGTTTTGGTTGCTTGGTACTTTTGAGTGTCTTACTGGTTGAATCTGAGGTTCGGACCAACTAGAAAGTTGTAGTAGAGACTCTCCCCTTTCCTAATTGGTCTCTCAAGCCAGATTCTGATAAGCGGAGTAGGAGTTAAGGTATTTGGAAGATGCAGCAGCCAGCTTTGAGCTGAGTGTGCTTGATGTTTGACTTGTTTGGAGTTTTAGAGTGTCTTACCTATATAATCTGTGGTTCGGGACAGCTAGGAAGTTGTAGTAGAGACTCTCATTTCCAAATTGACCTCTCGGGTTAAATTCTGATATGCGGAATAAGAGTTACGGTATTTGGAAGATGCAGCAGCCAACTTTGAGCTGAGTGTGCTTGCTGTTTGACTTGTTTGGTGTTTTAGAGTGTCTTACCTGTAGAATCTGAGGTTCGGGACAACTAGGAAGTTGTAGTAGAGACTCTCCCCTTTCCAAATTGACCTCTCGGGTTAAATTCCGATAAGCGGAATAGGAGTTACGGTATTTGGAAGATGCAGCATCCAGCTTTGAGCTGAGTGTGCTTGCTGTTTGACTTCTTTAGTGTTTTAGAGTGTCTTACCTGTAGAATCTGAGGTTCGGGCCAACTAGAGAGTTGTTTTAGACATTTTTCCCTTTCCGAATTGGCCTCTCGGGTTAAATTCCGATAAGCGGAATAGGAGTTATGGTATTTGGAAGTTGCATCAGCCAGCTTTAAGCTGAGTGTGCTTGCTATTTTTGACTCTTTGATATTTTTGAGTGACTTAATGGTTGAACCTGAAGTGGAGACCAACTAGAAAGTTGTAGTAGACATTCTCCCCTTTCCGAATTGATCTCTTGGGTTAAACTCTGACAAGCGGAGTAGAAGTTATGGTCTTTGGAAGTTTTCAGCTTGGCTGTGTATTTGGGGAGTTGGAATTGTATCTATCTTGATTCCTCGCAGTTTTTGAGTGTCTTGCTCACTGAATATGAGGAGCCGAACAATTAGAGTGTTTTAGTAGACATTCCCACCTTTCCGAATTGACCTCTTGGGTTAAATTCCGATAAGTGGAACAAAAGTTAGTCTTTCAAAGTTTCAACCACTTTTGTCAAGTCTGTTGTTTTGTTAGCTTTTCTGTGTGTTCCACAGGTAGGAACTTGGAGTTCCTTACGGAATATGAGAAATTGGACAACTGGGAAGTTTTAGTAGATGTTTCCACCTTTTCAAATTGTCCAGTTTTGTTAGATTCCGATAAGTAGAGCAAAAGTTACAAGCTACAGAAGTTTCATCTTTTTAATGAAAATCTGTAGTTTGGTAATTGTTTGCGTATGTTCGAAGTGAGGAATTTGGAATTCCTTCTGGAATCTGAGAAAGTGGTCAACTAGGAAGTTTTTGTAGATGTCCCCACATTTTCAAATTGTTCAGTTTCATTAGATTCTGATGAGTAGAGCAAAAGTTACCAGCTTGCAATGTTTCAACTTTTTGTTGAAAATCTGCAGTTTGGGTAAACTGTTTGCATGTGTTCGATGGACCAGATTTTGGATTCCTTACAGAATCTGAAATAGTGTTCCACTAGAGAGTTGTGGTAGATATTCTTACCTTTCTAAAAGTACATTGCTATCAAAATCTGATAAGCATAGCACTGGTTACTTCTAGGCTGTCGGAAGGCTTTTATGTTGCTTTTTGGGCTTCTCATTGGTAGAATGCCTATTTTAGTTTGTTTGTAGAATCTTCTGTTGCTTATAATTATAAAAGATCAAGTTTTGCTGGTAAGCACGTTTGGTTGCTTCTAGGTTGATTACCTGTATGGTTGTTTTTTTTGTGTGGTTTTGCTCATACGTGGCTCGACTGGCCTGTATGTAGCTGTGATTTCATACGTAGCTTATTTGACTCGTATATATGTTGTTGTCTTATACATGGCTCGCCTGGTCTGTATGTTGTAACACCCCGTTTTGTACGGTACCTGAAGATATGCATATGTGTGTGTATATTATTAGTATGCGTGCAATTGATTGTAGTATTATGGGTCGATTTTGCCATCGTGGTGGATGGTTAGGGCTACGGGACGGTTTTTGGGAGAGTTGCATCCCAAGGATGCACAAGAACGAGACAGACCGATACTAGTATAACAGCTAGTTTTCGGCACGACGTACATGCAAATATAACACGGTATGGTACTACAGTGAATATAGGTTGCGTGCACTCGTTAAAACACGCGTCTCACACTCGTTGGAGCTCGTTAAGAGTTAAGTTGGGCAGCCAACATAACACACCCCAAACCAATGGGCTAAGCCATGGTTTTGAGGCCTACAAACCACCTATAGCCTAACCTACACCCCCCCTCTTGTCTAATCCGGCCCACACACCTCCATCACCCTCATTTCCACTTCATTTCTCCCATTTTCTCTGGAATTTTCAGAAGAGAACACCCCAAAGAGAAGGCGGAGAGAAAAGAAGAAGGAAGTGAAGGAGAAGGAGATTTCCAAGAAGAAACTTGAAGAGATCCCTTCTACTACTACAACCTAAGGTGAGAAGTTTCTCTAAACTTGAAATTCTTGTCTCTTAATTAAATTTGGTTGCATGAATATGTGTTAGAATGCATAGGATTGCTTTTCTAAAGTTAGAAGTAGAAGTCAGAATGGAACTAGAGAAAGCTGGTTCGGAGTGCCATGTTGTGGATTTTTTCGAGAGCACAATATGTTGAATTAGACCACAAAATTAAAAGAGTTCGTTCATTTATGTGCTATGATCATCCATGAATTATCTCAGATTTTTATATGATCATTTGTTATGCTAATAAAATTGAGAAATGGATATGGGTCGTAAGGCAGACTTAGGAAAAGAAAAACAGAATGGTTGATATTGTAGAAATTTTCGTAATTTATTGAAGAATGATTTTGATCTGAAATTTTTACTCATTATTACTGAATGTATGTTGATTATCTAAAAAAATCAGTAAATTGTTTGGATGATTTTAGAGGCATGAGAAAAATCTATCTATGATCAGTATATGAGGTTGAATTAAGAAAACTTGATGGTTTCTAAGATAACTTGCAGTAGCTATTACTCACTGAATACTTAGATTTTTGAATGAGGCCTTTTGCATGATGTTGGGTATGATGTCTAGTGTTACCACCATAAATTTTGTGTCAATTGGACAAGTTTGCAATTTACTGTGATTTTGTGATTGAGCACTGTGCTATTTTTAGCCAGTTTCGACACTCTGTAAAAACTGGGAAATTGAGACCTGTTAGAGGCATATTTTGAGGATCATGACCCGGGAGAGAGTTGTAGGGGACACCTAGACCTTTCCAAAAAAACTAGTTTGAGGCAAATCCAGTAAACGGTTGAATTATTATGATTTTTGTGAGACTGGACAGAGGACTAGAGTAGAGTTGAATGCTCTGAATTGGAGAGACCAATTGTGTAATGGGTGTATTGATGATAGATGAGTGTGTTAGGGTGATTTAATGGTATAATTTGGGCTTGTGATAAACTAGAAAGTTGTTGAGGACACCCACACCCATATATAGAAATTGAGTTCGTGTCGTTCTGATGAACGAATAGGGTTTCGTGTTACTGGTAAGGAGCAGCCCGTGCACAGGAAGTACGCAGGCTGGAGCTTGAGAAGCTAGGTCGAGGACTTAGATGGTTGAATATAAGCTCGTGATCAACTAGGGAGTTGTAGCCTAGGATCGTACCTTTTCAGGTTGGGCCCATACACTCCAATCGGAGTTGTATCGATAAAGGGATGACCATTTTGAGATTCGGGCAGAGACCCGTAGGTTGCTTAGTCTGGGTTAGGATTAAGGATTGTGAAAGCATTTTTCCCTTGTGTGTGAGCTGAGTCGGTGACTCGTGTCTAGGGACGGTTGATCTCGATTATTGTGATGATTGATTTCCCCAAGTGGGATGTGTGACTCGAGTAAGTCACTAGGGTAAAGGATACCCTGCACCTATCAAGCCTATATTATTAGACTTCTGCCGAGCGTAGGACGTCCGAGCATGCCAGTGAGTGGAGCTCACGGGGCAATTATATATTTACAGCCGTGGTAGCGCCATTATGCTGGACAAGTCCAAGCCGGGGAAGTGGCGAACCGGACCGGTATTGCCAGGGGCCAGAGGCTGATAGGCAAGTGTGGAAGCAGTCAATTCTTACCCGAAATAATTAGAGTAAGGTAGGGGTTAGAATGGTTTATTAGGGGGGTTGGGAAATTGCATTAGTCCTAGTAAACCATAGTCGGTGTTGTATCTTCCAGTCGTAGGGATACGTTCTCGGCCGCTCATGGATTGAGTCCCTGGCTCGTATCTCGATCTGTTGATTCCCAAAGATCTGCCGAAGTAAGGTGCGGGAGGCCCGGAGGATTTGACCTCCCGTGATGCTCACGTCCCTAAAGCGCGGATTTTGTGTTTTGTGTTTCGTTTGGTATATATGTAACGCCCCGAATCCCAAATACACTGAATTCGAGATGTTCTACAGGATCTTTCCGCTTCTTTTAGTACAATTTTACAAGAAAATTTAAACTTTTCACTTTACATCAGAGTTTACATCAATATTACACTTTACATTGCACAGCGGAAGTAAAATTTTACAACAATAAAAATAAATATACAACAACATGGAGTAATCTTTAAGCATTTGTTCCTCTTTAATCTTTATCAAGCCATTTACCTGCATATAAGACTGTGGGTACGTCAGTTTATTCAATCGACGATCATTATACACGGCCATCCTCTCTATGCCGGAAATAGTATAACTTAATTTTCCATATTTATCAAACACAAACTTGTCACATTTCAAACTAGAGGGACTACCCTATTGATATCGTGTTGTGATTGTGCACTTAGTCCTTAATGCAATTACTTATGTTACATGACACTAATGCGCACTTGTTCGGATTCTATGCATCCCATACTACATAGGTCCGAGGGCAAGCCCTTATTCGTTCTTCATCTTTGTAGGGTTCAATCCCCCGTTATGACTTAGTCTACTACTGTAACTACGGTAGTGTCTTAGAGATCCTATGATCTACGAGCCCATGTCCAGGCAGCCTGGAAGGGAATCCCACGCACTGACACGACGCATCGAGCAGGCAACCTATGGACAATTCAGCTTCCGCCATGGAACAATGGCACCACCCATAGCCACTCGAACATCCCACAAGCGTCGCCACCGGGACGGTAATTCTGGAGTAGTGCCCACGCCATGTCTTGACGCATCAAGCAGGCAGCCTGTGGATCACTCTCACACCGCTAATCCGATGGCCCCCATACTCGTGTTTTTCTTCTACTTTCATCACGTCTCCACTAGGTACTAATAGTTTTTATCAAAATCATGAACAAAATCGAAGCTCTAGAGTTAGCCTCTCCACTAAACCGGGCTTTTTCATTCATTTCAACATGACCAACCTTGGCCTTTCTTTTCAATTTTCATTTCATTTCATTTCCAATTCCCGGGGGAGACTTAGCTACTCTTTTATTTCAATTTTCAATTCACAATTTCCAAATGAGCATTTCCAACTCATAAATTCCCATGTTGAGTTATCATACTCAAATGTATATTCTCTTTTCAAATCATGATTTCTAATTTGTTCAAATAGTCCATGACTATACATGAATTTCATATGCTTTATCAATTATCACTTCATATCAAAATTTCACATCACTAACAAATATTCACAATTCATATTTCCACATTATTCTCAAATGAGAATAAATTGCATTATGTCACACAATAAAAATTTCTTTTTGCCAAATAATCTTCTAATCCTTCATTTCAATTTCTTCTTGTAAGTTATAAGTTTTCACAAAGTATATATCTAGAACCATAATTCTATTTATGCCTTTTATTCTCAAATCATAGTGTATTTCCTGCAAACAATCCCCAAATCATTTTTATAAAGTCCCTTATATTTTTAGGACAATAACCATATTTTTTTCACAATTTTTGGACACTTAAAACCCCAAAAAAAACAATTTTTCATTATTGCCGAGAGCAAGAATCGAACCCAGCTCCCCTGAGTCACAGCCGAGAACACAAGCCAACAGACCGGTTTGTGCCAGCGATGTAAAACATAGCTGAGAGCATTAAATGCTCTCGGCCCGCTGTTAACTTGTTTTTAAAAAACAAACAAAATAATGTTTCCCACGGGATTCGAACCAGTTACCACAAAGAAGCCAACCATGCTCTCTGACCACTTGAGCTACGTGCTCAGGTTGTCATATTATAATTTCATATTCATTTAACCCGTGCTCTCTGTTAATTAGGACATTTCGATGTTCAACTAGTCCCAATTTTATTTGATCTTCATAAAAAATACTGTATAACTCCAGATTATTACTACTTCACATAATTTGCATATCAGTAAGAGAAAAATAATTTTTTTAACAATTAAAACGTATTTTCATACACTACTTCAAATTATACATTATAACACTACATTTCTTCTCTTTTTCGACATTTCTTCGCATTGTAGCATTCTAATTTTTTGTCAATAAATTTCACATTAATTCTCTGACTTTAATCATTTATCTAACATACAACTCATATTTTAATTTATTCATGCCCATATCAACACAAAGGATCTATTTAACACATGAAAAGTGTATAATCAAGCTACTAACTTTGTGTGTAATTCTTGATGGTAAAAGAATGTATTTTCTATCAATCAATCCATGATTCTAATCAATTCACATACAACTCAAAAAATAGGACCACATATAAATTTGTATGTCCACATTTCAATCATTCAAGAAGTCATTTTTTCCAATTAAAGTGTGCTCTTCTTAATCATTTTCATGCTTCAATTTTTCTAATTAAACTAGCATGCAATCCTACTTTAGAAATAGGGAAAATTTTATCCACCTTGTATGGAGAGAACAAACACAATTTGCAACAAAAGTCCTTTGCAACACGAGTGCACCTCCTTGAACACGCACACTAGCAAGACCCGAGCACTCCAAGCCAACCCGAACACTTCCAAAGCCGGCCTCTCCTCCTTGATAGAATGCAAGCACAAACTCACACCCTCTCAATCTTTTAACTCACAAACTACTACTAAATAATACTATTAGACTGTAGGTTTGGAAGAGAATATTAAGCACAAAATAACTAGCCATGGGAGGGGGTATTTATAATAAAAGTTAAAGGAAATGGAGGGCTAGGATCAATTGGTTGGTTGTAAGATGGAGGGCTAGGATGAAAGTAGGAGTTGCAATAACTACCCACATCTAAGTAACCACCACCATGATCACCATTACAAATTTTGAATTCCCTCCAAAAAGAAGCATTCCCGGCCATGAAGAAAGCATGCATTTTGCACGTGTACGTGTAGTGCACGTGCATGCAACTAGGCCCAAAATTTTACATTAAATTTTTGTATAATATAAAATAGTCTTTTAAATTGTATTCTACATGACAGGTTGTGTAAAAATATAGTCCATGGGCTTTAGTTTATGGGCCAAAATAGTTATTTTAAAAAAATAAATAAATTACATTTTGGGCTTTATGAAAAAGACTTTTTAATCTAATTAAAATAGGGCTTTTGTACAAAATAATTAAAAGCACAAATTGAAATATCTTTACTCATCTTGATGAAAATATTAACCAAAATATTGCACGTGCACACTACGTGCAAAATAAATAATTTTTCATAAATTGAAAAATTAGGGCATTACAATACTCCTTCCTTAGAATAGTTCCGTCCCCGGAACTACAGTCAAGAGTGAGAGAAACAAGAATACAACACTCCCACAAGAACAAAAGATACAAAGATACAATCAAGTAAAAAGCTCAGGATAGTCCTTCAACATCCTCTCTTCAGACTCCCAAGTAGCCTCTTCAACCAAATGGTTTCTCCAGACTACCTTGACCATCGGTATCGTCTTATTCCTCAAGACTTTCTCTCGACGATCAACAATCTCGACAGGAGACTCGATGTAATTCAGATCCAACTGCAAACCTTCCGGCACTTCAGGCAAATGATGACTCGGAACTGGAATATACCCTCTCAGCATAGACACATGAAAGACATTGTGCACCTGAGATAACTCTTCCGGTAGTTCAAGTCGGTAAGCAGTTTTCCCGATCCTTTTCAATATCTTATACGGGCCTATAAACCTCGGGGCTAGCTTCCCGCCTTTGCCAAATCGAACCACACCTTTACTGGGTGATACTTTTAGAAAGACGAAGTCACCAACCTCAAACTCAAGGTCCCTTCTCCGGTTGTCTGCATAGCTTTTCTGCCGGCTCTGAGCTTCTACCAACCTTTTCCTGATCAGAACAATCTTCTCAGAGGTTTGCTGCACAAGCTCATGACCAAACAACTGACGCTCCCCAACTTCAAACCAACAAACAGGTGTCCTGCACTTCCTGCCATACAAAGCTTCGTACGGCGCCATCCCGATGCTAGTCTGAAAACTGTTGTTGTAGGCAAACTCTACCAAAGGTAAATGCCTTCCCAACTGCCTCCAAAGTCTAGTATACAACACCGAAGCATATCCTCAAGAATACGGTTGACTCTCTCGGTTTGCCCATCGATTTGCGGATGAAAAGCAGTGCTGAAATCTGTCTTGGTACCCAAAGCTGTCTGAAGACTCCTCTAGAAATGCGAAGTAAACCGCGCATCTCGATCAGACACAATAGTTGACGGAACACCATGAAGCCTGACGATCTCGCCAACATATAACTCAGCCAACTTGTCCATCGAAGCAGTGAGTTTCATCGCTAAAAAGTGAGCGGACTTGGTTAGTCGATCGACTATAACCCAAATCGCATCATTGCCCTTAGAACTCTTAGGCAATCCCGTAATGAAATCCATACTGATGTTATCCCACTTCCATTCCGGAATAGGTAACGGCTGTAATAGACCTCCGGGTCTCTGGTTTTCGGCTTTGACTTGCTGACAAACCTCACACTTTACCACAAATTCAGCCACATCCTGCTTCAAACCTGACCACCAGAAATGCTGTTTGATGTCTTTGTACATCTTAGTACTCCCAGGATGTACTGACAAAAGAGTAGCATGTGCCTCCTGAAGAATACTCTCTTTCAGGTCCGCCTGATTTGGAACGCACAGTCTATCTCCGAACCACAGCACTCCATCCTTGATTTGAAATTCGGGCAACCTGCCAGCACCAACCTGCTCCTTCATCTCCAAAATATCAGCATCAACCTCCTGACTTGCAATGATCCTTCCATTCAGTGTAGGCTGAAGCCTCAACTGAGCCAAAGATGCTCCCAATCCTTGCAAGACAACCTCAATACCTGCTCGGTCCAATCCTCAATCAGATGCTTCTGAGTTGTAATCAAACTGGCTAAGCTGCTCTTGCAACTAAGTGCATCAGCAACAACATTAGCCTTTCCAGGATGATACTTGATCTCAGGTCGCATATCCTCGAGCACTTCCAACCATCTCCGCTACCTCAGATTCAGATCCCTCTGCTGATATATGTACTTCAAGCTCTTGTGGTCCGTGTACATGTTCAACTTCTCACCGTACACGTAATGCCTCCACTGCTTCAGGGCAAAAATAATCGCAGCCAATTCCAGATCATGAGTCGGGTAATTCTTCTCATGCGGTCGTAGTTGCCTAGACCCATAAGCAATTACTCTTCCCTCTTGCATTACGACACAACCAAGCCCACGATGTGAAGCATCGCTATAAACATCATACTCAACACCTGCTCTAGGCAAAGCCAAAATAGGTGCAGTAGTCAGCTTCTCTTTCAACTCCTGAAAGCTTGCCTCACATTGCTCAGTCCACTTGAAGCTCACATTCTTCTTGGTCAGTCCAGTAAGCGGCACGGCTATCTGAACATAACCTTGAATGAATCTCCTGTAGTATCCAGTCATTCCAAGGAAACTTCTCACTTCCTTTACTGTAGTAGGCCTAGCCCAATCTCTCACTGTCTCTATCTTCTGAGGGTCAGTTGCCACTCCCTCCTTAGAAAGGATGTGACCTAGGAATGCCACTTCAGATTTCCAGAAATCACACTTGGATAACTTGGCATACAACTTCTGCTCTTCCAGCTTCTTCAAAACTGCTGCCAGATGCTCGGTGTGCTTCTCCTCTGACTTGGAGTACACGAGGATATCGTCGATAAACACCACGACGAAAGAATCAATGAACGGCCTCAGGACTCTGTTCATCAAATCCATGAAGATTGCCGGTGCATTCGTCACTCCGAATGGCATAACTAAGAATTCGTAATGCCCATGTCAAGTTCTAAAAGCGGTCTTGTGCACATCTTCAGCTTTCACTCGAACTTGGTGATATCCTGATCGAAGATCTATTTTTGAGAAGACAGCTGCTCCTTGTAGACGATCGAACAAATCATCAATTCGAGGAATAGGATACTTATTCTGAACAGTGACCTTATTCAGCTCCGGGTAATCGATACACATTCTCATCGATCCATCCTTCTTCTTTACCAAAAGCACCGGTGCTCCCCAAGGCGACGCACTAGGTTGAATAAAGCCTTTCTCCAACAGTTCCTCAATCTGCCGTTTCACTTCATCCTGTTTCACTGGAGCCATCCTATACGGTGCGTTAGAAATGGGTGCACTTTCCGGTTAAACAGTGATGCTGAACTCTACATCATGATGCGGGGGTAACCCAGAAAAATCTTCCAAGAACACAGTCGAATAGTCCCGAACCACAAGAATCCCTTGCACTTCCACAGGAGTCTCTTCCTTGCGGATAGCTGCCACCAGCCTAGAACACTTCTTCTTCCCTTGAAAAGTGACTTCAGGTCCACCTGGAGCCTTCACTGTTACCGTCTTAGTCTTACACTCGATGCTTGCACTGTACACCGACATCCAATCAATGCCAATAATAACATCAACTCCCAAGAAAGTCAGCTCGATTAGATCAATGCCAAAGATTCGGTCTCCAATTACAATCTCGCAATCAGCGTAATACCAATCAGTGGTTAGAGTTTCCCCTGATGGAGTAGCTACTGCTAAGATATTGCCTGGAAAAATCTTCGGTTCAACTCCCAACACTTTAGCAAATTTAGGAGACACAAAAGTATGAGAGGATCCAGTATCGAACAACACAACAGCTTTCATTCCATTAAGATAAAGTTCACCTGTTACATAATACACACTCATTACGTAACAGTTTCACTAAACAACGGGAAAAGAAATGACAAAAACCACTAAACATCAGCCCTCGTACCAGTGATGACATGATCAATCTCATCAGTATCAGCTTCTGTCAAGGCAAATACTCGCCCTGGTTGGTACGGCCTCTTCCCAGTCTGCTGTGTTGGTGCGTTGCTATTACCATTCCGTGGTTTGAGACATTGAGATCGGTAATGTCCCGTTTCACCATAGTTGAAGCAAGTTACCGCAAGAGGTCTCACCACATTGTTTCCAGGTCCTCCAGCCACACTAACAGCGTTCGCCCCTGTCGGTTTGAACCTTTGTGCAGATGGTTGCCCCTTGAAACTCCCAGAATTGGTGGGTCTCTTTCCAGACTGCCAGTTGTTCCTCCGGTTCTGAACAACATGGAACTGCTCCATATCTGCTTCCGTCACTGCTGCCCTCTGACCAACTTGTCAAATCGCCTGATACCAAGAGGTATCATCCGGGACCTCAAGCTCGGTCTCAGTCCATGCTCGAACTTACGAGCCTTCTTAGCCTCATCCATCACCAGTTCTGGAGCATACCTAGAGAGCTGAGTAAATTTGGTCTCGTACTCTCTCACTGACATGCTACCTTGTTGTCGCGACAAAAACTCTATAGCCTTCTTCTCTTGAACATCGGAGGGGAAATAGTGACTGCGGAATTCTTCCAGAAATTCCTCCCAGCCAAGCACTATGCCTCCCATGGTCCTCTTCATCGACTGCCACCAAACAGCCGCGTCCTTCTCAAGTTGTAGAGTTGCCAACTTGACCTTACTGCCATCAGGGGTCTCAAACACTTCAAAGATTGTCTCCACTTGACGAATCCAGTTGTCAGCCGCATCAGGGTCTGACTTTCCTTCGAATACAGGTGGTTTCATTCGTTTGAACGATTCCACCAGTTTAATCGCCTCGGGCACTGGATTCGCAGGTCCCCTTCCTTGGTTCATAGCCACGGCATTGAGCATCTGATAGACCCTCGCAAGTTCCGTTTCCAGATCCAACCCTTCACCATTTCTAGCTCCTCTTCTTGACATATTCTGATGCAAAAGATCCATTAAATTCGAAGTATAAGACAAGAATTTTAAATCAACTTGCATTTCATTGAATTCCAAACTTGATACATTCGAATTGAAAAACATTTCTTGACATCAGAATGAAAGATAGTAGAAGCTACAACGGTCTAACTCCTACGGTTCCTCTTCGCTTCTCGAAGTTCTCCCCGTAGTTCATCAACTTCATCCTTCAGCACATCTGTCAGATTCCTCCTCTTCTCGAGTTCCCATATCCGATGACTGAGAACAGAATAGTCATCCTTCCGCTTTGCCAGCTGAGCCTCCAATAATCCGACTCTCTCTCGCAGTGTTTCTACCTGCCTCTAAAAAGAAGTCACAAGACTATTTGGAACTGGTTCTTCTTCTTCGTCAGAAGAAGAGTCATCAGATGAATCCGGAGGTGGGGTAATCTCTCGGGATCCAGGCCATTCTTCTCCATCAGAATCAGCTTGCCCTGGGTAGTACTCATCCTCGGAATTTGCCTGTCCAGGATGGTACTCTTCCTCGATGATATGCCAGTCGTCGTCTCCAGCAGGGTCGAAGTGGTCAGCCATCTTAGAAATAGGGAGGGAGAAGCATAAGTCATAGAGCAACACAAATGTAAGTCACTTACATTTAAATCTCTAGGCTCAAACACACACTCTAATGTCCACTTCTAGGGTGTCGTTCCTTACAAATTTGTACAAGTGTGGAAGCGTAGAAGCGTGGCTCTGATACCACTCTGTAACGCCCCGAATCCTAAATACACTGAATTCGAGATGTTCTACAGGATCTTTCCGCTTCTTTTAGTACAATTTTACAAGGAAATTTAAACTTTTCACTTTACATCAGAGTTTACATCAATATTACACTTTACATTGCACAGCGGAAGTAAAATTTTACAACAATGAAAACAAATATACAACAACATGGAGTAATCTTTAAGCATTTGTTCCTCTTTAATCTTTATCAAGCCATTTACCTGCATATAAGACTGTGGGTACGTCAGTTTATTCAACCGACGATCATTATACACGGCCATCCTCTCTATACCGGAAATAGTATAACTTAATTTTCCATATTTATCAAACACAAACTTGTCACATTTCAAACTAGAGGGACTACCCTATTGATGTCGTGTTGTGATTGTGCACTTAGTCCTTAATGCAGTTATTTATGTTACATGACACTAATGCGCACTTGTTCGGATTCTATGCATCCCATACTACATAGGTCCGAGGGCAAGCCCTTATTCGTTCTTCATCTTGGTAGGGTTCAATCCCTCGTTATGACTTAATCTACTACTGTAACTACGGTAGTGTCTTAGATGTCCTATGATCTACGAGCCCATATCCAGGCAGCCTGGAGGAGAATCCCACGCACTGACACGACGCATCGAGCAGGCAACCTATGGACAATTCAGCCTCCGCCATGGAACAATGGCACCACCTATAGCCACTCGAACATCCCACAAGCGTCGCCACCGGGACGGTAATTCTGGAGTAGTGCCCACGTCATGTCTTGACGCATCAATCAGGCAGCCTGTGGATCACTCTCACACCGCTAATCCGATGGCCCCCATACTCGTGTTTTTCTTCTACTTTCATCACGTCTCCACTATGTACTAATCCTTAGTTTTTATCAAAATCATGAACAAAATCGAAGCTCTAGAGTTAGCCTCTCCACTAAACCGGGCTTATTCATTCATTTCAACATGACCAACCTTGGTCTTTCTTTTCAATTTTCATTTCATTTCATTTTCAAATGCCGGGGGAGACTTAGCTACTCTTTTATGTCAATTTTCAATTCACAATTTCCAAATGAGCATTAACAACTCATAAATTCCCATGTTGAGTTATCATACTCAAATGTATATTCTCTTTTCAAATCATGATTTCTAATTTGTTCAAATAGTCCATGACTATACATGAATTTCATATGCTTTATCAATTATCACTTCATATCAAAAATTCACATCACTAACAAATATTCACAATTCATATTTCCACATTATTCTCAAATGAGAATAAATTGCATTATGTCACACAATAAAAATTTCTTTTTGCCAAATAATCTTCTAATCCTTCATTTCAATTTCTTCTTGTAAGTTATAAGTTTTCACAAAGTATATATCTAGAACCATAGTTCTATTTATGCCTTTTATTCTCAAATCATAGTGTATTTCCTGCAAATAATCCCCAAATCATTTTTATAAAGTCTCTTATATTTTTAGGAGAATAACCATATTTTTTTCACAATTTTTGGACACTTAAAACCCCACAAAAAAAAACAATTTTTCATTCTTGCTGAGAGCAAGAATCGAACCCAGCTCCCCTGAGTCACAGCCGAGAACACAAGCCAACAGACCGGTTTGTGCCAGCGATGTAAAACATGGCGGAGAGCATTAAATGCTCTCGGCCCACTGTTAACTTGTTTTTAAAAAACAAACAAAATAATGTTTCCCACGGGATTCGAACCAGTTACCACAAAGAAGCCAACCATGCTCTCTGACCACTTGAGCTACGTGCTCAGGTTGTCACATTATAATTTCATATTCATTTAACCCGTGCTCTCTGTTAATTAGAACATTTCGATGTTCAACTAGTCCCAATTTCATTTGATCTTCATAAAAAATACTGTATAACTCCATATTATTACTACTTCACATAATTTGCATATCAGTAAGAGAAAAATATTTTTTGTAATAATTAAAACGTATTTTCATACACTACTTCAAATTATACATTATAACACTACATTTCTTCTCTTTTTCGACATTTCTTCGCATTGTAGCATTCTAATTTTTTGTCAATAAATTTCACGTTAATTCTCTGACTTTAATCATTTATCTAACATACAACTCATATTTTAATTTATTCATGCCCATATCAACACAAAGGATCTATTTAACACATGAAAAGGGTATAATCAAGCTACTAACTTTGTGTGTAATTCTTGATGGTAAAAGAATGTATTTTCTATCAATCAATCCATGATTCTAATCAATTCACATACAACTCAAAAAATAGGACCACATATAAATTTGTATGTCCACATTTCAATCATTCAAGAAGTCATTTTTCCCAGTTAAAGTGTGCTCTTCTTAATCATTTTCATGCTTCAATTTTTCTAATTAAGCTAGCATGCAATCCTATTTTAGAAATAGGGAAAATTTTACCCACCTTGTATGCAGAGAACAAACACAATTTGCAACAAAAGTCCTTTGCAACACGAGTGCACCTCCTTGAACACGCACACTAGCAAGACCCGAGCACTCCAAGCCAACCCGAACACTTCCAAAGCCGGCCTCTCCTCCTTGATAGAATGCAAGCACAAACCCACACCCTCTCAATCTTTTAACTCACAAACTACTACTAAATAATACTATTAGACTGTAGGTTTGGAAGAGAATATTAAGCACAAAATAACTAGCCATGGGAGGGGGTATTTATACTAAAAGTTAAAGGAAATGGAGGGCTAGGATCAATTGGTTGGTTGTAAGATGGAGGGCTAGGATGAAAGTAGGAGTTGCAATAACTACCCACATCTAAGTAACCATCACCATGATCACCATTACAAATTTTGAATTCCCTCCAAAAAGAAGCATTCCCGGCCATGAAGAAAGCATGCATTTTGCACGTGTACGTGTAGTGCACGTGCATGCAACTAGGCCCAAAATTGTACATTAAATTTTTGTATAAAATAAAATAGACTTTTAAATTGTATTCTACATGACAAGTTGTGTAAATATATAGTCCATGGGCTTTAGTTTATGGGCCAAAATAGTTATTTTAAAAAAATAAATAAATTACATTTTGGGCTTTAAGAAAAAGGCTTTTTAATCTAATTAAAATAGGGCTTTTGTACAAAATAATTAAAAGCACAAATTGAAATATCTTTACTCATCTTGATGAAAATATTAACCAAAATATTGCACGTGCACACTACGTGCAAAATAAATAATTTTTCATAAATTGAAAAATTAGGGCATTACAATACTCCCTCCTTAGAATAGTTCCGTCCCCGGAACTACAGTCTAGAGTGAGAGAAACAAGAATACAACACTCCCACAAGAACAAAAGATATAAAGATACAATCATGCAAAAAGCTCAGGATAGTCCTTCAACATCCTCTCCTCAGACTCCCAAGTAGTCTCTTCAACCAAATGGTTTCTCCAGACTACCTTGACCATCGGTATCGTCTTATTCCTCAAGACTTTCTCTCGACGATCAACAATCTCGACAGGAGACTCGATGTAATTCAGATCCAACTGCAAACCTTCCGGCACTTCAGGCAAATGATGACTCGGAACTGGAATATACCCTCTCAGCATAGACACATGAAAGACATTGTGCACCTGAGATAACTCTTCCGGTAGTTCAAGCCGGTAAGCAGTTTTCCCGATCCTTTTCAATATCTCATACGGGCCTATAAACCTCGGGGCTAGCTTCCCGCCTTTGCCAAATCGAACCACACCTTTACTGGGTGATACTTTCAGAAAGACGAAGTCACCAACCTCAAACTCAAGGTCCCTTCTCCGGTTGTCTGCATAGCTTTTCTGCCGGCTCTGAGCTTCTACCAACCTTTTCCTGATCAGAACAATCTTCTCAGAGGTTTGCTGCACAAGCTCATGACCAAACAACTGATGCTCCCCAACTTCAAACCAACAAACAGGTGTCCTGCACTTCCTGCCATACAAAGCTTCGTACGGCGCCATCCCGATGCTAGCCTGAAAACTGTTGTTGTAGGCAAACTCTACCAAAGGTAAATGCCTTTCCCAACAACCTCCAAAGTCTAGTATACAACACCGAAGCATATCCTCAAGAATACGGTTGACTCTCTCGGTCTGCCCATCGGTTTGCGGATGAAAAGCAGTGCTGAAATCTGTCTTGGTACCCAAAGCTGTCTGAAGACTCCTCCAGAAATGCGAAGTAAACCGCGCATCTCGATCAGACACAATAGTTGACGGAACACCATGAAGCCTGACGATCTCGCCAACATATAACTCAGCCAACTTGTCCATCGAAGCAGTGAGTTTCATCGCCAAAAAGTGAGCGGACTTGGTTAGTCGATCGACTATAACCCAAATCGCATCATTGCCCTTAGAACTCTTAGGCAATCCCGTAATGAAATCCATACTGATGTTATCCCACTTCCATTCCAGAATAGGTAACGGCTGTAATAGACCTCCGGGTCTCTGGTTTTCGGCTTTGACTTGCTGACAAACCTCACACTTCGCCACAAATTCAGCCACATCCTGCTTCAAATCTGACCACCAGAAATATTGTTAGATGTCTTTGTACATCTTAGTACTCCCAGGATGTACTGACAAAAGAGTAGCATGTGCCTCCTGAAGAATACTCTCTTTCAGGTCCGCCTGATTTGGAACGCACAGTCTATCTCCGAACCACAGCACTCCATCCTTGATTTGAAATTCGGGCAACCTGCCAGCACCAACCTGCTCCTTCATCTCCAAAATATCAGCATCAACCTCCTGACTTGCAATGATCCTTCCATTCAGTGTAGGCTGAAGCCTCAACTGAGCCAAAGATGCTCCCAATCCTTGCAAGACAACCTCAATACCTACTCAGTCCAATTTCTCAATCAGATACTTCTGAGTTGTAATCAAACTGGCTAAGCTGCTCTTGTGACTAAGTGCATCAGCAACAACATTAGCCTTCCCAGGATGATACTTGATCTCAGGTTGCATATCCTCGAGCACTTCCAAACATCTCCGCTGCCTCAGATTCAGATCCCTCTGCTGATATATGTACTTCAAGCTCTTGTGGTCCGTGTACATGTTCAACTTCTCACCGTACACGTAATGCCTCCACTGCTTCAGGGCAAAGATAATCGCAGCCAACTCCAAATCATGAGTCGGGTAATTCTTCTCATGCGGTCGTAGTTGCCTAGACCCATACGCGATTACTCTTTCCTCTTGCATTAAGACACAACCAAGCCCACGATGTGAAGCATCGCTGTAAACATCATACTCAACACCTGCTCTAGGCAAAGCCAAAATAGGTGCAGTAGTCAGCTTCTCTTTCAACTCCTGAAAGCTTGCCTCACATTGCTCATTCCACTTGAAGCTCACATTCTTCTTGGTCAGTCCAGTAAGCGGCACGGCTATCTGAGCATAATCTTGAATGAATCTCCTGTAGTATCCAGTCATTCCAAGGAAACTTCTGACTTCCTTTACTGTAGTAGGCCTAGCCCAATCTCTCACTGTCTCTATCTTCTGAGGGTCAGTTGCCACTCCCTCCTTAGAAAGGATGTGACCTAGGAATGCCACTTCAGATTCCAGAAATCACACTTGGATAACTTGGCATACAACTTCTGCTCTTCCAGCTTCTTCAAAACTGCTGCCAGATGCTCGGTGTGCTCCTCCTCTGACTTGGAGTACACGAGGATATCGTCGATAAACACCACGACGAAAGAATCAATGAACGCCCTCAGGACTCTGTTCATCAAATCCATGAAGATTGCGGGTGCATTCGTCACTCCGAATGGCATAACTAAGAATTCGTAATGCCCATGTTGAGTTCTAAAAGCGGTCTTGTGTACAAAATAATTAAAAGCACAAATTGAAATATCTTTACTCATCTTGATGAAAATATTAACCAAAATATTGCACGTGCACACTACGTGCAAAATAAATAATTTTTCATAAATTGAAAAATTAGGGCATTACAATATATCAGTTCATTACCCGATGAGGGGTGAACGCGCATGCGAGAGTCCATAAATGGACATGTGGAACCAAGGGTCGTAAGGACAAGGTTCAACGTGTTTTCTAAGGAGGTCCGTACGCGGGTACCAAGTGGCAGTGACCACTTGGGCACTGCAGGGCGGAATTAGACCGACTGCTGCAATATCCTTGGGCGACGGACAGTCTATTGGGAACTGGAGTGTGTACAAGAGTAGGGTGTATGGCGAGGGTTCGAATCCCTATATTATGGAGAAAGACGGCTAGATTTGGAGGCGTATGTAGTATGGGATGCATTGGTGCTCCAAAGTCTTGCTTGCATTAGATGTTAGGCATGTGAGTTTGCTGCATCTAGACTTAAGGTCATGTCATAACACTGCACTAGAACCCGAATCCACTAAACCCTTTGTTTTGGCACAACACCTTTCTATTTTGCATAAATTATTGGTTGTGATTGAATTTTAGAGGATCGCTGTTATCACCAGCTTTGCATCAGTCGAAGTATTGACGTTTCCCACCTCTTAGGTATCGGTTATACCTTCCGAACAGGTGCAGAGATATCAGAGTCGCGCAGCAGAAGCATGAAGCTAAGAAGCAAGTCCCGGGGAAGCCGATGGGCTGCTCAGCGAAGTTCCGCAAGTAATCAATCGATTACCATTCCAGGAGGTAGCTGATAGCTTTACAAGAGTCTGTAAATACTTGTAATAAGTTGTAATGAATTGGTGTAATTTGTACTCCTTGTCCAAGAACAAGTTATCGGTTGTAATCAATGATGTAATGACTTATTTAGCAATAAAGAAGTTTTTTAATTTCCATGTTATTACTGTGTTGAGATGCATTTGAAGGCAAAGATTCTGGAAGGTGTCACGGATGTCCAGTAACGGGGATCCGGGGCGCTACAGAAGTTGGTATCAGAGCTGACTTCAAATTGCAGTCTAACACGGTTGGAAATTAGACTTGAAGGCCAGATAAAATGATTCTAGTTGACAAATAGGATGATTACAAATCATATGGTAGCACTACTACTTATGATTATGATCTTCCCTATATGTGAACCAGTCTCAGATTATTTCATTTTTACTAACATGCTTGGAGCAGTCAAGTCCAAATTGTGGCTAGTCTGTTACCAGACATTAGTGGAGGAAAACAGAATAAGATGTGTCTGTAATTCCAAAACTAAACCCTGTTTATGTTTTGCAGATGGTGTTCGAAGATATCTTCATCCAGGATGGGTCAGTAGGTAAGCCAATACCTGGCAAGAAAGTGATGACGATGGAGTAAGAAATGAAAGAAGTGTTAGAGAAGGCTGAAGGTGAGGAGAACTCTCCTCCACCATCGCTAGACCCAACGGCAGAGCAGCAGAGGATAGCCATCGGGTATCTGAAAATGAAAAGGGCAAAGGAACGCAGGGACAAGGCGATCCACCGGGCTCAGTAGCAGATCAAATTTCATCAGGCACAGGTGACACGTCTGAAGAAAGAACGAAAGAAGCTTCAAGGCAGTATGACACACCTTCAGAACCGCTGGTGGGGACTTCAGAAGGGTCCCAAGCCAAAAACTTCTGGGGAAATCACCAAACCTTATAAAGGAGAACACCCCAAGAGAACAATTGCGACTAAGAGTTGCTACAAATGCAAGGAAGTCGGACACTACAAGTCGCGTTGCCCAGCAACGATCAAGGGTTGTTTCAACTATAAGGAACTTGGGCATGTCAAGTCAAATTGCCCAGAATTACAAAGGGGATGCTCATCGAGCAAGTAACCGGATAAATGACAAGGTGAAGATAATATGTGGACCTACTATATTTTGAGATCTTTGGAAGCTGAAGAAGTAATGTAATCAAGTTTAAGTTGTATTTTGGGTTTATGGAAGTTGGTGGACGATGTACTGTTGTAACAAGACATATATATATATAAATGGAGTTTTGGCAACAATCTTGTTTGATAGTGGATGGACTCATTCTTTTGTGTCAAAATCTTTTTGAGAAAATTAAGATGCACACAAAAGGCAATCCCAGAGTTAGCTTTGACGGTAGCTACGCCGGCAGGGGCAGACCTCACTACAAATCTATGCTATAGGGGATGTAAGCTCCAGATTAGCGGAGTAATCCTTAGTATCGATTTTTTGGAGTTGAGTTTTGCCGGGACAGATGTCATTATTGGCATGGATTGGATGTCGAGGCACATGGCAAACAATGACTGCAAGGAGAAGAAGGTAATTATTTCAGCGGAAGGAGTGGAACTTGTATTCCACGAGGAGCAGAGATCGAAGGCAATGACTTTCGCAACTGCTAGTGAAGTACGGGTACCAGAAGAGGTGAGCAAGATACCTGTGGTGAGGAATTTTCCACTCGTATTCTTAGAGGATTTACATGGAATTCTCCCACACCGTGATGTCGAGTTTAGCATCACAATTCAACCAGAAAGCGCTCCAGTATCCAAAACACCCTATCAAATGGCACTAGTAGAGCAGAAGGAGATCAAGAAGCAGATTGAAGAGTACTTGCATAAAGGATTTATCAGACCAAGTGCATTGCCTTGGGGAGCACCAGTATTGCTGGTTAAGAAGAAGGACGGGTCGTCCAGGATGTGTATTGATTATCGGGAATTGAATAAGGTAACTATTCGGAACAAGTACCCAATTTCCAGGATCGACGATTTGTTCGATCAGCTTCAGGGAGCAGCAGTATTTTCCAAGATTGATCTACGATCTGGATATCATCAGGTACGAGTCAAGGAAGAGGATGTACCTAAGACAGCTTTTCGAACTCGACATGGACACTATGAGTTCTTGGTAATGCCATTTGGAGTGACTAACGCTCCAGCTATTTTCATGGACTTAATGAACAGAATTCTACGGACCGTTTATCGACTCATTTATCGTGGTCTTCATCGACGACATTTTGGTATATTCAAGGACGGAAGAGGATCATGCTGAACATCTAACCGCAGTCTTGAGCAAGTTACAAGAGCATCAGTTGTGTGCCAATTATCTAAGTGTGAGTTCTAAAAATCGGAAGTTGCATTCCTAGGCCATATCCTTTCTAAGGAGGGAGTGGCAACGGATCCTCAGAAGATAGAGGCGGTCAAGGAATGGCCACAACCGAAGACGGTGAAGGAAAATTGGCGGAATTCAGTATAAGAAAAAGGGTCACTATGGTTGGGTAACCGACTATGTGTACCAAAGGACGAGGAGTTGAGGGAAGACATCATGAAGAAAGCTCACTCCACATTACTCACGATTCACCCCGGAAGCACCAAGTTGTATCGCAATGTGAAGCAACACTATTGGTGGTCAGGGATGAAGCGAGATATAGCAGAGTTTGTCGCTAAGTGTTCGACATGCCAATAAGTTAAGGCTGGAAATCAAAAACCAGGAGCCCTAAGAAAATGACTCAATATGGGTGATTGTGGATCGATTGACCAAGTCAGCACATTTTCTTCTGGTAAAGACGACCTGGACAGTCGAGAAGTTGGCCGAGGTCTACATTGAGAACATAGTAAAGCCACATGGAGTGCTAGTGTCGATAGTATCCGACCGAGATGCAAGATTCATGTCTCGATTCTGGCGAAGTCTATAGTCAGCATTAGGAACTAGAACAGACTTCAGCATAGCTTTTCACCCTCAGAGGGATGGACAGAAGGAGAGAGTCAACAGGATTCTCGAGGACATGTTACGGGCATGCATTTTGGACTTTGGAGGAAGTTGGGAAAAATACTTAGCCTTGGTAGAGTTTGCTTATAATAACAGCTATCAGGCAAGCATTGGCATGGCCCCGTATAAAGCTTTGTATGGACGAAGATGCAGGACGCCAATTTGTTGGTTCAAGGTAGGAGAGCGGCAGATGTATGGACCAGAAATCGTGCAACAGACGTCGGAGCAGATCGAGCTTATTCAGAAGAGGCTTCAAGGAGCACAAAGCAGGCAAAGAGCTATGCGGACAACCGCCAAAGAGAGTTGGGATTTGAGGAAGGCGACTCCATATTTCTTAAGGTATCGCCGACCAAAGGAGTTATCAGGTTTGGGAAAGGCGGGAAGTTAGCTCCGAGGTATATTGGACCATACAAGATTCTGAAAAGGATTGGCAGGATGACTTATAAGTTGGAGCTGCCGGGCGAGCTATCTCAAGGGCATGACGTTTTCCACATCTCTATGCTACGGAAGTATGTCCCGGATTCGAGCCATCGGTTGCCAGAGGTTCCGAAGGATTTACAGGTAGATCTTTCCTGTAGAGAGAAACCAGTCAGGAGACTTGATCATCAGAACAAGGTACTGAGGAGCAAGGTTATCCCGATGGTCAAAGTTCTCTGGAGGAACCAGTTAGTGGAAGAAGCCACGTGGGAGCCGGAGAGCCGCATGAAGGCCTTATATCCGGATTTATTTTGAATTTTTTCTATTTTTGTTTGTTGTTTTTCTTTCTCCCACTAAGGACGTTCTGGGGACAGAACGATTCTAAGGAGGGAGTGATGTAACACCCCGTTTTGTACGGTACCTGAAGATATGCATATGTGTGTGTATATTATTAGTATGCGTGCAATTGATTGTAATATTATGGGTCGATTTTGCCATCATGGTGGATGGTTAGGGCTATGGGACGGTTTTTGGGAGAGTTGCATCCCAAGGATGCACGAGAACGAGACGGATCGATACTAGTATAACAGCTAGTTTTCGGCACGACGCACATGCAAATATAACACGATATGGTACTACAGTGAATATAGGTTGCGTGCGCTTGTTAAAACACGCGTCTCACACTCGTTGGAGCTCGTTAAGAGTTAAGTTGGGCAGCCAACATAACACACCCCAAACCAATGGGCTAAGCCATGGTTTTGAGGCCTACAAACCACCTATAGCCTAACCTACACCCCCCCCCCCCCATCTAATCCGGCCCACACACCTCCATCACCCTCATTTACACTTCATTTCTCCCATTTTCTCTGCAATTTTCAGAAGAGAACACCCCAAAGAGAAGGAGGAGAGAAAAGAAGAAGGAAGTGAAGGAGAAGGAGATTTCCAAGAAGAAGCTTGAAGAGATCCCTTCTACTACTACAACCTAAGGTGAGAAGTTTCTCTAAACTTGAAATTCTTGTCTCTTAATTAAATTTGGTTGCATGCATGTGTGTTAGAATGCATAGGATTGCTTTTCTAAAGTTAGAAGTAGAAGTCAGAATGGAACTAGAGAAAGCTGGTTCGGAGTGCCATGTTGTGGATTTTTCCGAGAGCAAAATATGTTGAATTAGACCACAAAATTAAAATTGTTTGTTCATTTATGTTTTATGATCATCCATGAATTATCTCAGATTTTTATATTATCATTTGTTATGCTAATAAAATTAAGAAATGGATATGGGTCGTAAGACAGACTCAGGAAAAGAAAAACAGAATGGTTGAATATGTAGAAATTTTCGTAATTTATTGAAGCATTATTTTGATCTAAAATTTTTACTCATTATTTATGAATGCATGGTGATTATCTAAAAAAATCAGTAAATTGTTTGGATGATTTTAGAGGCATTAGAAAAATCTAGCTATGATCAGTATCTGAGGTTGAATTAAGAAAACTGGATGGTTTCTGAGATAATTTGCAGTAGCTATTACTCACTGAATACTTAGAATTTTGACATGAGGCCTTTTGCATGATGTTGGGTATGATGTCTAGTGTCACCAACATAAATCTTGTGTCAATTGGACAAGTTTGCAATTTACTGTGATTTTGTGATTGATCAATGTGCTGTTTTCAGCCAGTTTCGACACTCTGTAAAAACTGGGAAATTGAGACCTGTTAGAGGCATATTTTGAGGATCATGACCCAGGAGAGAGTTGTAGGGGACACCTAGACCTTTCTAACAAAGCTAGTTTGAGGCAAATCCAGTATACGGTTGAATTATTATGATTTTTGTGAGACTCGACAGAGGACTAGAGTAGAGCTGAATGCTCTGAATTGGAGAGACCAATTGTGTAATGGGTGTATTGATGATAGATGAGTGTGTTAGGGTGATTTAATGGTATAATTTGGGCTTGTGACAAACTAGAAAGTTTTTGAGGACACCCACACCCTTATATAGAAATTGAGTTCGTATCGTTCTGATGAACGAATAGGGTTTCGTGTTACTGGTAAGGTGCAGCCCGTGCACAGGAAGCACGCAGGCTGGAGCTTGAGAAGCTATGTCAAGGACTTAGATGGTTGAATATAAACTCGTGATCAACTAGGGAGTTGTAGCCTAGGATCGTACCTTTTCAGGTTGGGCCCATACACTCCAATCGGAGTTGTATCGATAGAGTGATGACCATTTTGAGATTCGGGCAGAGACCTGTAGGTTGCTTAGTCTGGGTTAGGATTAAGGATTGTGAAAGCATTTTTCCCTTGTGTGTGAGCTGAGTCGGTGACTCGTTTCTAGGGACGGTTGATCTCGGTTATTGTGATGATTGATTTCTCCAAGTGGGATGTGTGACTCGAGTTAGTCACTAGGGTAAAGGATACCCTGCACCTATCAAGCCTATATTATTAGACTTCTGCCGAGCGTAGGGCATCCGAGCATGCCAGTGAGTGGAGCTCACGGGGCAATTATATATTTACAGCCGTGGTAGCGGCAGGCATAGTCCATTATGCTGGACAAGTCCAAGATGGGGAAGTGGCGAACCGGACCGGTATCGCCAGGGACCAGAGGCTGATAGGCAAGTGTGGAAGCAGTCAATTCTTACTCGAAATAATTAGAGTAAGGTAGGGGTTAGAATGGTTTATTAGGGGGGTTGGGAAATTGCATTAGTCCTAGTAAACCATAGTCGGTGTTGTATCTTCCAGTCGTAGGGATACGTTCTCTGCCGCTCATGGATTGAGTCCCTGGCTCGTATCTCGATCTGTTGATTCCCAAAGATCTGCCGAAGTAAGGTGCGGGAGGCCCGGAGGATTTGACCTCCCGTGGTGCTCACGTCCCTAAAGCGCGGATTTTGTGTTTTGTGTTTCTTTTGGTATATATCAGTTCATTACCCGATGAGGGGTGAACGCGCATGCGAGAGTCCATAAATGGAAATGTGGAACCAAGGGTCGTAAGGACCAGGTTCAACGTGTTTTCTAAGGAGGTCCGTACGCGGGTACCAAGTGGCGGTGACCACTTGGGCACTGCAGGGCGGAATTAGACCGACTGCTGCAATCTCCTTGGACGACGGACAGTCTATTGGGAACTGGAGTGTGTACAAGAGTAGGGTGCATGGCGAGGGTTCGAATCCCTATATTATGGTGAAAGACGGCTAGATTTGGGGGCGTATGTAGTATGGGATGCATTGGTGCTCCAAAGTCTTGCTTGCATTAGAAGTTAGGCATGTGAGTTTGCTGCATCTAGACTTAAGGTCATGTCATAACACTACACTAGAACCCGAATCCACTAAACCCTTTGTTTTGGCACAACACCTTTCTATTTTGCATAAATTATTGGTTGTGATTGAATTTTAGAGGATCGCTGTTATCACCAGCTTTGCGTCAGTCGAAGTACTGACGTTTCCCACCTTTTAGGTATCGGTTATACCTTCCGAACAGGTGCAGAGATATCAGAGTCGCGTAGCAGAAGCCTGAAGCTAAGAAGCAAGTCCCGGGGGAGCCGATGGGCCGCTCAGCGAAATTCTGCAATGTTGGATCCTGTAGGCGAGGCAACAAACACTAGAGGGGGGGGGGGGTGAATAGTGTTAATTAAAAAAAACTGCGGAATAAATATTTTTTTTTTCTCGATGCAGTCGACTTAGTTGTGAACCAGTCGACTGATATGACCAAATAAAATCAAATATAAACAACTCTGTGCAGTCGAATTAAAGTTGAGACAGGCAACTGAAGACACAGTTAATGTACAACTTATACGAGACTGACCAGTCGACTGATAATGCAAGGAGTCGACTGTCCAGACAAGTTTCACAGAACTTAAGTAAACAAAAATAAATGCAAGGACAAGAGAAGCAATCACAGAGTACACCCGATATATCCTAGTTCGGTCCTTCCGACCTACATCCAGTCCCCAAGCAACCCACTTGAGATTTTCACTATTCTTGAAAACAAGTTTACAAGAATACCCAACGGCGTTAAGACAACAACCTTGTCTAACCCGTAGTCCTTTCTCTCAACCAGAGAAAGCAGACCCACTCTACTTACAAGAGTGAAACGACCGACTCCACACCTTAGAGTCTAACTCTCCAACCGAGAGCAAAAGAAAGCAGTAAAACTTTACAGTCAACCTATAGCGTTGTTGGTGTTATGTGTTGAAGAACGTGGCTAAACAAAGGTCGACTTCTATACCCAGTCCAGGACGAATTCTGATGTTATACTGGACTGAGTGTAGAGAACCAGAGATTTTGAAACTTGAAAGCTTTTTCTCTTTTTCACTTAGAAATGCTCAAGAATGCTTGGATATGTTAAAAAGTATTGTTAGATCTTTTTCAGTGAGTTCTGAACTCTATTTATAGAGTTAGAACTCCTGGACGTTGGGAGACAGTTATTCCAACTGTCAACCAACGGATCTTAAAGCTTTTGAATTTGAAAAATCGATTTTGAAAACAGAAAACGGTCAAAAGCACTCGAACAGTCGACTGGGTTGCCATAATGAGTCGACTGGTCAGAGTTTGAATAAATTTAAACAGTTTTGTACTGCCAGTCGACTGCCAGAGGCATCAGTCGACTGGTACTCAACAGTTAAATTATTTCAAACTGTTTTGACTCTTTTTTGATGTTTTTGAAAAACACACATTATAAAATAGTGAGTTTATGTGTGTGTGACAAGGCTTTACAACATACTAAGACTCAACAAAAGTAAAATTACATTGTTTACAAGACATGACAATTTATTGACACATTTGAGCTTGAGGTCTTGAGTCTTGAGTCTTGAGTCTTGAATGAAGCTTTAAACATTGTCTTTAGCTGGAGCTTTTGTGCTTGTTCAATTGTTCAGCTATATAGTAGTAAGTCCTTTGTGTATAGCACCTGTAAGTTTAGCATATATACATGTGCAGTGTGTTGTGATCATCAAAATCAAGAATCAACATTCCCCTCCCTTTTTGATGATGACAACACAATAGCTGATAATAACAGAAAATAATACAAGCATGGTAATGATATGCTCCCCCTATTAAAAACACAACATGCATACATAACATGCATACATAGAGACTTATCATAAAATAGATGTATCTGTCGACTTATAAAATGAGGCAGTCGGCTATACAAATACAGATAGATTAGTCGACTTATGAAGATATCAGTCGACTTATCAGAGATTAAAAAATACACACAGAAATATAAACAAACACAGAAAAAACACATACAAACACAGTAAATAAATAAGAGAGATATTCTCCCCCTTTGTCATCAACAAAAACAAAAAACAAAAAAAAAATAAACAGTCTCATAAAAGAACACAGAAATAATGAGCTCATACATAAGCTTAGAAGTTCATCAATACATAGGAAAAATAAAAAATTACATAATAACGAAAAATAATCTTCAATCGTCTTCTTCTGAGTCTTCATCACCAACAGGAGGGAGAAATTGAGAAGTGAAGAGATCAGTTAAGTGATCAATTTTGGAGTCAAGGGAGTGAAGCTGAGAATCAACAGTCTCTGAATGTTTCATAAGGTAATTGACACATTCATAACGAGTAGCTGGATCTTCATATCTAGCATGGGGACGAGATGAACTAGAAGAGGCTGATGGTCTAGCAGTAGAGGCCAAAGGAACTTTTGAAGGAGGAGGAGACCTAGGGGTTGTTCTAGGAGCAGGATCTAGAAGCTTCATACGTGCTAAACTAGCACGATCGAAGCATTCATACTGCTTAACGACATTGGTCTCGGAGTCGAGATCAATATCATAAGCCGTAAAGACCCTGGTAAGGAGACCTCCAAAGGGTAGGAAATGAATATGATTTTGTTGAATTTGGAAAAGATGACACGACCCCAATTAATAGCTATTTTACCAAAAATGGCATAAACAGCTTGTTGCAATTCCATAGAATACTGATCATAACTTCCTTGTTTGGGAAGAATGTTATAAGCAAGTATTCTTGCAACTAATTTTGCAACAGGTGTTATATTTTTACTAGTCATTGGGGGTCCTTGATTTGGCAAACATATTCTAGATAAAATAGAGAAATCATCAAGGATAATGTCACCTAGATCAAGTCCCTCGTCATCAATACCCATTATTTGATTGATTCTCTCGGGTGTGAGAGTCATCTTGGTATTTTTGACTGAAGAACGGATCACAAAATCTCCATCTTTCAATTGAACAACTCTCATGTTCGTATAGAAAAGATATATGAGTTGAGGGTAATAGTCGGGTTGATTGGCTAGGGAGAGATAGTCATAAAGACTACAATTTTGGAATAGGGGAACAAGATTAAACCTATCTAAATCACCAAAATTGACAAAACGACTCGGGAAAATAACAATGCTACACATTAAGAGCCAACGTTCTAAAAGATCAGGACTCAACAAATATTGGGAATAATCTTGAGATGAACTAGCATCATGAGACCTCTTAGAACGCTTAGGAGCCATAACAAAAGAGTGTAGAAAGGGTTTTACCAAGAGAAAAGAGAAAAATCAGCAAGGAGTCGAGCAGCAGCTGCAGATTGAGTCGACTTCTTCTTCTTCTCTGATTATGGTTTCGAAATTTGGGGGAAAACAGGAAGAACGGTAAAAAGGTGAAGAAGGGGGCTGTAAAAGGGGTTTTTAACTAGAGATTGAAGGCTGAGATTGAAAGGGTAGAGATCGACGGCTGATATGAATAGTCAAGGGTGAAAAGAAGAGAGATTTTTATCTCAAAATAGTGATGAGTCGTCCTGAAGACTATTGAACTCGCGACAGTCGACTGATAGGGTATAGCAGTCGACTTAGTCGAGAAGAGACTTAATTTTTAAATCTGCTGATCAGTCGACTTGAATAAGGATCAGGCGACTGGTCAGAGAACAAAATAAGTATATATTAAAATACAGTACATTCGACTTACTCAAAACACAGTCGACTTAACAGATGAGATTTTCAACAAATGTCAATAAAATTACATATTCTTAGTTCTCTTCTTAAGTTAATAAAAGTATCTTCTTTAAGGGGTTTGGTAAAGATGTCTGCTACTTGTTTATCAGTAGAGATAAAGTCTAAAGATATATCTCCTTTTAAAACATGATCACGTAGAAAATAATGTCGAATATCAATATGATGTCGAATTATCACACATAATTGAAGGTTTTCAAAGGAAATACCATAATCTAATAAAGTTTGTTTCATCCACAAGATTTGTGCACATGCCAAACTTGCAGCGATATATTCAGCTTCTGTAGTTGATAGGGATACGGAATTTTGCTTTTTACTGCACCAAGAAACTAGTGAATGTTCCAAAAAGTGACATGTCCCACTAGTGCTCTTGCGATCAGTTTTACTACTAGCAAATTCAGCATCGCTATAAGATAAAAGTTGAAAATTATCGGTGCGTGGATAAAATAAACCATATTCAGATGTGCCTTTAATGCATCTTAAAATTCATTTCACAGCTTTTAAATGAGACTCTTTAGGACTAGACTGGTATCTAGCACATAAACATACGCTGAACATAATATCTGGTCTACTTGCGGTAATATATAAGAGTGAACCAATCATACCTCGATAGAGTTTTTGATCAATACTCTTACCTAATATATCTTTGTCAAGGGTAGTAGTAGTACCATAGGTGTGGATTTACTACTAGTACTATCCATGTTAAACCGTTTGAGTAATTCCTTTGCATATTTTCCTTGATTAATAAATATGCCATTTGAGGACTGTTTAATTTGACTCATCTCAAACTCGTTTTTCATGGTGTTAGCAAACTCTTGACATAGACTATTATTAGTAGAACCAAAGATTATATCATCAACATATATTTGTATGATTAAGATATCATTCTTAACTCTCTTAATAAACAAGGTAGTGTCTACTTTACCTATTTCAAATCCTGTTTCTAAAAGAAAAGTTTTCAGACGATCATACCAAGCACGAGGTGCTTGTTTAAGACCGTATAAAGCCTTTTTCAATTTATAAACATGATCTGGAAATTGTTCATGTTCGAAACCTGGTGGTTGTTTAACATAAACATTTTCTTTAATAAACCCGTTAAGAAAAGCACTTTTAACATCCATTTGATAGAGTATAAAATTCATGAAACAAGCAAAAGATAAAATACGAATTGATTCTAGTCTAGCAACAGGAGCATATGTTTCATCAAAATCTATACCTTCTTCTTGATTATAACCTTGAGCAACTAATCTAGCTTTGTTCCTTACAACCTGTCCTGATTCATCTAACTTATTTTTGAATACCCATTTGGTACCAATAATAGTCTGATAAGAAGGTCGTGGAACTAAATTCCATACATTATTCCTTATAAATTGGTTTAATTCATCTTGCATGGCATTCATCCAAAATTCATTCTCACAAGCTTCTTGTATATTTTTGGGTTCAAAATCCGACAAGAATGCTGTATGAGAAATCATATTAACATGTGATCGTGTCTGAATACCATGGGAGATGTCACCAATTATTAAGTCATGAGGATGATCTTTAACTTCAACAAAAGATTTTGGTAAAGTTGAAGATATCACAATAGGATCAGTCGACTTGACAGGTTCTTCAGTCGACTGCTTTACTTCAGTCGACTGGAAGTCCTTATCAGTCGACTTATCAGCCAGACTAGTTTGTTCTAAAGATTTAATCACATTATTTAAAGGTGATGAATCAGTTTCATCATCTTTATTTAAATTTGATGAAGGCAGAGATTCATCGAATGTAACATGCATTGACTCTTCAATAGTCATTGTAGACTTATTGAAAATTCTATATGCTTTACTCCTATTTGAGTATCCTAAAAAGATACCCTCATTAGATCTAGGATCAAATTTGTCTAAATTATCTTTTGTGTTCAGAATAAAAACACTTACAACCAAATGTCTTAAAATAAGAGACTTTAGGAATTTTGTTAAAAAACAACTCATAACAAGTCTTTTTTAGCTTAGGTCTTATAAGAATTCTATTTAAAACATAAAAGGCTGTAGCAACAGCTTCAGCCCAAAAGTGCTTTGGTAAATTGCTTTCAATAAGCATGGTACGTGCGCATTCTTGCAAAGTCCTATTCTTCCTTTCAACCACTCCATTTTGTGGTGAAGCTCTAGGAAATGCAAATGAATGTGTTATACCATTCTTGTTGCAATATTCTGTAAATGTTTCATTCTCAAATTCTCCACCATGATCACTTCTAATAGTGACTATGGTTAGAGATCTTTGATTTTGAATACGTTTACAAAAATGTGCAAATTCATCAAAAGCATCATTTTTATGTTTTAAAAAGAATGTCCAAGTGAATCTTGAAAAATCATCTACTAAAACAAATACATATCTACTTTTATTTAAAGAAGCAACTCTAGTAGGGTCAAATAAATCCATATAAATTAATTCGAGCGGCCTACTAGTAGAAATTACTTCTTTTGTTTTAAAAGTGGATTTGATTTGTTTTCCTAGTTGACATGCATCACATAACTTATCCTTTTTAAAGGATAATTTTGGCAGTCCTTTAACTAGGTTATACTTAGATAATTTTGAGAGATTCTTCATATTCACATGTCCAAATCTTCTATGCCATAGCCAAGAGTCATTGTTAGAAGCTATTAAACAGAAATCATTTGAAAACTCAATTGTATTCAAACACAATTCATAAAAATTATTTTTGCGAAAACCTTGAAAAATAATATTTTGCAAAGTAGAGTCATAAATCAAACATGCATCTTTTTTAAATACTATTTTATATCCTTTATCACACAATGGACTAATACTTAATAGATTATGCTTTAATCCACTAACTAATAGCACATTTTCTATAGTGGGATTAGAATTTTTACCAACCATGCCGATACCTATGACTTTGCCTTTGTTATTATCACCAAAGGTAACTGTTCCTCCATCGATGCTTTGGATGGTGGATAGAAGGTTGGCATGTCCTGTCATATATTTTGAACACCCGCTGTCGAGTATCCAGCGATCTTTCTTGGGTACCTATAAAAAATTCAAGGTAAATATGGTACACTTTTTATTGGGTCCAAAACATATTAGTTTGGAGGAAACCAAACCCATAATGAGTTTGATTTTCCTCCATAAGCAGGAATATAATTAATAGAATTACACACATTTAATACATATGAATTAATATACGCAATTCTATCATTCTGATTTAAGTTGACTGGTACCCATACAAACTTGTTCTGTCCATTCGACTTGACAGTGTCCTTCAGTCGACTTCTAGTGTGAGTCAGGTCGACTGGACGATACACTAGGTCGACTTATATGAGGTTTTGATCTTGTTGAATAAGATTCAATTCCTCTGGACAGACGATTGATAGATGGGCTCAGTCGACTTAACCGAACGTCAGACTTGCTTTTATCACTGAAATTTACTACCTTAGGCTTTTCAAAAAATTCATATAATTTATGTGTAACACTAGAAATAGATGCTGACTTATTTCTACTAGTGTTTTTAGAAGAAGATTCTTTTATAGAAGAATTTTTGAAACCAAGACCGTATTTTTGACTAGATTTTACTTGATGATGAAGGACATCATTTAAATTCTCTTTGCCTTTGTTAAACTTAGATACGTTCTTTGATATGTCTTCATAATTCTTTTTGAGAGATTCAAGATCAGTATCTAAACTTGCAATGCGAGAATTTAAAGATTTCACTTCCTTATCAAGGATAAGATTTTCTTGAGAAAGTGTTTGATTCACTTTCTCTACATTCTTAACTCTAATCTTTTCTTTTTTTAACTCTTGAAATATTTCATTAAAGGCATCAAGTAAATCTTCTGAGTCGAAGTCATTACTTACATGATCTTGTGTAGCCATAAAGCACATATTTGCAACTTCATTGTTTTCATCTGTTCCTTCTTCGGAAGACGAATCATTATCATCCCATGTTGCTTGATAAGCCTTCTTGTTCTTGGCAAGCTTATTCTTTGAGTATTTGTCCTTCTTGAAGTTGGATGGTTTTCCCTTGTTCTTTGCATTTTCTAGGGGACAATCCTTCTTCATGTGACCTGTTTTATTGCACCTGAAACAAGTAGGAGGGTCATTAGAATCTCTATTTTTGGAATTAAACTTACCCTTCTTTAAGAATTTTTTGAATCTTCGTGTGATCATTTCTATCTCCTCTTCATCTTCTTCCTCATCTTCCGAGTCTGTCATGGCTTTAAAAGCCAATGATTTCTTCTTTGCTTGTTGTGTTTCTACATCCTTCTTTCGATCTTCAAGTTGAACCTCGTATGCCATGAGATTTCCCACGAGATTCTCAAGAGAAAGTTGTGACAAATCATTTACTTCTTCTATTGCCGTGGTCTTCTTTTCCCATTCTGGAGTGAGTGCACGTAGGACTTTTCTAACCATCTATGCTTGAGTGTATATCTTTCCAAGTGCCACAAGAGAGTTTGTAATATCAGTAAATCTGGTGATCATCTCGGACACAGTTTCATTGTCCTTCATTCGGAACATCTCAAACCTGTGAACAAGAACAGAGATTTAGACTCTTTAACTTTATTTGTTCCTTCATGCGTTACCTCGAGTGTATGCCAGATTTGATGTGCGGTTGTAGTATTTGATACACGATTGAACTCTTCCTTTGTGAGTGCACAAAATAAGGCATTCATTGCTTTGACATTATTCATAGTTTCGTTCTTTTGATCATCATTCCATTGTGCATATGGTATAGTAGGGGCAGTGAATTCCGTCTCCGTCATGTGCCATATTTCGTAGTTGATTGATTGGAGGTAGATTTTCATTCTCCACTTCAATAATTGTAGTTCGTTCCATCGAAGAGCGGTGGCCTTTGTGTAGATTGGCCTTCATGGTACTGATTAGTATTTGAAGTAGTTGCCATAGCCTGTAAGCTTGCTTTGATACCAAGTGTTGGATCCTGTAGGCAAGGCAACAAACACTAGAGGGGGGTGAATAGTGTTAATTAAAAAAAAACTGCGGAATAAATAATTTTTTTTCTCGGTGCAGTCGACTTAGTTGTGAACCAGTCGACTGATATGACCAAATAAAATCAAATATAAACAACTCTGTGCAGTTGACTAAAAGTTGAGACAGGCGACTGAAGACACAGTTAATGTACAACTTATACGAGACTGACCAGTCGACTGATAATGCAAGGAGTCGACTGTCCAGACAAGTTTCACAAAACTTAAGTAAACAAAAATAAATGCAAGGACAAGAGAAGCAATCACAGAGTACACCCGATATATCCTGGTTCGGTCCTTCCGACCTACATCCAGTCCCCAAGCAACCCACTTGAGATTTCCACTATTCTTGAAAACAAGTTTACAAGAATACCCTACGGCGTTAAGACAACAACCTTGTCTAACCCGTAGTCTTTTCTCTCAACCAGAGAAAGCAGACCCACTCTACTTACAAGAGTGAAACGACCGACTCTACACCCTAGAGTCTAACTCTCCAACCGAGAGCAAAAAGAAAACAGTAAAACTTTACAGTCAACTTATAGCCTTATTGGTGTTATGTGTTGAAGAACGTGGCTAAACAAAGGTCGACTTCTATACCCAGTCCAGAACGAATTCTGATGTTATACTGGACTGAGTGTAGAAAACCAGAGATTTTGAAACTTGAAAGCTTTTTCTCTTTTTCACTTAGAAATGCTCAAGAATGCTTGGATATGTTAAAAAGTATTGTTAGATCTTTTTCAGTGAGTTCTGAACTCTATTTATAGAGTTAGAACTCCTGGACGTTGGGAGACAGTTATTCCAACTGTCAACCAACGGATCTTAAAGCTTTTGAATTTGAAAAATCGATTTTGAAAACAGAAAACGGTCAAAAGCACTCGAACAGTCGACTGGGTTGCCATAATGAGTCGACTGGTCAGAGTTTGAATAAATTTAAACAGTTTTGTACTGCCAGTCGACTGCCAGAGGCATCAGTCGACTGGTACTCAACAGTTAAATTATTTCAAACTGTTTTGACTCTTTTTTGATGTTTTTGAAAAACACACATTATAAAATAGTGAGTGTATGTGTGTGTAACAAGGCTTTACAACATACTAAAATTCAACAAAAGTAAAATTACATTGTTTACAAGACATGACAATTTATTGACACATTTGAGCTTGAGGTCTTGAGTCTTGAGTCTTGAGTCTTGAATGAAGCTTTAAACATTGTCTTTAGCTGGAGCTTTTGTGCTTGTTCAATTGTTCAGCTGTATAGTAGTAAGTCCTTTGTGTATAGCACCTGTAAGTTTAGCATAGATACATGTGCAGTGTGTTGTGATCATCAAAATCAAGAATCAACACGCAAGTAATCAGTCGATTACCATTCTAGGAGACAGCTGATAGCTTTACAAGAGTCTGTAAATACTTGTAATAAGTTGTAATGAATTGATGTAATTTGTACTCCTTGTCCAAGAACAAGTTATCTGTTGTAATCAATGATGTAATGACTTATTTGGCAATAAAGAAGTTTTTAAATTTCCATGTTATTACTGTGTTGAGATGCATTTGAAGGCAAAGATTCTGGAAGGTGTTACGGATGTCTGGTAACGGGGATCCGGGGCGCTACATATGTAGCTGTTGGTCTCATACGTAGCTTATTCGGCTCGTATGTCTATTGTTGTCTCATACGCAGCTCGCCTGGTTCGTATGTAGTTGTTGGTCCCATAAGTAGCTATTTAGCTCATATGTGTTTTTGGTTTCTCGTATGTAGCTTCTTAGCTAATACGCAGTTTGCTGTGCTCATCTAGGGTGATATCATTGCCCTGGGGCTATCGACCATCAAGACGCGTGTTTATCTTACTCCTATGGAACTATGGACGAGTCACTCCTTGTGTACCGTCGGATCTTAACCGGTGTTAGTTAATCGCGGACCGGAGTATGAAGAAATCCAAGTTCTGGATAGTAGCATGCGAATACGTTCGTATTGCCGAGGTCTTGGATCGATAGGCCATGAAACAGATCCTTAGGAATTCTGGTAAGTCTAGGTTGAGCAGCCTAGTAGTGTTATCATGCGAAGTCTAACTTAAGACCTAGCATGTTATGTTTATAATATTGTCATCCCTAGGTTCAGGGTTAGTGACATCATTAGGGTAGTAACTTATGGCTATTACTACTTAACCATTACTTATTATCATTATTCGCCGAAGGGAAAGAGTAGGTATTAAGGGTGATTCCTTATAATCCGACCTGTCCTATAGACCGACACTAGGCGGTGTTATTGGATTGTACCCTTCTTGTCAAAGGGATACAGTCTGTGCCTTCTCCCGAGTTGGGAACACGGGATTCGTATCACATCTATTAATTTTTGAAGTGCCTTAAAGCGGGAGCGATTCCTGTCGGAGCTAGGGGGGATGAACTCCCCAGAACTCCGTCTTGTCTTGTATCTAAGGGCGAGAAGCCATCGACTATGGTCTGGCTTGGGGGCAGTAGGGGATGCTTCGGGCTAACCTGGTAACCAGCATTAACTCTAAAAGATTCGTCAGATATTTGAGTGAGGTCCGGTACGCCGGGTAGTAGTGGCAAACAGAGACACCATAAGCAGACTGTGCTTGGCAGAGTTAGACCGTTTCAGGGCAACCTCATCGGTCATGTCGTATCTTCAGAAACAAGTTGAGTACAAAAGTAAAATTCATGGCGCGGGTTCAAATCCCTATATTTGAAGAAACAGCTTGATATGAGGCGTATGTAGTATGAGCTGCATACTATCCCAGAGTCTAGCTTGCATTAGAATAAGAGCATCCTTGCATTGATAAGTCTTGCATTAGAGCCCAAGTCATAGCATACACTGACACATCAACTATATATACATGTTTTCCTTTTCATTAATTTGTTTGCTATAGTTGAGATCCGCTGCTAGTTATCAGCCTTAATGTGTTAGTATATATACTGACGTCCCTACTTCTATAGGTATTGGATTACAAGAGTACAGGTATTAGATTGCCGAAGCACAGGTAATAGATTGCAGAAGTATAGGTACAGGTTTCAGGAGGACTCAAGGCAAGAGAAGCAAGGAGTCGGTTTAATTTTAAGTTTCTGCTGAAATACATGTTGTAATTTCATTTGTAACAATTATCGTAATTTATTCATTGTTGTAATTTGTTTATTATTGGGGAAGCATTCAAGTGAAATACCAAGTGTTGTTCTTTATTCATTGTACTCTGATGTAATTTGTTGAAAGTTGTAACACTTGGGATTGTAAAGGTATCATTGTAACACTGTTATAATGTATTGCAATTTGTAATATTCAGACTTGTAATGCATTTGTGTTGAATAAAAAGATTTAAATTTTTCTGTTTTTTCTGTGTATTGTGGCTAATTGAAGAAAAGATTCTGGCTTATGTCAGGGTTTTCCATTGTATGGAAATCAGGGCGTTACACTGGAGGTCATCGCCTAGCGCAAAGGTCGCATGGCTTGAAAAAACAAAGGCCTTGCTCGAGGTCGATGCCGAGCCGCCATACGTATTATCGGGTAGATAGTACGAGTGTAGCTGGAGGTCATCGCCGAGCGCATAGGTCGCAGTGCTTGAAGAAGCCCAGGCCCTGCTCGAGGTCGATGTCGAGCCCCCATACCTTAGAGAAGCTTGTTATGAGCATAGCTGGAGGTCATCGCCGAGCGTAAAGGTCACATGGCTTGGAAAAAGCCAAGGCCTTGCTCGAGGTCGATGCCGAGCCCCCATACCTGTTCTCGGGTAGATAGTAGGAGTGTAGCTGGAGATCGTCGCCGAGTGCATAGGTCACAGTGCTTGAAGAAGCCCAGGCCCTGCTCGAGGTCGATGCCGAGCCCCCAGACCTTAGAGAAGCTTGTTATGAGCGTAGCTGGAGGTCATCGCCGAGCATAAAGGTCGCATGGCTTGAAAAATCCAAGGCCTTGATCGAGGTCGATGCCGAGCCCCCATACCTGTTCTCGGGTAGATAATAGGAGTGTAGCTGGAGGTCATCGCCGAGCGCATAAGTCGCAGTGGTTGAATAAGCCAAGGCTTGTTTTAAGAAAGCTGGCATGATTACTTTATATTGAATTTACAAAACAAGGCACAGTGTGACGATTACATTTTATAATTTACATGGGGATATCTGTAAAGGCTAATCCTCCCCTTCGAGGAATTCGATGGGGTGCTCTGCATTCCAGGGTCTCTTGACAGCCTTGCCCTCCGGGTCGATGAGGCGGTACGTGCCCAGACGTACAACCTCAGAAACTTTGTTCGGGCCTTTCCAGTTTGGAGCCAGCTTCCTTTTTTGGATGGGGTTAGATACCATCAGCTTTCGGAGGACGAGGTCCCCCAGCTTGATGTCGGTGGGACGCACCCTTTTGTTGTAGAACCTCTCGATCCTCTGCTGGTATGTGTTCCTTCTGATGGCAAATTTTTCCCTGATCTCGTCTATGAGGTCCAGATCAGCACGTAGCTGCACCGAGTTGTTTGCTTCATCAAAGGCCATGATTCAGGGCGAAGGGAGCCCGATCTCGAGGGGAATTACTGCCTCCGCACCGTAAGTCAGATTGAATGTCGACTCTCCCGTGGGGATCTCTTCATTGTTCGATGGGCCCAGAACGCTCGACAACTCGTCGACCCATAGTCCCTTGGAAGAATTATCAAGTCATTTCTTGAGACCATCAAGGATCTAGCGGTTCACGTTCTCGGCCTGACCATTCGACTGCGAATGGCATACCGAAGAGAAGCACTGCTGGATCCTAAGATCCTCGCAGAACTTTTGGAAATTCTTGCCCGCGATTTGAGTGCCATTATCTGTGATGAGTATGTGTAGAATTCCGAACCGGCAGACGATGTGCTTCCAGAATAATTGCTGGGTCTGCTGCTCGGTGATCGTGGCCAGGGGCTCGGCCTCGATCCACTTTGTGAAGTAGTCGATTACTACTATCAGAAACTTTCTTTAGCCCGTTGCCTTCGGAAATGGGCCTACCAGGTCCATCCCCCACATAGCAAAGGGGGTCAGACTGGCCAGGGAGCGGAGGTTTGCTTGTGGAGCCCTTCTCATCGAGGAGAACCTTTGACAGGGACCACACTTTTTGACCAGGGCATCTTGCAGCATCATGGGCCAATAATACCTGTGGTTCAGAGCCTTTCGGGCAAGCGATCGGCTCTCCATATGGCACTCGCCAATTCCTTCGTGGAGCTCCTTGAGAGCGTACTTTGCTTCTTTAGGGGTTAAGCAGCGGAGGTAGGGTCTTCTATCCATCGCGGTGTATGATCGCTTGAAGAGGATTTCGTTGATCTTGGCGAACCTCTCCTAGCGAACCCTGATCTGCCTCGTCTTGGTTCGGTCTTCGGGGAGCTCTCCTTTGATTAGAAACTTTCTGATGGGAGTGGTCCGATCGTCAGGCTGAGCTCCATCATCTATACAGAGGGTCTCGGGGAGGTCGATACTCGGCTTCAGGAGTACTTCGATCAGAACGGTGCGGTCAAGACCGTCGAAGGACGAGGAGGATAACTTTGACAGGGCATCAGCCTGGGGATTCTGCTCTCTGGGGATCCTTAAGACTGCAGACTCGTCAAAGGATGTCAAGAGCCTCTGGACCACGGCCAAGTACCAGATCATCCGATCGTCACGGGCCTCGTACTCTCCGGTGATCTGATTGACCACGAGCTGAGAGTCGCCGGAGGCCCTAATCTGTCTGGTGCTTGCTTTGTGCACCAGGGTGAGCCCTGCGATTATGGCTTCATATTCGGCCTCGTTGTTGGAGGCTGGAAAGTTAAGGCGGAGGAAATATTGGAGAAGGAAGTTGTCAGGTCCTCGCAAAATGATGCCCGCACAACTCCCTGCTTCGCAGGAAGAGCCGTCGATGTAAACTTCCCATGTCTGGTTGGCCTCCCCACTTTCGGGTTGCTCGGAGATGGTGCATTCCGTGATAAACTCGGCGAGGGCATGTCCCTTGATGGCCGTTCTTAGTTGATAGCCGATGTCGTATTGACTGAGCTCGATCGACTACTTGACTAGTCGGCCGAAGCTCTCGAGCTTGTGGGTACGGCCTTCAGAGGCTGGTCCGTGAGGACCTGAATTGAGTATGCCTGGAAATAGGGGCAGAGCTTCCGCACAGCCATGACCAGGGCGTAGGCCACCTTCTCCATTTTTGCATACCTGGTCTCAGACGAGAGCAAGACTTTGCTGACATAGTACAATAGCTTTTGGACTCCGTCTTCTTCCCGAACGAGAACAGTACTGAGCACGCTCTCCGAGGTCGACAGGTAAAGCCAGATAGGCTCGCCCGGTTCGGGTTTGCTAAGGAGCGGAGGATTGGCGAGGTACTCTTTCAATTGGGCGAATGCCTCCTGCTGCTGAGTACCCCATTCGAACCCTCCGGTCCCACACAAAACTTTGAAGAACGGGAGGGACTTCTCTCTGGACTTGGAGAGGAAACGACCGATGGCCACCAGTCGTCCCGTGAGCCGTTGAACCTCTTTGATGTTTCTAGGAGGGGCCATGTCTATTATGGCCTGGATCTTCTCGGGGTTCGCCTCGATGCCGTGCTGACTGATGACGAACCCTAGGAATTTTTCTGAGGAGATGCCGAACGCACACTTCACCGGATTGAGCCTCATATTGTGGGTTCGAAGGATGCCAAAGGCTTCTTCTAGGTTGGCGATGTGGTCCTGTCCCTGCTGGCTTTTGACGAGCATGTCATCGACGTACACCTCCATGTTGCGACCGATCTGGTCCTTGAAGGCTCGATTGACGAGCCTCTGATAGGTAGCACCGGTATTCTTAAGCCCGAAGGGCATAACCCAGTAGCAGTAAAGACCTTGGTCGGTGACGAAGGATGTCTTGGCTATGTCAGGGAGGAATATTCGGATTTGGTTGTAGCCTAAGAAGGGGTCCATGAAGGAAAGAAGCTCGTGACCCGATGTTGCGTTGATCAGAACATCGATGTTGGGGAGAGGGAACGAATCTTTGGGACACGCCTTGTTGAGGTCAGTAAAGTCTATACAGATTCTCCAGCTCACGCTTGCCTTTCTGACCTTCACGACGTTCGCCAGCCACTTGGGGTAACTGACCTCCTGGATGAACCGGGCAGACAAGAGCTTGTATACCTCCGCTTTTACAGCCTGTTGCCTCTCCGGGGCGAACTTATGCTGCTTCTGGACGATCGGCTTCGAGCCAAGGATTACACTTAGTCTGTGCATGATCAGGTCTTTAGAGATCCCGGGCATGTCGTAGGGCTTCCAAGCGAAGAGGTCGACGTTGCGGCGAATACAGTCGATCAGGTCAAATTTGAGGACGGGCACGAGGGAGCAGCTCACACGGAACCACTTTGACTTGTTCCCTATCTCGAACGAGACTTCTTCTAGTTCGTCCGTAGGTTCGGGCTCGGGTTGGCTCCTTTCGGTGTAACCCCTATTTTTCATTTTGTGTATTTTTGAGTGTATTTTTTGTTTAGGTGCATTTTCCCTTTTGTATTCTTTCTGAACAGTATATTGGAGTTGTTTTCAATATATGTTCGTTTTATTTCATTTTGAGCTCTTTGTATTTGATTGGTTGTCTTTTTGGGTTCGTTCTTCATTATTTTGTTCTTTCTTTCATTTGGTTCTTGTCTTCTTTATTTTGTATTCTTGGGTGCTTGTGGTGGTGATTGGTTGTTATCCTTTTCCCAATCCTATTATTTGATCCCTAATAAGGTTACCAAAGCCAAATTAAATCTCCAATCCTATTTGATATCCCATACATTTGTATCCTAATTAAAACCCCATTTGATCAAATCCTACTACTACTCCTAATTACCCACAACCCAATTACCCATTAACCCTAATCCCCTTATATATATATATATCTCTCTAATCCCTCTCCCTAAACCCTAATCCTAAACCCTAGCCTCCACATCTTTACACCCAGCCTCCCCCTTCCTCCTCGTTCCCTTGTGCCACCCGCACACAGCAACCCTATGCCAGACCCCCAGGCCGAGCCTCCTTACCTCTGACCTGTGCACACCCCATCCCGACACCCAGGCCGCCGACCTCCCTCCCGACCGGTGTCCAACCCGCAACACCCCAACACCCGAGCCCCTCGATCCCTTGGCCGACCATCTTCTACACCACCATACAATAATCCCTATTCTCTCTCATCCTCTCCGGCATTAATCTCTCTTATGGCTGCAAGCCATTATTGTCATCATCCCTCTTGGATCACCTCTCGTTTTGTGGAGTTTGTTCATGTGGAGATTTTTGCTTAAGTTTGCTTGGATTCGTTGATTCGTGGATTTTCGTTCGTGGGTTTTGCTCGTTACTCTTTGTTTTCGTCATTATTCATCTTCGGTTAAGGCAAGTAACTTGTACTCCAATTTCTTTGTTTGATACAAGTCCAAAAATACCACTTATAGTGTAGTTGGGTCTAGAAATGACTCTTGTTTGTGTTATGTTTGATGAGTTTTGTCTCTATTGTGAAAATTTGATCATAGATGACTCACGGCACAATATGGAAATGAATTAACTTAGGTTTTACCCGTTCTTGATTTTGATCATGTATGTGAGACTTTTGTGAGAACTCGTGATTTGGTTGAGACCCGTGTGATATTTTTGGTGTGGACATGCTAGATACCCTAATTCATGATGTTTGGACACTTGGTAGACTTGATTTCATGTTTGGTTGTGTTTTGAACAAGTTTTGTATGATATATGTTGAGTTGTTGTTAAAGGGAAAAATCTGTATTTTGTCGCTGATCTGTTTTGTTTGCTGTTTTGGACTGTCTTGAAGTCAGCATCTTAATTTCGGTATAAAACATGAGTTTTAGATAATTTCGTCTATTTTCAAATCCCCCTCTGACCTTGCTCGATTTCGTTTTCGTATGTGTGAGTTATTACTGTTTTACTACAGAGGTGTTGATCTTTTCCAGATTTCGTTTTCCGATGATTTTGATGACTACATGATTTTGATACTGATGCTACATATATTATTTTGATCCAAAACTTTGGTCAGTGTTTCTTTACCTAGTTAGAGATTACCCACAATTTTGGTGAATTTTATTGGTGATCTTTATGTGCCGTTTCATGCTCGGTTATGAAAACTATACTTGCTGTATTTTACTCGCTGTTCTATAAAGAATCGTATTTTCACCATGAATCCTTTTACTGTATTAAAAATGTTTGTGAAATATGAAAGTATATTTTATTTATTTTCATACCCCTTTGGCGGAATTGGATTTCGTTTCACTGGTTACGAGATATCATAGTTTTCGTACAGCAGTGTTGGAAATTCTAGATTGCCAAACTCTCGTTTATTGATGTTTTCTTATTTTTGATGACTGATCTAATTTTACTGAAAAATTATGAAACTTTATATTTAGATACTGGACATATAGGGGAATACCCCATAGTTTTCGTGAATTTATTTAATGTGTTTTCATGCTGTTTTCCTGCTCTTGAACTTGTTTTCCTGATTTCTGACTCAACCTATTTTCTGTATTCAAATCAGTTTTGAGCTATGTTTTTGTAAATTAATATATGACTTATTTATACTCGGTGGATTCGGTTGTGAGTCTATCTTCTAAACGTTTTGACGGATTTAGATTTGCATGTTTGTAACACTAGAAATCACTATTTTACTACAGTATGGTCTTACTGTCCTGAACTTGAGATTTGTTATTTTATTCCTTCATGAGATATCTTGTACTCGTACATGTTTATCTTGCAACTTGCACTTGTCACATGATCATTCCATATTATTCTTGATATATTTTGCACATATACATGCTTGTTTGACAATAATAATAAATAACCAAGCCGGGGATTAAGAGACATATCTAATAGTAGATAATTCAGAAACGTGTACTCGAAAGGGGATCCACTGATCCTACGTAATTACTTGAGACATGATCCTTGACACGTGATTACTTGATACTTGCACGCAAGTCACGATACTTGCCACTTGCACAACTTGTACGTGATTACATGATACATGATACTTGGAGTTTGGAGCTCGATTACTTGACTTGTCCCCGAGTATACTGCCCTCTATGGTCCACTATGAAATCTAAAGCGAAAATATTTGCTGTAGCAACCATGTAAGGTGGGCTGCATGATGTGCTACCTAGATAGTAATCCCTACAATACTTGATACGTGGTACTTGAACTTGATACTTGAACATGATACATGCTTGTTTGTTACTTGACTACATGATACTTGGGACTTGAAACTTGACACTTGATACATGATTACATGATACTTGACACTTGATGCATGTTTACTTGATACTTGTTTACTTGACACTTTATTCATGCCATTTACACTTGTTCACTTTTGCCATGTTAGTTGTTTATTTTGACATCATGCTTATACCATGTTGCTAGCTAGTTTCCCCATGGGCTTGTATCCTACATTATAAGTGGCCCGTAACTTGCAATTGACGGGTACTTATTTTTCTCTTTTCCTCTTTCCTGCATTCGTTGAATTGGAGATTTTGGAGAACAGGTTCCAGATGATATCGGTGACATGAAGTATTAGTGTTGCATTTTATTATTATTATTTCTTATAGCTTGCTTGAACGATATTGTATTTTGAGACTTAGATTTATTCTTGTATTTGGGCAATGTGACCCAAGATATTTGTTTTATTCAGATCATGACTATTTGAGATTTATACATTTGGTTTCAAGTATTCTTGTTGGTATTTTGGCTTATATGTGCATGTGGTTGATTCTTTTGCTTCCTACTCTGATGATTCTTATGAATGTTGTAAAGATTTCTTGAACAGCTTATGGATGATGAAAATCATTCGCTGGGCTTTTGTTGCATATCCGTATTCCATATTCTTTTTGGGAAGCGGGGCGTGACATTCGGGCTGCAGCTCGACGGGATCCAAGGGGAACACACCTCCCTCGATCGTCATCATATAGCATGATCGTGCTGCTTCTTGGTTCCCCCGAACAACCCCGACACCTGACTCGGTAGGGAACTTCAACTTCAGGTGGTAGGCCGAGGGAACAGCCTGGAGGGAGCAGAGCCTCGGTCGGCCGAGGATGGCATTGTAAGCCGCTTTGACGTTCTCAAGCATGAAGTCCATCGACTCGGTCCGTCTGTAGGGGGGTCGTACCGGCGGTGACATCCAAGGTCACGATCACCTCTATTGGCACCGGGATGCCAAAGATCCCGTGCAGGGTGTACCCTGCTGGCTTCAGCTTATCTCGGGGGAGCTTGAGGTTCTCAAATGCTTCCAGGAAGAGGATGTTCACCGAGCTCCCGTTGTCCACGAGGATCCGATAGACCTCGTAGTTCACCATGATGAGGTTGATGACGAGCACCTCGCAATGCGGGAGCCAGGACCCCCTCTAGGTCATCCTCTGAGAAGGAGACGGGGAGCTGCTAGACCTGGGGGGATGGGAGGTCTCACGGCATTTACCTCTCGGACGAATGCCTTGCGAGAAGTGCTAGAATCCCCTTCCATGCTCCCTCCCATGGACACAATGTAGGATGGCTTGACCTTCGGTCTCTTTAGGCTGGTGGTCCCGCTTGGGACACTATTTGGGGGCACGATGGGGAGGAGAAGGCCTCCGGTTCCTCGTGTCCCTTCGGTCTCGGGCTTCTTCTCAGGTGAATTTCTGGAGATACCCTCGTTGGATGAGGGCCTCGATTTCGTCCTTCAAGGCGCAGCAGTAGTCGGTGTCGTGCCCGTTGTTCCGGTGGTAGCGGCAGTTAAACTGCTGGTCCCTTTTCTTATTGCTGGTTGGTCGAGGGGCATCTGGACGAGGTTCCTGTCCTCGATTGCTAAGAGGATGGTCGACACATTTTGTGTTAGTGGTGTGTACCTCTCGAAGCGCAGAATAGGAGGGACCCTTTTCATGCCGGTCCCATCTTTTGGAACTTTCTTGGCTGGCTCTGCCTCATCGGCCTTGCGTTTTCCCCTTCCCCGGAACCTCTTTGGCGTCCATGGGATTTAGGGCCTCCTCGGCCCGGATGTACTTTTCGACTCGATTAAGCAGGTCAGGAAAATCGAGGGGAGGCTTCTTGGCCAGGGACGCCTTCTGCTGGCCGTGCCGGACATTGTATTGGAACGTTGCCGAGGTGACCCTGGCGTCGAGGGAGGAGACCGACCTCGCCTCTGCGGTGAACCTTCGGACGAACTGTCAGAGTGACTCCTCTTCCTTCTGTCGGAGGTCCAGTAGGAACGCGCTCGTCTTCTCGGCCTTCCTGCAGGTCACGAAGTGGGCCAGAAAATTGGCCTCTAGCTGGTCGAACGAGTAGATCAAGCTGGGGACGAGCTTAGAGAACCATTCCCGAGCCGGACCCCGGAGGGTGGCGGGGAAGGCACGACATAGGAGGGGATCCGAAGCCCTATGAATCATCATGAGGGTCTTGAAATCCTCCATGTGATCAGCAGGATCACCCTCGCCGTCATAGGTCTCGAACTGGTGAGGTCAGAAATTTTGGGGTATTTCTGCTTGTAGGATTGCAGCGGAGAAAGGAGGTCAGGTCGGCCTATGACCCTGAGCTGACCTCAGGCCGCCCTCGCCAAAGTGGTCGAGGCAGTTCTCCATTTCTTGTAGGCGTCGCAGGACGTCCTCGTCATGTTCTGGCGGGCCTGTTAGGCCGTGAGACGCGCTGGCTCCGGCATCCAATTACGAGTAAGAGCGGTGGAGTGTCTCATTGACAGAAGTCCCTAAGATGGCCTCTAGGATTTTGTTCCGGAAGTCTTGGAACTCACGGCGGGAGACTGGAGCTCGTCCGGTCGGGTCGCATTACGGTGGCGGCCCCCAGTTGGCACGACTGAGCTCCGGCTCCCGCTCTCGAGATGGATGCCTGGGTTGGTTCGGGGCTGAGTTAGAAGAGGCCCCTCCCCCAGTTCGGCTGGCCTGTTGTTCTGGATGACCCAACGCAAGTCGGTTGCGACCAAGCGAGAAGCACCCGGTTCGAGTCCGAGGCTGACCCTCGGATGGTTGGATCCATGAGTGTCGGCAGGGACGTCCTGAGGAGGAGCATCCGGACGACGTGCAGAGGTGACAGCTCTTCTGGGTATGGGTGCCATATGTGCTTGGATTGAAGGGAGACCGTTTATGGCTGGGATCGGATTGAGGTCCGTACCGAGGGTTACCACAGACGGTGCCAACCTGATGCAGTTTGTTTTTGGGAGTGGCTGCAACAGGTGTGAGTTCTCTCAATTTATAAAGTGGAAGTCGCGGTACTGACTATACACCCGACCCTCGGCTGAGGGAGCGGCTCGGGAGCAGGCAGGAGTGAGGTAGAGGTCGGATGCACGGCTCGGATCAGGAGGCTCGGCTCGGATCTGGAGGCTCAGCTCGGTCTCGTGTACTTGCACTCGGCCTAGGAACACCGGAGTTGATCCCGGTGGCAGGCCCTCCAATGGTCTAGTTAGTTACTGAAGAGTAATAGTAGCTAGGGATTTAGAGGGGAAAGATTTATTACCTGGTGAAGGGGGAGAGGGCCTGGTATTTATAGGTAGGCACAAATGGGTCTGGACCCGTTTGGGCCAGGTCTGGACCCGTTTGCCCGTGGGCCTGATGTGGCAGAAGCCCATAGGGCTTAGGGCTGATCTGGTGATTAGGGGTGAGCAATTTTTGAGGGGATCTTGTGGCCTAGGATAGGCCACATCATCTGACCCATATCATCTATTAAGATGATCCTTGTTATCATCCATTTTATGCATATGTATGAAACAACTGAAAGGAGTGCGCGTCACAATCAATTGCGCGGAGATTCACAGCACGAGAAAAGGATTGGGTCAGTCTTATCTTTTTTGTGCTATTTTTGGTTTCCTATATGAGTCAATCCTTATCTTATTCAATTTCAACTGAAAGTGTTCAATTTCACTCGTAGATTTTTCGAAGAAATGTTTTTACATATCACCATTAGAAAGTTTGTTTTTTGATACTTTCGTGTTAAGGGCCAGCGAAAACTGGTTTTTACATGATGCTGCTTTTTTGGGTGTGGGAGCAATATATAATGAGTTCTTTGATGATTAGGGAAAGTAGATCTCACTCGTTGATCATATCTGGTGTGAGACTTATATTTGTGGATGGATGAGATACCGCCAGGAAACATGCAAAACAGCCTGAAACACCGAGAGTTTTTCCAGCGATGGGCCCTCTGACGATGAAGTCAGTAACTCAGCAGTATAAACTAAATTTTTGTGGACAAAATGTTAATACCCGGTAATGGAGGAGGTAGAGCTATATTTATAAGCTTGTGGGGGGAGTAGTTATTAGGAAGATACTATAACTTATTTGGAAGATCCCAAAAATCAATGGATCTAATCAGCTATTATTTTCCATTTTTTTTGGGATTTGATTGCCAACCATGATTGATTGGTCAATCTCCCCTAATTGAGCTGCAAATTAGCCACCCCTTGTTGGTCGAGCCGAGATAATGGGCCCATGGATGACCCATGTGCTGAGCGAGGGCCTGTAGCTATTGTACGATTTCTGTTTCACCCTCAGGAACCCCACGATTCGTGCAGGGATCGTAGGACCCTGATTAGCTATAATTTTTACTCACATCATAAGCCCCATACTCTTGAAGGTTGGCTGCAACAACCTTCAAGGAGTAGTTATCTCCTGGGGACATTCAGATTCATAATCGGAGTTATCGAGGGCAGTCATCTTCTTTTAGAGCTTCAAAGTAATTTTTCTGACTTTTCCACTATTTTTCCAAAATTTGTAATTAATTTTTCTGAATTTATATTTATTAGATTTTTAATTAAATTTTATAAATTCATAATTGTTTTTTGGAATATTTAAATTAATTTTCCGACTTTATAATTATTTTTTAAAAGTTTTAATTAATTATTCCAAAATTTTAATTACTTTTCGAAACTTTTAATTCTTTTTTCTGGATATATAATAACTTTCGGAATTTTAATAAAAAAATGAATGGGGCGGACATGCGGAGAGATCTGGCAGCACTATTGGGTCCCATGCCAGTGTGCCTCGAAGTCCATTGCGAGCACCGACCTTGAGTGCCTCAGGGTGGTGAGGGATGAGCCAGCGAAATTTAGGAGCTTTTTGCGAGCGGCTTGAAGTCCTTGCCAAGGAACAAGGCTAAGCGAATTTTAAAAGCTTTCCACGAGTGGCTCGAAGTCCATGCCGAGGGATGAGCCTGCAAAATTTTTTGAGCTTCTCGAGAGTGGCTCAAACTCCACGCAGAGGGATGAGGCCAAGCGAATTTTTGGAGATTTTCACGAGTGGCTCGACGTCCATGCCAAGGGACGAGGCCAGGCAAAATTTTGGAGAATTTCATGAGTGCCTTATAGACCATGTCGAGGGACAAGCCAAGCAAAATTTTGGAGCATTTCACGAGTGCCTCGGAGTCCATGCCGAAGGACACAGCCAAGCAAAATTTAGGAGTTTTTCACGCGTGGCTTGGAGTCCACGCCGAGGGATGAAGGCAAGCAAAATTTAGAAACTTTTCGTGAGTGGCTTGGATTCCACGCCGAGAAATGATGCCAAGCAAAATTTAGGAGCTTTTCATGAGTGACTCAAAGTCCATGCCGAGAGACGAGGCCAAGCAAAATTTAGGAGTTTTTCGCAAGAGGCTTGAAGTCATGCTGAAGGACGCGGCCAAGCAAAATTTGAGAGCATTTTGCTAGTGGCTCGGAGTCAACCCTGAGGACAAGGCCAAGCAAAATTTAGGAGCTTTTCGCGAGTGACTCGAAGTTCGCTCCCTGCCTATATATCACTATTGTGGAAACGAAGAGTTTCTCTTATCGTAGCCGTTGGATAGATTTGGAGGGCTTGGAATCTTCATCTTCACCATTGTGGATCTCGAGGAGTTTCTCCCTACCTATATGTCCCCCACCCCTTCTCATTTCACACTTTAATTCCTCTTAATAGGTTGCGGAGCTTCTCTCTCTAGAACTTTACCGATTCTTCGTCAATCTTTTCGACAAACTCTCCATCAACGACAACCAGGTAAATTATTAGTATTATTATGTCTAGAGTTCTGTCTAGCGCATCCGCCTCTACCTCCGGTCACGATGACCTTCCCTTGCCATCCACCTCGTGGTCTACCCTGTAAGAGGAGGTGGAGGACGTACCCTCTGTAACACCCTGCAAAATTGGGATATGACAATTTTGCCCCTCGTGTATTACGCACGTATATTTTCTACCGTTACGGGTAATATCCATTACGTAATTTAATACGTATATTGTATTTTAACTATTTATGCATTTTTCGTCTTCTCAAAATTCATTTTATCCTATTTGAGCCAACTCAAATGTTAGTTTTCAACCTGTGTTTTTACGTGCATTGCATGTGTTATCGAGGCACATGTCGATTACATATATTCTACCGTTACGTGTAATATTTTCTATGTGTCTTAGTTGTTTATTTTAAGACTTGTACGAATTCGTTTTATAAATAGATATTCATTTTTCTTCTATTTCGATTAAAATATTTTATACGTGCGGTGCACGTGTTTTTCATGTACGTATTGAGTACCTTATTGTATATGTATAATGAAATAAATTTTTCGTACGCTGTATTTCGAATATTTATAAACATTTTTCCCGTTGATAAATCGATTTCATATTTGAATATTTGTTTTACATGCGACGCACGTGTTTGCAGTGCACATGTTAGTTGCGTTCTCTTTCAAAATAAAATTCATGAAGTATGTGTGTGTCTATTTTTATTCATGCATGAAAACCATAATTTTAATTAAACTAAACTTGTTTTATTTAAACAATTGTTATATATTATAATATATGTTTCTTAATTTAAAATAAAAATATAAATAAAAGAGTGTGCACGTGTTTGTGCATTTTGAGTTTGGCCGGGAGTGGTAGGAGGGATGAGTGGGTAGTTTTAGTGGGTGGTTGTTTGAGTTAGTGGGATTAAACTAAACTAATTTATATTAATTAGTTAAAATCCCATTTTTTAAAACCTACACCCCCCCCCCCCCCCCCCAACTCCTGTTCAGCCAAAAACAAAACAAAAACAAACAGAAGAGTAGGCTTGCTTGCGAGATGCTTGCTGGGTGGATTTCGATGAGGGTTTTTGTTGGCCTTTGTGGATTATTTTGTCGATTTTGAGGGGAAATCATTACTAGTATGAAAAAACCAGAAAAAAAGGAAAAGAGAATAGAATGAGATTCTGTTCTTTACTACAACAAAACAAAAATAAACATAGATCTATATTTTTTACCCTTCATATATGTGGGTGTTTCTATGTGCTTTCTAAATTGTAGTTTAATTGTATGTTTAGAAGATTTAAATTACAATTGTAGATGTAAATTGCTTAGTTTATTCTTAAATTTGATGTGATGCATGTTGTAGAAAGAATGTAATAAGTTAGTGATTTATGAATGAAATGCATGTTGTATGAGGTAGATTTCATGAAATTAAAATTTAAAGTTGTGTAAATTATCATATGAGATGTTATCCAAATGTTTTTTTAGAGTGAGTATAATTTTATAAAAAAATTGTGAAGAAAATGGATTTGTACATGAATTGAATTAATTATAAATTTTGGGGGGGAAATTTCCCATCTTGTTAATTGGCATTTGAAAGAGGAAAAAATATATAAATGCATTGTAGAGTAATGCTTATGTTTTAATACAGGCATGTGGTGTTTGGGATGTTTTTAAATTGCTAGATATCTTTAAATTGTGTAGAATCACTTTATTGCATGAAATTTGAGTATGATGTTGTTACTAGATATTTTATATTGTGTAGTATGAACGTATAAAGTTAATGTGATGAATCGAAGAAGTTGAAATGTTCATGTTTTAAAATAAATGAATTAAACCGAGACTAAGTACTTAATGAATTAAAGCCCTTATAGGTTGTGATCTGAGCTTCGACTCAGTGGGTAGGCGCTGTGACGCCTTGCTGTTGGCGCTGGTTCGAGCCAGATGCTTGCTGTTTGTGAAGAAAAATATTTTTTGATGTTTCGAAAATATTTTGGGAAGGGAAAAGTGTTATAAAATCCATAAAATAATACTAGAATAATTGTGGGTTATTTTACGCTATTTTAAAAATATATATATATTTTTGATGATTTAAGAGGCATGTTAAGTGCATTGCAAGTTGGGGATCGAATTTAAATAAATATTGTTGAAAAGATTGAAATTATTCCTTCCGAAATTAAAAGTAAAGTTTTTGGGAAATCGTGAAATTTTTGTGTTGATTTTAAAGGAGTTATGATACAAAAAAATAAATAATAAACGATGTTAATTAAAGGAAAATGTTTGATTGAGATATAGATTATTTGTGGGAAATGGTTAATTTTGGAGAAACAAGTTCGAGATAATTTTGGAAGTGATTAGTTTGTTTTTGTTAATTTAAAAGTTGTTATTGGGAAATTTGTTTGGAAATTATGATTGAATAAATTATAAAAGTTGAATACTTCATGGATGAAGAGAATTGTTGAATAAAGGTTGAAATATTATTGTTAAAGTTGGATATAACCTATTTTGATCTCTAGAATGAGACAGTTGTTGGAATCTAGAGGCTAGGCGAGACCCTGGTGACCAGCATTTGAGATTAATGAGAATTTGAGGAGTAACCAGTGTGGGTTGGCTCTCTATTTGAGAAGTAGCCAGTATGTGGTGACTTTCTCTTGTATTGGTTTACGTCCAGTAGGGTGAGTTGGTTCTAGGTTGTGATGATTTTAACAAAACTTAATGACAGACACTAGTTGGAGACATGATGAAACAAGGGCAAACGTGAGTTATGGACTCTAGGATGATCCTTGGAGAGAGACAGTCCCTAGAATTCTGAGACGATGGATGTAAGAGCCAAAGAATGATCCACGGAGCGAGAATGATCTCCAATATTCTGGGGACGAGAGCGATGCTCATGGGATGTTTGTGCAATGAGGGCTCCAGAATGACGTGCGGAGTGAGACAATCCTTAGTATTCCGGGACGATGGACGTAAGAGCCATAGAATGATCCACGGAGTGGGATTGGTCTCCAGTATTCCAAGTGTAGCGCCCCAATTTCCAATACTGGGAAACCGTGACACGAGCCAAGACCATTTCTTCAATTAGTCACAATACACAGAAAAACAGGAGAATTTAAAACTTTTATTTCAACACCCAATGTATTACAAGTCTGAATATTGTACAACTGCAATACCTTACACTAGAGTTACAATATTACCTTTACATTTCCAAGTATTACAACCTTCAATATCTTACATCAGAGTACAAGGAATGAAGAACAACACTTGGTGACTCTCACTTGAGTACTTCTTAACTAATAGATAATCAATACATACACTGCAGCGGAACTAAACATAACACTGACTCCTTGCTTTCCTCGCCTTGAGTCCTTCTGAATCTCGCCATTGTACCTCGGCGATCCAATACCTATGGAAGTGGGGACGTCAGTATTCACTGACGCTTAAAGGCTAATCATATAGCAGTGAATCTCCCAAACAACATACAAAAATATAGCAATGGTGTTGGTGTAGTTTAAGTGTTCGTGAGTACTATGACTAGACTCTAATGCGATATTTAAATAGAACTAGGATGCTTCCTATTCTAATGTCAGCAAGTCTCTGAAAGCAACATGCAGCCCATACTACATGCGACCCCATCTCAAGCCGTTTCTCCATATATAGGGATTTGAACCCGCGTTATGAACTTCTAATTGTACACAACATGTTCCTGACACCTACACGTGACTGATGAGGTTGCAGATGTGGTCATGTGCCACTGATGCAGTACGCCAGTGGTGTTTATGTTCGCCACTGCTACCCGGCCAACCGGACCTCACACAACAAACAGACGATCGTCATTCCAAAATCCAAATCATAGGGTTTCGCCAACGCAGGGTAGCGCGAAGCCTACCCTGTGGCACCCTCTGGGGTCTCGCAAGCGCAGGGCAGCACGAAGCCTACCCTGTGGCACCCTCAGCCACGGTACTCCAGGAATTAACAGCGCGAGATACGCAACCCGTGTCCTCAACCTGTGAGACGGCACCGTACGTATCCCTTTGACGGGAAGGTACAACCCATTATCACCACCTAAGGCCTGCCTCAAGGGACAAGTTGGTCGTAAGGCGCCCCCTACAACAAACTCCTCTCTCTTCGGCTAGGGTTTGAGCAAAATGACCTTTTAAGTCACTACCTTAATGATGTCCCTGACTCGACAATCCTAGGGACGATAATAATATAAACACAACATGCTAGGCCTTAAATTAGACCTCACAAGACAACTCTACTAGGCTGCTCAACCTAGATTTACCAGAATCCCTCAGGATCCGGTTCATGGCTTATCGATCCAAGACCCCGGCAATACGAACGCATTCGTATGCTACTACCTGAACTTGGATTTCGTCACACTCCGGTCCGCAATCAACCAACGGTTAAGATCTGACGGCACCCGCGAAGTGACTCGTCCACAGTCCCCTAGGAGTAAGCTAAACACACGTCTTGATGGTCGATAGCCCTAGGGCAATGATATCACCCTAGATGAGCACAACAACTGCGTATTAGCTAAGACGCTACATACGAGTAACAACCACATACGAGCCAATAAGCTACGTATGAAACCATAACTACCTACGAGCCAGGCGGGCCTCGTAGGAGATAAAAACGTACATACCAGCCAAATAAGCCGCGTATGAGACCAACAGCTACGCACGGGCCGGTCGAGCCGCGTACGAGACAACAACCTACATACGAGCCAAATAAGCTACGTATGAGACCCTCAGCTACGTACGGGCCAGTCGAGCCACGTACGAGCATAACCATATGCAAACAACCATACAGGTAATCAATCTTAAAAGCAACCGAACGTGCTTACTAGCAAACTTGATCTTCTATTATTAGAAGCAACAGAAGAATCTACTAATTGTCTATGATCGGTATTCTACTAATGAAAACCGAAGGCGACATAACAACCATTATCAACTGACTACTACTAGTGGTCTTCCCAATCCTCATTACTTCAACCTATAGCGCCTTAAGCATGGCATAAAATTGCAAGCATCTTCCTACGACAATCTAACTATATAACATAACCACTCACCACAATACTCCTAAGTACGAATATGATTAAGCATGTGCTTATATCAATCTTAGCATGAAAATCACTACGATCTAGACATGAAGTCCACTACGGTCAAGCATAGGTTATAACTTGAGCGTGAATGCTTACTACTTATCATGACTAATCACCACAACCCAAGCATGGATATATATAAATAGTATGGACATACAACATTCCAAGGCACGGTAGGTATTCTAACATTAACCCTACAACATTCTATGCATGTATTTAAACTTTAGCATGGTATGCCTCATTCCTAGACATGGTATGCTACTTTAACACTAACATATGGCATGGTGTACATTTTAGTAACATTCTAGTCGTGTATACTAGTTAGGTATCAACCTACAACATAGCATGAGTTTCTACAACAATTCTAGCATGGATAGAACATAACATAAAAGTCACTACAATAACCATGGATAATTACTCTAATCTAAGCATGAATATCATTAGTATGGATACCATTAACTTAACGCAACCAATAATTAGCATGACACCTACTAACTTATCATGAATAATGATTAAGCATGATCATCTACTAACATAGCATGAACATATACTTATCTAGCATGGGTATCATGTAAGCATGAATATTTATTTAATCTAGCATGGTATACAACTTTCCTATAAGCATGTAAGCATGGATAAATTTATATATCATGATATCCACTTTCCTACAATTATCTAAACATAGATAAGTGAATCTAGCACGGTATGCAACCTTCCTACTAGCATGAATCTTATTAAGCATGAATAACTACTAGCATGAATATCTTACTAAGCATGGATAGCTAGTATGAATATCTTACTAAGCATGGATAGCTACTAGCATGAATATCTTACTAAGCATGGTTAGCTACTAGTATGAATATCTTACTAAGCATGGTTAGCTACTAGTATGAACATGCAACATTCCTAAGTATATATATATATATACTTCTAAACATGGTAGATTAATTAGCATCAATCCTACAACAATGTGAGCATGGTATTTATTTAGTGATTAACCTACAACATTCTAAGCATGTAGAAAGACTTAGCATGGTACATATCATCCCTAAACATGGTAAGTAATTTTATCATGGATCCTACAACATTCTAAGCATGTATGAAAGACTTAGCATGGTACATATCATCCCTAAACATGGTAAGTAATTTTATCATGGATCCTACAACATTCTAAGCATGTATGTGACTCTTAAACATGATAGACAATTTTGGCATGAATCCTACAACATGTATATCATTCCTACACATGGTAGGCAATTTTTAGATTTAATCCTACAATATTCCTAAATAACCTTCCTAAACATGATAGGAAATTTTAGAATGAATCCGACGACATTCTAAGCATCATTAAACATGCTAGGTATTTTTAGAATAAATCCTACAACATGTATATTATTTCTACATATGATAGATAATTTTAGAATGAATCCTTCAACATTCTAAATATAAATAACACTCCTACACAAGGTAGATAATTTTAGGATGAATCCTACAACATTCTAAGCATAAATAACACTCCTACACATGGTAGATAATTTTAGGATGAATCCTACAACATTCTAAGCATAAATAACACTCCTACACATGGTAGATAATTTTAGAATGAATCCTACAACATTCTAAACATAAATAAATTAATCTAATCCAATCTTAGCATGGTATTTACTTTATGAACCTAAAATAAACATCTACAACTAGCATCTACAATTACTTCTTTTTATCATCTACTACTACTACCACTTTATGTTAATCATGAATATAACATAAGCATCTACAACTATCTACCATTACTACTACTTCATTTTAACATAATACAAAGCATCTATAATTACTTCTTTTTATCATCCACTACTACTACTACTTTATGTTAATCATGAACATAAGCCTCTACAACTATCTACTATTACTATTTTAACCAAGAATATAACATACAACTATCTACAACTACTTCTTTTAACACTTACTACTACTTCTTTATTTTAACAACATACCACTACTACTTTATTTTAACAACATACTACTACTACTTTATTTTAACATGGACATAAAACATCTATAACTACTTCTTTATTTTAACAACATACTACTACTACTTTATGTCTACTAATCTTTATTAGCATATGTTTCTTATTATTACTAGTGGACATAAAAGAGATCTTTTTAATCCTTTTACAACTAGTGATTAGAAAAAGATCTTTTTATTCATTCTACAACTAGTGATTTCTTTTTCATAATTAGAACTAACATCTAATTTAGGTTCTTTTTACTTTATAAAAGAAACAACAATAATAAAAACAAGGTAAGAACCTTCATTTGGTTCAACCAACATATGCTTATTTTTTTAGTCCATGTCCAAAAACAAGTCCTACAACCAAAAATGGTTGTAAAAAGGTTCATATGCTTTATGTATAGTTCATATCAAGTCCTACAACCCCCAATCGGTTGTATGTGCAAGTTCATATGCCTTATGTCATTTTAGTCCAATAACAAACACAAACAACAACTACAACTATAAAGATTTGATCTTTATGTGTATTTAACACTACCATTTGTTTCTTTTCTTTTTATGTGGTTATTACCATTTACAACCATACACACAACAATATCATTACCACAAACCATTCCCAAAGCACCAAAGAAAACAAAACAAGGAGGGTAAGAAGAAGAAGTCAAACAACAATACAAACAAACAAACAAACAAACAAAGAGAAACCCCCACCTTAATCTCTTTGTTTGGAAGGACTTGCTAGCTTAGCCTTCTCCTTCCCCTAGCTCTTAGAACTCCTTGGAAAACCTACAAGAAAACTCTTTGTTAGTATGAGGTTCTCTCTTTCTTTTCCTTTCCTTTCTTTCTTTCTTTTTGATCTTTCTAAAATGAGACAAGGTGGAGAAGGAGGGGGTATTTATAGGAGGGGAGAGGAGGGGAAAAGTGCAAATGTGCACTCACATTATGCACAAAAACCCCAAGAAGAGGCAAGGCCGGCCATGCTCCTAGGGGGTAGGGGTGAGGTGGAGGTATGGTGAGGTATGGTTCCTTGGGGTGGAGGTGTTATGTGAGGGTTTGTAGAAGGGGTTTTAATCTTCTCATGCATACAAAACCCTAGTTTAGGCCTCCTAATCAAACCCTAACCATCCAATTAAGTTGTCATGACAAGAATGAGTACATTGTCCATGCTACATATTTTGTATAATGTACTAAGTATAATACAATGTATGTATGTGTACATGTATGTGTATACAAAAATCCTCATATAATTCCCATAAAATAGTTTAATTCGAAAATAATAATAAAATAAGTTTTATTATTAACTCGGAGGATCACGCTACCAATTTGATGTATTTCGGATGTACACCGACCGATACATGCGCGTAGACAATGTTTGTGGACAAACCGGCGAAAAATCACCAAAATAATTTGATTTTGGAATTAAAATAAAATAATAATAAAATAATAATAAAATAGTGATTTACACGAGGTAATATCCGTCCGGGATATTACATTACTCCCTCCTTAGAATAGTTCTGTCCTCAGAACTACTTTAAGTTAGGAAAACGAATCGAAAAATACGAAATAGCTTAGTCATAGAACAAGAGATGAACAGAATTTTTTTTTTCCTTTGAACAACCATTGAATGGGTTACACCTATACATACATAAACCCACTGGGTTACAAAATGTCATCTCTTCCTAAGCGATAACCTTCCTATCTATACATTACAAGAGTAGGAGTCTATATCACAAAATAGCAAAATGGTCTACATAACCTACTTGGTTACAAAGTGTCACATTCTTTTCTAAGTGACATTCTTCCTACCTATACATTGTAGACGTAGGAGCCAAAATCACAAAATATCAAAACAATTTCTGAGTGCCCGACCGCCTAGTCGGTACTGCTGGCGCCCTCGGGTGGGTCCTGTCCAGTCAGTAGCGCTAGCAACTGTGCGATCTGAACCTGGAGGTCTGCGCATCGGCGTTCCAGGTGCTCGAACTGTGCCCTGTAGCTACGGTTCAGGATCACCATTCGGCGTTGGGCCCTTGCATTTGCCCTCCTCAACCTCTCGACTTCCCTTGCGTGGTGACAGTTTACGAACTCGCACGAGTCCATCTTGTTCTCCAGATGGACGTGAGACCAAGTCAGTGTTGATATGTCCTGGAAGACATGCTGGAAGGCCTCCTCCATGGGGGTAAGCTGGGGAGGTGGCGGTACTGGAGCCTGACCCTCGAAAGGAAATGCCCCTGCTGCGGCAACGGTGGGGGCCCCGTTGGCCAGCCCGGCCTCCACTGGTGGCTGAGCCCCCTCCAAGATAGGCTCTGGGTCCGAGTCTATCTTTATCACATCTCCCTGACCCCACCCACTCCCCGTGGGAATCGCTCTGTCCGTCATCCTGCAAGGAGTGGATACAGAAATTAGCATCGATATAGAAATATTATAAAACATAAGTTGAAAGAACAACAATATGAGTTATAATTGTCTACAACTAGCTAAAACCCAATCTCCTAAAGGCATCCAAGTTTAAATTTTCCTACTGTGTCGGACTGTAAATTGAGGACAGCTCTGATACCACTCTGTAGCGCCCCGATTTCCAATACTGGGAAACCGTGACACGAGCCAAGACCTTTTCTTCAATTAGTCACAATACACAGAAAAACAGGAGAATTTAAAACTTTTATTTCAACACCCAATGTATTACAAGTCTGAATATTGTACAACTGCAATACCTTACACTAGAGTTACAATATTACCTTTACATTTCCAAGTATTACAACCTTCAATATCTTACATCAGAGTACAAGGAATGAAGAACAACACTTGGTGACTCTCACTTGAGTACTTCTTAACTAATAGATAATCAATACATACACTGCAGCGGAACTAAACATAACACAGACTCCTTGCTTTCCTCGCCTTGAGTCCTTCTGAATCTTGCCATTGTACCTCGGCGATCCAATACCTATGGAAGTGGGGACGTCAGTATTCACTGACGCTTAAAGGCTGATAATATAGCAGCGAATCTCCCAAACAACATACAAAAATATAGCAATGGTGTTGGTGTAGTTTAAGTGTTCGTGAGTACTATGACTAGACTCTAATGCGATATTTAAATAGAACTAGGATGTTTCCTATTCTAATGTCAGCAAGTCCCTGAAAGCAACATGCAGCCCATACTACATGCGACCCCATCTCAAGCCGTTTCTCCATATATAGGGATTTGAACCCGCGTTATGAACTTCTAATTGTACACAACCTGTTCCTGACACCTACACGTGACTGATGAGGTTGCAGATGTGGTCATGTGCCACTGATGCAGTATGCTAGTGGTGTCTATGTTCGCCACTGCTACCCGGCCAACCGGACCTCACACAACAAACAGACGATCGTCATTCCAAAATCCAAATCATAGGGTTTCGCCAACGCAGGGTAGCGCGAAGCCTACCCTGTGGCACCCTCTGGGGTCTCGCAAGCGCAGGGCAGCACGAAGCCTACCCTGTGGCACCCTCAGCCACGGTACTCCAGGAATTAACAGCGCGAGATACGCAACCCGTGTCCTCAACCTGTGAGACGGCACCGTACGTATCCCTTTGACGGGAAGGTACAACCCATTATCACCACCTAAGGCCTGCCTCAAGGGACAAGTTGGTCGTAAGGCGCTCCCTACAACAAACTCCTCTCTCTTCGGCTAGGGTTTGAGCAAAATGACCTTTTAAGTCACTACCTTAATGATGTCCCTGACTCGACAATCCTAGGGACGATAATAATATAAACACAACATGCTAGGCCTTAAATTAGACCTCACAAGACAACTCTACTAGGCTGCTCAACCTAGATTTACCAGAATCCCTCAGGATCCGGTTCATGGCTTATCGATCCAAGACCCCGGCAATACGAACGCATTCGTATGCTACTACCTGAACTTGGATTTCGTCACACTCCGGTCCGCAATCAACCAACGGTTAAGATCTGACGGCACCCGCGAAGTCGTCCACAGTCCCCTAGGAGTAAGCTAAACACACGTCTTGATGGTCGATAGCCCTAGGGCAATGATATCACCCTAAATGAGCACAACAACTGCGTATTAGCTAAGACGCTACATACGAGTAAGAACCACATACGAGCCAATAAGCTACGTATGAAACCATAACTACCTACGAGCCAGGCGGGCCTCGTAGGAGATAAAAACGTACATACCAGCCAAATAAGCCGCGTATGAGACCAACAGCTACGCACAGGCCGGTCGAGCTGCGTACGAGACAACAACCTACATACGAGCCAAATAAGCTACGTATGAGACCCTCAGCTACGTACGGGCCAGTCGAGCCACGTACGAGCATAACCATATGCAAACAACCATACAGGTAATCAATCTTAAAAGCAACCGAACGTGCTTACTAGCAAACTTGATCTTCTATTATTAGAAGCAACAGAAGAATCTACTAATAGTCTATGATCGGTATTCTACTAATGAAAACCGAAGGCGACATAACAATCATTGTCAACTGACTACTACTAGTGGTCTTCCCAATCCTCATTACTTCAACCTATAGCGCCTTAAGCATGGCATACAATTACAAGCATCTTCCTACGACAATCTAACTATATAACATAACCACTCACCACAATACTCCTAAGTACGAATATGATTAAGCATGTGCTTATATCAATCTTAGCATGAAAATCACTACGATCTAGACATGAAGTCCACTACGGTCAAGCATAGGTTATAACTTGAGCATGAATGCTTACTACTTATCATGACTAATCACCATAACCTAAGCATGGATATATATAAATAGTATAGACATACAACATTCCAAGGCACGGTAGGTATTCTAACATTAACCCTACAACATTCTAAGCATGTATTTAAACTTTAGCATGGTATGCCTCATTCCTAGACATGGTATGCTACTTTAACACTAACATATGGCATGGTGTACATTTTAGTAACATTCTAGTCGTGTATACTAGTTAGGTATCAACCTACAACATAGCATGAGTTTCTACAACAATTCTAGCATGGATAGAACATAACATAAAAGTCACTACAATAACCATGGATAGTTACTCTAATCTAAGCATGAATATCATTAGTATGGATACCATTAACTTAACGCAACCAATAATTAACATGACACCTACTAACTTATCATGAATAATGATTAAGCATGATCATCTACTAACATAGCAGAACATATACTTATCTAGCATCGGTATCATGTAAGCATGAATATTTATTTAATCTAGCATGGTATACAACTTTCCTATAAGCATGTAAGCATGAATAAATTTATATATCATGATATCCACTTTCCTACAATTATCTAAACATAGATAAGTGAATCTAGCACGGTATGCAACCTTCCTACTAGCATGAATCTTATTAAGCATGAATAACTACTAGCATGAATATCTTACTAAGCATGGATAGCTACTAGTATGAATATCTTACTAAGCATGGTTAGCTACTAGTATGAACATGCAACATTCCTAAGTATATATATATATACTTCTAAACATGATAGATTAATTAGCATCAATCCTACAACAATGTGAGCATGGTATTTATTTAGTGATTAACCTACAACATTCTAAGCATGTAGAAAGACTTAGCATGGTACATATCATCCCTAAACATGGTAAGTAATTTTATCATGGATCCTACAACATTCTAAGCATGTATGAAAGACTTAGCATGGTACATATCATCCCTAAATATGGTAAGTAATTTTATCATGGATCCTACAACATTCTAAGCATGTATGTCACTCTTAAACATGATAGACAATTTTGGCATGAATCCTACAACATGTATATCATTCCTACACATGGTAGGGAATTTTTAGAATTAATCCTACAATATTCCAAGCATAACTAACCTTCCTAAACATGATAGGAAATTTTAGAATGAATCCTACAACATTCTAAGCATCATTAAACATGCTAGGTATTTTTAGAATAAATCCTACAACATGTATATCATTTCTACATATGATAGATAATTTTAGATTGAATCCTACAACATTCTAAACATAAATAACACTCCTACACAAGCTAGATAATTTTAGGATGAATCCTACAACATTCTAAGCATAAAATAACACTCCTACACATGGTAGATAATTTTAGGATGAATCCTACAACATTCTAAGCATAAATAATACTCCTACACATGGTAGATAATTTTAGAATGAATCCTACAACATTCTAAACATAAATAAATTAATCTAATCCAATCTTAGCATGGTATTTACTTTATGAACATAAAATAAACATCTACAACTAGCATCTACAATTACTTCTTTTTATCATCTACTACTACTACCACTTAATGTTAATCATGAATATAACATAAGCATCTACAACTATCTACCATTGCTACTACTTCATTTTAACATAATACAAAGCATCTATAATTACTTCTTTTTATCATCTACTACTACTACTACTTTATGTTAATCATGAACATAAGCATCTACAACTATCTACTATTACTACTACTTCATTTTAACCAAGAATATAACATACAACTATCTACAACTACTTCTTTTAAAACTTACTACTACTTCTTTATTTTAACAACATACTACTACTACTTTATTTTAACATGGACATAAAACATCTATAACTACTTCTTTATTTTAACAACATACTACTACTACTTTATGTCTACTAATCTTTATTAGCATATGTTTCTTATTATTACTAGTAGACATAAAAGAGATCTTTTTAATCCTTTTACAACTAGTGATTAGAAAAAGATCTTTTTATTCATTCTACAACTAGTGATTTCTTTTTCATAATTAGATCTAACATCTAATTTAGGTTCTTTTTACTTTATAAAAGAAACAACAATAATAAAACAAGGTAAGAACCTTCATTTGGTTCAACCAACATATGCTTATCTTTTTAGTCCAAGTCCAAAAATAAGTCCTACAACCAAAAATGGTTGTAAGAAGGTTCATTTGCTTTATGTATAGTTCATATCAAGTCCTACAACCCCCAATCGGTTGTATGTGCAAGTTCATATGCCTTATGTCATTTTAGTCCAATAACAAACACAAACAACAACTACAACTATAAAGATTTGATCTTTATGTGTATTTAACACTACCATTTGTTTCTTTTCTTTTTATGTGGTTATTACCATTTACAACCATACACACAACAATATCATTACCACAAACCATTCCCAAAGAACCAAAGAAAACAAAACAAGGAGGGTAAGAAGAAGAAGTCAAACAACAATACAAACAAACAAACAAACAAACAAAGAGAAACCCCCACCTTAATCTCTTTGTTTGGAAGGACTTGCTAGCTTAGCCTTCTCCTTTCCCCTAGCTCTTAGAACTCCTAGGAAAACCTACAAGAAAACTCTCTTGTTAGTATGAGGTTCTCTCTTTCTTTTCCTTTCCTTTCTTTCTTTCTTTTTGATTTTTCTAAAATGAGACAAGGTGGAGAAGGAGGGGGTATTTATAGGAGGGGAGAGGAGGGGGAAAGTGCAAATGTGCACTCACATTATGCACAAAAACCCCAAGAAGAGGCAAGGCCGGCCATGCTCCTAGGGGGTAGGGGTGAGGTGGAGGTATGGTGAGGTATGGTTCCATGTGGTGGAGGTGTTATGTGAGGGTTTCTAGAAGGGGTTTTAATCTTCTCATGCATACAAAACCCTAGTTTAGGCCTCCTAATCAAACCCTAACCATCTAATTAAGTTGTCATGACAAGAATGAGTACATTGTCCATGCTACATATTTTGTATAATGTACTAAGTATAATACAATGTATATATGTGTACATGTATGTGTATACAAAAATCCTCATATAATTCCCATAAAATAGTTTAATTTGAAAAAAATAATAAAATAAGTTTTATTAATAACTCGGAGGATCGCGCTATCAATTTGATGTATTTCGGATGTACACCGACCGATACATACGCGTAGACAATGTTTGTGGACAAACCGGCGAAAAATCACCAAAATAATTTGATTTTGGAATTAAAATAAAATAATAATAAAATAGTAATTTACACGAGGTAATATCCGTCTGGGATATTACACCAAGGGTAAGAGCCAATACTTGCAAAGTGTCTAAATCTTGTAGTAGTCATAGTAGTAGGATGCATGGCGAGGGATTAAACCCTTTATTGTGGAGTACGTAGGTGCTTGTCCTTGGACCTATGTTGAATGGGATGCATAGAATCTGAACAAGTATGCATTAGTGTCATCATAGCGTAAACATCTGCATTAGGCATTAAGTCATTGCATACACTGACGTGTTTAGGATAGTCACTTTTCACACTTTGTTTTTACATTCAAGTTGTGTTTATTAAAGTATAAAGAATTGTTATATTACGGCATAGTGAGGATCGCAGTTTTATAATATTGCGTCGGTTGTAAGCAACTGACCTGCCCACAGTTTTTAGTTCAAGGCTTGGATTGGCAAACAAGAATACACAGATGAATTGATGCTAAAAGTTGCTTTCAGATTTAAGTTGTTGATGCTAAAATTATATTTATCATGTTGTATTTATTTAATTCTGCTACGTTGATGCAAAAGAACAGTATTGTATGAAAAGTTTTAATTTGCTTGTAAAATTGTACAAATTTGAATTAAAAAGATTCTGTTGTGCTACGAATTTCCGTATTTTGGAATTCAAGGAGTTACAGAGTGGTATTAGAGTCGACTTCAATAAGTATTACAAAATTACAAGGACGACACATTATGGTGGATATTAGAAGTGTGAGTTCAATTTATAGAGATTTAAATGTAAGTGATTTACATTTTTGTTGCTCTATACACTGATGTCTTCTCCTCCCTTTCCCTATTAGATGGCTCGAGTCATGAATGTTGAAGTTGTGGAACTTGCATTCATGATGTTTTTTTTGTATACATTGATGTGAGATTGTATGCGAGTATATTTTCCCTTGGTATCAAAGTGGCGCGTGGAAGCGTGATGGGTCTGAACCTACATTCATTATACCTTACACGTAGACTATGCTTTTCTCTTTTATTTTCTTTTTGGATTTTTCTCATAGAACTTTTCATCTTGAACAATTAATAATTTTCAAATAAATACTTTCTTACACTACTAATTTATTTTGATATTTATTATTTTATTTACAGCCCTTAATCTTAATCTTTTAAGTTTGACTTACTCGTTTCTTCTTGAAGTTTCTTTTATGCGCTTTTACGTTACCTATTTATTTTTGCTATTATCCTCATGTATCTTATTAAGTTTTGAACTGCTACTTATTAAATTATTATTAGGACTATCATTTTCCTTGGTTATCATTTCTATTGGGTTTTGAAAATTCTAATTTTGTATGTTTACATTCACTTTACAAATACTTGATTTTTACGATGCTCTAATTTTTCCAAGATTGAAATATTCTACTCATATAAATATGACATACCATTTTGTTTTACAGCCTGTATTCTATACTATTGTTATTACATATTATTTGCTAATTTATTTTGTTTTATTCACTTTTCACTATTTATTTCTACCTATTAATTTTATAGCTTTACACTTCTCTAATATGATACATACCCTCACCATTTATATTTTTATTTTATTTTGATTTTGATTTTTATTATTTTTACAACCTTGGTTACCACATACTTACTAGACATATCATTTCACGCTTGTATAACTACTTATGTTTATTATCATAATTTACTAAACTACATAATTATTGTTCTCATTTGTATTTTTAGCCCATGCATAATTTTTTTACGATTTCATCTTAATGTGGTAAATCCTTTTCATTACTACTAATTTTATATATTCTATATATAAAATCAATACATTTATTTTAATATTTTGACGTTGTAATTTCATTCGCAACTTTTACATCTATTTTTATATCCCAAATTTCACAACGTGACACCATACTTTATTAAACATCCCGCATCGAAGTACATATAAAAAATTACATCTTTCCATCTCCCGTTTTTTGTGCAACCTGGTGTCGAGAGGGCAAATCCGTAACTAGACATCAATGGAGGAAAACTGCAACTGGATGTCGGGGAGGCAAAGTCTGCAACCGAACGTTTAGAAGGCAAACTACAATCAGATATCGTAGAGGTAATTCTGTAACCTGATGTCAAGGAGGCAAGCCTGCAGTTGGACACCAACGAAGTGAACCCACAACAGAAGAACATTTTCTACCTTAAGAACCCTCACTGTTATTTCTACATATATTACTTACCACTATTCCATTTTTGTACTAGTTTATATCATTTTATAATATTTTACAACCTAGCATTAAATCAATTACCTTATTATTTATACTGGTTTATATATCTATCCTACTTGCGTATTTACTAGTTATCAACTATCTTGCCATCTCCTTCTTATTATTTTGAATCTTTACATAAGTTAGCATTTCAAACCCCCTTCACCGTATTTTATTTTGCTGCTAACTTATCTTAAATTTGGTGACTACTCACCTAACAAAAAATCTTATTATTTATACTTTTGATTATGATTCATAATCTTTAGTTTTTGTATTGTTCCAATAATTTGTTATTACTTTTTCTACTATGATGTTTTGTTTTACTCCTACAAACCATTTATAATTTTCATATCATAATATTGCTTGTTTCACCCTATAATCTTACGCTTATGTACGTATATAATTTTTTATGTTGGTTTTTCTTGCTCTACATGACAATTTGAAAGTATTTTGTTATGTGCCAACTAGTATTCTATATCTTTAAATTTTTTTTTTTTGTATTTACTTTTCAAATTATTTTATGATATCAACTTATTATACAAAATTATTGTATATTGTCTATACTTTTAACTAAATTTCATGCTGGTATATTTTTCAAATTTTCTATCCAAAAGTCTTCTCTTAAATTGCCAATTCGAAATTTATCATATAGTACTAGTTCAAGTTCGCGATTTTAATCATTATACCGCTTACTACTTTGATCAATTTTTAATTACTAAGCCTATTAATGATTTTTGAAGCATCTATTAATTATGCTTCTCTTTATTCTTTCCAACTGCTTCGTTTTCCAAACTCTTTCACAATTAACAACTTAATTTATATCTTCCTTTCATCTAATACTTTATCTAATATTATTTTTTGTATGAAAATTTCTTTCAATCTGTATTATCTTGTATGGTCACATCTTTTGCTATTTCTCTAGTTTTTCTTGTTCCGTTCTTATAAATTTTGACACTCATAGTTTTCTTAAGTGAGTTTCCCTTATTTTTCCACATTGCTTATTTTTATACTATATTTATTTTCTTAATGTTTGCAGTTTTTCTATATAAAGTAATGATTTTTTTTTGTGTGTGTACAAAATACAACTTTTACCCTAGTAAGTTCTGAGGACATAAATGTTCTAAGGGGGGAGAATGTAACATCCTGCAAAATTGGGATATGACAGTTTTGCCCCTCGTGTGTAACGCACGTATATTTTGTACCATTACGAGTAATATCAGTAACGTATTTTAATACATATTTTGTATTTCGAATATTTATGCATTTCCTGTCTTTCCGAAATTCATTTTATCCTATTTGAGCCAACTCAAATGTAAGTTTTCAATCTTTTTGTTTTACGTGCATTGCACGTGTTATCGAGGCACATGTCGATTACGTATATTCTACCGTTACGTATAATATTTTCTATGTGTCTCAATTATTTATTTTAAGACTTTTTCGAATTCATTTTATAAACGAAAATTCATTTTTCTCCTATTTCAATTAAAATATTTTATACATGCGGTGCACGTGTTTTCCGTTTACGTATTGAGTACTTTATGGTATATGTATAATGAAATATATTTTTCGTATGCTATATTTCGTTTATTTATAGACATTTTCTAGTTGACAAAATCGATTTCATATTTTAATATTTTTTTTACGTGCGACACACGTATTTGTAGTGCACGTGTTAGTTGCATTCTCTTTCAAAATAAAATTCATAAAGTATGTGTGTGTCTATTTTTATTCATGCATGAATACCCTAATTTTAATTAAAATAAACTAGTTTTATTTAAATACTTATTATATATTATAATATATGCTTTTAATATAAAATATAAATATAAATAAAAGAGTGTGCACGTGCAGTGCATGTACACGTGTTTGTGCATTTTGAGTTTGGCCGGGAGTGGTAGGAGGGATGAGTGGGTAGTTTTAGTGGGTGGTTGTTTAAGTTAGTGTCACGCCCCGCTTCCTAAAAGAGAATACGGAATACAGATACGTGACTAAGCCCAGCGAATGATTTTCATCATCCATAAGCTGTTCAAGAATTTTTACTACATTTCACAAGAATAATCAGAGTCGGAAGCAAAAGAATCAACCAAGCATGCATATATGAGTCAAAACCAACAAGAATACTAGAAACAAAATATATTAATCTCAAATAAGCCAGATCTGAATAAGTCAAATACCTTGGGTCACATTGCTGAAATACAAGCGGATCCAAGTACAAGATACAATTGTTCAAATAGAAACAGGAATAACAATAATAGCAGGAAAATCATGATAGCAAAACTCCAGTATCTAGTATATCATCTAGCCTATTCTATCCGGCAGCTGATCTCCAAAATCTGCAATTTAATAAATTGCAGGAAGAGGAAAAAGAAAACAAACTCCCGTCAATGCAAGTTACGGGCCGTTTATAGTGCAGGATACAAGTACATGAGAAAAACTAACTAATAACATGGAATATATATGTTACAAAATAGAATACTAGCATGGCAAGATGAACAAATACAAGTGGCATGTATCAAGTGTCAAGTAAACAAGTATCATGCAAACAAGAAACAAGTATCAAGTACAAGTAGCAAGTATCAAGTATCCAATATCATATACAAGTAGCAAGTGTCATGTATCATGTAATCAAGTATCATGTAGTCAAGTTCAAGTATCATGTTCACGTGTCATGTATCAAGTCTTATAGTTATTACTACCTAGGTAGCACTTCATGCAGCCCACACTACATGGTTGCTCCATTCAAACAGTTTCGCTTTAGATTTCATAGTAGACCATCGAGGGCAGTGAACTCAGGGACAAGCTCTCAAGTAATCAAGTATCAAGCTCCAAGTAACCAAATAATAAGCTCCAAATAAGCTCCAAATACCCAAAATATCAAGTTCTGTGTCAAGTGTGCAAGTGCAAGTATTCACGTTTCAAGCTCCAAATAACCAGATATCAAGCTCCAAATATCACTAGGATCAATAGATCCCCCTCCGAGTACACGTTTCTGTATTATCCACTACTAGATCTTTCCCTTAAACCCCGGCTTGGTTATTTATTATTAGTTTCAAACAAGCATGTATGTGTCACGAACAGGGCAAGTATATCATGGTATAAACAAGTAAAAAGTTCAAGTTGCAAGATAAACATGTAAGGGTGCAGGATAACACATAAAAGGATAAAACAACAAGATTTCTAGTTCAAGATAGCAAGACAGTACTGCACTAAAACAGTGATTTCCGTTGTTACAAACATGCAAATTTGAATCCTTTGAAAGGCCTAGAAAATAGACTCCCGGCTGAATCAAGCAAATATATATAAGTCATATAGTATTTCACAAAATCAAGTCTCAAAACTGATTTGAATCCAGATACATGTTCAGCAAGAAATCAGAAGATCATATTCAAAATCAGGAAAATAGCATGAAAACTCCCAAATTAAATCTACGAAAAATCTGGGGTATTCCCCTATATGTATAGTAACAGAAAAATAAGTTTCATAATTTTCCAACAATAATAGAGTAGTCAAGTAAAATCAGAAAACATCAAGATGTAATAGTTTTGTAAATCTGAAATCACAAGCACTGCAGTACGAAAATAGCAATATCTTACAAACCACAAATCAAAATCCAAATCCGTCAAAAGGGTAATAAAATAGATACAGTAGGATAACTTTCATATTCAAAAATATTTTAAAAATAGCAAGTAGAAAAAAATCGAAAATCAAGTTCCTTACTGAACAGTAGTAAAATTCTGCATATAAAATCTTTATTTGCAAGCATGAAAAGGTTTGTAAAACATCTCAAATAAATCCACCAAAATTCTGGGTAAACCCGAATCAAGTATAGAAGTACGGAGCAAAATCTCAGATCAAAATAATAATATTAACACCAGAATAAAAATATATTACTCTTCACAATTCATAGAAATCAAAATATGGAAATCTTTCGACATACTATAGTAAAATAGACATAACTCACAACTCGTAACTCGAAACTAAAATCCGTCAGAAGGTTTGGAAAATAGACAAAATTCTCTACAAATCATGTTCACAAAATATTCTCAAATACTGACGTTAATAGGGTCTAAAATAATAGAAAAGCCAGCAAAACTGAAAATATCGCATATGCACAAAATCTACTAGTTCTCATAGAACTCATCCAAAACACAACCAAACTTGTATAGAGTATACTAGATGTCCAAGCAACATGGTATATGGGTATTTCACAAGTCCACAACAAGTTTACCACAAATAACACAAACGAGCACAAGATAACATTGAATAACATGCATATATGCAACAAGATGTGGTCAATCCTAGGTTATATCAAGTCATGTTTGTTGTGAGGCAACTATGGTCGAATCATCACAATACAGGCAATATCAACAAGAGAATTCACACACAAATTGTCTCTAGAACCCAACTATACTACAAGCGGTATTTAGTACTTGTATTTGCAAAGGAATTTAATACAAATTACTTGCCTGAGAGACGAAGACGGAAATGGCACAAAAGCAAGAATAACGGGAATGGATTCTCGGGCACGAACACAACTAATGAACGAACCCACGAACAAGATCACGAACACAATCCAACGAACGGATCACGATGACGATTAAGATCACGAACACAATCGGACGACTGAGATCAAAGATCAAGATCAAGATGATCGGATCAGATCGGATGGCCAGATCTCTTGATGATGAAGATAATGATGAAGATCAAGATTGATCGATCGAACGGCTGTGATCAAAAGAAGTTTATGATCATCTTGATTGTAACGATCAAGAAGAGATCGGATGGCTAGGATCTAATCGGATGATCAAGAGGAGATCAACGACACACATCCAATCAAGCATGATGGTCAAGATCCAACGGACGGCCAGAATCAAAACCAAGGGGACATGATCATGATGATCAAGATGATCACGACGATCGACGGCTCACATTCAAACCATCAAACCAATCTTCAAAACAGAGCATGGAGGGGAGTTGCGCTGGGACTGTTGGCTCGACGGTGGCACAATGGCTGACAGGACGGTGGTTGGCTGCAGGCGATCAGCAGTCGGCGCTACGGCAGTGGGCAGTGTCGTGGAGGGCACAGCACACAGGGAGGCCGAAGAGGGGAGGATCGGGGGAGTAGGCAGCGCTGTCGACTGCTGGCTATTATCGGTGTCGCTCAGAAGGGCGGCACGGTGCATAGCGGAGGGCATTGCGACGGCACAGGGAAGCTGTGATGCGGTTGCAGCTGACTGCGAGGAGGGTGAGGAGGAACGTCGGAGTGCAGCACGCGCAAAGCACTGGCTGGCGGATGGCAAGGGTGATGGGAGCCAAGGCACGTTGACTAGGTACTGTAGGGGGAGCCCGGGGGGGTTGCCGGAGTCATTGAGGCAGTGCAGGGGTAGGAGACAAGGACGAGAGGATGCAGGGTGGAGAGGTATAGGTGGCTGCATGGGGCGGCCGAGGAGGATGAAGAGGAGGACAGGGAGGTAGAGGGAGAGGTTCGGGAGGTGTAGGATATGCTGAACGGGAGGATGGGTTGAAGAGGTGGAAGGTTGAAGAAGATGAGAAGTCAGAGGGAGGTGAGAAGGCGGCTGGCTTGAGAACAGGGGAGGGGAAACAGTATATATAGGGTTGGATTATGTTTAGGTGTTAGGGTATATAAAGGGTATTGGGTAGAGTAGGGTTTAGGTAGAACGGGTCTAGGTTATAGGGCTGGAGGGGTTGCGGGTAGGGTATTAGGTGTTAACGGGTTGGGTTTAGTGAAGTTGGGTTTTAAATTAAAAAAAAGGGTTTAGGTATAAAATCCATTAGAAAAACAAATAGGATTTATAAATAAAATAACCAATAAAAATATTGTTTATGATAAAATGTAATTTGCATTACAAAAATAAAAATCATAGAAAATAGATACAATAAAATTATTGATCGAAAAATAGATTTTAATGGAAGATCCAACAATACATTTTGACAAAAGAATTTAAAAAGTGAAAAAAATAATTTGCAAAAATTTTAAATACAGAAAATACGTTTTTGGGAAAACAGAGGTTACAGTTAGTGGGATTAAATAAAACTAATTTATATTAATTAATTAAAACCCCCTTTTATGAAACCTAACCCCCCCCCCCCCCTACTCCTGTTCAGTGAAAAACAAAACCAAAAACACAAACAGAAGAGTAGGTTGGCTTGCGGGATGCTTCCTGGGTGGATTTCGATGAGGGTTTTTGTTGGCCTCTGTGGATTTTTTTGGAGCTTTTGAGGGGAAATCAGGACTAGTATACTCTTCATATAGGTGGGTGTTTCTATATGCTTTCTAAGTGTAGTTTAATTGTATGTTTAGGAAATTTAAATTACAATTGTAGATGTAAATTGCTTAGTTTATTCTCAAGTTTAATGTGATGTATGCTGTAGGAAGAATCTAACATGTTAGTGATTTATGAATGAAATGCATGTTGTATGAGGTAGATTTCATGAAATTAAAATTTAAAGTAGTGTAAATTATCATATGAGATGCTATGCAAATGTTTATTTAGAGTGAGTAGAATTTATACACAAATTGTGAAGGAAATGGATTTGTGCATGAATTGAACTAATTATAAAATTTTGGGGAAAAATTTCTCATCTTGTTAATTGGCATTTGAAAGAGGAAAAAATATATAAATGCATTGTAGAGTAATGCTTATGTTTTAATAAAGGCTTGTGGTGTTTGGGATGTTTTTGAAATTGCTAGATATCCTTAAATTGTGTAGAATCGCTTTATTGCATGAAATTTCAGTATGATGTTGTTACTGGTTGTTTTTAGATTATGTAGTATGAACGTATAAAGTTAATGTGATTAATCGAAGAAGTTGAAATGTTCATGTTTTAAAATAAATGAATTAAATCGAAACTAAATACTTAATGAATTAAAGCCCTTATAGGTTGTGATCTGAGCTTCGGCTCAGTGGGTAGGCACTGTGACGCCTTGCTGTTGGCACTGGTTCGAGCCAAATGCTTGCTGTTTGCGTGGAAAAATATTTTTTGATGTTTTGGAAATATTTTGGGAATGAAAAAGTGTTATAAAATCCATAAAATAGTACTAGAATAATTATGGTTTATTTTACGTTGTTTTAATATATATATATATATATATATATATATATATATATATATATATATATTTGATGATTTAAGAGGCATGTTGAGTGCATTGCAAGTTGGGGTTCGAACATAAATAAATATGGTTGAAAATATTGAAATTATTCCTTCCAAAATTAAAAGTGAAGTTTTTTGGAAATCGAGAAATTCTTGTGTTGATTTTAAAGGAGTTTTGATACAAATAAATAAATAAACGATGTTAATTAACGGAAAATGTTTGATTGAGATACAGATTATTTGTGGGAAATGGTTAATTTTGAAGAAATGAGTTCGAGATAATTTTGGAAGTGATTAGTTTGTTTTTGTTAATTTAAAAGTTGTTTATGAGAAATTTGATAGGAAATTATGATTGAATAAATTATAAAAGTTGAATACTTCATGGATAAAGAGAATAGTTGAATAAAGGTTGAAATATTATTGTTGAGGTTGGATATAACCTATTTTGTTTCTAGAATGAGACAATTTTTGGAATCTAGAGGCTAGGAGAGACCCTAGTGATCGACATTTGAGATTAATAAGAAATTGAGGAGTAACCAGTGTGGGTTGACTCTTTCTTTGAGAAGTAGCCAGTATGGGCTGACTTTCTCTTGTATTGGTTTAAGTCCGGTAAGGTAATTAAGCTGGCTCTTGTGATGATTTTATCTAAACTTAAGGACATACACTAGTTGAAGACATAATGAAACAAGGGCAAACGTGAGTTATGGACTCCAGGATGATCCTTGGAGAGAGACAGTCCCTAGAATTTCGGGACAATGGACGTAAGGGCCACATAATGATCCACGGAGCGGGAATGATCACCAATATTTCGAGGACGAGAGCGGCACTCATGGGATATTTGTGCAACGAGGGCTTCAGAATGTCATGCAGAGTGAGACAATCCTCAGTATTCCGGGATGATGGACATAAGGGCCACAAAATGATCCACAGAGTGGAACTGGTCTCCAGTATTTCAAGGGCGAGAAAATACTTACAAAGTGTCGAAATCTTTAATTAGTCATAGTAGTAGGATGTGTAACACCCCGAATTCCAAATAAGACTGAATGCGAAGTTCCACGGGATCTTTACACTTCACTTCGTACAATTTTACAAGGAATTAAAAACTTTTATACAACAATGATTACATTAACGTAGCGGAAATATAAATTACAACATGATACATGAATTAAACAACAACTTGAACATTTCTTTAAGCAGCATTCATTCTTTAGTCTTGTCAATCACTTTATCCTGCATAGAAACTATGGGCACATCAGTTGCATACAACTGACGCTAGGATATAATACATCAATTTCTCAAACTTAGAAAGCACCCACTTGTCACAAACAAAGCTAAGGGGACTATCTCATTGATGTCGTGTGTGAATGTGCACTTAGTCCTTAATGCAGTTATTTATGTTTAATGACACTGATGCGCACTTTTTCGGATTCTATGCATCCCATATTACATAGGTCCGAGGGCAAGCCCTTAATTGTTCTTCATCTGATAGGATTGATTCCCTCGCCATGATTTAAACTACTACGGTAACTACGGTAAGTATCCTAGATGTCCTATGAGTTACGAGCCCATGCCCAGACAGCCTGGAGGGAAATCCCACGTCATGACATGACGCATCATGCAGAGCCTATGAACAATTCGCCTCCGTCATGGAACGATGGCACTACGTAGTCACCGAACACCCGACAAGCGTCGCTATGGTCCCAATAATTCCGGAAATGTATCCACGCCATGACATGACGCATCAAGCAGGTAGCCTACGAATACTCTCACACCGTAGATTTGAGGCCCTCATACTAGTGTCTTTCTCTTACTTTCATCACATCTCCACTATGTGTCTAATCCTTAGATAATTGAATCATGAATAAAATTAATACTCTAGAATTAACATTACCTCTACATCGGTCTTTAAACATCAATCATTAACCATGACCCAATCTTGACCTTTTATCATCACATTTCTCTTTCAAAATTTCATTCATGTCGATGTAAGGACTTAGCTAAACTCTAGTGTCAAACTCGTTTCATGTTCATCAAAATGAGAGTTCATATTCATAAATTCCATATTTCATCATGTTTCTTTTACTTCATTTCCCATGCACATTTGCATAGTTTTAAACAACAAACTCATAGTTAATCTTACTCAATATTTCATGTCAAAAAATCTCATTTTAGATCTCTTACGAATAGTTCTTTATATTACAAATTTTCCCTTTATTTAACTAATCAAGATCATATTCTAAGAAATTTTATCAAGTTTATTTTTCTGAAATTTGCTTCTAATTCCCATTATAATAAGTCAAATATTGTAGAAATAAATTTTCATGAAGTCTAGGTAATTTTTTAAAGAATTCTAATAATTTTTCTCAATTTTTTACACTTAAAAACTCAAAAGAATCCAAAAAAAAAAATAAAAAAATCAAAAATTAAAAACAGTGGCCATAGGCCAGATTCGAACCCAGTCAAACCCCCCGCCAGTGAACAGTAACCGCCCTAAAGCGCACCTGAAGACCAGAAGGTCTTAAGTGACTAATTGCTATATGGAGAACTTAAATTGTATTTAAGGTCTGGCCCCCGGTTTTGATTTAAAATTGAATTTTCAGAAAAACAGAGTCTCTTTCAAGACTCGAACCCTAACCAAAAGCTCTGCTCAACTACAGTAACGCACCCAAAATGCACCCGAAGACCAATAGGTCTTGAGTGACTAACCAGTATAGAGTCGGATTAAAATATTTTTGTACTAGACTGTACTGTATCTAGTTCTTCCTTTAACAAACTTGATTTTTCTCAATCAATTTGTACTTGCAAAAATCTAGATCTTTTCCAGAATATTTTTTCTTGAAAACAATAACTTATATTTTCTTAGATTGTCAAAAACTCATTTTTAAACACATAGTAGACTATTTCTCTTTAGCTCTTTGAAAGGTGGATCATGAATACATTTTCGACATAGAAAGAATTTCTTTTTGGATGAATTTTTTATCAACATATTCCCCATTCATTCACAATGTGTTCATACAATTTTTTTTCATTCTTTAACAAAATCAAGCTCTTAAATTAGTCTTATGTTTACCAAAACTAATCTTTTTCTTATGTTTCAAAGAGACAAAATAGATGATCATCTAGTGAATATAATATTACTCATAAAATGCAATTAGAACTCAATTTCATAACTAATCAATTAATTTCATAATCCATGGATACTACTTTGCATTCTACAATTCATTTATAAGGGCAATTTTTCACATATCGCATTCTACAACTCATTCATAGGCACAATTTTCATATAATCATGTTTCATCAATTCATATGTATTCTAGCATGCAAATATACTAACAAAGCATCATAACAAATCTTAATTAACACAATTCAATTCATTTTACTAACTTTTCATGTGGGTAAACTAGAGTTTCTTTTCCTACTAGTCTCTTCAAAACAAGTACCAAGCAACTTTTCCTACTTGTTGCTAACATATTGACAATTTAAAATCCTAGCATGGTGTCTATGTTAGAAGTTTGAGAAATTGCCCACCTTATTGAAGAAACAAATAGAAACTCCTAAGAAACTCCTTGAACGCACGAATGGCTCCCTTCTCATCCTAGTTTGTGCCACGAACTTGAGCCTTCTCCTCCTTGCTAGGGTGAAACCTGAGACTTCCTCCTCTTGATTCTATTGGACGACCTCCAATATTGCAAGAGCACACCAACACACAACCTCTCAATCTTTTTCTCAGACAACTCTTTCTTTTCCTCACAATTTGTTTCGTTTCTTTTCTCTTCTCTTTGAAATTTTCTAATGCAAGTAATGAAGAAGACAAAGGGGGTATTTATACACAACTCAAGCTCAAATGAAGGGTTGAGATGAGTTTAGATGAAAGGCTAGGATGCATTTGGGAGTTAGAAGAACTATCCATCATCTCCTAACCACCTCACCACTCTCTCCATCCTTCCCACTCATGAAACAAGGCCGGCCATCCCTCTCTCACTCCATCCACGTGCTTGTGCAATGCACGTGTCACACTATGCATACTACAAATTAGTTTGTACATAAAATTGTTAAATTAATTGTTACTTGATCAAGTCTACACTACAAGTTGTATTAATTATTATTAAAAATAACTAATGGGCTAATTAGGTGGGCCAAAAACCATGGACTCTCTAATCAAATTAATTAATTTATTTAATTTATTTAAGTGGGCTAGAATTAGACTATTAGGCCTAAAGATTAATAATAGTCTTTAATTTAAAAGAAAAGAAATGTTTATTTATGAAATGAGAATATTTTTTAAGGCTAAAATACACATATTAAATGGCACGTGCAAAACACGAGAAAATAAAAGAAAACTTAATATTGATTAAAATTCCAAGATGTTACAAGATGCATGGCGATGGATTAAATCTTTTATTGTGGAGTACGTAGGTGCTTTCCTCGGACCTATGTAGAATGGGATGCATAGAATCCGAAAAAGTATGTATTAGTGTCATCATAGTGTAAACATCTGCATTAGGCATTAAGTTATTGCATACACTGACAAGTTTAGGATTGTCACTTTTCACACTTTATTTTTACATTCAAGTTTGTGTTTGCTAAAGTATAAAGAATCGTTATATTACGACATAGTGAGGATCGCTGTTTTATAATATGGCGTCGATTGTAAGCAACTGACGTGCCCATAGTTTTTAGTGCAGGACTTGAATGGCAAAAAAGAATACATAGATGAATTGATGCTAAAGATTGCTTTCAGATTTAAGTTGTTGATGCTAAAGTTGTATTTATCATGTTGTATTTATTTAATTTCGCTGCGTTAATGTAAAAGAACAGTGTTGTATGAAAAGTTTTAATTTCCTTGTAAAATTGTATGAATTTGTAGTAAAAGATATTGTTGTGGTATGAAGTAACGTATTTTGAATTCGGGGCATTACACTCTTGGTGTCGTCTTGGAGGCAAGAAGGAATGTCTGAGGGTCAAACCTCAAAAGTGGTTGTTGTCCCTTCTGATGAAGATGAGGGGAATAAGTAAAAGGAAGCGGACGAGGAGGTGGAGGAGTTTCCCTCGAGCAAGGAGGGCTCTTTCGATAAATTCGTTGCACCCGCTCCCCTCCGTGCTCCTCGACCACAAAGGAGAACAGGGAAGTTCATTTGGCCCAAGGACCCGAATCCCGAGCCGATGGAGTACGCGCCGTAGGGGGGATTTTAGCACCCTTACTTATAGGAGCTCTTGTCAATAAAGATGTATCCTGACGACCTCTGGAACTTAATCAGTTTTGGAATACAACTGTCGTCCGCCAGCGGGAAAAAGATCGAGGCAGACAAGATGGCATACACATTAGGGAAGGCTAACCTCCCCTTGATTCGAACTTGTAATGCTCCGAATTCCAAAATATGATAATTCATAGCACAACAAAATCTTTACTTCATTTCGTATAATTTTACAAAGAATTTTAAAAACTTTTCTTTGTACAACACTATTCATTTTACATCAACACAACGAAAAAATAAAGATTGCAATGTAACACATGTACAATTTGAACATCAACATTAAAACAGTCTATAGCTTCAAATTCATCTTTAAGTCTTTTCCAGTCCAAGCCCTCCTGCATTGAACATTGTAGGCACGTCAGTTACAAACAACTGATACAATACTATACACGACAATCCTCGCTATGCCGTAATATAGCGACTCACTTACTTTAGCAACCACAAACTTAAATGCATCATAATGTGTAAAAAGTGACAATCCCAAACATGTCGGTGTATGCAAATGTCTTAATGCCTAATGCAGGTGTTATACTACGATGGCACTAATGTATACTTGTTCAGAGTCTATGCATCCCATACTGCATAGGTCTGAGGGTAAGCCCTTATCCTACTCCACATTATAGGGTTTAATTCCTCGCTATGAATATTCTACTATGATAACAAAATCAAGTTTTAGATATTCCATGAGTACGGATTCCGATCCCAAAATTCACCGTCAGACCAGTCCTGGAATCCACCGTCAGACTATACGAAAATCCTCGTCATGTGAATATCCCGCAAGTGCCGCTCCAGCCCCTGTATATACATATATAATGGTGAATTACCTCCCATCCACCCGACCATTCATGATTCTGGAATCCACCGTCAAATCAATCATAGTCCCAGATTTAATTGATGATCGCCTCACCTCGCAAGCAACCATAGTCCAGGAATCCACCTTCTGACTGGGTTTATAGTCTAGGAATCCACCGTCAGACGATACAGAGACACTCCACTTACGTTTGCCTAAATTTTATTACATCTTCTCCTAGTGCCTATCCTTAATTTGAATCATGAATGAAATAATACCACCTAGAGCTAGCTTACCCTCCTACCGGTGTCACGCCCCGGTTTCCAAAATATAGGAATACGAGTATGTAACGAAGGCCCAGCGAATGATCTAAAAAACAATCCATAAGTTGTACCAGTCTAACTCAATAAGTTGTACCAGTCCAACTCAATAATATGAATAACAATCACAACCACGCAAGGAGATATAATCACGTAAACAAAGATCAACTTCAATAATAAATGAAATAATCCAAATAATGATATCCAATATCTGGGATAAAACAAACTCCGGCTCATAAAAGCCCAAAACAAAGTATAATATCAACAACAATATTCAAAGGGAAAAATAGCATAAAATAATTAAAGCAATCTATTCTTGGACTCCATTTTCTAGAATCGTTGTTCACAAATTCTTTTTGGTAGTGTTCCTTCGGTACCTGTAAACTCATGATCTAAAAAGAGAGAAAAATAATGTCCTTAGAGCAAGTCATAGACAGCAAGTAGAGGAAACTGAGAATAATAGGATCACGATATGTCAAAAATAAGGGATGGATCAAAGTCAAGAACAAAGATAAGGAATGGTAATAATGTCAATGGTCTATGTTTAATCATGTAATAATTAATGATTTTAATTCAAGTTTAATATCGATATCAGTGTACGGGGTCAAGCATGAAAGGTCAAGTGCGGGTTATTAATCATTTTATTAACCTATCTAGTGCACATACTATTGCGTCCCATTCCACAGGTTTGGTGCAAGCAAACAGTGAACGTTTTAGCTTGATGGTGAATTCACGGATCATGTACTCGGGTAACACGATAACACGATAGCACGATAATATGATATCACGATTACATGACAAGATGATTAACACACGATTCTCCACCTTCCACGGAAATAAGTGTCACGCCCCGCTTCCCAAGAAGGAACACAGAATACGGATACGCAACACAAGTCCAACGAATGGCTTTCACCATTTATAAGCTGTTAGGATCTTTACAACATATACAAGAATAAACAAGAGATATACAAGAGGAATAGTCAACCATGCATGAATAACTGAATTAATATAGTCAACAGGATTCCTTGAAACAAGAATACTAAATCTCAAATAATCAAGTCTGGGACAAAATGTCCAATACAAAATAATCATGTAACAAGTTACAATTATTCAAGATAAGCAACAAGAATAAATAAATGTAGCAAGAATACAACTAGAATCTTTGATCACCTACTCCATCGGGCAGCTGGTCACCAAAGTCTGCAAGTGACAAATTTGCAGGAAGAGGTAAGAGAAAATAAACGCTCGTCAATGCAAGTTACGGGTCGCTTCTATTGTAGGCAACAAGTACAGGAAAAACAAATAGATAAGAATAGAGTAACAGTGGAAGCAAGAATAGAAGTAACATGAAGGAAATGTGAAAGGAACAAAATCAGATAGCATGGTAAGATAAACGGGTGCAAGTGGCATGGAACAAGTGTCAAGTATCATGCAAAAGATTAACGAGTAACAAGTGTCAAGTATCAAGTACCATGTGCAAGTAACAAGTGTCAAGTGATCATGTTATTCTCATGTCTTGTGTTTATTCCTAACTAGGTAGCACTTCATGCATTCCAAATTTTTACCACATTGTTTCTACATTCATGCAAGTTGCATTTTAGATTTCATAGTGGATCATAGAGGGCAGTGTACTCAGGGACAAGTATCAAGTATCTGTATCGGGTATCAAGTATCATGCATCGAGTATCACGTGTCAAGTGTGCAAGTGTCAAGTAATCACTTGTCAAGTATCAAGTATCAAGTATCAAGTATCATGTAATTCTATAGATCCCCTTCCGAGTACACGATTCTATATTTTCCACTATTAAATCTTTCCCTTTAACTCCGGCTTGGTTATTTGTTATTATTATTTAAGCAAGCATGGACGTGCACAAATAAGGCAAGAAACATGGCATGATGCCAAGGGACAAGTACAAGTTGAAAGAAGGACACGAACGGATGACAAACGACTCATCAAGGGCTAGGACAACGAAACTTCTAGTTCTGGACAACAAGACAGTACTGTACCAAATCTGAGATCCCCGTTGCCATAAACATGCAAATCTAGATCCGTCAGAAAATCTAGAAAATAGACTCTCGGTCGAATCCAACACATATATACAAGTCACATAATAATCACAGAAACAGGGCTCAAAACAGAATTATATGCAGAAATCATGTTCAGCCAGAAATCACAAGGTTGTATTCACAAGCATGAAAATGGCATATAAACTCGGTGATTAAATCTAATAAAAGTCTAGAGTATTCCCCACTATGTCTAGTATCAGAAAATATAATTTCATAATATTCCAACATAGATAGTGCAGTCAAATAAATTCGGGAAACAACAAAATATAGCAAATTTGTGAATCTGAGATTCTTGACACAGCAGTACTAAAATAGCGATAGATTACAAAATATAACTCGAAATTCAAATCCATCAAAATGATGATAAAATAGATACAGTAGGATACATTTTATCTTCACAAAGTTTGTACCAACAACAACTAGAATCAGGTTGAAATTATGGTTCTTTACTGAACAACATGAAATTTGGAGATATGGTAGTTGTTCATAAGCATAAAATAGTTAAATAAATGTCATCAAAAAAATCTACAAAAATTTGGGGTTAATCCCAGTTACGTCTAGTTATACCCAGAAAAATATTAGAGTCAAATCTTATCTTTAACATCAGTATTATAATAATCAACTATGCAGAAATCACATAAAACAGAATCTGGAATTTTCAACACATCTGTAGAAAAACAGCAATAACTTGGAACTCACAAAATCGAAACTGAGATCTGTCAAAAAATTCTGGAAAATAGACAGCGAGGTCTATGATTTATATTCACAAATTAAATTGATTGACTGACCTCAACAGGGTCTAACATACTGAAACAAAACGAGCCAACAGCAAAAACAGAAATTTCTTCTTATGCATTAAATCAAATAGTTCATGCGCAACAAATCCAAATTATGACAAAATACAAAACATGGTATAATAGATGTCCAAGACACCATGGTATGGGTGTTTAACAAATCTACCACAAGAGATTATAACTAACACATCAAGCATGCAACAAGGTACAATATATCATGAATCACAAACAACATAAATACATGCATCAAGTCTAGATTATTTTTAAATTATTTTTCATGTCGCGTGTGTAACAAATATGATAACTACGGATTGATCAATAAATAGAGACAAGATCTAACAAGGATTTTTCATGAGAATGAATCGAGGAACAATGTCGCACTACAGGCAGTATTTAGTACTTATATATACAACAAAGAGAAATACAAGTTACTTTCCCTATAATTGACGACAGATCTGACGAGGAAATGAGAATATTGGGAATAGGTTTCCGGGCACGAACACAATACCACGAACGGAACACGAACGAGATGCACAAGAGGATCAAGATCACCACGACGAACATAATAACACGATCCCAATGCTCTTGATCCAACACGTGCACACAAAATAGAAAGGGTGTAGCCGGGTGCACCACATAAGGGGACGATGGCGGCACAGGGCATGGCGGCGGCGGAACGGCATGACGGCAGCGAGGGGGGCCGGCATGACGAGGCTGGCGCTGGTCGTTGGTGCTGTCAACTTCAGAAGGAGAAGGAAGAGGAGAGGGGGCATTGCTGCTGGGATATGCTGGGCGGTGTGACTAGAGATCGCGAGTAGGCACCGGCAACGTGGGGGGGGGGGTGCGGCAGGCGGCGGTAGGCCGGAGGTCGGGAGAGAGAGAGAAGAGAATATTAGGGTTAGGGTCTGGAGATTGGAATTGTAGGCTTGAATAACAAAATTTGTTGTTGAGAGATTTTGGCAAGTTGTGATTTGGAGAATCAAGAGAATAGGAGTAAAGATATGATATGCTTGTTAGGGAACGTGAAGAAGATCTAGGAAAGATTGGGTTAAAGAAGTGGGTATTGGGCTGCGGGTTAGGATCCAATAGGATGGGTATGAGGGTTCAATAGGGTATATTCGGTAGAAAAACCTGATCCAACAAGACAAAGTTCAAATAAATAGGCAATTAAGCCTTGAAGTGCAATAATTTAGAACAATAAATTATCCAGAGACAGAATAATAGACAGACAAATGAATCTTAAAAGAATCAAACAAATAGATGAATATATAAATACTGGAAAAAATAACAAATACATGGTTCAGGAAAAGAAAGAGTACAAATGGATAGAATACACTGGAAGAAAGAATATAGTACAAGAATACAGAAAAAGGGATACAGGATTTACAATAAGCACGTAAACACGAAGGGCCCCACCGAGTACAGTCCCCGTTTGTTCACTACCAAGTCAACCCATAATACCCCGGCTTGTTAATATTTTATTTCAGCCTATGTGAGCATGCAAGAAGGTGTCAAGGTTGTATCATGCTTGGTGTGACTAGTTCTACTCCTTATAGACAAATCAACAAGCATATATATTAAATGAACACAATTCATATAATCTGGACAGAAGGATGTTACTAAACAAAAATTGATATTTCCACTACTACAGAAAAGCAAATCTCGATCCGTAAGAAGTTCAAGAAACTAGACTCTCTGCCGGTTCTAACGAATATACACACAACATATAAATATAAAAGAAACTGGGTCGAGATTCCTATTATTTCCAGATTTCAAGTTCAGGCAGCAGATTATAGATTGTGTTCACATATATGTTTCAAGTTAGAAAATTCATCAATTAAATCTACAAAAATTCAGGATGATTCCTACACATGTCTAGTCTCAGTCAAATTAATTTCATATTTTTATCTTACTGTTAACATGTTCTGTTTATTAGTAAATCTAGGTGATACACAGAAAATTTGTGAATTTGGATATCCAGACCTAGCAACACTAAAAGACCGATATCTAGCAGATTATATATCGGAATTCAATTCTGTCAAATTTTCTGGAAAATAGACTCATGGGGCTATAATTAATTTTCACAAAGTTCTTTCAAATTATTACAGTAACATGTTCGAAATTCTAATTCAAAAAGTAGTAAATAGCATGCCAGAAAATAATTTAATAAGAATAGGCAATAGTTTCATCAAATCAAATTCAATCAGAAATATTTAATTCATCAACCAACTCTATAACATGGATCTAGTTATTTTTCATGTATAACGTGCATGTGCAATATGCATAGGGACTAGGATTTGGATCAAAGGATGTCAAGGATATATTGGGTTAGCTCGTGTAAACCCTTAGTATACTCAACGAAAAATGAAAATTTCAAAAATATGATGATTAAAATAGGATATACTTGCGGGATCAATTAATTCTTGAACAAAAATAATCAAACTAGTTCAAGAGAATGACTTGCCTTTTAGACGGTAAATTCAAATATAAGGAATAACGGGATAGGGATCCCGGGCGACGAAACACGAACTCATTCACTAAAGCACGTGCAAACAGCATTCAAGAATCCACAGAAACACCCCAACAAAACAACAAACACCCACAAGAAATCCAACAGATGAAGGAAGGTCGGGGATGGGGTGAGCAGGCGAGATGGTGGAAGATGATGGGAGACGACGGCTGATGGGTTCTTCGGTGATTGCATGAGAGGGCGACGATGAGGGCGGGTATCAGTGGATGCGCTGCGGTTGGTAGAGGACGAGAATGGACGAGGAGGATGGGAAGGTGAGGTGGCGTCGATTGGGTTCACGGGAAAACAGAGAGAGAGTCGGGAGATGAGAGGAAGGAGGGGGCGGCTAGGGTTAGGGTAGCACAATAGGTAGGGTTAGGGTCGGTTAGGGTAGTATTTATAGGGTTGATAGGATGTTGGGTTATTGGGTAGCAAGTTGCGGGTTATTGGATTAGGATCCAATAGGGGGAATTATAGGGTTTGGGTTTGGATTAAAGATTAAATGAATAAATTAAAATAATATAGTAGTACAAATAAATTGTGTGCATCAAATTAATACTCAAATACTTATAAATACCATAGAATGTGTGGGTTCACAAAATAAATGGGACTGGATTTGGATTGAGCAAAAATATAGTAAATAGCAATTAATTAATAAATCAAACAGTATACAAACTCCATACTCCAATAATCATAGAATGTAGATTAAGATCAATAAACTTTCACAAATTAATAAATAACTAAAGATGAATTTTAATAACCATTCAAAAGTATTAACAATAACAATAATGATAATAATAATAGAAATAATAATGATAATAATAACAACAATAGCATATGATTTTTATTACAATATAAAAATCCTTTGAAAATAACAATAAATACAATTAATGAGAAGAAATGGATTTTAACAGGAGATACAAAATAAATTTGAAACAAAATGAATTAAAGAAAACAGAAAATCTTATAAAGAATCCAAACCCAGATAATAGACAGATTAATATGAATAGGTGGAAACGGGGGTTACAACCGAACTTGAACAAAATACCGAGAACAATAACCCATATAGCCATTTCTCAAATCAATTAATCATTTTCATCACTTTGCCGGTACCTGGGTTTCACTAAGCCTCTAGAATCAACATCTTTTCATGACCAACATTATGGGTACTCGTACCCTCATCATTCATGTTTTCAATTTCAATTACTCACATCTTATTCAATTCTTTCACCCATGAAGTATTCAACTTTTACAATTCATTCATTAATAATTTTCAAATCAGATTTCTCAAAAACAACTTTTTAATTAACCAACCAAATCAATCACTTCCAAAGTTTTCTGAAAACGCGATTCTTCAAAATTATTCACTTTCAAACATTTATAGCTTATTTTCACATTAATCTATATTTCAATCAAAACTCACTTCTTTACTTTAAATTTCAAACTTCTCTAAAAATCATTCTCAAAATTTCTTTATTTCCAATTCCAACTTTACTTTACTTTCGATAAAAATCAGCTTTTAATATCTTCAACCATATACATTTTAAATTTGAAACCCAACTCAACAAATAAACAAAACATGGCCTTTAGATTCGAAAAATATCTTTAGAATAGGGTAAAATAACTCTAATTTTACTAATAATGTTTTATTAATTTTTCACAAATTTTTCCATTAAAATAAAATACTTAAAATCCCAAAAATGTGTTTTTAAACTCAAACACGTATGCCCTGACTCGAACCATCGCCATCGGACAGCAACCCCAGTGCCCAGCCACTTCGACAACTCAGCACTCCGTCTATTGTGTTCTGAGTTTCTTAAATACTCAAACACTCCTCGTTTCACCTTTTTTTAAAAATTGAAATAATAACAGAGCACACCACAATTCGAACCCGGAACCACAGATACCAGCTGTAACCCCTATTTCTCATTATTGTATTTTTTATTTTATTAAGTAAAATTCTTGATTATTATATTGCATTTTTATTTGTATTCTTTTTGTATTGTGTGTTGTTCTTCTCTCTCTTGTGGTTCATTTTGCATTGACTCGGCCTTATTATTCTCATTGGTTCGATCTACAAATTGTTCTTAAGCTTGTTTATTGTTTAAAACCTATTTCATGGCCTATTTGTCTCTTATTGGACTCTTTTCTTCCTATTCGATACTACCCAGTTAAACAAAACTCATATTGACCCTATATAACCCCCTAATTGTACCCCTAACCGTAATTACCAAACCCTAATACATCTCTCTCTCCCTCTCCTAGCCGTCACCCACCTTCACCCCCAACCTCTCTCCCGATCTCCTCTTTGCTGTCGTCGTCTCTGACTTTCGACGCCAGCAGACCCCAACCCCCGACCACTGTTACCCCTCAACCCCGTGCTCCTCTCCTCCTTCCCCTCTCCGCTGTGCACACACCTTCCCTCGCTGTCCCCTTGCTCCCTGCCGTCGTCTTGTTCGAGCAGCGCAGCGCGACACCCCCAGGCCGAGCACCTGTCCGTCGTCACTGTCATCGCTGCCGTGCCCTGGCTGCTGCGCCATCGTCGCCAGGTGTTGCTGTCGATACCCTTGCGTTGCTGCTGTCTTTTTGTGTGTGTGTGCACGTACGTCTAATGCACATGTTTCGGATGGTGTGGTTTCTCATCTCTTTATTCGTCCGTGTTTGTTGTTCGGGATCCGTTCCCTTTTTTCTAATCTTCATCTTCGTTTCCGTCTTCTTCTTATCAGGCAAGTAGCTTGTATGTGTTCTTTTTGTCACACAAGTTAAATACCGTAAGTAGTCTAGTATGAAAATGTTTGTACTCTCATGATCCTATCTTGTTAGTTTAACCGTTGACAACATCTTTTGATCATGAGTAGTTACAATAGTTGACACCGAAAACAATATATTGATTAGATGACATCTTGATTGTATGTTGCTTGTGACACACCATATGTTGTAGATGACTGTTGCATAGATATTTGTTGGATGTATTATCTCCTTATAGACTATTTATACACATGCCATGTTGATTTGAGTAACCCACATATCCCATGCTTTGTATGACATCTTAGATTGAACCGTTTGAAATTAAATTATTTGATAAAATGCTTAAAAGAACTTTTGTTTACTACTGTCCTATTTTCGTACAGTAATTTCGACCCTGTTAACATCAGTAAAATAAATAAGATTGTAAACATGATTTGTATCCTTTGTTTTCTAGTTTCCAGAACTTTCGACGGATCTGAATTCCGATTTTTGATGCATGAGTTATTATTGTTTTATTGCAGTCATATCATATATTTCAAATTCTGAACTATGTATTTTCTGTATAAAATATTATTTTAAAACTGATATTAAAAGTATAATTTGAACTCTATATTTTGCCGAGTATGGTTAGACATGATTGAAACCAATTCCTAATTTTTGTAGAATTAACTATTGATATATACATCTCATTTCATACTTGCGAAACACATCGATATATTTCCAAACTGCACGCTGTTCAGTAAAGAACTATGTTTTCAACCTGATTCTATTCATTTTTTATGAAAACTTTGTAAATGTGAACTATAGCCTGATTTGTCTAATTTATCATCCTTTTAACATATCTGAATTTTGAATTGTACTTTATGAATTATCTCTGTTTTGGTACTGCTGTGTCTGAACTTTCAGAATTGTGATTTTGTCGCATTACTCTGTTTTTCCAATTTTGTTGACTATGTTATCTGTAATATAATTTCATAATATTTTATATTTTGAGACTAGATATGTTAGGAAGTATTCAAGATTTTTCTAAGGTTTAATTATGATGATTTTAAACTCTTTCCTGCTTATAAACAAGATTTTGCATTTTCTGACTAAACATAACTTCTGTATTAAACACTATTTTAAATCTGTTTCTGTGGCTGATGTATGACTTATATATATGTGCTGGAATCGGCAAAGAGTCTAGTTTTCGGATTTTCTGACGGATCTAGATTCTCTATTCCGTAGCAACGGGAATCTTAGATTTGGTACAGTAGTGTCTTGCCGTCCAGAACTGAAAGTTTCGTTGTTTTGACTGTTATGAGTTGTTTTTATCAACCGTTTGTGTTCTTATTCATCTTAGACTTATCGTTTTTTCTTACCATGTATTTAGCCTATTTTTATTCGTTCACACCTGTTTAATAATAATGAAAACTAATAAAGCCGGGAATTTTAAGGGAAAAGATCGAGTAGTGGACAATATAGAAATGCATATTCGGAAGGGAACTTGTTTTCCCACTGTTTACTGTGGTACCTACTTTTTATCTTTAGATGCATGAGGGCATGATCCATGACACTGTTTGACGTTGATGTTACTGTTACTATTTGTCTGAATATGCTGCCCTATAGAAGTTCCAATACGAAATTTTAAAACGAAACTATTTGATGTAGCAACCATGTGGTAAAATTTGGGACGCATGAAGTGCTACCTAGATAGTAATGAATATTAGACATAAGAACAACTGTTTTCCCTGATTGTTGATCCATTATGTTACTGTTACTGTTGATCCATCCTGTTACTGTTACTGTTGACCACTTACTATTACTGTTATACTCTTACTGTTATTCCGATGTTTACTGCCATCTTTAGATTGTTATCTTTGTTGCCTTCTCCATGTTAGTACTTCCTGTTTAGTTTAGTTTTTCCCTTCCATTTTCCTATTTGTACTGCTTGTGGCCCGGAACTTGCATCTAACGGGCATTATGTTTTTCTGTCTTCCTATTTTCCTTGTGATTGCTACATGAGAAGGTTTTGCTGATCAATTGCCTACTGGAGTTGGTGAGCAAAAGTTTCGTGCTGCGCTTTGGGAAAATATGCTAAATGTTTTGATGAACTATTTTATTCATGAACTGCGTTGAGACTTGTATTTGGGCTTGTTGTCCCAGGATTATTGTTCTGTTTCGGATCTCGTATTTGTTGGGATATTTATTATTGTTGCAATAAATACTATTGAGTTATAATTATTTTTGCATGCTTGGTTGGAGTATACTGTTATATTTATTGTTGTGATGAGTCAAGTAGATCTGTACAGCTTACAGATGGTGAAAACTATCCACTGAGCTTAGTCACGTACCATATTCCATATTCTTTTGGGAAGCGGGGCGTGACACCCGCCACGTGCCACGTGGCAGCACATGGGCGTAGCGCGCACGCGCTAGCCACAAATGCCAACTCCGATTCTGATACTATATGTGTTAAAATCTTTAAGAACCCACTCTCGGTTCATTCATCCCTTTAAAAATATGAACACTCAAATTGATTTCTATTAATTATATTAAATTTATTTGCTCATATAACACATCTCAAAAATTTCAGTAATGAATTCTTGCTGGTTTTACTCATAATAAAGTAATTCTATATAAAACTAAAATGTAGATTGTAATTTGAGAATCCATATAACATATGCCTTTTATAAATTAACAACACTACTCTACAAGCACATATATATGTTTTTTTCTTCAATGTCATGTAGAGTGATGGAAAAAATTTCTCAAAATTTATAATTCACTCAATTTGAGCACAAGCAATTTCTTGCACAATTCATCTACAAAAATTTACCCACACTATGCTAAAATTTTCATGGCATCACATATGAGAATTAATACAATTTAAAGTTTTAACTACACATAAATTTTACAAACGACTTCTTTTTAACATGCATTCTTCACAATTTTCAATCACTAGATTTCTAAATTTCCATACCGTATGCATCACACAAACATCAACATTAGAAGTAAAATAATTCAATCACAATTCTAACATGAATTCCTAAACATGCTTTTAAAACACAATTAGAAAGGAAGTAGTCACCCACCTATTAAAAGTGTACTAGTAGCAATTTCCATCAAAAGCTCCAAGAAAAATCCCACAAAAACCAAGCCAAAATTCCTCCACCCAAAACCACAGCAAGCAAAAATCCGAAACCTACCTATTCTTTGTCTGATGATTTTTTTTGGATAAATTGTGTTGTGTATTGAATGGTTTGGGTGGGGTAATTATAAAGGTAATCATAGGGGTGGTTATACTAACTAATTACCAATTATAAATCCACTCTTCTGCTACTCCACTATCTATCTCTCCACTCACCATAAACAGCCGGCCCCTCTCATTTTTGGGGTGTGCACATTGCAAGTGTGCACGTGCACGTGCTTTGTGTACACCTCACACAACTAATAATTTATTATTATTGAATAAAATTTGGGTATTCTACATGACAAGTAGTGTGTAGATTTTTATTTAAATAATTTTTGTGGGCTTTAAAAGAAATTTTCGGCCCATGAGTTTTTATAAAAATAATAAAAAATGTAATAAATAAAGTTAGAAGAAAAATCTGCATTACATTTTAGAAAATTTTAGAAATAAAATGCACATAAAAAGTTACGTGCAATGCACGTGCTAAATATTTAAAATTAATTTGGGAGAACGAAAAACAGTCAAAATACAAAATACGTAGAATATGTATATTAACAATATTACGGATATTTCATGCAAAGGAAAATATACGCAGTCGACACGTGTATTGAAAACATGTGCAATGTACGTAGAAATGTAAAGATTAAAATAAATATTTAAGTAGGCTAAAAATAGGGTAAAAATGAGTGTTGAGGAGACGAAAAATGTATAAATAATTGAAATACAAAAATACGTAGGAAAATATGTTACGACTAATTCTCATAACAGTACGAAATACACGTGCGTAACACACGTGGTGCAAAATTATCATAACTCAATTTTGCGGGGTGTTACAGGACTTGCTACTTCATCCCCCGGGAGTTCAAGCTAATGGCTCGGACCCTGGAATCCGATCGACCGATATCTTAGTGTTGTGGTTCTGCATGTTCCCATTATATGCATCCATCACGGGACTCTAACTGCTTATGCATCCTTTCGTCAAGGAGGTGTTGAACTGGGCCAAGGTGAGTCTAATGGAGTACAGTCCCAACTCATGGAAATAGCTCATCGGCTTCATCACATTGTGCTGGGAGAGTGGTGTGCCCTTGAAGTTAAAGTACTTCTGGATGTGCTTGAGTCTTTATATTGCTAAGATGTACGAGGGACAATGCTTCTTCTCACCTTGGCTTGGGAGGCGTGTTTTACACAACCACCTAGACTCCATCAAGGATTGGAAGTCGAAATACTTCATCATCCGAAGTTTCGAGCATTAGGACATCCCCACCAAGTGGGTGTACGATATTTCGAAGATTAAAGCCCCGAGGCTTAGAGAGTTCACTTCACGAGAGGTGGACAAGTTCGAGAAGATCTGCGCCCGTGCGCGCGCGCGGGGGGTGGGGAGTTAGCTGAATGTGGCCAACGGGGCGGATTGAGCCCGACTGACCCACATCATTACACTTTCACTATCGGTGAAGGATTTTATTTAGCTGGTGGTGAATATAATGGCAAGATAGAGCACCGTAACACTGATATGTGGATCCAACATATTGTATGTACTCGAATGTTATCGACAAATGAAGAAGACCAGAGATGTTAGAATATACAGTGAATCATGTAATTCTGTGTGGATATTATTGATCTCTATGGATATGTTGCAGAACTAACTGCAATTTCCTATGTTTTACAAGTGTAGGATAGTTTTAACAGTACAGTTCGAGATAAGAAGTTTTGTGCAAGTTCACTTTTTTTATTTGAAAGGATTGAGTCAACTTAATGAATAGTTTTATCAACGAGATAAGCTTCTAGTCTATGAAGCACAGGTACTTGTTTTTTCCTTTCGCACCGCACCGGATGCGAATTGGGTGCGGGTGCGTCTGGTGCGGCTTGGGTATGCACCCACTTACATTTAAAAAATTATAAAACAATCAGGTTTGGGTGCGATTGGGGTGTGATTTTGGTTTAATAGAACAAAAATTACTTTTTTAAAAATTTATGTTTAGGGTTATTGGGTTAGATTTCCAATAACCAACTAAGAACTAATAGTTATATCCGTAGTTAGTTATAATTAGTGGTTACTAGATATCTAGCCCAATAGATAGTTATACCCAATTACCTATTCACATCCGGAAACCCAATTGTTTGTAGGATTATGTGTTTGCTTTTGTTAACAGTACTTGTGTTTTGCTAAAATTTTAAATTGTTAGTTAGTGCCATAGTGGTAATTTGATATTCTTATTTTCTTTTCAAGCAGTTATAAAAAAGTTTAGTTTATTATTTTTTGAACTACATAGCTTCTGGCGGTAGAGGATTTTTTGGGAAAGTTTCTTGCACTAGAGTTTTTGTAGCTATAAATGATTTTTTGAAAACCATAAAAGAATCATTAATTAAGTAAAATCTCTTTTTAGTTATACTCTGTATAGGAATAACCTCTATGTAGTCATAAAAATTTTAGTCCCAACTTGGGCCAGTTATAAATAAGAATAAACTCCACATTGAAATAAGTTGTAATTTTTCAAGGTCATGTCTTATGGAACTTACCTCCATATTGTCACGCCCCGCTTCCCAAAAACATGGAATACGAGCACGTGGCGAAGCCCAGCGAATGATTTTTACATCATCCATAAGCTATAGGATCGACTCAGCATCATAACAAGAATATAACCAGATTTATATATAACCAAGCATGCATGAATATTTTTTTTTTAAGCAACAGAAAATAATTTAAACAAATAATAACATTCAAATAGTTTCCATGTCTGGATCAAGTGTAAACTCGGAAACAAGTCTTATACAGCAGAAGAAATAAATACCTTAAGGAAAGCAATTATTTAAACAAGTTCTTGCTCCAAGCAAAGCGTAAAATGTCTGCTTGCTAATTCCAGCAGGCAACTCGTCTCCAAAGTCTACTTAATAAATATAAAAATGAAAAACAGAAAAAAAATAAGAGAAAATGCCCTCAGTGCAATGTTGTGCTATCTAGATGATCTAAACTAGACACAAATTAAAAACCTCGCAAGTGCACGAATCGTTTGGAGAAGCGTAGTGACGAGCAAGGATCGATCCCACAGAGATTGTAGAATTTAACTTACTAACTAATAAAGCAAGAATAAGGATGGTAAAGGATTGTTCTAAAAGAAAGGGAAGGGATTAAAACTAAATTAAGAAGTTCTGGATCACAAGTATTTATTAAGTAGTTGGGTTTTGATCTCCACCAATAGTCAATAATGCTAAGTCACCTTCTGTACTTCTTCTTATTACTCATGTTTATTCTCTTCAAGGGCATGGTATCTACTCCTTAAAGTAATGTTTTCCTAAGCTAAGAATTAGGCATGGTATCTACTCTAATTCGTTTCTTTCCTTAAGTATTTAGCATGGTATCTACTAAGTTGCATTTAAAGAAAACATAAGAACAGTGGAAACGAACAAACACTCAAGGTTCTAGAAATTGGTATCAGATCTAGATCCCTCAAGTTGATTAAACCAAGAACCCCTAAGGACTCCTGTGTTACAAGTTACGAGCACGAGATACGGGTCGTCTCAATATGCTCATATAACAGATTCAGATCTACACTGCACAACTTGATAATCTCAAGTTCTGTATGTCAGTCGACTGGCTGTCACTTCAGTCGACTGTCCTTAGAACGTCTGAACAAGTTTGATTCATGTAAATTTTTATTCGTTCAATCAGGTTTAATCAATAAGTAAAAGAGTGACATTCAGAAGAACTTAGCATTACATAACTACGGCTTCAATCTACCCAACTATGAAATTAGTTCCACATAATAAGACTTTTATTGATCAACAAGTTCGAATACATGATTAACATAAAAGAATTAGAAAGAGAAGGAATAAACTGATGTAGTTCGGCCAGATGAGTCGGCTGGCTGTCACAAGGTCGACCGGCCGTTTCTTCTTAGTACTTGATCTCCTTACTCCTTCTTCTATGCTAATATAGACTGCTCTTTGTTGATGACTTGGCGTTCCAGAAACTCTTGTGATCCGGCTGATGGTGTGTGCGGAGGAGCGTGAGAGAGGAGACTCGAATAATGCTTCTTGGTTGGTATTTATAGATCACGGCTAGAGAATTAGGGTTTGCACTCTTCTTTTTATAGAAAAGTCCTTTTCTTTTATTTATTTCCTCCCTCGTTGCTCTGCGTATTATTTCTTTCTATTTTCTTCTATTCTTCCTTTTCTGTTCTGATTTGGATTAGATTTGGACGAATCTTCAAATATCTTATCTTTTAACTCTGCCGCCTACCAGTCGACTTGTCTTCGAACCGGTCGACTGTGTCGAGCGGCTCTGGAAAATCAACTTCTCTGGCCAGTCGCCTGTTGTAAGGGACCAGTCGACCGATGATCTGCAGTTTTCTGTGTATCATCCTTAAAATCCTGAATCTGCTTCGTTTCTCTGTTTTAGGCTGTTTCCTATGGAAAAGAGAAAATAAGAGTTAAATACCACATATAGAGCCTTCAAATGTCTAATTGCATTAAGATTATTGCTCCTAAATGTGAATAATATTGTGTTCATCAAATACCCCCAAACTTAGCTTTTGCTTGTCCACAAGCAAAAAGTGAATTTATGAACAAGGGGAAAATAATAGTACTCTCAACCACCAAGAATTCTTATTATGTGAGCATTAACATAAAAAAAAATATAAACAATTTCAGATAAAGTAAAACTAAACATACCTACTTTCTCCAGTGCGATTATTTGTTCATAATTCCCAAACTTCATCATATTTGTCATGCAATTAATGTAGTTATAGTATGCGACTACTCAATCTGTGATTATCCCTTTTCTCTACTACAAACCGAGTAGCAAACTAGAGTTTTTTTTTTTTTTTCATAGTCTCTTCTCTAAAGTTGTCACTTGCCTTTTTACGCGAATGCAAAACATTTGTGATGAATCCACCCGGTTACTTAGCAAGTCACAAACTCTAAAGTGCTTTGCATACTCATATTTCAAGTTGCCGTTTGACGTAAAGGTAAACATTGGTGATGAATACCCCTAGTTACTAAGCACCCAAAACATTGGAGTAGATTGACTTTATTCAAATATATATATATTTTATCACTTTATTTACTTAAACTCAATTTAGGACTAGATCTAAAGGGAATAATCACCAGAAAAAGCATCACATTTGTTTATTATGTATAATCGCATGACTCACATAATTTTGTAGGGAATTCTGAAACTCAATAATCCTAAAGTAAATAATTATCCTTACTCTTACTTTATAAGAAATTGTTTATCCTAAAAAAAAATTAAAAAGACTCTAAATATAAATAACTACCCCCAAACTTAGATGGAACATTGTCCTCAATGTTCGAAAGAAAATTTAAAAATAGGCATGTGTCACCATCTAGTAAGAAGGAGAGACTGAAAATAAAAGATGAATAACGAAAAGAAAATGAAGGGAAAGTGTAAATACTCCCCTGAAAATTGGGTTGCCTCCCAATAAGCGCTGTGTTTTCTGTCTTCAGCTAGACTTGATGAGGTCATGCAATGTATTGAATGGTTTTAAGATTCACATCTTCCTCGTGTGGCTCTAAACTCATCTCCATATACGGATTCGCCCTATGCCCATTCACCTTGAATGTTTGATTCTTCTCTTTGCTATGCACCTCCAATGCCCCATGTGGAAAGACTTTTGTAACAATGTATGGGCCATACCATCTTGACATGAGCTTGCCTGGAAAAAGTCTTAATCTTGAGTTGTATAACAATACCTTCTGCCCTTCATAAACCTCCTTTCTTGCTAGCTGTTTATCATGGTACAACTTGGTCCTTTCCTTGTACAATTTTGCATTTTCATATGCGTCGTGCCTTAACTCTTCAAGCTCATTTAGTTACAATCTTCTTTTGTCACCTGCTTGTTTCATATCGAAATTGAACTTTTTGATGGCCCAATAAGCTTTGTGCTCCAATTCTACCGGAAGATGACATGCTTTTCCAAAGACCAAACGGTATGGTGACATGCCAATGTGTGTCTTGTATGCGGTTCTGTAGGCCCATAATGCATCATTCAAGCGCAGCGACCAATCCTTTCTCCTTGTATTGACTGTCTTTTCCAAAATGCTCTTGATTTCTCTGTTGCTAATCTCAACCTGCCCACTAGTTTGAGGATGATATGGGGTGCCCACTCTATGTGTGATACCATATTTCTTCATCAAAGAAGAAAATGAAAAGTTATTGAAGTGGCTCCCTCCATCACTAATTATTGCCCGTGGTGTACCAAACCTAGTGAAAATGTTCTCCTACAAAAACTTGACAACAACTTTGTGATCATTAGTTTTTGAGGGGACAGACTCGACCCATTTAGACACATAATCCACACCCACAAGAATATATAAATAACCAAATGAGTTAGGAAAGGGACCCATGAAGTCGATTCCCCAAACATCAAAAAGCTCGATTACTTGGATGTTTTGCAGTGGCATTTGATTTCTAGAAGAGATATTGCATGTCCTTTGGCATTTGTCACAAGTCCTGCAAAAAGAAAAAGCATCTTTGAATACATTAGGCCAATAAAATCCAGATTGTAATACCTTGAGTGCTGTTCTTTTTGGTCCAAAATGTCCTCCACATGCATATTGGTGGCAATGTTGTAGAATACTCATTTGCTCTTCTTCTGCCACACATCTTCTTATAATTTGATCAGGACAGAATTTGAACAAATAAGGATCATCCCAATAATAGTGCTTGCACATGGCCACCAGTCTCTTTCTTTCCTGACTTGTCATACCTGGAGGGAAAACATGGGCAGTGAGATAATTTACAATATCTGCAAACCATGGAAAATATGAGCAGTGAGATACCAGTCGACTGGTTCCGTTACCAGTCGACTGCCCCTGTGGTATATTTATTTCAAATATCTGTTCATCTGGGAAATTTTCATTCAGTGGGAGAATTCTTTCTTCCTCATGCAGTAGTCTGGACATGTGATCTGCCACAACATTGTCACTTCCTTTCTTGTCTCTAATCTCAAGATCGAATTCTTGAAGCAACAACACCCATCTGATCAACCTGGGCTTAGCATCCTTTTTAGCAAACAAATATCTCAAAGCAGCATGGTCAGTGAAAACAATAACTTTAGAACCAATCAAATATGATCTAAACTTCTCTACAGCAAAAATAACAGCTAACATTTCTTTTAAAGTTTGAGAAGCATAGTAAATAACATGGGGTACCTTATTGATTCTTTGACCTAAAACAGCCCCTAAAGCATAATCACTTGCATCACACATGAGCTCGAAAGGATGGCTCCAATCTGGTGCCATGACAATAGGTGCAGAAATGAGAAGATTTTTCAATGTAATAAAAGCATTTGTGCACTCTTCTGTCCATGCAAACTCAACATCCTTAGACAACAAATCACAAAGGGGTTTGGAGATTTTTGAGAAATCTTTTATAAATCTTCTATAGAACCTTGCATGTCCAAGAAAACTCCTCACACCCTTGACTGTAGTTGGAGGGGGTAGCTTTGATATGATGTAAATTTTTGCCTTGTCCACCTCTATGCCTCGTTTTGACACCACATGTCCCAACACAATACCTTGTTGTACCATAAAATGTCACTTTTCCCAATTCAGCACTAAATTGCATTCTTCACATCTCTTAAGCACAAGCTGCAAATGGTTAAGGCATTCATCAAACCAAGATCCAAAAACACTAAAATCATCCATAAATACCTCGATGAACCTTTCTACCATGTCTGAAAATATAATCATCATGCATCTTTGAAATGTAGCTGGTGCATTGCACAATCCAAAGGGCATCCTCCTGTATGCAAAAGTACCAAAAGGACATGTAAAAGTGGTTTTTTCTTGATCTTCTGGAGCAATAGCAATTTGATTATAGCCACTATAACCATCTAAAAAACAATAATGACTATATCCTGCTAATCTTTCTAACATTTGATCAATAAAAGGAAGAGGGAAGTGATCTTTCCTGGTTTCGTTATTCAGTTTCCTATAATCAATGCATACCCTCCATCCTGTGGTCACTCTCGTAGGGATAAGCTCATTCTCTTCATTCTTCACCACTGTTACTCCACTTTTCTTAGGCACCACATGTATAGGGCTCACCCACTTGCTATCTGAGATCGGGTAGATGATGCCAACATCTAGTAGCTTCAAAATCTCTGCTCTTACCACTTCCTTCATGTGTGGGTTAAGCCTTCTCCGTGCTTCCCTGCTTGGTTTTGCATTGTCTTCAAGAAGTATTTTATGCATGCATTTGGATGGACTTATTCCCTTGATATCTGCAATAGTCCATCCTATTGCACCTTTGTGTTCTCGTAGTACCCTCAACAACTTCTCTTCTTCCTGTGCACTTAAGTTTGCAGCAATTATCACTGGTAGCGTCTGGTTCTCGCCCAAATATGCGTGCTTCAGGTGTTCAGGCAGCGGCTTAAGCTCTATGTCTGGAAGTCTCGGTACAGTCGACTGGTTCCTAGTTGTGGTCGGGCCAGTCGACTTATCCTGTGCGCCAGTCGACTGGTCCGAGGTAACATAAATGTCATCAGTCACAATATTTTCAAATGCCGGTGCGAGTTTACCTGAATATGACTTTGGAGTTTCAAGGTGATGTACTGTTTCTGCTATCCTCCAGTCATCATGTTCCTGTTCAATATTAAACAATGTTAGAAACTGTGTAATTGCAGCTTGTAGCGGTTCTATGCTATGTACCTGAAAGGTTTGATCAACAATCTCCTGCACCACATCAATATTATAGCATTCATGATCATCATGTGGTAGTTTTAGTGTATCAAACATTTTAAATTCAACCTTCTCTCCATTTATTTTCATGCTTATAGTACCCTTTTTAACACAAATTTTTATATCAGTAGTACTCATAAAGGGCCTACCTAAAATGATTGGTAGAGAAGATGGCATTGAAGAGTCCTCCATGTCTAACACAACAAAATCAGCAGGCAAAATGAAATCGTTTACCTGAACTAGGACATCTTCCAAAATACCTCTAGGTCTTTTGATGCTGCGATCTGCCAACTGCAACGTGATGGATGTTGGTTGGAGTTCCCCCAATCCTAGCTTTTCATAGACGGTGTATAGGAGGAGGTTGATGCTTGCCCCCAAGTCTAGTAGTGCTTTCTCAAAGAAGTGCTCACCAATCCTGCAAGGAATGGTAAAACTACCTGGGTCCTTTAATTTCGGAGGTAATTTCCTTAATAAAACAGCACTCACTTCCTCTGTCAAAGCCACATCCTCCCTAACCTGAAATGTTCTTTTGTGAGTACAACACTCTTTCAAAAATTTAGCATAAGAAGGAATTTGTTTAATAGCATCAAGTAGGGGGATATTAATTTCTACCTTTCTGAGAGTTTCAAAGATGTCAAATAAATGTTGTTCTTTCTTTTGCTTGACTAACCTTTGAGGGAATGGTGGCAAAACTGTTCTTTCTTTTTCACTTACCTTGTTGGATCCCAAAACTTTTGATGGTTGTGTTTCTGTTTCTTCGGTGTGTGTTCCAACCTTGTTCTCAATTGTCTTACCACTTCTGAGAGTTGTTACTGATTTGAGCTGTTCTTGGCCTCTAGGATTTGGTATGGTTTGTGAAGGAAGTTCTCCTGCCTTTCTCTCACTCAACTCCTTTGCGATTTGCCCGATTTGAGTTTCCAATTTCTGAATTGCTTGCCCTTGTTGGTTGCTTGTTTGGTGTTGTTGTTGGAGCAATTGAAGAACGGTGGATTCAAAATCCAGCTTCTTCTGTTCTTGAACTAGCCTATCAAACCCACTTCCCATTTGGAAGTTCCGTGCATGTCCTTGTGAAGACTGGGTTCCTTGATTGTTGCTCCATGAGAAATTTGGATGGTTCCTCAACCCTGGGTTGTATGTGCTCGAGAATGGGTTGTTCTTTGGTGGGAACACTCCTTGCCCCACATAGTTTGCATGCTCCTGATCTGTGAACAAAGACATGGGACATGTATCAGTTGTATGATCACAATGAGAACAAATTGCACAAATTTCTTTTGTTAGATTTTTCGCATTGTCCATTGTTGTCATTGCATTAACAAGCATATCTATTTTTTTATTCATGTTTGCCATTTCCACTTGTATGTTATTACTACCAGAAATTTCATAAACTCCCTGTTTTTTAGAAATGCCTCTTCCCCTTGTTGAGAATTGCTGTGAGTTCTCGCTAAGTTCCTCAAATAATTTGATGGCCTCCTCACCACTTTTCCTCATCAAGATCCCGTTGAAAGCTGAATCCACAATTGCCTTGTTAGTATCATTTAAACCCTCATAAAAAGCTTGTACCTGATCATCTTTAGGCATGTTGTGTGTAGGACACTTGAGAAGCTTGTTCTTGAAATCCTTCCATGCTTCGAAGAATAAATCTCCATCTTTTTGTTGGAAGAGTTGAATCTCCCTTTTCAGTTGTTTGGTCTTCTGGGCTGAAAAGAATTCTTTCAAGAATTTTGTTGCCAATTGCTCCCATGAATTGATTGATCCTGGTTCCAAAGAATTATACCATAGTTTAGCATTAAGTTTTAAGGAAAATGGAAACAAGATTAACCTGATTTGTTCAGGGGTAAGCCCTTGGACACTTTGTGTTCTGCAAAGATCAATGAAGTCTTGCAGATGGAGGTGAGGCTCTTCGTCTGGTTTGCCACTAAAGTGGGGAACCATGCTAAGTAATTGGGGAAAGAGATGCATGTTCCCTGTGACATTAGGTTGATACGCAATGCAGGAAGGTTGCTCGATATTCTTAGGCGTGAACTTGTCCTGCATTGGCACTCGATTGGGTACTTCCTCAGCCATTGTTGCTCGTGAATTGGGTCTCTGTGCAGTCGACTGGTTCCGTGTAGCAGTCGACTGGTTTGCTGCAAACAGCTTACCTAGTCTGTGCAAAGTGCGTTCTGTTTCTGCGTCAATAGGTAGTAGCTCTGGACGAAGTGATCATCTCCCGTGCATCCAGCAAAATCCTGTAACCTAAAAGAAAATATTTATTAATAAAAGAAAAGAAAATAAAAGAAAAGATTTACTGATTTGTAAGTTAAAATGCTAACAATCCCCGGCAGCGGTGCCAAAAACTTGTTGTGCTATCTAGATGATCTAAACTAGACACAAATTAAAAACCTCGCAAGTGTACGAATCGTTTGGAGAAGCGTAGTGACGAGAAAAGGTCGATCCCACAGAGATTGTAGAAGTTAACTTACTAACTAATAAAGCAAGAATAAGGATGGTAAAGGATTGTTCTAAAAGAAAGGGAAGGGATTAAAACTAAATTAAGAAGTTCTGGATCACAAGTATTTATTAAGTAGTTGGGTTTTGATCTCCACCAATAGTTAATAATGCTAAGTCAACTTATGTACTTCGTCTTATTACTCATGTTTGTTCTCTTCAAGGGCATGTTATCTACTCCTTAAAGTAATGTTTCCCTAAGCTAAGAATTAGGCATGGTATCTACTCTAATTCGTTTCTTTCCTTAAGTATTTAGCATGGTATCTACTAAGTTGCACTTAAAGAAAACATAAGATCAGTGGAAACGAACAAACACTCAAGGTTCTAGAAATTGGTATCAGATCTAGATCCCTCAAGTTGATTAAACCAATAACCCCTAAGGACTCCTGTGTGTTGTGCAATCTAGATACCCAAATTAATAGATAAACTAGATACAAATTAAAAACCTCGCAAGTGTACGAATCGTTTGAAGAAGCGTAGTGGCAAGCAAGGGTCGATCCCACAGAGATTGTAGAAATTAACTTACTAATCAACAAAACCGAATTAAAAACCTTAAAGTGTTGTTCTATAGTCTAAAAGAAATGAAAAGATAAAAATCTAAATAAGTAGCATCACAAGTTGAGTCACAAATCTCTAATAACGTAGTTGGGTTTTGATCTCCACCAATAGTTAGTAATGCTAAGTCATATACTACATCCATTACTCATGTTTGTTCTCTTCAAGGGCATGGTATCTACTCCTTCAAGTAATGTTTCCCTAAGCCAAGAATTAGGCATGGTATCTACTCTAATTCGTTTCTTTCCTTAAGTATTTAGTATGGTATCTACTAAGTTGCACTTAAAGAAAACATAAGATCAGTGGAAACGAACAAACACTTGAAGTTCTAAAAATTGGTATCAGATCTAGATCCCTCAAGTTGATTAAACCAAGAACCCCTAAGGACTCCTGTGTTACTAATTATGAGCACGAGATACGGATCGTCTCAATATGCTCATATAACAGCTTCAGATCTACACTGCACAACTTGATAACCTTAAGTTCTGTACGTCAGTCGACTGGCTGTCACTTCAGTCGACTGCCCCTAGAACATCTGAACAAGTTTGTTTTATGTAAATTGTTATTCGTTCAATCAGGTTTAATCAATAAGTAAAAGAGTAGTATTCAGAAAAATATAAGCATTACATGACTACGGTTTCAATCTACCCAACTATGAAATTTAGTTCCACATAATAAAACTTTTATTGATTGATAAAATAGAGTTCATGACTACAATAAAAATAAGATTCAAAGGAAGAACAGAAGAACACTGATTTGTATGATGTGGAAATTGAGCCCAATCAGTAGTCGTCTTGCTCTCCTTCTTGATGCTTGCTGTCGACGATCGGTTCTTGATGATGGATCCGGCCTTCTCTAGAGATAGATCCCTCTTGCCGCTTCTTTATTGGTTGGTATTTATATAACAAGAGAAGAGAATTAGGGTTTGCCACTTTTTCAGGAAAGTCCTCCTCTTTTATTATTTCGTTCCTTATTTGATCGGCCTTTTATTTCTTTCTCTTTTCTTCTTTTCTTCCTTATCTGCTCACCACGTGCTCTTGCTTTGATTGTTTGAGAAGTTGTTATTCGCAGAAAACACCTGGGTTTGGATAACTTAATTTTGATTTGGATTTGGATGAGGATGCATCTGTTCTTATCTTCTAACTCGCCGCATACCAGTCGACTGGTGTTGGAGTAAGTCGACTGTGTTGAGACATCTGGAGATTCATAGTTAAGCAGTCCAGTCGACTGTCTTTGAGATAAGTCGACTGTCATGAGCAGCTCTGTGGAAATCAACTCCTCTGTCCAGTCGCCTGTTGTGGGGGAACCAGTCGACTGATGTCTGCAGTATTCTGTGTGTCATCCTCAAAGTCTGTGTTAGTCTGGAATCTGCTTCGTTTTGCTGTTTTAGGCTGTTTCCTATTGAAAAAGAGAAAAGAAGCGTAAATACCACATATAGAGCTTTTAAATGTCTAATTTCATTAAGATTATTGCTCCTAAATGTGAATACTATTTGGTTCATCAAATACCCCCAAACTTAGCATTTGCTTGTCCTCAAGCAAACTAAAATTATGAACAAGGGGAAAATAATAGTACTCAACCCTTCGCACCAAGAATTCTCATTATGCAAGTATCAAAATTTCAATATAAACAATTGCAAATAAAGTAAAACAAGTATACCCACTTTCTCCAGTGCGATTGTTTAGTCATAATCCCCAACTCAATCATACTTGTCATGCCATTAATTCTAGTTATTGTATGCAACTACTCAATCTGTGATTATCCCTTTTCTCTACTACAAACCGAGTAGCAAACTAGAGTTTTTTTTTTTAATTTTTTATTATTATTATTATTATTATTTCAATAGTCTCTTCTCTAAAGTTGTCACTTGCCTTTTGACGCGAATGCAAAATATTTGTGATGAATCCACCCGGTTACTCAACAAGTCACAAACTTTAAAGTGTTTTGCATACTCATATTCCAACTTGCCGTTTGACGTAAAGGTAAACATTGGTGATGAATACACCTAGTTACTAAGCACTCAAAACATTGGAGTAGCTTGACTTTATTCAAATATATATATATATATATATAATTTATCACTCTATTTACTTAAACTCGTTTTAGGACTAGATCAAAAGGGAATAATCACCAGAAGAAGCATCACATTTGTTTATTATGTATAATCGCATGACTCATACAATTTTGTGAGGCATTATGAAACTCAACAATCCTAAAGTAAATAATTATTCTTAGTCTTACTTTATAAGAAATTGTTTATCTAAAAAAAATCAAAAGACTCCAAATGTAACTAACTAATACCCCCAAACTTAGATGGAACATTGTCCTCAATGTTCGCACAAAAATTTAAAATAGGCATGTGTTACCACCTAGTTTGAAGAAAATGAAATAAAGAAATAAAGAAATGACTAAAGAAATATAAATAAAGGAAGAGAGTGTAAATACTCCCCTGAAAAATTGGGTTGCCTCCCAATAAGCGCTGTGTTTCTTGTCTTCAGCTAGACTTGATGAGTTTGTGCAATGTATTGAATGGCTTGCGGCTCACAACTCATCTTATTATAAGGTTTCCCCCTCTGCCCATTCACCTTGAACGTTTGATTTTCCTTCAACGCTCTATGTGGGGAAACCTCTGCAACAATGTCTGGACCGTACCATCTTGACATGAGCCTGTCTGCAAGGGTCCACCTTAGTGCACCTTTGTGATTTTGCAAGACTCCCTACAGCCTTGCTTCTTCATGCATCCTGAATTTTGCAGCAACTGTCACAGGTAATGTCTGATTGTCCCCCAAATATTCATACAGTGGCTTCAGCTCAACTTCTGGCATCCTGGTAGCAGTCGACTTATTCCGTTCATCAGTCGACTCGGCCTGTTCACCAGTCGACTTGGCCTGATCACCAGTCGACTTATCCTGGGAAACACAAGTGTTATCAGATACCAACTTTTCAAATGCAGGTGCAAGCTTACCTGAATATGACTTTGGAGTTTCAAGGTGATGTACTGTCTCTGCAATCCTCCGATCATCATATTCCTGTTCAACATGAGATAATGTTAGAGGGTGTGTAATTGTTTCTTGTAATGGATCAACACTATGTTCCTGAAATGTTTGGTCACAAATTTCCTGAACCACATCAATATTATAACATTCATGATCATCGTGTGGAAATTGTGGTGCATCAAACGTTTTAAACTCAATCTTTTCCTCTAGTGTTGTCCTTGATTGGAGCTGTTCTTGTCCTGTAGGGTTAGGTATGGTTTGTGATGGGAATTCTCCTGCCTTTCTTTCACTTAACTCCGTAGCAATTTGACCAATTTGAAATTTCAATTTTTGAATGGCCTGTCCTTGTTGATTGCTTGTTTGTTGTTACTGTTGGAGTAGTTGAAGAATGGTGGATTCGAAATCCAACTTCGTCTGTTCTTGTTCTGCCCTATCATGCCCATTCCCACCCTGGAATTGCTGCGTATGCCCTGGTGGGAATTGATTGCCTTGATGGTTTTGCCACCCTGGGTTATACGTGTTTGAAAAAAAATTGTTCCGGGACGGGTACATTCCCTGTTCTACGTAATTTGTGTGCTCCTGATCTGCGAAAGAAAACATGGGACATGAATTAGTTGTATGATTAGAATGAAAACAAATTGCACAAATTTCTGTTGGTTGGCTTTTTGTGCCTCCCAACGTTGAATTCACAAGCATATCAATCTTTTTGTTCATAGTTTCCATTTCTAATTACATGTTATTATTATAAGAAATTTCGTATACTCCCTGTTTTTTCGAAAGACCCCTCCTTGTGGAGAATTGTTGTGAGTTTTCGCTGAGTTCTTCAAATAACTCTATGGCCTCCTCAGTACTCTTCCTCATCAACATTCCATTGCAACCTGCATCTACAATTGCTTTGTTAGCGTCATTTAAACCCTCATAAAATGATTGTACCTGGTCATCCTTTGGTATGTTATGCGTAGGACACTTGAAAAGCTTGTTTTTGAAGTCCTTCCACGCCTCGAAAAACAAATCGCCATCTTTTTGTTGGAAAAGTAAAATTTCCCTTTTTAGTTGTCTGGTTTTCTGGGCCGAAAAGAACTCTTTCAAGAACTTTGTCGCCATTTGCTCCCATGAATTAATTGATCCTGGTTCCAAGGAATTATACCACAACTTAGCATTAAGTTTTAAAGAAAAAGGAAACAAGATTAACCTGATTTGTTCAGGGGTAAGCCCTTGGATGCTTTGTGTCCTGCAAAGATCAAAGAAGTCTTGTAGATGTAGATGCGGATCTTCGTCTATTCTGCCAAAGAAGTGTGGAACCATGCTAAGTAACTGAGGAGATAGATGCATATTCCCTATGACTTTGGGTTGAAAAGCTATGCAAGACGGTTGCTCAATATTCTCTGGAATGAATTTGTCTTGCATTGGTACTCGATTTAATACTTTTTCACCCATTGTTGTTTTTGGAATTCTTCGCTGTACAGTCGACTGGTCGTTAGAGCCAGTCGACTGGTCTGAGTCTGAGCAAAGTTTAACCTGAAAGAAAATATAAGAAAAGAAAAAGAAGAAATAAAATAAAATAAAAAGAAAAAGATTTTACTGATTTGTAAGTTAAAATACTAAACAATCCCCGGCAACGGCGCCAAAAACTTGTTGTGCAATCTAGATACCCAAATTAATAGATAAACTAGACACAAATTAAAAACCTTGCAAGTGTACGAATCGTTTGAAGAAGCGTAGTGGCAAGCAAGGGTCGATCCCACAGAGATTGTAGAAATTAACTTACTAATCAACAAAACCGAATTAAAAACCTTAAAGTGTTGTTCTATAGTCTAAAAGAAATGAAAAGATAAAAATCTAAATAAGTAGCATCACAAGTTGAGTCACAAATCTCTATTAACGTAGTTGGGTTTTGATCACCACCAATAGTTAGTAATGCTAAGTCATATACTACATCCATTACTCATGTTTGTTCTCTTCAAGGGCATGGTATCTACTCCTTAAAGTAATGTTTCCCTAAGCCAAGAATTAGGCATGGTATCTACTCTAATTCGTTTCTTTTCTTAAGTATTTAGCATGGTATCTACTAAGTTGCACTTAAAGAAAACATAAGATCAGTGGAAACGAACAAACACTTGAAGTTCTAAAAATTGATATCAGATCTAGATCCCTCAAGTTGATTAAACCAAGAACCCCTAAGGACTCCTGTGTTACTAATTATGAGCACGAGATACGGATCGTCTCAATATGCTCATATAACAGCTTCAGATCTACACTGCACAACTTGATAACCTTAAGTTCTGTACGTCAGTCGACTGGCTGTCACTTCAGTCGACTGCCCCTAGAACATCTGAACAAGTTTGTTTTATGTAAATTGTTATTCGTTCAATCAGGTTTAATCAATAAGTAAAAGAGTAGTATTCAGAAAAATATAAGCATTACATGACTACGGTTTCAATCTACCCAACTATGAAATTTAGTTCCACATAATAAAACTTTTATTGATTGATAAAATAGAGTTCATGACTACAATAAAAATAAGATTCAAAGGAAGAACAGAAGAACACTAATTTGTATGATGTTGAAATTGAGCCCAATCAGTAGTCGTCTTGTTCTCCTTCTTGATGCTTGCTGTCGACGATCGGTTCTTGATGATGGATCCGGCCTTCTCTAGAGATAGATCCCTCTTGCCGCTTCTTTATTGGTTGGTATTTATAGAACAAGAGAAGAGAATTAGGGTTTGCCACTTTTTCAGGAAAGTCCTCCACTTTTATTATTTCCTTCCTTATTTGATCGGCCTTTTATTTCTTTCTCTTTTCTTCTTTTCTTCCTTATCTGCTCACCACGTGCTCTTGCTTTGATTGTTTGAGAAGTTGTTATTCGCAGAAAACACCTGGGTTTGGATAACTTAATTTTTATTCGGATTTGGATGAGGATGCATCTGTTCTTATCTTCTAACTCGCCGCATACCAGTCGACTGGTGTTGGAGTAAGTCGACTGTGTCGAGACATCTGGAGATTCATAGTTAAGCAGTCCAGTCGACTTTCTTTGAGATAAGTCGACTGTCATGAGCAGCTCTGTGGAAATCAACTCCTCTGTCCAGTCGCCTGTTGTGGGGGAACCAGTCGACTGATGTCTGCAGTATTCTGTGTGTCATCCTCAAAGTCTGTGTTAGTCTGGAATCTGCTTCGTTTTGCTGTTTTAGGCTGTTTCCTGTGGAAAAAGAGAAAAGAAGCGTAAATACCACATATAGAGCTTTTAAATGTCTAATTTCATTAAGATTATTGCTCCTAAATGTGAATACTATTTGGTTCATCACTGTGTTACAAGTTACGAGTACGAGATACGGGTCGTCTCAATATGCTCATATAACAGATTCAGATCTACACTGCACAACTTGATAATCTCAAGTTCTGTATGTCAGTCGACTGGCTGTCACTTCAGTCGACTGTCCTTAGAACGTCTGAACAAGTTTGATTCATGTAAATTTTTATTCGTTCAATCAGGTTTAATCAATAAGTAAAAGAGTGACATTCAGAAGAACTTAGCATTACATAACTACGGCTTCAATCTACCCAACTATGAAATTAGTTCCACATAATAAGACTTTTATTGATCAACAAGTTCGAATACATGATTAACATAAAAGAATTAGAAAGAGAAGGAATAAACTGATGTAGTTCGGCCAGATGAGTCGGCTGGCTGTCACACAGTCGACCGGCCGTTTCTTCTTAGTACTTGATCTCCTTACTCCTTCTTCTATGCTAATATAGTACTGCTCTTTGTTGATGACTTGGCGTTCCAGAAATTCTTGTGATCCGGCTGATGGTGTGTGCGGAGGAGCGTGAGAGAGGAGACTCGAATAATGCTTCTTGGTTGGTATTTATAGATCACGGCTAGAGAATTAGGGTTTGCACTCTTCTTTTTATAGAAAAGTCCTTTTCTTTTATTTATTTCCTCCCTCGTTGCTCTGCGTATTATTTCTTTCTATTTTCTTCTATTCTTCCTTTTTTGTTCTGATTTGGATTAGATTTGGACGAATCTTCAAATATCTTATCTTTTAACTCTGCCGCCTACCAGTCGACTTGTCTTCGAACCAGTCGACTGTGTCGAGCGGCTCTGGAAAATCAACTTCTCTGGCCAGTCGCCTGTTGTAAGGGACCAGTCGACCGATGATCTGCAGTTTTCTGTGTATCATCCTTAAAATCCTGAATCTGCTTCGTTTCTCTGTTTTAGGCTGTTTCCTATGGAAAAGAGAAAATAAGAGTTAAATACCACATATAGAGCCTTCAAATGTCTAATTGCATTAAGATTATTGCTCCTAAATGTGAATAATATTGTGTTCATCATGCAAGCTAAGGCAAGGGAACCTGTAGGGATAAGAAGTACAAGTAATGAGGGATAAGAATTGGAATCTAGAATGTAACAGGGATACAACAAGTAGTGGATAAACTAAGAACTAGCTAGTAAGAGGGACATCTTAGTAAACAGGCTGGATAACAAATACTAATGGTGAAGCATGTGACAAGGGAACCTGTAGGGGTATCTAACATCAAGTGACGAGTCTCAAGTCTAGTGTCATATAACAAGTGCCAAGTCTAGTGTCAAGTATCAAGTTGTCAAGTCTCAAGTAACAAGTTGTCAAGTATCAGGTAACACGTATCAAGTTCAAGTTTCAGGTTTCAAGTCTCATGTATCATGTTTCATGTATCATATCATCAAGTATCAAGTAACAAGTGTCATGTTCAAGTTTCATATTCAAGTCTTGTAGTTATTACTATCTAGGTAGCACTTCATGCATCCATCTTTTTACTACTTGGTTGCTACAGTCAAAACAATTTCGTTTAGACCTAGTAATGGAGTCTGTAGGGCGGTGTACTCAGGTATCAAGTATCAAACAAGTGATCAAACCATGGGCTCTAGAGGTGGCCCCCGTCACCATGACGTGGCACTTAGTTCTACGTGGCACTTAGTTCCATGTGATCTCAATATATATCATGTAATCATATAATGGGCTCTAGAGGTAGCCCCCGTAGGCTCTAGAGGTGGCCCCCGTCACCATGATGTGGTACTTAGTTCTACGTGGCACTTAGTTCCATTTAACATAACATTATGGGAAACACGAGCCCCCTTCCGAATACGCTTACCTATATTGTCCACCACTATGGTCTTTCCCTTAAACCCCGGCTTGTTACATTTGTTCAGGTAGAATTGTGTATTAGAGTTTATACATGTGAAACAGGTTCGAAATAATGAAAATTAATTCTAAGAAAAATTGGGGATGTCATATAGGGTGTCCAGCAACTACATATAAAATTTTAAGTCAAACTCTTACTGTTAATATAGTTAAATTAATTTGCAAACTAAAGATGTGCAGCAGTTTTGTGAATCTGCGACTACCGACACAGCAGTAGTAAAACTGCGATATCTCCTAGTCTGTAACTCGAAATTCAAAAATTCTGGAGACTATCGACATCTAGACATTTAGAGCTACATTTACTGTTCAGGGCTCGGGTTCAGATTCTTCTGTTAAAGGGGTCAAAACAGTATAACAAGATTCAGGACAGCAACATGTGGGAATTTCTTACTAGGATAGATTACATGAAATTTGTTATTAGGCGTCTAGGTTAATGTGTGATATAAATACAGGGAAAAGGTTGTCAAAACAGTAAGTAATAATTGTTTTTCAAGCCAAAATGGTTGTAAGATCATCAAGTTAAGATATAACATATGTCTACACATCTAGGGCTCATTAATTCATGTGTTCATGTGTTCAGGAGATAAAATGAGTCCAAATAATTATAATATAATACAATGAAATTATTGTGACTCTTAAGATGATGAAATTTATGGGGGTTAATATTTGATCAACAACGATAGTCAAGGAGGAGTCACAATTTCTAACTATTTGCAGTATTTTTAAGGGAAGCTTGTACTATAACAAAAATATGTACAAGATGAATACCTGCCTTGATGACGGAGAATCCGAACACGAACCAATACGGGATGAGAATCCCGAGAGATGAGGCACTAGCACAGACACGCGCACGTACGAGACACGTACAAACACCCACACAAGATCGGATCCGAAGCGGATCTTGATGGAAGATCAAGATCAAGACGATTGGACGGCTGGATCTGCTTGATCGGAGCTGATGCGGATTGGACGGCTGAGATCTGATCTGGCTGAAAGGATGGTGCTGATCTGATCTGATCAGATCACAATTTTGGGGAGATCCGTCGGTTAAGATCAAAGCCAGGCTTCTTCTTCCCTCCTATACAATAACACAAGGAGAGAGAATGAGGAGGATGGCGATGCAAGGTGTGCGGCTGTGGAGAGGCGATGCGGGGTCTGGCCTGCGACACGTCGGACGTCACGAGGGTCGTGGCAGCACGACGCGGTGACGGGACAGTCACTGCAGCAACGGGACGGCAGCGGATGGCAGGGAGCTGCTGCAGGGGCTGGGCACAGGCAAATGTCGATTGTTGGACACTGCAGCCGATCATCGAGGGCGCAGCGCAAGGGAGAGACAGAGACACTAGCGACGAGGCTGGAGTGATGTTGTCGATGCTGTTGTCGCGGGTGGGCTGACGAGGCGCCGTGCTGTGGAGCAGGGCGACTGTGTCACGACATCGCCTGGGCCGTCCTGGCGTGGTGGCGTAGTAAGGAGGTGAAGGTGGCGACGGAGTTACGGTGGAAATGGGTTGAAGAGTTGGGTGTCGAAAGTGTGGAGGAGGGAGAGATAAACAGGACGATGGTTACACAGTGAGGGGGGTAATATGCTGGCGGCTGGGTAATTAGCAATAGTAAAGATTTTAGGGTTAGGTTTAGTATAGTAGGTTTTTAGTAGGGTATTTATATAGTGGGTTATTGGGTTTGGAGAATTAGAATGGGTATTAAAACCCAATGAGAAAAATATACAACTAGAGAAAAATAAATAAATAAATAGATCAATAATAATCTATATAATAAATTACAAAGAAAGCTATCAAGTGGCTCTCATTCAATCTCGCCTAAAACTATTGGCCTAGATTGATTCTCACAAAACATATTTTTCTGTCCAAAATTTCAAACTCCCAAATTAAATTTTTTCCCCCAAAACTAAAAAACTAATTACTTTATTACTATCTCTCCTTTCTCTCTTCACTTTTTCATATTTTTCTCTTTTTCTCTCTCCCTCTCTCTCCCATTCTTTATTTATTTACTTAAAAATTTAAGATTTTAAGATTTTAGGTTTGTAAAATTTTCAGAATTTTTATGTTTTTTTTATTGCACATGTTATATTGAAAATAGCAAATATCTGTACAACAGTTAAATTTCATCATTTTTCATCCTTAAATTTCTTAGTTGGATTTTACACCCTCATTTATAATTATTTTTTAACATATACTAATAAAAATATGGACTTTTATTTACAACTAATTATTGTCATACTATTCAAACTTGAACTATATAATTGTTATTTTACTGTTTACAAGGTTTTTCGTGTGTTGTATCGTTCCGAAGACGTACGTGCCCACGGGCAAATCTAGTATAGTGATAAGATAAATAAATTTTTGTGCATCAAATTAATACTCAAATTATACTAAACGCAATAGAAGAAGATTTTTAATTCAATAATCAAATATAGAAATATTAATAACAACAATAACAAATTTTGATATACATATCAAAAATGAGATTTGAGACAAACAAGTTCATTAAAATCCAAATAATAATAAAATAAGATACAAGTAGCCGATCACTTAGAAAATAAATATTAAAGTTGGAATATACTGTTATTCGAAGAAAATACAATTTCCGGTTCAAAAAGATTTTAATAGAAAGCCCAATTCGAGTTTAAAATAATATTGAATTTATAATAAATCAAAATACGTAATTTATTCACAAAATACATATTTAGGGAAACTGGGATTACACATATTGTAATAATTATCTGTATATTGCAACAAGAAAAAATGTTATATTACATTAATCATTTAAGATGAAAAACAATATTTATCTAAAGTTTTTTGGGTAATGATTTATTGTATAGAGTTGTTACCACACCTTTGAACTTGTGGGTATGTAATAACTCACCAGCATGGACAACTTTTTATTGAAGCCAAAATATTTCTAGCTTCTCAAGTATGCTTAGATCTTCTTGGCACGAAATATTTTGTATTTCTGTACTATCATCCTCAGGATTATCTCCTTCATATTCTTATCTAATTGCAGCAATGATTTCTTTCTCAGCTAAAGCATACACTGATGGAATTTAGACAATTATTTATAGAATTTACATTGAGATAGAAACATTAATGAGAATAAAATTTTAGACTTTAAAGATGAACTTTGTTTATTTTCTTTCACCAAGATCCGTATTTGATGTGTTGGGTGCTCAATTGGATGCTTGTTTGCAGTTGGGTATGTGTTAAACTTTTGATTGGATGTTGGAAATTGTTTATGTAATGATCTGTGGTAGTGTTGTGTAGAAAGTTTTGTTGAATTAGAGTTGGGATGCTACTTAAAATTGAAAGCATTAGGTTGGGTTTGTGTTTAGTTTTTGATATTGTTGTGATTTGGTTGTAGGTGAAGAAGCAAGGAGGATGATTAGATTAAGACAGTTAAGCATGCTTACTTCTTATTAATGAGATAGGTGATGTGTTTAACATAGTCCCTATTGACACGAATGGTTATCAACTAGTATGGACTTAATTATTTTGACCAATTTCATTATAAGACTCCAATCAACCGATAAGTCTTATTCAAGCTTGAATAATTGATGGGCAAAAAAACCTAGGTTTGGTCTTGATATTGGTAAAAATCACAATAAATCAGGTCCTTATGATTTAGGCACGCATCTTAAAGCTTCTCAGGGACAGAACAATAATTTCAGCAACTACATGCCCGTAAGAGGAACTGTTGCCGCTTTTAGGCCATCAACTCAATCAGGCTTACAATATTGGGTTGCAATAAAGCCCAACAAGATGAGGTCTAGCTAATTAAAAGTTGTTAACCAAATCTTCTATCTTTAATAGGGTTATCAACTAACTCTATCTCATCACCTTCGAAATCTGGAGTTTTAATCCAGAAACATACTCTTTTAAGTCTATTTTGTGGATCTTACTCTTAGGTTATAAATACCCTCCACCGTCATCAGAGTCAGGTAATCAATCTTTTGCCCTAAATACTCTATTCTTCTTTTAAGAGTTAAAGACTTGAGCGTCAGATAGTCTTTTGTCAAGGTCAGCCTCGATGTTTAGACTTTGTGCAGGTTCATTGGCGACCACCAACTGCAGACTGTACCAGTCACTAGATGAATGTCAGAAACATGAAAGAGTACAAGAGTAGGTTGCATGGTGAGGGATGGAACCCGTATAATCAGAAGTACGTTTAGCTCCATTGGGAAGTATGTAGTATGGGATGCATATGTTTCCAACCAAGTGTGCATTAGTGTAAGAGCATCGTGTGCATTAGATTCTAGGTCATGGTTGTAACACACCGCAAAATAGCCTAGTTGCATTATAATCCTTGTACAGTTTATAATTGCATACGATTATGTATTTTCCTAATAATAATTTATACATACATACATACATATATATATATATATATATATATATATATATATATATATATATATATATTCAATTTATCTTATTTTAAGGATGTAGATAAAATATCTATATATATACTTGATTTGATCGTATCGGATCATATATGACATACAATCTATAATTACTTTGAATGTGAATACGACCGTGTATATTTTATAATTTAAATGTTTAAATATATTTTGCTATGGATATACATATTAATTTGAATTATAAATATCATACATTATTTTTCTTTCGGGTTAGAGTTGCTTAACCTAGGGTTAGAGTTCTTTGACCTTAACCTAGAGTTAGGAACCCTACTGCTAGATTAGATTAGATGAGATTGAGTGAGATCTTGATGAGATCTAAGGGCTCTAAACTTGCCAAGTTTTTGGTGGAGAAATGAGCATGAGAAGTTGCTAGGAGACTTCCTAGGATTTGTGTTGGCTCTCATCCACACCCTCCATCACACTCACCCCTCACCTCCAAATCTCCACCCTCCACCTACACTCCAACCCATTTCCAGCCAAAACCCTAATCCCCACTCCCATTTGCTATAAAATTCCAACACTTCACCCATTTCTCCATTTTGTTCTTCTCATTTTTCTTAGTTCAAAAAAAAAAGGAAAAAAAGAGAGAGGGAAAGAGAAGAAGTAGGAGAAGGAAAAGAGGGTGAGTATTATCCAATAGCATCTACACTTTGGTTGTAGGAAAATCAAGGAAGCAAGCTTGGAGGAGGCACTCTTGAAGAACAAGGGTCAACTTCTCCTTTGAAAGGGTGGGGGTTCTCTAATCTCTATTTTATATATATAATTTTTGTGAGTAGGAGTAAAAGTTAGTAGCTTGATTGACATGCAAGTAATGGTTGAGTTTCACAAATTGATATGATGATTGAGTACAATTTATTATCTAGATGCCATGAAGAACTTGTATGTGATGTGTAAGATTAGGATTTTCTAACTCACAAATGGCTTAGAGTTTTGAACCGAAATTTTTAGGGTATGTTCTACTATGAGTCTAGAGCACATTTGATTATATTTCATAATATTTGGGGTTCATTTAGTATCTCAAATACTCACTTTAAATTCGGGCTGTGAGCAAGTAGAGAACTGCTGTTTGTATGAAAACTTGGTGCTTTTCCAAAAATCATAACTCAGAAATAATAGGGTATTTTAAGGTCAAATTTTTACTAGATGCTCTAGAACATGTCTACAACTATAGTTTCAAATATTACACTATTCTAAGTTCTTTTGATGCTTCAAAAAAATATAAGATTGCCACCAGTCCGAAATCAGAAACTGAATCTGCCCTGTTTTAGGATTGAAGTTCATTAATTCATAACTACTTTTGGGTGCATGATCTTGTAATGAAATTTTTAATTTTGTTTTTAGTATGAGTCTAAATCATGATTCTAAAATTTTAGAATTATTAGATAAAATTTGATGGCATTTTAAAAATAATTTGTATAGGGAGGTATACACCCTGTCTAAAAACAGAAGGGAATTTTATGCTTAGTTTGAAGAGCCATAACTCTCTATGTGTGATGAATTTGAAAGTAATTTTTGATTATGTTAGATTTGTACATGCCTAGTTAACGAATCTAAAATTTCATAAGTATTGGACTTATGGTTGAATTGATATTGACTTTTGAGTACTATATGTTCAGTTCAATTCTGCTTTTGAGTAGTCAGAGAAGTTGTGAATTCTGAAATTGTACGTGTCGAATCTGAAGGAATGATCAACTAGAGATTTGTAGTAGAGAGTTGTAGATTTCCAAAATATCTTGAATCATAAAATTCCAGTTTGTATAGAAGAAGTTATTATTTTTCTAAGTTTGGGCAGAACCAGTCTTAATAGAAGGACTTTTGTATAGGAATTCATTTTCCTGTGTGTACACTGATAGAATTGGAGTTTTAGAGTGCTTTAATGGATGAATTTGAGGATGTGATCAAGTAGGAAGTTGTAGTAGACACTCCCAGCTTTCTATAGAATCTAAAGATCAAGTAATATCGATAAGTGAGCAAGTATTTATGTTAATAGCAAGATGCAGCATTTTACATTGAAGAGTGTACAGCTGAGAACCTGTAGGATTTTTATAGCATCTAGATGGCTAAATATGAAGAAATGATCAACTAGAAACTTGTAGTATAAAGTCTTAGATTTCCAGAATTGGTAAGATCATGAAATTCCAAGTTGAATTTTGAATGGTATGAATATGACAAGTTTCAGCAACTTGTTGTCTTTGTTCGATTTCAAGCATGTGTTCGAAATCAGGAAACTTGAGTTCTATAAGGAATTTGAGAAAGTTGTCGACTAGGAAATTGTAGTAGAGGTTCCCACCTTTCTAAAAAGTCTAATTTTAATGGATTCCGATAAGCATAGCATAAATTATGGAATTTTCTACTACTACAGGATTTATGACTATAAGTTGATTGAGTTCTAAGATGTTGAATAATTATCCCTATTAAGCCCTTCACTTGGGACTCAGATTAAATTCTCGGGCTTAGTACTCATAGAGGACACATGAGTAAGTTGGGAGAATAGCTATATGGTCGATTTGTTGTATGTGGTCTCGTAGCTAGTATAGCTTGGAGCTAGTCTAGGTTGTGATACCCTAGGACTTCTAATCCAGTCGGCAAGTATTGCGATTGATTTATTTTCACCTCGAGAATAATGATCTTCCTGTGCACCGTCAGATCGTTTATCGAAGGAAGGTTGACCGTGAGTCGGGATAATGGATGAGACCTGAGACGGAGGTGGTGGCGACCAATGGAGATCGGATCTCCGGTGTTTGGGGTTGATAGGCTAGGTTATCTGCCTCGTCTAGGATGCGTTGATGCCTAGGTCTGTTAATAAATGAATATTAGTAAATTGTGTGTATTTCACCTCTATTGTCGGGTATGAGGCATGCCCTTGGGCGTCGTTGTACTGCTCACTGAGGGTCACTGGTTGTAGACATTAGGTCAAAGACCTACAGAGGTGTTGGCAATCGATGAATATCGGTTCGCCGTGATTAGTTATTTTTTTACAGAACCTTTTGGGCTTAATCATTCGTTAGACACTATGCATGATTTGACAAACTCGCATGTTTTAGAAACCAATATTATTTCAGATTGTATTTCTTTACTTTTCACTTGAAGACCGAGTTGATCTTATGGGTGATTCCCTATAAATTGACTTGTTATAAGGGCTAGCACTAGGCAGTGATACCGGGGTTGTCTCTTCCTATCAAAGGGATACGGGTTGTGACTTTTTAATGGTTAAGAACACGGGAGCCATATCTCGCTCTATTAATTCCTGAGGTACCAAGATAAGAATAGGATGTTCCCTTGTTCTATGTTGGTGGATACGAACGAACCATAAGGGCTACGGTCTCATGGATCTTCGGCGCAATGGATATGTTGCGGTGTTTCTATAAGTTCGTCACGGCTTTTGAGAGAGGTCCTGTACGACGGTTATTAGTGACAAATGGGAATACCCCAAAAATTTATAAACTCCTCAATCATGTGTACTTATCGGGAACAGGAAGTGTACAATAGTAGATTGCATTGCATAGCGAGGGTTCGAAACCCTGAAACTGGAGAAGATGGCTTGATCAGGAACGTATGTAGTATGAGATGCATGCGTATCTAGAAGTTGAAATTAGATTAAGTGCATCCGTTCCTATACTCTGTATTATGCATTAGACTTCAGGTCATAACATACATGGTCACTAGGAAATTAGGATGCATGTTTTCTTTTCCATTCAAGATGGTTTGTAGGTGTGCGAGTTGGAGATCGCTACTTTTATCAGCATTACATCAGTATACGGACTGACGTGCCCACTTAATTAGGTGCTGGAAACCGATCAGGGATGCGGGTATCCAAGTGGAGGAGCAGTTTACTTACCTACCATTAGAGCAGGTGCAGAAATATCAGAGTCATGCAGTGGAAGACTCAAGCCGAGGGGGAAGTCCCAAGGAAGTAGATTGACCACTCAGTGAAGTTTTGGCAGTGATCAGTTGATTACCATTCTGGAAAATAGCTGATAGCTTTACAAGTGGAGATTGTAAATATTTTGTAATAAGTTGTAATGAGTTAATGTAATTTGTATTCCTTGTTCAATTACAAGATAATGGTTATAATTGATGATGTAATGATTTTATTTGGCAATAAAAAGTTTATTATTTCCGTGTTATTACTGTGTTGAGATGCATTTGAAGGCAAAGATTTTGGTTGTGTCACGGATGTCCGGTAACGAAGATCCGGGGTGCTACAATGGCATACAGTGACACTTGTGGTTTGGTTTTCACTTTTTTCTTCTGCATCAAATATTTGTTTTCGAGGTTCGAGATCACTAGTTTTATCAGCATTTTTTCAGTTGCATTTAACCGACATGCCTACAGACAGTTTGTTAGTTGTAGGATTGCTGATTGTGGGAGAAGGTTACTCGAACTGTGTGGAGCAACTAAGTAGAGGATAAAAATTTTATACTATATAGTTTGGCATAATTCGTGATGTAAATTATATTGTAAGACTACATTGCACATTATGATAATGTAATAGAAGTTTTATTTTCTTGTGATTATTCTGTGTTGTGGACTCATTTGAAGTAAGATTATGGGTATGTGTCGCGAGTTTCCGGTATACAGAACTCGGGACGCTACACTTTTCCTTCGGTGGCAGTGGTCCCGCGTCCTTTGGTTTCACTTCATCTCTCGAGTCATCATGTGACCTATCATGTTGTTTGCTTACGTCATTCTGTGTGGGAAACGAGGCGTCTTTTGTTTTGGAAATTAAGGTGTTGACCGTGGTGAACAAGGAAATTCGTAGCAATCGAGGAGTATCTCACAAGAAAGTCTATAAATTCCCCTATTCTCATCGTTTCACTTCTTTGAATGACTGTGATCAATTGCGGTCTTTTGCTGAGTGTCTCGAATGGCAATCTGAGGGTCAAGACAGAAGAGGATGGATTCCTTAGGACCAAATTGGGGGTTATCCAACCCGAGGTCCAAGTATACGATCCGAAGGGGATCAGCATCCCGATGAGAAGCTTCGTTAGATTTATCCCAGCTTTCAAGATCTGAAGTTTACTCTGAATTCTGAGGGATGTGGTCTACGTGGACTATTTCTCTTGCACGGGGCTTAGGGGAATTTGGCTTGGCAAGGACTCCTCGTACTTACGGCACAGATCCAAAAGGACCTAGAGAGGATAGGTATCCAAGTTGAACTTCATCAAGTTTATCCCGGGTTCCAAGATCTGACATTCCTCCCCGAGTTCCGAGGGCCGTGGCCAAGCGGGCCTGTCATGCCCCGCTTCCCATTATACGAAAATACAGCACATAACCGAGGCCCAGCGAATGATGCAAAGACATCATCCATAAGCTGTATACATAACTCAACAATAATACAATAACAACCACACAAGCATGTATAATCATAGACAGGATAATACATACATTAAGAAATAGTTCATAACCAACAACTGGAAAGAAATATAGTTATGGGTCAAACACGCCCGGAATACAATAAAGAGTAGCAAGAATAACACATGCACTTAGGAAACATGATAATTAAACCAGACTAAAACACTTGAGCAGCAACACCTTTGGGTAACTCTCCTTCCAGGCCTGCAAGTACATTCTCACAAAAGGAGAAAAAAGAAGATACCCATTAGTGCAAGTCACGGGCCACAAGTAGTACAAGCTAGGGGGACAAGTACAAAACAAAACAAGAAAACAGAGAAAGGAGCAAGGAATAGAGTGTACAAGAATATATCACGTAACAGGAGAAATGCAACATATAATGTAACGCCCCGAATTCCAAAACACGGTAATTCGTAGCACAACAGGATCTTTATTTCACTTTGTACAATTTTACATGGAATTTAAAATTTTTATTACATCAAGTTCTTTTACATCAACGCAACGGAAAATAAATAATTACAACACGTTAAAAATACAACTTGAATGATAGCAATCTTTATCACCAAATCATCTTTGTGTTCTCTTGCAAATCCAAATCTTGCACTGAAGACTGTGGGCACGTCAGTTTCTTACAACCGACGCTATATTACAAAATAGTCATCCTCACTATGCCATAATATAACGATTCTTTATACTTTAGCATACACAAACTTGAATGCATTACAAACTGTAAAAGTGACTGTCCTAAACATGTCAGCGTATGATATGTCTTAGATGCTTAATGCATATGTTTACACTACGATGCACTAACGCATACTTGTTCGAATTCTATGCATCCCATACTACATAGGTCCGAGGATAAGCCCTTAAGGTACTCCACATTATAGGGTTTACATCCCACGTCATGCAACCTAACCCAATGAATATACTCCAACGAGTAGTCACCAAAGAGTCGCACCCCCAGAATATTGGACCTTATCGGCCTACCCATAGCCCACCTCAGGGGATTTACCGGGCATATCCTCAGCCACGAACCCTAGCAAGTGGATCTCTCACAACTACAAACCAGGCCTACCCCTAGCCCACCTCAGTGGATTTACCGGGCGTATCATGTCCGTCCTGAACATTCCTAGGAACTGCAGTCTCGTTACCGGCCTTTCCGATGATAGACAGACATACCCCTAGCACACATCATGTATTTATTGGGTGTATCTTCAGTTGTGAACATTCCTAGACCTCACCGACCTACTCCTAGCCCACACATGTAGATTTACCGGGCGTACTCCTCCATCTCGAACCCTAGGAGCTGCACATTCTTTACCGGACATGTTCGTCGTTGTTTCTACCATATCTCCAACTAGTGCCTGTCCTTGAGTTTAATTAAAATCATCACAACCTAGAGGTAGCGTACCCTACCGGACTTAAACCAACACAAGAGAACGTCAGCCCATACTGGCTATATCTCAAAGAGAGAGTCAACCCACACTGGTTACTCCTCAAATTTCATAATGATAACTAGCGGTCACTAGGGGCTCGCCTTGCCTCTAGATTCCAACAAACTTCATTCTAGAGATCAATAGTAGGTTATATTCAACCTCAACAACAATATTTCAATTTTCAAAACAACAATTTCTTCAACCCTGAAATATTCAGCTTTCATAATTCATTCATTAATGATTTCCACCACAAATATCTCATAAATATCTTTTAATTAGCAAATTCAAACCAATCACTTCCAAAGCCTTCTCGAAACTCATTTTCTTTAAATTAATTATCTTTCAAAAATAACACTTTCTATATTTTAAACAAAACTCATCTCTTCATTCAAAATTTTCTGAATTTTAAAACCATGCTCAAAATTATTTATTTCAAATCCCAACTTTATCTCACTTTTATTTAAAAATCAAACTTTATAATCTTCAATTATATGTATCTTCAATTTTGAAGCTCAATTCAATACATAAACAAAACAAACCCTTTTTTAATTCAAAATTTAATTTTAGAATAGTATATAAAATCTCCAAATTATTTTACTAATGCTTCATCAATTTTTCATACATTCTCCCATTAAAGAAACTACTCAAAGTCCCAAAAAGTGTTTTAAAAAAACAATTGGCCATACCCTGGCTCAAACCAGCGTCAGCAGAGAGAAACCCAAGCGCCCAACCACCGACCTAATGTCCTACTCAGTAATATAGTGTTTTGAAATCATTAAATGTGCAAACCTTTCTCCTTTAATCCCTTTTTTAAAAAAATGGAACAACAATAGAGTACACCCCTACTCAAACTGTAACCCCTGTTTTTAATTATACGTAATTTTCAATTATTTTTCTGTATTTTAAATCACTAGTATTTTATAACTATTTTCTCCTAATTTATTTTATTATTTAAACTATTTTATGAGTCCAATATACAAATTATTCAATTGTTTAATATTTAGTTAAAAGCCCAATTTTGTATTTTTGATTTTATTATTTATTATTCTAAAACCCAATTGTTATCAAAAGCCCAATTTCATATTCTGATTTTATTTTATTATTATGTTTAATCTGAGCCCAATTGATTAGCCCAATACCCTAATTATTTCATTTAAATATTTGAGCCCATGAACCAAGCCCAAATTCACTAAACCAGAACCTATATAATTGTACAGACCCCCTACCCGTATACAAATTCTTCTCACTCCCCACTTTTCTAATCCCGTACCTGCACACTTCCCCATAACCTAGTAACTACCCCCCCCCCCCCACTTTGCAGACCACATCACCCATTCTCCTCGTAACTACCCCACTTCTGACCCCCACCACTTTACTTCTTATTATATTATTATATTAAAACCCAATCCCGTTCACTCTATCTATCCCTCTCTGTTTCTTTTACCCAAACAGAGGACCCCTCTCTCCTTCTCCTCCTTCCTCCATCTCCCGCTCTTCACTCAATCCCCCGACCTCAAGCTTCGCCTCTGCCAGCATCGAGCCCCAACAGAACCCATTGTCTCCACTCTTCTCCTTCGTTCAACCCAGTGACGCACTCCATCGCAGAGCCCCCGCACCTTCCCTCATCATCCGCAAGCCGTCGTCTTCCCCGTTCATCCACCCACGGTGAAGCCAGCCACCCCTCCGCCAGTCTCTGCTCGAGCTCCGTCTCCGCAGGCTTCCCCTGCATCGCCGCCCCACCTCATCGAACCTCTCATCGACAGCCCTCACTCCGTCGCCGCTCCTCTCCTTGCGTCGACCCTTCGCCACTCCCGAAGCTCTGCAGCCACCATTGCAAGTCTCCTCCAACTCAACTCATCGTTGCCGCTCAACTCCGTCGCAGCTCTCGCTCGAACTCCCTCTTGCTCGAGCCCAGTCGCGCCAGTTCCCCCTCCTGCTGTCGCCTCTCCCTGAATGTGCCGCCGTCCGAGCACTTCCCGCTCATCACCGCTGCTCACGCCAGTGCCGCTCCCCCTCCAATCGTCGCCATTACTGTCGACCACTTGCCTCGCCTCTTCTCCGTTTGCCACTGCCGTGCCCTCTCCTCCAAACTCCAGCCACCGCGACCATTGCTTGATGCCAGCTCTGGCCGCCCCGTTCTCCATCCTCGACTCCCCCGGCCCTCGAAGCTTCCGTCGCCCCATTCTCTCTTTTTCTATCTCTCTCTCTGCATTGAAAAAAAAAGAAGAAGATAGGATTTGGGGATGATTATTGGTGTTGGGTATTGCTGTTGTGTATTTTATTGGAGTTGGAAGTGTTTGCTATTTTGTGTGAAGGGATCCGATTGTATTGGAAGTTATTGGAGTTTGGTGTTGGAAGAGAGATCTGGTGTGTTGCTGTTTGGGTTTATTATTGATGTGTTGGTGTTATGTTTGGAGTTTGGGATTAGAGCTAGTGAGTTGCTGTGGAGTTATTAGTTTGTTGTTGGGGAGTTGCTATTTGGAGTTTTGCTGAGTTAGAGGTATTGAAGGGGTTGGATCACTTGATTGCTCTTTGGATTATTCGGAGTTGCTACTTTGGTGTGGCTGCCAAATATCTTGCACTTGTTCTGCTGCCCGGGATACTGATCCCGTTATTCTTGTCTTTAATTTTATCGTCGTCAACTAACAGGCAAGTGTCTCTTGTACAGTTCGTTTGTTTAGTACAAGCTCTTTTACAAAATACCGCAAGTATATTCCTTGATTCTATTCGTATTATACATAATCTATCGATCCCGTATTCGTACAAGATTACGAATACTTTGTTGCCATATGCATTGCATGAGCACGATACACATATATACTCTTTATAATTATACATGATGTTGTGCATGAATTGCTTGTTACTAGGTTGCATGTTGTTATAATATCGTTTATTCTTGATTAAGTATTATGCTTGCCATTAGTCACACTCACATGTTTTATAGATCCTAAAATATGTTTCCTGCATTGCATAAGTCTTGATACCCGATCATGTCATGTTACTCTCGCCATGTTACCGTCCTTGTTGTTGCATGTAGTCATTGTTCTTGTTTGATTGTATTAAAAAGATAACAAGCCGGGGTGTAAAAGGGAAAAGATTTAGTAGTGGGTAATATAGAAGAGCGTACTCGGACGGGGGCTCGTGGTTCCTCGCTGCAAATTGCAAGTTACAAGTTTCAAGTTTGATAAATTACAGGTTTACATGTTTCACGATACAAGATATACTTGACATGTTTCATGCTACAGGTTACACTACATGTTCCACATTGCACGTATCTCGAACAAGATACAATTTTTCCAGGTACGTGACCTATAGAATCCACCACTAGTATAAAGGTTCACTTGATTACAAGTAGCAACCATGTGGTATGGGTATCATGAAGTGCTACCTAGTTAGGTTAATAAAAGATATGACATTAACACGTACACTTGTATGATCCAATTACATGTTACATGTTCATAATGACTTGTTTACTTGTTTACATGTTACATGTTCATATTGACACGTTACCTGCTTGCTCGTTTACATGTTACATGTTTCTATTGGATTTATTTACTTGTTCTTCATGCATGTCACTTGTTCCATGATGTCTTGTTTTTTGTTTGCATGTTGTAATTGTCCTATTATATGATTCTTGATTCCTTGTTCTTTCCTTGCTTTTGTTTTATGTTATAATTGTCCCGTTAGCTTGTACCACTTGCGGCCCGTGACTTGCATTAACAAGTACCTCTTTGTCTCTTCCTATGTAATAATATACTTGCAGGCCCAGATGGAGAATTACCCGAAGGTGTTGCTGAACAGAGATTCTAGTCTTGTTTAATTTTATGTTATTTTAGTTCATGTTTTATTCATGTAATCTTTATTGTAAGTCGGGCATGTTTAACCCGTAACTATGTTTCTTTTCCAGTTGTTGGTTATGTCCTGTATTATGTCATGTAATATGTCATGTACTTTGTTATCCTGTTGTGATTTTACATGCTTGCGTGGTTAATATTGTTATCTTGTTGTTGAGTTAAATATATAGCTTATGAATGATGTACTCGCATCATTCGCTGGGCCTCAGTTACGTGCCTCTGTTCCCATATTCTGGGAAGCGGGGCGTGACAAGAACCCGTGCCAACAGAGAGGCAACACAACGCCTACCCACTGAGCCGTAACTCAGATCACACCTACTATAGGGTTTTAAGTCCTCAAACATTTGGTCTCGTCTATTTTTTTTTTAAAACACACATTCAAATTCTATTGCTCGTCTCATTAAGTTAATGCGATCAAGCTACACATTCTAAAATATTAGAGGAAATCTATACTGAATTTCAGTGCAACAATATTTCTACACAATATAAAAATTTCTAACACACATAGAATAGAATTTACGAAGTACTAATCTACACCACATAATAATATTTTTCTTCTTTTTCCATGACAACTAATAATATGAGAAATTTTCTTTGAGATCAATTAAATTCATACCCCCCAAATTTTTCTATAAAATCTACTCACTCTAAAAAAGAAAAATATTATAATATTACACATGCTAATTTACACAACTTCTAAACTTTTATTTCATAAATCTACTTTAATTAACATGTACTTCATTTAAAACTATAGCGTTTCTTCTACTACATGCATCACAATCAATAAGAATAAATTAAACCATTCTACATCTACAATTTAAATTTTAGAATATCTACACATACAACTACTCAACAAATTCAAGAGTATAAAGGAATACCCACCTAATAAAAAAGTACTAGAAGCAAATCCCCTTCAAGAGCACTCCAAAAAATCCCAAAACCCAAGCCGATTTCACCACCGAAATTCAACAGCAAGCATATTTCCGAAACTCTCTGCCTATACACTTTTGTTTTGATTAAATTTTGATTTGGGAAGTTTTAGTGTATAATAGGCTTTAGTTATACGGTTTCAAATAGGTGGTTGTTGCAACTAATTACTCCACTAACCTAAACTCTCTCCACTCACCCAGTCACATTTTACAAAGTCAAAAGGGCCCTCCAACGTTCACACACCAGCCCCTAGGTGTGCACAATGCACGTGCTTGTATACACTACACAAAATTAATTATTTTTATTATTTTTTAAATTAAAATATATGTTTATATATATAATATGCAGATAAAATTAGTTTAATTTAATTAGAAATTAAAATTTTCATGCACAAACAAAAATAAACACACATACTTCAAAAATTTTATTTTGAAAAAGAATGCAACTAATACGTGCACTGAAAATACGTGCGTCGCACGTAAAATAAATATTCAAATATGAAATTGATTTTATCAACGAGGAAATATTCAGAAATAATTGGAAAGTATCATACGAAAATATATTTCATTATACATATTGTAACCCCTGTTTTTCATTTTATGTATTTTTGGGTATATTTTTTTCTTTTTGTGTATTTATTCTCAATGTATCTCTTTTTGGACCATGTAATGGATCTTCATTTTCTATGTATCCATTTATTTGATTATCGTCTCCTTATTTGATTTTCTTGATTCTATTGTCTCCTATTATTTTATCTATGTTTGATCGAGCTCTTATTTTTTATTCTCATTCAATTGTTCTCGTCTTATTTTTTGGAGCTATTCAGTTTATTCCTAACTCATTTGTTGGATCCTTTAATTTAAACCCAAATTTCTAATGGATCTTTTAAATTCACCCCCTCCCCCCCCAACCCATTAAGCCTACTATACTCCTATCCTAAAACTATATCTGTTACCCATTACAACCCACACCCTATGTAAACCTAAACCCTAATACTATCCCTGTATATATATGTGCCTATATATATTCTGTTGCATCATCATCCCCAGTCCATCCTCGTTAACCCTAGCCGCTACTTCTAACCCATCCCCTACCTCTTGCTTCTCCCGCTCAACTCTCTCTCTCTCACGACCTCCCTCTCATTCCTATAGCCCAACGCCCCCCCTCCTATGCTGCCTCCTCCCGAAGCAGCGGTAACCACAGCCCGACCCCCTTCCCCAGCGCAACAGCCCTGCATCCCTCCTGCTCTCACATCCTCATCGCACTGCCTTGGATCAACAGCCGCACCCCCTGTGTTGTTCCCTCACCCCGACGCGCCTCATGTCGCACCGCCAGACCGCAGCACAACCCCTCCCCAGCGCTCCCCTTCTCCTCTCCCACAGCCAGTGACGCCACAACAGCAATGCTGCTCCCCCGCAACTGTCTCCCCTTTGCCGGCAGAAAGCAACGACAACGGCATCGTTAGCCGCCGGTGCCCATGCCGTTGCCCTTCTCTCTTTCTTGTGTGCAGGTGTTGGATCTCGTTGTGTTCGTTATTGGTTCGTGGTTTGTTCGTTTGCTTGTGTTCGTGCCCGGAAATCCGTTCCCGTTATTCTTGTACTTGTTTGTTTCTCGTCGTCAACTATAAGGTAAGTAACTTGTATTAATTTCTATTGCAAATACAAATATTAAATACCGCCTGCAGTGTAGTTGTGTTCTAGAAACAATTCTTGTGCAAAATCCCTGTTATAGCTTGTCTCTATGTGTTGATTTGCCCGTAGTTATCTCATTACACACACGACATGATTTAGACTTAGAGATAATCAATTCTTGTATACATGCATGTCTTCGTGAATTATGAGGTGTTGTATGATCTTGTACGCTTGATGTGTTAGTAGTAGTATAACTTGTTGTAGACTCGCTAAACACCCTATACCATGTTTCTTGGACATCTAGTACACCATACTTCACCCTTTGTTATGTTATGGATGTGTTTCATATGATCTAGTTAATTTTATGCACGAAGAATAATTTTGTCCTTGTTGTTACCCCATTTCTGTTCAGTATTTTAGACCCTATTAAGGTCAGTATATGAAAATTATTTGTGAATATGAATTATAGAGAACTCTGTCTACTTTCCAGAATTTCTGACAGATCTCAGTTTCAATTTATGAGTTGCAAGTTATTGCTATTTTGCTATAGATGTGTTTAAAATTCCAGGTTCTGCTTTATATGAATTCTGTATGGGTAATTTGCTGAGTACAACTAGACCTGATTGGGATTAACCCCTAATTTTTGGGGATTTAATTGATAACTTTTATATACTATTCTATGCTTGCAAACAACTATTATACATGCAAAATTTTCACGCTATTCAGTAAAGAACCTAAATTTCAACCTGATTCTATTTCCTTTTTATAAAAACTTTGTGAATATGAAATATAGACTACTGTATCTATTTTATCACCCTTTTTATGGATCTAAATTTTGATTTATATTTTGTAATCTATTGCTGTTTTAGTACCACTGTGTTTATGTTTCCAGATTTACAAAACTGCTATATCTTGCTGCTTTCCGATATTACTTAACTATTCTATCTATGTTGGAAAATTTTGAAACATTATTTTCTGTTACTAGACATACTAGGGAATACCCTAGATTTTTCTTAGATTTAATCAGTAAGTTTTGATACTGTTTTCCTGTTTATGAATACAAACTTCTAATTTCTGGCTAAACATGTTTTCTGGATACAAATATCTTTTGAGTCTTATTTTTCTGAAATACCATATGACTTATATATAATTGCTGGATTCGGACGAGAGTCTATTTTTCAAATTTTCTGATGGATCCAGATTTGCACATTTGTTGCAACGGAAATTCCAGATTTAGTGCAGTACTGTCTTGCTGTCCTGAACTAGAATTTTCGTTGTTTTATTCTTTTATGTGTTGTCTATCACCTGTACATATTTATCTTTCAACCTGAGCATGTTACTTGTTCATACCATGTTATTCTTGCCCTGTTTGTGACTGATACATGCTTGTTTGATAATAATAACAAATAACTCAGCCGGGATTAAGAAAAAGATCTAGCAGTGGAAAATATAGAAAGTGTACTTTGAAGGGGGCCCGTGTTCCCACCAGTTACGTGTTCATGACTACATGATACACAATCCTGTTTACCTGATTACCTGATTGTACACTTTCCTATAGGAATGTGTACTCAGAAGAGGACCAGTAGGTTCTACCTGTACCTGTACCTGTACCTGCTCCTGTTCCTGTTTTCCTGATCCCTAAGTACACGGCCCTATAGCCTCCACTACGAAATCTATACATAACTTATTTAAATGTAGCAACCACGTGGTAAAAGTTTGGGACACATGAAGTGCTACCTAGATAGTAATAATACAAAACTTGACATAACATGACACCTGTTACATGCTTACCTGTACATGCCATCTGTACACCTGATTACCTGTTAACCTGTTTGCATGACACTTGTACCTGTTAGTATATCATGTTACTTGATTTTGTTTCCTGATTCATGTTAATTATCCTGTTTTTTTGACATGCCTATTCCATGCTATGTTGTTTCCATTTTTACTCTATATTTGTTTATCCTTTTCTGTACTTGTGCATGCACCACAAGCGGCCCATAACTTGCATTGACGGATGTTTTGTTTTCTTTTTTCTCTTCCTGCAATTTATTAAATTGCAGATTATGGTGACCAGTTGCCTGATGGAGTAGGTGATCTTAAATCCTAATTTATGGAGTTCTGGCTATTATTATTATTATTTCCTGTTGCTTATTTTGAATAAATATATCTGTTACTTGGATTATTTGTATTGGGCAATGTGATCCAGGATTACTGACTTGTTTCCGTATCTAATTTATTTGAGATTATTACTTTTTGTTTCAAGTAATTCTGTTGGTATATTGATTTATTTATGCATGCATGGTTGACTTCTCTTGCTTCCTACTCTGGTTTTTCATGTGAAATGTTGTAAAGATGCTAACAGCTTATGGATGATGAAAATCCGTATTCTGTATTCTCTTTTTGGGAAGCGGGACGTGACAAGGTTTTTAGTAGTATCAGAGCCCAGGTTTGGCTAATGTATTAGTTTGATTGATATATTAGACAAGCTTGGCTCGATCTGGAATTGGCTCAACAGTACACAGTCCATGCATACATGAATGAATTATAATCAACTTGATCTGGATGCTAATTTTTTTGCTCTTGTGCAGACCATGGATTGCAGAGGTTCCACTTCTCGTTCTCAGAAAGATTAGCCTGGGTTTGAGGCCATTACCAATGTGTTGGAACGGTTGATCAATATGCAGCAAAACCACAGTAACCTTGTGATGGCTGCTTTGGAAGCTGCTCGGGTTCCGCCTCTCGCTGTGCCTATGCAGGCAGCTCTCCCTCCTCGTCTGGGTACAGTCACGGATATTATGAGGCTGCATCCTGACAGATTCTCCGGCACTGAGACGCCTTTGGAGGCCGAACAGTGGTTGATCCGGACTGAGCAGTTGCTTTTGGCAGCACGAGTTGCTGATGCTGATAGAGTGGATGTGGTAACCATCCAGCTGGTGGATCTGGTCCATATTTGGTGGAGGTCCGAGTCCGAAAGGCTCAAGCAACCGATTACTTGGGCCACGTTCACTAGGAGCTTCTTAGAGAAGTTCTTCCCTAGCAGCACTCGAGTTGAAATGGAGTAACAGTCCTGACCCTGAAACAGGTTGGTCGTTGTTCTATTATGGAAATTTTGTTACATATTGTTCATGCAATATTGTAATATTAGACTTTCTTGAAACATGGCTCCAGGTTTGTGGATGAGTATGCAGCAGAATTTACCAAACTTAGCCGCTTCGCATCCGTTCTTGTGGCAAACGAAGAGGACATGACTCGTAGATTCACGCTGGGACTCAAGCAAGATATTCGGGTACAACTCGTCTTCCTTCGCTTGCGTACTTATGCTGAGGCTCTTGAGGCAGCTCGAGCTCAAAAGCAGGCTCGTGGCAGGTTGTATCCTCCCCGGCGGACTGTTTTGCACTCCTCTGTTATTGCTAGGCTTTCTAGTGGGCCGATTCGGAGGCATGTTCCTGCCCATCCTGTCAGGGCGACTCCATACTCTTCTATTGTTTCCCGGGGAGCTGGTTTCTATGACTTTTGGCAGTTGGCTGGGCATAATCATAGGGAATGTAGGCGCGCCAACTGCTGATGCTTTTGGTGTGGCTCTACTAACCATTCAGTGCGAGATTGCCCGCAGTAGCGGATGACTCTTCCAGCCGGGGGTCCAACTCAGCAAGCAGCCCCAGCTCGTGGTCCAGTCTGACCATCGCTTCCTCCTCAGTGCCAGATTTTCGGTCAGAGGACGGTTTCCCCTAGGAGAGGTCAGGCTTTAAACCTGACTGCTGCTGATGCTGAGACAGCAAAGGATATTGTTACAGGTATATTTTGCATTTTGTTGTTTTTGTTGTTTCTCTTTTGCTTCTTCCATTTCTCTTGCATTATTCTTTCACATTACTTTTCTGCATTGTGTTTTCCGCACCTATGATCATCAATTCTTTTCCTCTTACTTTTGATTCTATCTTAGGTGTTGTCCTTGTTTGCTCTTTTCCTGCTCATGCTCTTTTTTATTCCAGGGCAACCCATTCCTTTCTCTTTCCGCTTTATGGCTCGTCATCAGTTGGAGTGCAGCTTTAGGTCAGAGGCTTGGAATATTGTGACAGGTGGTGGTGTTTTCATTTATTCCCGAAAGTACAGGCAGAGTCCCGTGGTTATTGGCGGCAAAGATTTCAAGGCCGACCTGATTGTAATTAGGAATTCAAGATTCGATGTTATTCTCGGTATGGATTGGTTGGATGGTTCCCACCCCATTATTGATTGCCATTCCAAGAAAGTTGTATTCCGAATTCCAGGTCGGGCAGACTTTGAGTTCCATGCCGGGGAGATGCCCCTTGGCCGAGCTGAGACTGCAGTTGATCAGGAGGTTTGTGCGATGGAATTGCATTCAGGCTATGAGGCTGCGCCTCTGGTAGTGCGGGATTTCCTGGATGTTTTTCCAGAGGAGTTGGCTGGCTTACCCCCTGATTGGGATGTTGAGTTCGGTATTGAATTTCAGCCTAGTACGTCGACGATATCGAAAAGTCCCTACAAGATGGCACCAGTTGAGTTAGCAGAGCTTAAGGTGCAGATTCAGGAGTTGCCTAATTTGGGGTTCATCAGACCAAGTGTTTCGTTGTGGGGTGCTCCAGTTCTTTTTTTCAACAAGAAGGATGGTAGTCGTCGACTATGCATTGATTATCGGGAACTGTACAATGTTACTGTGAAGAACCGGTATCCGTTGCCCAAGATCGATGACTTATTTGATCAGTTGGGTGGATCAACTATTTTCTCGAACTTGGATCTTTGTTCCGGGTATCATCAGGTCAAGGTGAAGGCAACTAATGTACAGAAGACAGCATTCAAGACCAGATATGGGCACTATGAGTATCTTGTAGTGCCGTTCGGGATCACGAATGCGCCAGCTGTATTTTTGAGTCTCATGAACAGGGTCTTTTCCCAGTTCCTGGATAGATTTTTGGTGGTCTTTATTGATGATATTCTGGTGTATTCTTGGAATCGGGAAGATAATGTTGAGCATCTTAGGTTGGTTCTGCAGACTCTGAGAGAGAACCAGCTATATGGGAAACTCAGCAAGTGTGAGTTTGGGCTTGACAGGGTTACCTTCTTGGGGCACATTATCTTGGGCAATGGTATCTCAGTGGATTCGTCCAAGGTTTAAGCTGTGCAGGATTGGCCAGTTCCCAAGTCAGTTTCAGAGGTGAGGAGTTTCCTTGGTTTGGCTGGCTATTATCGAAAATTTGTCCAAGATTTTTCAAAGATAGCAGGACCATTGACTAAGCTGACAGGGAAGGATCAGAAGTTCTGTTGGTCTAAGGCTTGCAGTGAGTCTTTTGCTGAGTTGAAGAGCAGGTTGACGACAGCGCCTGTGTTGAGTATTACAGATGGTTCAGGCAGATTTGTAGTTCACTGTGACGCTTCTAGTAAGGGTCTTGGAGCAGTTCTGATGCAGAAGGGCCGAGTCGTTGCTTGTGCATCGAGACAATTGAGGCCGCATGAGAAGAACTATCCGACTCAGGACTTGGAGTTAGCAGCAGTGATTTTTTCTTTGAAGATGTGAAGACACTACTTACTTGGGGACCGAGTGGATATCTTTACAAACCACAAAAGTTTCAAGTACATCTTCACCCAGAAGGAGTTGAACATGAGGCAAAGGCATTGGTTGGAACTTATGGCCGATTATGACATCAGTTTGCAATACCACCGTGGTAGAGTGAACTTGGTGCCAGATGCTTTGAGCAGGAGACCGGCAGCTATGTTACTAACTCAACAGAGAGATTTGGTTGAGCAGATGCAGAGGTTGGAGTTGGATGTGTTGTTGCCGAGTTCTGATCGGAGTTGTTCGGTGCTCCAGTTTCAGTCATCTCTTGTTGATCAGATCAAAGAGGCACAGGCTAGTGATGTGCAGTTGTAGAGTTTTAGAGCAGAGGTTGAGGCTAGTTACAGAACGGATATGGTTATTCATGATGATGGATCATTTCGTTTTGGGTCCAGGTTGTGTGTCCTGAAGGGTGAAGTTCGTCAGAGGTTGCTTGAGGAAGCCCACCAGTCATCGTATTTTATTCATCCTGGAGGTACTAAGATGTATCAAGATTTGAAGCTTCATTTCTGGTGGCATGGTATGAATAGCATTGTGGCTCGGTTTGTGTCTCAGTGTTTGATCTGCCAACAGGTGAAGACAGAGCATCAGAGGACCGCCAAACTTCTTCAACCGCTTCCCATTCCGAAGTGGAAGTGGGAACATATCACTATGGATTTTGTGACCGCTTTGCCGAGGAGTCCTAAGGGTCACAATGCCATTTGGATGATTGTCGACCGACTAACAAAGAGTGCTCACTTCATTCCCTTCCATGTCGGACAGTTTACTGAAAGCCTAGCTGAGAAGTACTTGCAAGAGATCGTTAGACTTCATGGGGTTCCAGTCAGTATTGATATGAGATTCAGATCTCGGTTTTGGGAAAGTCTTCAGAGTAATTTGGGGAGTAAATTAAAGTACAGTATAACTTTTTGTCCCTAGACTGATGTACAGTTAGAGAGAATCATCCAGACTCTAGAGAATATGTTGAGGTCCTGTATGCTGCAGTTCGGTGGATCATGGGAGGACCATTTGCATCTCGTAGATTTCTCGCACAATAACAGCTTTCAGGCCAGTCTTAAAGATGCACTGTTCGAGGCACTTTATTGGCGGAAGTACAGGTCACAGTGTGTTGGGATGACATTGGTGAGATGAAGTTGTTGGGTCCGGAGTTGATCACCAGGACAGTTGATACGGTGACTCAGATCAAGAAGCACTTGCATGCAACTCGGGATAGGCAGAAGCGATGGGCTGATGTCCATCGGAGATCTTTGGAGTTTGAGTTTCGTGACCATGTTTTCCTAAATGTATCGCCTTGGCGGGGTGTCATTCGGTTTGGTGGTGGGGGCAAGCTCAGCACTAGGTTTATTGGACCTTTTGATATTGGGGAACAAGTAGGCAAGGTGGCCTATCGTCTTGCATTGCCGCAAGCTTTATCAGGAGTGCACGATGTTTTCCATATCTCACAACTCAGGAGATATATCTGAGATGAGAGCCAGGTGATCGACTATTATGAGTTGACCGTGCGACCGGATTTGATTTGTGAGATTCTACCAATTGCTATTTTGGATCGGCGGGAGGAAGTGCTTAAGAACAAGGTCATCAAGATGGTTCGTGTTTCTTGGAATACTCACTCGCCGAGTGAGTCGACTTGGGAGTTGGAGGAGGTGATTTAGCAGAAGTTTCCTCATTTATTGTGTAGCTTTTGTTTTGTTCTTTCTTTCTTTCGGGGTTACCCTACGTACTTCTTGTTTGAATTTCGAGGACGAAATTCTTCCTGTTAGGTGGGTAGGATTTGTAACTCCTGTTTTTCATTTTATGTATTTTTCGGTATATTTTTTTCTTTTTGTGTATTTATTCTTATTGTATCTCTTTTTGGACCGTGAATTGGACTTCATTTTCTATATATCCATTTATTTGATTGTCGTCTCCTTATTTGATTTTCTTGATTCTATTGTCTCCTATTATTTCATCTCTGTTTAACCGAGCTCTTATTTTTTATTCTCATTCAATTGTTCACGTCCTATTTTATTGAGCTATTCAGTTTATTCCTAACTCATTAGCTACATCCTTTAATTTAAACCCAAATTTCTAGTGGATCTTAAAAATTAAAACCCTCCCCAACCCATTAAGCCTACTATACTCCTATCCTAAAACTATATCCGTTACCCATTACAACCCACACCCTATCTACACCTAAACCCTAATACTATCCATGTATATATATGTGCCTATATATATTCTGTTGCATCATCATCCCCTGTTCATCCTCGTTAACCCTAGCAGCTACTTCTAACCCATCCCATACCTCTTGCTTCTCCCGCTCATCTCTCTTTTTCCCGACCTCCCTTTCAGCCCTACAGCCCGATGCCCCCCCTTCTGCACTGCCTCCTCCCAAAGCGGCGGCAACCACAGCGCGACCCCCCTTCCCCGGTGCAACAACCCTGCATCCCCCTGCTCTCCCATCCTTATCATGCCACCTTGGATTAACAGCCGCACCCCCTGTGCTGTTCCCTCGCCCCGATGAGCCTCCTATCGCGTCGCCAGACTGCAGCACAACCCCCCCACCCCCCGTGCACTCCCCTTCTCCTCTCCCGCAGCCAGCGACGCCACAACAGAATCGCCGCTCCCCGAGCCTGTCTCCCCTCTGCCGGCAGACAGCAACGACAGCGGCATCGTTAGCTACCATCGCTCGTGCCATTGCCCTCCTCTCTCTCTCTTATGTGTGGATGTTGGATCTCGTTGTGATTGTGTGTTCGTTATTGGTTCGTGGTTTGTTCATTCGCTTGTGTTCGTGTCCAGAAATTCATTGCCGTTATTCTTGTTCTTACTTCGTTCTCGTCATCGAATATAAGGCAAGTAACTTGTATTAATTTTTGTTTCAAATACAAGTACTAAATACTGCCTGTAGTGTAGTTGTGTTCTAGAGACAATTTTTGTGCAAAACCCCTGTTATAGCTTGTCTCTATGTGTTGATTTGCCTATAGTTATCTCATTACACACACGACATGAATTTAGACTTAGAGATAATCTGTCACGCCCCGCTTCCTAAAAGAGAATACGGAATACGGATACGCGACAAAAGCCCAGCGAATGATTTTCATCATCCATAAGTTGTTCAAGAATCTTTACAATATTTCACAAGATAATCAGAGTCGGAAGCAAAAGATACAACCAGACATACATAATTGAAACAAGATACCAACAGAAATTACTTGAAACCAAATATAATAATCTCAAATAATTAAATTCTGAACAAGTCAAATATCCTGGGTCACATCGCCTAAATACAAATAAATATCCCAGTAATCAAGTACATTTTATTCAAGTTCAAGCAACAAATAATAATAATAATAATAAAGCAGAAAATCCTGCATTAATACATCATCTCGTAATACCATCTGGCAGCTGACCATCCAGATCTGCAATTAGTAAATTTGCAGGAGAAGAAAAAAGAAAACAATTACCCGTCAATTGCAAGTTACGGGCCACTTATAATGTAGGATACAAGTACATGGGAAAACTAAACAAATCTAAATAAAAGCAGAAACAGACCTAGCATGGTATAGCAGAATCAACTAGCATGGTCTACTAACATGTGTCAAGTATCAAAGTCAAAAGGCATACAGACAGATATACAGATAGTGTCAAATAATAGTGTCAAGTGATAATGTCAGACAGATAACAGGCAATCAGATGATCAGATAACAGATAGCTAGGTATATATAACAGATTGAGATTCAGATTTCAGATACAGATACAAATGCAGATTTTTATACGTCTTGTATTAATTACTAACTCGGTAGCACTTCATGTGCCATCCGTTTATCACGTGGTTGCTACATTCAAAACAGTTACGTTTGTAGATTTCGTAGGGGATTATATAGGGTCGTGTACTCAGGATTCAGACAGATATCAGATAACAGATCCAGACAGACAGATAACAGACGATCATGCAACAGATAAGACTAAGTCCCCTCCAAGTACACCCTCCCGTAGGAAGTATGTAGTTGGGTAACAGATGGGATCACGGGCCTCCTTCTGAGTACACCCTCTCATAAGGAAGTATGTAGTCAGGAATCAGATAATCAAAATTAATCTTGCATGATCGTGTACGAAATAGTGTCAAACTAACATAATATAATCAGTATTAGGTTCAGGGAAACAAATAAACATGCATAGATAATATATAGTCACATAAACGAGCAAAACAGTGTATGTTTATATTCAGGACAGCAAGACAGTACAGTACTAAAATAGTGAATTTCGTTGCTACAGAAATACAAATCTGGATCCGTCAAAGAATCTGGAAAATAGACTTCCACACAAATCCAGCGAATATAAATAAGTCATATCGTATTTCACAAAATCATAACTCAAAACTTATTTGAATCTAGAAAAACACGTTCAGTTAGAAATCAGTAAAACGAATTCTCAGTCAGAAAAACAGCATTAAAAATCCTCAAATAAATCCAGAAAAAATCTGGGGTATTCCCCTATATGTCTAAAATCAAAATATAAAGTTTCATAATATTCCAGTAAAATTAGTTCAGTCATCAAAAATAAGAAAACATCAAGAATGATACTTTGGCCAATCTGGAATTTCCCAACACTGCTGTACGAGAACTGAAATATCTCGCAAGCCGTAAAATGAAATCCAAATCTGCCAAAGGGAGATGAAAATAGATAAAATAAAATAACTTTCATATTTCACAAACATTTTCCATACAGTATAAGGAATCAAGGTGAAAACACAATTCTTTACAGGACAGTGAGCATAATACAGCAAGTATGACTTTTCTAAACATGCATGAAACGACATATGAAACTCATCAATAAAATCTACCGAAATTCTGGGTAATCCCTAGATAGATATAGAAAAACTGACCAAAGTTTCAAATCAAAATAATATGTGTAGCATAAGTAACAAAATAATTTAATCATCAAAATTATCGAGAAACGAAATCTACAAACATAATACACCTCTGTAGTAAAACAGTCATAAGTTACTCATACGAAAACGGAATCGAGCAAGGTAAGAGGGGTTGGAAAGAAGATGAATTTCTCTACAATTCATGTTTTATACTGAAATTATGATTCTGATTTTAATATGGTCTAAAATACAATTCAAAACAGAACATCGACAAAATACAGATTTTCCTCAAAAACCAAAATCAACATCATTCAAACAAAACTTGATCCAAACACATCCAAACCTGAAATCTAGCCTACCAAGTGTCCAAACAACATGAAATAGGGTGTACTAAATGTCCATAACAAGTGTATCACATGGATCCAACAAATGCACAATTTCTCATAACTAACTCACATATTCAAATCACCTCAAATAAACGGTAAATCCTAAGTTGTACTCATGTCATAAATGTAGTAAGGCAACTATGGTCGAGTTTTCACATATGCATGAGGGCTAAAGGTTTGGTAGCAAGGGCGGCACAGGGAATAGGAGATCGGGTGGGCTATGCAGTTTTGGGCTTCGGTAGGATGATCAAACAAGGCAAGAAATGACGGGGGAAATAATATACTGAGGGATTTATGGTAGGTAGTTAATAGGTAGGAATTAATAGGTATGAAACACAGCATGCACTATTGGGTAAATGGGTATTAGGAAAAAGATAATGGGTTTCAGGGTGGGGTAGTAAACGGGTTATGGGGTTTTTAAAAGGGATTTTTTTGGGTTTGGGTAATTGAAGATCAGGTCATTATTGGTTTTGTAATGGTTATCTATTGAATGATGGGCAAAAATGTTAATGGGTGTATACTGGTTTGGTATAAATGATCTGATGTTATGGTAGTGGGTATAGCACATTAAATTACGGTAATATACTGATGGGTATGATAATTAGGCTAGATAATGAGTTTGGTTAAAAAAATGAATCCAGGGGTAAAATTAATAGGTAATGGATAATAGAATGGTTTGAAGAAAAAATTAAAACTAAGAAAATATGGTGATCAAGTAAACAGGTATACAAAAAAATGAGACGGCACCAAAAAAAACAGAGAAATAAAATAGGGCACGAATAAATAAAATAAAGAGGATCACAAATAATAAATCGATCAATGGAGACGAACGAAAAAGACCACGGGATCAAGAATTCAAATAAGAAGATGATAAAATAACAAACTGAAAATATATAGAAACAAAAATCCAATATACGGTCCAAAAGAATTACAAGAGGAATACAAAGAGGAAAAAAAATACACTAAAACAAAAATACACTCAAAAAACACAAAATGAAAAAACAGGGGTTACATAATGAATTCTTGTATACATGCATGTGTTCGTGAATTATGAGGTGTTGTATGATCTTGTATGCTTGATGTGTTACTAGTAGTATAACTTGTTGTAGACTCGCTAAGCACCCTACACCATGTTGCTTGGACATCTAGTACACCATACTTCACCTTTTGTTATAATTTGGATGTGTTTCATATGATCTAGTTGATTTTATGCACGAAGAATAATTCTGTCCTTATTGTTATCCCGTTTTTGTTCAGTATTTTAGGCTCTATTAAGGTTAGTATATGAAAATTATTTGTGAATATGAATTATAGATAACTCTGTCTACTTTTCAGAATTTCTAACAAATCTCAGTTTCGATTTATGAGTTGCTTGTTATTGCTATTTTACTACAGATGTGTTTAAAATTTCAGATTCTGCTTTATATGAATTCTGTATGGGTAATTATTTTTCTACTGATGTTAAAGAGAATATTTTGATCCAATAATTTGCTGAGTACAACTAGACTTGATTGTGATTAATCCCCTAATTTTTGGGGATTTAATGATAACTTTTATACATTATTCAATTATTGCAAACAACTATTATACATGCAGAATTTTCATGCTGTTCAGTAAAGTACCTAAATTTCAACCTATTTCTATTTGCTTTTTATAAAAACTTTGTGAATATAAAATATAGACTACTGTATCTATTTTATCACCCTTTTGACAGATCTGGATTTTGATTTATAATTTGTAATCTATTACTGTTTTAGTACCGCTGTGTTTATGATTCCAGATTTACAAAACTGCTATATATTGTTGCTTTCCGATTTTACTTAACTATTCTATCTATGTTGGAAAATTATAAAAATTTATGTTCTGATACTAGACGTAGTAGGGAATACCCTAGATTTTTCTTGGATTTAATCAATAAGTTTTGATGTCGTTTTCCTGTTTATGAATACAAACTTCTGATTTCTGGCTAAACATGTTTTCTAGATACAAATCTGTTTTGAGTCTTATTTTTCTAAAATACCATATGACTTATATATATTTTCTGGATTCGGCTGATAGTCTATTTTCCAGATTTTCTGACGGATCCAAATTTGCACATTTGTTGCAACGGAAATTCCAGATTTAGTGCAGTACTGTCTTGGTGTCCTGAACTAGAATTTTTCGTTGTTCTATCGTTTTATGTGTTGTCTATCACCTGTACATATTTATCTTTCAATCTGAATGTAACCCTTATTTTTCCTATTTTGGATTTTTATTGTGTTCTTATTTTCTTTCTTGATTATTGTAACTGGATTGTTTCTATTATATAATTTTACTCTTCTTGGGTCCATTTACTTTCTATTGACTGTTGTGTTCTCTTTTTCCCAATTTTTGATTGATTGCAAATTTTGCTCTTCGTGATTTGAGTTTGAGTTGTTCATCCCATTGTTTTATGCTTTTTCATCTCTTTTTGGAGCTTAAACCTGTACCCAAAACCCACAAACTGGCAAACCAAACCCTAATTTCTTATTCCCCTATAAATACCCATTATTAAACCCTAACTATATTCCTATCTCTCTCTCTCTGCCATTTTCTCTCTCCCCTACCCCCTGACTCTCTCTTTCCTTCTCTGCTTTTCCACCGAACCCAATTCCCCATCGCTCCTCTCCCCATCTTCGACCACCGCCTTAGCCTCCGCCACCACTCATCATCCCCGTCATCATCCCTCACCCATCTCATCCCAGTCGTCCGCATCTCCGAGCCATCCATTGCCACCTTCGCCATTAACCCATCACCTTAACGTTCGAACCCACTTCGTCTGCACCATCTCGTCCTCGCCGCCATCTCGTCTTCGCCCCTCCGTGCACCCTCGCATCCACCGGAGATCCCTAGCCCCTCATCATCGTCGTCGTTCAAGTCCGAGCTCCTCATCGTATCTGTTCCTCTGTTTCATCAAGTAACAAAGTCCGCTGAGCTGCCTTTTCCCCGCCGTTGCGTCGCTTCCCGACCGCAGCACCGCAACCGTTGGATGTCACCTTCCTTGCCGTGGTCGCCACTGCCGTCGATTCCCGACCACAAGCGGCGTCAGCATCTCTCTCTCTCTCTCTCTGTCGAGTTGTGGAAGGAGGAAGGAGACAGACTGTGTTTGCTGTGTTGGTATAGGCGATCCCACTTTGCCGTTTGGTGTTTTGCCTTGGATTCGCTGTGGTGCTCGCTGTTTGTGTGCTCTGAGTTGCTGTTGGACTTGGTCTTGCTGTTCATTGTTTTGTGCGTGGCTCGCCCGTGTTTCGTGGTTCGTCGCCCGGGATTCTAATCCCATTATTTTATATATGCGAATCTACTAAATAATAGGCAAGTCTCTTCTTGAACTAGTATTTTATTTTGTTCAAGATCCCTTGATCTCTGCAAGTAGATCCAGTTCTTTTCCTTATCATGCTGTTATTTGAAAATTCCATAAAGTTTATTGAGGGTTTACACGAGCGAACCCGATATACTCTTAACATCGTGCCGCTCTCTTTGATCTAAAACCTAGTCTCCCTTGTTCATTGCATATGCACAATTACATGAAAAATAACTAGATCCATGTTGTAGACTTGTTGATGAACTGAACCTGTGAGACTGAATTTGATTGATTACCATGTCTGTGAATTGCATCTTAGAACTGAAATTATGCATGTTAAACACCTAAAGACACTTTGATTATTATTTGCATGAAATATATTGTTGTATGATTTAATTCTTCCATATTCATATCAAAGTAAATTCTGGACCGTTCCATTTTGAATCATATTTTCAACCATATTGCTGTTATATTTTGAAATAACTTTCTGAACACGAATTTTATCCTCAGATGTCTAGTTTACTACCCTTTTTGCGGATTTGAATTCCGATGTGTAATCTGTTAGATATCATCATTTTAGTACAGCTGTGTCAGAATATCCAGATTCACAAATGCATGCGTATCTTGCTGTCCTATAATTTATTTGACCATGTTAATAGTAAAATAAAAATCTGAAATAAATTTGGCTAAACCTAGACATGCGTAGGAACTACCCTGAATTTTTATAGATTTATTTGATGGTTTTTTGATCTGAAACAAATAGGTGAACACAATTTATAACTTGCTGCCTGAACATAAAATCTGAAAAGAATAGGATTTTCACCCTTGTTTCTTTAGCTTTTATATGTCATATATTTATTTGCTGGAACCGGCAGAGAGTACAGTTTTTTGAATTTCTGATGGGTCCAGATTTGCTTTTTTGTAGTAGCAGTAATCCATATTTTTGTACAGCAATGTCATGCTATCCTGATCATGCGATGTGTGTATAATTGACATGTTTGCTTCATGATTTGTCGGTAACGAGTAGAATTAGTCACACTTAGTATCATACAACATTGACACGTTCTTGCATGCTCACATTGGATGAAATAAAATGTTAACAAGCCGGGGTATTATGGGATGACTTGGTAGTGAACAATCGGAAACTGTACACGGTCGAGCCCCACTGCCTGACCTGTACTGACCTGTACTGATGGCCATAAAATACTGCCTGATAATTATTGACACTGAACATTAAACACTGATTACTGGGCCGAGTACACGAACCGTGAATTCACCATCACTCTAAAGTGTACATTGTGTGTTTGCACCGCACCTGTGGAATGGGACGCAATAATATATGCACTAGATACATTAATAAAATGATTAATAACCTGCATTTATCATCTCATGCTTTGTTTTTTAACTTTGATCTTGTCCCTTTTCATTGATACACATGCTCCCTTTATCCTTTATTTTTCTCTGCTTGCTGTCCATGACTTGCTCTAAGGACACTCTTTTCTTTCTTTTAGATCAAGTATTTATAGGTACTGAAGGGACCATAGCAGAAGGAATTAGTGAGCAACGATTCTAGAGATGGAGCTGAATTGCATTGCTTAAATCTATTTTACTTCTAGATTATTTCTTTGAACATTGTTATGACTTTGTACTTTGTTTTGGGCCTATGTTCCCAGAGTTTGTTTTTCCGAGATGTTGGATTTTTGTGTTGAATGTTATTATTGTTGGATTATTTCATATTATTGAAGTTATCTTGATTCATGTGATTATATCTCCTTGCGTGGTTGTGTTTGTTGTCGCATATTGTTGAGTTAGTCTGGTACATCTTATGGATGGAGTTTACATCATTCGCTGGGCCTACGTTACGTGCTCGTATTCCATATTTTGGGAAGCCAGGCGTGACACTGAACCTGTTACTTGTTCATACCATGTTATTCTTTCCCTGTTTGTGACACATACATGCCTGTTTGATAATAATAACAAATAACCAAGTTGGGATTAAGGTAAAGATCTAGTAGTGGAAAATATAGAAATGTGTACTTAGAAGGGACCCCGTGTTTCCTACCTGTTACGTGTTCATGACTACATGATACACGATCCTGTTTACCTGATTACCTGACTGCACACTTCTCTATAGGAAGGTGTACTCGGAAGAGGACCAGTAGGTTCTACCTGTACCTGCACCTGCTCCTGTTCCTGTTTTCCTGATCCCTGAGTACACGGCCCTATAGCCTCCACTACGTAATCTAAACATAACTTGTTTGAATGTAGCAACCATGTGGTAAAAGTTTGGGGCACATGAAATGCTACCTAGATAGTAATAATACAAGACTTGACATAACATAACACCTGTTACATGCTTACCTGTACATGCCATTTGTATACATGTTTATCTGCTTACATGACACTTGATACATGTTACCTGTACCAGTTAGTATATCATGTTACTTGATTTTGTTTTGTGACTCATATTAGTTATCCTGCTTTGTTGACATGCAAATTCCATGCTATGTTGTTTCTGCTGTTACTCTATATTTGTTTATCCTTTTTTGTACTTGTGCCTGCACTATAAGCGACCCGTAACTTGCATTGACGAGAGTTTTGTTTTCTTTTTCCTCTTTTGGCAATTTATTAAATTGCAGATTATGGTGACCAGTTGCCTAATGGAGTAAGTGATCTGAGATCCTAGTTTCTGGAGTTCTGGCTATTTTCCTGTTGCTTATTTTGAATAAATGTATCTGTTACCTAGATTATTTGTATTGGGCAATGTGACCTAGGATTATTGACTTGTTTCCATATCTGATTTATTTGAGAATATTACTTTGTGTTTCAAGTAATTATGTTGGTATATTGATTTATTTATGCATGCATGGTTGACTTCTCTTGCTTTCTGAAATGTTGTAAAGATCTTGACAGCTTATGGATGATAAAAATCATTTGCTGGCCTTAGTCACATATTCATATTCCGTATTCTCTTTTTGGAAAACAGGGCGTGACACATATACCATAGTGTAATCAATACATACCCAAAAAAAAATGTGCACCGCACGTAATAAATATTTTAAATTAAAATAGGAGAAAAAATGAATTTCTATTTATAAAATGAATCCGAACACGTCATAAAATAAATAATTGAAACACATATAAAAATATTACACGTAACGGTAGAATATACGTAATCGACACGTGCATCGATAACACGTGCAATGCACGTAAAAGCACAAAGATTGAAATTTAATATTTGAGTTGAATCAAATAGGATAAAAAAAATAAATTTTGAAGAGGACAAAATGCATAAATAGACAAAATACAAAAAATACGTAGTGAATCACGTTATGGATATTATCCGTAATGGTACAAAGTACACGTGTGTAATACACGAGGGACAAAATTGTCATAACTTAACTTTGCAGGGGTGTTACATATAAACAGGATCATGATATATAAACAAGAAATCTAGACGTCAGATAAACATGTAAACAGGTAAATAAGAATCATGTAACTTGTAAATAAGGATCAAGTAACAGGAACATGCACGTGTACAGTGTTAAACTTAAGTTTATCAGGTTATATCATGCCTACCTAATGCAGAAATCATGAATCCCATTCCATATGTTTGATGCATACAATCAGTGAACGTTTAGACTTAGTGGTGGATTCTATAGGTCACGTATTCGAGAAAAAATGTAAACTTATAACTTGTAATGAGATACGTGCAAACTTGTAACGTGAAACATGTAGAGTGTAAAATTGTAACGTCGAACATGTATCTTGTAACTTGCAAACTTGCATCTTGTAACTTGCAACTTGCATCAGGAAACTATGAGTTCCCGTCCGAGTACGTTCTTCTATATTGCCCACTACTAAATCTTTTTCCTTATACTCCGGCTTGTTACTTTTTATTTCCATGATCATGAATGCGAAAATGATGTCAGGATAGAGTCAAGGATGAATCAAGAACTTAAACAATGCAGGAAACATATTCTAATTCATGAAATGCAAGAACAAACATGTAAATCTTTAAAAACCAAAGGACATCATCTCTAGACAGCAAGACGTTGTTGCACCAAAACTTAATTTCCAGCTGCTACAAAAAATCAAATCAGAATCCGTCAGGAGTTCTAGAAATTAGACTCCTGGTCGATTCCAACGCATATACACATGATATATTACACTAACAGTAACTGGGTCAAAAATACAGTGGTTTACTGACTTACTATTCTAGCAGTAAATTGTTAATAAAGTCTTCATTTTTATTAAAATACTGGAATTTCATTTTAAAATCTATAAAAATTATATTTTAAACCCTAACAGGGACAATTGGCATACTTGAAATTTTCATGACAAAATTCTATTAATACAGGGCTTTTTAAATTAAGAATTAAATCAATACACTTTAAATTAGGAATCTAGAATGTAAACAAGTTTGTAGTAAATATATCATTACTCGTACATAAAGACCGAATTTTGGATCCGTTAAAAGTTTTGGAAACTAGATTGAAGGGGTTATCTTTTCTGTTTACACATTTCTCAGTTTTATTAACAGTATCTAGGTCAAATTAGCACTACAATCTCAGGACAGCAGTATTTCTGGGTTTTTCGTAACTTGAAACAAATAAAGTTTAATTCGAACAAGTGTTATAATCTATAACGGAATTAGAAAAAAATTTGTAAAATCATATTTTAGTATATTCTCTCTAAATTAAGGAGCGAGATCATTCTTATTACCACAAAATCAATCACACATGATTCATGTATATTTATATATGGATAATCATCTAATTATTTTCATGTTCGTGTGATGCATAAATTAATACAAATATTCATGATTACGAATACCGGATAAACAGAGATTCAAGTGGAATTGACATGTCGATGAATTGGACTATCGATATACAAAACAAGAATAGGACTTAACAATGAATTATACTTGTGGATTTTCAATAACATGCTTGTAAGAGAACAATAAATTTGGTACAAGGGAAAGCTTGCCTTAATGTGACGATTCAGAATGTGAAGAAGAGAATGACTGGATGAGAATCCCAACGACTACGGTGATACACAAACGATCACGATGATCGGCGCATCACGATGTTATGGTCACTGGTAAGGGCTCGGTGGCTGGAGGTACAGGTGTCAAGGCAGTGTAGGCTGATGACGCTGAGGACGGTGGTGGTAATGGATTGGACGGTGACCGGCGGACAGGATGGTGATGTACAGGAGGAGCGGTGCACAGGGGATGGCAGCTACGATAGAAAACACAACAATATCAATGGCGAGGACTTGCGGCGATCGACTGCGGATGTGAAGACGGCTCGATGGTGGCAGGTGATGGGGAGGGAGTTGCTCGGGGAGATGGTCGGTAGCAATGGAGGGAGCTTCGGGGTTGGTTAAGGGTGTCGATGGCTGCAGTGGCAATGGAGCTCGAGTGGGAGGTTGAAGAAGGCAGGCGAAGGGGGAAGATGATGATGATGGGCTCGTCGGTGGTGGGAGGCAGGTGCGGAGTCGGGGTGCGACGGGGGTCGCGAGGTGTGGCTGTGGCGAGGGCAATGGTTACAGTATTGGGCTGACTACGGTGGGGCGACAGTGGGTTTAGGTGGAGATAGGACATCGAGGAGTTGTGGGTTGCTGTGGTAAGGTGAATATTGTGACGAGGCTCGACAACGGGAGAGGTGAAAGGCAATAAGGCTTGGGGGGGTGAACAGGCGACGAGGGAGAAGTTGAGGAGCGGGTTGGGGGTTAAGTTGACTATGGGATGCTCTATTTCGGATTCGGAATAGAGGAAGGAGGAAAGAACGAGTCGGGAGAGAGAAACGGGGGGGGTTATCATATAATAGTATTAAAAAATGGGGTGAGTACGTGGGGTGAGTTATGATCGTGGGGGATTATGCTGTTATGGTTGTTTAGGTTTGGGTTGTATTTGGGTTAATGAGTTAACAGGTTGGATTAGAATTCGGGTTTGGGTAGACAATAGGATCTAGGCTTGGAGCTGGGCTTAAGAATTTGAGCTTTACTTAAAATTAAAATAATCAAAATAGTTTGATACTATGGATTAAATAGGCCTTCACATAAAATAATCAAATTAATTTAAATGTGGGCTAAAATTTAGCTTTTAGAAAAATGATAACAATGATAATAAAATCAAACTGGTTTGAGCTTCCAATATTAATAAATAAAAATATATAAGATCGGGCTTCATATAAAACCAAATAATCAATAATAATAATATGATATAATGGCTTGTTGGTTTCAAAATAGTAGAATAAATCATAGAACAAATTGAAATACAAGAATGCGGAAAAAGGAAAAAAGAATCCGTATATTCGGGAACGGGGTTTACAATCCTACCCACTGTAGTGTTGGATCCTGTAGGCGAGACAACAAACACTAGAGGGGGGGTGAATAGTGTTAATAAAAATCTGCAGAAATTTTCTCGATGCAGTCGACTTGGTTATGAACCAGTCGACTGATATACTCAAAATAAAACAGAAACAATAACTCTGTGCAGTCGACTGATGAATAAGACAGACGAGTGAAGGCACAATGAAACTACAACTACAAATGGCACTGACCAGTCGACTGATAGTGCAAGGAGTCGACTGTCCAGAAACTTTTTGCAGAACTTAAATAAACAAGAGTAAATGCAAAAACAAGACAATCAATCACAGAGTACACAAGATATATCCTGGTTCGGTCCTCCCGACCTACATCCAGTCCCCAAGCAACCCACTTGAGATTTCCACTATTCTTGAAAAAGATTACAAGAATACTTTACGGCGTTACGACAACAACCTTGTCTAACCCGTAGTCCTTTCTCTCAACCAGAGAAAGCCGACCCACTCTACTACCAAGAGTGAAACAAAACCGACTCTACAACCTAGAGTCAAAAACACTCTCCAACCGAGAGCAAGAGAACAAGAAATACTTTACAGTCAACCTATAGCCTTGTTGGTGTATGTGTTGATGCGCGTGGCTAATAAACAAGGTCGACTTCTATACTCAGTCCAGAGCGAATTCGTTGCTATACTGGACTGAGTGTAGAGAACCAGAGAGTATGATCTTGAAAGCTTTATTTCTCAAAAATATCACTTAGAATTTTTCTCACAAAGAATGCCGGATTTTCAAAAAGAATTCTGTGTAGATCTTTTCAGTGAGATCTGAACTCTACTTAAAGAGTTTGATTTCCTGGACGTTGGGAGACAGTTACTCCAACTGTCAACCAACGGATCTAAGCTTTTGAGTTTGAAAAATTCGATTTTGAAAAACAGAAAACGGTCAAAAGCTCTCGAACAGTCGACTGGGTTGCCATATGAGTCGACTGATCAGACTTTGAATAAATTTAAACAGTTTTGTACTATCAGTCGACTGGCAGACGCTTAAGTCGACTGGTACTCAAAAGTTAAATTACTTCAAACTGTTTTGACTCTTTTTAGGGGGGTTTTTAAGAGACACACATTATGAAATTTTGAGTGTGTGTGTGTGTGACAAGGCTTTACATCAGACTAAGACTCAACAAAAAAGTAAGATACAATGTTTTTACAAGACACTACAATTTTGACACAATTGAGCTAAAGGTCTTGAGTCTTGAGTCTTGCCTTGAGTGAAGTCTTGAATCTGTATCCTTTGAGCTTGTGCATTTGTTCAGCTGAAATAGTCTTTTGTAGTAAAACCTGAAATGTTAGCTGTATACCATAGACACATGTTGCACTGTGTTGTGATCATTAAAATTAAGAATCAACATTCTCCCCCTTTTTGATGATGACAACACAATAGCTGATAATAAAAGATAATATACAAGCATAGTGAAGACATGCTCCCCCTTTTAAAAACACAAAATGCATTGTCTTAAAAAATGTAACATGTATCAGTCGATTTATCAAAAATGGCAGGCGACTGATCAGGAAACCATACTTAGAAAAATCATAAGCAAAAAATAAGTACAGATGCAGTAGCAGCAGTCGACTGATATGCCTTTGGGCAGTCGACTGACCAGAGAGTTTTCCAAAACATAAATAACACTGATATAACACAGATATAACACAGATATCTCTCCCCCTTTGTTATCATCAAAAAGCACAAAATAACAATCTTTTGCATTAAAAGGAAACTAAGAGAAAGTCTTATACAGAAATAAGTGCATGAAGAAAGAAAATTACATAATAGAAAAGAAAATAAAAAGTCTTCAATCTTCTTCATCGGAGTCTTCATCGTCACCTTGAGAAGGAGGATGAAATTGAGAGTTGAAGAGATGAGTGAGGTTGTCAAGCTTAGAATCAATGTGGTCTAGTTTGGAATCTAGGTGATGAAGTTGGGTATCTACAGTGGCTGAATGCTTCATAAGATAGGAAACACAGTCATATAAAGTACGAGGATCATCGTAGTTGGCTTGAAGAGGTGGATCAGTAGAGGTAGAAGGTCTAGAGGGTCTAGAAGTAGAACCTAAAGGAGCTTGAGAAAGAGGAGGAGACCTAGGGGGTGATCTAGAAGGAGCATCAAGAAGTTTCATTCGTGCCAAACTAGCACGATCGAAACACTCATAACGAGTAACAATATTGGTCTCGGAATCGAGATCAGTACCAAAAGCTATAAAGACTCTAGTAAGAAGACCTCCAAAAGGTAGAAAGTGAGTGTGGTCTTGATTCAATTTAGAAAAGATGACTTGACCCCAATTGACAGTAATTTTACCAAAAATTGCATAGACAGCTTTTTGTAATTCTAAAGAATATTGGTCATAACTACCCTTTTTGGGAAGGATGTTATAGGCTAATATTCTACCTACAAGCTTAGCAATTGGTTTAATATTTTTGCTTGTCATTGGAGGGCCATGATTGGGTAAGAAGATTTTAGATAAAATAGAGGCATCATCTAAAAGAATTTCATCAAGAGTTAATCCCCCATCATCAATACCCAATATTTGATTGATCCTAGTCGGTGTGAGTGTCATTTTAACATTCTTCACAGACGAACGGATTACAACATCCCCATCTGGTTTTTGTACAACTCTCATATTTGTGTAAAACAAATAGATGAGCTGAGGATAATAATTGGGTTGGTTTGATAAAGAGAGAAAATCATAAAGACTACTATTTTGGAATAAGGGAATAAGATTGAAACGATCAAGGTCATTGAAGTTAACAAATCTTCCAGGAAAGATTGTAATGGTACAAATAAGGTACCATTGATCAATGAGATCGGGACTCAAGAGAAATTGAGTGTAGTCTTGAGATGAAGAACTACCCTCATGAGATCGTTTAGATCTTTTAGGTGCCATGAAAAGAGAGGGGAAAGGATTTTACCAAAGAAAAGGAAAGATTAGACCAGGGGCAAGCACCAGCAGCAATGTGAGAGTCGACCACCTTCTTCTTCATAAACTAGGGTTTGGAAATTTGGGGTAAAAAACTTGAGATCGATAAGGGTGAAAAACGGCTGGTAAAGGGGTTTTAACTGCGAATAAACGGCTGAGATCAAAGAGAGAAGAAATCGACGGTAGAGATTAGAGATCACGGGTGAAAAGAGAGGTGAATTTCATCTCAAAAGACACGATGAATAGTCGCTGAAGACGATTGAGCTCGCGACAGTCGACTGGTAGGGTATATCAGTCGACTGAGTCGAGAAGAAAATAAAAAAAATTTATGTCTACTAATCAGTCGACTGGTATAGGAACCAGGCGACTGGTCTGATAAAAAATAGATATGTTTAAGGACCAGTACAGTCGACTTACTCAAGAATGCAGTCGACTTAACAGAAACAATTTTCAGTAAATATCAATAAAATCACAAATTCCAAGTTCTCTCCTTAATTTAATGAAAGTATCTTCTTTAAGGGGCTTGGTAAATATATCTGCTACTTGTTTATCAGTAGAGATAAAGTCTAAAGATATATCTTCTTTTAAAACAAGATCACGTAAAAAATGATGTCGAATATCAATATGTTTTGTACGTGAATGTTGAATCGGATTTTTAGATAAATTAATTGCACTGGTATTATCACACATAATTGAGGGTTTCTCAAATAAAATACCATAATCTGATAAAGTTTGTTTCATCCACAAAATTTGTGCTCATGCCAAACTTGCAGCGATATACTCAGCTTCTGTGGTTGATAGGGATACGGAGTTTTGCTTTTTACTGCACCAAGATACTAGGGAATGTCCCAAAAAGTGACATGTACCACTAGTACTCTTGCGATCAGTTTTGCTTCCAGCAAAATCGGCATCGCTATATGACAAAAGTTGAAAATTATCGGTGCGTGGATAAAATAGACCATATTCAGATGTGCCTTTAATATATCTTAAAATTCGTTTCACTGCTTTTAAATGAGACTCTTTAGGACTAGATTGATATCTAGCACATAAACATACGCTGAACATAATATCTGGTCTACTTGCAGTAATATATAAGAGTGAACCAATCATACCTCGATAGAGTTTTTGATCAACACTCTTACCTAATAAATCTTTGTCAAGAGTAGTAGTAGTAGCCATAGGTGTGGATTTACTACTAGTACTATCCATGTTAAAACGTTTGAGTAGTTCCTTTGCATATTTGCCTTGATTGATAAATATGCCATTTGAGGACTGTTTAATTTGAAGTCCAAGGAAATAATTGAGTTCATCCATGTGACTCATCTCAAATTCTTTTTCATGGTATTAGAAAATTCTTGACATAGATTATTATTAGTAGAACCAAAAATTATATCATCAACATATATTTGTATGATTAAGATATCATTCTTAACTCTTTTGATAAACAAAGTAGTGTCTACTTTACCTATTTCAAATCCTATTTCTAAAAGAAAAGTTTTCAGACGATCATACCAAGCACGAGGTGCTTGTTTAAGACCGTATAAAGCCTTTTTCAATTTATAAACATGATCTGGAAATTGTTCATGTTCAAAACCTGCTGGTTGTTTAACATAAACATTTTCCTTAATAAACCCATTAAGAAAGGCACTTTTAACATCCATTTGATAAAGTATAAAATTCATGAAACAAGCAAAAGATAATAAAATACGAATAGATTCTAGTCTAGCAACAGGAGCATATGTTTCATCAAAATCTATACCTTCTTCTTGATTATACCCTTGAGCAACTAATCTAGCCTTGTTCCTTACAACTTGTCCTGATTCATCTAACTTATTTTTGAATACCTATTTGGTACCAATAATAGTCTGATCAGGAGGTCTAGGAACTAAATCTCATACATCATTCCTTATAAATTGGTTTAGTTCATCTTGCATGGCATTCATCCAATATTCATTCTCACAAGCTTCTTGTATATTTTTCGGTTCAAAATCCGACAAGAATGTTGTATGAGAGATCATATTAACATGTGAACGTGTCTGAATACCATGTGAGATGTCACCAATTATTAAGTCATGAGGATGATCTTTAACTTCAACAAATGACTTGGTAAAGTTGAAGATATCACAATCGGATCAGTCGACTTGACTTGTTCTTCAGTCGACTGCTTTACTTCAGTCGACTGGTAGATCTTATCAGTCGGCTTATCAATCAGATTAGTTTGTTCTAAGGATTTAATCACATTATCTAAATGTGATAAATCAGTTTCATCATCTTTATTTAAGGTTGATGAAGGTAAAGATTCATCGAATGTAACATGCATTGATTCTTCAATAGTCATTGTAGACTTATTGAAAATTCTATATGCTTTACTCCTATTTGAGTATCCTAAAAAGATACCCTCATTAGATCTAAGATCAAATTTGTCTAAATTATCTTTTGTGTTTAGAATAAAACACTTACAACCAAATGTCTTAAAGTAAGAGACTTTAGGAATTTTATTAAAAAATAACTCATAACAAGTCTTCTTTAGTTTAGGTCTTAGAAGAATTCTATTTAAAACATAACAAGCTGTAGCAACAGCTTCAGCCCAAAAATGCTTTGGTAGATTGCTTTCAACAAGCATAGTACGTGCGCATTCTTGCAAAGTCCTATTTTTCCTTTCAACCACTCCATTTTGTGGTGAAGCTCTAGGAAATGCAAATGAATGTGTTATACCATTCTTGTTATAATATTCTGTAAATGTTTCATTTTCAAATTCTCCACCATGATCACTTCTAATAGTGACTATGGTTAGAGATCTTTGATTTTGAACACGTTTACAAAAATGTGCAAATTCCTTAAAAGCATCATTTTTATGTTTTAAAAAGAATGTCCAAGTGAATCTTGAAAAATCATCTACTAAAACAAACACATATCTACTTTTATTTAAAGAAGCAACTCTAGTAGGGCCAAATAAATCCATATGAATTAATTCGAGCGGCCTACTAGTAGAAATTACTTCTTTTGTTTTAAAAGTGGATTTGATTTGTTTTCCTAGTTGACATGCATCACATAACTTATCCTTTTTAAAGGATAGTTTTGGCAGTCCTTTAACTAGGTTATATTTAGATAATTTTGAGAGATTTTTCATGTTCACATGTCCAAATCTTCTATGCCATAGCCAAGATTCATTGTTAGAGGCTATTAAACAAAAGTCATTTGAAAAATCAATTGCATTCAAACACAATTCATAAATATTATTTTTACGAAAACCTTGAAAAATAACATTTTGCATAGTAGAATCATAAATCAAGCATGCATCTTTTTCAAAAACTATTTTATATCCTTTATCACACAGTTGACTAATGCTTAAAAGATTATGCTTTAAACCACTAATCAATAACACATTTTCTATAGTTGGGTTAGAAGTTTTACCGACCATGCCAATACCTATGACTTTGCCTTTGTTGTTATCTCCAAAGGTGACGGTTCCTCCATCTATGCTTTGAATGGTGGATAGTAGGTTGGCATGTCCTGTCATGTGTTTTGAACATCCGCTGTCTAATATCCAGCTTTCTTTCTTGGGTACCTATAAAAAGTTTAAGGTAAATATGGTACCCTTTTTATTAGGTCCAAAACACATTAGTTTGGGAAAAACCAAACCCATGAAGAGTTTGATCTTCCTCCATAAGCAGGAATATAATAAGTAGAATTATACACATTTAACATATATGAGTTAATATAAGCAATTCTATCATTCTGATTTAGACTGACTGGAACCTATACTAACTTGTTCTGTCCAGTCGACTTAACAGTGTCCTTCAGTCGACTGTTAGTGTACATCAGTCGACTGGCTGATACACTAGGTCGACTTATAAGAGGTTTTGATCTCGTTGAATAAGATCCAATTCCTCTGGACAGACGACTGGTTGTATGGTTCAGTCGACTTAACCGAACAGTAGTCTTGCTTTTATCAACCTTAGGCTTTTCAAAGAAATCATACAACTTGTGTGTAACACTAGAAATAGATGCTGGTTTATTTTTACTAGTGTTTACAACAGGAGATTCTTTTACAGAAGATTTTTTAAAACCAAGTCCATATTTTTGACTAGATGTAACTTGATGATGAAGCATATCATTTAAATTCTCTTTGCCTTTGTTAAACTTAGATACGTTCTTTGAAATCTCTTCATAATTCTTTTTGAGAGTTTCAAGATCAGTATCTAAACTTGCAATGCGAGAATTTAAGGATTTTACTTCCTTATCAAGGTTAAGATTTTCTTGATTGAGTGCTTGATTCACTTTCTCAAGATTCTTAACTCTAATCTTTTCTTTCTTTAACTCTTGGAATATTTCATTAAAAGCATCAAGAAGATCTTCGGAATCATAATCATTACTTACATGTTCTTGTGCAGCCATGAAACATACATTTGCCACTTCGTTATTTTCATCTGTTTCTTCTTCTGAAGATGAATCACTATCATCCCATGTAGCTTGATAGGCCTTCTTGTTCTTGGCAAATTTGTTCTTTGAATATTTGTCCTTCTTGAAGTTGGATGATTTTTCCTTGTTCTTTGCATTTTCTAAGGGGCAATCCTTCTTCATGTGACCTATTTTATTGCACCTGAAACATGTAGGAGGGTCATTAGAATCTCTAACTTTAGAATTAAACTTACCCTTCTTTAAGAACTTCTTGAATCTTCGAGTGAACATTGCTATTTCTTCTTCATCTTCTTCCTCATCTTCTGAGTCTGTCATGGCTTTAAAAGCCAATGATTTCTTCTTTGCTTGGTGTGATTCTGTATCCTTCTTTCGATCTTCAAGTTGGACCTCATATGCCATGAGATTGCCAACAAGATTCTCGAGAGAAAGTTGTGACAAGTCATTCGCTTCCTCTATTGCTGTGGTTTTCTTCTCCCATTCTGGAGTGAGTGCACGTAGGACTTTTCTAACCATCTCTGCTTGAGTGTAAGTCTTTCCAAGCACCACAAGAGAGTTTGTGATGTCTGTGAATCTGGTAATCATCTCGGACACAGTTTCATTGTCCTTCATTCTGAACATCTCAAACCTGTGGACAAGAACAGAAATTTTAGACTCATTTACTTTATTTGTTCCTTCATGTGTTACCTCGAGTGTATGCCAAATTTGATGTGCGGTTGTAGCATTGGATACACGGTTGAATTCTTCCTTTGTGAGTGCACAAAATAAGGCATTCATTGCTTTGGCATTGTTCATAGTCTGATTCTTTTGATCATCATTCCATTGTGCATATGGAATGGTAGGGGCAGTGTATTCCGTCTCTGTCATTTGCCATATCTCATAGTTGATTGATTGGAGGTAGATTCTCATTCGGCACTTCCAATAATTGTAGTTCGTTCCATCAAATAGTGGTGGCTGTTGTGTAGATTGGCCTTCATGGTACTGATTTGTATTTGAAGTAGTTGCCATAGCCTGTAACCTCACTCTGATACCAAGTGTTGAATCCTGTAGGCGAGACAACAAACACTAGAGGGGGGTGAATAGTGTTAATAAAAAACTGCGGAAATTTTCTCGGTGCAGTCGACTTGGTTATGAACCAGTCGACTGATATACTCAAAATAAAACAGAAACAATAACTCTGTGCAGTCGACTGATGAATAAGACAGACGACTGAAGGCACAATGAAACTACAACTACAAACGATATTGACCAGTCGACTAATAGTGCAAGGAGTCGACTGTCCAGAAACTTTTTGCAGAACTTAAATAAACAAGAGTAAATGCAAAAACAAGACAATCAATCATAGAGTACACAAGATATATCCTGGTTCGGTCCTCCCGACCTACATCCAGTCCCCAAGCAACCCACTTGAGATTTCCACTATTCTTGAAAAAGATTACAAGAATACCCTACGGCGTTACGAAAACAACCTTGTCTAACCCGTAGTCCTTTCTCTCCACCAGAGAAAGCCGACCCACTCTACTACCAAGAGTGAAACAAAACCGACTCTACAACCTAGAGTCAAAAACACTATCCAACCGAGAGCAAGAGAACAAGAAATACTTTACAGTCAACCTATAGCCTTGTTGGTGTATGTGTTGATGCACGTGGCTAATAAACAAGGTCGACTTCTATACTCAGTCCAGAGCGAATTCGTTGCTATACTGGACTGAGTGTAGAGAACCAGAGAGTATGATCTTGAAAGCTTTATTTCTCAAAAATATCACTTAGAATTTTTCTCACAAAGAATGCTCGGATTTTCAAAAAGAATTCTGTGTAGATCTTTTCAGTGAGATCTGAACTCTACTTAAAGAGTTTGATTTCCTGGACATTGGGAGACAGTTACTCCAACTATCAACCAACGGATCTAAGCTTTTGAGTTTGAAAAAATCGATTTTGAAAAACAGAAAACGGTCAAAAGCTCTCGAACAGTCGACTGGGTTGCCATATGAGTCGACTGATCAGAGTTTGAATAAATTTAAACAGTTTTGTACTATCAGTCGACTGGCAGACGCTTAAGTCGACTGGTACTCAAAAGTTAAATTACTTCAAACTGTTTTGACTCTTTTTTTGGGGGGGGGGGGGTTTAAGAGACACACATTATGAAATTTTGAGTGTGTGTGTGTGTGACAAGGCTTTACATCAGACTAAGACTCAACAAAAAAGTAAGATACAATGTTTTTACATGACACTACAATTTTGACACAATTGAGCTAAAGGTCTTGAGTCTTGAGTCTTGTCTTGAGTGAAGTCTTGAATCTGTATCCTTTGAGCTTGTGCATTTGTTCAGCTGAAATAGTCTTTTGTAGTACAACCTGAAATGTTAGCTGTATACCATAGACACATGTTGCACTGTGTTGTGATCATCAAAATTAAGAATCAACATGCACCCCAAATCCCTATACCGGAAATTTAAGACACAATCCAGGAATCGAACTTCAAATAGTCACAATCACAAAATAAAAAATACAGGGAAATTAAAACTTTTATTCCATATGATAGTTACAATTACAAGTGCTACAATGTCCACTGAATTTTTACAAGAATTACAAATTTACAATGAACACTTGAACAATGTCACTTGGGTGCTTGGGCTAACTCGAGCTCTACTATACCTGTGAATCGGCTCCCGATACCTAAAAGGTGGGGAACGTGAGTACATCTACTGATGCAATGCTGATAATAACAACGATCTCCAAACTGGCAACCACAATCATAATTTATGCAAAAGAGAAAAGTGATGTGAAGTAGGGGATTAATGGATTCGGGTTATACTGTTGTTGTATGCCATGACCTAACAACTAAAATGCATCAGTCACATGCCTTATTCTAATACAAGCAAGACTTTGGAAACACATGCATCCCATACTACATACGCCCCAAATCTCGCCGTATGTCTCCAATCGCCATGCATCCTACTCTTGTACTCATCCTGTTCCCAATAGATTTTACCGTGTCTAGGAGGTTTCAGTTATTCGATCAGCCCGTTACTGTAGTCACTATATTGGTGATCGCGTTTGCCACATAGTGCCCGCGCATGGACCTCACTTAAAAAGCCGTGACAAACCTTCTGGTACAAACCCATGTACCCATGACATCAAAAGAAATATATATATATATATATATATATATATATATATATATATATATATATATATATATAAACAAAACCATGCGCATAGAACATGATGGCCTCGAGGGTCAAATCCCCTTATCTGACAGGCGATTCTATCCCGTTCTTTACCCCGGCTCTTTGAGAATTAACAGATCGAGATACGAGATGCGTGACCTCAAAACTTGAGAACAACATCTGAATCCCTACGACAGAAAAAGTACAACACCCGACTAATGTCTGCTAGTACTAATGGAAATTACAGATATCTAACACATCACTCTAATCCAAGACACATTTTAATTATTCAGGTGATAAAAGTTGCTCTCAATTCATCCCATCCGACCCGTTGCCCCGGCGACACATTTCCCTGCTGACCACTTCCCCTAGCTTGGATTTTGTCCATCACCACGGCTTCCGTTCGCCTCCTTTGGCATGAATTCGACAACACCAATCGGACGTCCAATGCCTCGGCGGAAGTTCTAATCTTAGGGTCGATAATCGTAGGGTATCACTCTACCCCAGTGACTAACTCAAGTCACAAACATCATCATCAGAAGTTAAATATCATAAGACCAGTAATATCACCAAATACTCCCAATAGTAAGTCCATTACTCTTAATCACAAGAGGGAAAAAATGTACTCCCAAATACATAGTTAAAAATCATGACTAACCCAACTATGTTGTTTCTGCCTGAAACCTTGAAAGGTCATAACTCCTACAATACAACTCGGATTTGGGTGTTTTAGCCCATTCTGGAAAGCTAAGAATCTAGGCTACAACTCTTTAGTTAACCATTACATCAGATTCATCCATCTAGTTGCTCAAAATAACCTTACAATCCTCAGCCTGTGTACTCCCTATACACTGGCTGCACCTTACCGACAGCATAATAACCTACTGGCTCATTGGAATGACAAAAATCTAGGTTCTATGGAAAGCTGAACATGTCCTCTACAACTCTCTAGTTGGTCACAAATCCAAATTATTTCATTTGATTATCATAAGACATTCATCTTCCTCATGTATATACAGAAAATACCTAATGTGCTTCACAAAAACAGAGCCTATGCCTAAAAACTGGTTTATGTTCCATCTTGCAAAAATTATATCTATCACTATACTTGTAGGGATTTCTTGATACAAGACTTGTTGGAAAGATTAGGATGTCTACTATAACTTTCTAGTTATACATTTCCTCGAATTCTGCTCATACAGAGCCATAAAGTTGCAATCTCATCAGTGTGCCAGTTCTGACTAAGTTCTGAACAATACTCACTTAAAATTCACAATAAATAACAAGCATAACCAATGGTTGTAAAATTTGTATTTTCAGAAACTAGACATCATAATGCACATCATACACAAAGGATCTCATCATGATTCCAAGTATTCAATGAGTTCTACTTATTTCAATCATGTATAAAAGTTCTACTGTTTACCAGTCTCTGTCATGAATACTCTTGCTTAAAATCAAATGTCATCAAAATAATTTCAATCTTTTTCTGTAGGGTCTAGATTCATACAGGATACTACAGTAAAAATGTCAGAGATAGAGCATACATCAATAAATTCTAAAAATTCCTTCAAGTTCAGGTTTGACAAAAGACAGAACCAGTCTCTGCCTTACGACCCAGTCATCAAAAATGAATTTATTAATATACTAAATAAGGTTTAAAAAAATCCAAAATAATTAATGTTGTCTCTAGACATATATAAGATCATGTTGTAAAATTTCAAGGTCAGATTCCATTTATATTGCTCTCTAGAAATTCGGAATTACAACATGCAGTTTATGTTTTCTGTTTTCAATTTCAAATTCTGAACAATCTACCTCTAACAATCAAACTCAAAGTTACTACTATTAATCTCATTCAAGAAATCAAACAAGGAAATAAGAAACAAGAGTTTAGAGAACTCCCCACCCTTAGTGAAGAAGAGAAAAGTGTGTGTAGCTTGCCCTCCTTCCTCTAGATCCTCCCCCTAGAATGCTCTTGATCACCTCCTTTTTCTCCTTCTTTCACTCTCTCCTTCTCTCTCTCTCTAGGAAAATTTCATAAATTCTGAAATGAGAGTGAGAGAAGAGGCTTAAATGAAGTGGGGGAGAGGAGGGGGGGGGGGTGCATGGGGGGTGGCCACAATGTGGGGTCAAGGGGGGGTAGGGTGGAGCCAAGTAAGTGGCAAGGGTGTTTTCCAAAACCAAGTCCTCTTGCTCATGGTTTTGAGATATTTTGCCATGCCTTATTTTCTAGCCATTTGATCCAAGATGAGATGTGATGAATGGCTAGATGTGAGTGCATGGCAAAGAGAGAAAAAAATTATATAGTGTAGTATCGTACAATTTGGTAATTGCATATATACCACATGTATATACTAGTATACGTACTAGTGTCGATTTTTCTCATTCTCGTGCACCATCGAGAACGCAACCATTCATATATATAATCAAGCGAATTAATTAACACTAAAACATATATATATATATACTAGGTTTGTCCATTGACACGTGCCTACGACACGTCTTCGAAACGGTGCACCATGTTTGATCATATAAAATAGTTTTGGAGGTCCAGCAAATTAATTGAAGTAGCAAACATAGAGCAAAAAACATATTATATGATTTTTTTGAATTTTTTTAATTATTTTTAAATTTTTTAATTTTTTAATTTTTGAAATTTTTAATTTTTTGAAATTTTGAAATTTTTATTTTCTTAAATTTTTGAATAGAAGAGGGAGGGAGAGAGAGAAAAAAAATTATATGAGCTGTTTTGGGTGGGAGATTTGAATTTGATTTTTAAGGGGAACTTTTGGAGGGAAAATATGTTTTGTAAGATTAGATTTGGGCCTTTAATTTTTCGGGGGAATTGAAGGAGAGCCACTTGATAGCTTTCTTTGTGTTTTATTATATATATATATATATATATATATATATATATATATATACATACATACATACATACATACATACATACATACATACATACATAAAAGCACTAATTTATCCGCGGTATTACACCCACCTTACAACATAATTTCGTCCTCGAAATTTTCTTAGGCGGTACATAGGACATAACCGATGCAGAACTTAAAATATAAAGGAGTAGGAAACTAAAAAGAGGGAGACGAAGTGGTGGCAGCACCGAGATAAGAAACATTATGGATCAAATTGATGTTAAATAATGAATGATGACAAATGATAGAAAGTAAACGGTATCAGAAGAAAAGAAACAACACAAGACTTGTGAGATAACGAAGCAAGAAGATGAAGAAGTAAGCAGAACTGGAATTGAAAAGAGAATGGATATGGAAGGAAGCAAACAATGCAAGGAAGAACACATGAACGAATAATGCAAGAAAAGACAATAAATCATGGAAATAATAGAACAATAAAAACACGATATACCTGTAAAAACATCCTCAACAGTCTCAGCCTCCTCCGTAGTCAAATTATAGGCCTGGCCTCTTCCCGGAACTATGACCCTTGACCATATGCTTGCTGCTGCGGTGGGAGCGATGGCCTGATCTGACCAGGAGCTAGTGTCTCCTACTGGGCTGGTCCCCCGATGGGCGGCCCAGTCCTCCCCTGTGGGCACTCCTGGAGTGAATGGCTACTAGATCCACACACAAAGCATTGACGGTTCATGAACCTGTAGTCCTTGCGCATGTGATCGGCTTTCTGGAAGAAGTCACAAACCACATCTTTTCTTGGGGCAGCAAATGGATAGGGCATTGGCCTTACAGTAGGAGCCAGGGCTGGCCTCCGAATTGGCCCACCTGTAGGCCTAGCAACAGCAGGGTGCTGAACAACCTGCTGAGTGGCATTCCTCCTTTTGCAACTGTGTTGTTTGGCCCTAGCTGCCTCAAGAACATCAACATAGGTGCAGAGTAGGAGAGCAACCATATGGTCCTGGATATCATGGTCTAGCACTGTCAGAAATCTCCGGGCTCAGTCCTCTTCGTTAATCACCAAGGTTGTGGCAAAATGCTGAGCCTAGTGAACTCGGCGGCATACTCGTCCACAGACCGAGTTTCCTGTGTCAGCGAGATGAACTGTCGTTCCATCTCGATCACAGAGATGCTCGGAAAGAACTTCGTTAGGAAGCCCTCCTTGGAGGTAGCCCAAGTAATATGCCTGTCCATCCTCTCAATCTCAGCTCTCCACCAAATGTGGGCGATATCCATCAGCTGGATGCTAATAACATCCACTCGTTCCACATGAGCGCTACTTGCTGCTCGAAGCAATTGCTCCGTCCGGATAAACAACTGTTCTGCTTTTAATGGCAATTCAGTGTCGGTGAACTTGTCCAGGTGCAACCTCATAAAATCGGCGACAATGTCGGGTTTAGGCGAAAGTATCCCGTGCGCAGGTCCAACGACATTTCGGTTGGTAGCATCCAATGCAGCCCTCATAAGCTCTTTGTGTTCTTGCTGCATCTGTACCAAGTGTCGCAACACTTGGGTGATGGCCACATTCTCTGGCAGCTCATCTCGGGAACGGGACGAGGAAACACCTTTACGAGCCATGCTCTGCACAAAATCAAGTCGGTTAGCACCCAGATTATATGTTGGTTATTCATTATCCATGTGATTAATGTGGTGCACATGTTGTTAAGTTAACCTGGCTATGAAACCACTAAAAACTTTGTTACGCCGCGCTTCCCGTTATACGAGAATGCGGCACATAACCGAGACCCAGCGAATGATGCAAACACATCATCCATAAGCTGTATACATAACTCAACGACAATACAATAACAACCACGCAAGCATGTATAATCACGGACAGGATAATAATACAGAAATAGTTCATAACCAACAACTAGAAAAAAAATATAGTTACGGGTCAAACACGCCCGGAATACAATAAAGAGTAGCAAGAATAAAACATGAACTAAGGAAACATGATAATTAAACAAGACTAAAACTGTAACCCCTAGTTCCATTTTTAGTATTTTCTTTTGTATTTTGTTCACTGTACTCATTTCCAATTCTGAACCCTGTATTTGATTTTCTCTCTTAATGGAACTCATTTGCTGCTTGACTCAATTTTGTTCCCAATCTGATTAAAATCTTTCCTTATCAACCCTAAAATTTACAATGTTCTTGTTCATCCTAGTACTTTGCTTGGTTCTGAATTATATACTTTATATAGCCTAATTATTTAATTATTTGACTTTGTCTCTATTTGGATCCAAATCTTATTCAACCCATAAACCCAAACCCTTGAACCCTTTTCTTATTGGATCTAAACCCGTTAACCCATCAACCCACTTAACCTAATTACCCTATATATACTCTATCCTATTCTAACCTACCCTAACCCTAACCATATCACCCTCAGCCGCCAATCCCTGTGTAACCCCTCCCAATTATTCATGCCTATTCCCCTTCTCCTTCTCCTTCTTCATCATTCCTTCGAAACCCAACTTCACCATCAACATCCCACAACCACCTTTGTCTTGTTCATCTTCATCCCTGCCAGCATCCTTTTGCTCCCGCTCAACTCTGCCCTCCTCTGTTTCCACCACCAAACCCCGTATCTGTCTCCAACCCAACAACTCGTTGACCCTGTCTCCACTCTGCGACCACGCCTTCCTCCCCATCTCCACCTCGTCATCCTGCCCTGTTCCTCTACTCTCGAACCTAGTCGACCTACTCCTCGCCATTACACCACCACCGTCAACCCTCCATTCCCTAACTTCCTCGTCGCGCCGCTCGACAACCGCCCTCACCTGCATCATCTTCAACCAATCCTCCATCTTCGTCCTAGCCGCAACCACTCCCTACTGTCGCTGCCTCCTAATGAACCCATAAACCACCGTCTCCTTCCTCAGATTGCGTCGGAACCCAACCACCAAAACCGAACAGCCATGTCTTCACCATCCCGTCTCGTCGCCACCTTAGCCTCAGTCTAGCATCGCTAGTTGTGCCAAGCGTCCAACCAGAGCAGACGTTCTTGCCAGTTGCCATTGATCAGGGAGTGATCATTTGAATCCTGGCCGTCCGATTCCTGATCATCATCATCATCAATCTTTGGATCTGGGTCGTCCGATCCCTGATCAACTTGATCATCGACCACAGAGCATTCTCAACCGTCTGATCTGCATCTGATCATCACCATCATCATCTTCATCAACATAAGGGTGATCCTGGCCATCGAAACTCCTTGATCTCATCTGATTGAGATTAGATCAGGAAATTAGTGATCGCAGCCATCTGTTTGATCTGATCGTGATCATCATCATCAGCTCTTGGATCTCAGTCGTCCAATCATCTTGATCTTGATCGTCATCAAGATCCGTACCAGATTTGATCCATCCGATCTAGCTCATCGATCAACGTCGTCATCCAATCAAGACAAGTACTTGTATGAATTTTTTTGTTCCTCGTAAAAGCATAGATACCGCAAGTAGATCTCACTATAACTTGTTCTTCATGTTCTTACTCATTGATGATCTTGATTCTATTCGTCATTTGACTTCTATCAATCCTATTGTCTGAAAGAGCCCCTCAAACAATCCATTAATATATCCATCACACAAATACTATGTAAATCTAGGAAATTTATTCATATGCATGCATGTTGTATATGTCTAGTGGTGTTTTGAGCAAGTGGATGTTTTCTCCCTTGTTAATGAGTTTGAAAATACATGTGTCGTGCTGATTTGATACCCATTACACTCTGATTTGTACCACACATTAACTTCGATCAATAATAAATAATAATTATGATACATTTTATGCAAAAAGTATTTTTATTTGCTGCTGTCCTGTTTTCGACTGCTGTTTTCGACCCTGATAATGTCAGAATCTTCACTTGAGTTCTAATATGAAATGTAGCCTCATGTCTAGTTTACAACCCTTTTGACGGAATAAAATTATGAATTATATTTTTTAAGTTATGGCTGTTTTAGTACTGCTGGGTCTGGATTTCCAGATTCGCAGTTTCATTGTATCACCATGTTTCATAATTTAATTTGAGGATGCTATATGTATTAAAATAAGATGAAATTTAATATGATGAGACTAGAAATGTTAGGGAACCTCCCTAAATTTTTCTAGATTTATTTATTGAGTTTTAAAACCTATTTCATGCACGTAAACAAAATTTTACAAATTCTGGCTGAACACGAAACCTATGTAGATTGCTGTTTTGACACCAATTGCTGCAACTTTTATATATCTTGCTTATATGCACTGGAACTAGAAGAGATTCTAGTTTCTAGAACTTCTGACAGATCCAGATTTGCATTCCTGTAACAAGGAAAATCTCAGTTTTGGTGCAGCAACGTCCTGCTGTTCAGAACTGAAATTCTTGTTGTTTTTTATAATTATACTTTGTTTTGGCATTCGATTGTGTTTCCTACCCGACCTGAACTTGTTCCTTGTCCCTTGTCATGATACTTATCCTATTTGTGCACTCTCATGCCTGTTTTGATATTAATAATAAATAATTAAGTCAGGGTTTAAGGGAAAGATCTAGTAGTGGACAATACAGAAAAGTGTACTCAGAAAGGGGCCCGTGTTTCCCAACTGTTTACTGTTTCGCTGTGTCTCACCAACTGTTTACTGTTTTACCTGACTACATACTTCCTTATAGGAAGGTGTACACAGAAGGGGGGCATAGGTCCCAACTGTTTACTGTTTTACCTGACTACATACTTCCCCACACGAAGGTGTACTAGGAAGGGGACCCATAGGTCTCAACTATTTTCATGGATACATGATTACATGATTCAAGAAATTGTTTACTGTTTACTGTTTACTGATGCTTGAGTACACGGCCCTATAGAATCCACTACAAAATCTAAACGAAACTTGATTATATGTAGCTACCATGTGGTAAATAATTAGGACACAGGAAGTGCTACCTAGAGAGGATTGAATAATGGACTTAAGAATAACATATTTCACTGGCACACCCCTGTTTTCCTGATATTGTTACCTGTTACTGCTACTTATTACCATCACTTGATACTGTTATCGTTTACTGTTACCGCTACTGTTTCCTGTTACTGTTACTTGCTTCTGTTTCCGGTTACTTGTAGACTATTTCTCTACTTTTGATTTTCTCCATGCTTTTGTTTCTTGTTTCTTTCTTCATGTTTCCGTTCCCACTCTGGCTTGTATTACTTGCGGCCGGTAACGTGTAGTAACGGACATACTGTTTTCCTGTTTTTCCTATTTCTTCCAATTGTTAAATGATCGGGTTTTGGACATCTATAATACTTCGGATAAAATAATGCTTATATATATATATATATATATATATATATATATATATATATATATATATATATGTTGTAGTGTTAATTAATTTCCTTGATTATATATGTAAATGGCTACGTTCATGATGGTGCACGAGAATGAGAAAAATCAATACTAGTACGTATACTAGTACATACGTGTGATACATATGCAATTTTCAAAATTGTATGATACTACACCATATATATTTTTCTCTCTTTGCCATGCACTCAAATCTAGCCATTCATCACATCTCATCTCATCAATGATCAAATGGCTAGAAAATGAGGCATGGGAAAATATCTCAAAACCATGAGCAAGAGGACTTGGTTTTGGAAAACCCCCTTGCCATTTGGATCCACCCTACCCCCCCCCCCCCCCCCCCTGACCCCACATGCTGGCCACCCCCCATGCACCCCCCCCCCACCTCATTTAAGACTCTTCTCTCACTCTCATTTTAGGATTTCTGAAGTTTTCCTAGAGCAAGAGAGAAGGAGAGAGTGAAAGAAGGAGAAAAAGGAGGTGATCAAGAGAATTCTTGGAGGAGCATCTTGAGGAAGGAGGCCAAGCTACACACACTTTTCTCTTCTTCACTAAGGGTGGGGAGTTCTCTAAACTCTTGTTTCTTATTTCCTTATTTGATTTCTTGAATGAGATTAGTAATAGTAGCTTTGAGTTTGATTGTTAGAGGTAGATTGTATATATATATATATATATATATATATATATATATGTTGTAGTGTTAATTAATTTTCTTGATTATATATGTGAATGTTTGCGTTCATGATGGTGCACCAAAATGAGAAAAATCGATACTAGTACGTATACTAGTTTATACGTGTGGTACATATGCAATTATCAAAATGTATGATACTTGTAATACCCCGATTTTCATTTATGAAAATTATTAATTTTTGCACGTATTGTGCACGTACAAATTTTGTAGTATGAAATCTTATAATTATTTTCATTATGGATGATGAGTATATGTATATATATATATATATATGTGTGTGTGTGTTCTTTAATTATTTTATAAAGGCTCATTTTCTTCAAATGAACATAAGCCTTTTTTTTAGCCCAAATCTAATTTATTTATTTTCTTTTATAAAACTATTATTTTGGCCCATTAATTAAAGCCCATGAGTTATTTCTATTTTAACTACAACTTGTAATGTAGAACATCTTTTAAAGATTATTTTTTATAATGTACAACTTTTTTAAATGGAGGACAAATGCATGCACGTGCATTGCACGTACACGTGCAAATGCACCATGTGAGGCCGGTTTTTGACATGGAGGGAAAAGGAAATTTGAATGGAGTCATGGGTGGTGGTTGCTTGATCATGGTTGGTTACTATAACTCCCCCTTGAATCCTAGCCTTTTATTTCTAACTCCTAGTTTGATCCTAGCCTTCCATTTCACTCCAAATTTTAGTATAAATACCCCCCCTTAGCCTAGTTATTTTTGTACTCTTTATTTCTCCAAAACCTATAGTATAAAATACATTATTAGTAGTATAGTAAGTGAGTTAAAAGATTGAGAGTTGTGTGTGAGGAGTTGTGTTTTCACCAAGAAGGGAAGGCCGGCATCTTTGGAGCTCGGGATTGCATCTTTTGGAGGCTCGTGTGCACATCGAGGAGGAGGAGGAACGCTCTTTTGGCAAGGACTTTTTAGGAGGTGTTGCAATTGTATTTCTCTCCAATTAAGGTGGATTATTTTCATATTTCTAATTAGAAAGCATGCTAAGATTGAATTGAAATATTAATGCATGAAAAAGATTAATAAGAGTACATTTCAATTGGAAAAATGGCTTATTAGTTGATTGGAATGTTGATAAATAGCTTGTATGTGGTTCCATCATCAAACTTAAGTTGTGTGTAAAATAATTTTAGCTATGGATTGCTTGAAGAAAAATTCATTGTTAGCATCAAAAACTATATGCAAGTGTTAGTAAATGAAAATATTGTTTTATGTGCTTGAATGAACCCTTTGTGATAGTGTTGTGATGAATGACTTAAAATATATTTTGTGGGTTTGTGAAATGAATATAAACAGGGAATTGATATAAAGAATATTGATGTTACAATTGGATAAGAAATGTCGAAAAAGAAATGTGGTAGTAGTAGCATACAATTTAAACTAAATGTATGAAAAAAATATGCGTTTAATTATTGAAAAAATTATTTTTAAATTACAGGAGTATAAATTATTATGGGAATAATTAATCTGGAAATTTACAGTAAGTTTAGCAAAAGCAAAACTCAAATGAGAGCTTTTGAAACATCGAAATGTGCTATTAGACAGAGAGTTGATTTAATTAGAGTGCAAGTTGTATTGAGACAACTTGAGCCTATAGCTCAAGTGGTCGGGAGGCTTCTAATCGCTACAGTGTGCGGTTGGGTTCTCACAGGTCGATGGTTCAATTCTTGTTAGCACCATATATTTTGTTGCGCATTTAAAAAATTAATTAAACTTCAGCCGAGAGCATTTAAAGCTTTTAACCCCCTTTATTTCGATCGGTGCGATTGGCCTAGTGGTCAGAGCGTGCGGCTTGTTTTCCTGTGGTTGTTGGTTCGAAACCTGGTCTCGGCCAGTATTAAACTTGTGGAAAAAATATTTTTTTGAGTGGATTTTTGATATTTAAAAATTATGAAAAAAATATTATTATTATTCTAAAATTATGTGTGACTTATGATAAATAAATTAGGAGTTATTAAAATGAAATAGAGTATATTTTTGAGAACAAAAGTGTAATTGGAACTATGGTTCTACACTTATATTTTTGTGAAAGTAGGTACTTTGCAAAAAGAACTTGAAATAAAGTGCTAGAAAGGAAATATAAATAAGAAAGAAAATATATGAAGTGAAGTTGTATGAATTATTCTTATTGAAGAATAGTGTAACAATAATGAATTGTGAATATTCATTTTGACCATATAATTGATGATGTGATTTTAATGTGGAAATAAATATTTGATGAAATGCATGCATGATAATTGAATTCCATGTATGGTTATCGACTCATGAATTATTTAAAATCATGTGATTGGAAAAGAGAAATATTATTGAGTATGAAAACTCAAGCATGTGAATTTGTGAAATGAAATTGAAATTTAGAGTGTAGCCAAAACTCACACTGGCAAGTGAAAGTAATGAATTATGATTATTGACATTGAAAAGACCAGTTTGGGTTATTGTGAAATGAAAGAAATAAGACCGGTAGTAGTGAGAGGGCTAACTCTAAGAGATTGATTTTGTTCATGATTTCATTAAATTAAGAATTAGTACATAGTGAAGAGGTGATGAAAGTGAGAGAAAAACACAAGTATGAGGACCTCGAGTCTACGATGTGAAAGTGATTCACAGAATGCAGGCTTGATGTGTCAAGACATGGCGTGGGTACTACTCCAGAAGGACCGGGATCTTGGCGACGCTTGTGGGATGTTTAGTGACTGCAAGAGAATCGTGTGCCATGAAGGAGGCTGAATTGCCACAGAATGCATGCTTGATGCGTCAAGACATGGCGTGGGATTCCCCTCCAGGTTTTCTGTACACGAGCTTGTAATCATAGATCATCTAGGATACTTATCGTAGTTATAGTAGTAGATTAAGTCATGACGAGGGATTGAACCCTACAAGATGAAGAACGGTTAAGAGGCTTGCCCTCGGACCTATGTATTATGGGATGCATAGAATCCGAACAAGTGTGCATTAGTGTCATATGATATAAATAAGTGCATTAAGGACTAAGTGCACAATCACAACACGACATCAATAGGGTATTCCCTTTAGTTTGATATGTGACAAGTTTGTGTTTGTTAAATATGGAAAATCAGTTATACTATTTCCGGCATAGAGAGGAAGGCCGTGTATAATGTTCGTCGGTTGAATAAACTGATGTACCCACAGTTTTGTATGCAGGATAAATGACATGATAAAGATTAAAGAAGAACAGACGCTTAGAGATTATTCAAATGTTGATGTACTTTTATATAAATGTTGTAAATTTGCTTCCGCTGTAAAATATAAAGTGTAAAGTTTTCATGTAACTCTGATGTAAAGTGAAAAGTTTTAAATTCCTTGTAAAATTGTACGAAATAAGTGTAAAGATCCTGTGGAATCTCGAATTCAGTTGTATTTTGGAATTCGAGGCGTTACAATACTACACCGTATATATTTTTCTCTCTTTGTCATGCACTCACATCTAGCCATTCATCACATCTCATCAATGATCAAATGGCTAGAAAATGAGGCATGGGAAAATATCTCAAAACCATGAGCAAGAGGACTTGGTTTTGGAAAACCCCCTTGCAACTTGGCTCCACCCTACCCCCCCCCCCCCACCCTGACCCCACATGCCGGCCGAGTTATCCCAAGTGCATGAAGTGTTCCACGTCTCTATGCTATGGATGTATGTGCCAGATTCGAGCCATCAGTTACTAGAAGTTCCGAAAGTTCTGCAGATTAATCTTTCTTACAAGGAGCAACTGGTCAGGATACTTGATCGTTAGGATAAGGTGTTGAGGGACAAGGTCATCCCAATGGTCAAGGTTCTCTGAAGAAATCAATTCGTGGAAGAAGCCACCTGGGAGCCGGAGAGTTGCATGAAGACTTCGTATCCGGATTTGTTTTAGGAATTTGTTTTTCTTTTCTTTTCTCCCACTAGTGTCGTTCTGGGGACAGAACGATTCTAAGGAGGGAATAATGTAATACCCCAGATAAAATAATGCATATATATATATATAATGCTTTTATATATATATATATATATATATATATATGTTGTAGTGTTAATTAATTTGCTTGATTATATATGTGAATGGTTGCATTCATGATGGTGCACGAGAATGAGAAAAATCGACAGTAGTACGTATACTAGTATATACGTGTGGTACATATGCAATTATCAAAATTGTATGATACTACACTGTATATATTTTTCTCTCTTTGCCATGACTCACATCTAGCCATTCATCACATCTCATCAAGGACCGAATGGCTAGAAAATGAGGCATGGGAAAATATCTCAAAACCATGAGCAAGAGGACTTGGTTTTGGAAAACCCCCTTGCCACTTGGCTCCACCCTACCCCCCCCCCCCCCCCACCCCCCAACCCACATGCCGGCCACCCCCCATGCACCCCCCCTCTCCCCCCCTCTTCATTTAAGCCTCTTCTCTCACTCTCAGTTCAAAATTTCTGAAATTTTCCTAGAGAAAGAGAGAAGGAGAGTGTGAATAGAAAAGTTCCCGTTAGAGCAAGTTTCGGGCAGTAAGTAGTTACAAGCATAAAAAAGGGGTAATATAACAAGATATTAGATGGAAGAAACAAGAAGTAGAAGTATAAATACAATACGGAAGTAAGCAAGGAACTCGGACAATATGATCATGTAAGTAATAACTGTAACTAGTGTATTCTAGACTTCAAGGTATAAGCAATTTATAACCTAGGCTCAGTTAATCGATAATCATGTAATCAAGGATTGAGAGTCATGTAATCAAGAGTCAAGTAATCAAGAATCATGTAATCAAGAATCAAGAGTCAAGTAACGAAGAGTCATGTAATCAAGAATCATGTAATCAAGAATCAAGAGTTATGTAATCAAGAATCATATAATCAAGAATCATGCTTAGTTGAAATCTCGAGTTTATTTGTTTTATTAACTTATCTAATGCATGTAATCCTGTGTCCCATACCACAAGTTCGGTGCACATCAATCATGTGACGTTTAGACTTAAGTAGTGAATTCTATAGAATTATGTATTCGGGTCTTCCAGTGATAGTATCAAGACATGTAATCATGAATCATGTAATCGAGAATTATGTAATCAAGAATTGTGTAATCAAGAATCAAGAATCAAGAATCACTATTTCGGGAAACATGGGCCCCCTTCCGAGTATACTCCCTATATTGTCCACTATTAAGCCGTACCTTTATAACCCCGACTTGTTATTCTTTTATAATTAATTATGAACATACAGTTGGTACGACTAGTGGAACGGTGTAATCAAGACAGTTAATCTAGAAAAATATCGAGGACAGTAGTCATGGTATGAGATATAACGGGTACATGTATCGAGTAGTTATTATAAATTATCAAGTAGTATAAAATACATGCTATCAACCTATTATATCTATGCAAGTTATTATTACAAGAACAATAATACACTCAGTTCATTAAATATGAAAAGTAACGGATTTATATGCAAAAATGTATAGATGAATTTTTAGACAACTTGACATATCTGCATTCAAATCCACCTTCCCGTTGTTACAGAAAAGCAAATCCGATTCCGTCAGAGATTCTAGAAAGTACACTCTCTTTCGGTTCCAACACATATTCTCATGATACATTCTAAAAACAGTAGCTATGCGTACAAATCCATTCTTCGTTGGTTTCGATGTTTCGCGCGCATTCGGGAAATTCGGAGTCACAATACTAAAATTGCGATATCTCACAATCTATACATCAGATTGAAAAACTGTAGGATGTTTCGGATATCTAGACTCGAAGGACTACGATTTTCATGTAGAACGTTTTTCGATCCAGTGTCGGGAATATGGTCAAATTCTCAGTACAAGAGACTGGTTAGTAATCCCGTGCAGGTTCAGAACTTCACGATATGCCAGTACTAAAATCGCGATATCTCACAATCTATACATCCGATTGAGAAACCGTAAGATATTCTGGATTCGGGACTCGATGGGCTACGATTTCCACGTAGAAAATATTCTCTCCAGTATCGGGAGCATGGTCGAATTCTTAGTGCAAGGTCAAGAAATTTAGAGATAGTAAGGTTGAATATTCGATATTCAATAACACGATTCGAAATGTATTAACGGTTCATTCTTGAGTTGATATAGCATGAAACCAGTGACTAGAACAGAGTTTGATAATAAAACATGATGATAACTAGACTACTTGCCACGACTCCAAGGAAAATACTTGTACGAGAACAAAAATAGTGTACAAGGTACTTGCCTTATAACGTGATGATTTCGGTGGTGGTGTTAACCACTAAAAGAAAAAGCGACGTCGGCAACGGAAGGCGGCATAACGACGGTAAGAATGGCGGCAAGACGGTAGCGAGCGAGCAACGGTAGCAACGGTGAGCGACGGTGATGAGTGACAACAACAACGAGGAGATGGCACGGCGTCGGATTGTTTTTCGGGGTTCACGGGATCGTAGAAGCGGAGTCGTTGGCTTGAAGGTGGAAGGTAAAGTGGAGCTCGGGTGTTGCTTGAGCTCTCGGGTGTGAAGAAGGCAAAGGAAAATGATGGCAGGAGGAGGAGAAGCAAAGAAGAAAAGAAGAATAGGTAGTGAGAATGTTGAATGTATGTGTGCATATACATAGAAAGAAAGGGAGGTGGACAGCATGGTGCATGCAAGGTGTATATTATATATGTAAGTGCATGCATGTGTAAAGTTAGGTGTAGGAGTGTGGCAAAAAGGTGAGAAGAGTTAGGTTGTCAGAAGAAAAATGAGGGAGTTAGGTTAGAGAATGAGAAAAATGAGGGGGAGAGGTTGGCGTATGCAGAAATGGAGAAGTAGGGAGGGAGAAAAAGTAGCGTAGGGAGGAAGAAAATAAGGTGTAGAAGTTAGGTTAGCTGTTGGATTAAGAATTAGGTTTAGGATTAGGATTATTATTAATCAGGATTAAAGTTTGTATTTAAACTCAGATCGAAAAATCACAAAATTATAGAATTGATCAGAAAAATATTCTGGCTTTAGATAAAGAGTTCAAAAAGAAAAATAAAACTTCTGAAAATTGAAGTACAAAAATTCACGTAATAAAATACGTACAACTGAAACATGGAGTTACAATCCTACCCACCTTACAAAAAAATTTCGTCCTCGAAATTTACTTAGGCGAGATATAGGATAGCTTAAGAAGCAAATGCAATACTCTTCAATAAAAGTACAACAGAAGATAAAAGAAATAAGGAGTACAAAGGCACGAAAATAACTAAAGATAAATTGTGCACCCTCAACTGGAGGGCTCAACAATTTAATGTCTAGGCTCAGAATCTGAACCACCGACATCGCTAACATCCCAGTTCAGCTGAGTCACAAGCTCATCTCTCTCCGGCACATACTCCTCTAATTTTCTTAGTAATTCCTTGGGCGAAGGTGCTGAAATCAAGATGCGTCTGGCCATACTGGATATAAACTCCTCATCCATAGCTGAATCTATCAAGGACAAGAGCGAGTCATAATATCCATCAATATTTAAAATACCCACCGGTTTGCTGTGGATCCCCAGTTGATCCCACGTGATCACTTCAAACAACTCCTCAAGTGTTCCATAACCTCCGGGTAAGGCTATGAAAGCATCAGCAGCACGAGCCATTTCAGCCTTCCTCTCGTGCATGTTAAAGACAACTCTAACATCTCCCACAGTTCCCCCAGTAATCTCTTTCGGCATCAGCGACTTGAGAATCACTCTCAAAAAGTGTTGGCCACCAGCACGAACAGTGTCAGAAACCAGGCCCATCAATCCTATGCTCCCACCACTGTAGACGAGAACGATATTCCTCTCCACAAGCTCCTTGTCGAGCTCGATCGTGGCTTCTTGGTAGCTAGCTCTTTTGTCAGAGCTAGTGCCACAAAATACACAAATTCTGCCGAATCTCGATGAAGATGATGAAGATGAAGAAAGCGTCTTCATACCCACTTCTCCTTCTTCTTGCACTGATTTTCTCTTCATCCCTACCACCGATTTTTTATCTCTTCTTTCCATTTGCCAAGAAAATCCGAGCTCCTTCTCTCTCTTTCTTTCTTGCTCCCGCCTCTGCTACTGGATTCTCACTCTTTCTTTTCTCCGAAGTTTTCTCCCGACTTGCCTTCTTCTTTCTCTTCTTCCCTTCCTTCCCCGGCTTCTCTCTCTTTCTTTCTTCTCCGACTTCTCTCTATTTCTTCTAACTCTTTCTTTCTCTTTTCCTTTCTTTCTCTTTTTCTTTCTTCTTTCTTTGACTTCTCTCTCTCTCTTTCTCTTCTTTTTATTTCTTCTTCTTCTTGTCTTTTCTTCATTAATGCACCGCCCCTATAACCGGCCTATGGCCAATATTTGCACTTTGTTCCCTATCCATTCTAAATATAACATCGAACCCTAAGATGTTGATGACGATTTGCTTTGAAATTCATTCCACGAATCAATAAGGGACTCTGCTATGCTTTCGCTGTGCCACTCTGATGGTGATGTTTCTAGATGTTGATATCAAGTGATAGCGATTGACGAATTGAGCAGAATTAAGAGATTGGTAACACGAAGATGTTGGTTGTCATACTTATTTGGTAAAGTGGGCTCCACCCACCAAACAATATTGAAAAATTGTGGCAAGATTGGTGCCGCAAAGAGAAACGGGAGAAATGGGATTGAAGAATTTGTCAGTTACTCATCTCTCATTCCTATAAATGAGAGGTTTAGGAAGAAGAAAAAAAATTAAGCAAGACAAGAACAAGAAACAAGCAGAAAAAAAAGAAAAAGAATAGAGTGTATATTTGTAAGGTATAGTAATACCAGTTTTAGAAAATAGTGAAGAGTCTTCTTGTTGTTATTCTAATTTCCAATTTGTTTGCTATTTAGACTAACAAAATTCCTACTCTCTTTCAACAGAAGATTCAAGAAAATAGGGATAGAAAGAAATAACTAGTATGATACTCAATAATGGATTGATCGATGAGAATGAATGCAATATACAGAAGGTAACAAACGACGCAGGAGCTGAAGTATGACTAGATCAAAATATACCAGCAACTGTTTCTTTGGTGATCTCAGTCTCTTCTGTAATCAGGTTATGAGCCTGATTGCACCCTCCAGTTTGTCCTCCACTGGGATTTGATCATCCTATTGGTGTGACACTCTTTCACTTTGAGCAATCCCGAACCTTGTGATCATTCGCTCTGCATGCAAGACACGGGTTGTTGGCTTTCCAGCAGTTCTTGCGTATGTGTCCAACTCGGCGGCAATAATAGCACTTTTGGTCCTTCTTCGGAGTCGCCGATGAGTAAGGTGATGCTCTAGTAGTCGGGTCTGAACTGGCCTCCGTATCGATCCACCTGTAGACCGTGCGACAGTAAGGAGATGTAATGCCCCCTGAACGGCATTCCACCCTCTACGGATCTGCTTCTGGGTATCGAGCATGGCGGTGTAACTCTTATGCTGGTGCACAAACAAGTCTCATTGAATGGAATTTGCGACATCCTGTACCTTATCCAGATTAGCTCTCACTAGTTCATTTTGCTCTTACTGTAGCTCCATCATTCGTTGCATCTCCTGAAGAATGGCGACGATCTCTGATAGTTCATCCCTAGGTGTAGAAGTCGAAGAGCCTCCGTGAACCATAGTCTGAAATGCATATTCGAATGGGTAAATCTCCAGATGGCAAGTTGGTTATTAACATTCATGTGATCCACGTGGTGTGTATATTGTTGAGCTTAGCATGGTTCAAGTCTAGGCTCTGATACCACTAAAAACCTGTCATGCCCCGCTTCCCACTATACGGAAATACAGGCACGCAACTGAGGCCCAGCGAATGATATATATCATCCATAAGCTGTACAATTATTAGCTCAACAAGATCTTTATAACACATTCACGCAGGCAAATATAATAATCACATGAGCTGAAAATAGAATAACCATCATTTGGATAATACATTAACATCGGGTCAAGATGCCCGGAAGTACAAGGTGTCAGAACTAAAATAATATGAAAAGTAGTTCGCTATAACAACTAGATAAAATAGCAATTGAAAGAAAAACAACATGAAGTAGTAAGGAAGCAGCAACGATCGTCTAGAGAGTCTGCTCGTCGGGTCTATCAGTACCTGTATAATTATTAACTCAAAAAAAATAGAAAAGTTCCCGTTAGAGTAAGTTTCGGGCAGCAAGTAGCAACAAGCAGAAAAAAGGGGTAATATAACAAGATATAATATGGAAGAAACAAGAAGTAGAAGTACAAATACAATATGGAAGTAAGGAACTGGGACAATATGATCATATAAATAATAAATGTAACTAGTGTATTCTAGACTTTAAGATATAAGCAATTGATAACCTAGGCTCAGTTAATTGATAATCATGTAATCAAGGATCGAGAGTCATGTAATCAAGAGTCATGTAATCAAGAATCATGTAATCAAGAATCAAGATTCAAGTAACGAAGAGTCATGTAATCAAGAATCATGTAATCAAGAATCAAGAGTCATGTAATCAAGAATCATATAATTAAGAATCATACATAGTGGAAATCTTGAGTTTATCTATTTTATTAACTTATCTAATGCACGCAATCCTGTGTCCCATACCACAAGTTCGGTGCATATCAATCATGTGACGTTTAGACTTAAGTAGCGAATTCTATAGGATTATGTACTCGGATCTTCCAGTGATATTATCAAGACATGTAATCATGAATCATGTAATCGAGAATTATGTAATCAAGAATTGTGTAATCAAGAATCAAGAATCAAGAATCACTATTTCGGGAAACACGGGCCCCCTTCCGAGTATACTCCCCTATATTGTCCACTATTAAGCCGTACCCTTATAACCCCGACTTGTTATTCTTTTATAATTAATTATGAACATACAGTTGGTACGACTAGTGGAACGGTGTAATCAAGACAGTTAATCTAGAAAAATATCAAGGACAGTAGTCATGGTATGAGATATAACGGGTACATGTATCGAGAGTAGTTATTATAAATTATCAAGTAGTATAAAATACATGCTATCAACATATTATATTTATGCAAGTTATTATTACAAGAACAATAATACACTCAGTTCATTAAATATGAAAAGTAACGGGTTTATATGCAAAAATGTATAGATGAATTTTTAGATAACTTGACATATCTGCATTCAAATCCACTTTTCCGTTGTTACCAAAAAGCAAATCTGATTCCGTCAGAAATTCTAGAAAGTACACTCTCTTTTGGTTCCAACGCATATTCACATGATACATTCTAAAAACAGTAGTTATGCGTACAAATCTATTCTTCGTTTGTTTCAATATTTCGCGCGCATTCTGGAAATTCGGAGTCACAATACTAAAATTGCGATATCTCACAATCTATACATCAGATTGAGAAACTGTAGGATGTTCCAGATATCTAGACTCGAAGGGCTACGATTTTAATGTAGAAAGTTTTTCGATCCAGTATCGGGAACATGGTCAAATTTTCAGTACGAGAGACCAGTTAGTAATCTCATGCAGGTTCAGAAATTCACGATATGTCAGTACTAAAATTGCGGTATTTCACAATCTATACATCCGATTGAGACCGTAAGATGTTCTGGATTCGGGACTCGATGGGCTACGTTTTCCACATAGAAAATTTTCAATCCAGTATCGGAAGTATGGTCGAATTCTTAGTGCAAGGTCAAGAAATTTAGAGATAGTAAGGTTGAATATTCGATATTCGATAACACGATTCGAAATGTATTAACGGTTCACTCTTCAGTTGATATAGCATGAAACCGGTGACTAGAACAGAGTTTGACAATAAAACATGATGATAACTAGACTACTTACCACGAGTCCAAGAAAAATGCTTGTACGAGAACAAAAATAGTGTACAAGGTACTTGCCTTATAACGTAACGATTTCGGTGGTGGTGTTAACCACGAAAAGAAAAAGCGATGTCGGCAATGGACAGCGGCACAACAGCGATAAGAATGGCGGCATGACGGTAGCGAGTGAGCAACGGTAGCAATGGTGAGCGACGGTGATGAGCGACAACAACAACGAGGAGATGGCACGGCGTCAGGTTGTTTTTCGGGGTTCACGGGATCGTAGAAGCTGAGTCGTTGGCTTGAAGGTGGAAGGTAAAGTGGAGCTCGGGTGTTGCTTGAGCTCTCGGGTGTGAAGAAGGCAAAGGAAAATGATGGCAGGAGGAGGAGAAGCAAAGAAGAAAAGAAGAATAGGTAGTGAGAATGTTGAATGTATGTGTGCATATATATAGAAAGAAAGGGAGGTGGACAGCATGGTGCATGCAAGGTGTATATTATATATGTAAGTGAATGCATGTGTAGAGTTAGGTGTAGGTGTTTGGAAAAAAGGTGAGAAGAGTTCGGTTGTTAGAAGAAAAATGAGGGAGTTAGGTTAGATAATGAGAAAAATGAGGGGGGGAGGTTGGCGTATGCAGAAATGGAGAAGTAGGGAGGGAGAAAAAGAAGCATAGGGAGGAAGAAATAAGGTGTAGAAGTTAGGTTAGCTGTTGGATTAAGAATTAGGTTTAGGATTAGGATTAGTATTAATCAGGGTTAAAGTTTGTATTTAAACTCCGATCGAAAAATCACAAAATTATAGAATTGATCAAAAAAATATTCTGGCTTTAGATAAAGAGTCCAAAAAGAAAAATAAAACCTCTGAAAATTGAAGTAAAAAAATTCACGTAATAAAATACGTATAACTGGAACAGGGAGTAACAGATCTATGGTCCGGATATCATCAAGTGTGAGTCAAGGAGGAGGATGTACCCAAGACAGCTTTTCAGACTCTGCATGGACACTATGAATTCTTAGTAATGTCGTTCGGAGTGACAAACGCTCCAGCAATCTTTATGGACTTGATGAACCAAATTCTATGTCCGTTTATTGACTCTTTTGTTGTGGTCTTTATCGACGACATTTTGGTATACTCAAAGACAGAAGAGGAACATGCTGAACATCTGGTAGCAGTACTGAGGAAAAAGCTACAAGAGCATCAATTTTACGCCAAATTGTCCAAGTTCGAATTCTGAAAATCCGAAGTTGCATTTTTGGGCCATATCCTTTCTAAGGAGGGAGTGGCTACGGATTTCTAGAAGATTGAAGCATTCAAAGGATGGCCACAGCCGACAGTGAAAGAGGTAAGGAGTTTTCTGGGTATGACTGGATATTACCGGAAGCTTATCCAGAATTATGCAAGGATAGTTGTACGTCTTACTTGTAGCACCCTAGATTTTTAAATAATGGTTTTGAGATTTATAAATGAATTAAAATATTTTTTGGTGATTTAATAAACATTTTCCAAAATTTATCTTTTTACACGTGCAAATATTTTCTAGGAAAGTTCAAAGTCAGAAATTATTTTGGGAAAACCTATTATTTATTAGTAGGTATTATTTATGAATTTTTTGGAATTTTATGATATTTATTTGACTTATTTGCAAATATTACAAAAAATAGGTTTTTGTGCAAAATTACCACTTTGAGTAAAAACTCCAGATTTTTAGATTTTTGGGCTGAGAATGATGGCTAGTCAACTCATAGTTAAAGAGTTTACTTTTTGTTTTAATAGATTTGGGTTATTTCGCAAATTTCTTAAAGAATGGTCTTTTTGCAAAATTGCCACTTAGAGGCAAAATTACAAAGTTTGTTTTTTCTGAAATTGAAATTGGTGCCGCCAGGTCTGGAGTAGTTATTTTGTTTTTAAATCTAAATTGAATTGGTTTATCTAATTTCCAAGTATAAGGATTTATATATGTAAAGATATATTCAAAATGAATATTTTGCGAAACCTATTCAAAATCCTAGAAACCAAATTGCCGGCCTATTAAAAGGGCGGTGCAACCGTCTCATTGCTGCACTACACAAAGGGTTTTCTTTGTTATTGATTTCTTGGAGTTTCGAAGCGAGGATCTTGGTTTTCTTGCGAAAGGAAGGACTTTTCTTATTCTCTTTATTATTTCAGTTGATTCTTCAATAAGGTGAGTGACATATGTTTGATTTCTTGTTGTTTTATGCATGTTGTATATGATGATTTGTCTATTAGAAAGCATGTTAGGGGATTGTATGATGATATAATCAATTATTGATTGATGGATGAATACAAATTGAATCTTTTCATAAAAACTATGTTATTGATGATTGAAAACCCTAAATAGATAACATGAGATTGTTAGGAACCTAATAGAAATCATGAGTTGTAACCCCTGTTTTCCCAAATCTGTATTTTCTGTGTATTTTTGGTATCTTAAATTTTTGTGAATTATTTTCCCGCTTTCCAATTCTTTTTCTTAAAATGTACTATTAGATCTCCTATTAAAATCTGTTTTCAATCAATAATGTTATTTGTAACCATTTTCTATGATTTTCATTTTTGTTATTATTACTACTATTACTGTTATTATTATTACTATTATTATTGTTATCATTTTCTTATTATTATTGTTATTAGTATCATTGTTATTATTGTTATTTTGGACTGGTTATTAAAAACCCACTTTTATTTACTAACTGTATTTGTAGTATTTTAGATAAATCCTAATTTGTAATGCAAATTACCTTTTAATATAAACAAATTTTGTATTGGTTATTTTTCTATTTATGTTTTAATCCCCTAAAACCTAATAACAACCTAAACCCAATACCCACTTCACCTAATTAAACCTATCCACTTAATATACCATTACCCATTACTAAAACCATTAGCTAATAACCCATACCCTGTACCAAGCTCCTACCGCATCCCCTTTTACCCTACCCGTTTGCTAAACCTATACCCGACCCGGTTGCCCTTTACTATTCTGCCGTCAACTACCTTTCACCCTTAAACCCTATTTCTCCATCCCCTATATAACCCAAGCTTTTTTTTTCATGTTCACGTCCCCTAGCAGCCGCCCTATCCTCCTCGTCCTCCCGATCTTCTACCACTCCCTGTCTCTCCCCTTCGTCGCGACTGAACCCCGAGCGTCATCCCCCTCCGTCTCTCCCCATCTCACTACTGCCCCCTCGCAGTAACATCATCACGACTGTCCCTCTCCCGATCATCTTCCGCCTCGACAGCAGCATCTCTCGCTCTGAGCCACCCTCTCCCGGCCGCCAGTCTTCAGTCCTCTACCCCACTGCCCCTTACCGCAGTCACAACGACTGCAGCGCCCTCGATGGCAACCGCTACCCTCCAATGCTGCGACGACCCGTTCACGTCTGTTCTCCGTGCTGTGTTGCCCCTCGCCGCAACAGCTAGCACTTTGACGTGCGCTTAGCACCATTGTTCTCTCGCCTGGTCTCTCTCTCTCGGTGGGTGTGTTGAGTTTGTCGTGTGTGTGGCCTTAAGTTTTGGATCGTTGGGTCTCGTCCGTTCGTTCTTAGAGTGTTGATGCATAGTTGTGTTCGTGTGTTTGTGATCGTTGTCGTTGGTTGTGTGTTCGTGGGCTTTTCTCGCTTTTGTAGTTCGTGTATTCGTTCGAGTTCGTTGCCCAGGAATCCGTTTCCGTTATTCTTGCTTGGAGTCGTTTTCTTCGTCGGTTAAAGCAAGTAACTTGTATTAAATTTCTTTACAAATACAAGTACTAAATACCGCATGTAGTGTAGTTGGATTCTAGAGACAATTTGTGTGTGAATCTCCTTGTTGATATTGTCTCTATTGTATTGATTCGGCCATAGTTGCCTCACGACATACATGACATGATATAACCTAGGATTGACCACTTCTTGTTGCATATATGCGTGTTGTTCATGCGTTATCTTGTGCTCGTTCGTATTATTCATGGTAGACATCTTGTGGACATTTGAAATACCCTATATCATGTTGCTTGGACATCTAGTATATTCTATCTCGTGTTTGGTTGTGTTTTGGATGAGTTCTATGTGAACTAGTGGATTTTGTGCATATGAGATATTTTCAGTTTTGATGGTTTTTTGTTTTGATCAGTATTTTAGACCCTATTATGGTCAGTATTTGAAAATATTTTGTGAACATGATTTGTAGAGAATTCTGTCTAATTTCCAACCCTTTTGACAGATCTCAGTTTTGATTTACAGTTCGTGAGTTATGTCTATTTTACTACATGGTGTCGAAAGATTTCCAGATTTTGTTTTCTATGAATTCTGAAGAGTAATATATTTTTAACTTGGTGTTAAAATTATTATTATGATCTAAATATTTTCTCAGTACTTCTAGACCTGATTGGGATTAACCAAGAATTTTTACGGATTTATTTAATGAGTTTTACAAACTGTTCTATGTTTCCAAACAACTACTATTCTAGCAGATTTTTCAAACTATTCTGTAAAGAACCTGATTTTCGATCTATTTCTACTTGCTGTTTCTAAAATATTTGTGAAAATGAAAGTTAGTCCACTGAGTCTATTTTATAACCTTTTTGGAGGATTTGGATTTCAATTTATGGTTTGTGAGATATTGCTATTTTTGTACTACAGTGATTGTGATTTCAGTTGGTTTTCGAAGGAATTGATATTTTGTGATATTCAACGACTTCAATATGAATTTCAGATATTTACTACATTTAATACTTTATTTCAATTCTGAAATTTGTGAGTATATTAAAGGAATTTGGAATTGTTGATTTTTAAGAAGTTTTCTTAATGTGAGAGTATTGATAATGGAATTGAGAGTTTTTATGAAAGATTTTGCGTTGATGGTTGAGTTGTGAGTCTCTAGAGGGTGTGTGGGACCCTAATACACCGACAGTTGAGATATTTGTGGTTTGGCCAGTTGTGGTCTTGATTGTAGATCAGTTGAGCTAAGTCTGATACGGTACACCAACTCTAGGAGATTCGTAATTGATTAACTAACTTAATAAATATAAGGATAGGCACTAGAATGGTGATATGATGAAATGAGGGTAAATGTGAGTTATGGACTCCAGGATGATCCGAGGAGTGAGATAAACTCTCTTTTATTCCGGGAGGATGGCTGAAATAGGCCATAGATCCAACGTGAGTGGGATTGATATCTAGTATTCCATAGACGAGAGCGACTCTCATGGGATGTTTGTGTAATAAGGGTTCCAGGATGACCTGCGGAGTGAGGCAATCCCCAATATTCTGGTACGATGGATGAAATAGGCCACAGAATGATCCACGTGAGTGGGAATGGCCTCCAGTATTCCAAGGACGAGAACCGATACTTGCAAAATGTCTAAATCTTGTAGTAGTCATCACAGTAGGGTGAATTGCATAACGAGGGATCTAACCATATAAAGTGGAGAACGATAAGGGCTTGCACCAGACCTGTGTAGTATGGAATGCTTAGATTCTGACAAGTATGCATTAGAGAGTCATCATTCAGCATTTGTGTTTTCTTGACTTGGTTTTATGGATGTTGTTTTCTGTTTTCCTACACTTGACACTTAGTCTAGTTTTACTTGATGTTTTATTTATTGTATTCCTTATCCCATTTGTTATTACTGTTGACATATGTTGTTTATGTCTTTATTCTTTATGTTTTATTCATGTTGTATTTCTTTTTATGTCACTCACTGTTATGGCTAACCCCGTAATTTTGGGGGTTAGGGTTATCTCTAGCCTCATATTTTACAGGTAGATACCCTATAGCTTGGGATTTGGATGCATGGGGTAAAATGATAATGTGGCTTATGTAAATTGTAAAAGAATGTGTTGTAAAAGATAGAATTGTAATTCAAGGTATTTAATTTTCCGTTGTGCTTTGTAAAGAAATGAAGTAATAATAGTTGAAAAAAATTATATGTGTTTTGGTTATGTTTACTATTACATTGAGGTTGATGCTGAAAATTGTGCCACGTATTTCTGAGATATCATATTGAAAATTTTGGGCAATATAGATGTAACGCCCCTACCCCTAGCTCAGACAATTTATACAATTTAGAAGACAAATTAGATACTATGTTGTACAACTGCCCACCACAGACTACCTCTCAAAAGGTGGTTAACCGAGTTGGTGACTCCTGATCACAGGCTATTATATTTATATATTATTATTTTTAGTTCAAATCCCGTATGGGACAAATCTCTTCTATCTCTTTCTTTTCCAATTCCTGTGCACACAAGGACCCGTGGGCCCTAGTGCCACGTCAGCAAAGAGCACAGACAATTCATTCTGTCTCTCTTCATTTCCCGGGTGCCCCCCCCCCCCTCCCCAAATGGTGACGCATCCACCAAATGAAGCACACAGCACAACCTGCCTTGACTTCAACGTGGGCCCCCCACTTCAATTTCACATATATTACTATAATGCCTTCATACATATATTTCTTTACCAAACCAAACAACTACTTTTTACCAACTTTATATATATATATATATATATATATATATATATATATATATATATATATATATACTATATATGTATTTTGAAATTATGGGGTGTTACACACACCCCCTTCAGAAATCAGCGTTCTCGCTGAGCACGGGCATGCACAATCTAGTGCAGGATCTCCTTTCTAGCCATATATATGTATTTTGAAATCATGGGGTGTTACACACACCCCCCTTCAGAAATCAGCGTTCTCGCTGAGCACGGGCATGCACAATCTAGTGCAGGATCTCCTTTCTAGCCGATGTGGAGTGGAGTACCCTGATTCTGTTAGCTGCACTGTACCTCGATTATGCGGGTGGTCCATTATTTCAGGCCGCCACCTCGTTCCCTCTTAGGCATACCCGAACATTTGCTAGCTCCATCTCAGGCATACATCTCACCCACTCTTACCCACACTCGGTGTCGAAAGGCAGCTCTGATACCATTTGTAATGCCCCTGCCCTAGCTCAGACAATTTATACAATTTATAAGACAAATTAGATACTATGTAGTACAACTGCACACCACAGGCTGCCTCTCAAAAGGTGGTTAACCGAATTGGTGACTCTTGATCATAGGCTATTATATTTATATATTATTATTTTTAGTTCAAATCCCGATATGGGACAAATCTCTTCTATCTCTTTCTTTTCCAATTCTAGTGGCACACAAAGACCCGTGGGCCCTAGTGCCATGTCAGCGAAGAGCATAAACAATTCATTCTGTCTCTCTTCATTTCCCGAGTGCCCCCCCCCCCTAAATGACGACATCATCCACCAAATGAAGCACACAACACAACCTGCTATATTTCTTTACCAAACCAAACAGCCACTTTTTACCAACTTTATATATATATATATATATATATATATATATATATATATATATATATATATATATATGTATATATGTATATATATATGTATGTATGTATGTATTGAATTACGGTATGTATGTATGTATGTATGTATTTTGAAATTACGGGGTGTTACAATAGGGATTGGTATCAGAGCATGCTTCAATAGTAATGATAAACATAGTATAATAATAAACCTAGGTGTGGACATCAGAGTGTGAGTATCACATAAAATTAAAACAAGATGTTATGATTTGGGATATTGTTGAGGTTTTGCTAGGGGGTATTGATGTGAATGTGAATTGTGTTGTGATGCTCTAACTTTTCCCTCATTTTGCAGTATTCAGTATAATGGTAGGATCCAGAACTAGGAATGGTGGAAATGGTGATGGGCTGAGAGTTCCCGTAGGGCTGGACTTGATCTTGAGACTGAGAATGCCAGGGTGTATCAGACCTTGAATGCATTCATGGCTGTCAACATGGTATAGAATCAGAATTAAAATCGAAGGGTTGGATCAATGCTTGTTAATGCTGACCCGATTAAGCAAGTTGAGTCCTTCAAGCGGATGAAGCCGCCTATTTTTGAAGGGCAGTCTGATTCGAATAAGGCTGATGATTGGATTAGACCGATGGAGATGGTCTTCGAAGTTTTGGAAACCCCAGCAGCCAATAAGGTGAAGTTGGCTACAATGCAGTTAGAGAAGGATGCTGGCGTCTGGTGGCAGTCAGTGGAAGGACCTTTGGGGATCAACAGATGACTTGGGAAGCTTTTCTTGGGAGTTCAGGGACCGTTTCTTTCCTCTGGATGTTCAAGAGAAGAAGGTACAGAATTCTTGAATCTGTAGTAGCGCAGCATGTCAGTGCACGAATATAAGACTAAGTTCGCCAGCTGTCAAGGTATGTACCAGAGCTGATTGTTGATGAAGCAAAGAAGGCCAAGAAATTTGAGCGGGGCTTAATGCCAAATTTGAGGTCACGGATGATACCGTTGGGCATTAGAAGATTTGATAAGCTGGTCAGGAGAGTAGCAATGATAGAGGAAGACATGGACCAATTCCTGAAGAAGCAGGAGACCTGGAACAGAAACAAGAGGCCAGCAGTTGGTCAGGGTGGGAAGAAGTTCCCAGTGAAGCAGGGCAGGCTCCGTAGGACAGAGCAGAAGGCACCCGTAGCTCAAGGGGTGACTTGTTACTACTGTAAGGAGGCAGGTCATTTCAAGTCAGAATGTCCTAAACTGGAAAAGCAGACTTGTTTCCAGTATGGGCGAGAGGGGCATACTAAGCTGTTCTGCCCGCAACTCAAGAAGGAGGGTGCAGGCGGAGGCAAATTCCAGAGGTAGGGGCAAGTGCTCGCATTAACTGAGGAGGATGCGGGTAACATAGAGGATGTGATCCAGGGTATGCAAGAATTTTAAATTCATTTATTTGATGTATTAAGTAAAACATTGTTTAAGAATAAATTGGAGATTTGAGTATCACTCTTCATGTAACAGGATTTGTTTTGGTTAATGGAGTAAAAGCAAAAGTTTTATTTTATATTGGTTCTTCGCACAAATTTGTGTCACCTAATTTTGCTAAAGTTTTAGGTGTGGAACCTAAGGTATTTCCAGGCAGAGTCTTGTCAGTGGCAACGCCATCAGAGGATGAATTGATTGCTGATCGATATTATGAGGGCTGTGATATCAAGATTGGTGGGAGATTATTTGACATTGATCTCATTGAATTGCAAGTCTTGGGTGTGGATGTGATCGTGGGCATTGATTGGATGGAAATATATGATGCCATAATTGAATGCAAGAATAAAGAAGTGTTGGGGAAAGCACTAGGAGGTCCCGCAGTGACTTTTCACGGGAAGAAGAAGAACCCGAAAGTGACTGCTATGGTATCTAAGTTGATGATTCAAGATGAAATGAGAGGCATTCTAGTAGTCAAAAATTTTCATACGGTATTCTTAGAAGACTTACCGTGATTGCCACCACAGCGGATGTTGAGTTCTGTATTAATGGTCAGCCAGGAAGTTCTCCAATTTCTAAGGCTCTGTACTGGATGGCAACCTGTAAAACAGGATGAAGTTAAGAAGCAGATTAAGGAATTACTGAGTAAAGGATTCATCAGGCTGAGTTCTTCACCGTGGGGAGACCAGTGTTGTTAGTGAAGAAGAAGGATGGGTCAATGAGGATGTGCATTGACTATTGGGAATTGAACAGGGTGACTATTCAGAACAAGTATCCGCGATCAGGGTGACTATTGGGAATTGAATTGATGATCTGTTTAATAGGCTTTGGGGAGCAGCTATATTTTCGAAGATTGATCTGCGATCAGGATATCATCAGGTTCGAGTTAAGAAGGAAGATGTGAGTAAAATAGCTTTCAGGACTCGTCATGGACTCTCTGAGTTTTTGGTAATGCCATTCGGAGTGACGAATGCACCGGCAGTGTTAATGGATATGATGAATCAGATCTTGCGGCCATTTATTGATTCCTTCGTGGTGGTATTCATTGATGATATTTTGGTATATTCAAAGTCGGAGGAAGAGCACTCTAAGCACTTGTCAAAGGTATTGAAGAAGTTGCAGGAGCATAACTTGTACGCCAAGCTGTCGAAGTGTGAGTTTGGGAAGTTTGAGATAGCTTCCTTGGTCATATCCTTTCTAAGGAGGGAGTGTCCACTGATCCTCAGAAGGTTGAAGCCGTGAAGGATTGGCCTAGGCCAATGATAGTGAAGGAAGTTAGGAGTTTCTTGGGATTGGCGGGGTACTACAGGAGATTCATTTAGGGCTATGCACATATTGCAGTTCTTTTGACAGGGTTAACTCGGAAGAATGTGGCAATCATATGGACTGATAAGTGTGAGGCGAGTTTCCTTGAGCTAAAGGAGAGGTTGACGACTGCGCCTATCTTGGCTTTGCCACAAGCCGGGCAGGATTACGATATCTTCAGTGATGCATCTCTCAGAGGTTTGGGGTGTGTCTTGATGCAGGAAGGCAAGGTTATTGCATATGGTCCGAGGTAGTTATGTCCGCATGAGAAGAACTATCCGATGCATGATTTGGAGTTAGCAGCTACCATCTTTGCCTTGAAGCAGTGAAGGCATTATGTATATGGAGAGAAGGTCAACATGTATACCGACCACAAGAGCCTAAAGTATATTTATCAGTAGAAGGATCTAAATCTTCGGCAGAGAAGGTGGTTGGAAGTGTTGGAGGACATTCATCCTGAGATCAAGTATCATCCAAGCAAGGCGAATGTGGTGGCCGATGGGCTTAGTCGGAAGAGCAATTTGTCGAGTTTGATCACTACTTAGAGATAGTTGGCAGCGGAGTTTGATCAGGAAGGTATTGAGGTGGTACTGCAGGGTTTGGGGGCATCTTTGGCTCAGTTGAGGCTGCGGCCTTCTTTGAGATAGCAGATTGTGGAAGGTTAGAAATCAGATGCAGAGATTCAGAGGGTGTTGCAGCAGGTTTTCGAAGGCAAGTTATCAGAGTTGCGCAGTGGAAGCTACTTGGGAGCCGGAGGATCGCATGCAGAAGGATTTTCCGGAGCTTTTTGAATGACTGTATTCTTTTGATTGAATTGTATTTCTCCCGTATAACTGTTTTCATTAAACTATATTTCCGTTTATGAGATTTCATTTTCTTTTTCTTATATTGTTTGATCCTTATTAGTAGTAGATCTGAGGACAGAACTTTTCTAAGAAGGGAGTCACGTAAAACCCTAGATTTTTAAATAATGTTTTTGAGATTTATAAACGAATTAAAATGATTTTTGGTGATTTAACAAACATTTTCTGAAATTTATCTTTTTAAACGTGCAAAACACGTGAACATATATTCTTGAATAGTTCAAACTCAGAAATTATTTTTGGGAGACCTATTATTTATTATTAGGAATTATTTATGAATTTTCTGATATTTATTTGACTTATTTGCAAATATTACAAAAAGATGGGCTTTTGTGCAAAATTACCAATTTGAGTAAAAACTCCAGATTTTCAGATTTTTGGGCTGAGAATGATGGCTAGTCAACTCATAGGTAAAGAGTTTACTTTTTGTTTTAATAGATTTGGGTTATTTTGCAAATTTCTTAAAGACGGATTTTTTTTTCAAAATTGCCACTTAGAGGCAAAATTACAAAGTTTGTTTTTCTGAACTTGAAATTGGTGCCGCCAGGTCTGGCATAGTTATTATTTTTTTTAATCTAAATTGAATTGGTTTATCTAATTTCCAAATCTAAGGCTTTATATATGTAAAGATATATTCAAAAGGAATATTTTGCAAAACCTATTCAAAACCCTAGAAACCAAATTGTCGTCCTATTAAAAGGGAGGTGTAGCCGTCTCTTTGCTGTACTACACAAAAGGGTTTTCTTTATTATTGATTTCTTGGAGTTTCGAAGCGAGGATCTTGGTTTTCTTGCGAAATAAAGGACTTTTCTTTTTCTCTTTATTATTTCGGTTGATTCTTCAATAAGGTAAATGACATATGTTTGATTTCTTGTTGTTGTATGCATGTTTTATATGATGATTTGTCTATTAGAAAGAATGTTAGGGGATTGTACGATGATATAATGAATTATTTATTGATGGATGAATAAAAATTGAATATTTTCATGAAAACTATGTTATTAATGATTAAAAACCCTAAATAAATGACTAGAGATTGTTAGGAACCTAATAGAAATCAGAAGTAGGTTGTTTTCTTTCATATTCTTGCCGTTTTGATTGTTCATCTTGAGTTGTATGATGATTATTGCAAAAAGTGAATAAAAATCTGGTCTTTAGTTAATATGTATATACATGATCTGTTCTAGATGTTTGATGTAGTAAAACTTGATTATTTACATGTTGCAAGTGCATATTTCATGGGTAAACTGATGTGAGTGATTGGGTATGTGTTTAATGAGTTACAAGAGGGGTTTTGAATAAAAAGAGATCAAGTTTTGAAGTGAGCATTGAGTATTAGTTTTCGGGTCTGATGGTGAATGGCCGAAGTGGACCTATTGTGACTTTGTGATGTTTCCGGGTTGGATTTGAGTTGTTTTGATACTGAGATTGATTTGAAACATTATTCTACTCCTATTTGATGAATCTTGATGTTTTACTGATGCTTAAACACACCTATACACCCATATACATATATAGTTTACTATTTTGAGGATATTGATAAAATTACTCTTTTATGATCTTGATGAAGTTTTGAGTTGTTTTATAAACTTCAGTATGTTATAGAAGTTGTATTTGATCATCTCAGGAAGTTTACTTTGCAAATTTATGATTTTACAAAGAAATAATGAAGCATCAGTAAAAGGTGCACGAATTTCAAAGCTGTATTTTCCTCAATATGGCAGTCGACAGCTTCGTTTTTGAACTGTAGGTGACAGTCGACTATTAACTCTTTATTTTTTGGATTTTCACTCGACAGTCGACCGCTGTGTTTTGTGCTGTCTTTGACAGTCGACTGTCAGTATCTTGGCTGATTGGTTTTGTTGAGTTTTCTTCCTTTTTCTTGAACGATTATTTCTTCGATATTATAAATTATTGATCTACTATTTTAGAAGATGTTTTTACTATAGATTACAGTATTTTACAGAGAATTACATTTTTGATTATAATAGAATTTAAATTGTGTTCGATGACTTTATTAAATGAAAGATATATATGGTTTTCGAAAGAATTGATGTTTTGTAATATTCTACGACTTCAAAATATGAATTTCGGATATTTACTAGATTTAATACTTTATTTCAGTTCTGAAATTTGTGAGTATATTAAAGGAATTTGGAATTGTTGATTTTTAAGAAGTGTTTTTAATGTGAGAGTATTGATAATGGAATTGAGAATTTTTATGAAAAATTTTGCATTGATGGTTGAGTTGTGAGTCTCTAGAGGGTGTGTAAGACCCTAATACACCAGCACTTGAGATTTTTGTGGTTTGGTCAGTTGTGGTCTTGATTGTTGATCAGTTGAGTTAAATCCGATAGGGTACACCAACTCTAGGAGATTCGTAATTAATTAATTAACTTAATAAATATAAGGACATGCACTAGAATGGTGATATGATGAAATAAGGGCAAACGTGAGTTATGGACTCCAGGATGATCCGAGGAGTGAGATAATCCCCAGTATTCCGGGATGATGGCTGAAATAGGCCACAGAATGATCCAACGTGAGCGGGATTGATCTCTAGTATTCCAAGGACGAGAGCGACGCTCATGGGATGTTTGTGCAATGATGGTTCCAGGATGACCTGTGGAGTGAGGCAATCCCTAGTATTCCAGGATGATGGATGAAATAGGCCACAGAATGATCCACGTGAGTGGGATTAGCCTCCAGTATTCCAAGTGCGAGAACCGATACTTGCAAAATGTCTAAATCTCGTCGTAGTCATCGCAGTAGGATTAATTGCATAACGATGGATCTAACCCTATAAAGTGGAGAACGATAAGGGCTTGCACCGGACCTATGTAGTATGGGATGCATACATTCCGACAAGTATGCATTAGAGAGTCATCTTCCGCATTTGTGTTTTTTTTTGACTTGGTTTTATGCATGTTGTTTTCTGTTTTCTTACACTTGAGACTTAGTCTAGTTTCACTTGATGTTTTCATGTTTTATTTATTGGTATTCCTTATCCCATTTGTTCTTATTGTTGACATATGTTGTTTATGACAATTTTCTTTATGTTTAATTCATGTTGTATTTCTCTTTATGTTTTTGAGCTATTCTTATATGATGCTTGTGCGTCGAGGGTTGTGATGCCTATTCGCGAAGTATTCTGAATCTTGTTTCTATCACCGTAGTAGGATTAGTTTCATAACGATGGATCTAACCCTATAAAGTGGGGAACGATAAGGGCTTGTACCGGGCCTATGTAGTATGGAATGCATAGAATCCGACAAGTATGCATTAGAGAGTCATCATACTGCATTTGTGTCTTTCTTGACTTGGTTTTATGCATGTTTGATATCTGTTTTCTACACTTGACACTTTGTCTAGTTTCACTCAATGTTTTCATATTTTATTTATTGTTATTTCATATTCTTTTCATTACTACTATTGATATATGTTGTTTATGACTTTATCCTTTATGTTTTATTTATGTTGCATTTTTTATGTCACTCACACCGTTATGGCTGACCTCGTAGTTTTGGGGGTTAGGGTTATCTCTAGCCTCATGTTTTACAAGTAGATACTTATAGATTGGTATTTGGATGCATGTGGTAGAATGATAATGTGGCTTACGTAAATTGTAAAAGAATGTGTTGTAAAAGATAGAATTATAATTCAAGGTGTTTAATTTTCCGTTGTGTTTTGTAAAGAAATGACGTAATAAAAGTTAAAAAAACTTACCTGTGTTTTGGCTATATTTACTATTATATTGAGGTTGATGCTGGGAATTGTGCCCCGTATTTTTGAGATATCATATTGGAAATTCGGGGCGCTACATTACTGCTTTGACCATGAAGAACCAAAGTTTTGACTGGACAGAGAAGTATGAAGATAGTTTCCAGGAACTGAAAAACCGATTAATCTATGCACCAATATTGGTTTTACCTCAGGAGGATAAAGACTATGTCATCTACAGTGATGCATCATATTTGGGGTTCGGATGTGTGCTTATGCAGGAAGGCAAGGTCATAGCATATGGATCAAGACAACTCCAACCACATGAGAAGAACTACCCAACTCATTACTTGGAACTTGCAGCCATAATCTTTGCTTTAAAATCATGAAGACATTACATCTATGGAACAAAGGTGGATATATACACTGACCACAAGAACTTAAAGTATATATATCAGCAGAAGGATCTAAATTTAAGGCAGAGGAGATGGTTGGAAGTCCTCGAGGACATCAAGCCAGAAATCATATATCATCCAAGAAAGGCCAACGTGGTAGCAGATGCACTCAGTGGGAAGAGAAGTGTGGCTATGCTTGTAGCAACCCAAAAGGAGCGAGATGATGAGATCCGAAAAGTAGGCGTTGAAGTAGTTACTCAACACTTAAGTGCAATTTTGGCGCAGTTGGTAATACAGCCAAACTTGAATGAGCAAGTGAAGAAGACTTAGACTGAAGACCCAGAGATCGAAGCCATGAAGAAGCAAGTAAACGGAAGGAAACTACCTGAATTCAGTATAAGAGAAGGTTCACTATAGTTTGATAACAGACTGTGTGTACCAAAGGGCAAGGAGTTGAGAGAAGACATCATGAAGGAAGCTCACTCCACATTGCTTGCAATTCACCCCGGAAGCACCGAGATGTATCGAGATTTAAAACAGTACTATTGTTGGTCAGGGATAAAGCGAGACATAGCAGAATTCGTGGCCAAATGTCTGACGTGCCAACAAGTCAAAGTCGAGAATCAGAAATTGGGAGGATTGCTACAACCTCTAGCCATTCCAGAGTGGAAATGGGAGAACGTCAGTGTGGACCTTATTACTAGACTACCCAGGAGCCCTAAGGGAAATGAATCAATATGGGTGATTGTAGATCGACAAAATCGGCACATTTTCTTCCAGTGAAGACAACCTGGTCAGTTGAAAAGCTAGCCGAAATCTACATCAGAAACATAGTGAAGCTACATGGAGTGCCAGTGTCGATAGTATCCGACAGAGATGCAAGATTTACTTCTCGATTCTGGTAGAGTCTACAGCCAGCATTGGGGACCAGAACAGACTTCAGTACAGCCTTTCATCCACAGACAGACGGAAAAACAAAGAGAGTCAACCGGATTCTTGAAAACGTGTTGAGGGCGTGCATTTTGAACTTCGGAGGAAATTGGGAGAAGTACCTAGCCTTGGTAGAGTTTGCTTGCAATAACAGCTATTAGGCAAACATTGGTATGGCACCATATGAAGCATTGCATGGCAGAAGATGCAGAATGCCCATGTTCTGGTACGAGGTAGGAGAGCGACAGATGTTTGGACCAGAAATCATACAGCAAACCTCTGAAAAGATCGAGCTCATTTAGAAGCGACTGCAAGGAGCACAGAGCACGCAGAACAGCTATGCTGACAACCACCGAAGAGAGCTAGAATTAGAGGAAGGTGATTTCGTGTTTCTTAAGGTGTCGCCGACAAAAGGAGTTATCAAGTTCGGAAAGGGTGGAAAGTTATCTCTGAGATACATTGGACCATACAAGATTCTGAAAAGAATTGGCAGGATGGCTTATAAGTTGGAGCTACCGGCTGAGTTATCCCAAGTGCATGACGTGTTCCACGTCTCTATGCTACGGAAGTATCTGCCGGATTCGAGCTATCAGTTACCAGAAGTTTCGGAAATTTTGCAGATTAATCTTTCTTACAAGGAGCAACCAGTCAGGATACTTGATCGTCAGGACAAGGTGCTGAGGAACAAGGTCATCCCGATGGTCAAGGTTCTCTGGAGAAATCAATTCGTGGAAGAAGCCACCTGGAAGCCGGAGAGTTGCATGAAGACTTCGTATCCGAATTTGTTTTAGGAGTTTGTTTTTTCTTTTCTTTTCTCCTACTAGTGTCGTTCTGGGGACAGAACGATTCTAAGGAGGGAGTAATGTAATGCCCCGGATAAAATAATGCTTATATATATATATATATATATATTAGGATTCTAAGGAGGGAGTAATGTAATACCCCGAATAAAATAATGCTTGTAATACCCCGGATCAAATAATGCTTTTATATATATATATATATATATATATATATATATATATATATATATATATATATATATATATATATATATATATCTGTGTGTGTGTGTTGTAGTGTTAATTAATTTGCTTGATTATATATGTGAATGGTTGTGTTCATGATGGTGTACGAGAATGAGAAAAATCGACACTAGTACGTATACTAGTATATACGTGTGGTACATATGCAATTATCAAAATTGTATGATACTACACCATACATATTTTTCTCTCTTTGCTCACATCTAGCCATTCATCACATCTCATCAAGGACCAAATGGCTAGAAAATGAGGCATGGGAAAATATCTCAAAACCATGAGCAAGGGGACTTGGTTTTGGAAAACCCCCTTGCCACTTGGCTCCACCCTACCCCCCCTGCCTCCCCCCCCCCCCCCCCCCCCCTCTCCCCCACTTCATTTAAGCCTCTTCTCTCATTTTAGAATTTCTGAAATTTTCTAGAGAAAGAGAGAAGGAGAGAGTGAAAGACGGAGAAAAAGGAGGTGATCAAGAGCATTCTTGGAGGAGGATCTAGAGGAAGGAGGCCAAGCTACACACACTTTTATCTTCTTCACTAAGGGTGGGGAGTTCTCTAAACTCTTATTTCTTATTTCCTTGTTTGATTTCTTGAATGAGATTAGTGATAGTAGCTTTGAGTTTGATTGTTAGAGGTAGATTGTTCAGAATCTGAAATTGAAAACATAAAACACAAACTACATGATGTATTCTCGAATTTCTAGAGAGCAATATAGATGGAATCTGATCTTGAAATTTTTACAGCATGATCTTATACATGTCTAGAGGCTACATAAATTATTTTGGATTTTTCTGACCTTATTTATTATATTAATAAATTCATTTTTGATGACTGGGTCGTAAGGCAGAGACTGGTTCTGTCTTTTGTCAAACCTGAACTTGAAGGAATTTTTAGAATTTATTGATGCATGATCTATCTTTACAATTATTACCGTAGTATCCTGAATGAATCTAAACCCTACAGAAAAAGATTGAAATTATTTTGATGAGATTTGATGCATGTTCAAAATTGTTTAAGAAAGAGTATTCATGACAGTGACTGGTAAACAGTGGAACTTTTGTACAGGAATGAAATAAGTAAACTCATTGAATACTTGGAATCAAGATGAGATCTTTTGTGTAAGATATGCATGATGATGTCTAGTTTCTGAAAATACTAGTTCGACAATCATTGGTTATGCATGTAATTTATTGTGAGATTTTAAGTGAGTACTGTGCAGAACTTAGTCAGAATTGACACACTGATGAGATTGTGACCCTATAGCTCTATATGAGCAAAATTGGAGGGTATGTATAACTAGGAAGTTATATTAGACATCCTAATCTTTCCAACAAGCCTTGTGTCAAGAAATTCTTGCAAGTATAGTGAAAGTTATTATTTTTGCAAGATGGAACAGAAACCAGTTTTGTGCTATAGGCTCTGTTTTGTGAAGCACACTAGGTATTTTCTGTATACCTGAGGAAAATGAATGTTTTATGATAATCAAATGAAATAATTTGGATTTGTGATCAACTAGAGAGTTGTAGAGGACATGTTCAACTTTCCATAGAACCTAGATTTGTGTCCTTCCGATGAGCGAGTAGGTTTTTATACTATCGGTAAGGTGCAGCCAGTGTACAGGGAGTACACAGGCTGATGATTGTAAGGCTATTTTGAGCAACTAGATGGATGAATCTGATGTAATGGTCAACTAGAGTGTTATAGCCTAGAATCTTAGCTTTCCAAAATGGGCTAGAACACCTAAATCCGAGTTGTATTGTAGGAGTTATGACCTTTCTAAGTTCCAGGTAGAAACAACATAGTTAGGTTAGTCATGATTTTTTACTGTGTTTGGGAGTACCTTTTCCCCTCTTGTGATTAAGAGTAATGGACTTACTATTGGGGATAATTGGTGATATTAATGGTTTTATGGTGTTTAACTCCTGATAAGGACATTTGTGACTCGAGCTAGTCACTGGGGTAGAGTGATACCCTACGATTATCGACCCCAAGATTAGAACTTCTGTCGAGGTGTTGGACGTCCGATTGGTGCCGTCGAATTCATGCCAATGGAGGGTGAACGCAGATCATGGTGATGGACAAAATCCAAGCTAGAGGAAGTGGCGAGCAGGAAATGTGTCGCGGGGGCCACAGGTTGGATAGGCGGCATTTGAGAGCAACTTTTATCACCTGGATAATTAAAGTGAGTCGTGGATCAGAGTGATGTGTTAAATATATGTAAATTACATTATTACTAGCAAACTTTAGTCAGGTGTTGTACTTTTCCTGTCGTAGGATACGGATTGTGTTCTCAGCTTTTAAGATCACGAGTCTTGTATCTGGATCTGTTAATTCCCAAAGAGCCAGGGTAAAGAATGGGAGAGAAACTCCTGTCGAATGGGGGGGGGGGGGCTTTGACCCTCGAGGCCGTCATGTTCTTATAAGCGTGGTTTTGTTTATATATATATTTTTTCTTTTGATGTCATGGGTACATGGGTTTGTACCAGAAGGTTTGTCATGGCTTTTTAAGTGAGGTCCGTGCGTGGTAACTATGTGGCAAATGTGATCACCACTATAGTGACTGCAGTAACGGGCTGACCGAATAACTGTAACCTTCTCAGACACAGTAAAATCTATTGGGAACAGGATGAGTACAAGAGTAGGATGCATGGCAAGGGTTCGAAACCCTAAGATTGGAGACAGATGGCTAGATTTGGGACGTATGTAGTATGGGATGCATGTGTTTTCAAAGTCTTGCTTGCATTAGAATAAGCCATGTGACTGATGCATTTTAGTTGTTAAGTCATGGCATACAACAACACTATAACCCGAATCCATTAATCCTTTACTTCACATCACTTTTCTCTTTCGCATAAATTATGATTGTGGTTGCCAATTTGGAGATCGTTGTTATTATTAGCATTGCGTCAGTAGATGTACTTGCGTTCCCCACCTGGTAGGTATCGGGAGCCGATTCACAGGTACAGCAAAGCTCAAGTTAGCCCAAGCACCCAAGTGATATTATTCAAGTGTTCTTTGTAAATTTATAAATCTTGTAAAATTTCAGTGGACATTGTAACACTTGTAATTATAACTATCATATGGAATAAAAGTTTTAATTTCCCTGTATTTTTTCCTGTGATTGTGACTATTTGAAGTTCAATTCCTGGATTGTGTCTTAAATTTTCGGTATAGGGATTTGGGGCGCTACAAGATCAACTACCTGCAGGAGTTGGTGAGCAAACATTTTAGGCTTCGCCTGGGAATCATGTTTTAGTTATTTGTGCTTAAGTTTATTTAATTCTTATTACTACTTAAAACTTGTAACGGGCTTGTAGACCCGAAGTTATACTTTGATCCAGATCTTGTACTTATTTGGGAAATTTATATTTATTGCAAATAATTTCTGTTGGTTAATAATTTGTTCATGCATGCGTGGTTGAGCATATTCTATTATATTTCCTGTTTTGTTGGTTAAGTCAATCCTTACAGCTTATGCATGATGAAAATCAGTCGCTGGGTTTCGTCACGCGCTCGTATTCCGTATTCTTTTGGGAAGCGGGACGTGATAGGTTTTTCAGTGGTATCAAAGCCAGGTTTGGCTAATGTGTTAGTCATGTTTGGCTAATATATTAGTCAAGTTTGACTTAGCCAGAGTTAACTCCACAACAAACAGGCCATGCAAATCACATGAACGAACTAATAATCAACTTGATCTGGATACTAGCCTTTTTCAATTCATTTTGATCCATTCTTATTCGATTTTTTGATTCCTTGTTTCCCTCCGTCCTTTGTAGTCGTTCTCATTTGTTGATTCCTTATAGGGTATGAATTCGTTCTTTTCGTACCTGTATCCCATTGATTATGGTTTCATCCATTCCTTTCGTTCTACTTTATTCGTCGATTGGCATCGCTGGATCTACTACGACTTGTCTGCAGCTTGGATCATCGCCAGGAGAGGAAGTGTCGTCTTTTGCTCTAAGAAGTGCATGCAGAGTCCCAGGATCTCAGGAAGTGTTCAGAATCTGAAGTTGCTAGGAGTTCTAAATTCATGCCAGAGAAATGCCGGTTGGATGTGTCAAGGATATGGTGAGCCACAAAGTAGATTGTTGGAGCTAATGGACACTATTGACGGAGTCTTTCCGATCAGAGTGGCGCAGCGGAAACGTGGTAGGCTCATAACCCATAGGTCTCAGGATTCTCTTATTGCTTCTCCTCCTTTGTATTGTTTGCTTCCCTCTAACCCTTGCACTCATCCTCATCCATGGACTCATTAATTGGTTCCAATCTCCCCCGTCCATTCTCTCTTTGATTCCGGTTCTACTTCTTCATCTTCTTGCTTCATAATCCCACCAGTATTATGTTGTTTCTCTCCATCTGACCGTTCACTTTCTTCATTTTGCATAAATTCATTATTTGACATCATTCTTATCCACTTTTTTCTTATTCTGGTGTTGCTACTACTTTGTTCCTCTCCCTTGAATTCTTTGTTTTGTTACCCTTCAAGTTGCTTTTGCCTTGTCCTACATTCCGCCTGAATTGAATTTCGATGACGAAATTCATTTCGTAAGGTGGGTAGGATTGTGACCCCTGGTTCCATTTTTGGTATTTTCTTTTGCATTTTATTCACTGTACTATTTCCCAATTCTGAACTATGTATTTGATTTTCTCTCTTAATGGAATTCATTTTCTGCTTGACTCAATTTTGTTCCCAGTCTGATTAAAATAATATTTTTCCCTGTCAACCTAAAATTTACAATGTTCTTGTTCATCCTAGTACTTTGACTGGTTCTGAATTATATAGTTTATATAGCATAATTATTTTATAATTTGACTTTGTCTTCAAATCCTATTCAACCCATAAACCAAAACCCTTGAACCCTTTTCTTATTGGACCTAAACTCGTTAACCCATAAACCCACTTAACCTAACTACCCTATATATATACTCTATCCTATTCTAACCAACCCTAACCCTAACCCTATCACACTCAGCCGCAGCCAATCACTGTGTAACCCCCTCCTAACTATTCACGCCTCTTCCCCTTTTCCTTCTCCTTCTTCTTCGTTCCTTCGAAACCCAAATGCATCGTCACCATCCCCCCAACCACCTTCATCCTGTTCATCTTCATCCCCGCCAGCATCCTTCCGCTCACGCTCAACTCTGCCCTCCTCTGTTTCCACCACCGAACCTCGTCTCTGTCTCCAACCCAACAACTCGTCGTCCCTGTCTCCACTCCGCGACCACCCTTTCCTTCCCGTCTCCACCTCATCATCCTGCCCTGTTCCCCTACTCTTGAACCTAGTCGACTTTCTCCTCGCCATTACTCCATGGCCGTCAACCCTCCATTCCTGTCCTCGAGCTTCCCCTGCCTTCCTCATCGCGCCGCTCGACAACCACCCTCGCCTGCATCATCTTCAACCCATCCTCCGTCTCCATCCTAGCCACAGCCACTCCCTCCAGTCACTGGCTCCCATTGAACCCATCAACCACCTTCTCCTTCCTCAGATTGCGTCGGAACCCAACCACCACAACCCAACAGGGGGTCTTCACCATCCCATATCGCCGCCACCCTGGCCTCAGTCTAGCACTGCTAGTCACACCAGCGTTGAACCAGAGCTGACGTTTGTGGCTGTTGTCGTTGATCAGGGAGTGATCATTTGAATCCTGGATGTCCAATCCCTGATCATCATCATCAAGCTTTGGATCTGGGTCGTTCGATCCCTGATCATCATGATCAGCAACCTCAGAGTGTTCTCAGCCGTCTAATTTGCACCTAATAATCACCATCATCATCTTCATCAACATCAGGGTGATCCTGGCCGTCAGATCTGTTTGATCTCGTCTTATTGAGATCAGATCAGGAAATCAGCGATCTCAGCCGTCCGTTTGATCTGATCGTGATCATCATCGTCAGCTCTTGGATCTCAATAGTCCGATCATCTTGATCTTGATCGTCATCAAGATCTATGCCAAATCTGATCCATCCGATCTAGATCGTCTATCAACGTCATCATCCAATCAAGGCAAGTACTTGTATGAATTTTCTTGTTTCTCGTACAAGCATAAATACCGCAAGTAGATCTCACTATAACTTGTTCTTCATGTTCTTACTCATTGATGATCTTTATTCTATTTGTCGTTTGACTTCTATGAATCCTATTGTCTAAAAGAGTCCCTCAAACAATCCATTCATATATCCGTCACACAAACACTATGTAGATCTAGGAAATTTATTCTTATGAATGCATGTTGTATAGGTCTAGTTGTGTTTTGAGCATGTGGATGTTGTCTCCCTTATTAATGAGTTTGAAAATACATGTGGCTTGCTGATTTAATACCCATTACACTCTGATTTGTACCACACATTAACTTAGATCAATAATAAATAATAATTATGATACATTTCATGCATAAAGTATTTTTATTTGCTGCTGTCATGTTTTCGCCTGTTGTTTTCGACCCTGATAATGTCAGAATCTTTACTTGAGTTCTGAATATGAAATCTAGCCCCAGATGTCTAGTTTACAAACCTTTTAACGGAAACAAATTCCGAATTATATTTTTCGAGTTATGGCTGTTTTAGTATTGCTGGGTCTGGACTTCCACATTCGCAGTTTCATTGTATCACCATTTTTTACAATTTGATTTGAGCATGCTCTTTGTATTATAATAAGATGAAATTTAATATGCTTAGACTAGACATGTTAGGGAACCTCCCTAAACTTTCCCATATTTATTTACTGAGTTTTTAAACCTATTTAATGCATGTAAACAAAATTTTACAAATTCTGGCTGAACACGAAACCTGTGCAGATTGCTGTTTTGACACCAGTTGCTGCAACTTTTATATATCTTGTTTATAGGTGCTAGAACCGGCAGAGAGTTTAGTTTCTAGAAATTCTAACGGATCCAAATTTGCATTCCTGTAGCAACGGGAATCTCAGTTTTGGTGCAGCAACGTCGTGCTGTCCAGAACTGAAATTCTTGTTGTTTTTTATAATTATACTTTGTTTTGGCATTCGATTGTGTTTCCTACCCGACCTGAACTTGTTCCCTGCCCCTTGTCATGATACTTATCCTTTTTGTGCACTCTCATGCATGTTTTGATATTAATAATAAATAATTAAACCAGGGTTTAAGGGAAAGATCTAGTAGTGGACAATACAGAAAAGTGTACTCAGAAGGGGGCCCGTGTTTCCCAACTGTTTACTATTTTACTGTGTTTCACTAACTGGGCGACGAAGACGACCCAGCTACGTTTGTTGTTTTACCTGACTACATACTTCCTTATAGGAAGGTGTACTCGGAAAGGGGCCATAGGTCCCTGTTTTACCGGACTACATACTTCCCCACAGGAAGGTGTACTCGGAAGGGGACCCATAGGTCTCAACGGTTTTCATGGATACATGATTACATTATTCAAGACACTGTTTACTGATGTTTGGGTACACGGCCCTATAGAATCCACTACGAAATCTAAACGAAACTTGATAGTATGTAGCAACCATGTAGTAAATAATTGAGACGCATGAAGTGCTACCTAGATAGGACTGAACAATAGACTTAAGAATAACATGTTTCACTAGCACACCCCTGTTTTCCTGATACTGTTACTTGTTACTACTGCTTGTTACCATCACTTGATACTATTATCTTTTACTGTTACCGCTACTGTTTCTTGTTACAGTTACTTGCTACTATTTCCTGTTACTTGTAGACTATTTCTCTACTTTTGATTTTCTCCATGCTTTTGTTTCCTTTTTCTTGCTTCATGTTTCTGTTCCCCACTCTTGCTTGTACTATTTGCGGCCCGTAACTTGCACTAACGGACATACTGTTTTCCTGTTTTTCCTATTTCTTCCAATTGTTAAATGATCAGGTTTTGGAGATAAACTACCTGCAGTAGTTGGTGAGCAAATATTTTAGGCTTCGCCTGTGAATCCTATTTTAGTTATTTGTGTTTGAGTTTATTTAATTCTTATTGCTACTTAAAGCTTGTAGACCCAAAGTTTTACTTTGATCCAGATCTTTTACTTATTTGGAAAATTTATATTTGTTGCAAATAATTTCTATTGGTTTATAATTTTTTCATGCATGAATGGTTGAGCATATTCTGTAATATTTCCTGTTATGTTGGTTAAGTCGATCCTTACAGCTTATGAATGATGAAAATCATTCGCTGGGCTTTGTCACGCGCTCGTATTCCATATTCTTTTAGGAAACGAGGCGTGACAAAAAAAAATTGATCAACAACACCTTCAGGTAACTCTCCTTCCAAGCCTGCAAGTACATTCTCTCAAAAGGAGAAACAAGAAGATACCTTGTTAGTGCAAGTCACAGGCCGCAAGTAGTACAAGCTAGGGGGACAAGTACAAAATAAAACATGAAAATAGAGAAAGGAGCAAGGAATCGAGTGTACAAGAATATATCACGTAACTGGGGAAATGCAACATATAAACAGGATCATGATATATAAACAGGAAATCCAGACGTCAGATAAACATGTAAACAGGTAAATGAGAATCATGTAACTTGTAAACAAGGATCAAGTAATAGGAAAATGCACGTGTAAAGTGTCAAACTTAAGTTTATCAGGTTTTAACAGGCCTACCTAATGCAGCAATCATGCGTCCCATTCCACATGTTGTATGCATACAATCAAGTGAACGTTTAGACTTAGTGGTGGATTCTATAGGTCATGTACTCGGGAAATATGTAAACTTGTAACTTGTATCAAGATACGTACAAACTTGTAATGTGAAACATGTAGAGTGTAAACTTGTAACGTGGAACATGTAACCTGAACTTGCAAACTTGCAACTTGTAACTTGCAACTTGCATTGGGAAAACCACGAGTTCCCGTCCGAGTACGTTCTTCTATATTGCCCACTACTAAATCTTTTCCCTTATATCCTGGCTTTTTCCTTTTTATTTCCATGATCATGAATGCGAGAACGATGTCGGGAAAGAGTCAAGGATGAATCATGAACTTAAACAATCCAGGGAACATATTCTAATTCATGAAATACAAGAAAAGACATGTAATTCTTTAAAAAGCACAGGACATCAGTTCTGGACAGCAAGACGTTGTCGCACCAAAACTGGACTTCCCGCTGCTACAGGAAATCAAATCAGAATCCGTCATGAGTTCTAGAAAGTAGGGGTGTTCATCGGTTCAAAACCGAACCGAACCGAACAAAACCGAACCGAACCGAACTTTTCGGTTTGGTAAAATTGAAACCGAACTCCGAACCGAACATGTACATTTCGGTTTTAACCGAACCGAAATTTATCGGTTCGGTTCGGTTAATAACCGTACTAACCGAACTTTAAAAAAATGATTTCAGTTTTGAATGTTTATATTAGATTCTGAGTGAAAGATTCATTATTCAATATTCATTAAGCAAACAACAACCAATTAGCATTGTACTCATAATTTATACACTACAAAATTACAGTAATAACTAGCAAAAAAACTTAATTTACAAGTTACAAATGATTACAATTTACAATTTACAACCAATCAACTATATTTGCTTATATTTTACAATTTGAAATTACAAGTTTCTGACTTTCTGTAACATTGTTGTTGTTTGCAGGCCTCATCATCTGAGTCATCTCAACTCTCAAGCACACCAGAACAAATGAACAATCAGCAAATGAACAAAAAACTTGAGCCTGCAGCACCAATCAAAACAATCAGCAATTGTCAATATGTTTTTTTTCAAAATAAATTGTCAAGATGTAATGTGGTAGTATAAGCACAGTACTTGTTCACCAGGCTGCAAACTTTCAACATCCAAAGCCTTATCAATTATCATATTCTGTGATTGGCAAATAAAGCATTCTTCGCACATTGTAAATACTCCCAAGCAAATAAACAACATGAATCACATGCTCGTATAAATTGGAAAAACTGGATAGTTGATCATACCATTTTCAGATATGTCGTCTTTGACACCAGCATTACCTATCTGAGGAGCTATCACTTGATGTGTTACAGGTTGTGAGCTAGATGATGGCACATTGGCACTTACATGGAGTGTATGTTAATTAATCAATGGAGTGTTATAGGTTGTGAGCTAGATGATGGCACTTACATGGAGTGTATGTTAATCTTTATTCAATATATGGGATAAATCTTTCTTTATATTTTATCTTTCAAAATTGGCTGATTATTGATAACAATTCTATGAAAGTCTATTGGGATTTGGTCCGATATAGAGTCAGTCTATAGGTTCACCTGAATAACTATTTAACAAATACATGTATCAATTAGCACTCTTCTACAGCATTTCTGTTTCTCTATGTTAAATAAGTTGCAAACATCACCAAAAGTAAACAACCTTAGTATATAGTATAGATGAGGATTTCGTGGTGGATTGGTACCAAAAAACTGAATGATAAGATAACATCTGTAAGAATTGGGAAGTAGACATGGAAACTACGACCACTAATTGCTCCATCCACAAAGGGTGACAGAATTTGGATAAAGGTTTTGTTGTTATTTTGTTAAACAGTCCTCTTTTAAAATGTTACTCGTCCCAGATTCAGTTAAGTAAGTTTAGGCATGTAGTGCAGTCAGTACATCAGTATCAATTAGTTAATTAGCCTAAATCACGGTCATGAGAGCAGATAACAAAGGTAACAGACTCGTAACCAGAAAAAGAACTTTATTCGTATATGCTCTTTGCTTGAACAATAAACTAATGTGTTTGTAGTTTAAATGCAGAATAAAAATTTTGAAGGTCACGAAAGTAAACACAGGTTAAGCTAATGACAAGGTTTACCTGAGAGTGCATTCCAGCATCCGATGACCACATGGTTTCGTTCTGGTCGTACTCTGATTCGTCAGGGAAGTCGAAGAATTCATCTGCCGCATCGTTGATTTGAAGGAACGATCCACACGAACTTGGAGGCCTAGCAGGAGACATTTGGGGCTCTTCAATGGTATCTAGACCCCTCCCACTATCACCTTCTGATATAACTTCTTTAATTTCCTCTTGCACAGTTTGTGGCAACCCAATGTCCCATGTTAATTCACCAGATGAGAAATCGGAAGTAGGGTACTTCCCAAATTTTGCTCGAAATAATTCTCTCAGAGCTGCAAAATAATACAGTCTATACAGATACGCATCAATCAAATTCAGACTCAAGGACTATTCTAAGATAAGTATGCAGTGTCTAGCATGCACAGATTTGCACACAAGTATGTAACACACAACAAAATTGTGACAAATAGGACTCTGGACATGGCCATAATATATTAATATTATAATATTATATGCCAAATTATGCAATTTTGAGTTGCATAATCTAATTATCATAATAATATATCTTTAACATAAGAAACCTGAAAAGTGAATAGAAATTGTAGTTTATGTGTTAAATATGTATTGAGTAGTATCTAAAAAGTGTCCAAAACATAAGACGTGTAATTAAAATTCTGAACACATGTGATAAGTTTAGAAACATGTCCAGGAAGTGTCTTGTGAAGTATGTGACACATGGCCGACACGAGCATTAGTCCATCATAGAAGTGTTTGCACTACATCGCACTATGAAAAGACAGAAGATCAATTTCCTCATAACTATAATGTTACCTGCAACTCTCCCAAGCATATGAATTGTAATCTGTTTTGCTGACGAGGTGAATAGGTAAGACTTCCAAAATTTCCAATCGATTGCTAGCATGTGCTTAACTACGGATTGTTTCCCTTGGTTAACTGGAGATATAACATATCCCCCGCCTACAATAAAACGATGCAATTAGATATAACACTTAGAAGTTAGAAATATCAAGATTAATTTATACCTTAGCACTTAAGCAGCTTAGTTTGAGAGGCACTGCGAAACGCGAGGCACTGCCACTGCGAATCGCGATGGAGAATCAGGGGAATAGAGGAGGCCGATCAAGGGAACGGCACGTTGGCGCCAGAGGAGGATCGGAGAGTCGTGCGACTGTGCGACTGTGCGAGGGTGCGACTGTGCGAGGAGGGATGGAGATCGGGAGTCGAGAGCCGATGACGTAGATCGACTGATCGAGAGTCGAGATCGAGAGTCGAGACCGTCTAGGGTTAAAGGAATTGAGAATTGAGAGAGAGGAGAGGAATGGATCTGTGAAATTGAGAGTGATTTGGAGATGAGCCTTGGCCGAATTAATAGATTGAGAAGGAGAAGTGGAGAAGGAGAACTCTGGAGATTCATCATTAATAGAAAGGTTGTACTTGAGAAGTGAGAACGTCGGTGAAGAGTGAAGTCACTGAAGTGGAGAAGAAGAAGATGAGCAGTTACTGAGTAAAGGGTTAGGGCATCGGGAGCTGAAGTAAAGCTGTAAAGGGGGAAGGGGAAGGGCCGCCTCAACTCAAGGAGTCAAGGGGTATTAATCTGAGAACTGAGAAGGGAAAAAAAAAAGTTCGGTTTTATTTTCGGTTCGGTTTTTTTAGATACCAACCAAAAACTGACCCGAACTCTCTAACAAAACTACGGTTTGGATCAAAACCGAACCGAAAAACCGAAAAACCAAACCAAATTGATAAATTTCGGTTCGGTTCGGTTCGGTAATCGGTTTTAACCGAAGTATGAACAGCCCTACTAGAAAGTAGACTCCTGGTCGATTCCAACGCATATACACATGATATATTACACTAATAGAAACTGGGTCAAAAATACAGTCGTTTACTCACTTACTGTTCTAGCAGAAAATTGTTTATAAAGTCTTCGTTTTTATTAAAATACTGGAATTTCATTTTAAAATCTATAAAAATTATATTCTAAACCCTAACAAAGACAAGTGGCATTGGAAATTTTCATGAAAAAATTCTATTATTACATGGTTTTTTAAATTAAGAATTAAATCAATACACTTAAAATTAGGAATCTGGGATGTAAACCAGTCCGTAGTAAACATATCAAAACTCATACATAAAAGATCGAATTTGGATCCGTCAAAAGTTCTGGAAACTAGATTCAAGAGGCTATCTTTTATGTTTGGACATTTCTCAGTTTTATTAACAGTATCTAGGTTGACTTAGCACAATAATCTCAGGACAGAATTATTTCAGGGTTTTAGTAACTGAAACAAATACTGTTTAATTCGAAGAAGTGTTATAATCTATAAGGAATTAGACGAACATTTGTAAAATCATATTTTAGTATATTGTCTCTAAATTAAGGAGCGAGATCATTATTATTACCACAAAATCAATCACACAATACAATCACACATGATTCATGTATATTTATATATGGATAATCATCTAATTATTTTCGTGTTCGTGTGATGCATGAATTAATATGAATATTCGTGATTACGAATACCAGATAAATAGAGATTCAAGTGGAATAGACATGTCAATGAATTGGACTATCGATATACAAAATAGGATTAGGACTTAGCTGTAATATCCCGGTCGGATATTATATTTGTATAATAATTATTTTTTTAATTAAAATATTTTTATGGAAATTTCTTGGTTTTACTAAATAAGAACTTACTTGTGAATATATACTAGTAAGTATATATGTGTTGTATCGGTTTTGTGCACTTATACAAAATCCTGTAAAATGCATTTTTGAGAAAAATGACTGGAAATTCCCAGGCAGATATTTAAAATTATTATTTTATTTTTATTTTTTACAATTGAAATATTTTTGGTGGATATTATGTAAAGCCCCGCCCCAATACTCAGACAATTTTTATTATTTTTAGAAGACAAATTAATACTATATAGTACAACTGCCCACCACAGGCTGCCTCTCATAAGGTGGTTAACCAATTAGGTGACTCTTGATCATAGGAAATTTTATTTATATTAAACTATTCTTTGTCTTACTCCCGATATGGGATTACTTTTAACAATCTATCTCCTATTTTCTATAGCCCGTGCGCATAAGAATATGCCACATCACCATCCGAAGACCAAGACAGCTTTCTCTGTCTCTCTTCAAATCAAAGGTGGACCCCCACTACAAGGATGACGTCATCATCGTCCTTTAAACCAAACCAACAGCACAAAGCTATTTTCAACTCAAACCGTTGGGCCCCTTTCACCTCTTATCACATATATATATATATATATATATATATATATATATATATATATATATATATATATATATATTTAAAAGAAACTATGGGGTATTACATACACTCCACCTTTAGAAATCAGCATCCTCGCTAAGTACGGGGCATGCCATCTAGCGCATGATCCTTCTTTCTAGCCGATGTAGCGTCGTCCTCGATCACGGAGATCAATCACTCTCAACATCCGCAGATCATACCCCGATCCCAGAGATCAATGACTCTCAACACTACGGATCATACTAAGGCCCTCTTCCACACTCTAGGTCGAAAGTCGGCACTGATACCATTTGTAATGCCCCGCCCCAATACTTAGACAATTTTTATTATTTTTAGAAGACAACTTAATACTACATAGTACAACTTCCCACCACAGACTGCCTCTCAAAAGGTGGTTAATCAATTAGGTGACTCTTGATCAATATCAATTTTATTTATATTAAACTATTCTTTGTCTTACTCCCGATATGGGATTACTTTAAACAATCTCTCTCCTATTTTCTATAACCCGTGCGCATAAGAATATGCCACGTCACCATCCGAAGACCAAGACAGCTTTCTCTGTCTCTCTTTAAACCGAAGGCGGCCCCCACTACAAGGATGACGTCATCATCATCCTTTAAACCAAACCAACAGCACAAAGCTGTTTTCAACTCAAACGTGGGCCCCCATTCACCTCTTATCATCTATATAATAAAATTCAAAGAAAGCTATCAAGTGGCTCTCCTTCAATTCCCTAAAAAATTAAAGGCCTAGATCTAACCTCACAAAACATATTTTCCCCCCGAAAAGTTTCCCCCCAAAACTCAAATTCAAACCCCCCACCCAAAACAACTCATATATTTATTTAATTATTTTTTCTCTCTCTCTCTCTCCCCTTCCCTCTTCTATTCAAAAAATTAAGAAAATAAAATTTTAAAAAAATTTAAAAAATTTAAAAAAATAAAAAAATAAAAAATATTTTTCCCCCCAAAACTCAAATTCAAACCCCCCCCCCCACCCAAAACAACTCATATATTTATTCAATTATTTTTTTTTTCTCTCTCTCTCCCTCCTCCCTCCTCTATTCAAAATATTAAAAAAATAAAAATTAAAAAAATTAAAAAAAATAAAAAGTTTAAAAGTTTAAAATTTTAATATTTTAAAATTTTAAAAATTTTAAAAATTATAAAAATTAAAAAAATTAAAAATTTTAAAAATTTTAAAAATTTTAAAAATAATTCAAAAAAATCAAAAAAATTCATATAATATGTTTTTTGCTGGATCCCCAAAAGTTTCTCATATAATTTTTTTGCTACTTTAATTAATTTGCTGGACCTCCAAAACTATTTTATATGATCAAACAAGATTCACCGTTCCGAAGACGTGCCGTAGGCACGTGTCAACGGGCAAACCTAGTATATATATAAAACAACTCAAACCGTGGACCATATATATATATATATATATATATATATATATATATATATATATATATATATATATATATATATATATATATATATATTATTTTTCAGAAATTACGGGGTATTACATATTACCCGATTTTGTTAATAAACATTACCTATGTGTATATATCAGTCTATATATATCTGTATTGTATCAAATTGGTACTGCAATCTTCCGAGCTAATAATAAAATTTATTTATTATTATTTTCAGAATAAATTTATTTTTATGTGGATTGTGCGGTTTTACAAACAGAAATTATCGATATATATATATATATATATATATATATATATATATATATATATATATATATATATATATATATATATATATATATATATACATACATACGTATGCGTATAGTACCGATTTCGTACGTTTGTACAAATCGTGTAGTATGTGTTTTGGACAAAAATATCTTATTTTTGTCATGATTAATCAAAATTGGGTGGCTAGGATTCGTTTGGAGGCTTAAACCTAGGGTTTAGGATAAAAGTTGAATATGTGTATTTTCTACTAGAAGTCACCCCTCCACCTCACCCCGTCCACCTCATACCCAAATGGCCGACCAACTTACCCCAATGGGGTTTTTGCATGAAACCTAGGTGCATTTGCACTCTCCCCCTTCTCATTCATCCTATAAATACCCCCCCCCCCCCCCCCCCCCCCCCCTCACCCTTTGTCTCATTTACAAGAAAAAAAAATAGAGAGGAAAAGAAAGAGAAAAAACCCTTAAGTATTCTTCATTTGGGGGTTTTCCATAAGAGATTTTCTAAAGGAGCTAAGGAGGAAGGAGAAGGTTGCTCGGCTAGTCCTTCCTACAAAGAATCAAAGGTGGGGGTTCTCTACTTCTTTTTTATGTATTTCTTTCCCTTTTATTTTTGTATGTAGAAAGGAACCCATCTTTAGGGTTGCCTATGTGTTGTATGTGAAAAAGAACCCATCTTTAGGGTTAACTATTGTTGAATGTGAAAAAGAACCCACCTTAAGATGCTTTGTTGTTGTAGGTTAAAAAGAACTCATCTTTATGATGTATGGTTGTTGTATATAGTTGTTGTGTGTTCTAAAAACAACTTGGACTAAATCTTAAGCATAAAGTGGTTGTAGGGATCAAAATGATCCCATGGAAAAGATGGATGGTAGAACTTAACCAAAACAACATAAAGGTGTAATCTTTAGACTTTTTGTTATGGTTATTTTGCTAAACTAATAACTTGGACTAAATAGTTTGGGCATATGAGTGGTATGACCACATGACAAGTTTGAAGGGAAGAACTCACTAAAAGTACATAAAAATCAAATCTTTAACCTTGTTATGATTATTGTTGTTATTATGGTTATTTTGTTAACACAAAACTACAACTTGGACTATAACATAAAGATTAGTAAGTGAGAATGTTTACACACCCATTTTGGGGTTGTACAACTCAACTAGCTATTAAAAGATAAGTCTTTTTATTGTATGTTGCTCTCTACTTTGTATCGATCTTGACTAACCCTAGTTCATAAAAAGGTTGATCTTGTTATGTGTAGGAACTTGTAGGTTGAAGAGAAGTAGATTTGTAATATGTAGGCTTTGTAGATTCAATAAAAGTAATTTTTTGTAATATATAGATAGTTGTAATTCATAAAACAAGTAGTTTTTGTAATATGTAAGGAATTGTAATTCATAAAAGTGGTAGTTTATATAATAATCTAGATAAAGTCCTTAGTAGTCTTTATAAGTTTACTACCATGCTTGAGTTGCTAGTTATTGTAGTAAAGAATTCATGCTTGAGTTGTAGTAAAGAACCATGCTTGAGTTGTTGGAGTAAGAAACCCATGATTGAGTTGCTAGTAAAGAACCCATGCTTGAGTTGCTAGTTATTGTAGTAAAGAATTCATGCTTGAGTTGTAGTAAAGAACCATGCTTGAGTTGTTGGAGTAAAGAACCCATGCTCGAGTTGCTAGTAAAGAACCCATGCTTGAGTTGCTAGTTATTGTAGTAAAGAATTCATGCTTGAGTTGTAGTAATGAAACCATGCTTGAGTTGTTGTAGAAAGAACCCATACTTGAGTTGCTAGTTATTGTAGTAATGAAACAATGCTTGAGTTGTTGTAGAAAGAATCCATGCTTGAGTTGCTAGTTATTGTAGTAATGAAACCATGCTTGAGTTGCTAGTTATTGTAGTAAAGAATGCATGCTTGAGTTGTAGTAATGAAACCATGCTTGAGTTGTTGTAGAAAGAACCCGAGCTTGAGTTGCTAGTTATTGTAGTAAAGAACCCATGCTTGAGTTGCTAGTTATTGTAGTAATGAAACCATGCTTGAGTTGTTGTAGAAAGAACCCATGCTTGAGTTGCTAGTTATTGTAGTAAAGAACCCATGCTTGAGTTGCTAGTTATTGTAGTAATGAAACCATGCTTGAGTAGTTGTAGAAAGAAACTCATGCTTAAGTTGTTGTAGGTTGTTGTAGTAAAGAAACCATGCTTGAGTTGCTAATTATTGTAGTAAAGAACCCATGTTTGAGTTGCTAATTATTGTAGTAAAGAACCATGCTTAAGTTATTGTAGGTTGTTGTAGTAATGAAACCATGCTTGAGTTGCTAATTATTGTAGTAAAGAACACATGCTTGAATTGCTAGTTATTGTAGTAAAGAAACCATGCTTGAGTTGTAGTAAGAAACCCATACTTGAGTTGTTGTAGTAAGAAACCCATGCTTGAGTTATTGTAGTTGTTCTAGTAAAGAACCCATGCTTGAGTCGTTGTAGTAGTTCTAGTAAGGAACCCATGCTTGAGATGTGTAGTTGTTCCAGATTTAAAAGAATCTATGCTTGAGCTTGTATGGTTGTTTTAGATTCAAAAGGATCCATGCATGTTTAAAGTTATATGTTGTTTTGCTCATACGTAGCTCATTGGGCTCGTATGTAGGCATTGTCTTGAATAGGTAGGCTATGAGTGGATCCGAAGAGATCTTGTGAAGTCTAGGTTAAGACTTGGTTAATTGTATCGACAATTGTTACACTCTCTAGAAGAGGGACACGTATGGTGCTTTTTCATGACGAGTTGGAAGCACAGTGCATGTCTCGCTTGTTTGGTTAGAAGAGGGACACATACGTTGCTTTTTCATGATGAGTTGGAAGCACAGTGGCATGTCTCGCTTGTTTGATTAGGGTTAGTGACATCGTTAGGGTAGTAACAGTTACTTAACCATTTTTATCTACAAATGGCCGAAGGGTGAGAGTTAGTGTTAAGGGTGATACCCTATAATCCGACTTCTCATATAGGCTGACACTAGGAGGTGTTATTAGGACGTATTCCCCTGTCAAAGGGATACGGGTGGTGCTTTTTCATGACGAGTTGGGAGCACGGGATCCGTATCTTGATTGTTAATTCCTGAACTGCCATGATGAGAGCGGGAGGTTTTCCTAGGGAAATAGACTCTACGATTCCATCAGTTTCTATGCCTTCTCACGATGAGTTAAGGGTACGGAAGAAGGTTGACGAGTATCTTGTGGTTCGTGTTGGTTTTTGAGCGAGGTCCGGTTCGCCGGGCAATAGTGAAAAATGGGGACAGCGCTATTGTACTGCAGTAGCGGAACTAGACCGTACCTGCAACCTTATCAGTCATGTAGTATTGTGCCAGGAATAGGATGGGTACAAAAGTAGAATTCATGACGTGGGTTCAAATCCCTATATATGAAGAAATGGCGTGATATGGGGCGTATGTAGTATGGGTTGCATACTATTTGAGAGTCTTGCTTGCATTAGAATAAGAACATCGTTGCATTAGTTAATATTGCATTAGATTCTAAGTCATAGCATACACTGACACATCAATTATATATACACGTTTCTCTTTTCATCAATCTGTTTGTTTAAAGTAGAGAACCGCTGCTAGTCATCAGCCTTAAAGTATCAGTATATGTATTGACGTCCCCATTTCAATAGGTACTGGATTGCAAGGCTATAGGTACAGGATTCATGAGGACTCAAGGCGAGAGAAGTAAGAGTCGATTTTATTTTCCGCTATAATATATATTGTTTACTATTGTTCCATTTGTAACAATTGTTGTAATTTATTTAATTGTTGGGAAGCATCCAAGTGAAGTACCAAGTGTTGTTCTTTATTCATTGTACTCTGATGTAACTTGTTGAAAGTTGTAACACTTGGGCTTGTAAATGTATTATTGTAACACTGATGTAATGTATTGTAGTTTTATAACATTCAGACTTGTAATACATTTGTGTTGAATAAAAAGTTTTAAATTTTCCTATTTTTCTGTGTATTGTGGCTAATTGAAAGAAAAGTTTCTGGCATATGTCACGGTTTTCCAGTATATGGAAATCGGGGCGTTACATTAACAATGAATTATACTTGCAGATTTTCAATAACATGCATATAAGAGAATAATAAATTTGGTACAAGGGGAAACTTGCCTTAATGTGACGATTCCGAATGTGAACAAGAGAATAACGGGATGAGAATCCCGGCGGCCACGGTGATACGCAAACGAGCACGATGATCAGGATGATCGATACGGATAACGATGTGATGATCAAAGGAAACTTCATCAAGAAGAAGAATTGGTCTGCTATTTGAACACCAACCGGGACTCAGGTTGGAGGATTGTAGCTCGGTGGTCGGAGGTACAGGCGTCACGGCGGTGTAGGCTGGCGATGGCAAGGACGATGGTGGCAATGGACTGGACGGCGATCGGCGGACTGGACGGCGATGTACAAGCAGAGCGGTGCATAGGGGATGGCTCGAGGGCGGCTATGACAGCAAACACAACGGCAGCAATGGCGAGGACTTGCGGCGATCGACTGTGAATGTGAAGACGGCTTGATGGTGGCAGGTAACGGGGAGGGAGTTGCTCGGGGAGATGGTCGACAGCAATGGAGGAAGCTTCGGAGTTAGTCGAGGGTGTCGACGGTTGCAGCAGTAATGGAGCTCAAGCAGGAGGTTGAAGAAGGCTAGCGAAGGGGGAAGACTACGATGATGGGCTCGTCAGCGGCTGAAGGCAATTACAGAGTTGGGGTGCGATGGGGGTTGCAAGGTGTGGCTATGGAGAGGGCGATGGTTGCAGTAGCAGGGTGACTGCGTTGGGGCGACGATGGGTTCAGGTGGAGACAGGGGCGTCGAGGAGTTTTGGGTTACTGTGGTGAGGTGAAGATGGTGACGAGGCTGGGCAATTGGAGAGGTGGAAGGCGATGAGGCTTGGGGGGTGAGCAGGCGACGAGGGAGAAGGTGAGGAGCGGGTTAGGGGTGAGGTTGACGATGGAATGCTCTGTTTCGGATTCGGAACAGAGGAAGGAGGAAAGAAAGAGAGAGTCGGGAAAGAGAAATGGGGTGGTTATTATATAATAGAATTAAAATATTAGGGTGAGTTATGAGATAGTGGAGATTGTGGGGGATTATGCTGTTATGGTTGTTTGGGTTTGGGTTGTATTTTGGTTAATGGGTTAATGGGTTGGATTAGAATTCGAGTTTGGGTAGACAATAAGGTGTGGGCTTGGAGCTGGGCTTAAGAATTTGGGCTTTACATGAAATTAAAATAATCAAAATAATATGATACTATGGATTAAATTGGCCTTCACATAAAATAATCAAATTAATTTATATATGGGTTAAATTTTGGTTTTTAGAAAAAAGATAACAATGATAATAAAATCAAACTGGTTTGAGCTTCCAATATTAATAAATAAAAAATATAAGACCGGGCTTCATATAAAACAAAATAATCAAAAGTAATAATATGATATAATGGCTTTGTTGGTTTCAAAAGAGTAGAATAATTTATAGAGGAAATTGAAATACAAGAATACAGAAAAAGGAACGAGAATCCATATACTCGGGAACAGAGATTACAGGGCCATTTCTTTACAGAGGTCATTGATCTGTATAGGGTGGCTGGTAATCTTCGTGCTTAGATCAGCTGGCCTTCAACTCGTCACCGACGCTCACCTATGATGCTTCTTCTGCACATTGGTAGTCGGGGATAATTGGTGCTTCGAGAGACGAAAGATCACTTAAGGTTGTTTAGGCATAACTTTCTTGCTTGTTCGTTTTGTGTTTGTTTTGCCAAATGCGGACTGGCCACCGCTTATTTTGTAATTATCCTTGCTTAACAGAAGGTTTTCGCTTTCCACTTGTCTGAATTAGCTTTTCTGGAATGAGTTGGCCGAGCACAAAGGGACTGACTGGATTTTCTTGCTGTAGTGATGAGTGAGCTAGTCCTGTGCAACTAACTCGAAATCGAAATGCTAGGTCGAGGGGCACAGCACTAGGTGGGAGCCTTGCAGAAATTTCTGTGAATGGCTCGGAGTCGGAATGCCATGCTGAAGGCAAGGCACAAGACGGGAACCTTATTGCGAAAATGTCCGTGCGAGGCTCGTAGTCAGAATTCCATGCCGAAGGCAAGGCATTAGGCGGGAACCTTGTTGCGTAAAGTCCGTGAATGGCTTGGAGGAGGAGTGCCATGCTGATGGAACGGCACTAGTCGGTAGCCTTGTTGCGGAGAAATCCGTGCAAGGTTCGGAGGCGCTGTGCCATACTGAGGGAAAGGCACAAGGCTCGGAGTCGGAATGCCTTGCCGAGGGAAAGCCACAAGACTGGAGCTTTGTTGAGGAAAAGTCCTCACGAGGCTTGGAGTCGGGGTATCATGTCGAGGGCAAGGCACCAGGCAAGAGCCTCGTGCCGGAGAAATCCTCAAGTAGCTTAGTTAGAGTGCAAAAACCTGTTGAATTGAAATGAAAAACACTTAATCTCTAGCTGCCGAAAGGCAAGCGTTTATTAAATTCTTCGACTTTTAGAACCTTGTTAGACCATTAGCCTTCATTGAACTTCACATCAAGTGTTCCGCATTCCAAGTTCTCTTAATCACCCTGTGCCCCCCCCCCCCCGGGGGGTCTTCAAGTCGGTAAGTCTCAGGGCATACCACTTTAGTGACCCTGTACGGGACTTCCCCAACTTTCCTCTCTTACATGGTTCGGAGATGTCAAGCCTTCTTAACACCAGATCACCTTCTTTGATATTAGTTGGTCGGACCTTCTTGTTGTAGAATCGTTCTATCCGTTGATGGTAAAGATTGCTCCTGATAGTCAACCTTTCATGAACTTCTTCAAGGATATCAGGGTTTGCCCTGAGGCCGTCTAAGTTCAAGCCATCATCAAAGCTCATGATCCAAGGTGAAGACAGTCCGACTTCTAGAGGGATGATAGCTTCGGTTCCGAACGTGAGGTTAAAAGGTATTCGCGAGTCGGAATCCTCTTGGTCGTTTGGTATGACCACAGCAAGCTAGGTAGCTCATCAACCCACCCGGGTCTTTCCTTTCTTTCTTGGTTTGGAGATGTCAAGCCTTCTTAACACCAGATCACCTTCTTTGATATTAGTTGGTTGGACCTTCTTGTTGTAGAATCGTTCTATCCGCTGATGGTAGAGATTTCTCCTGATAGTCGACCGTTCATGAACTTCTTCAAGGAGATCAAGGTTTACCCTGAGGCCGTCTAAGTTCAAGCCATCATCAAAGCTAATGATCCAAGGTGAAGACAGTCCGACTTCTAGAGGGATGACAGCTTCGGTTCCGAGCATGAGGTTAAAAGGTATTCGCGTGTCAGAACCCTCTTGGTCGTTTGGTATGACCACATCACACTGGGTAGCTCATCAACCCACCCGGGTCTTCATGTTGGTAAGTCTCAGGGCATACCATTTTAGAGACCTATATGGGCCTTCCCAGTTGGGGGCCAACTTTCCTCTCTTGCTTGGTTCGGAGATGTCAAAGCCTTCTTAACAGCAGATCACCTTCTTTTATATTAGTTGATCGGACCTTCCTATTGTAGAATTGTTCTATCCGCTGATGGTAGAGATTTCTCTTGATAGTCGACCTTTCATGAACTTCTTCAAGGAGATCAAGGTTTTCCCTGATGTCTTCTAAGTTCAAGCCCTCATCAAAGCTCATGATCCGAGGTGAAGATAGTCCAGCTTCTAGAGGGATGACAGCTTCGGTTCCGAACATGAGGTTAAAAGGTATTCGCGTATCGGAATCCTCTTGGTTGTTTGGTATGACTACAACACGCTGGGTAGCTCATCAGCCCATCACCCATTGGGGGATTTTTCCGATCGCTTCTTGTGGTCTTCCAAGATTTGGCGATTGGCGTTCTCAGCTTGCCCGTTAAATTGGGAATTCAAACTAGAAGAGAACATTTGTTGGATTCCTAGATCTTCATAAAACTTGTGGAACCCTTGCCCCCAAACTGAGTGCCATTGTCGGTGATGAGAATTTGGGGGATCCCAAATTGGAAAATGATGTGCTTCCAGAAGGACTGTTGGGCCTGATGCTCAGTCTTGGTAGGTAGAGGCTCTGCTTCAACCTACTTCGTGAAGTAATTTATGGCAACAATCAGGAATCACCGTTGTCCCGTTGCTTTTCCTGGGTTACCCCGACCGTATTCTTGGATGATTTTTCCTAGGTTACCCCCGCATCGTGATGTAGAGTTCAGCATCACTGTTCAACCGGGAAGTGCACCCATTTCTAAGGCACCGTATAGGATGGCTCCAGTGGAACAGGATGAGGTGAAATGGCAGATTGAGGAACTGTTGGAGAAAGGCTTTATTCAACCTAGTGCGTCACCTTGGGGAGCACCAGTGCTTTTGGTAAAGAAGAAGGATGGATCGATGAGAATGTGTATCGATTACCAGGAGCTGAATAAGTTCACTGTTTAGAATAAGTATCCTATTCCCCGAATTGATGATTTGTTCGATCGTCTACAAGGAGCAGCTGTTTTCTCTAAAATAGATCTTCGATCAGGATATCACCAAGTTCGAGTGACAGCTGAAGATGTGCACAAAACGGCATTTAGAACTCAACATGGGCATTACGAATTCTTAGTTATGTCATTTGGAGTGACGAATGCACCCGCAATCTTCATGAATTTGATGAACAGAGTTCTGAGGCCGTTCATTGATTCTTTCATCATGGTGTTTATCGACGATATCCTCATGTACTCCAAGTCAGAAGAGGAGCACACCGAGCATCTGGCAGCAGTTTTGAAGAAGCTGGAAGAGCAGAAGTTGTATGCCAAGCTATCCAAGTGTGATTTCTGGAAATCTGAAGTGGCATTCCTAGGTCACATCCTTTCTAAGGAGGGAGTGGCAACTGACCCTCAGAAGATAGAGGCAGTGAGAGATTAGGCAAGGCCTACTACAGTGAAGGAAGTCAGAAGTTTCCTTGGAATGACTGGATACTACAGGAGATTCATTCAAGGTTATGCTCAGATAGCCGTGCCGCTTACTGGACTGACCAAGAAGAATGTGAACTTCAAGTGGACTGAGCAATGTGAGGCGAGCTTTTAGGAGTTGAAAGAGAAGCTGACTACTGCACCTATTTTGGCTCTGCCTAGAGCATGTGTTGAGTATGATGTTTATAGCGATGCTTCACATCGTGGGCTTGGTTGTGTCTTAATGCAAGAAGGAAGAGTAATCGCTTATGGGTCTAGGCAACTACGACCGCATGAGAAGAATTATCCGACTCATGATCTGGAGTTGGCTGCGATTATCTTTGCCCTAAAGCAATGGAGGCACTACGTGTACGGTGAGAAATTGAACATGTACACGGACCACAAGAGTTTGAAGTATATATATCAGCAGAGGCAATCTGAATCTGAGGCAGCGGAGATGGTTGGAAGTGCTTGAGGACATGCGACCTGAGATCAAGTATCATCCTGGGAAAGCTAATGTTGTTGCTGTTGCACTTAGTCGCAAGAGCAGTTTAGCCAGTTTGATTACAACTCAGAAGCATCTGATTAAGGAATTGGATTGAGCAACTATAGAAGTTGTCTTGCAAGGATTGGGAGCATCTTTAGCTCAGTTGAGGCTTCAGCCTACACTGAATGCAAGGATCATTGCAAGTCAGGAGGTTGATGCTGATATCTTAGAGATGAAGGAGTAGGTTGGTACTGGCAGGTTGCCCGGATTTCAAATCAAGGATGGAGTGCTGTGGTTCGGAGATAGACTATGTGTTCCAAATCAGGCGGACCTGAAAGAGAGGATTCTTCAGGAGGCGCATGCTACTCTTTTGTCGGTACATCCTGGGAGTACTAAGATGTACAAAGACATCAAACAACATTTCTGGTGGTCAGGTTTGAAGCAGGATGTGGCTGAATTCGTGGCGAAGTGTGAGGTTTGTCAGCAAGTCAAAGCCGAAAATCAGAGACCCGGAGGTCTATTACAGCCGTTACCTATTTCGGAATGGAAGTGGGATAACATCAGTTTGGATTTCATTACGGGATTGCCTAAGATTCCTAAAGGCAATGATGCGATTCAGGTTATAGTCGATCGACTAACCAAGTCCGCACACTTTCTGGCGATGAAACTCACTGCTTCGATGGTCAAGTTAGCTGAGATGTATGTTGGCGAGATCGTCCGGCTTCATGGTGTTCCGTCGACTATTGTGTCTAATCGAGATGCGCAGTTTACTTCGCATTTCTGGAGGAGTCTTCAGACAGCTTTGGGTACCAAGACAGATTTCAACACTGCTTTTCATCTGCAAACCGATGGGCAGACCGAGAGAGTCAACCGTATTCTTGAGGATATGCTTCGGTGTTGTATACTAGATTTTGGAGGCAGTTGGGAAAGACATTTACCTTTGGTAGAGTTTTCCTACAACAACAGTTTTTAGACTAGCATCAGGATGGCGCCGTACGAAGCTTTGTATGGCAGGAAGTGCAGAACACCTGTTTGTTGGTTTGAGGTTGGGGAGCGTCAGTTGTTTGGTCCTGAGCTTGTGCAGCAAACCTCTGAGAAGATTGATCTGATCAGGAAAAGGTTGGTAGAAGCTCAGAGCAGGCAGAAAAGCTATGCAGACAACCGGAGAAGGGACCTTGAATTTGAGGTTGGTGACTTCGTCTTTCTGAAAGTATCGCCCAGTAAAGGTGTGGTTCGATTTGGCAAAGGCGGGAAGTTAGCCCCGAGGTTTATAGGGTCGTACAAGATATTGAAAAGGATCGGGAAAATTGCTTACTGGCTTGAATTACCGGAAGAGTTATCTCAGGTGCACAATGTCTTTCATGTGTCTATGCTGAGAGGGTATATTCCAGATCTGAGTCATCATTTGCCTGAAGTGCCGGAAGGTTTGCAGTTGGATCTGAATTACATCGAGTCTCCTGTCGAGATTGTTGATCGTCGAGAGAAAGTCTTGAGAAATAAGACGATACCGATGGTCAAGGTAGTCTGGAGAAACCACTTGGTTGAATAGGCGACTTGGGAGTCTGAAGAGAGGATGTTGAAGGACTATCCTGAGCTTTTTGCTTGATTGTATCTTTGTATCTTTTTGTTCTTGTTGTTGTGTTGTATTTTGTTTCTCACTCTTGACTGTAGTTCCGGGGACATAACTATTCTAAGGAGGGAGTGTTGTAATGCCCTGATTTTTCATTTAATGAAAAATTATTTTATTTTGCACGTAGTATTCACGTGCAACATTTTTTGGTAAATATTTTCATCATGATGAGTATAGATATTTAAATATGTGCCTTTAATTATTTTTCTATAAAGCCTTCTTTCAATTAGACAAAAAGCCTTTTTCCTAAAGCCCAAAAATTTAATTTATTTGTGTTATTTTAAAATAATTATTTTGGCCCAAAAACTAAAGCCCATGAACTATTTTTATACAACTTGTCATGTAGAATACAATTTAAAGACTATTTTATTTTTATACAAAATTTAAATGTACAAATTTTTTTTTAATGGAGACCAAGTTGCATGCACGTGCACTACACGTACACGTGCAAATGCACTTCCCAAAGTTGGCCGGATTGCTTCTTTTTGGAGGGAGAATCAAAATTTTAATGGAGATCATGCTTGGTGGTTACTTGGTTGTGGGTAGTTAATGTAACTCCTGCTTTCATCTTAGCCCTCCATCTTATAACCAATTACTTGATCCTAGCCCTCCATTCCATCAAGATTTTAGTATAAATACCCCCTCCATGGCTAGTTATTCTTGTGCTTATTACTTTCTACATATCTATAGTCTAAAATACTCTATCTAGTAGTGATTGTGTGAGTTAAAAGATTGAGAGTGTGTGAGATTTTTGCTTGTAACTAGAAGGGGGAGAGGCCGGCATCAAGGAAGGAGGAGCTCTCGGTTTGTTTGGGTGTGCTTGGAGGCTTGGGTGCACGTGTTCAAGGAGGAGCATTTCGTCGCAAGGACATTCGTCTAAGGATTGCTAGTTGTATTTTTTTTCTCCATACAAGGTGGGTAAATTTTCTATATTTCTAATTAGGGATGCATGCTAGATTAAATTGAATGAATGAAGCATGAAAAATATTAATAAGAGTACACTTTTAATTGGAAAATTGACCTATGAATTGATTGGAATGTGGGTGTGCAATTGTATGTGATTTGATTAGTAAAAATCTAAGTTTGTATGGATTAATTATAACCATGGATTGTTAAAGAAAGTCTCATTATCTACATTACAAATTATATACACAAAGTTAGTAGATTGGCAATGATACTTCATGTGATTAAATGGATCATTGTGTGATATTGAAATAAATGAATTAAGATATAGATTAGTATGTTTGGTAAAAGGTTAAAAACAGAGAATTAATGTGAAGTTTGCTAATAAAGGGATTAGTGGTATTATTTGTTAATAAATGTCGAAATGAAGAGTGTGGTAGTTATAATGTAGAATTCGAATTAATCGTATGAAAATATGTCTTAATTGTTGAAAAAAATTATTTTTTCATACTGATATGTAAATTAGACGAGAAATAATCAATCTGGAATTTTATAGTAATTTTTATGAAAGCAAAGTGAAATGAGGACTAGTTGAACATCGAAACGTTTTAATAACAGAGAGAATTGGTTTAAATGAGTTTTGAGTAGCGTTCTTGACAACTTGAGCGCGTAGCTCAAGTGGTCGGGACGGCTCTGATCGCTACAGTAACCTTCGGTCCAAGGTTGCTGGTTCGAATCCCTGTGGCACCATATTTTGTTTCATGAATTTTTTTTAAATAAGAATCAGTGACCGAGAGCCTTAAATACTCTTTGCTCTCCTTTTATACTGCTGGCGCAAGTGGCCTAGTGGCCAGGTGCCTTTGGTCGTGTTCTCTGCGTGCTGGGTTCGAATCATGCCCTCGGCAAGATTGGAAAAACTTATTTTTTTAACGTTTCGGTGATCAAAAAATTGTGGAAAAAATATGATTATTCTTCTAAAAATATGTAGGACTTAAGAAAAATACTTTGGGGATTATTTGCATGAAATAAAACATGATTTGAGAATAAAATGTGTAAATAGAACTATGGTTCTATATTTATATTTTTGTGAAAATTATATCTTGCAAAAAGAATTTGAAGGATTAGAAGATTAATATAGTAAAGAAGGAAATTTTATTGTGTGTTGGATGTGAATTATTCTCATTTGATAATAGTGTGAAAAAAATATGAAATGTGAATATTTGTTAGTGATGCGAATTTCAATGTGAAAATTAATAATTGATGAAGTATATAAATTCCATGTGTGATTATGGATTATTGAACAATTTAGAGATCATGTTATTGAAAAAGAAAATCCATTTTGATTATGAAAATGAATTTATGAGTTGGAAATGCTCAAATTGGAAATTGTGAATTGGAAATTGAAACAAAAGAGTAGCTAAGTCTCCCCCGGCATTTGGAAATAAATGAAATAAAAATTGAAAAGAAAGACCAAGGTTGGTCATGTTTGAATGAATGAATAAGTCCGGTTTAGAGGAGAGGCTAACTCTAGAGCTTTGATTTGTGTTCATGATTTTGATAAAAACTAAGGATTAGTACATAGTGGAGACGTGATGAAAGTAAGAGAAAAACATGAGTATGAAGGCCATTGGATTGACGGCGTGAGAGTATTCACAGGCTGTCTTCACGATGCGTCGTGACATGACATGGATACTGCTCCAGGGTACCATCCCGATGGCGATGCTTATGGGATGTTTGGTGACTGCAAGAGGATCGTGTGCCATGAAGGAGGCTGAATTGCCACAGGCTATCTTCACGATGCGTCGTGACTTGACGTGGGATTTCCCTCCAGGTTTTCTGTACACGTACTTGTACTCATAGATCATCTAAGATACCTACCGTAATTACATTAGTAGATTAAGTCATGGCGAGGGATTGAACCCTACAAAGATGAAGAACGATTAAGGGCTTGCCCTCGGACCTATGTAGTATGGGATGCATAGAATCCGAACAAGTGCGCATTAGTGTCATGTAACATAAATAACTGCATTAAGGACTAAGTGCACAATCACAACACGACATCAATAGGGTAGTCCCTTTAGTTTGATATGTGACAAGTTTGTGTTTGTTAAATATAGAAAATAAGTTATACTATTTCTGGCATAGAGAGGATGGCCATGTATAATGATCGTCGGTTGAATAAACTGACGTACCCACAGTCTTATATGCAGGTAAATGACTTGATAAAGGTTAAAGAGGAACAGATGCTTAAAGATTATTCAAAGCTGTTGTACATTTATTAAATTGCTGTAAATTTTACTTCCGCTGTGAAATGTAAAGTGTAATAATTTATGTAAACTCTGATGTAAAGTGAAAAGTTCAAATTTCCTTGTAAAATTGTACTAAAGGAAGTGAAAAGATCCTGTAGACATCTCGAATTCAGTGTATTTGGGATTCGGGGCGTTACAAGCGCCGCGATGCCCCTACGGCGCCTCTGCAGAACAGCAGCATCGGTAGACAGCCAGCGAGCAACTTCGCTGCGTCGCCATCCTCCGTTCACTGCCGTAGTCTTCTTTGGTGCGCGTGGGTTGGAACCGTGTGGATCTCGTTGTTTGAGTAGTTGTGTGCAAGTGTTGTGTTTGGTTCGTTCGGAGTTCATCGTCCGTTGTTAGTTGGTTCATTGGGTTCGTGTGATCGGTTCGTAGTCCATTGTTGTTGGAGTTGTTTTGCTGTTTGGTGTGCACGTAGAGAGCACGTGCTTCGGTTCTTTGTTCTTTGGAGTTCGTGCCCCGGGATCTATTCCCATTATTCTTGTTTGTTGGATCGTCATTTTTGTCATCTCTTAGGCAAGTAACTTGTACTCCAATTCATTTGTTTGATACAAGTCAAAAAGTTTACCTATAGTGTAGTTGGGTCTAGAGACGACTCTTGTTGTGTTTTGCTTGATGGGTTTTGTCTCTATTGTGAAAACTTAACCATAGATGACTCACGACACAAATCTTGACATGAATTAACTTAGGTTTACCCGTTCTTGGTTTTGTTCATGTATGTGAGACAAGTTGTGAGAATTCGTGATTGGTTGAGACCCATGTGTTATAATTGGTGTGGACATGCTAGATACCTTAATTCATGATGTTTGGACACTTGGAAGACTCGATTTCATGTTTGGATTTGTTTGGATCAATTTTCTTGAATCTATGTTGATTTTGTTTTTAAGGGAAAAAATCTGTATTTTGTCGCTGATCTATTTTGTTTGCTGTTTTGGACTGTGTTAAAGTCAGTATCTTGATTTCAGTATAAAACATGAGTTTTAGAGAATTTCGTCTATTTTCAAACCCCTCTGACCTGGCTTAATTTTGTTTTTGTATGACTGAGTTATGACTGTTTTACTAAAGAGGTGTCGATCTTTTCCAGATTCTGTTTTTTGGTAAATTAGATGACAAATAATTTCAAAGAACTAGGCTACATATATTATTTTGATCCAAAACTTTGTTCAGTATTTTTTTATCTAGTTAGGGATTATCCAGAATTTTGATGAATTTTATTGATGAGTTTTATGTGATGTTTCATGCTCGTTTATGAAATCTATACTTGTTGTATTTTGCTCGTTGTTCTATAAAGAACCTTATTTTCACTATGTTTCCTTTTACTGTATGAAAAATGTTTGTGAAATGGGAAAGCTAGTATACTTTATCTATTTTCATATCTCTTTGGCAAAATTGGATTTTGTTTCACGGCTGGCGAGATATTTCAGTTTTCGTACAGCAGTGTTGGGAAATCCAGATTTTCAAAAGTATCGATTCTTGATGTTTTCGTATTTTTGACGACTGAACTAATTGTACTGGAATATTATGAAACTTTATATTTTGATTCCAGACATATAGGGGAATATCCCAGATTTTCCTTGGATTTATTTGAGAAGTTTTAATGCTGTTTTTCTCACTTTGAGTTTGTTTTACTGATTTCTGGCTGAACGTGTTTTCTGTTTTCAAATCAATTTTGAGTTATGATTTTCTAAAACACTATATGACTTAATTATATTCGTTGGATTTTTGTTGAAGTCTATTTTCCATATCCTTCGACGGATCCAGATTTGCATTTCTGTAGCGATGGGATTCACTATTTTAGTACTTTACTGTCTTGCTGTCCTGAATATGAACATACACTATTTTGCATTTATTTGTTTCCCTGAACCTAACACTGATTATACCATGTTAATTTGACATTATTCCGTACACATTCATGCCTGTTTGATGACCATAATAAAAGTAATCAAGCTGGGATTTATGGGAAAGATCTAGTAGTGGGAAAGCAAAGAAATATGTACTTATAAGGGGGCCCGTGTTTCCCATATGATTATCTGTTATTTGTTATCTGACCCTGTCTACATTACTTCTTATATGAAGGTGTAGAGGATAAGAGAACCACTAGGTTCTATCTGTCTGTCTGGATCTGTTATCTGACCCTGTCTACATCGCTTCCTATAGAAGGTGTAGAGAAGAAGAGAACCACTTGGTTCTATCTGTCTAATCTGATTATCTGATATCTGTCTGAACCCTTAGTACACTGTCCTATATGATCCCCTACGAAATCTACAAACGTAACTGTTTTGAATGTAGCAACCACGTAATAAACGGATGGCACATGAAGTGCTACCTAGTTAGTAATTAATACAAGACTTATAAAAATCTGTATCTGTATCTGAAACCTGAATCTGAATCTGTTATATGTATTTGGCTATCCATTATCTGATTATCTAATTACCTGTTATCTGTCTGACATTATCACTTGACACCATTATTTGACACTATCTGTATATCTGTCTGCATACTTTTGACTTTGACACTTGACACATGTTAGTATATCATGCTAGTTGATTCAGCTATACCATGCTATATTTGTTTCTGCTATTATTTAGATTTGTTCAGTTTTCCCTATGTACCTGTATCCTACATTATAAGTGTCCTGTAACTTGCAATTGACGGGTACTTGTTTTCTCTTTCCTTCTCCTGCAATTGTTAATTGCAGATTTTAGTGATCAGCTGCCCGATGGAGTGTGTGATCTAAAGTTCTAGTTGGCTGGAGCTTTTGCTATCGTCATTTATTTCTTGTTGCTCATTTTGAACATTGTATCTGTTACTTGTATTCTTTATGTTTGGACAATGCGACCCAGAATATTTGTGTTATTCAGATCATGACTATTTGAGATTTATATATTTGGTTTCAAATATTCTTGTTGGTATTTTAGTTCATATGTGCATGTGATTGTTTCTTTGCTTCCGACTCTGATTATTTTTGTGAGATTTTGTAAAGATTCCTGAATAGCTTATGGATGTTGAAAATCATTCGCTTACGCACTCGTATTCCGTATTTTTGGGAAGTGGGGCATGACAATAAAAATTGAGAAAAAATACTAGAATTCTTCTAAAATTACCCATAAAAATTATTTCTACCATATTTTACATAATATAATAAGAACTAGAAGTAATTTTGAGAAGGAGAATTTGATAAATATTCTTAGATTATGACTTAATTAATTAAAGAAAACGAATATTTTGAAGGTCAAGAATTTTTGTGTAGAGATTAAAACTGAGGTTGTCGACATGGAAAAATTATGTAAGATAATAAATGGATCTTGTTGTTTAATATATGCAAGTGTGTATGGAAAATAAAACAAAAAGGATTATGATGAAATGTGGAAATTTGGGAGTATAAACTATCATTTTTGGTGAACATGAAAAGAGATTAAAACTAGAGTTTAGCTAAGTCCTTAAATTGGCATGAATGAGATTTGAAAGAGAAATGTGATTTATAAGAGACCAAGATTGGGTCCTGGTTAACAACTGATGTTTAAGACTGGTGTAGAGGTAACGCTAACTCTAAGGTGTTAATTTTACTCATGATTCAATTATCTAAGGATTAGACACATACTATAGATGTGATTAAAGTAAGAGAAAAACACAAGTATGAGGGCCTCGAATCTAGGGTGTGAGAGTGTTCACAGGCTGTCTGCATGATATATCATGTCATGACGGGGATACATCTCCAGAATTATCGGGACCGTGGCGACGCTTATGGGGTGTTTGGTGACTACGTAGTGTCATCGTTCCATGACGGAGGCGAATTGTCCATAGGTTATCTTCATGATGCATCATGTCATGACGTGGGATTCCCCTCTAAGCTGTCTAGGCATGGGCTCGTAACACATAGAACATCTAGGATACTTGTCGTAGTTCCCGTAATAGTTTAACTCATAGCGCGGGATCCAACCCTACAAGATGAAGAACGGTTAAGGACTTGCCCTCGGATTTATGTAGAATGGGATGCATAAGTTCGAACAAGTGTGCATTTGTGTCATGAAATAATAAATAACTGCATTAAGACTAAGTGCACATTCACACACGACATCAATAAGGTAATCCCCCTTAGCTTTGAACAAGTGTGTATTTTCCAAGTAAGAGAAATTGATGTATTATATCCTAACGTCAGTTGTATGCAACTGACGTGCCCATAGTATCTATACAGAATAAATTGAATGAAAGGACTAAAGAAGGAATGCTACTTTAAGAAATGTTCAAATTGTTATTGATTTCATGTATCATGTTGTAATTTATAATTCCGCTCCGTTGATGTAAAACATTGTTGTATAAAAAGTTTTAAATTCCTTGTAAAATTGTATGAAGTGAAGTGTAAAGATCCTGTGGAATTTCAAATTTAAACTTATTTGTTATTCGGGGTGTTATAGAGTGGTATCAGAGCCATGCTTCCAAGTAGTACAAATTTATAAGGAACGACACCCTAGAGTGGACATTAGAGTGTGAGTTGGGTATAAAGATTTAAATATAAGCTACTTATATTTGTGTTGCTCTATGATTAATGCTTCTTCTTCTCCCTCCCTCAAGATGGTGAACCACCATGACCCTGCAGGCGATGATGATTGGCACATAATTGAAGATGACTACCCCGGACAAGGAGATTCTGATGAAGAAGATCCCGAGGAAGATGAAGGAGAATGGCCCGAGTCCCGAGAGATCACTCTGCCTCTGGACTAATCAGACATTTCATCCGACGAGGAAGAACCAGTCCCGAGAGGTCTCATCGAATCTCTTCAGAGGCAAGTAGAGATTCGGAAGGAGATAGCAGAACAATTGCAGGCCTAGTGTGCGAAATTCAAGGAAAATATTGAAACCCTCAGTCATCGTGTTTGGGAACTCGAGAAGAGAAAGAACTTGTATGATGTGCTAAAGGAAGAGGTAGTGAAAACTCGGGAAGAGCTTAGGAAAGCCAAGAGGAACAGTAGGGATTAGAATGTTGTATCATCTCTTTTCGCTAGATGTCAGAAAATGTTTTAAATTTGAATGTACAAAGTTTGAATTGAATGAAATGAAAAAGTTGATTTAAATTCATGTTTTCTACTTCGAATTTAATGAATCTTTTGAATCAGAGTATGGCTGGAAGAAGATCAAGGAATGGAGAATGGCCCAGTTGTGGACTCGACTTGGAAACGGAGTTGGCTAAAGTCTATCAGACCCTCAACATCATTGCCATGAACCAAAACGATAGAGGGATGCCTGCAAATCGAATTCCTAAGGTGATCAAACTTGTGGAATCATTCAAGAGGATGAAGCCACCAGTGTTTGAAGGGAAGTCAGATCCAGATGCAGCTGACAATTGGATTAGGCAAGTCGAGACTATCTTTGAAGTCTTGGAAACTCCAGAAGGTAGCAAGGTGAAGCTGGCTACATTACAACTTGAGAAGGATGCAGCTGTATGGTGGCAATCCATGAAGTGGGCTATAGGAAATGGTGTTATCAGTTGGAAGGAATTCTTGAAAGAATTCCGCAGTCACTACTTTCCGTCCGACGTCCAAGAGAAGAAAGCGATAGAGTTTCTGGCATTGTAGTAGGGAGGCATGTCTGTCAGGAAGTATGAGACGAGGTTTACTCAACTTTCGAGGTATGCACCTGAATTTGTGATGGACGAGGCGAAGAAAGCTCGAAAGTTCGAGCACAGATTGAGGCTGAGTCTGAGATCAAGAATGATATCCCTTGGTATCAAGAGGTTTGACAAGTTAGTCAAGCGAGCTACAGCTACAGAGGAGGATATGGAGCAGTTTCATGCTGCCCAGAATAGTAGGAGCAATTGGAATGTCGGGAAGAGGCCCGCAGCTTTTGGGAATGTTAAGAGGCAGCCGCCAGCTCAAAGGTTCAAACCTACCGGGGCAAACGCTGTTAATGTGGCTGGAAGACCTAGAAATGGTTGGGTGAGACCTCCTGTGGTGACTTGTTTCAATTGTGGAGAGACAGGTCATTACAGATCTCAATGCCCCAAGCTACGAGATGTCATCCAGAAGGCACCAACGCAACAAGTTGGAAAGAAGCCGTACCAATAGGGGTGAGTATTTGTCTTGACTAAGGCCGACGCTGATGAAGTGGATCACGTCATTACTGGTACGGGGGCGGATGTTTAGAATTTTCTGTTTCTCTTTAACCTGTTTATTTAGTAAAAACTATTATGTAACGGGACCGTGTTATGTAACAGGAGAACTTTTATTAAATCGAAAGAAAGTTGTTGTTCTATTCGATACTGTATCCTCTCATACTTTTGTATCTCCTAAATTTGCTAAAGTCTTGGGAGTCGAACCAAAGGTCTTTCCAGGCAAGGTCCTAGCAGTAGCTACTCCATCAAGGGAAACTTTAACCACTGATCGGTATTTTGCAGACTGCGAGATCGAAGTGGAGACAGGATTTTTGGGATTGATCTGACCAAGCTGAATATCCTAAGGGTCGATATTGTCATTGGCATTGATTGGATGTCGATGTACAGTGCGAACATCGAGTGTAATATCAAGGAGGTCCTGTAGTCACTTTCCAAGGGAAGAAGAGATATTCAGGTTTGGTGGCAGCTATCAGCAAGAAGAAGGTTCTGGTGGAGGTGCAGTAGATTCCGGTGGTTCGGGATTACCAGACTGTGTTCTTGGAAGATTTTTCCAGGTTACTCCCGCATTGTGATGCAGAGTTCAGCATCACTATTCAGCCAAGAAGTGCACCTAATTCCAAGGCACCGTATAGGATGGCGCCTGTGGAGCAGGACGAAGTTAAACGGTGGATTGAGGAGCTTTTGGGAAAAGTTTTTATTCAGCCGAGTGCGTCACCTTAGGGAGTACCGGTATTGTTGGTGAAGAAGAAAGATGGGTCGATGAGGATGTGCATCGATTATCAGGAGCTGAATAATGTCACTGATCAGAATAAATATCCTATTCCACGAATCGATGACCAGTTCGATCGTCTACAAGGAGTAGCTATTTTCTCTAAAATAGACCTTCAATCGGGATACCATCAGGTTCGAGTAAAAGTGGAAGATGTGCATAAGACTGCATTCAAAATTCAACATGGGCATTACGAATTCTTAGTTATGCCATTTGGAGTTATGAATGCACCTGCAATCTTTATGGACATGATGAACAGAGTTTTGAGGTCGTTTATTGATTCTTTCGTCGTGGTGTTTATTGACGATATTCTTGTGTACTCCAAGTCGGAGGAGGAGCACACTGAGCATCTGGCTGAAGTTCTGAAGAAGCTTCAAGAGCACGAGTTGTATGCCAAGTTATCCATATCCGATTTCTGAAAATCTGAAGTGGCATTCCTGGGTCACATCCTTTCTAAGGAGGGAGTGGCAACTGATCCTCAGAAGATAGAGGCAGTGAAGGATTGGGCAAGGCCTACTACAGTGAAAGAAATTAGAAGTTATCTTGGGTTAACTGGATACTACAGGAGATTTATCCAAGGCTATGCTCAGATAGTCATGCCGCTCACTGGTCTGACCAAGAAGAATATAAATTTCAAGTGGACTGAGCAGTGCGAGGCAAGCTTTCAGGTATTGAAAGAGAAGTTGACTACTGCTCTCATTTTGGCTTTGCCTAGACCAGGTGTTGAGTATGATGTTTACAGCAATAATTCACATTGTGGGCTTGGTTGTGTCTTGATGCAAGAGGAAAAAGTAATCGCTTATGGTTCTAGGTAACTAAGACCGCATGAGAAGAACTATCCGACTCATGATCTGGAGTTGGCTACAATTATCTTTGCTTTGAAGCAATGGAGGCATTACGTGTACGGTGAGAAGTTAAACATGTACACGGACCACAAAAGGTTGAAGTACATCTATCAGCAGAAGGACCTGAATCTGAGGCAACGGAGATGGCTGGAAGTACTTGAGGACATTCGTCCTGAGATTAAGTACCATCCGGGGAAGGCTAATGTTGTTGCTGATGCACTTAGTCGTAAAAGCAGTTTTGCCAGTTTGATCACGACACAGAGGCATCTTGCAAAGGAGTTGGATCAGGACAGTATTGAAGTAGTTTTGCAAGGCTTGGAAGCATCTTTGGCTCAGCTGAGGCTTCAGCCTATGCTGACTGAAAGGATTATAGCAAGTCTGAAAGAAGATGCAGAGATTCGGAAGATGAAGGAGCCAGTTGGTGTAGGCAAATTTCAGAGTTTCAGATCAGGAATGAAGTGTTGTGGTTTGGAGAGAGGCTATGTGTTCCGGATCAATCAGATTTGAGGGAGAGTATTCTTCAGGAGGCACATGCCACTCTTTTGTCAGTACATCCTGGGAGTACCAAGATGTACAAGGACATCAGGCAACATTTCTGGTGGTCAGGTCTAAAGCGGGATGTGGTTGAGTTTGTGGTGAGATGTGAGATTTGTCAGCAGGTGAAAGTCGAGAATCAGAAGCCCGGAGGTTTATTGCAACCATTACCAGCATGGATTTGACCACAGGTTTGCCCATGAGTTTGAAGGGTAATGATGCGATTTGGGTCATAGTCGATTGACTAACCAAATCAGCTCACTTTTTGGCAATGAAACTCACTTCGTCTATGGACAAGTTAGCCGAGCTGTATGTTGGAGAGATCGTTAGGCTTCATGGTGTTCGTTGACCATTGTGTCTGATCGAGATGCGCAGTTCACTTCACATTTCTGGAGGAGTCTTCAGACAGCTTTGGGTACTAAGAAGGATTTCAACACTGCCTTCCATCCTCAGACTGATGGACAGACTGAGAGGGTCAATCAAGTTCTCGAGGATATGTTTCGGTGTTGTGTTCTAGATTTTGGAGGCAGTTGGGAGAGGCATCTAGCTCTGGTGGAGTTTGCCTACAACAACAGTTTTCAGACTAGAATCGGGATGGCGCCATATGAAGCTCTGTATGGTAGGAAGTACAGAACACCTGAAGTGGGAGAGCGACGGATGTTTGGGCCCCAGATTGTTCAGCAGACCTCGAAAAAGATCGATTTGATCAGGAAGAGGTTGGTGGATGCTCATAGTAGGCAGAAGAGTTAAGCTGACAATCGGATGAGGGACTTTGAGTTTGGGGAAGGAGACTTTGTCTTTCTAAAAGTATCACCTAGTAAAGGTGTGATTCGTTTTGGCAGAGGTGGGAAATTAGCCCCAAGGTTCATAGGCCCATATAAGATATTGAAAAGGATTGGGAAAACTACTTACCGGTTGGAGTTACCGGAGGAGTTGTCTCAGGTGCACAATGTCTTCCATATGTCTATATTGAGAGGTTACATTCCAGATCCAAGTCACCATTTGCCCGAAATGTCGGAGGGTTCACAGCTAGATCTGAGCTACATTGAGCAACCAGTTGAGATCGTGGATCGTCGGGAGAAAGTCTTGAGGAACACGTCGATACCGATGGTCAAAGTAGTCTAGAGAAACCAATCGGTTCGAGAGGCTACTTGGGAATCCGAGGAGAGGCTGCTGAAGGATCATCCCGAGCTCTTTGTTTGATTGTATTACTTTTTTTTCTTTCTTCTTTTTATGTTTTGTTTTCTCACTCTCTAAGTGTAGTTCCGAGGACAGAACTATTCTAAGGAGGGAGTGTTGTAACATCCGGAATTTTTCAAATAATTAAGTATAAAGTTTTTCATTTGTTTTCACGTGTTTTGCACGTGCAATTTAATATGTGTATTTAGGTTTAAAAATTATTCTTATGTCATGAATAAATATTTTCTTCTCTTTTAAAATTAAAGCCTATTATTAATCTCTAGGCCTAATAGTCTAATTCTAGCTCATCTAAAATTAATTAATTAATTAATTAAAGAGCCAAGGGATTTTAGCCCACCTAATTAGCCCACTAGTTAATTTTAGTATTAATTAATACAACTTGTAGTGTAGGCTAGATCATGTAACAAATAAATAAACAATTAATAATTGTACAACTTAAACTAGTGTGCATGTGATGGCACATGCAATGCACATTCACGTGCAAGGGGACTCTAGGGGTGGCCGGCCATACTTGGGAGTGGAGGGAGAGAGTGGAAGAGTGGTGAGGTGGTTACTTGATGATGGGTAGTTCTTCTAACTCCCAAATGTATCCTAGCCCTTCATCTAAACTCATCTCAACCCTTCATTCACTCTTGAAATGTGTATAAATACCCCTCTCTTGTCTTTCTTCATTACTTGCATTAGAAATTTTCAAACAGTAAGAGAAAGAAAAGAAAGAGTTATGTGAGAAAAAGATTGAGTGTTTGTGTGTGTGTGTGCTCTTGCATCTTGGAGGCTGGCCATCAAGGAGGAGAAGGAACCCGGGGTACACTAGCAAGGAGGAGAGGCTCGGTGAGCACTAGCTTGGAGGAGAAGGCTCGCAACTAGGGGAGACGATCGTGCTTTCAAGGAGTTCTATAGGATTTTTTCATTTGTTTCTTCAAAAGGTGGGTGATTTCTACTTCTAATGTGGATACCATGCTAGGAATCTAATTTATGAACATGTTAGAAACAAATAGAAAAGTTGTCATATACTCGCTTGAAAAGACTAGTAAGGAAAAGGGAAATCTCTTGTTTGGCTATATGAGAAAGTTATCAAAATGAATTGAAATTTGTTAATTTAGATTTGTTATGATGCTTTATTAATAGATTTGCATGCTAGAATACATATGAATTGATAAATCATGATTATATGAAACTTGTGCTTATAAATGAATTGTAGAATGCAAAATAATATCCATGGATTGTGAAATAAATTGATTAGTTGCAATAAGTGTTGATTTTAATTCTAATGTATGAGTGATATTATATTCATTAGATTGTCAATTATGTTCTCTTTGAAACATAAGAAAACGAGTTAGTTTTGTAAAGATAAGATTAACTTAAGGTCTTTGATTAGGTTAAAGAATGAAAAATTGTATAAACACATTGTGAATAAATGGGAAATAAGTTGATAAAAGATTCATCTAGAATAGAAATTTTCATTGTTGAAAAATATCCTAATGTTCCACTTTTCAAAAGAAATAAGAAGAATAGTTCTATTATATTGTTGAAAATAAAAAATTGCAAATTAGATAAATATACTATACTGTTTTTCAAAGAAATACATTCTGGAAAAAGTTTTAAATTTTAAATAAGTACAGATTGATTGAAAAATCGAGTTTATTAAAGGAAGAGTTAGATACATCACGGTATATATATAAGAAGTATTTTAACCATACCATATATCGGTTAGTCACTCAAGACCTACTAGTCTTCGGGTGCGTTTTGGGTATGTTACTGTAGCTAGGAGAGATTCTGGTCTTGGGTTCAAGTCTTGCAAGGGGCTCAGTTTTTACTGAAAAATCGACTTTTGATTAAATCCCGAAACCACACTTTAAATACAATTCGAGTCCCCTTCATATCAGTTAGTCACTCGGGACTAATTGGTCTTCGAGTGCGCTTTGGGTCTGTTACTGTTCATGGGCGGGAGTTCGAATCCGGCCCTGGCCTTTTTGTTCGTGGATTTTGATTTTTTAACTTATTTCAATTTTTTTTGGAGTATTTTAAGTGTATAAAAATTGAGAAAAAAATACTAGAATTCTTCTAAAATTTTCTAGACTTCATAAAAATTATTTCTACCATATTTGACATAATAATAAGAATTATAAGTAATTTTGAGAATGAGAATTTGATAAATATTCTTAGATTATGAGTTAATTAATTAAAGAAAACGAATATTTTGAAGGTCAAGAATTTTTGTGTAGAGATTAAAATTGAGAATGTCGACAGGGAAAATTTGAGTAAGATAATAAATGGATCTTGTTGTTTAATATATGCAAGTGTGTATGGAAAATTTAAAAAAAAGGATTATGATGAAATGTGGAATTTTTGGAGTATAAACTTTCATTTTTTGGGGAACATGAAAAGAGATTGAAACTAGAGTTTAGCTAAGTTGTCACGCCCCGCTTCCCAAAAGAGAATACGGAATATGGATACGTGACTAAGCCCAACGAATGATTTTCATTATCCATAAGCTGTTCGGAATTATTACAACATTTCACAAGAATAATCAGAGTCAGAAGTAAGAGAATCAACCAAGCATGCACATATGAATCAAAATACCAACAAGAATACTTGAAACAAAATATATTAATCTCAAATAATCCATATCTAAATAAGTCAAATATCTTGGGTCACACTGCCCAAATACAAGATAAATCCAAGTACAAGATACAATTGTTCAAAAATAAGCAACAAGAATTAATAATAGCAAATCCAGTACTAATATCTCATCTCGCCTATTCCATCTGGCAGCTGATCTCCGAAATCTGTAATTTAACAATTGCAGGAAGAGGAAAAAGAAAACAAACTCCCGTTAATGCAAGTTACGGGCCTCTTGTAGTGCAAGATACAAGTACATAGGAAAACTAACTAATAACATAAAATAGGCAAGATAACAAAATAGAATACTAGCATGACAAGATGAACAAGTACGAGTAGCATGTATCAAGTGTCTAGTAAACTAGTGTCATGTGAACAAGAAACAAGTATCAAGTGTCACGAATCAAGCATCACAAAATCAAGTAACAAGTAACAAGTGTCAAGTAGTCAAGTATCAGGTAACAAGTATCAAGTATCAACTGAATAAGTATCAGACATCATGTATCATGTTCAAGTAATCAAGTATCAAGTCTCAAGTGTCAAGTGATCATATTCAAGTCTTGTATTATTAATATCTAGGAAGCACTTCATGCGCCCCAGCTTTTATCACATGGTTGCTACATTCAAACAGATTACGCTTAGATTTCGTAAGGGATTCTATAGGTCATGTACTCGGGTATCACAGAATCACAAAACTTGGTCGGTAACTTGATCGGTAAACTTGATCGGTAAACTTGATCAGTAACAGAATTTAACTTGATCGGTAACATGTCATACGGAAAATACGAGTCACCTTCCGAGTACAGACTCCTATATTGTCCACTACTAGATCTTTCCCTTCAACCCTGGCTTGGTTATTTATTATTAGGGTCAAACAAGCATGTACGTGTCACGAAACAGGGCAAGTATATCATGGTATAATCAAGTAACAAGTTCAAGTTGCAAGATAAACACGTACGGGTGAAATAAAACACACAAAAGAATAAAATAACCAAATTTCTAGTTCAGGACAGGAAGACTAAACTGCAGTAAGACTGAGATTCCCGTTGCTACAAGCATGCAAACCTGAATCCATCGAAAGATCTAGAAAATAGACTCCCGGTCGAATCCAGCGAATATATATAAGTCATATAGTATTTCACAAAATCAATTCTCAAAACTGAATTGAATGCAGAAACACGTTCAACCAGAAATCAGAAGATTGTATTCAAGGACAGGAAAACAACATAAAAACTCGATAAATAAATCCACGAAAAAATATGGGGTATTCCCCTATATGTATAGTAACAGAAAACCAAGTTTCAAAATTTTCCAATATGAATAGAGTAATCAAGTAAAATCAGAAAACATCATGATGTAGTAGTTTGGTAAATCTAGAATTGTAAATACTGCAGTACAAAAATAGTAATATCTCGCAAACCGTGAAACGAAATCCAAATCCACCAAAGGGAGATGAAAATAGAAAAAATAATCTAACTTTCATATTTTATAAATATTTTTCATACAGTAAAAGGAATTAGGGTGAAAACACAATTCTTTTCAGAGCAGCTAGCAAAATCCAGCAAGTATAGCTTTTGTAAACAAGCATGAAATCAGTCATAAAACTCATCAATAAAATTCACCAAAATTCTGGGTAATCCCTAATTATTTGTAGAAATACTGACCAAAATTTCAAATCAAAATAATATGTTTAACACTAGTATAAAAATAGTTTACTCATCGAAGTCATCAAGAAACGAAATCTAGAAATATAATACACCTCTGTAGTAAAACAATCACTTCTCACACATACGAAAACGAAATCGATCAAGGTCAGAAAGTTTGGAAAGAAAACGGATTTTTCTAAAAATCATGTTCAATACCGAAGTTAAGATACTGACCTTAATATGGTCTAAAATAGCAATCAAAACTAATCATCGACAAAGTACAGATTTTCCTCTTAATAATAAATCAACATACAACATACGAAACTCGCTCCAAACACAACCAAACATGATATAGAGTCTACTAAGTGTCCAAACAACATGAAATAGGGTATATGGAATGTCTACAACAAGTATATCACATGGATCCAAACAAACACAAGATTTCTCATAATTATCTCACAAATATAATCACATTAAGAACGGTCAAAACCAATGTTGTTTCATGTCAAATTTGTGTCGTGAGGCAACTATGGTCAATTGCACTATAGAGACAATACTCAACAAACATACATCACACATGAATTGTCTCTAGAACCCAACTACACTACAAGCGAAATTTATGACTTGTATCATACAAAGGAATTGAGTACAAGTTACTTGCCTGAGAGACGACGATAAAAATGGCAAAAGAGCAAGAATAACGGGAACGAATTCCCGGGCAACGAACACGAATTTCACCGAACGAACTACATAACAATGAGCAAGATCCACGAACAACTAGCGAACCCACGAGCAACGAACGAACGATGAACGGCGAATCCCCAACGGACATAACCCGAACTCACTCGCGCACGACAGCGGCACAACGAGACGTTGTCGCAGCTGTTGTGGGTTGCGGAAGTCGGTGAGAACAGCGCCGGTGGGCTGTAGTGGCGGCTAAGCAATGGAAAACGGGAGCCAGGCACCGGGGCGGGTGCAGCCAGGCAGAGGGTGCACAGGATCGGGAGAGAGGTAGGTTGTGGTGACAAGGCTCGGGAGAGAGATGGGTGCAGGAGGCTGGAAATCTCGATAGTGGATCAGGTGGTCGAAGAGGGAGAGAGATGGACGGGAGATGGTGCACTGGCGGCTAGGGAGTTTTTAGGGTTGATGGGTTTCGGGATAACAATAGGCGGCTAGGTGACGGGGTAAACAGTGGAGGGGGGTAATATATAGGGTAGGATATTTAGGGTTAGGCTGATAGGGGTTTCGGGTGTGGGTAGTTTAGGGTGTTAACGGGTCTAGGTAATAACCGGGTATGGATGTATTGGGGGAAAGTGGGTATAGGGCTGATGGGTTAGATATATGGGTTTGGGTATAAAGGAGTAATGGGTATTGGGTTAATAAATGGGCTAATAGGGTTATAAAATCCAATAAAAAAACTTAAAATAACCAATAAAACATATTTTATAAAATAATGTAATTTACATTAAAATATAGACTTTATTTAAAATAACCACAATTATAATTTATAAATTAAACTAGGTTTTTAATAACCAATCAAAGTAATAACCATAATAAAAATAATAGTAATAATAATAATACTGAACAGTACTAATAACAACAACAATAATAATAATAATACTAATAATAACCGAAAACAAATAAAATTATTGATATATTTTAATAGAAGATCCAATAGTACAATTTGACAAAGAAATTTGAAAATCGAAAAAATAATTTGCAAAAATTTTAAATACAGAAAATACACAAAATAATACATTTTTGGGAAAACAGGGGTTACATAAGTCCTTACATCGGCATGAATGAGATTTGAAATAGAAATGTGATAATAAAAAACCAAGATTGGATCGTGGTTAACAATTGATGTTTAAGACCGGTGTAGAGGTAACGCTAACTCTAGGGTGTTACTTTACTCATGATTCAATTATCTAAGGATTAGACACATAGTGAAGATGTGATTAAAGTAAGAGAAAAACACAAGTATGAGGGCCTCAGATCTACGGTGCGAGAGTGTTCACAGGCTGTCTGCATGATGTGTCATGTCATGACGTGGATACATCTCCGGAATTATCGGAACCGTGGCGACGCTTGTGGGGTGTTTCGTGACTACGTAGTGCCATCGTTCCATGATGGAGACGAATTGTCCATAGGTTGTCTGCATGATGCTTCATGTCATGACGTGGGATTCCATTCTAGGCTGTCTGGGCATGGGCTCGTAACTCATAGAACATCTAGGATACTTGCCATAGTTACCGTAGTAGTCTAACTCATAGCGAGGGATCCAACCCTACAAGATGAAGAACGGTTAAGGGCTTGCCCTCGGATTTATGTAGAATGGGATGCATAAGTTCGAACAAGTATACATTAGTGTCATGAAATAATAAATAACTGCATTAAGACTAAGTGCGCATTCACACACGACATCAATAAGATAGTCCCCCTAAGCTTTGTCTGTGAACAAGTGTGTGTTTTCCAAGTAAGAGAAATTGATGTATTATATCCTAGCATCAGTAGTATGCAACTAATGTGCCCACAGTTTCTAAGCAGGATAAATTGAATGAAAGGACTAAAGAAGGAATGCTGCTTAAAGAAATATTCAAATTGTTATTGATTTCATGTATCATGTTGTAATTTATAATTCCGCTGTGCTGATGTAAAACATTGTTGTATAAAAAGTTTTAAATTCCGTGTAAAATTGTACGAAGTGAAGTGTAAAGATCCTGTGAAACTTCGAATTCAGACTTATTTGGAATTCGGGGTGTTACATCCTCCTCCTGGGCAACCTCCACGCCCATCGTCGCAGGCCTTCCATCTACCATCGCAGCCTCCCCGGAGTAAGGCTACGTCGGTGGGCTCCCAACGACGTCACCCTGAACATCGCTATGGGCCTCACCCGATTGATGTCCAGATCTCAGTCCACACAGACTCTTACACAGTGCCTACAGTGGTGCCCGTAGTGCAGCTAGACCTCTGTCGCCTCATCAACATTTTGGAGCATGGGAAGAACTGTTGTTAACGCTTAGACGAAAAGCGTACCAGAGATGGGGTCCCCCACTCAAGGCACCAAAAGAGCAAAAGAAGACCTTCTCCTAGACAGTAGAAATCTTGTTGAACCCCCTCACCAAGGGGACGAAGACACGAGATGAGCCTGATTCCAGTAAGTCGGTGGGCTCCCAAATCCAATAGAGAAGCGGAGGCACCTATCACTTGGGCTGAATTCCAAAACTCCATAAATGAAATCCTTCAAGCCATTATGGCAACCCAAATAGGAACCAATGGATCAGAAGTCACCACCCTAGGACTGTGCAAAGAGAAGAGTCTCGTGGGTCTACCCAGTATGAAGAGCGAGGCGATACGGTCCTCTATCACCTTCAGGCAATGGAAGACCGCCATACTCGAATTGGCCAATAGGAGGATCGCCACGGTAGAGCATACCACCCAACCCGACACCCCTTCATCAAATCTATTCTAGAAGCCCCTATTCTAGAGAACTTCAAGCCTCCGGCCTTTGAGTCATACAATGGTTAGTCCAATCTGGCAAATCACATTAAGAGTTTTAAAACTCTCATGATGATCCACAATGCCCCACTCCCCTCCTCTACAGAACATTTTCAGCAACCCTGAAGGGATCAACATGGAAATGGTACTTCCACTCCCTCTGGGGTCTATCTTCTCTTTCGACCAGCTTGAGGAGCTCTTCCTGACACATTTCATCACTAGCCGCAAGACTAAGAAGATAAGTGCTTACCTGCTCGATTTAAAGCAGATGGAAAGAGAGCTGATCAAAGAATTTGCCAGACACTTCACTACCAAAGCCAGATCTATCCCCTCCCTTGACTCAACGGTAGCAACTACTTGTTAGGTTTTGAAGGCAATCACAAATTAAATACACAGTTGAAAAGTCACAAAAATATCGAAACCTAGCCATGGATCCATGCGAAAATCATAAATCGTGTTTAGGAGTTATACCTTAAAGATGGATTTACTATCTTCACAGTATGCCGATCACAGTGTAGCATCCTAAATTTCGAATATAATATCTCATAAATACGTGGCACAATTCTCAGCATCAACCTCAATTGTAATAGTAAACATAGCCAAAACACAGAAAAAAATTCAACTTTTATTACATTAATTCTTTACAAAGCATAGGAGAAAATAAATACCTTAAATTACAAATTCTTTCTTTTACAACACATTCTTTTACAATTTACATAAAAAATAACATCATTCTATCTCATGCATCCAAATCCCAAGCTATACGTACCTACCTGTAAAACAAGATGCTAGAGATTACCTTAACCCCCAAAACTACAGGGGTCAGCCATAACGGTGTGAGAGACATAAAAATTAAATGCAAAATAAATGAAACATAAGGCATAGAGTCATAAACAACATGTATCAACTTCAAGAATAAATGAAATAAGAAATAACAATAAATAAAACATGAAAACATCAAGTGAAACTAGGCTAAGTGTCCAGTGTAGGAAAACAGAAAACAACATGCATAAAACCAAGTCAAGAAAATACCAATGCTATTTGCTGACTCTCAAATGCATACTTGTCGGATTCTATGAATCCCACTCTACATAGGTCCGATGCAGGCCCTTATCGTTCTCCACTTGATAAGGTTTAAATCCCCCGCTATGCAACTAATCCTACTACGATGACTACTATGAGATTTAGACATTCTGCAAGTATCGGTTCTCACCCTTGGAATACTGGAGGCCAATCCCACGAGCAGATCATTCTGTGGCCCTTACGTCCATCGTCCCGGAAACAGGAGATTGCCTCACTCCGCATGTTATCATGGAACCCTTATTGCACAAACATCACATGAGCGTTGCTCTCGTCCTTGGAATACTGGAGATCAATCCCACTCCGCGAATCACTCTGTGGCCCTTACGTCCATCGTCCCGAAATACTGGGGAATATCTCACTCCTTAGATCATCCTGGAGTCCATAACCCACGTCTGCTCTCATTTCATCATCTCACCATCTAGTGCCTATCCTTATCTTGTTAAGTTAATTAATTATTTAATAGATTTCAAATCTTTTAGAGTTGGTGTACCCTACCGGGCTTAACTCAACTGAACAACAACCAAAATCTCAACCGCCGGTAGTTAGGGCCCCACTCAAACTCTAAAGACTCATAACTCAACTATCAATACCAAAACTTTCAATAATACTCACAAATCTATCATCAAAAAGATTATATAAAGAAAGCTCCTTAAATCAACAAAAATCCAAAACCATATATTGTCTTCATAAAATTCTAGAATTCAAATAAAATATTAAATCCATTAAATAACATAAAATCATATTTTTAAGTCGTAGAATATCACCAAAACATCAACTCCTTTGAAAAACCGCAAATAGTTCCCTTAATAGGGTCATAAGAATACATTTAAAACTCTATTAGAATTAAAATATAACTCTCTGTAAAATATTGTAATCTGTAGTAAAACATCATCCAAAACAGTAGAGCAATAATCCATAATTTCGAGGAAATACCCATTTAAAGAAAACATCGGAAAACTCGAGAAACCCATCAGTCAGGACAGTGACAGTCGACTGTCGAAAAAATGGCCAGTCGACTGTCCTGCGAAAATTCAAAACTCAAGAAAACGATCAGCCAAGACAGTGACAGTCGACTGTCGAAAAATGGCCAGTCGAATGTCCTGTGAAAATCCGAAACTCAAGAAAGCAACAGTCGACTGTCGACTTCAGTTCAAAAACAAAACAGTCGATTGTTATGTAAAAAAATTCCGAATTTTAAGAACTAACAGTCGACTGCCGTCTTCAGTTCAAAAACGAAGCGGTCGACTATCAATTCCTACAGACTGCAGTTTTGAAAATTGTGCCTGTTTTACTGATACATTAATTTACTTTATAAAAATGCAAATTTGTTAAAACTAAATTCCTGAAATAGTTGGATATAACTTGTATAACATATAGGAGTGTGCAAAATGAATCAAAACCACTTCAAATCCATCATAGAGTAAATTTTTCATCAAAACTACTTCAAAACAGTAAATATAAATATATGAAGTGTATTTGTGTGTTTGTATCAATAAAGCTTTCAGATTCATCCAATAGGAGTAGTATAAGGTTTAGGTTAAATCTCAGTATTAAAACAATCCAAGTCCAATCGAAAACTTCATGAAGAACTTAAGGATCACTTTCGGAAATTCTTCAAAACAGGATATGTATATATATATGTATCAGTGTGTATGTGTGCATGTTTAAGAATTAAGAACCTATCTAATGTGAGTAGTAAGATGTCTTATCTCAACTCACTATGAAAAAGATCAGGATCTAATCGAACTTCATCAAAACCACAAAATCATATTTCGGCTGAAGGCATCACATACCCAAAAATCAAGAACCCTCTTTTCACATCAAAAATTTGATCCTTTTTAATTCAAAACTCATCTTGCAATTTATTAAACACATGCCCCACTGATTATAATGGTTACTTATGAATAATGGCAATTTTCGACATGTATTAATCAAGTTATACTCATCAAAACTTCAAGAACAGACCATATGCATTCATACACAGTGAAACTAGGTTTTTATTCACTCTTTTGCAATAACCAACATACAACTTATTAAACTCAATCAAATCAGCAAGCATATGATAGAAAATAACATACCCATAGTTTCTATTAGGTTCTTTAACAATCTCAAGTCATCTAGGTGTAGTTTACTCATCATTTGCATAATTTCAAGTCACGATTCAATTTTTAACCCATATACTCATCAAAATTCAGTTTATCTTCATGCAATCTCTAGCATGCTTTCTAATAAACAAATCATCACACACAACATTCTTAGAACAATACAAAAATAAACATATATCACTCACCTTATTTGAGAATCAACCGAAGATAAAAAAGAAATAAGAAAATCCCTCCTTTCACAAGAAAACCAAGATCCCTGCTTTGAAACTCTAAGAAAATAATAATAAGAAATTCCTTTTGTGTTGTGCAGCAAAAAGACGGCTGCACTCCACCTTTTATAGGCCGGAAATCCAAGTAATTAGGATTTTGAATAGATTTGTAAAATAGCTCTTTTAAATATATCTTTACGTATATAGATCCTTATACTTGGAAATTAAATAAAACTATCTTAATTGAGATTTAAAACAAGAATAATCCCTTCTATTATCAGCCGACACTATTTTGAAAACTCAGAAAAATGAAATTGCACTTTTGCCCCTCTAAGTGGTAATTTTGCAAAAAGACCCTTCTTTATCATAACTTGCAAAATAAACCAAAATTATTAGAATAAAAAGTAAACTTTTTACCTCTGAGTTGACTAGGCATCAAGGCCGGCCCAAAAATCCAAAAGTCTGGAGTTTTTACTCCAAGTGGTAATTTTGCACAAAAGTCGCTTTTTGTAATATTTGCAAATAGGTCAAATAACTATCAGAAAAATCCAGAAAATTCACAAATAATATCTAATAATAAATAATGGATTTCCCCAAAATAATTTTTGACTTTGAACTTCCCAAGAAAATATTTGCACGTATCTTGCACATGTAAAAAGGTAAATTTCAGAAAAATATTTATTAAATCACCAAAAATCATTTTAATTTATTCATTAATCTTAAAAGCATTATTTTAAAAATCTGGGATATTACACACAGCAATACAAATATTGCGGTGCCTCTACGATATCTACAAGAATGGAAAGCAAAATGGCTCTTCCTCAGACCACAGTGCTAGCTACGGGAAGAGGATGTTCCTCTCGGTCTCTATCTCTCACTTTCTGTGACGGCTAGGGTTTTTTCTCATGTCTCTTTTCCAAAGATACATATCATATATGTATGTGCATAAAATCAACCCTAAGAGAGTAATGAGGCTGTTGGGCTCACAATCTGATCTGGGTCAGATTCGTGTATGGGTCTTTGAACTTTAGTCGGCCCAATTAATCTAATTAAATGTCCAACCAATGTCAGGAGTCCAAGTCTTACTTGGATCCCCAATTAAATTCATCTTACGAATTTAAATCCCAATTTCGACCCATTCTAAGTGTGTGACCCTGTATGTTCTTATTACATTGACAGTAATACTAAAATCATATTCTAGTATTACAAACAGTGAACAGTATCTAGCAATACATCACTGCTACTCAAGTAACAGGAATGTCAGTGATTTGACATAACCTATCTGTGTCTAATATTATCATGTAGTCTAGTCCCTTTGTCCAAATATCTTAATTGACCACAAGGTATAGAGCGTTTCACCCTTGTATGGTTCAATCTTTGGTTTCTTGATGTCCGAGAAGACTTACTAAAATAAATGAGCTCAATATCTCATATTGACTCATTTGAGTACGGCCATGCATTTTGCAATCTCACTCAATCAAGGGGCCCGTAGGTTCTCTCATGTTATGTAAGAGGGACAAATCTGATCTAAGTCATTCACATCCCTGCACATGATTTGTAGTATATCCAATAGTCGACTTTATAATTATCTTATTACAGGCAACGTTTGACGGCATTAAAACATATAACTTCTCATGTAGGGAACCGTAGTGACTTCAAGTCAAATGACTACATACACCATGGTCACTGTGAGAACCGATGATGACACTCACGTAACAATGCAGCGTTCTCATGGTGGGTGATGTGAATTTTTGCAAGTGTACAAAATCGCAAAAAGTAGTATAGTTAAGTGAAAAGAGTGTCGAACCCACAAGGACTAATTATTTTACTTGGTACTAAAATTTACTAGATTAAGTACTATTTGGAAAATTGAAATTCAATAAAGAAAGCAACTAAATTAAACTAATCTAAAGAACGAACTAAATTAATTAAAAGGAGCAGAATCTGAAATTTTGTTGTTTATTAATTGCAAAACTAATTCCAGTGCTTTGGATTTCACCTAGTTAATCTCATATAGTTTATAACTCCATGTGAATGAAAAGATTATTTTTCCAAGCTGTAGAAAAAAATTCCCTAAATATTCAATGCTTTTTCTCAAACAACACCAAAAAATTGCAAGATGATACGTGTTCTAATTGCTCCTTGATGCTGAAAATTCTGAGGTGGTCTAATTGCTCCTTGATTGTTGTTCCAAGAAAAATTGGGGTGGTTTCTCCATCCTTGATGATACATGTTCAAATTAGAATTGTTTTGATGTTGGAAATTGGACTTGTAATTTACTTGATTGAAATTTGATTGAGCAAAAGGATTTCCCACTTGGCAATCGTAATTTCCTGCACAATTATCACAAATAATATTAGTTTGAATAGAATTAACATTTATATTACCTAATTGTTTAGATAAAATATCAATTTGTGCAGTCAAAGTGGCAATAGGATCAAGCTCAAAAAACTCCAGCCACTTTTCTTTGCATTGCTCTTTCTGAAGGCCATTGGTAATTGTTGGAAGCCATCGTAATACAATTCTATGTCCTGAAATATAGCTATTAAATAACTGAAAAACTAAAATAATAAAAAATAAATAGAAAAATCCAAATTAGTGACAATCTAGCAATTATCAATATCAATAAAAGAATAATTAGTCCCCGGCAATGCCGCCAAAAACTTGATGTGAATTTTTGCAAGTGTACAAAATCACAAGTAGTATAGTTAAGTAAAAAGAGTATCGAACCCACAAGGACTAATTATTTTACCGAGTACCAAAATTTACTAGATTAAGTACTATTTGGAAAATCGAAATTCAATAAAGAAAGCAACTAAATTAAATTAATCTAAAGAATGAACTAAATTAATTAAAAGGAGCGGAATCTGAAATTTTGTTGTTTATTAATTATAAAACTAATTTCAGGGCTTTTGAGTTCACCTAGTTAATCCCACACAGTTTATAACTCCATGTGAATCAAAAGATTATTTTTCCAAGTTGTAGACAAAAATCCCCTAATTATTCAATGCTTTCTCTCGAACAACACCAAAAATATCTCCAACTAACAGTTTTTCATATCTCTAACAAAATTTAATTAATTGAAGACTCAATAAGTTCTATGGATTTCATTATAGTCACATCAATCGCTGTAAATCATCTCTAATTTCGCTCAATCAGTGGTATTTAATTATATAAGTCTAAATCACAAATTACCTCTCGGTCTCTCCATGATCCAATAAATCATACAAAAGTTGGCCAAACAATTGTAAGCATTACGAACAAGAATTAAACATACAACCATGGAAAAATAGAAAAATAATATGGAATTAAAATTTTGTTCTCATAACTAGGCTACATCAAAGCCTTAGAAAAATAAATTTAGTTCATAATAATTTTGCAACTAACAAACATGTCCTTGAATTGCACAATAAAAATTAGAGGAGAAGATGAAGAAAAACTCTGTTTATTGCCGAAAATCCAAGTCGAAATGCCTCGAATTTTGCTCCCAACAGTGCCTTGGTCTCTCTCTCCTTTCTTCTTTTCTGTCTTGAACGTCGCCCTTTTTTTTATAATTTCTTTTCGTTTTTTTTTCTCCACTGGTCTCGCCGCCACGTACCCCTTCTGTTAACGCCGCTAACTAACCCTTCTTGGCTTCCCCCTTCTTGCTTTTCGTCCTTCGTTATATAGGTATACAGGGAAGTAGGTAGGTTATAGTATAATTAGGATTAGTTTAAGTATAACTAGATAATTAGTTAATTAATTTAAAAATTCCTAGATTTTAATTAATCTATTAAATTTTAAACTAATTAATTTACTAACCCTAATTTAAATTCACTCAACTTTTAATACAAAATTTTATTTCACCCCCTAATTGATCGAAATATTTTTTACTAATTCTTCCATGGGTCAATTCGTAAAAACTTGTATTTGGATGCTTGAATTTTGAAATCTTCTTTTTTTTCCTTCCATAATTTCATACAAAATGCCCACCTTTTGCATTTATCCATCTCATTCCTACAAAAACAAACAAATAAATAATATTGAGTAGAAATAAAAATTTCAAAGAAATAAACGAGAACTCACAATTTTGATACATAAAAGAGTATTAAAATTTATGTGTAAATCCAACTCATCAGTGGATCAGTCCAGTACATTATTAGTCTAATATGTACCCATGTAAAGACTTGATATCTCATATACATGACCCGTGAGAATGGTCATCAATGTACGCACGCACTAGTCTCTATGTATTATCATTGTCCTAATTCACAATAATACTTTACTAGGGACATTTAAGAACAATGTTCTGATTTCAGCCAATAGGATCTTACAATCAAGTCATGCACTTGATATCTCATGGCATTGAACTTACTATTCTAAAAACTTTATTATGTTCATTTAATTCACAATAAATAACACAATAAATAAAATGCCTAAATATGAAATAAATGTCATGATACAATGTAAACTAGTAATGTCAATACACAACTGGCTTCTAGGACATAAACTAACAATCTCTCACTTGCACTAGAGCCAATCAGACATACATCTAATGCCTATAGATCTAGTGTGACCATCATGCTTTCGCTGTTAAAGAGGCTTTGTCAATGGGTCAGCGATGTTATCATCTGTCGATACTCTGCATATCTTTACATCTCCTCTATCGATGATCTCTGGAATGAGATGGAAGCGTCTAAGTATATATTTGGATTGCTGGTGAAATCTAGGCTCCTTAGCTTGTGCAATGGACCCATTGTTATCACAATAGAGGTCCACCAGGTCCACAATGCTAGGAACAATGCCAAGTTCAGTGATGAACTTTCTGATCCAAACAACCTCCTTTGCTACATTGGAGGCAGCAATATACTCAGCCTCTGTGGTAGAATCGACTACTATCTCTTGCTTCAAACTCTTCCAGCTCACAGCTCCACCATCAAGGCAAAACACAAAACCCGAATGCAATTTGGAATCATCCTTATCGGACTGGATGCTAGCATCAGTGTAACCCATTACAACAAGCTCTTCTTCGACTTCATATACCAAGAACGAACCTTCAGTCCTTCTTAAGTACTTAAGGATGTTCTTGACATCATTCCAGGAACTCTCACCGGGATCTGACTGGTACCTGCTCGTCAAGCTCAAAGTATATGAGACATCTGGACAATTACATAACATGGCATACATGATAGATCCAATTACAGATAGACATAAAATCTTAGTCATGCGATCTCTTTCATCTTGAGTGGAAGGACATTGAGCCTTAGACAGGCTTACACCATGCGACATAGGGAGGAATCCTTTCTTGGACTCTTGCATATTGAAGCATTTCAATATTTTATCTATGTATGTACTCTGACTCAGGCCAAGCAGTCTCTTTGATATATCTCTATAGATCGTAAGGCCTAATACATAGGTAGCTTCACCCAAGTCCTTCATGGAAAAGCATTTCCCTAGCCAAGTCTTTACAAACTGTAAGATAGAGATGTCATTCATGATGAGGACTATGTCATCTACATACAACACCAGAAATACAACTGTGCTCCCACTAAGCTTCTTGTATCCACAAGGTTCATCTTCATTGTTAATGAAACCAAACTCTCTGATTGCATCATTGAAATGAAGATTCCAGCTTCTGGAAGCTTGCTTTAATCCATTAATGGATTGTTTCAGTTTACACACCTTTACAGCAACCTTTGCAGTGACAAAACCCTCAAACTGTGTCATGTACACATCCTCGAGAAGATTTCTATTTCGGAAAGTAATTTTGACATCCATCTGCCAGATTTCGTAATCGTGATATGTTGCAATAGCAAGCAAGATTTAATGAATTTAAGCATGGCAACTGGAGAAAAAAATCTCATCGTGATCTACACCATGAACTTGCATGAAACTTTTAGCCACCAACCGCCCCTTAAAGGTATGCACGTTACCATCCATGTCAGTTTTTTTCTTGAAAACCCATTTGCACCCAATAGGTTTTACCCTTCAGGTGGGTCTACCAAGATCCATACTTGGTTGGCATACATGGATTTCATCTTAGATCTCATAGTCTCAAGCCATTTCTCAGAATCTGGGTCTTTTACAGCTTCCTCATAAGTCGTAGGCTCGTCTTGATCCATGAGTAACACATCACCATGTTGAGTCACGAGAAATCCATATCTCTCGGGTTAATAAGGTATCCTACTAGACTTACGTAGGCTTTGTGCTACTTTAGCAGGTGGTTGTTCCACAACAATTTGTGGCGTCTGCTCCCTTTTCACCATCAGTTCGCTGCTACTTTGCAAAGTTTGAATTTCTTCAAGTTCTATCGTTCTCCACTCATTTTTTTGGAGATGAATTCTCTCTCTAGGAACATAGCAGTCCGTATGACAAACACTTTACCTTTGGCCGGATTATAGAAATTGTATCCCTTGGCTTCCTTGGAATATCCTACAAAGAAACATTTATTAGATTTGGGACCAAATTTATCAAGGACTTGGTGCCTTACATAGGCTTCACAACCTCAAATCTTCATAAAGAACACACTAGGATGCCTCTCAGTCCATATCTCATATGATGTCTCTTAAACTATTTTAGATAGAACACGGTTAAGTGTGAAAGTTGTTATTAATAAAGCATGTCCTCAAAAACAGCTTAGAAGGTCTGCATGACTCATCACTATCGCTCTGCAGCAAGAGTCAAATATGAGAATACACCTTCAAGTTCATAGGACGAGATCGAACCATGTCCAACAAGGTTCGGTTTCTCCTCTTAGAGATATCATTCCATTGTGGTGCTCCAGGGGGAGCGAGTTGAGATATTATCCCACTCTTTTAGATGGTCATCAAATACATGGCTTAAGTATTCACTACCTCGATCTGATTGAAGAGCTTTAATACTTTACAAAGTTGGTTTTGTACCTCATTCTTGAATTCTTTGAACTTCTCAAACGATTCTGGTTTATGTTTCAATATATACACAAACGCATATCTACTTAAATCATCAGTGAACGTAATGAAGTACTCAAAAACCTCTTCTAGCCAATGTGTTGAAATGTCCGCAATCATCACTATGTATAAGACCCTAAAAGATCACTAGCCCTTTCACATTCAGTGAATTGAGATTTTGTCATCTTGCCCAACAAACAAGGTTCACATACCTCATATGATTCAAAATCAAATGAGTCCAATAATCCATCTCTATGGAGTTTGGATATGTGGTTCTCATTTATGTGGCCCAAACAACAATACGAGAGGTAAGTTGGGTTCGTATCATTTGATTTGAACTTCTCAGCATTTATATTATAGACGAGCATTTTGAGGCCAAGAATATAAAGTTTATTACTCAATTGTGCACTACCATAATAGATATCATTCAAATAAATAAAATAACTTTTGTTCTTTATTATAAATGAAAAACCTTTCTTATTCAAACAGGAAATAGAAATAATATTCCTACTAACAGCGGGCACAAAATAAAAGTTCTCTAACTCAATGATAAGTGCAGTGGGCAATGATAATTGACAAGTCCTTACAGCTAAAGTAGCAACTTTTGCTCCATTTCCAACTTGTAGGTCCACTTCGCGCTTAGCTCATGGTCTACTCCTTTTGAAATCCTGCACATTTACACAAATGTAGATCCACATCCAGTATCTAATTTCCAAGATGGAGAAGTAGATAAATAGACTTCTATAACTAAAATACATGTAGTGGAAGTCTCACTTCCTTTCTCCTTCTTAAGCTCCTCCGGCAGTGGCGGAGCCAGGATTTTCATCCAGCGGGAGCGAAATGACTAACCATAATTTCAAAAGAGCATAAACAAAGTTACCAGAATTTCAAAGAGCGCATAACAAAAACCACACCTGCACTACAAGACGTAGGCGGATATTTATTCAAATTCTTCATCAATTAAACTCCTTCAAATCCTCTTAGAAGCCATCACTCACCAACCAAAATCCCTAATTTCTCAAACACAACAAAATTGATCTTTACTTACATTGTCAAACAACTAAACAACAAAAATTCTCAAAACAGAAAAACAAAAAAAATGATCACAGAATCACAAAAAACTCACCAAGTCAGTGAAATCACCATCGACATCTGCGAGACTGCAATTGACGTCAAGTTGTGAGGGGAGATATTCGGACTTTGGAGGTAGTCTTGAAGATTTGGAGGTTTCGAAATTGTAATTGAGGGTTTGATGAGTTGGATCTATGGATTATGAGCCAGGGTAATGAACTTTTCGGTGGAATGGTGGATGGGAAAGAAAAAAAGGAAAATAAGAAAGAAGAGAGGGAGCTAGGGTTTCGATGGAGCCGTGGAGGGTCGGAGACTGCGCATGGAAAGAAAGAAAGAAAACAAGAAAGGAGATGGAGCAACTAGCTAGGGTTTCGGCTTTTGGGGTGGAGGCTAGACTCTGGAGCGAAAAGAAAGAAAGAAAAGAAGAAAGGAGAGGAGCGGGAGGCTAGGAGCTGAGGTTTAGGCCAAGGAATTTGGGTGGGCCGAAAGAAAAGGGGAGCGGTTTGGGCCGAAAGAAGAGCTGAAGCTCAGTTGTGGGGGAGCAAAATTTTTTTGCACTTGGCCTGCTAGAGGGCCTGTGAAATTCTAGGGGGAGCGGCTGCTCCCCCTCACTCTATACTGCCTCCGCCATTGCCTCCAAGTACTTATGGCAGTTTCTCTTTCAATGTCCGGTTTCACCATAGTGGAAGCATGTGACCTCCTTGGCCACCCCACCATTAGGTTTCAAGGCAAAATTGCTGGGCTTGAAATTGCCTATGCCTTTCCTCTTGCCCTTGGGTTTCTTAATCTTCTTTTTGCCCTTACTCTTACCTTTGGCCTGTTGGACCATCATAATGGTCTTTCCCTTACTAATGTTCTATTCAGCAGTTCTGGCAGAGGTTTATCAATTTCATTCATGTTGTAGTTCATGATGAATTGACTATAACTTTCCGGCAACAATTGCAGGACCAAGTCGGTGGACAACTCTTGACCCAAAGGGAAACCAAGCATTTCAAGGTTCTCTATGTACTCAATCATCTTGAGCACATGAGTTCCAACAAGGATTCTTTCTACCAGTTTGCACTGAAATAATGTCTTTGAGACTTCAAACCTCTCATACCTAGCCTGCTCTTATAGAGCATCTTGAGGTGTACGATCATATCGTAGGCATCCATATTCTCATGTTGCTTTTGAAGCTCAGAGTTCATGGTGGCTAGCATGAGACAACCAACGTCCAAGGCGTATTCTTGATGCTTCTTATGAGCATCCTTTTCGGTGCGAGGGGCACATGCAGCAGGTGGCTCAAGAATAGGCTACTCTAGAACATACAAGACTTAAAGCATCTCTCTCCAAGAGACCTCCTCGGGACTTCTACGAGCATTTAATAGTGAGTGAGAAGTACATCCGAGCTGAAGATGCCCTCCATCCCCCGTGCCAGATGGATCCCTCTTCCAGGAATAAACTGAAGAATACGGAGGGACCCAAGAAGTCCCAGAAGAATGTCTCTGACCAGCATCGCCTTCCTCCATCTCCTCGCTTCGACAAGTTCACTCATTTCATTGTCAACATCTCAACTGTCCTCATGAAGATTGAGGGAGAGGTGTTTTGCTTTGCCCTCCTCCTAGGATGAACACATTAGGCAAAAGAAGAGTTATAAGACAATGGCACCGGTTTCACCAGGACCACGGCTATCGCATCGATGACTGTCACGCCCTCAAATAGGATATTAAAGCTCTAATCCATAAAGGTTACCTCTCTAAGTATGCCCTAAAGTATAAAGCTGAACCTCCGCGGGTTTGGGGAGCCAACAAGTGCACAGAGAAGGATCCTAAGACTCAGTGCACATGGCCATTTTTTACTCAATCCACAGAGGGCCTATAGGTGGGGAGTTGAACTCCTCCCAGAAAGCGTTCTTCTAAGAAGCAAACTCAGTGCACAACTTCCCTCCACCCAAAAGTTTGGGGGTCACAGGAACTTCTCAGACGAAGACCTAAAGGGTGTCCAAACTCCCCATTGTTATGCGCTAGTAATTAGCCTCTTCATGGCAAACCATGAAGTGTGCAGCATCTTGGTGGACAATGGTAGCTCAGTGAACATGGTATTCTTGGAAGCTTTCGAAGGACTCAAGCTCTCTTGGAACCGTCTCAAACCCGCCAGGTACACCTTCCATGGATTCTCTGAGGTTTCGGTCCAAATCGAAGGAAGTTTGAAAAGTAAACTAGGAAAGGGTAGTTACCCTCGACGTGACTGCGGGAAAGCCCCAACTACTCAAACAACGGCCATGGACTTCATGGTAGTCAATGTGAAGGCAACCTACAATGTCATCTTAGGCCATCCTGGCCTACCAGCTTTTCATGTCATGCCTTCAGCCTTCCACATGAAGATAAAGTTTCCCACAGTAACAGGAGTAAAGAAAGTTAAAAGAGCCAAGAATTGGCTAGGACATGTTATACTGCCACAAAGGTTTAAAATAAAGCACACAAGTAAATAGATAAGCTAAACGAACCAAAAGCAGGAGCTTGGTGGTGCGTTTGTTTTTTGGAGAGCCGATTTTGTTTCCTTGTTTGGTTTCGATCTAGGATTAGGGTTTTGGGGCTGATTGTAGGCGTTTCTTCTTCGGTTTCTGGTGAGTTTTTATTAATCTGGTTTATGTTATTGTCTTTTTATTTTGAATCTGGTGCAGTTAGTTACAGCGTTCGTCATATTAGTTCTTAATTGGTTTTTAGATTTGAGGCGTACATATGAGACCGGATCCGACGGTTTTGTACAGTTTTGGTCCCGGATAAGAGCAGAGCATATGAAGGGGATGTCAGATTGGAACTTGACCGAGGTAATTTTATTTATTTATTTATGTTTTATTTTAATTTTTTAGGTTTTTAATATGTGTGGATGTATTTTGGAAGCTTGATTTAAGATGATGGTGAGTGTTGATAAGATCTAGTTCGAGTATGAGGAGTTGAGGAAATTACTGATTGAAGGCGAAGAAATTGAAGAATCAGAAGAAATTCATTTGAGTTTCCCCCTTATTTATTGTTTATTTAAATTTTTTTTAATGGAATCGGATTATGTTTCCTCTTAGAAAAAAGGAAACGGAAAAGGGAAATCTTGTTCGCATCTTTTCCTCAACAGAAATTGAGGGACTTGTTTCCGTATAAACCAGTTAGGGAATCCAAAATTAGGAGGAAAGTTGGAAGAACTGAAAGTGCATGGATGGAATTGGTACACTATCATTTGGCAGTTAGACTTGAAATGGCACCTCTCCATATATTAATGAAATTCAGATGGCATTATGTCCAGGGCTGAGGCAAGTAGCAAGCAGGGGAGAGTAAAGTACAATGTTGGGGGTGGGTCGCTAGTACTTAAACGGAGGTTCCCTTTGGTGGCTAATCTTGTCAGCTGGGTACAAGTATAATAAACTATTTAAGAATGTTGTTTGAACTCATAATGATTATCAAGTGATTTCTTACGGTTGCTGAGGATGTGCATGTGTTGTAAATGACACCATATGGAGAAACTCATAAGATTTTCTAGCTGTAGAAGAGTAACATTCAGAAGGGGATCTTATTTCGCTTGCATTACTGAATGCAGTTCTTTTTATATAGGGAGTGTCTCAAAAGATGAGGAATAATCACAGAAAAATTCACGGCTGGGGAAGGTGAATACCAATTTAGTGTATACACATCCCATGATAACAATCCTCAACGCTACTCCCCAAGAGCTCAGTCCTTTGGAAAGCATCATTTTGAAGTGAGAACTGACATTGTGCGTCTGTATGACACTAGGTTGAAATGTTCAGAAATACAACATCACGTGGTTCTCATTTGATACCTTCTTGATGTTCTATGGCCAATGATTTCTGAGAAAACAGTGGAAGAAGGTTTAAGTACATGCTTGTCATGTAGCTCAAGGATATCAACTACATGTTAGAGGTGCACAACTACAACTAAAGACTATTCTTGATGAAGATGGATGAAGAGGGGAGAAGATCCTTTGTTTCAATTTAAGACTGCAGATTATGCTTCATAATTCAGATAGACAATAGCAGAAGCTTTATCATGAAGAATAATTGTGTTATACAGAAAATGAAATACTGAGATTCAATGGAATGCTTTCTATGAAGATAATCCTTGTTTGGTTCTTTGAGTTCAGCTTTGTAGCAAAGCCAACTGTAGAGGGTGTAACTGGTGGCACATGCCGCACATGTACATTAGATTCAAAAGATAGGTTGACATAGTGTTTGCTACCAGAAGTAGAACCAGCAGTATTACTTCCAAAAGCTGCCTTAAAGAACTGAATTCTTTTCATTTTGTAGACGGAAAGCCCCTGAGAAGTACGCCAAATTAGTCAACTTCAATAGAGTTCTACCCAGTAACCAGAAGTTACATGATAGTTGTATAGCATTCTTTTAACTGACCATGCTGATTGTATACCCTTCAACCAAACAGTCAAAGTTTAGTAGTCTTCATTTACCTTCTTGGGATATTCGTAAGTGAAAAAGTTCTGAATAAGTTGATGCTAAAGAGTTTGAAGCTTCTTCTCATTATAACCAGATAACCAATTACTTCTACTCTTTGACACTGAAGAGCCTTAAAAAAAAAAAAAATCACGGTTATAGAAATATAGAGATTTTTAACCTGTTTAGCTGTAGAGAGTAGTTAATCAAAGTCAAAAGTCATAATAAATGCAATCAAAGAGAACAACTTTTAAAATAACAATATGTACCAACGAAGTTAGTGCAAGGAGTTAGGCCACTAACTAAAGGGGATTCATTAAGTTGAGATGCCAAATGCTTAATGATGATGATGATGTGAGTTTAAACTATTGAGGTTATTGCTAATAAAATATAGTCTCGAATTCAAGAGTTGTAATCCTTATATCAATGAAAACATGCTCCTATCATCAGTGGCGGAGCCAGGATTTTCATCCAGCGGGAGCGAAAGAATAAAAACCACAAATTTATAAAAGACTTAACTATGCCAGCTCCAGCTTTTAATGGAGAACTATTTGGTTGAAATGTCAATGATATGTATAATATTCACAAGTGAGTGAAGTGGCGATCAAAACATACACTGATACACAAGTATGAAATGTACTCACCTCAAATTGATTTCTTCTTTTATGGTAATGGGACTAAGTGTTAATGTGTCATTGAATTCCGTAACCCACTAGCCTCCCATCTTTGATTTGAGCAGCATCAACACCTGAAAGATACACAAACAGCATCAACACCTGAAAGATACACAAACAAAACCAAAAACAAAAACAAAAACAAAAACAAAAACAAACAAACAATTAGTATAGTTGGTTTTTGTTTCTTTGCAAGTTTGGGTTCGTATGCAAGTTGGGGTTTTATTATGTCTTTCCAATTTTGAGTTTCTTGGTACATTAGTTTTGTAAGCAACTAAGCAAGCCTATTTAAAAGTGGGTTACCATTTTAGAAGAGACCATGGTTTTGATGAATGAAGGAATGAATAGGTGCTCTCTCCTTTATTCAGTTTCACATTCTTTTAAGTTTTTCTTCTCTTCTTTATCCCCATCATTCATGCGCATTATAGTTGTCTACATTTGGATAACTGGATGGTAGTCGTCCTATATAAATGTGTGTTATAGACACTCATGACATTGTACATCCCTAATATTCTTGGGAATACTGTGCTACTTGATTGTGTGTGGTCCTCCTATAAGATGCAAACTGCACCTTTTCTTTCCTTGTCATTCATACAAACTTGGAAACAAGTAAGCTTCATATTGTCATTTCAAGTTTTTAATTAAACGCCCCATTTTTTATCATAACTTTTATAGTGTTATACAGTCATCCACCTTAATATTGTCATTTCAAGTTTTCAACTGCCCCTTTTTCCTACAAATGTTAAATCTTAATTGCCCAACGCTTGGGCCAATAAAGCAAGGATGCTATCAATATATGGAGGCTATGTACAAGATGAAGTAATAGATTCTATTAAGTCATATAAGAATTAAAAATATCTTGACTAAGCAGCCCTTCCAAATTATTGTTGGATAAAAAACCTAGAAGAAGTAAAAAGATAATAATTTTGGCATAGTGAATGACATTCACCTCTAAGAGTAAGACACATGAAGAAAAGAGCTAACTGAAATCTAGGAAGCATAAATACATATAAATACATACAAGGCTGAAATGACAGAAAAAGTTCTAAACTAATACACTGAAACAGGAAGCTTAATGCCCGAAAAGAAACATTTTATACATGTTGAACAATACACACTTACAAATAGAAGTGCATGTCACCCTTACACCAAACTCCATCAAAATATCCACAACACACTTTCAAGGATAACGGAAATTGCTTCCTCCATCACACTCGACCTAGAAAACCCTCTTCATACTTATTTTTGGTTCGTGCCATGCCTTATAAACCCATGACCTCTATGCACAAATCACATGACTTACCAACTCTCTTCACGTCGCAGCCCCAATCCCAACGGTATCAATGAAACAAATGTGTTTCTAGAACCCCATCCATAACAAAAAAAACCTTTTATTATAAAAATAGTAGGTTTTGAGAATTACTAAAAATACAAAATAAACATATATGCGAACAAAATTATTAAACACAATTACTAAACAATACATTACCACATAACTGATAAGTGATTACTCCCTTCAAAATAAATTTTAAAAAATCAATAAAAAAAAGTCTAGCATCCTAAAATATGTGCAATGAAGATTCCTCAAAAGTCAAAACTATATTATTGGATGCAAGATTCCAACTTTGTAAAGGATTACAGTCTTTACAGAGATGACCTGGAAAAAAAATATCTTTTCTAATATAATTCAAAGATGTTATTTTTCTTATCTTAATCGATGCAAGATTCAGAATTTTATGCTAAAGAAACAAAATTGGAATTTGACGAAACAAACTTTACGCAATTTATCCCCAAATCAACAATAATTGGATCAGTATATACAAATATCTTATGAACCCTAATTCTACATAGAATCGCAAAAAAGAAGTAATCTTTACCGATTATAAAATCTGATGGAGTTGGATTCTTCGAATCTTGATAAGAGAGAAACAGATCCAAACCCCAATTTGGAGCCGCGAGTTAGTGAAATAGAGGTTTGAAAAATGGGGGATTGGATGGGGATGTAGGGTTTCGAATTCGATTGTGGTCGAAAATGAAGAGAATGAAGAGACAAAGATGATGGGGATCTAGGGTTTCGATTGTGGTAAAAAAAGAAGAGATTGAAGAGACGAAGAGAAGGGGATCTAGGGTTTTTTGGATGTGGCCGATTTTTTCAAGAAATGAGGAAGAGAACTGGAGAAGAAGTGAATGAGGAGATGAAGAGGTGGAGTGGAGCGGGTGAACTTTTCGTGGGCCGAAAGAGAGCAGGGAAGGGTGGTATGGGCTTTATGGAAATTTTGAGGGGAGCGGAAAAAAAAAATGGGCCTATTGCAGGCGGGCCTGCCGAGCCTAGGGTGAGCGGCCGCTCACCCTGGGCCAGCAGTGCCTCCGCCACTGCCTATCATCAAGCAAAACAGTCAGAAATGCTTGTTGTAGCGAAACTTTCACTTCGGGTAGTTATTTGTGATTTTAGATTAGGAAACAGATAGGCAAGTTGGATTAATTGGCTGATAATGGTTCTATTCTTTAGAGTTTGGCCTGTGAGGAAATCTTTGTGACTAGCTTAAAAGTGATCTTTTATGTGCTCCCTAAGGAGATATAATTCACAATTTACTTTGGGCTGTATAGTGAAGGAAGATTTACGTGGCTGCTTAAGAATTCTAGAGCTCTTGTTAGTCACGTTTGGCTATATTTACCTAAGTTGTTGCTGAGCACGAAATTAAACAAGTGGAGTTGGTTTTTTTTAAATAAGGAAAAGGTGGAGTATAGTCACCCTGTTTCATTAATAAAAAGCGAACAAAATAACCCACATGACGGTAAAGTAGAGCAGACCGAAATAAAGACAGAAAATAAAATATAATATCTCCAACTAACATAGGAGGGTGGGAACAAAATAAAGAACAGAAAGTAAAAGGAGTACAACCATAACATATGAGGTCCCTTCAACAAAGCCCTGGAGGGTGGGATCTTTAGTCAGTGGATGGATGAAACCTACTTCAGAGTCGGCCCAATCTCAATCTCCTCATCGTCATACTCCACCTGGAAGGCTCGGACAATCTTTCCCTCGGTCCCGCTGTAGCTGCTGTGGCCCAAAAGGAAATGAGACTATTACTAGTCCCACGAAAGTTATATCTATCAAGCTAAAGGATCCGGATCGTGGCGGTAACAGCGATGTACCAAGCTTTCCTGATTTCCTTCCTTTCCGTGAAGAACTTAGGACCACTCCATAGGTCCTTATAAACTAGGGGTTACGCATTCGTGCCTAGCGCGCTTGAAACCTCTACTAGGACAACTTTGCTCCTATAACGCTTGACGAAAAGATGCTTTCTGAATTCTACATGTAGATTACAAAAAACCACATGAGGTGTTTGTGTTTGGTAATCGTTTAGCCAGGTTTTTCATAGTCAAAATAACATCATTCAACACTAGCCACAGAAAAATTTTAACTTTTAGGGGTGCCTTGGCTTTCCAAAGCACAGTCGACCACTTTGGTCTACAACCTCTGAAATGTAAGCAATTGTACATTGACCGCACCGTATATTCCCCACTATTTTCCGGACCCCAAGCTTTTCGATCCGGGCCATGTGAGAATTACACAAGTGGAGTTGGAATGTTGAATTTACCCATACGAGGAAAATATAATGGATGATAGGGAATTGTTACCGCAATGGATGTAAGAACATATTCGAGATAAATTGGAACAAAATTATAATAATGCATGCATGATTAGTTGTCATTCATCCTCAATATCATCATTCCTCTGTGGAAATTAAGAATTATATTGAGGAAGAGTGTGAGAAAAAGTTGCACTGACTTTGGAACAATACTTATCACTGATAGGTATCAAAATTTTCTTGTAAATTTTTTTACTCGTTTATTCATTTGCTATTCCATTATATCTCCCATGTTAAGTCTTGGGCAATGAGATATCCAGATATTGTTCTACTTAATAGGTAACTTTGTGAGATTATATAAATACCTGAACTGCATGTGATTGTGAAATAGAATGCATATGTTTGTTGATACATAACGTATGCTATTTTCTTTTCTACTTCCCAGCGTCTTTTGTTTATTTCCTTCTTTTATTTTTCTCCTCTTGACAAGATTAGCTGCAAGAAATTTTTTTGAAACTTTGCAACCAGTTTGTATCCTATTTACTTTGGTAAATTTCGAAGCAGGAAAGATCTAACTACAAGTTTACTTTTTGTGCAGCTTGAAGATTTTGATTGGGAGGAGTTTGGTAGGAGTGATGATCATATCGTGCCTCGTCGAGGTAATAAATTGTCTGATCAAGCTTTAGTTCTTGGTGGTTCCCATAAGAAGTTGCAACATGAAATGAAAAATGACGTGGGAAAGAATATGTATAGTAAAGGTTCTGCAACTAAAACTGTCCTCTTGGGAAATGAAGATGCATATCACCTTCCTGCAAACGCTGGAAGCTCTTCCCTAGTAGAGGGATCACTCTCTGGCTTCCAATCTTGAAGTTCCTGTTTGCAATGCCAAGGGTACTGCTTTGCCTTCTTACGATGCAAGAATCTTTGATTATTGTGTTAATGACTTTGCTTATTGTGTTAATGAATCCATCTTTGGTACGAGTGGGAATATGTTTTGCTCCAAATACCCTAGGCTTAGAACTAGGGTTTCAAAAGATGGTGACAATTCTGGCCTTTCTTCAGATGTTACTGATCTTTCTTTCCTGGAAAATGAACAAAAGCAGAGAGACAGTGACCTTGTCTACTATGATTGGCCTGTTATCAGCAATTTTGAGGAGATTGATGAAATGCTCAGGTAGTCATCAAAATTGTTACCATTCATCTTGTGCTTATTTATGAGGAATGTTTTCCATTCTTTTTATGATTTTGTTTTCATTATGTGTTTTTATTATTATTTTGGAGTTGGGATTCTACATTTGGACAAGGGCAAGTTGGCACATCAGATGATCTGTCATGGTTTCCAAGTTCTTCAAATACCAATTATAGTTCAGAAATTGCTTTGGAACCAGGCTTACAATCTCCAAGTTCAGAATTGGATGGGCTACATGCTAAATTAGAACATCATTGTCTGAACACCAATTTGTACCCCTAAATGGTCCACTGACTGCTGAGCATGATAAGCCATGTTCTTCCAACCATTCTGATGGGTCAGATACCATTTCTCGATCCAAAGCCAGTTCCACAAATGAAGAAAAGGTGACTACAAAGTTTTTGGTATTTTCAAATTTGTGTTCATCATTTTCTAATCAAAGTTGTTGATGGATGAGGCAAGATAGCAAGAGTGGGGCCTACCTAGATTAGCAATGAATAGTGCTTGAAATGTATGATGCAGTCAACATATATAACTCGTACGACATTCACAACTATTTTTTAAAATATTGTACACATAGTTTACCCAGTATAATAAAATACAACCCGCTATAATAAAATTATTACTAGGCTGAAGAAAACCAATCATAGGTATAAATTATTGGTAATTTGATCAGCAGGCTATACACTTAGTAATAACAAATAAAAACGTAACCAAATCTTACAAAATCATTTTTAATTTCCAAATTTTAAAAGTTGAGATAATCTGTTAACTAAATCAAGATCCAACCTTGTAAATATTTAAAAGAATGTTTAAAATGTAATTTTTTAAAATTTTATTTTGTGTGTGTGGAGATATATTACTTAAGTTTCGTCTGTTTCACATCATTCTTCTTACTTGAAAAGATCTAATTGTCCCTATTATGGAAGAAAACTAATCAAATTCCAAAAGGAAATATTGATACTTCAACACAGACCAAGAGAAACATAGTCCGGAACCACGTAGTCAATAAAAACTCTAAACCTTACACATTGACATCGTAATTGTATAACTTGATGAAGCTAGGTTAAGAGGTAATAATGACTGTGTTAGAAGAAATAGTGGAGAAATGGTTGATGAAGATGGTGAGTGCATCGGTTCTTCTAAAGGAGGTGGTTTTCGTTTCTTGTTGATGGTGACTTTGGACAACCGCAACGAAGTAGGTTCCAAGAAATCGTTTGCAAAGTTTGTATAAGGTTGTGATAAAACTCATGAAAATTCTTTATCATAGTTCAAGATCTTCTTTATTAGATATATAGAATCTTATGTAGCACTAAAATCTATGAAGCATGGAGACGGGTACGGGTACGGCTACGGAACATGTCAAATTTGTAAAAAGTAAGGGTACGGGGATACAGCTATAATATTATATAAGATAATTTAATATTACTTTAGATGTGTATTATTTAAATAGAAATGTAGTTGAAACACTATTTGTTGCTCATAGTCAAAATGAAAAATACATATAGTCCACAACATGTAGTAATACTTCACCATACACCCAAAAAATGGGTATTTGAATGAAAGTAACTAGAGTTAATTAGTAAAAGAAATATGTATACGTAGTTAAAGTTTGTTAATTATGTGTTCTAGCTTTTAAGAAAAGCTAGAGAAGTCTCTAAGAAGTGTTCAATATATAAGATGTATTATAAAATTTGGGACACGCTTTTGGGACACGCATAAGAAGCGTCCAACCATGTGTATGACCAATTGTCCGACATGCTTCCGTTACGGGTACGGCTCCTTACATAGACTAAGACTTTTAGCACCCCCCAACCTTTTTTTCCCTTTTCCAACTTCTAGAGCACAGTATTGTAGCATTGTCAGTAACCTTTTTCAGCAGTTAGTGGGGACTGTGGGGTTGGGCGGATTACTGATTAACATTGAAGGAAGTGATTTGGTGGGGACTTGAGCGGAAGGATTGAGATGATTGTGGGTCAGTTTTAACTCAGATACCAAATTTGATGTAGGAAAGGAGAGGCAGATATGAAGAATGGAGAGAAAGAATGGGCAGATAAAGGTTTAGGAGAGAACATAAGTGAATGAGAGAGGGGTAATGACTCATAGCTGAAGAGTATGAAATATACCGCCCAAAACACAGTATTTTAAACTTATTCTCATGGTCTACCAAACTCAAAAGAGACTCAAAAGAGGGCACTCGTCTTTTATTAATACAAGTAATTCGATGCATAAGAAACCTAATAGAAATTTAAAACTATTCTTAATTGACTGCAAAAATAATGACAACAAATATTCTAGCCAAACTGACAAAAATTATGGTAAATATCATATTTAAAAAAATACATCGAAACAATCCATCCGCAAATTCTAAAAAAAATGTCACATATTTAAAAGATTTGTTACCTAGAGAGGATGCCTTGTTACCTAGAGAGGATGCCATGTTTGGTTTAGTCCGCGCCTGATGTGTGAAGCATCGAATGGTATCTTTGCTGTTATATCTAGAGAGTTAGGATGTGGTTGTGGGGATATTGAACACGTGATGCTTGTGTGCTCTTCATCTCTTTTTAGCATTCTTATTGGAATTTAATGATAATTATTATGCCCCAAGACATGAGATAATAAAAATAACTAATGAAATAGCATATATATATTTCACATGCTAATCATCTAGTGGTAATATATGGCCAATTGACCTTTTTGAAAATTTCAAAGGAAATACCAAACCTGCATAAAGCAACTTATTGATTACTTTATTTATATTATACTATTATATATATTATATAACTGGAGAAGGGGTGTGTGTGTGTGGTACACCTCCCATCTTTTGTTAGATTATTAATTAAAATTTGAGTACGCCTCACCAAGTCACCAGTGTTCTCAAATTAACATAATATGCATATACGATATGCATTAAAATATCGTCGAAATTTTCCTGCATATATGTTTACGTATTCAATATGCATTTCATGTAATGGTTTTGCATTTAAGGATATGTGGTCCATATAATGATTATGTGCCTGGGCAATAGTTTATCTCTTCATTTTATATGTTGGAATTTGGTTTCTATTTTTTATGTAATGAGCCTATGCTTCTTTGAGTTTGCCGATTGTTATTGCTAGCCTTTTATGGATAGCAACCATAGCTCTATAGGGTATTTCATTATCTTCATGATTTGATATGTAGCTTTTTAGTAATATAGTTGTGCTTCGTTGTGTCAATACCCAATAGACTTTTGCTCTATTTTATTCTGTTACTTAGTAGAAATGCATAATTGATTGTTATCTTTTTCTTTACTTTTTCTCCTGAGTTTTCCTTTCTTTTTTCTTCTGATTTTACCCAATAGACTTTTGCTCTATTTTATTCTGTTAGCAGAAATGCATAATTGATTGTTATCTTTTTCTTTACTTTTTCTCCTGAGTTTTCCTTTTTTTTTTTCTTCTGATTTTACTGATTTAATCTGATATTTTTGTGGAAATTTTATTTTTTATAACAAAATGTATATGCAGTTTTTTCAGTATACTAAGCCACAATGCATACCGCATTCTGTAACGTTTGTATGGTTTTCACCCATACATTTACTCCCTTTTAAAATACTTTGCAGTCTGTATTCTTAAACTAGATTTATCAAACTTTTCTGATAATATATTTTTCTATTTCATTAAGCGTGCATTTACATGTTCAAAATAGTATATAATATAATGGTAATTAGTAAAGATTTTGTTTATGTTGCATGGGATCTATAAGATGGCATGTTTGAATGCAAATATGGATTCAGTGTGATATGCACTGTTTGTAAAGTGTGTGAGAATAAATGCGTTGCTACGTAGAAACATATGTTATGTACTCTGAATTCACATACAATCTATTCCATGCGCGTGGGTGCTCTTCAATTATTTATTATTGTCCAAATTTTAAATCAGCTTTTCCTCTCTATGAATATTTATAGATTATGCTCGAAAATATGCCTTTCAGTAAAATTGACTCTTTTCCCTTTTCTTAAATTGTTTCACTTGAAGCAGAAAGAAAGCCAGCAATCATTAGAGGAAAAGGGCACAAAACAATCCTCAAATCAATTGCTTTTGAATTCTGATGCTTCATCTCTACGAATGTACTCGTCTCAGCAATTTTCACAACAAAAACATCTCATAGGATCTTCTTCGAGTTACATGCACAATTCAAGTCTACATTCACAACTGGTGTTTGGCCTTCCTTCAAGTGTTGAATTTAGGAATGAAACACAACCATCCTCATCTTACAAAGTTTCAGATAATCGTGTGAATCATCCGAATCAATATGTGGAGGAGTTGCCTGACCAATTATATATGACCAGAATTATGGTATTGAAGGGTAATATAGAAAATCCATACCAACAACACCAGCATTCTTTCCGAACCAATGCCAAAACTTCCAACATTTGAGATAGACCATCGAACACAAGAGACTTCTGATATGAACACAATTTTCTCTCATGGGGCTTCAGAAAAGGCTCCCAGTTTTCAGCAGCTTCAGGATACTATACATCAGGTATTATTAATTTTTTGGTTCCTAGGTAACTAGTTTTAGCTACAAGTTGCAATGTAAATTTTTTATCTCTCAAAGAAATGTGCAAGTGCAAGCTTTTGCCATTTGGATATAGTGTTATATATGCATAATATGGCTTTTGTTTGCCACTTCTGTACGCTCGGGTCTTTTTTAAGAAGAGTATATTTAAAGCCTAACTTTTCCTTGATATGTATGATGTAGCCCATTGTTACAACCAGAAGCTGATTAACTTATCCTTATAGGAAGATACTTTCTTGAGAATGCTGCACAAATTGCATTTTTATTTACTTGATTAATCCTATGCATAAAGTTTGGCACTTTCTTAGCCTTCTGGTAATTTGACCAGACAAAATGTTGTGGGGAAATATTTTGTCTACTGTTTTTATCTATTAGTTTGAATAATTTTTAGTAATAAAATCTTAAATAAGAAAGCTTAAATTCTGAGACATGCATATGTATATACTTCTCTGTCAATTTCAGTTGGATGTTAGAACAAAGCTGTGTATAAGAGACAGTTTGTATCGTTTGGCTAGGAGTGTTAGACAAAGGCATTGTCTCACTACACAGAATTGCAACGGAGGCACTAAAGATACATTTGGAAATCAGGGTACAGAAGCATTATCTAAGTATGTATTTGTTCCGGTGGTTTTTTAATTATATTTGGTATAATGCATATAATTTTAAATATCACAATTACCTTTTGTACTGTGTATCTTATAAACTCATGGTTGTTGCTCCTAGTAACATATTAAAAGAATTTCCCATCTAATGAGGCTGCTAAAATATTCTGCAATTTGTCTACTTATGCAAATCAATTGAATTTCTCGAAATTTACTGTGTCATATATTGAAAGGCAATTTTGTACATTTAGGTACAAATAATTAGTTCATACTGCTTTAATTTGGTTTTTAAAAATAGTAACTGTTGCCGCTGAAATTGGTGTGGGGGCAAACAGATAGATTTGTGGATTCGAGGGAAGTTGAATAGTCAAACCAGAACACACCTTCACCGAAGTTTGACCGTGATCTCCTGCCGTTGACCTGCAAAAAGTGCGAAACACCGGGGTTGATTCCGGCGACGCACCCTCCGACGCTCTAGTCAGTAATCAGAAAGATTATGAAAGAGCTTTGATTGACAAAAGATTCATTACCTGGTAACAGTGGGGGATGGGGGGTATTTATAGCCGCCTTAGGAACCAGTTTCGGGATAAGATCAAATCTCTACTTTCCAGTGAATGGATAGAATTGATTAGGGCCGTTGATCAAGGACAATCATAAATCCAAATTCTCTATCCAGCTGGACTGGGTTTCTTGCAGGTTGGAACCCGCACCTAGTAAGACGGATTCGTTTATGGGTTATTGGGCCTTTGGAAAAAGGTCGAGTTTCCATTTCAGACCCGTTTGTAGGTGAAATTATTATTTTACCCCCGAGCTTTAAGATTCGTGCCTGATTTGGACGGTTCCGATTTAATCCTTATTTTTAGCCATATCACGAGCCTCCCACTTCCGAAGACTGAGTTTGATCAGCCTTTGAGGAGTAGTTTTACTGTTTTAGTGGCTTGCGGAGTTGTATCGGAGTCCAAATGAGGGGTGTCGGATCTTCATACGAGGTAGTATGGTGATTTTCGGAGTTGGCTGTGCGCCCAAGGTTGTTCTTGAGCTCTTTGGGACTCTTGGTGATTTTTCTTTATTTTCTGGATCAGTTATTTAATTTTGCGAAGCGGTGATTTATTGTTCGGGGGCATTAATTGATTAGGGGGCATTAATTGATTATCCTAAGCAATAATTATTTACCCGGGGGCTCAAAAATATTTCTCCGAATTTATAATTATTTTTTTAGAATTTTTAATTAATTTTCCTGAATTTTTAATCATTTTTTTTGCAATTTTTAAATAAATAATTCGAATTTAATAAATAAAAAATTAATTTTTAATACCATTTATGACGTGGCCAGATCTGAACCGTTGTTCATGCAGCAGCGAGGAATTTTGGGCGATCGGACAATCAGAAAAAAAAGTTTTTCGCATTCTCGGCATACGATGAGGCGAATGCGCCGAACGGTGTGCCGACCGCGGCGACCGTTTTATGGAGTTTGGCGAACAGTGAAGGCGTGTGATCGGTCAATGAATCTCTTGGTGTTTTCAGCTTGGAAATGCGTCTGCTCGGATTTGACGGTGAGCGTGGCGAATGTCCCGTCGAGCTTGGCGAACGAGACGGCGAGCTCAAAGAGTGTTGACTGGTCAATACATTTTTTGGTGTTTTTAGCTCGGAAACACGTCTGTTCGGATTCGACGGCGAGGCTGGCGAACGTCCTGTCGAGCTTGGCGAACGAGACGGCGAGCTCAAAGTGCGTTGACTGGTCAACACATTTCTTGGTATTTTCTGCTCGGAAACGCGTCTGCTCGGGTTTGATGGCGAGCGTGGCGAACGTTCCGTCGAGCTTGGCGAATGAGACGACGAGCTCGAAGAGCATTGACTGGTCAATGCATTTTTTGGTATTTTCAGCTCGGAAACATGTCTGTTCGGATTCGACGGCGAGGCTGGCGAACGTCCTGTCAAGCTTGGCGAATGAGATGGCGAGCTCAAAGTGTGTTGACTAGTCAACGCATTTCTTGGTGTTTTCAGCTCGGAAACGTGTCTGTTCGGATTTGTGGGCGAGGCTGGCGAACGTCCTGTCGCGTTTGGCGAACGAGACGGCGAGCCCACAGTGCGTTGACTGGTCAATGCATTTCTTGGTATTTTCAGCTCGGAAACGCGTTTGTTCGGATTGACGGCGAGGCTGGTGATCATCCTGTTAAGACGGCGAGCTCAAAGTGCGTTGACTGGCCGCTTCGTTTTTGTCGTTTCGTATACTTGACCGCTTAGACTTCAGTGCTTGTTGGGCCGGTCAAGTTGTGCGGCCCAAGCCCATCTATCTCCCTATAAGTCTCTAACCCCCTTCACTCTTACTTCACTTTCTTTCTTTTCTTCACCAGAGTATTTTTCTCTTCTCAGAGCTTCCGGCGTTCTTCCCGATCTCCGATGAGCATTCCGACTGTGGTTGTCACTTCACAGGTAACTTATTTTAATTTAGAGAGATGTCTAGGGTATCATCCGGCGAAGAGGCCTCCTCCTCAAGCGAGTTTGAAGTACCTCCACGGTCGACTCCTCCTTTGATCGGCAAGGGAAAGGCCACCATCGTTCTGTCCTCTCCGGAAGTAGGAGAAGATGTTGGCGCCGACAACGGAGGTGGCGAGGTGGCTCATTCTTCGACAGTTGTAGAGACGATTGTGGAGAGGGATCGGCGGATGGGAGCGTTCGGCCGACATCCGATCGCCGTGTCCATTCTAGGGGGAACCCGGCAGTACAGTCCGGAGGACTTGAGGCCAGCGGAGCATGGTCTGGCTCAGTTTTACGAGGAGAACGATCCGTGGGAGCGCACGGAGGCAAACGAAATCGTCAGCATCCTGAAGGAGTCCGATCTGCAGATGGTCCGAATGTGCTTCATGATCCTTCCGGAGTTCGAACTCATCGTCCCGGGGCCAGGGGTTCGATCTTGCTCTTCTCTCCCCTCCGACACTTGCATTGTTCCTTACGACGCCTTTTACGCCGGGCTTCGTCTTCCTCTGCATCCTTTTGTCAGGGCAGTGCTGCAGTGGTATGGGGTCTGCCCTATTCAACTGATGCCGAATATGTGGAGACATGTCACGGGGTTCGTCCTCCACTGCCAGGCCGCTGGGATCAAGCCGAACATGAACGTGCTTCACCGTTTGTACAAGATCCATCAGAAGACGAGGACGGAGTACCGTTTCCATCTTACCGCTCGGAAGGGCGTGAAGCTGGTCGACAACCCCGACTCCGTAAAGTGTTGACGGGACAAGTACTTCCTCGTTCGGGGTAAGAAGCCGTGGGACATCCCCACGGTATAGAGAGAAGACGTGCCGAAGAGGGCGAAGGTGAACCCATGTCCGAGTCCGGAGGAGGACAAGATGGTCGACATCCTCTTGGATCGGCCGACCTTACACTGGAGGGAGATCACCGAGGAGAGCCTCTTCGGGGGAGGCCTCGGCCCTATGGACCCTAGTATGAGTCTAATCTTTCTTTTTGGATAGGACGTGAAGATTCTAATCTTTCTCATTTTTTTCTATCTTTTTGTTCGCAGGATCCGCCGCCATGGACTTTGACGACATTATGAACAGGCGGTCGGTGCTGAGCGGCAAGTGCGTCGATAAGAAGAAGAGGAAGTGCGCTGTGGCTCGCCCAACTGCGTCGAAGGCGGCTCGAGTTGAGAGCATCGGCACACCTATTGTTGACTTGGAGGCTGCTCCATCCGTTGCTCCGCTGGTGAAGGAGCTCGACTGTTCGGCCGCTCTTGTCTTGTCAGCCCCGCCTCGCACGGTGGCGGCGGAGGAGATCCTGACGGACCAACTGAAGAAGCTCTTCATGCCGGATTGGCAGGTCCTTAAGGCACGATGGTTTTCTCGGCGACTCGACGAGTTGCATGGATGCCGTCCGTAGTCTTGTTATGCCCAAAGACAAGGCAGCGATGGAGCATGGGACCGTAGGCGATTCGGCGTTGGAGATCGCCAAAGCACAGATGACGGTAAGTCTTGGCTTCTCGCTCGACCTTCGTCTCTTTCTTTCTGTCCTATTTTAAACTGCTGCTTATTTTTTGTTCGCAGGCACTCTGTCACTTCAGCCTCCTGTTGAAGCGAGTGGCGGAGCAAGAGAAGGAGCTGAAAGCTCTTCAAGATCGGGAGAGGTTGGAGCATTCGAAGGCCAGGAAGGAGCTAGAGGCGGCCGCGCTCAAGATTGAGATGCAAGCCAACGAGATGCGGCTGCTGGAGGAGGCGTTGGCGAAGGCGAAGGACTCCGCCGCCGCGGAGAAGGAGGAGATGGCTCGGCAGTGGGCGGCCGAGCGTGAGAAGGCCGCGTTCGCAATGTTTACGGCGGTGAAGGAGGCCAAGGCGGCGGCAGAGAAGGAGGCGATTGGCTACCTCGAGCAGAACATGCGCAAGGCCTATGCCAAGGTGCTAAAGGATGTCGGCGAGCGTATCCCCGACTTCGACTGTTCAGGATACTTCTTGATCCCCGGCGAGGAGAAGACTGTCGCCGAAGGAGAAGAAGAGGATGAAGGAGAAGAGGTCGCCGGCGATGAAGACGTAGTTACTGAGATGCCACTAGCCATGGCGCCGGCGATAGGGGAAGTTGAGAGCGGCGAAGGGGCCTTGGCGCTTGTGGATCCGTCCGCCGAGGTGGACACTCAACTCTCGAGTTTTTCCTGTGTTTTAGTAGTAGTTTTTTTTTTGTATCGACGCCTAATAGCGGACTGACCACTGCTTTCTTTTGTACTTTATGGACTTTTAATGAAAAGAAGAACTTTTGAAATTTTGGCCCGTGTTTATAGTGTTGAACTTTTGAAATTCTTCTAAGTGTTGAGAACTTTTTTGAAATTCTTCTAAGTGTTGAGAACGACCTGCTTTGAAATTCAACTAAGTGTTGAGAACAACTTGCTTTGAAATCTAGCTAAGTGTTAAGAACAACTTGCTTTGAAATCTAGCTGAGTGTTACAAACGACTCGCTTTGAAGTCTAGCTAAGTGTTGCTCGAACTCAGCGTTGTTGTGCTCTTGCTTTTCAGATCACGGAGTTGCGTTTGGTCGAGGCATCTTCGAACACTGAAGTGGCTGAGGCCTCTCATCTTCGAGCTGATTTGGGAGCGACGAAGTTGGCCCTTTCTCGTAGTTGAGAGTGTTTTCTCAAGAGCGAGTTGGAGCTAGAACATCTCAAGCTATCGCTGGCGAAGCGCATCTCCGAGTTGAAGCAGTTAAAGAAACGAGCTTGAGAAGCCCCTTCCAAAGGGGAGGTGGAGCTGCTTCGGCAGGTGCTATTTGATGTTACGGTGGAGAGAGATGAACTGTTAGCTGAGGTTCACGAGTTGACGATAGCAGAAGACGAGCTTTCGGCTGGAAGAGAGGAACTAATATCAACGACGAGCAAGTTGACGACGGAGCTTGACGAGCTGAAGAGGGCTACGGTCGACAAGAGCATCGAAGTTACTCATCTCTGTCGAATTATTGCGGACAGCTCTGGTGCCGCAGGCTTCGCTGGGCTTCCTCGCTTCAAGATTGCCGTGAAGGATGAATCTCTGAAGGATCGAATTGTCGAGCTCGAGGAGGAGGTCGCTCGGCTCAAACCCCAACCTGAATGGATTAATGTCAGAAGCATGTCGTGTACTCGTGAAGAGAGCGAGAGAGGAATTTCTTTCTACGAGCTTGCGACTCGCTCGCCTGCTGTTCGGCAGAGCCCTGTTGACGCACAAAGTGGGGTGGCTGCTTCGTCGAGCGGCGCATCCGTTGGGGCCACCGTCAGGAGCAGTGCTGAAGATGTGTCTTAGTTTGCCGGTCTACAGATGAGCTCCGAGGTTAGGCGTCGTCGTCCCCGTCCCCGGGTGTCTTTGAACCGGAACATCCCTGCCCCGAGGCGGTGTTGAAAGAGTTGTCTTGTAATTTTGGCTTTTCGAATTTTGTAGCTAGTCGTAGAGAAGAGTAGCTGGTCTTGTAATCTGAGTTTCTCAAACTTTAAACTTTATAGAAGTGAAAGCTTGTTTATTCTTTTGCGCTTGTGTGTGTGCGCGTTTTGTCAATCATCTATGGTTGTAGGACCACTTCTTACCCGCTTATGAGCGAAGAGTAGAAGCGGAGTCGAGCCAAGCTTTGAACTCCGAACTCTTTGTTTGAGTAGGTTTCAACGGTTGTGGGAGCAGTTCCGAATGGCGAACCACTTCTAGCTCGCTTAAGAGCGAGCTTGCGAAGCGGAATCGAGCTAAGTTTTGGACTCCGAACTCATCGTTTGAGTAAGTTTCAATGGTTGCGGGAGCAATTCCGAATGGTGAACCACTTATAGCTCGCTTAAGAGCGAGCTTGCAAAGCGGAATCGAGCCAAGTTTTGGACTCCGAACTCGTCGTTTTAGAAGAGTTCAACAGTTGTGGGAGCAGTTCCGAATGGCGAACCACTTCTAGCTCGCTTAAGAGCGAGCTTGTGAAGCGGAATCGAGCCAAGTTTTGGACTCCGAACTCGTCGTTTGAGTAAGCGCAATTAAAGGTTTTAAACAGAGAGAAAATAACTACAAGAGGATTATCAGGCGAAAGCAGTTCTTTATTGATAACTGCTAATCGGTCGCTTCTAAGTTGCAAGCCGTTATTACAATGGGAAAATAAAGAAGCAAGTACAAATAAAAAGATAGGAATGGCTCGACATTTGATGGTACTCGGAGAGGCGTTCAAACACCCTCTTGGTACTTCAGTAAATGGTCGGCATTCCAAGAACTTGGTCTTTCTCTGCCTTCAAGGTCTTCAAGACGATATGCTCCTGACCGAACTATCTTGGAGACCTTGTATGGTCCTTCCCAATTAGGGGCTAGCTTGCTCTCTTGACTGGGGAATGAGATGGCTAATTTTCCGAGGAATAAGTCCTCCTCTTTGAGATCTGTGGGACAGACCCTTTTGTTGTAGGCCTGCTTGACTCTTCTTCGATAATTTTGCTAGCGAATTGAAGCTCTTTTGCGGAGCTCATCGATGAGGTCCAAATTTACTCGGAGCTCTTTGGCGTTCTGCTCTTCATTATAGGCAATAAGGCGAGGGGACCCGTAGGTGAGATTGAAGGGCGACTCTCCTGTGGGGGTCCTTTTCGTAGTGCGGTAGTTCCACAATACGTTAGGAAGTTGTTCTGCCCATAAGCCTTTAGCTGACTTGTCTAGTCTCTTCTTGATGCCTGAGAGGATCTGCCTGTTGGCATTCTCTACTTGACCGTTGGACTGAGGATGGGAGACGGAGGAGAAGCATTGCTGAATGCCGAGGTCTTCACATAAAGAGCGGAATGCTGCCCCTGTAAACTGTGTTCCGTTATCTATTATTAGGACTCGAGGTACGCCGAACCTACAGATTATATTTTTCCAGAAGAACTGCAGCACTTTGTTCTCAGTAATAATAGCCACTGGTTCGGCCTCGATCCACTTAGAGAAATAGTCGATTGCCACGACTAGAAACTTGAGCTGGCCTGGAGCTGGTGGGAACGGACCTAGCAAGTCCATCCCCCACATTGCGAAGGGAATTGGACTCGAGAGAGATGTGAGTTGTGCTTGGGGTAGGCGACGGATGTTGGAGAACTGCTAACAGGGGCTGCAATGCCGGACATGTTTCTCAGTATCTCGAAGTAGGGTAGGCCAGATATACCCGTGGTTCAAAACTTTCCTAGCGAGGGACCTTGATCCTGAATGGGCTCTGCCTATGCCTTCGTGGAGTTTTTGCAGGGCATACGAGGCATCTTCTGGGGAGAGACGTCTCAAGAAGGGTCTGTCATCTACTTGGGTGTAGGAGCGTTTGTACAAGACTTCTTCAACGAGGGTGTACCACTCCGCTCTCGTTCGGATTCGACGAGCTTCTTTAGGATCTTGGGGAAGGCTCCCGTCTCTGAGGAACTCAATCAAAGGCTTCATCCAATTATCCTTGAGTTGAATAGGCAGCGACTCCATTGAGTCGGGGATTTCTTCTTCGATGCTAGGCTTGAGGAGAATTTCGATCAGGACGGTCTGCTCGAGACCTTGGAGGGAGGAGGCTAGTTTAGAGAGGGCATCCGCTTAGGCGTTCTCCTCTCTAGGGATCCGCTGAAGTTGTGCCTCTTCGAACGAAGCCATGAGACTTTGGACCTTGGCTAGGTACTTGGCCATTCAGTCGTCTCGCGCCTCGTATTCTCCTAAGACCTGATTCACCACGAGCTGAGAGTCGTTGAATATTCGGACACGTTGGGCTCCTGCCTTGCGAGCCATGCCCAAGCCTGCTATTAGGGCTTCGTACTCAGTTTCGTTGTTGGAGGCTTTGAAGTGGATGCGGAGGGAGTATTGGAGAACGAAGTCATCTGGGCCTACCAGAATAACCCCGGCTCCGTCCCTTCAGCGCAAGAAGATCCATTTACATATACTGTCCAGATGGAAGGTCCATCTGCTGCTTGACTTACTTCCGGGATGGTGCTTTCCACAATAAATTCGGCAAGGGCTTGAGCTTTGATAGTAGTCCGAGGCTGATAGGATATGTCGTGTTGACTTAGTTCGATCGACTACTTCATCAGACGCCCGAAGTTCTTGGGCTTATGCAGAACCTGCTTGAGCAGTTGGTCGGTGGGAACGACCATCGAATGAAGTTGAAAATAGGGACGAAGCTTCCTGGCTGCCATAATCAAGACGTATGCTATCTTTTCCAATCTCGGATAGCGGAGCTCAGTGTCTCTAATGACCTTGCTCACATAATAGATAGGCTTCTGAGCCTTGTCTTCTTTCCTCACTAGGACAACACTGAGGGTTTGCTCGGAGGCAGTGAGATAGAGGTAGAGTTTCCCCGGGAGTAGGCTTACTGAGGAGTAGGGGGTTGACCAGATAGGCTTTTAGTTGGTCGAACGATTCTTGCTGCTCCTGGCCCCACTCAAAGCCCTTAGCCCCCCTGAGGGCTTTGAAGAAAGGAAGACACTTTTTCCCTGACTTAGACAGGAAGCGCCCTATAGCTGCGAGACGTCCTGTAAGCTCATGCACTTCTCTCACATTTGTAGGAGGAGCCATATTGAGGATGGCTTTTATCTTCTCGGGGTTGGCCTCAATCCCCCTCTGACTGACCATGAAGCCTAAGAACTTACCAGATGAGATTCCGAATGCACACTTGTTCGGGTTTAGTCTCATATTATGCTTCCTCAACACGTCGAAGGCTTCTTGGAGGTCGGCGACATGGTCAGACCCCTGGATACTTTTTACTAGCATATCATCGATGTAAACCTCCATGTTCCGGCTGATCTGATTCTTGAAGACCTTATTGACGAGGCGTTGGTAGGTGGCACTGGCATTTTTGAGCCCGAAGGGCATTACACTATAGCAATAGAGACCTTGATCTGTGACGAAGGACGTCTTCGGGATATCTGGGGGGAACATTCTGATTTGGTTATATCCGGAGAAGACATCCATGAAGCTCAAAAGCTCATGGCCCGAAGTGGCGTCGATCAAGGTGTCGATGCTGGGGAGTGGGAAAGGATCCTTGCGGCATGCCTTGTTCAAATTTGTAAAGTCGATGCAAATTCTCCAACTTCCATTGGCCTTCTTAACCATTACGATATTAGAGAGCCACTCTGGATAATTGACCTCTTGTATGAACCGGGCTTTGAGGAGTTTCTCTACTTCTTTTATGGCCTGCTGGCGCTCCGGGGCGAATTTATGCCTCTTCTACTGGACTGGTTTGGACCCCGGAGCAACACTTAGGTGGTGGACGAGGAGGTCTTCGGAAATCCCTGGCATGTCGGCAGCTGTCCATGGAAGAGGTCCCGATTCCTCTTTATGCACTGGACTATATCGGAACAGAGGGCAGAGAGAAGGGTTTTGCTGAAGAAGAATTTGCGGGTCGGATCTTGCTCTGAGAAGAGCGCTTCCTCCAGCTCGTCTATCGGTTCTGAAATAGCCTGGGTGTTCCCTGGGGAATTTCAAGGGTCTCGAGGGAAAGGACGGGTCCTCCGATCGCGGTCATGTAGCATTTGTGGGCCATCTTCTGACTTCCTCTTACTTTCCCCACGCCTGCCTTGGTGGGGAATTTCATCTTCAGATGATTACCTGACGGGACGGCTTCTGAAGCAGCTAGGCCAGGTCGATCTAGGATAACATTGTAAGCGGCTGGGACGTCGACAACCATGAAGTCCATTGGCTCCGTTCGGGTTGTAGGAGTTTTGCCAGCGGTTACGTTGAGGGTTATGACCCCTTCGATCGTCACTGGCACTCCCGTGAACCCATGGAGAGTGTAGCCGGCGGGCTTTAGCCTATCTCGTGATAATTTGAGTCCTCGGAAGGCCGCTAGGAAGAGGATGTTGACAGAACTGCGGTTATCCACTAGAATTCTTTCTACTTTGAAGTTAGCCATGTGGAGGTTAATCACCAGTGCATCACAGTGGGGAGTTCGGACATCCTCTAGATCTTCATCCGAGAAAGTAACCGGGACTCCAAGACCTTTGGGAGGGGATAGGCTGTGCACCGAATTGACTTTCCTGATGAAAGCTTTTTTGAGAAGAATTAGAGGTTCCTCCCATTGGACCTCCGTGGATGAGGTGCAAGATGCGTTCTTCTTCGAATTCGAGAGTCTCGTCACGCCTCTCGGGCCGCTTGTTAGCCCCCCTGGGGGTGGAGGAAGATCGACCCGGTCCTTTCTTACAAACTTGGAGAGCTGTCCTTTCTGAATAAAGGCTTCGATTTCATTCTTCAGGGCCCAACAATCATTGGTGTCGTGGCCGTGGTCTCGATGGTAGCGGCACCACTTCTCCTTATCCCTATTCTTCCCTGGAGTATTCATCTTCGCGGCAGGAGGTAGGATCCCTTCTTTCTCTACTTTCATGAGAATGGTTGAGACATTGGTGTTGAGAGGGGTAAACTTTTCAAATCTGGGAGGTGGACGACGCTGACCCCCGTTGTCCTTCTGGAGCTTTTTAGCTCCCTCATCTTCAGTGGCCTTCCTCTTATTTCCAGAAGATCCCTCGAATGTGGGGCGATGTTCAGCCTCCTCCGCCGGATGTACTTCTCGCTTCTGAGAAGAAGGTCGGAGAAGTCTTGCGGGGGCTTTTTAGCTAGGGAGGACCGGAGGTTCGAGTTGAGGACATTGGACTGGAAGGCAGCTGCAGCGACCGATTGGTTGAGGGAGTCGATGGACCTGGCTTCCGCGGTAAACCGCTTGATATAATCTCTCAGTTTCTCGCCCTTCTTCTGGTTGAGGAAGAGTAGTGAAATACTCGTCTTTTCGGAGCGGCGGCTGCTCACGAAGTGGGTTATCAAGAGGGTCTCGAACTGTTCAAAAGAGAAGATGGAGGATGGAACGAGGCGGGAGTACCATTCCCGAGCTGAGCCTTTGAGAGTGACTGGAAAGTCTTGCATAGGAGGGCATCGGAGGCTTGATGGATCATCAGAGTTTTGAAACTCTCGATGTGGTCCATGGGGTCTGACTCCCCAATATATGTCTCGAACTGCGGGGGCTTGAAGTTTGCTGGAACGGGTGCCTCCATGATGGTTCGAGAAAACGGAGGTCTGCTAGGCCGAAGGGTCCTTCCTCTCAGTTCCTCGTCTCTATCGAGTTGACCGAGGCGCCTCTCCATCTCGTGGAGACGGCGATAGACAGTATCATCCCTTCGACGGTATCCTGGTGAGCCTCTGGACTCGTCTTCGTACGAAGGGGAGCGTGGGCTACGGTGTCGGTAGCTCGGAGACTGGTGAGAGCTAGGAATGTGATGGCGGTCGCTCGGAGTTTGAGGAGGACTTAGGGACCGATGGCGAGGGCTCCGAACTGGCGGAGGAGTGGGGACCCCCTGAACATTATTGTTGTTGTTTGGTGGGAGATTGAGAGCCTGCAACATTGTTGCCTGGAACTCTTGGAATTCTGCTCGGGTGATAGGTCCGTTCTGGTCCCTCTGGGGCTGTCGACCAGCGGGAGAATGATGCCTTCTTCGACGATACTCAGGGGACTCCCTCCGTCTCCTATGGGGAGGGGACCTCCTGTGGTCGTGGCGGCGAGAAGATCACGCATTTGGACGTTCTGAGCGGGAGACTCCCTCTCGGGCCCGCCTTTCATCTAAACGGCGGCGAAGGTCTTCCTCTTTTTGCCGGTTGATGATGATGTTGCGGAGGTCTTCTGAAGGCCGAGGGTTATGGGATGCCATGGAGTCAGTGGAAGGGTTATGTACGGAGACATGGTCGCGGTGAAGAGGTTGTTTCTGAGGGTGAGGACGGGAGGTCCCTATTCCGGCGTTCTGGGGCCCAAGTGGAGCCTGCTGGTGTTGAAGATTTTGGAGAGGAGGTTGCCCTTGCTGCAGCGGCTGATCGGGTTGAGGAGGGAGCTGTCCCTGAGGCTGGATGGGTTGGAGGGGAGCCTCCGGTTGTGGTTGAGGAGGACTGGACCCTCTAGATCTCAGCTTCCTTGGTGGCATGGCTGGAGGCGGTGTTGACCGGTGGAAGAGATTGGACTGCTATTCGTGGTTCCCACAGACGGCACCAATCTGTTGCCGCTGAAATCGGTGTGGGGGCAAACAGATAGATTTGTGGATTCGAGGGAAGTTGAATAGTCAAACCAGAACACACCTTCACCGGAGTTTGACTGTGATCTCCCGCCGTTGACCTGCATAAAGTGCGAAACACCAGGGTTGATTCCGGCGACGCACCCTCCGACGCTCTAGTCAGTAATCAGAAAGATTATGAAAGTGCTTTGATTGGCAAAAGATTCATTACCTGGTAACAGTGGGAGATGGGGGGTATTTATAGCCGCCTTAGGAACCAGTTTCGGGATAAGATCAAATCCCTACTTCCCAGTGAATGGATAGAATTGATTAGGGCCATTGATCAAGGACAATCATAAACCCTAATTCTCTATCCAGCTGGATTGGGTTTCTTGTGGGTCGGAACCCGCACCCAGTAAGACGGATCCGTTTATGGGTTATTGGGCCTTTGGAAAAAGGCCCAGTTTCTATTTCAGACCCGTTTGTAGGTGAAATTACCATTTTACTCGCGAGCTTTAAGATTCGTGCCTGATTTGGACGGTTCCGATTTAACCCTTATTTTTAGCCATATCAGTAACATATCTATATGGAGAGAGATTAAAAAAAAGGATCCAACTTATATGGAAATAAAAGCAGCTGTATATAAAGTCCATGCAATAGCGAAGAAATCTACACTAAAATATTTTGTACTATGTAAACCATGGATGTTTTAATAGGAAGACACAAGTGCATGTTCTATTTCTACTATTATGGAAGTAGTACTAATAGCTTTAGGTTTCTGTTAATTGTCCTCTAATTTATGATGTAAACTTTCTGGAAGAAGTTTTGTTGATCAGTCTCTAGAACCCCCCCCCCCCCCCCTCCACAAGTTTTATTGATCGTTTTATTGGATTTAAATATGGATCCTTGAGCATCAAATCACGATAATCAGAAACTGTACCCCCCCCCCCCCCCCCCCCCCCAAGTTTTATTGATCCTTTTATTGGATTTAAATATGGATCCTTGAGCATCAAATCACGATAATCAGAAACTGTAACATATTTATGTTAATTTGTATGTATATTCACAAGTGTACATATTGCATGATACTTACTCAAATTTGATGGATTAGATAGTACAAACTGATATGGCTAAAAATAGAATCAAATCGGGACCGTTCAAATCAGGTGCGAATCTTAGAGCTCTCAGGGGTAAAACGGTAATTTCACCTACAAACAGGTTCGAATTGGGAATTGGGTCTTTCTTCAAAGCCCCTCGATGCTGACCGAAAACAGAGGAGCATCCTAGCTTTCACTACTGCTGTGTTACTGATTGGCATCCAAGACCTGGCCGATGGCTACTTCAAATTCAAGTGCCACTTATCTTAACACAACTCGGGCTAATCGACTCCCAGCCTTTCGAGATAATACATTGGTTTTTGAAGACGAGTCCGAGTCATCCTCCCCCACCAGACGATCATTGATACGAATAGCTCGAAAATGGATCTGTCATATTGGGTATGGGTTGCAACCCGTTGCAAACCAATTCAGATAGATAAAAAGTAATTCAAATTCGTTATTATCTCTAAGAGTCAGTTTAAATAGTCTCTCTTATCATGAAACGAGTTTAAACTCTATATCTTATCCAAAAATACCGGAACATAGAGATAACTTATTATCTCTAAACTGTCTCTTAAGGCGATTATATATACCCCTTTCCCCCCACCGTAACAAAGTAATCAATCTTTTTCCACATAAAGCTCTTTCATAATCTTCCGAATTACTGACAAGAGCGTCGGAGGGTTCGTCGCCGGGATCCATCCCGGTGTATCGTACTTTTTGCAGGGTAACGGCAGTGGCAAGAAACCAGTCAAACGCCGACGAAAGTCAACATGTTTGCCTTTATTGTTTCAAAAAAAAAATCCACAAATTCATCTGTTTGCTTCTACACCAAAATTAGCAGCAACAGATTGGCGCCGTCTGTGGGAACCGAAAAGCAATCCAACCCTATTTCATCAGCGAAAGTAGTTTCAAGTTATGCCTCCAAAGAAGGGGAAGGCGACGGTCTCCAACGCAGAGCCACTCCCGCTCCTCTCCATGAGGTCCGCCCTCAACCCGTCCAGCAAGTCCAGCAGCCGCAGCTTGGACAGCCTCTCCCTCAACCCGTCCAGCAACCGCAGCCTGGACAGCCTCTTCCTCAGCAATCTCAGCCCCAGCTGGCTCCTCAAGGGCCTCAAGGGCCCTCCCGCCGAAGTTGCCAAAGGCAACCTCCTCATCTTGACCATGTCTCGATACATAACTCCTCATCCGACTCCATGGCCTCTTACAGTCCTCCAACGCCGAAGGATCTCCAACACAGTATTATCAACCGGCAGCATGGGATAGACCTTTGGACCCGCCTGGATGAGAGACGGACCCATAAAGGAATCTCCCGTCGTGAACACCAAAGGGGCCCTGCGATTCGGTCCCCTAGGGCCCGATCCCCTCGCAGGCCCTGCCGCAGAAGATCGAACTCTCCCAGAAGACGGAAGGAGTCACCCCAGTGCTGTCAGAGGAGCCGCACTCCGACTGGTCGGCCCGCCCTAGGGGACCGCCGAGATAGGGAGGCGCCTATCACAAGGGCAGAATACCTGGACTTTCAAGAAGCCATTTTGCGGGCCCTCAACGTTGCTGCTAACCATGATCAACGGGCTCCCAGTTCTCAACCTGCCCCAAGTAGGGCTGCAAACGAATCGAGCTATTCAGCTCGAGCTCGGTCAAGCTCGGCTCGAACCGAGCTCGAGCCGAGCTCGAGCTCAAAACCGAGCTCGTTTCGTAAACGAGCCGAGCTCGAGCTTGAATTTTTTATTTTTTAGGCTAAGCTCGCGAGCTATTCAGCTCGAATATGGTCAAAGCTCGGCTCTCGAGCTCAAAATTGAGCTCGTTTCGTAAATGAGCCGAGCTCGAGCCTGAAGGTATTCGGCTCGGCTCGGCTCGATTGCAGCCCTAGCCCCAAGCTATCACTGCTGCACTCCCAGTCCCCTTCCGCATGAGGATGAGTCCTGGAGATCAGCAAGATACAACCAAAGGGAAGACTCGGTCGCCGTCTCTACGAGATGGAGAGGTGCCTTGGCCAACTTGACAGAGAAGAGGAATAACGGGCAAGGAATTTTTGCCTGAGCAGGCCTCCGTTCTCCCGGACCATCATGGAAGCCCCGGTTCTAGAAAACTTTAAGCCCCCTCACTTTGAGTCATACTATGGGGAGTCGGACCCAGTTGACCACATCGAGAGTTTTAAAACTCTCATGATGATCCATCAGGCTTTGGATGCGCTCTTTTGCAAAACCTTCCTAGCCACGCTAAAGGGACCCGCGAGAGAATGATACTCACGACTCGCCTCAGCCTCCATCTTATCCTTCGATCAATTCGAAGGGCTCTTCCTTACTCATTTCGTGAGTAGCCGTCGTGCTGAAAAGACGAGCACCTCTTTGCTGTTACTCAATCAAAGGAAGGGCGAGCAGCTAAGGGACTATGTTAAGCGTTTCACTACCGAAGCCCGGTCTATTGCCTCCCTCAACCAATTGGTAGCCTCGGCTGCCTTCCAATCCAACATCACTAATGCCGACCTCAAGGCGTCACTTGCCAAGAAGCCTCCTCGTGACTTCTCGGAGCTCCTGCTTACGAGCAATAAGTACATCTTCCTGGAACAAACGGAAGAATACAAACGAAGAAGGGTCCCAAAAATTCCAGAAGGACGACAATAGCCAGCGCCGCCCAGCTTCTCGTTTTGAGAAGTTCACCCCCTCAATGCTAGTATATCAGTAGTTCTTATGGAGGTGGACAAGGAAGGGTTACTCTGCGGTCCCCCAAAAAATGAACACCCATGGCAAGAAAAGAAACAGGGATAAGTGGTGCCGCTTTCATAGGGACTACAGCCACGACACGGATGATTGTCGGGCTTTCAAAGAGGAGATCGAAGAACTCATACAGCGGGGACACCTGGCTAAGTTTGTTAGAAAAGACGGGGCTGATCTTCCACCCCGAGAAGCCTACAAGCGAACAGAGAGGCCCACCGAGTTCCTAGATGAACACCCCTGGTCCCCCAAAAATGAACAGGCCTGGCAAGAAAAGAAACAGGGATAAGTGGTGCCGCTTTCATAGGGACCACGGCCAGGACACGGATGATTATCGGGCTCTCAAAGAGGAGATCGAAGAACTCATACAGCGGGAACACCTGGCCAAGTTTGTTAGAAAAGACGGGGCCGATCTTTCACCCCGAGAAGCCTACAAGCGAACAGAGAGGCCCACCGAATTCTAAGATTCCGAACCGGGGGCCGCCCTCCACCTTATCCATGGGGGGAGAACCAAACTCCTTCCAAGTGGCCTTCACCCTATCGTAGAAGTAGGATTTCAGTTTTCAATAAGGCCGATGCTTGTAACACGGCCAAAAAGCATGTAATAATGGCTTGCCCCATTGATGCGGTCACTTAGTTTGTTTCAATAAAACTTAGTTTTTTCTATTGAAAATTATTGCATTTGCCTCATTTCTATCTCTTTGAGTCATATTTACGACTCTTTAAATGGTAAGTTCGGAGTCCAGCTTTTCCTACAGGGCTGCTCCCAAAACTTACTAAGCTCAAAAAACGAGTTTGGAGTCCAACACTTGGTTCGACGCCGCTTTAGCCGCTTGTATACAAACAAGTGCGGAGCAGCTCGCCATTCGGAATTGTCCTACAACTCGTTAACCCCCTCAAACAACAAGTTCGGAGTCCAACACTTGGTTTGATGCTACTTTAGCTACTTACGAACGAGTATGTACAAAGTGGCTCACCATTCGAAATTGCTTCCACAACTGTTGAAACTCTCTTAAGAACAAGTTCGGAGTCCAATACTTGGTTCGATGCTACTTTAGCTACTTGCTAACAAGCTTGTACAAAGTGGCTCACCATTTGAAATTGCTCCCGCAGCTGTTGAAGCTCCGTAACGACTACTTCGAAATTTATAATCATGGTTCGGAATTGCCCTCACAGCTTGCAAGTATGCGGTTTCAGGGCTCAAAATGAACACTCGTACTACCACTACTGGTTAAATTTTGCAACAAGCAAGTTCGGAGCACGACTCTCCCCCTAGAGTTGCTCCTCAAACTTGTCTCCCAAGCGGCTCTCCTAGAGCTTGGTGATGCTCTTCGCTCTGCTTGCCTCTCGAGCGGCCTTCTCAACGATTTTGAAGCTCAACTCTCCCCTAGAGTTGCTTCTCAAACTCGTCTCCCGAACGGCTCTCTCCTAGAGCCTGGTGAAGCTCATCGCTCTGCTCGCCTCACGAGCGGCATTCTTCTCAATGGGCTCGGAGCTCAAACTCTCCCCAGGAGTTGCTCCTCGCACTTGCCTCTAAGAACGGATCTTCCCATGGGTCTTACGAGGATCTTCCTAGTTCATCTTCTTAGCCCACAGGAGTGGAGCTCCTCTTCGAAGATTCCGGAGACCGAAGCTCTTCTCAACTTGACAGAAACGAAGATATTGCGGGCCTATTTTGACCCTAAATACGGGTGATTCTTCAACTGCCCTCCAAAGAGAATTTATGGATCATTGAGTCAGCTTCGAAACGAGGGGTCAAATGTCCCAATCCGACCTCCATAGCACCGGAAAAGTGGGTTACAACACGGCTGCATCGAGCGTGAAAATGGCGAAAGACATCGCATCAGGATTCGCGCTTGATTTCCATCATCGACTAAGATTACGCTACATAGCTCGGATCTAAAATCTGATGATCCGAACTACCGAGCATGAAATTAGGGAAAAACTCCGTCTCAAAATTCGTGTTCGATCACGATCAACGGATCAGATTCGCCAAACATACAACAACCAAAAAAAATAAATAGGGGATTTAAGGGTTAACGGGTCGGGTCTGAGCCCGTTTGGACCCAAACCCGAACCACAGCCTCTGTCTTCTTCTCCTTCGAGTTGTGGCGAAATCAACACCAAAACCGTCGAGCTCCTCTCCTTCGACAGCTCGCCAACCAACCACCTCCTCGCCGAGCTTCCCGAACGCTGAGCTCGAGCTCTCTCTTCGCTGAGCTCTCCACTGTCCCGAGCTCCAACCCAACCGTCGAGCTCTCGTCAACAAGCTCTACCACCTCGCCGAGCTTCCCCAACACCTCCACTCCCAAACTCCGCAAGCTCCTCCACTGTCACCGCCCAACTCCATCGACGAGCTCCTCCCTCATCTTCAAAGCTCTCCCCCTTCACGAGCTCACCACCGCCATTAACGAGCTCAAGCACTCTTCCTCGTCGAATCCACCGAGCTCCGATGTCTCCTCATCGAGCTCCCTCGGAGGAGCTCCGCTGAGTCTTCCTCCATTGTCGCCGAACTCCATCACCTCTGCAACTGAGCTCCGAACCCAAGCTTCGAGCTCCACTGTCGAGCTCTTGGTTTCCTCCCCCGCCGAACTCACCTCCAACTCTCCTCCTCCGACCTCGACCCCAACTTCTCCATCTTCCAAACCCACTACCGCCATTGTCGAGCTCTGCAACCGACCTCACCGTCGCTTTCGCCAAACTCCACAAGTTGCCGAAGCTCGGAGCCTCGTTGAAACCCAAATCACCAACTCACCAAGCTCCCCCCATCGCCAACCCATCGAGCTCTTCTCCTCTACTCCTCCATTCCTCGCCGAACCACGCCTTCGATGAGCCTCCATTCTTCGAGCTCCAGCAACGCTCGGAGAAATCGAAGGAAGGAGACGGAGAAGGAAGAAAGAAGAGAGCGGGAAAGAAAGAAAGGAAAAAAAATGCCCATGTGGCGGTCGACGTTGACATCGTGGCGCCTCGAGCTCTTTTAGCCCCCATTCGGCGAAACCGAGGATCTGAGCTACCGACCCCGTAAACGCAGAAAATTGTCTCCTCGCGATGCGTGCTCGCTTCATCGTGATTAACGCACAGGATTGTGCCACTTGTACAAGTAAATTTATTTTTTTTATTTATTTATTTAATTGAATTAATTATTTTACAAAAAATCCGAAAAATTAATTAAAAATCGAAAAATTTAATTAAAAAATCTAAAATAATTATTAATTGAGAAATAATTTAAAAATTTTGAAAATAATAATTATTAAATTCGAATAATTAATTAAAATTTTCGATAATTAATTATTTAAATTCGGAAATTGAATAAAAAATTCAAAAAATGATTAAAAATTCGAAAAAATTCAGAAAAATCTAGGAAAATCACAAAAATTCAGAAAAATATGAGAATAATTTTGAGCATTTTACAAGCTCAGAAAAACACCTTACACCTTGAGCAAGATCCAAATTCCCCCGAGAACTCCGATAAATTCTATTAGCCATTGAAAACGGACAAAACTACTCCTCAAAGACTGTAAAACTCAATTTCTAGGAGTGGGGGCTTGTGATATGGCTAAAAATAGAACCAGATCGGGACTGTTCAAATTGGGCGGAATCTTAGAGCCCTCAAGGGTAAAACGGTAATTTCACCTACAAACGGGTCCGAATTGGGAACTGGGTCTTTCTTCAAAGCCCAATAGCCCGAAAACGGATCTGTCATATTGGGTATGGGTTCAACCCGTTACAAACCAATTCAGATGGATAAAGAGTAATTCAAATTCGTGATTATCTCTATGAGGCAGTTTAAACAGCCTCTCTTATCATGAAACGAGTTTAAACTCTATATCTTATCCAAAAACACTGGGACATAGAGATAACTGATTATCTCTAAATTGTCTCTTAAGGCAACTATAAATACCCCTCTTTGCCCACCGTAATAAGGTAATCAATCTTTTTCCACATAAAGCTCTTTCATAATTTTCCGGATTACTGACAAGAGCGTCGGAGGGTTCGTCGTCAGAATCCATCCCAGTGTATCGAACTTTTTGCAGGTTAACGGCAGCGGTAAGAAACCAGTCAAACGCCAGTGAAAGTCAACAGGTTTGCCTTTATTGTTTCCAAAAAGAATCCACAAATTCATTTGTTTGCTCCCTCACCAAAATTAGCAGCAACACAAATATTTATAGGATATAGTATTAATTATGTCACCTAGCAGACCCCCAAAATTTGGATAAAGGCCTTTGTGTTGTTGTTGACTATTAACCATGTCATTCATTAAAATAATTGAAATAATTCTTACTAAGAGGATAATATTATGCTTAAGTATTGAATTAATGATCTTCTTTTGTGATATATATTTCACATGGATGATCAGATAGTGCCACCATAACATGCTTATCTACATTCAATATCATTTTAATTAAAAGTTATTATCTACATTTTGTTTCCATTTACCATTCCATCTACCTAAGATATTTAATGCAAATAAGAAAACTCTTCCTATTTGAAATATACAAATCTTTAGGTGAGCTCTCTAGCTCTAGTTCAAATTTCAGACTTCTGAAATTTGATGAAAATCATAACCCCTGAATCTTAAATCTTTCAACGTATATTTCTTACTGAAAAATTAAAACCTTTAATTTCCATGAAGTTATTCTTTAATTCTTTTCAGTACATAAAGGTCAAGACATTCAACGTTTAGCTTGAAATTCAACTTTATCAAAGGAAATATAATCGATAAGATGCGTGCAGGTATTCTTGGATGACACTGTTATAAAATATCACGTTTAGCTTTAAAAAATTTAGGACTGTGGAAGTTGAATTAGCCAAGCATACAAAACTATAAACCCTTCCATTCTAGTTTTGCTTCTAGTATTATAAATATTATTGGTAGACATTATCATTATCACATATCCAGACAGTGCAAATTGTGAAGTTGATTTTGCTCTGTTGATGTACGAGCTCATTAAAAAAAAGATTGGCTTCATTTTTAGTCATTCTCTGTCTATTGGTTTCCTAATCTTTCCTTATACCAGTCTCTCTATCAGCTTTTTCCTCTCCTAATTTTTAACGGTATATGGATCTTTTTGTCAACAATTTTTCAAAAGTATAACCTTGTCTATGGTTTTTGTGCCTACTAATGAGTATATGAGTGCGTCTTAAATTTATCCTTTTGCAGTGTTTATTTTCCTGTTGTTGCATACTAAAAGTTGAACGATTTTTTAACTCCCTAACAAAAATCCTTCCTTTGACTCTCTGTATATAGATCGTCATTTTTTTAAATTTATTTTTATATTAAATTTGATCACATAATCTATTAACCATATAAACTTCAACGTCGATTTGATAGTAAGTTTGGATTGCTGGTGTAATACCCCTAGGTGGGTTTAGGCTAATAATTAATTTTTGGGCTTAGAAATTAATATTGGGGAATTTAATAGATTATTGTGGGCTTAACTTGTGGGCCTAGTTAGTGGGCTTAGAAAGCTTAAATAAAATCTGGTGGTAAATAGGTTGGATGGGAACGAGGATTTAATCGCATATTGGATAGAACACAGGATTGGGTGGTGTATTATAGCCTAGTTAGTGGTCTTCCAACTAGGTAGTCTTTTGGGTGAGATTATAGCTGTGGCAGGGCCGTGGCAACATTGGGTTGTGACTACGGGAATGCGTCAGGGTTCTTAGTCAAGAGGTGAGCAAGTCCGGGTGTTACTGCTGGAATTACATCCAGTTGGTAAAAGCTAAAGATCATATAAGTTTTGTGCCTATTAATATGCTTCCTACATTTTCAGTTGTGCCCATTAATCTGCGTTATACATTTTCAGTTGTTTGTATTAATATTTAAAAGTCGTATCTAACCTCAGTCAATCGTACAGCTCGAGGTTACACCTCTCATTCCCCAACCACCTCTGTTATAACTCTTTCATGTTCGTCTCTTTTGCTGTTTCACACTTCTATCATTTTTTTCTCCCATTGATGATGCAACTATGACAAAGTTCAATATTAATAACGACTTTGAATACAAGATAATATACCACCAAGGTAATCAATTTGGACTTTACTCATACAAACCCAATCAAGCGAACAAGGCAGTTGATATCCTTTAGTTGGAAACTGACAAGCCATGTGCAGGAAGTTGAAACCAGCCGGACCCTTTGACTTTGTTTACTCCTTTGAAAATGAAGGCATTGCATTTAATTGAGAGTAGTTAGCATAGATTTGGGTGGGTCTGAAATCTATGTACATATGGGTGAGTTTGAAGATGCAAAACAAAGTGAAAAATGATTTGTAAGGAGGAAATCTGATTGAGAGATCAAAGTAGATAGAGGAGTGTTGTCAGAGAATTCTACGCTGAATTGATAGAGCATTTCTTTCTCCTCCTAATAAGAAACCTAATGTCAGTTGCTTTTGGGTTCTCCCAATGTGGATTTGGGTGTCAGATATTCTTGTGATTTCCCCCTTTTGTAGTTGTAGTGGATCTTACTGCTGCCATCACTTGTAGAGTAGGTCAATCTTAACCGAACCACATTAAATTTTGTGTATGATGGAAATGCATGCATTAGTAGTACACCCATTAGCTATATTGTGCAACCAAAATGCACTACCAACACAGGTTAGGCATGCCACTCTAGTCAGCTTTTGATCCAGACACGGATTATTGGATACATGTTAACAGGTTAGGCATGCCACTCTAGTCAGCTTTTGATCTGGACATGGATTATTGGATACATGTTGGGCTAGTGTCCGGCACAGTTGGGAAAGTGTTGGTGCAGGATAACCGATATGGGTTGATGAACCATTTTGAAGTGCAGATTTCAACATAGACGTGAAACTACCATTGTTATCACTTTTCAGTAAAGTAGAGAGTTATTGTTAGAAAAGATAAAAAAAAAGGTTAGTGATGTTTTTCATTTTCGCATGATCTCTTAGTGGCGTGTATAGATCTAATTTCTTTCAAAGAGATTGAATTGTGTACTTAGTTTCTTCTGCATAACCTGTAGAAGGGCTATTTGTTATAGATGCTTTTGCTTTTAGCCCTAAAAAATCCATCATAAATATTCACCAGATAGGTGTATTTTGCAAACCTGCTTGGTCTCTCCATTTTGTGTTTGAGCACTTGCTCATACTTGGCTTTGCATATCTACATTTTGAGGTTTGGGCAGTTCCTATTCTGTAATCTCCCACATTAAAAAATGTTGATGTTATATGTATCATTCATGTGCTTTTCCTTGTCCGCTCCTCTTCCTTACATGTCTGTGCACCCCAGCTTCAGACTTCAGATATTTTTCATCTGTCTTACTGTGCACAGTCTTTACTCTTTAGCTCCTGATGATTCATACTTAGCAAGAACTTTTTATGCGGTCTGGATAAATATAAGCATCCCAACTATTTCCCACTGTCATGGTACTTATCCTCTGTCAACTGTAGGAACTATGTATAGGTAGGCAAGTTAAGTTTGATTCCTGGTGATACCTTAAAATCATGAAATATATTGAAGACCGTAACTAGTACGTATTTCCTGTGAACTGTTTCTCCAGAGGACCTCCAATTAACCTAGAATGGCATATCGACTTTTCTCCCCCTTCCGGATCATATGGTATTAAAACTAAGGATGACACTCCTAAATGAATGTTGATGCTAATCGTGGGTGTAGAAATTAACTGAAAAGTAGTACACATGGGTATGCCATCCACTTGTCTGCAGATGTCTTACCAAAATATCAGAATGATTAACTGTCTTTTGCCGAGTGTAGTCTAAGTGATGAGGACATCAGTTCGAGACGTTATAGGCACTTCTATCTGCGCAGGTATCGTCTAGGATGGCTATTTTATTAGCCTAATTATTTTTATTTTAGCATTTTTAGTTGTTTTGGCATATGTATTAGTTTTGCTATTTGCACCCTTATTTTCTGCACATTTGATATATTTTGGATATTTGTTTTGAGCCTATATATAGGCCTTTAGACTAATGAGAACATATGCTTTTGCTTGATTAAAAATTGTGTGTGATTGAGTTTTTGCTCTTTATTCCTCTATTTTGTGAGACATTGAGAGAAAATTAGGGTTTGTAAGAAACCCTAGATGACACCCCCATCCCCCTCCCTACTTAATTAAACCCTAAACATCTATTAAACCTAATCTCCTTCATTAGCCCTCTCTTCAACCGCCATCTACACCTCATCTTCTTATTCTCTTCTTCAACCCGAAGCTCCCAAACCCATCACCTTCTCCTCGCAGCTCCACCAACATCCTATACACCCAACCTCCATTTCATCCCCACTCTCAACTCTCCCGACCTTCTCCCCATCCCCGCCACTCCAACCCGCAGCCTCCTCGACAACATCGCGACCATCTCTGGCCACCCACTGCAGTCGCACCATCTCACCTCCCACTATCACCCCCGCAACCACCACCATCAATCTCTGACTGTCCCACCATCTACACCTCACCCTTGTCGACCCAACACTACCCCCGAATCCCTCTCCTTCCTCCCAAGCACACAACAACGAACATGTCAAATCAGGTCAGATCTGATTTTTTTCGATTGGATAGCTTCTAGTGTTTGGTGTTTGGTGTTTGGGGCAAGAGATCGGATCCCTGTGTGTGAGGCAGAACACATGGCGACACGTTCATTGAACCCCGGTAATCTCTTTCTATTCCTCCATTACTTGTGGTATTGCTTATCATCTCTAGAATATTATCTGAATTATCTGTCATCCACAAATATTGAGTGTGTGCTTCCACCTGCCAATTAGCGTACAAATCATTATTGAATATCTTACTTGCTAAGAACACTTGAGTATAGTTGTTGATTGTTAGGCTTGAATTTTTAATTGAGACTATTAAACGTCTTCAATTTCTTGAAAATCCATCACATCAATTACTAGTTTTACTTTCTAACTTAATCAGCACTACTTGTTGGTAAACTTAATCTTTTAAAATCTTGGAAAATTCTCTACCTAGGGTTAAGTCTACATCATTTTGGTATCAGAGCTAGGTTTTAAAACCCTAGTTCTTGCATTATTTAGCCATAATTTTTGTATTCATTTAGGATCATTTTTAGATCATTTCAGATTTGAATATACATCATTTTAGGTGCATTTAGATCACGTTTTTCTAAATTTCAGCAAGCACGCATCCCCACGGTCCCTAGTTTTCCACCTTTGATGAATGCGTCTTCGTAACACCATCACGAATCCGGAAGAGCGTTTCTTATCTCACCCAAACTACCCAATCAGGAATCCTAGAAATCAGCGAGTCCCTCGTTGAACTGAAATGGACAACACTGATATTTCTAATACCCTCACTGTCATTCAAGCAACTCTCGCTAATATCAATCAAAGGCTTGAGCAAGTGGAATTGAATCAAAATGTTGCCCTTGAGCTTCATCATCAGATCCTTCAAGGGAATGATCGTGACAACCGACGTCAAGATCGTGACCCTGACGAACAAAACAAGAAGAATATCTAGGCAGTTAAAATTGATTTTTGGAACTAATCGGTCTAAGAGCGATTAGTGATTAATCGGTTAATCAAGAAATAATCGGGATTAAATCAGAAAAATTGTTATATATATATATGTGTGTGTGTGTGTGTGTGTGTGTGTGTGTGTGTATAATATCCTCATTATGTAGCAGCCCTAAATTCTAGCAAATAGGAACATATAGTTATAGAAAAAAAGAAGAAAGTTCTTGGTTTGAGTTGAGTTTGAATTCTGGATGTGGATCGAGTCAGGTTTGCTGGTTGGTTTCATCAAACAAAAACAATCGGGGAGGAGCAGCGCAAGCAACAAAAGGAGGAGATGCAGCAGATGCGGGCTAGGTCAAGTATGCGACAGCACAGAGGGAGCGACGGCAGGTCAGATTTGGGTTTGCTTGAGGAAGAAGAGAATCAGTTTGGGTTTGGGCGAGGAAGAAGAAGAGAGCGGCGACATGTCGGGTTTGGATTCGCACGAGGATTAGAAGGGGTTTGAATTTGGGATTTGAGTTTGGGCCGGATTGAGTCCAAATAAAACAAACGAACATGAAAATTATAGGAGATTTAATCGGTTAATTGGCCACTTAAAATTGTCCGATTAACCACTAATCGGCCAATTTTAGCCGATTAAATCGCTAACCATTGAAATTTTATAAATCACTGAAAAAATAATTGCTTAGCCTTCGATTAGCTATTAATCGAGAATTAATCGGGCATAATCGGGGATTTTAACTGCTTAGAAGAAACATAAAGGCTGACGTTCCCCTCTTTGAAGGCCATATGAAAACCAAGTTTATCTCAATTGGATTTGTGCCATGGACGACTACTTCGTGTGGTTTGACATGAGCAAAGCTCTGAAGATCAAATTTGTCATGATGAAATTGACTGGTAAAGTTCAACAACACTGGACCAATTATGAACATGCCTGCAAAGGCCGAGGCCTGCACCCATAATCACTTTGGAGACCATGAAAGAAAAGCTCACTGAGATATATGTGCCCTTATCGTTCCACACCCGATTGCTAGATTTGTGGAACCAACTCTATCGAGGGAGTAAATCCACTTAAGCATATGTGGATAAGTTCAACAACTTTCTCATTTGGTGCAATGCTTTAGGAGCGAAGAACAGGCCCTTTCTGGGTTCAGAGCTGGACTACGAGCCAATCTTAGGTTTGAGCCAATTCATAGAAATGTGGACTCATTAGCAGCGGCTTATGTCTTTGTCCTCGATATGGATTTCCTTAAAGCAAGTTTCCCCTTCAAGTCCAGCGATTCGAGAGATAATTCCTCTAGAATGACTTTCACCGACCCCTCTAGATCGAAGTTTTCTTCTCAGTACCCCAACAAGTCTTACTCAAGTAAACCTACTTCAAGTCTTTATCCATCTAGAAATGACAATAAGGGTAAGAACACTAAAAGAGACTATTTTAAGATTGATCCTCTTTCTAAGTGTTGTTGCTGGCAACTGTCCCAGCTCCAGTAGGATCAACATTGTAGAATGTATCGCTATTATTGCTGATGATTCCGACAATGAGTTTTCCTATGAACCTGATGAAAGTGATAGACTTCGGCGAAGAAGATGATGACCAGTATCTCAACTGTATTCGATTGATCCAATCACCTCCTTTGAATATAGTCAGATGTGCATTGTCCCAACCAAAAGAAGAAGATGATTGGAAGCGTACTGTTTTATTTCACACCTTTACGACAATAGGTGGCAAAAACTGTAAGGTGATTGTAGACAGTGGAAGCAACATCAATGTTGTCTCTTAAAGCTGAACATCATTCATACCCATACAAAGTATCTTGGATTGATGCGACATCCCGCCAAGTAACACAGCGTCGTTTGGTCCCCGTGGATTTCAAAGCCTATAAGGAACAAATTTGGTGTGATGTACTCAAAATAGATGTGGGTCAAGTAATTTTAGGAAGACCTTGGTTATATGATCTCAATGTGACAATATATGATTGATCAAACCAATGCGTGTTCCACCACGACGGAGACATGTTATATTCGAAGAAAAAAACTAACATAACGAGTATTTTCAGCTATGAAAGTTTTCAAGACTAGTCTTCGGAACAAGATGGATGATGACTTTCTCACTGATACTATACTTTTGTATATTGAGAAGGAAATTGCAGAGATATTTTCTATTGATTTAATCGTAGATGATTTTTGTGATATGAAACAACATCGAGGACCACTTTAATAGAAAGGTAGACATATATTTGATACAAACGATCAAGTTTATTTTGCTTATATCGTTGAGAGTTGAACGAACATTTTATTTGTGATGATTTTCTTTTAATGCAATATAACATAGTATATTTTGAGATACTTGTTGACTTTTTTTTTTATATTGGGGACTTTTGGCCCCGCTCAACCTAAGTTCCTGGCTGTGCCCCTGTATAACCAGGACCTGAACTAGACTTTGTCACGATGAAAGTCACGTACTCCCCACCCTGTTTGTGGATCATTGATTTCCTTGCCTTGCTATTAGTATTAGCTAACCATCTAGTAGCCAATGCTTATCAAAAGATTACCTCAGATAGGCATTACTCAAACGATGCCTCAAGTTTCTTACCCAAAAAAAGGCAAATGTGTGCCTCAAGCAACACTATTGATATGTATATTTTCTAGCTTATGACGAATTCCTGTTGTTTCTTTTATAAATTATTGATCTGTATATTCTCTTTTTTTTTTAGGTGACTACCGCAAGACAACAACTACTGGAAAAGTCACGTACCCATATAAAACCATCATGCATTAAGAACATCTGAAATGTGTATGATAGTATCTGGGACAATGTTAACGGGACTGTTTAACTATTGATGCATTCAAAAATAACAATTTATTAATGTGGTGGAGAATTATATCTAATCATTAATTCATCACTCACCCCATAGCTTTAGTTCTGCAGATCAAAGTAAGGTAACAGTAGTTTGGTAGCTTTGGATGCTAGTCATGAAGTCAGGTTCAAATCTTTAAAATTAAATTATTCTTAGTTCCACTGAATGACTACATTTGACTTAACTTGTTTTTGGTGAAGCTTGAAAGGGGCATGAATTGGTATTCTACGCTAACTAGTGCAGTATTTTAGTGAAGAAACTCAAATAATCTAAAGGGCAAATGTTGGTATCTAGTTTTTGAATGTAGTCTCCAAATTTTCATCTCTTTTACTTCACGCATTTATCTGTTTTTGTAAAAAAAAATCAGCAGGGCAGCTGATTTTATTGATATTGAAACCAATACGAATCCAATAGATCGATCCATTGCACATTTACCATTCCACAGGTCTTCAGAGCCTGCCACCAGGTCTGTTGAAGACGCTAGATCACTAGAATCTCAAATAATGGCAAGTTTCGTCAAATTCTTAACTTTATTTAAGTTCTTTAATATGCCTGTGCAATTTATTGTTTTCTCCTTGCTAATATACACATCAATTTCACAGAACCAGCAGTGTAATCAGGTCTCGGCACCCAACCAGTTTGATCATCACAATTTTTTGTGTGGTTGTAGCGACATGGACACTGGTCTACACCAGTAAATTTGTCTGTTCAAATGTTTGACAATATAACTTGACAGTCATGTGCTATTGTACATCTCTATAGAATATCATGTATCGGCAAGTTAACGTCAAAAAGAAGAGAAAAACATAAGGGTGTTTATGTTATTTATATTTTGCATAAAATAGTTGCCCAAATGCGTGTATAATAGGAATAAGGAAAGTTGCCTGTGAGGTGTTCTTGCACTCTGTTTTATAGTATGCATCATTCCAGTATCTGGCTGTCTTCTAATTTGGGTTCCAGCAAAAACAAATCAGTAGCCGATAAGTTCCCTTCTTATGCCTTTAATCTTCTTTATTTATGTTGAAGGTCTAAGTATTGATGTGCTCGATTTCTGAACAATGAAAAATATCATATTATTCTTATTGAATTGAGGTGTTCTTTTTTCTGAGTGTTTCTCCCACGTAATTGAATGTAGTGGAGAATCGCTCTTGATTGAACTATAGTTTAGCAATTTGATTAGGTTGCAAAGCAATGCATTCCTGACTGGTCTTGACTGGTCTTGACCATAGTAGTCTTGTAGAACATGTAATGAAAGTGAATGGATTGCATCAGTTGTGTATTTAGCTTGTGAGGAAACAACTTGAACTGAAGCCATCTCGCTGTGTGTTTCAGTGTTATTTCTGCCTTCAAGGTTCGCTTCAGCTGCTGGGGCTGTGGAAGACATGATACTGGCACCGGGCCACAGGGGCCCTCCAAAAGCTTGAGATATCTTTACAAGCCTTTTTTTGGTTTGTTATCTGTTCTGTTTTCTGTAAAGTAAACGAAATACAAAAGCAACTTTAGAATTGAGGTATGTGGATGCCTGTGCCTCCATCTCAAGAAAACTACTAAACTCTACACCAATAAATTAACGAAAATCTTTCCTCTCCGGAGAGGAACCAAAAAAAAAAAAATGCTCCGCCACTAGACCTCTATTGGCCATTTGATCCGCTTGGTTTTTGGGGAAGCTATTCCCTCGTGAAAAATGTCTCTTACATAGTCCACATGCAAATCTTACAATAAGCACAGAATGTCGCAATGAATAGAATTTTTTCCCAAAATGATCCTCTTTTTGAAAGTTTTTTCAGAACTGACCTGTTTTTTTTTTAAAAATTCTATAAACGACCCACTCGCTTTTTGAAAAAGCGAGTTTGGTTAAAAATAACTCGCTTTTTCAGAATGCGAGTGTTAAACTTTTAATTTTCGAAAAGTTAGACTCGCTTTTTGAAAAAGCGAGTTATTTTTAACTAAACCCGTTTTTACAAAAAGCGTGCTTGGTTATTTTGGTAAATATTTTCGAAAGTGGGTCATCTTGGTAATACTTTTAGAAAGTGAGTTAGTTTGATAAATAATTTCAGCAAGTGGGTCAGTTTGATAATAAGTTCTTTCTATATCACATTGTCACTTCATCTTCTTTAGACTACTATATATGAAATCGTTTCTTTAGACTACTATATATGAAATCGTTTGTCAGGACTTTCTATATCACATTGTCACTTCATCTTCTTTGGTAATGATTTTATAAAGTTAGTAACTGTTTAGCAGTAGTCGAGAATATACATAACTTGACATTATTTCAGTATACACATAATTGATGTGTTTTAAGTTGTCGAGAATGAGCCCATAGATACTCTCAATCTCCGGTATACAAATAATTGGCTTTTGACCTATCAATTATATGCGCTGAGTTCTTGCGCCAAATATCTCACACTCACTTTCTGAAAAAGCGAGGGTGGTTAAAAGGGTCCATGATTTTTTTTATATATATTTCACATTGGCGGAAATGACCAAGTTACCCCTTCCTTCATATAACCAGATTATCACCTTAGGGATAAAAGGGTCATGCGGTAGTGATAAAAGGGATATAACCAAATTATCCCTTTTATCACCTTAGGGATAAAAGGGATAAAAGGGTCATATGCGCTGGGTTCTTGCGCCAAAAATTCTTCTATTAAAAGGGTGGTTGTAACTTCGCCCATGGCTGCTGTTATACATAATGGTAGACCACAAAAGCCTGACGTGGTAATTGATGAGATATAGTTCTCTAGTTCTGAATATTATCAGCAGACTAAGGTTTGATCATAATATATTGTTTTGTATTTCTTGCACTTATTGGTAGTAGCATCAACATATGCCAATGTTCTAAAAGTCGCTAGGCGGTAGTCGGGCGGCCGATGGGTGCCTAGCGCCTAGGCCTTGTAAGCGGAGCTTAAGCGGTTAGGCGCTAGGCGGTTTTATTTATATATTATATATATATTTATTTATGTATGTATATAGTTTATTTATATATTTTATCATTTTGTTTTGTTTTGTTGTTACCAATTCTTACTTTTGATATTTCTCCTTGCAATTGCAGAATGAGCTTTACAAAATCGAATCGGTGTATTATTATTAGTTTTTTTTTCTTTTTTTGTATAGTCCTATACTCATCTATTAGACTAGTATTAATCTATGAAGAAGATAAGTAGTGGAGATTACCTGTTCGGTTGTTCCAGTCCAAGGAGCAAACAGTGTGGAGGAAGCGGGAGGCTTGACTCGGGGGATGGGGGAGGGTTGCGTCAAGAGAAGTTTGAGAGAGAAGAGGAGGACGTAGTGTTGACGTCGGAGGTGAAGCAAGGCGGGAGGCAGTGTATGGTTGTGTTGACGACTTGACTCTGAAGCTGAAGAGAGGAGAGATAGGTTGTGTTGACGTCGGTTGAAGTTGAAGCGAGCTGCGACTGCAAGAAGGAAGGTGGAGGAGGTTTTGACGAATGAGTGACAGAGTGAGTGAGAGCTGCGACTGAGAGGAGGGAGGCGGAGGAGGTTGTGTTGACGACTGCGAACAACGACTGCAAAGAGGGAGGTGGAGGAGATGATTTGGGGGTTTTAGAGAAGAGGAATTATGGATTTAGAGAATAGAATTGATTTCAGGGTTTTTTTACAGAAAATTTAGAGGAGAAAAAGAAGTTTTAGGGGTTTGAGTGTATTAGAGCGGGTCGGGTTAGAATAAGTCGGACCCCTTTTTAAAAAAAATTAATTCCTAAGCGGGTCTAAGCAGGTCTAGCCCGGCTAGACCCACTTACACCGATTACGCGCTGCCTAGACCAGCTTTTTACTGCATAGAACCATTAACCGATTTTCTTAAACGCCTAGCCCCTAGGCGAGGCGTTGGAGGGCCTCCTAGACCGCTTTTTAGAACACTGACATATGCCAATTCAGTATTTGGGTGGATAAATGTTAAAATTGCTCTATTGGTAGGACAACAATTTTAACATTTATCCACCCAAATACTGAATCGGCATATGTTGATGCTCCTACCAATAAGTGCAAGAAATACAAAACAATATATTATGATCAAACCTTAGTCTGCTGATAATATTTAGAACTAGAGAACCATGTCTCATCAATTACCACGTCAGGCTTTTGTGGTCTACCATTATGTATAACAGCAGCCATGGACGAAGTTACAACCACCCTTTTAATAGAAGAATTTTTGACGCAAGAACCCAGCGCATATGACCCTTTTATCTCTTTTATCCCTAAGGTGATAAAAGGGATAATCTGGTTATATCCCTTTTATCACTACCGCATGACCCTTTTATCCCTAAGGTGATAATCTGGTTATATGAAGGAAGGGGTAACTTGGTCATTTCCGCCAATGTGAAATATATATAAAAAAATCATGGACCCTTTTAACCACCCTCGCTTTTTCAGAAAGTGAGTGTGAGACATTTGGCGCAAGAACTCAGCGCATATGATTGATAGATCAAAAGCCAATTATTTGTATACCGGAGATTGAGAGTATCTATGGGCTCATTCTCGACAACTTCAAATACATCAATTATGTGTATACTGAAATAATGTCAAGTTATGTATATTCTCGACTACTGCTAAACAGTTACTAACTTTATAAAATCATTACCAAAGAAGATGAAGTGACAATGTGATATAGAAAGTCCTGACAAACGATTTCATATATAGTAGTCTAAAGAAACGATTTCATATATAGTAGTCTAAAGAAGATGAAGTGACAATGTGATATAGAAAAAACTTATTATCAAACTGACCCACTTGCTGAAATTATTTACCAAACTAACTCACTTTCTAAAAGTATTTACCAAACTGACCCACTTTTGAAAATATTTACCAAAATAACCAAGGCGCTTTTTGAAAAACCGGGTTTAGTTAAAAATAACTCGCTTTTTCAAAAAGCGAGTTTAACTTTTCGAAAATTAAAAGTTTAACACTCGCTTTCTGAAAAAGCGAGTTATTTTTAACCAAACTCGCTTTTTCAAAAAGAGGTCGTTTATGGAATTTTAAAAAAAAACAGGTCAGTTCTGAAAAAACTTTCAAAAAGAGGGTCATTTTGGAAAAAAATTCCAATGAATAAGATCCCTCAATACCGCTTGATAACTTGATTCACAACTACACGAAAGTCACCTTCCACACAGCTATAACTTAGCAAGTTCTATTGTAAGATTGTTAGCAACATAGGTGCAAATCATGTGCATATTCTTAATTGTTCCTCCGTTTTTTTTTAAAAAAAAGTGAGCTGCTCGATCATCCGCGAACTCAGCTGTCAACCACAGGATCAAGATCACCAACATGAATGTGATCGGACGGTGATAACATACCCCAGCTCGAGCGGGGGTATTTTGGTCAATTATCCCAAAATTCATTTTCTCCCCAACTCTCTCCTGGTCTTCTTCTCGTTCGAGCGAACCCCAAATCCTGCTCGAACCCCCAAATTCCCCCGAAATCATCGACGCCCCTCTCCCCTCTCCATCTCGAAATCCTTTCCTTTTATCGCACTCGAGGAAATCCCCTTCGAAGTCCCCCTAAAAAATTCCTGAGGCCTCTCTCCCCAACTCCCCCGACCTTCGAAACCCTAACCCCTAGCTCTCCATCTCCTAGCTCTCGAGCTCCACCTTGGCGTTGGCCGACGCCCCCGACGCTCCTCTATCTTGGCATCGTCAACGCCCCCGACTATTTTGGTTGAAATTACACAAAGAAGAGGTGTATGAGTTATTTCGAATTATTGCCCACATCGTGTTCGGTCAAATTCTTGTTCAGAAATTTGTCTCAAATTCACTTAGAAGAGACTATATTTCTACATAATATTTGATGTTTATATAGAAATGCAAGTAAACCTTTAGATATGTGGCTCTTCTTTAATCCATTTTTTTTTAGTTGCTGTTTCTTATACTTGAGCTGATAGCTGATATCATTGATATTTGTTATTGTTGTCGTAGCTATTTGTTCTTACTTAAGTTATATGTTGAGATTTTTTCGTACTCCTTTTATTTGAAGTTTTATGTTGAGATATTGTGTGGATGTTGGGAGTGCCGATCAAGTTTGTGGAGCAGGTGTTTGGTGGCAATAGGCAACAGGATCAAGTGTTTGTTCGAGGGCAGCAGCAGCAGCAGAGGGGAGAAGGAAGTCATCGCCCGTTCGAGTCGATCCTGTAGTTTGTTGGGTTTTAAGGTTTTGTAGTGTGAAATATGAAAGTGAGAAGTATGTATGTAGTAGAATGTAATATGTAATAACAAGGTGTTTAAGCAAGCACCTCGAGGGATGTAAGTTATGAATAAGAACAGTACTATGATGTCCTTTGAAATCAGAGTAATGAGTATATATCAACTTATTTCCTGGTAATTTTCCCTTTGTTTGTAATTCATATCTAGTATTTGCAGAAATGAAGCAGGGAAAAGAAAATAGAAAACATCCACTTAACAGAACCTGTCAATAGTTAGATTTATGTGAACCTTAGAAAACATTGACATTGGCCTTGCTCGAGCTTCTCAGTACCAGAGCCCTCAACCTGTTCATCGAAGTTGTCTTGGCCTTGATGTTCTCGCCTCTGTTGTTCTTGATAACGTTGCTGGCAACGATGCTTACAAAGTTGCTTCTGGCGGCCTTTATAACTATCGTCGTATTCCTGGGTACCTGTTGGTTCGAATAAACCTATGCAAATAAGTAATGGTTTGACTAACTAGTTTATTAGGTATTGTATGAAGGGTGGATGTTAAATATAGTTGAAGGAGTAGTTCTGTGCAGTTGTAGAAATGTTAAATATTGTGTGAAGTGTTTCTGTCTAGTACTATAAGTTATAGAAACCCATACTTCTATGCTAAACCTTTATGGTGTGGTTCCTCTTAATTACCATAGACATCAAAATCACAAAGCTAAAAGCAAACTGTATCACTTAAACATATAATCTCACAAGATTTTATTAATTAAGCAAGACAATATTTTATTAACAACAACATACACAAGAAAAACTAGTAGCAAAATCATGAAGTGTTCTTCCATTCATTTGAGGATTTTCAATTCTAAGTGCATACAACTAAGGTGCAGATAACATGATTGTTAAATATAGAACTAACATCAACTGCTTTCTTTACAAAATTAGTTGTTCATAAGTTACATCAAATTCATCACAACACGGTATTAACAAATTCCTCTTCATCATACCCAGTTAATCCTGCAGCATTACAATCCTCTTCTTCTAATCCCCCTAATTCGACTTCCTCCACAACATCCTTGCTACCAAAGAATGCATATTGCGCAGCATCAAAGCACATACCACCTGCAAATAAGCAAAGCAACAAGTTCCATTAGAGAACAAAAGCCAATAAACTGAAATAGCACCAAAAAAACAACTTGAAATGCCAGATTTGAAACTTATTTGTACACCACATTATAAGAAAACCTTAAAATCTCAAAATAGAATGTTATCATCAAATTCCAGTCTTCTCAAAAACTATAACTCAAGTGCCAAGTCTGAAATATGGTAACAACTATGGCAATAAAACAATAATCGTTGGGCTCAGTATGATTATCAACCTCTGCTGTGAAATCAACAAGAAGCATATTCTTTACAATCGCATCAATCCTAAATTACTTAAGCTTTGCCTATATTTTAACTTCACTCTATCGATCCCTAGTCCCTGTTTTGTTATTTCCCTCATCAAACATGAAAAATTGCATAACTAAAGTTGCATTAATCTATCAGAATAAAGGTAAAAATGTTCTAGGGAAGAAAAAAATAACACAAAAAAGTTCAGATCGCTGATTGAGCACAAAATGCTTTATAAAATTTTACTGACTGAGGCCACAACATGATTATCAACACGTGCACTCTATGTATATTTTTCATCATAAACAGCTCATGTAGATCAGCCTGTTGCGAGATATTTATGTATGTTTATGTGTTCATTCACCTAAACAAGATGAACCATAACCAGCTCAAGTATAAGAAACAACAACAAAAAAATTTTGGATTAAAAGAATAGCCACATATCTAAAGGTTTACTTGCATTTCTATATAAACATCAAAAATTATGTAGAAATATAGTCGTTTATAAGTGAATTTGAGACAAATTTCTGAACAAGAATTTGACCGAACACGATGTGGGCAATAATTCGAAATAACTCATACACCTCTTTCTTTGTGTAATTTCAACCAAGATAGTCGGGGGTGTCGGTGATGCCAAAATAGAGGAGCGTTGGGGGCATCGGCCAACGCCAAGGTGGAGCTCGAAAGCTAGGGGTTAGGGTTTCGAAGGTCGGGGGAGTTGGAGAGAGAGGCATCGGTGATTTTTTAGGGGGATTTCGAAGGGGATTTCCTCGAGTGCGATAAAAGGAAGGGATTTCAAGATGGAGAGGGGAGAGGGGCATCGATGATTTCGGGGGGATTTGGGGTTCGCTCGAACGAGAAGAAGATCAGGAGAGAGTTGGGGAGAAAAGGAATTTTGGGATAATTGACCAAAATACCCCTGCTCGAGCGGGGTATGTTATCACTGTCCAATCACATTCATGTTGGTGATCTTGATCCTGTGGTTGACAGCTGAGTTCGCTGCTGAACCAGTTCGCACTCGATCAGCCCTATATATATATATATATATATATATATATATATATATATATATATATATATATATATTGAAGGAAAAATTTGGAATATATCCACAATGTTTTATTAAAGAGAGTTTAACAGTCCCATCTCTTTCTTTCCTGCGTCCTGTCCTACTTGCTTTGCTGAGTGACTCACCTCACCGGGCCAATGATGGATTGAGAAATAAATTCAGAGTACTGGGTTCAAGTACAGGAGCTACGAAACAGTAAAATAAACATAAAACCTCCAATAACCCCTTGTATGGGGAGACCTATCTAAAACAGAATCGACATAGAAGCAACATAGCGTGTACAAACAAGATAACGAAGATCCCTCCAACACAACTCTGGAGGGTGGGTAATCAGTCTATGTTCAGCGATGCTCCGATCAGTCGAGAGTAGAGCTATTCACGACTCTGGAAGGTGGGTAACGAGTTTGTGTTTAGCGATGCTCCGATCACTCGAGAGTAGAGCTATTCACGGCCTCCTCATCGTTGTACTCATCCACCTAGAAGACTTTGGTGATCCTCCCCTTCGGTCCTGTTGACGCAGCTGTGGCCCAAAAGGAAATAAGATGCATGAAATAAGTTAGATTACTAGAAATACCATTACAAATCTCACGCAAGTAAAAATTATTTATGTGTAGCCATAAAACTCAGGTCGTTGTGGCAATGGCGATGTACCACGCTTCATTCATTTCTTTCTTTCCGATACAAACTTGGGACCTATCCACAACTCCTCGTATGATTGGGGATACACGGTTGTGCCGAGGGCCCTTAGGACCTCACTAAGCACCGATATGCTCCTATGGCAATCTAGAAAAGGTGGGTTCTCGTCTGCATATCAGCACTGCAAATGCCACATTTAGTCCCGACGTGTGGTTTTCTTTTTGTTAGGTTCTCTCTAGTTAAAATTGCGCCATCTAACACTAGCCACAGGAAGACTCTGACTTTCAGAGGGGTCTCATCCTTCCAAAGAATCGAAGACGAGCTTGGTCTATATCCCCTAAAGTGGATGTGGTTATAAAAGGAGCTGACTGTGAAGAATTCAGACTTTTCCAACCCACATGTTTTCCAGCCAGGGCCTTGTGAACACCTCACTCTTGATTGTGTAACATGTGCTTGTAGTGCTTCTAGTCTCAATTGGGATTCCTGAGTCAGGCGGGATCTGAAAGAGGGTCTCCACGACCCCCCTTTTCAAATCTTGGCCACAAATATGTGAGGTTGAGTAGCTTTCTCATAAAGATCCGGGAACATGTCACATAAGGCATGTGCTCCACACAATTTGTCCCACCAGAATTTGGTCGTCGGACCTTTACATATGAATGATGTTACCCCAGTACTACATGTGTCATAGGCTTTTGAGACGCTTTTCCTAAACAATGAAACCCTGGGGGCCACCTGAAAGCCCCGATTGCGTGTGCCCTTTCCTTGGAGGTTAGACTGGATGAAAATCTTACAAACCTTTGCCTTTTGGGTGATACGTTTTCCACCACCATTTATCGGGGAGAGCTAGATTCATATCTCTAAAATCAATAACGGTCAACCCACCATGTATCTTCTTCATGCATACCTTCTCCCATTTGATTAGGTGGTATCCCCCTCTGTCTGCATCTACACCTCTCCAAAGGAATCTCTTCCGAATTTGTTTGATCCTCTGAATGACCCATTTAGGCAATTCAAAGAAAGACATGTAATAGGTTGGGAGATTGGATAAGACCGAATTGATGAGTGTTACTATCCCTCCAAGAGAGGGATTTGCCTTTATAGCATGTGTTGGGTTTTGAAGTCTATCACCGAGTAAATACGTAGCGAATATAAATAAAAAATTCCGAAATCCAGCCATGGATCCATGAAAAAACCATAAAACATATTAAGAGTTTTTACCTCAACGATAGAACAACTGTCTCTACAATCTGTCAATCACGAGCAATGCAATGTTGTGGTGCCTCTACGGTATCCACACGAACGAACAACAAAATTGGGTTCTGCCTCATGCTGCAGTGCTAGCTGCAGGAAGAGGATGTTCCTCTCTCTCTCTCTCTCACACTTTCTATGACGGCTAGGGTTTTCCCCTTATATTTTCTCACAAATACATATCATATATATATAGCAGAAAATCCACCCTAAGAGAGTAGTGAGGCTGCTGGGCTCACAATCTAACCTATGTCAGATTCATGTGTGAGCCTTCTAATTTTAGTTGGCCCATTTAATCTAATTAATTGTCCAACCAATCTTGGAAGTTCAAGACTTACTTAGATTCCCAATTAAGTTCTCCTTATGAATTTAAATCCCAATTTCGATCCATTCTAAATGTGTGACCATGTAGGTTCCCATTACGTTAACAGCAATACTAAAATCATATTTTAATGTTACAAATAATGAGAGATATCTAGCAATACATCACTGCTACTCAAGTAACGGGAATGCCATTGATTTGACATAACCTATCTAAGACCATTGTTACAATGTAGTTGAGTCCTTTGGTCCAGATATCTTGATTGACCACAAGGCATAGATTGTGTCACCCTTATATAGTTCAATCTTTGGTTTCTTGATGTCGGAGTAGACTTATTAAAACAAATGAGATCAATGTCTCATATTGACTCATTTGAACACGACCATGCATTTTCAGTCTCACTCAATCAAGTGGCCCGAAGATATTGCTCATGTTATGTAAGAGGGACAAATCCTATCTAAGTCACTCACATTCCTTTGCATGATTCATAGTATGTCCAATAGCTGACTTTATAATCACCTTATCACAAACGGTTTTTGACAGTATTAAAACATATAACTTATCATGTAGGGAACCATAGTGACTTCAAGTCAAAGGACCACATTCACCATGGACACTGTGAGAATCGCTCATGACACTTACGTAACAATCCATGCAGTGTTCTCATGGTGGGTCAGTGCAGTACATTATTACTCTAATATGTACCTATGTAAAGACTCGATATCTCATATCCATGACCCGTGAGATATGGTCATCAGTCTACGCACATAGTGGTCTCTATGTATTATTGTTGTCTTAATTCACAATAATACTTGACTAGGGACATTTAAGAATAGTGTTTTGATTTTAACCCATAGGATCTCACAATCAGGTCATGCATTTGATGTCCCATGATATTGAACACACTATTCTAAGGACTTTATTATGTTCATTTAATCATAATAAATAACACAATAAATAAAATGTCTTATATATGAAATAAATGTCATGATACAATACAAACTAGTAAGTTCAATATAAGGCTAGCCACTAGGGCATACACCAACAACATGCCAGTTTGGGTTCAACTCTATATATGATCCGTAACCAGTCTAATTTCTTCAGTATGCCTAGTCAAATTGGCAGTGTAGCGCCCCGATTTCCGACACCGGGAAACCGTGACACGAGCCAAGATCTTTTCTTCAATTAGTCACAATACACAGAAAAATAGGAGAATTTAAAACTTTTTATTCAATACACAATGTGTTACAAGTCTGAATATTGTACAACTGTAATACCTTACAATAGAGTTACAATATTACCTTTACATTTCTAAGTATTACAACCTTCAACATCTTACATCAGAGTACTTCTCAACTAATGCATAATCAATACATATACTGCAGCGGAACTAAACATAACACTGACTCCTTGCTTTCCTTGCCCTGAGTCCTCCTGAATTTTGCCTTTGTACTTCGGCGATCCAGTACCTATAGAAGTGGGGACGTCAGTATTCACTGACGCTTAAAGGCTGATCATATAGCAGCGAATCTTCCAAACAATATACAAAATATAGCAATGGTGTTGGTGTAGTTTAAGTGTTCGTGAGTGCTATGACTAGACTCTAATGCGATATTGAAATAGAACTAGGACGCTTCCTATTCTAATGTCAGCAAGTTTCTGAAAGCAACATGCAGCCCATACTACATGCGACTCCATCTCAAGCCGTTTTTCCATATATAGGGATTGAACCCGCGTTTAAGAATTCTAATTGTACTCAACCTGTTCCCGACACCTACACGTGGCTAATGAGGTTGCAGACGTGGTCAAGCCCCACTATTGCATTTCGCCAGTGGTGTCTATGTTCGCCACTGCGACCCGGCCAACCGGACCTCTCTCAAAATAGACGAACCCAATGTATCGGGCGTCACAACAAAATCAAACTATAGGGTTTCGCAAGCGCAGGGTAGCACAAAGCCTACCCTGTGGCACCCTCTGGGGTATCGCAAGCGCAGGACTGCACAATGCATCTTGTGGCACCCCCAGCCACGGCACCCCAGGAATTAACAGCGCGAGATATGCAACCCGTGCCCTCAACTTGTGAGACGGCACCGTACGTATCCCTTTGACGGGAAGGTACAACCCAGTACACCACCTATGATCTGCCTCAAGGGACGAGTTAGTGTAAGGGGCCCCCTACAACTGACTCCTCTCTCCCAGCAAAGGGTTAAAATGATCCTTGTAAGTCACTACCCTAATGACGTCCCTGACTCGAACAATCCTAGGGATGACAATATTAATAACACAACATGCTAGGCCTTAAATTAGGCTTCGCAAGACACTCTACTAGGCTGCTCAACCTAGACTTACCAGAATCCCTCAGGATCTGGTTCGTGGCTCATCGATCCAAGACTTTGGCTGTGCGAATATACACGCATGCCGCTACCCTAGACTTGGATTTTTGTCCATACTCCGGTCCTCGATCAACCTACCCTGGTTAAGATTCGACGGTACACAAGGAGCGACTCCTCCACAGTTCCTTAGGGTAAGAAAATATATGTCTTGATGGTCGATAGCCCTTAGGGTGGTAACATCACCTTAGACGAGCACAACGAACTGTGTACTAGCTAACAAGCTATACACGAGTAACAACCACATACGAGCCAATAAGCTACGTATGAAACAATAACTACCTACGAGCCAGACGGGCCTCGTAGGAGGTGACCACCTACATACCAGCCAAATATTCCGCGTATGAGACCAACAGCTACGCACGGGCCGGTCGGGCCGCGTACGAGACAACAACCTACATACGAGCCAACTAAGCTACGTATGAGACCCACGGCTACGTACGGGCCAGTCGAGCCACGTACGAGCACGACCATGTGCAAACAACCATACATGTAATCAATCTTAAAAGCAACTAAACGTGCTTACTAACAAACTTAATCTTCTATTATTAGAAGCAACAGAAGAATCTACTAGTAGTCTATGATCGGTATTCTACTAAGGAAGAATCCGAAGGCGACATAACAGCCTTATCGAACTAACTATCACTAGTGGTCTTTCCGATCTTATTACTTCGACCTATAATGCCTTTGGCATGACATACACTCGTAAGCATCTTCCTACGGTCATCCAATTACAAAACAGAACTACTCACCATCACACTCCTAAGTATGAATATGATTAATGCTTGTGCTTACATCGAGCTTAAGCATAAAATCACTACGACCTAGACATAGAGTCCACTATAGTCAAGCGAGCGTGAAAGCTTACTACTTATCTTGACTAATCACCATAACACAAGCATGGATATATAACTAATATAACATACAACATTCCAAGGCACCGTAGGTAGTCTAACGTTACTCCTACAACGTTCTAAACATGCATTTGAACTTTAGCATGGTATGGAACATAACATAAAATCTCTACAATTAACCATGGGTAGTTTCTTTACTCTAAGCATGAATATCATAGGATGGCTATCATTAACTTAACATGATCAACAATTAGCATGATACCTACTTACTTAGCATGAATCATGCTCATCTACTAACATAGCATGAACGGACACTTATCTAAGCATGGGTGCCATGTAAACATGAGTATTTATGTAACCTAGCATGGTATACAACTTACTCACAATCTAAACTAGCATGACATGCAACTTACTTACAATTAAGTTAGCATGGTATACGACTTACTTGTAGTTAAACTAGCATGGCATATCTATAATTAAACTAACATGGTATATCACATACCTACAATTAAACTAGTCATGGTATATCACATACCTACAATTAAACTAGCATGGTATATCACATACCTACAATTAAACTAGCATGGTATATCACTTACCTACAATTAAACTAGCATGGTGTATCACTTGCCTACCATTAAAGCTAACATGGTATATCACATACCTACAATCAAACTAGCATGGTATGCAACTTACTTGTAATTAAGCTAGCATGGCATAGATAAAACTAGCATGGTATATCACTTACCTACCATTTAACTTAGCATGGTATATCACATACCTACAATTAACTAGCATGGTATATTACATACCTACAATTAACTAGCATGGTAAGTAATTTTATTATGGATCCTACAACATCCTAAGCATAATTTCATTAATCCAAGCATGGTAGGAACTCTTAGATTGATTTCTACAACATTCTAAGCATAAATAGAATAATCTAAGCATGGTAGGAATTTTAGAATTTATCCTACAACATCCTAAGCACAAATAGGCTAATCTAAATATGGTAGAATATTTTTAGAAACAATCCTACAATATTCTAAACATAAAGCATGGTAGGATATTTTTTAGAAACAATCCTACAACATTCTAAATATAAAGCATGGTAGGATATTTTTAGAAACAATCCTACAATATTCTAAACATAAAGCATGGTAGGATATCTTTAGAAATCATCCTGCAACATTTCAAGTATAAAAGCATGATAGGATATTTATAGAAACAATCCTACAACATTCTAAACATAAAGCATGGTAGGATATTTTTAGAAACAATCCTACAACATTCTAAACATAAAGCATGGTAGGATATTTTTAGAAACAATCCTACAATATTCTAAACATAAAGCATGGTAGGATATTTTTAGAAGAAATCCTACTACTAATTAAGCATAAAAACACGGTAGGATATTTTTATTAGGCATCCTACAACATTCTAAGCACAAATATTGCTCCTAAATATTTTTAGGAGTGATCCTACAACATTTGAAGCATGAATATTGCTTCTAAATATTTTTAGAAGTAATCCTACAATATTTGAAGCATGAATATTACTTCTAAATATTTTTAGAAGTGATCCTACAACACTTGAAGCATGAATATTGCTTCTAAATATTTTTAGAAGTGATCCTACAACATTTGAAGCATGAATATTGCTTCTAAATATTTTTAGAAGTGATCCTACAACATTTTACTACTACTACTACTCCTATTTTAATCAAAACATAACACACAATTATCTACTACTACTCCTACTTCATTCTTATCAAGAATATAACATACAACTTACTACTACTACTTTATGGACATAAACATCTATACTACTTACTACCACTTCTTCCTTTAATCAACATACTACTACTTTATATCAACCATACTACTACTTTATTTAATCAACCATACTACTACTACCTTATTAATCAACATACATGCTACTACTACCTCATTTAATCATATACTACTACTTTATATTTTAGCATGCTACTACTTAATTGCTTACTAATCCTTATTATTACTAGTGATAAAAGAAAAGATCATTTTTATTTTATTTTACTTTATAACTAGTAAATATGAAAGAAAAGATCTTTTTCATTTATTCCTACAAGTAGTGATTAAAAGAAAAGATCTTTTTAATAGCTACAACTAGTGATTAATAAAAGAGAAGATCTTTTTTTAATCTACAACTAGTGTTTAGTAAAAAAGAAAGATCCTTTTAATTTTCTACAACTAGTGGTTAACAAAAGATCTTTTTATTACAATAAACATACACTTATTATTATTAGTCCAATGTTTAATCAAAAGTCCTACAACCCACAATGGTTGTAAAATGTTCATATGCTTATGTGTATTAAGTCCTACAACCTTAAGAGGTTGTATGTTCAAGATCATATGCAATATATCTTTTTAGTCCACAATCATACATAGAACAACAATTACAATAATAAAGATGTGATCTTTATATGTTCTTTTGTAGTTACTACTACTACCTTCTTTCTTTCTTTTATTTATCACAACATACACACACTCATTCATAGGAACAACCCAAAAAAAAAAACAAAACAAAACAAGGAGGTAGGAGAAGAAGTCAAACAACAAAACAAACAAACAAACAAACAAACAACCAAACAAAGAAAGAAGCATGAAGAAACCCCCACCTTAGTATCTATTGGAAGGACTTGCTTGCTAATCCTTCTCCTTCCCCTAGCTTTTTAGAAGGCTTCTAACAACCTACAAAACAAAACTCTCAAGTTAACTTTGTTCACTCTTTCTTTTCCTTTCTTTCTTTCTTTCTTTCTTTTTGTTTTCTAAAATGAGAGAAGGAGGAGAATGAGGGGGTGTTTATAGGAGAGACTAGAGGTGGTAAGTGCACCACATTGGCACAAAATAACCCCAAGGGGTGGCCGGCCATGCTCCTAGGGGGGGGGGGGGGAGGGGCATGGTGTAGACTAGCTGAGGTGGAGGGATAAGTCTTCTAGAAGGGTTTTAGTTCTAATCATGCATACAAGCCTTCTTTTGAACCTCCTAATCAACCCTAATTATCTTATTAAGTAGCCATGACAAGAGTAAGTATATTGACCAAAAGTATACACTACATACTTGTATGATGTACTAAGTACCATACAATTTTATGTATGTGTACATGTATGTGTATACAAAATTTTCTTATAAAATCCTCATAAAATTCCCATAAAATAATTTAATTTAGAAAATAATAGCAAAATAAATTTTATTATTAATTTGGAGGATCGCGCTATCAATTGGATGCGCTTCGGATGTACACTGGCCGATAGATGCGCGTAGACACTGTTTGTGGGCAACCCGGCGGAAAATCACCAAAATGTTCTGATTTTGGGATTAAAATGAAATAATAATAAAATAATAATAAAATAATAATAAAATAATAATAAAATAGTAATTTCTATGAGTTAATATCCGTCCGGGATATTACAGGCAGACCCAGGTATTTAAATGGAACCTATCAAGTTGGCAATTCAGGGTGGTTGCTTGCATTTGCACCTCCTCTTCTGACATGGCAATAGGGATAATGGCACTCTTTTGATAGTGTACCCATAGACCAAACCATGCCTCAAAGCAGTAAATAACTCCTTTGAAGGAAATGGTTTCCCCCATTTCCTAATTACCAAAGAGTAGGGTGTCATCAGCATATTGTAAGATAATACAGCCCAGTCGGTTTCTACCACTAGCTAATGGGGTGATCCACCCTGCTTGTATGCAGTTATCTATCATGTATTTTAGGACATCCGCAACAATTGTGAATAGGAGGGGGACAAGGGGTCTCTCTGCCTCAGACATCTTCTACAAAAGAATGGTGATCCATCCATTCCATTAACCATGATGGACGTCCTACTCTTTGCAGGCAGTGATGCATCCATCTGATCCGTCTATCCCTAAAACCTCACCCTTTAGTGCCTCCAGCAGGCAATCCCAATATACATAATCGTAAGCTTTCTCGAAGTTCAGTTTTAACAGATAGCTCCTATTATTCGAGATATGGCAATAGTGGATTGGTTCTTTTGCAGTGGTAACACGGTCTAGAATATATCGACCTTTAATAAATCTTGTCTGTTCACGATTAATCAAATTATCCATCACCTTTGCTAACCTATTCACAAGGACCTTAGGGATTATTTTAACTGAACAGTTCAGTAGGCTGATGGATCAAAAGTCCCCAATACTGTGTGAGTCTGCCTTTTTTAGGATAAGTTGGGCCTCCAAAAAATTGAGCTTACCTAGTTTTAGTATGTGATTGTAGAATTCAAACATGACTGCCACACCCTCGTCTTTGATTTCTTCCCAGAATGTCTGATAAAATAGGATTGGAAATCCGTATAGGCCTGGTGCTATTTAACTTCACATCTGGGAAATCACCTCTTTGACCTTCTCCTCCATGAATGGATTTTCCATGGCCTACAGAGTATGATTCGTACCTAGAGGTCTGTCCTACCAAAACTCCTTGCTTAGGGGTGCCCTGAACTCTATCTTGCGACCAAATAGGTTTTTAAATTGCGACTGGGAAACCTGACTGACTTGATGTTCATCTTGTATCACTAACATATCTGTCTGGATCGATGGGATGAGCTTGGATCTTCATCGTGCACTTGCTATTCTGTGGAAAAATGCCGTATTCACATCTCTTTCTTTGAGCCACGAAATTCTAGACATTTGCTGCCAATTGATCTCTTCTAGCTTATACAACTGAGCTATGTCCTCCCTCAGTTTTAATAATCGATTTTGTTCAACTTGGTGAGGTCTTTAGTCTCCTCCAATCTTTTCAGTTTGTCAATGCTATCTAGAATGGTTTCTTTCGCTCGCAGATTGTTGCAAACTTGATGCGGTTTAATTTCCTGTTTGTCAATGCTCTCTAGATTGTTGCAAACCTGATGCAGTTTCATTTTCTGAGCTTAACCCTAAGCCTGCAGATTTTTTCGCACCATATTGTTGCAGCATTCATTCCCCGTGTTGGGAGCGCCCAACATTCCATGATTACGTGGTGAAACCCCTAAATTTCTAGCCAAACTTTCTCGAACCTGATTTTTTTACCTTTTCTTGGTGTTATGTTTGCCAGATGAGAGGATAATGGAGACATGTTCAGATGTTGGTTTCGATAAGGATTTGGAGCATGCTAGAGTGAACTTTGCCTCCTAGTCCATTAAGATAATAATTATATCTAGCTTTGCCATGATATGTTTTTTATTTTTGTTTTTTGAATAAGTTTATGTATGGAAATGCTACAAGTATTCCTCATTTTACATGTGTTCATTTTTGTGTGGAAGAAATCAAAATTGGCCTCAGTGAGTCCCATCCAACCCATTTATCAATTATCTATACAATAAGATTAGGGTCTTGAGATTCAAGCCCAATATACAAACAACCCAATGAAAATCAACAGATCCGGGTCGAGCTTAAATAACCGACCTGTTTCCACCCATTTAATTTCGGAATTTTATTGCTGTAATAGGCCACTTTTTGAAAATATTTACGATTATAGGCCAGTTTTGAAACTATTAGCGCTCGTAGGTTACTTTGTGCCATGTCAGCAGCTGCTGCAATTCTCATTAGCGACCTCTTCATTTTGAAAGTCGCAAATGGGAATAGCGGCCTATGTTTTAAAATATTTGAAATTTTTTGTTTGCTGTCGCTATTTCTATTAGCGACCAAAGTATATATAAAGTCGCTAATGAGATTAGCAACCTTTAATGAACTGTATTATAACATTTAGCAAAATGTATAGAGCTTTTGCTCTCTGAAAAATAACAATCAATTTATTTTTGAAACTGAGGCCGCTATTCGGAATAGCGGCCTTAGTTGTACAAAGGTCGCTATTCGGAATAGAGACCTTAATTGTACTAAGGTCGCTATTTCGAATATAGACCTTAGTTGTATGACTATTTTAAAATTTTACAAAGAACAAGGAGATTGAGTTTCCTACTGAGGTCGTTATTGTGAATAACGACCGAAGTATACTAAGGTCTCTATTCCCAATAGTGACCTCAGTTTTTAAATTTTTTCCCAAGAGAGCATAAGCTCTCTAGAAATTGTTAAGTGTCTCAATATATTCATTTGAGGCCGTTAATCTCATTAGCGACCTCATATATACTAAGGTCACTAGTGGGAATAGCGACAAAAAAAAAATCAAAATTATTTTAAAACATAGGCTGCTATTTTCATTAGCGATTTTCAAAATGAAGAAGTTACTAAGACCATCTCCAACAGCCTCGCTTTTCCCCCCAATTAGCCAAAATAGCGATTAAATCCCAATAAATCCTCTCCAACGGCCTCGCCAAATCAATCGCGATCCTGGCGAGTTGATTTCCGCTCGCGATCCGCTCGCCAAATCTGGCGATTCGATCCCGCTCGCCAAACTCATTCCTCTCTTGTTGCAGGAGATCTAAGGATTTCCAACGGTAAGATTTCTTTCCCGCTTGATGCGGTTTGTTTTTGGGAGGCGTGTGGATGCACCAGGTGTGAGTTCTTACTCGATTTGTATTTGATTGAGGAAGCTCCTATGCAGGCGGCCTTCGGCCGAGCGAACAGTATGGAAGTGGGCGGTAGTGAGGAGGAGGCTGAATGCTCGGCTCGGATCGGGGGGCTCGGATCTGAGGTCTCATGTACCTGCAGACGGTTTCGGAACATCGGGGTTGGTCCCGGTGGCAGACCTTCCGACGATCTAGTCAGTTGTTGAGAGAGAGTAACAGTAACTAGGGTTTTGGTGGGAAAAGATCGATTACCTGGAAAAGGAGTAGGGGTCTAGTATTTATAGAAGATGCCAACCGGGTCTGGACCCGTTTGGGGCCGGGTTCGGACCCGGTTGCCCGTGGGGGTGAAGCGGTGGAAACCCGGGCGGTATAGGGCTGACGTGGCAAGGGCCCGAGCAGTTTCCGGGCTGGCGTGATAGAGGCCCGGGTGGTTTTCCAGTGCTGACGTGGCAGATCTGGATGATTTAGAGGCACGCGCATTTTGAGGGGGATCCTGTGGCCCAGGAGGGGCCACGTCATCCAACCCATATCACAAGCCCCACACTCCTGGAGGGCTGGGTGAACCAGTTGTGTAGAAGTGGTTCTTCGCCTCTGTAGGAAGAGCAGGGTGGAGGGTGCGGTGAGAAAGTAGAATCTGCTACTTCCAGAAGAGGCCAGGGGTTAGGAGGAAGGGATCCCCCGTCAGAGTTTTGCGCCGGACGCTGGGTAGAGGGGTCGGAATGACGCTTGCCGAGCTTTCAGGTCGGCAGACGAGCCCTTGGTCAGCAGACGAGCCTCCAGGGTCGGCGGACGATCCTCTTGCTAGTTAGAAGAGTAAGAGGATGTTAACGCCCGTTGGGCTGGAGATCGGCTCGTCGAGCATAGAGGGTCAATGGACGAGCTTCGAGGGTCGGCAGGCGAACCCCTCGCTAGTTGGAAGAGCGGGGGGATGCCAATGCCTGTTGGGTCGGAATCGGCTCGCCGAGCATAGAAGGTCGGTCGGCGAATGTCGAGGGTCGGCAAGCGACCCCCTCGCTAGTTGGAAGAGCAAAGGGATGCCAATGCCTGTTGGATTGGAGGTCGGCACGTCGAGCATAGAAGGTCGGTCGACGAGCGTCGAGGGTCGGCAGGCGAACCCCTCGCTAGTTGGAAGAGCAGGGGAGGCCAATGCCTGTTGGGTCGGAGATCGGCTTGCCGAGCATAGAAAGTCAGTCGGCGAACGTCGAGGGTCGGCAAGCGACCCCCTCGCTAGTTGGAAGAGCAAGGGGATGTCAATGCCTGTTGGATTGGAGATCGGCGCGCCGAGCATAGAGGGTCGGTCGGCGAGCCTGTCGCTTGGGGAGAATTTTTGGGGCTCGCAATTTTGTCCGAGCTCCGAGCCTCCAGGAAATAGAGGAGCGGTAGGGGCTCGTGGTGTCATCCGAGCTCCAAGCCCTCTTGTGAATTGGGGACTGTGGTAGGGGCTCGCGGTGTCATCCGAGCTCCGAGTCCCCTTGTGATTAGGTGAGTGTTGTAGGGGATCGCGGTGTCATCCGAGTTCCGAGCCCTTTAGAGAATAGAGGAGAGTGGTAGGGGCTCGCGGTGTCATCCGAGCTCCGAGCCCGCTCATGAATAGGGGAGTGCTTCTGGGGCTTGCGGTGACGTCCGAGGTCCGAGCCCCTACACTTGGTAGTTGATGCGGGAGGATTTCATTGTGTTTAATGTTGTTAGGAGTCTTGACGGCTGGCGTTGGTCGGCAGACGGTCCTCTCGCTAGTTGGAAGAGCGAGATGACGTTGAGGTTAGGTGAGACGGGGCTCGGTTTGTCGGGCTCTGGGGGGCGGCAGTTGAGCCCCCTGTCGTGGGATAGAGGGAGACTCCGGGGCTCACGGTGTCATCCGAGCTTCGAGCCCCGTGTAAAAATAGAATGCAAATTGTGGCTCGCGATGCCATCCGAGCGTCGACCCTTCTGTGGAATAGAAGAGGAATTATGGCTCGCGGTGCTATCCGAGCATCAACCCTTCTATGAAATAGAAGAGGAATTGTGGCTCGCGATACCATCCGAGCGTCGACCCTTCTGTGAAACAGAAGAGGAATTGTGGCTCGCGGTGCCATCCGAGCGTCGACCCTCATGTAACAATAGTGGCTCGCGGTGCCATCCGAGCATCAACCCTTTTGTAACAATAGAAGGGGAATTGTGGCTCGCGGTGCCATCCGAGCGTCGACCCTTCTGTGGAATAGAAGAGGAATTGTGGCTCGTGGTGCCATCCGAACGTCGACCCTTCTGTAACAATAAAAGGGGAATTGTGGCTCGCGCTACCATCCGAGCGTCGACCCTTCTGTGGAATAGAAGAGGAATTATGGCTCGCGGTGCTATCCGAGCGTCGACCCTTCTGTGAAATAGAAGAGGAATTGTGGCTCGCGATACCATCCGAGCGTTGACCCTTCTGTGGAATAGAAGAGGAATTGTGGCTCGCGGTGCCATCTGAGCCCAGAGCTTAATTGACTTGTCGAGAAAATCCGCTGTGTGAGGAACAAAGGCCTGGGGGTAGTTTGGGTAATTCCACACCCACTGCTGATGTCAGGAGCGCAAGGATCGAAGCGTCTCCAGATCTTGGCGGCCGTTAGATCTTGATGGTTAAGATCCAACGGCCAGATCTTAATTGCGGAAATCGAGGAGTTGCTTTATTCCTTATAAATCCCCTCCCCCCTCTTTATTTTTTCTTCTTCATTTCTTTACTCTCACTCTCCACTATTTTAGGAACAAGGTTTTCACTTGCCGTCGGTGACATTTTCCGGTGATCGTTCGGTAACTTTTCAGGTTAGTGTTCTCTGTTTTGTAATATCGCGCGTTCAGTCCGGATCCGAGGCCAGCTCTTCGGGTCACTCCGCGAAGGATTTCGAGTCCGAGACGTCCTCGTCTCTTAGCAAGTATAAGGTGAAGCAGGAGGTCCTGACAGACCCTAGGTCGGCTAGTGGTGACGACGTAGTCTTCATAGTGTCGCCACTGAGATCCCGAAGGCCGGGGAAGGATCCTGCAGACGAGGGCGAGGAGCAGGAATAAGAGGATAAGGAGAATCAGGAGGGTCAGGGAGCCGAGGGCGAAGAGGAGGAGGCAGAGGACGAGGAGGACCAGGGCACCGAAGGCAAAGAGGAGGGGGAGGATGAGGATCAGGAGGATCCGGATACCGATGATGAGGATGAGGAGGACAAGGAGGATGAGGGCGCTGTTGATGATGAGGATAAGGATGCTGAAGAGGGTGCTGGCGAAGGCACAGCGGGAAGGTCAGTCGGGGATGACCTTCCACCTCTCCCACCCCTGTCGACGCCGTCTCCCGAGAGGAAGGCTCGTCCACGCTGGAAGAAGCGGAAGCTGACTATCCTGGACAGTCCTCCTCTGCAAGATGAATATGCACCCAGACCGGGGCTCGAGTTCCCCCCAGTCTCCTTCAAAAATCCAGGGTCGATTCGGATGTATCCTGATGATATCAAGGACATAGGCCCCATCTCTCTCGTGCCAGGTGAAGAGGGCTGAGTGAAGATTCAGATGGACAGCATCCCGTGCATCTTGAGGGCAGACTATCTCCACATTCTGAGGGCCTCTTATTTCATCCCGCGGGAGTTCGAAGTCTTCATTCCGAGCCCCGGCATTCGGCCCACCACGGTCCTGGCGCCGGGCTATTGTATGTTTCCTGAGGATGCATTCGCCTCGGGCCTGAGGCTACCTCTGCATCCTTTTGTCAAGAGGGTCTTGAATTGGGAGAAACTATACCCCATGCAGTACGGCCCGAACTCTTGGAAGCACTTGATCTGCTTCATTCTGAGGTGCCAGGAGAAGGGGGTGAAGCCGAGGTTGACGTACTTCCGAGCCATCCTAGGGATCAGCTCGCTCGGAGATCAGGAAGGGATTTTCTACTTCTCACCCAGGCCGCACAAGAATATCATGCCTGGCCATCTAGATTCTATCAAAGGGTGGAAAGAGAAGTATTTTGTGGTGCGGAGAGAGAAGGCTTGGGGAATACCGACCCAGTGGTGCTTCTTCAAGCCGTACTATAAACCTCCAAAGCGAAGCGACTTAACAGCAAAGGAGTGGAAGCGAGTGGAGAAGATAGTTAGGGGGCACAGTATCGCGTGGCCTCGAGTGACCGAGCTGCACTTCGCCCGGGCCGGACTGAGCCCGGCCGACCCTAGTATGTTTTCGTTCTGAATTTTTCATCTTCCTGCCTTCGTGTTAACTTTAGCCTCTTTCTTCATTCTTGCAGAGATGTCTTTCGAACAGGTGGATGATAGGCGAGCCCTGCTGGCCGTTGCCGCGAAGGCGAGGGCGGATATGCAGAAGAAGAAGAAGAAGGTGGAGCAAGAGAAGCTGGCCGCTTTGGCCGGGGGGTCTGCCAAGGTGCCGGCCCCGGTAGCCGAGGAGCCTTCTCAATCAAAGAAGGCCAAGAAGCATCACCACCCCCCCCCCCACGCCGAGGGTGCCCCGGGATGCAGGGGGTAGTTCGGGGAAAACTGTTGATGCCCCGGGGAGGAGTCTTCCCCCGCTACACCCCACCGCCGAGGAGATGGTGGGCCAACAAGGACTGTAGCCCTTCGTCCCCGATTGGTCGATCGTGCGGGGGGATAGTCTGCTCGATGGGCCAGTGGCGATAGAGTTCGTCACGAAGGCCGGCACTGAGCGTGACTTCATGGCGCTGGCGTCACAGATGGCCGAGCAGGCCTTCATGCGCTAGTCCCAGGCACATATTTTGGTAAGTTAGTTCGGCTCCTTCTCCCTTGGTTTTGAACTTAGTGGAATTTTTCTGATCTTTTCCCCCCTCGGACAGGCAATGCTCCACGGTCAGCACTTCCAAAAGTGCTTGGAGAAAGAGATCTACATCGAGAGGAGGAACGCGGAGAAGTACCTCCGCAAGCTGAACAAGGCGGCCGACGACCTGAAGGAGGCCCAGACTATGGTGAAGGTCCACGAGGCCCAGATGGCCTCGCTCTCCGACATCCACAAGGCAGACGTGGATCTTCTCAAGGAGAGGATTGAGGAGGAGGCAGATAAGGGGTGGAAGGCCCTGAAGAGGATGGAGGCGGCCTCGATGGAAGCTCTGATCATAGCGCAGGACAAGGCGTATGAGCAGGCCAAGGCGCACTTCAGGCAGATCTACCCCGAGCAGAACGTGGACCACCTCTACTATGGTTGGGAGTAGAACCTTCCGCCGACCCCGGGGGGCGACGAAGCGGGGGGCATCCAGGCCGAAGATGAGGTGCCACCCCCCTCAAGAATAGACTAGTTTCTTCTTTTTGTTTTTTGATGTGAATGCCTCAAGCGGACTGGCCACCGTGGCTTTTGTATCAATTTTTGAAAGAAATGAAATTTACTTTTTTGGGGTGAGGCTTCGTGACTTGTGCATTTCTCTAGCTTTCCTTGTGATCATTTTTTTCTTGTCCTTGGATAGACGCACAAGACCTTGGGAGCCAGCCCGGTTTCCGCTGAGGTATCCCGGGTCCGAGCCGGGAGGGAGGCATTGGAAGTGGAAGTGGCTCTGGCTCGCCAGCGAAAACAGGCTCGTGATCGAGTGGCCGCTGTGAATTATTTTACGAACAAGTCTAGGGAGCTCAGTCTGGAGGTGGCTCGTCTGAAGAAAGCTATAGCCGACCGGGACTGGTGGGTAATCGAGACAGACTGGTCCATCTCGGACGCCTCGAGTGGGCGGTCGGCCTCGGAGTCTTTCCTTCGTGAGGCTGTGATTGAGAAAGAGCTGGAGATCCAAAGACTGAAGTTGGTGTTGGGCGCGGGTCTGATCGAGAAGGCAAGCAACTCTGTGCCGGGGCGGTTTTCCGACATTTTTAATTGAAGCAGCCTAGCCAGATAACATAGGAAGCTCGGTGGCAGGAGTCTCTACCCAGGTCGGTCCGGCCGAGCGTGAGAGGGGCCTCAAAGGAAGTGCCGAGTTTGAGTTTTCCAGCCGAGTGTGAGTGAGCCGTAGGTTGTTCTTTGTATTTGTACCGACTTTCATTGAGTTGTAAGCAATGAGTAATAATAAGATCATTTGATTCTTTGAACTTTGATTGTCTCGGTTGCCAAAGGTGGTTGTCGCGCTTGTTGCAAAGGGTTGCTACCGAGGTGACTTGGTGCAACGGGCGCATAGGCAGTGGCGTATGGCCTGTCGACAAGTCATTAATGGCGACGTTTCGCCTTCCCATGAACATTTATGGCGACGTTTCGCCTTCCGCCGTTTTGCATTTCCAGACGCATTAATTACACCCCTCCGGAGGCTATATAATCCCCCCTCCCCCCAAGCGGGTTGTTTAAAGAGTTAGTGGCTGATCAGTCGCTTGACTCTGGGTGCCTGCCGAGGGCGGGCGCCCCGAACATAATCTTTTTCCGAGGTCTCCGGATTGGAGGCACACCAATCACCCTCGAACAATTCAGGGTTCGGGCCTCGAGGGCCAGAGGACCCCGGGGGGTTCGTTGTGGGTCGGAGCCGAGCGTATTGGCCGAGCGGCTTCGGAGAGCCGTGGCCAAGCTCCGGTCTTAGCGATGAGGCACCATTGGGTGCCAGGGAGAAGGCCAATAACGGGCATAGCCACGGGTCGTCGCCGAGCGTTAAGGTTGGGGGGCTTTGGGAGAAAGCCCCCGCCTTGCTCGAGGTCAACACCGAGCTCCTGCACTTGTTCTCAGGAGAGACGGTACAGGTGTAGCTGGCGGTTGCCGCCTTGCACCTAGGTTGATGGGCTTGAAGAAGCCCAAACCATGTGAGGGACAGGTGCCGAGCCCCCACACCAGGGAGAAAGCCAGTAACAGGCATAGCCGAGGGTCGTCGCCGAGCGTTAAGGTTGAGTGGCTTTGAAGAAACCCTCTGTCTTGCTCGAGGTCAATGCCGAGCTCCTGCACTTGTTCTCAGGAGAGACGGTACGGGTGTATCTGGCGGTTGACACCTCGCGCCTTAGGTTGATGGGCTTGAAGAAGCCCAAACCATTAGAGGGACAGGTGCCGAGCCCCCATACCGAGGAGAAAGCCAGTAACGGGCGTAGCCGAGGGTCGTCGCCGAGCGTTAAGGTCAGGGGGCTTTGAAGAAAGCCTCCGTCTTGCTCAAGGTCGACGCCGAGCTCCCGCACTTGTTCTCAGGAGAGACGGTACGGGTGTAGCTGGCGGTTGCTGCCTCGTGCCTACGTTGATGGGCTTGAAGAAGCCCAAACCGTGCGAGGGACGGGTGCCGAGCCCCCACACCGGGGAGAAAGCCAGTAACGGGCGTAGCTGAGGGTCGTCGCCGAGCGTTAAGGTCGGGGGGCTTTGAAGAAAGCCTCCACCTTGCTCGAGGTCGACGCCGAGCTCCCGCACTTGTTCTCAGGAGAGACGGTATGGGTGTAGCTGGTGGTTGCTGCCTCGTGCCTAGGTTGATGGGCTTGAAGAAGCCCAAACCATGCGAAGGACAGGTGCCAAGCCCCTACACTAGGGAGAAAGCCAGTAACGGGCGTAGCCGATAGTCGTCGCCGAGCGTTAAGGTCAGGGGGCTTTGAAGAAAGCCTCCACCTTGCTCGAGGTCGACGTCGAGCTCCCGCACTTGTTCTCCGGAGAGACGGTACGGGTGTAGCTGGCGGTTGCCGCCTCGTGCCTAGGTTGATGGGATTGAAGAAGCCCAAACCGTGCGAGGGACAGGTGCCGAGCCTCCATACCAGGGATAAATCCAGTAACGGGCGTAGCTGAGGGTCGTCATCGAGCGTTAAGGTTGGGGGGCTTTGAAGAAAGCCTCCGCCTTACTCGAGGTCGACGCCGAGCTCTCGCACTTGTTCTCAGGAGAGACGGTACGGGTGTAGCTGGCTGTTGCCGCCTCGCGCCTAGGTTGATGGACTTGAAGAAGCCCAAACCGTGCGAGGGACAAGTGCCGAGCCCCCACACCGGGGAGAAAGCCAGTAACGGGCGTAGCTGAGGGTCATCGCCGAGCGTGAAGGTCGGGGGGCATTGAAGAAAGCCTCCGCCTTGCTCGAGGTCGACGTCGAGCTCCCGCACTTGTTCTCAGGAGAGATATTTAGGAGAAGCTTTTCTGGCTCGCGATGCTATCCGAACGCCGAGTCCCAAGCTTGTAAGAGAAGCTTTTCTGGCTCGCGATGCTATCCAAGCGCCGAGCCCCCAGCTTGTAAGAGAAGCTTTTCTGGCTCGCGATGCTATTCGAGCACCGAGCCCCCAGCTTGTAAGAGAAGCTTTTCTGGCTCGCGATGCTATCCAAACACCGAGCCCCAAGCTTGTAAGAGAAGCTTTTCTGGCTCGCGATGCTATCCGAGCGTCGAGCTCGAGACGTCTTTTATTTGAGAACAACATTCGAAGCCACAAACTTGTTTTAAGGAAGTTGGCATATTTACATCATACTGGATTTTTATAAAAAACAAGGCACGACGTGCCGATTACATTAATGATAATTTTCAAGATGGAGGCTAATCTCCTCCTTGGAACTTGATAAGGTGTTCCGCATTCCAGGGCCTCTTGATGGCCTTGCCCTCGGGGTTGGTCAGGCGGTACGTCCCTGGGCACACGACCTCCGATACTCTGTAAGGGCCCTCCCAGTTGGGGGCTAATTTCCGTTTCTGGCCGGGATTGGATACCGCCAGTTTTCAGAGAACGAGGTCTCCCAGTTTGATGTCGGTAGGAATCACCTTCTTGTTGTAGAACTTCTCAATCCTTTGCTGGTAGATGCTTCTTCTAATGGCGGACTTCTCCCTGACCTCGTCTATATGGTCCAGGTCGGATCGCAGCTGTTTGGAGTTAGCTTCCTCGTCGAAAGCCATGATTCGGGGCGAAGGGATCCCGATCTCCAAGGGAATGATGGCCTCCATGCCGTATGTCAGATTGAAAGGGGATTCTCCCGTGGGGATTCTCTTTGTTGTTCGGTGGGCCCAGAGAACGTTGGGTAACTCGTCGACCCATAACCCTTTAGAAGAGTTATCGAGTCATTTCTTGAGGCCGTCGAGGATTTGGCGGTTCGCGTTCTCGGCCTGACCATTGGATTGGGTGTGGCATACTGAGGAGAAAAGCTGCTGGATCCCGAGATCTTTGCAGAACTTGCAGAAAAGCTTAACCGCAAATTGAGTCCTATTGTCTATAATGAGCACCCACGGAATCCCGAACCGGCAGATGATGTGCTTCTAGAAAAACTACTGGGTTTGTCGCTCGGTGATTGTTGCTAATAGCTCAGCCTCGATCCACTTAGTGAAATAGTCGATCGCCACAATGAGGAACTTTCGTTGGCCCGTCGCTTTTGGAAATGGGCCCACCAAATCCATCCCCCACATTGCAAAGGGGGTCGGACTGGCCATCGACCGTAACTTTGCCTGAGGGGCCCTTTTCATGGGGGAGAACCGTTGACAGGGGCCGCACTTCTTCACTAGGGCGAGGGCGTCTTGCAGCATAGTGGGCCAGTAGTACCCGTGATTTAACGCCTTCCGTTCTAGCAAACGGCTTCCCATGTGGCATCCGCCGATCCCCTCGTGCAGCTCCTTGAGGGCATACTTGGCTTCATCGGGGGTCAGGCAACGGAGGTAGGGTCTGCCATCCGTTGCGGTGTAGGATTTTTGAAGAGGATGGCGTTGATCACCGTGAATCTTTCTGATCGGATCCTGACTCGCCTTGCTTCAGCGTGGTCTTCGGGGAGATCTCCCTTGACTAGAAACTTCTTGATAAGAGTGGTCCAGTCGTTGGGAGGGGCTCCGTCTTCAACGCACAGAGTCTCCGGGAAGTCTATACTCGGCTTCAACAGAACTTCAATCAGGACTGTGCGGTCGAGGCCTTTAAAGGATGAGGAAGCCAACTTTGATAGGGCGTCGGCCTGGGCGTTCAGCTCCCTGGGTATCCTCAAGATAGCCGATTCGTCAAAGGACTTTAATAGGCATTGGACCACGGCCAGGTATGTGATCATTCGATCGTCACGGGCCTCGTACTCCCCGGTGATCTGGTTGACCACCAGCTGAGAGTCGCTAAAGGCTCTGATCTGTCAGGCACCGGCCTGGTGAGCCAGGTTGAGCCCGGCGATCATGGCCTCGTACTCAGCCTCATTGTTAGAGGTTGGGAAGTTGAGGCGGAGACAGTACTGAAGGAGGAAGCCATCTGGACCCCGGAGAATGATGCCCACACCACTTCCTGCTTCGCAAGAGGAGCCATCGACGTAAACTTCCCATGTCTGGTCAGCTTCCTTGATCGCGGGTTGCTCGGAGATGGTGCATTCCGTGATGAATTCGGCGAGGGCCTGCCCTTTGATGGCTGTTCTTGGTTGATAGCCGATGCCGTACTGGCTGAGTTCGATCGACCATTTGACTAGTCAACCAGAGCTCTCGGGTTTATAGAGCACAGCCTTTAGGGGTTGATTCGTGAGTACCTGGACCGAATGCGCCTGAAAGTAAGGACGGAGCTTCCGCACGGCCATAACCAGGGCGTACGCTACTTTCTCCATTCGGGAATACCTGGTCTCAGCGTCGAGCAGGACCTTGCTTACATAGTACAGGGGCTTTTAGACCCCTTCCTCTTCTCGAACGAGAACGGCACTGAGCACATTCTCTGAAGCGGAAAGGTAGAGCCAGAGTGGCTCTCCTGGTTCAGGCTTACTGAGGAGAGGAGGGTTGGCGAGGTACTCCTTTAATTGGGCGAAGGCCTCTTGTTGCTGAGTACCCCAATCGAACCCTCCGGTTCCGCATAGCGCCTTAAAGAACGGAAGGGACTTCTCTCCAGACTTGGAGAGGAAATGGCCGATGGCCGCCAGTCTCCCCGTTAGCCTCTGGACTTCTTTGATGTTCCTGGGAGGGGCCATGTCTATTATGGCCTGGATCTTTTCGGGGTTCGCCTCGATGCCGCGCTGGCTGACAATGAACCCTAAGAACTTCCCCGAGGAGATGCCGAAGGCACACTTCGCCGAGTTGAGCCTCATGTTGTGGGTTCGAAGGACCCCAAAGGCCTCTTCCAGGTCGGCGATGTGGTCCTGTCCCTGCTAACTTTTGACGAGCATGTCATCGATGTATACCTCCATGTCACATCTGATTTGATCTTTGAAGACTCGGTTGACGAGCCTCTGGTAGGTGGCACCGACGTTCTTCAGCCCAAAGGGCATGACCCGGTAGCAGTACAGTCCCTGGTCTGTGACGAAGGCCGTCTTGGCAATGTCGGGAGAAAATATCCGGATCTGGTTATAGCCCAAGAAGGCATCCATGAAGGATAAGAGCTCGTGGCCCGAGGTGGCATCGATCAGGACATCAATGCTGGGGAGAGGGAACGGATCCTTGGGGCATGCCTTGTTGAGGTCGGTGAAATCTATGCAGATCCTCCAACTCCCGCTTGCCTTCTTGACCATGACGACGTTCGCCAGCCACTCAGGGTAGCTGACCTCTTGTACGAAATGCACGGACAAGAGCTTGTCCACTTCCGCGTTTATTGCCTGCTGTCGCTCCGGAGCGAACTTGCGCCGCTTTTGGACAATTGGTTTTGACCCGGGGATCACGCTGAGCTTGTGCATGATGAGATCTTCGGAGATCCTGGGCATGTCCAAGGGCTTCCAGGCGAAGAGGTCGACATTGCGGTGAATGCAGCCGATCAGGGCGGTCTTGAGGTCGGGCGCGAGGGAGCAGCTTACTCAGAAGTGCTTCGACGCATCCCCTGTCCCGAACGAGACATCTTCTAGCTCGTCCGCCGGCTCTGGTTCGGGCTGGTTCCTTTCGGGCTCCAGCTCGGCGGCATCGAGGGGAAATACACCGCTCCCGATCGCCGTCATGTAGCACAAACGTGCTTCTTCTTGGTTTCCTCGGACAACTCCGACACCAGTGTTAGTCGGGAATTTCACTTTCTGGTGGTAGGCCGAGGGAACCGCCTGGAGGGAGCAGAGCCCCGGACGGCCGAGTATGGCGTTGTAGGCTACAGTGATATTTACAACCATGAAGTCCATGGACTCGGTTCTTCTGTTCGGGGTCGTGCCGGCCGTGACGTCTAGGGTGACGATCCCCTCTATTGTCACTGGAATGCCGGAGAATCCGTGTAGGGTGTATCCGGCGGGCTTTAGTTTCTCACGGGAGAGCTTCAAGTTCTCGAATGCCCCCAAGAATAGAATGTTGACCGAGCTCCCGTTGTCCACGAGGATTCGCCGAATCTCGAAGTTCACCATGCTGAGGCTGATGACAAGTGCGTCACAATGAGGGAGCCGGACTCCCTCCAGATCCTCTCCTGAGAAGGAGACAGGAAGTTGCTGGACCTGGGGGGAGAGAGGGCCCTGGACGGTGTTGACATCCCCGACGAAGGCCTTGCGGGAAGTGTTGGATTCCCCTCCCATGGGCCTTCTATGGACGCAATGCAGGATTGCCTGACCCTCAGGCTCTTCGGGCTCTGGATCCCGCTCGGGACGCAGTCGGTGCGCTCGAGGAGGAGGGAAATCCCTCCTATTTCTGGCATCCCTCTATTCCCGAGCACCTTCCCTTTTGAATTCTCGGAGGTACCCTCGTTGAATGAGGGCCTCAATTTCGTCCTTCAGGGCACGACAATGATCTGTGTCGTGCCCGTTGTCCCAGTGGAAACAGCAGTAGAACCACTGATCCCTCTTCTTGTTAGTGTTATTGGACGGTCGAGGAGGGTACTGCACGAGGTCGCTATCTTCAATCGCTAAGAGGACTGTCGAAATGTTCTGCGTCAGCGGAGTGTACCTCTCGAAGCGGGGGATCGGCGGAACCTTCTTCGCGGCGCCCCCGTCTCTCGGAGCTTTCTTCGCCGGCTCGACCTCGTCGGCCTTGCGCTTCCCCTTCCCGGAAACTTCTTTCTGGTCCTCTGGATTCAGGGCCTCTTCGGCTCGGATGTACTTTTCGACCCGGTTGAGGAGGTCGGGAAAGTCTATCAGGGGTTTCTTTCCCAAGGAGGCCTTCAGCTGTCCGTGTCGGACGTTGTGCCGGAAGGCTGCCGAGGCAACCCCAGGGTCGAGGGAGGAGACCGACCTTGCCTCGGGGGTGAACCTTCGGATGAACACCCAGAGTGACTCCCCTTCCTTCTGCCAGAGGCCGAGTAGGGACGCACTTGTTCTTTCAGCTTTTCGGCTGGTTACGAAGCGGGCGAGGAAGTTGCCCTCTAGCTGGTCGAAAGAATAGATGGAGCCGGGAGTGAGTTTGGAGAACCATTCCCGAGCCGGACCCCGGAGTGTGGCAGGGAAGGCTCGGCATAGGAGGGGATCCGATGCACTGTGAATCATCATGAGGGTTTTGAAACCCTCCATGTGATCAGCAGGTTTGCCCTCGCCATTGTAGGTCTCGAATTGAGGCGGACGAAAATTCTGGGGTATCTCCACCTGTAGGATGAGGGCAGAGAAAGGAGGTCGGACAGGCCTGTACCCCTGAGCCGTCCTTGGGCCGCCATCGCCGAAGTGGTCGAGGCGATCCTCCATTTCTTGGAGGCGCTTCAAAATGTCGTCGTCATACTCTGGTCGGATTGTGGAGGGGCGAGACACGCTGGCCTCGGTATCCGATCGTGTGTGAGAGCGGCGGACGTTCTCATCAATGGGTATCCCTCGGATGGCCCCCATGATTTCCCTCCGGAAGTCCTGGAACGCCTGGTGAGTGACCGGGGCTCGCTCGGCCCGGTTTGGTTGAGCTGGAGGTTGTAGTCCGACACGGCTGAGCGCCGGCCCCCGTCCTTGGGACGGAAGCTTTGGATGGTTTGGGGCCGAGTTGGAAGCGGCCCTTCCCCTGCTGCGGCTAGCCTGTCGGTTTAGGATTACCCCGCGCAGATTGGGTTGGATCGGACGGGAGGCACCCGGTTGGAGTCTGTGACTGACCCCCGGGTTGTTGGATGCTTGAGCGTCGATGCCTTGGCCCTGCGGAGGCACGTCCTGCCGACACGCTGAGGTAACAGCTCTCATAGCTTTGGGCACCATGTGAGCTCAGGTTGACGGGGTACCGTTGATGGCTGAGCTCGGATCGGTATCTGCAATGGAGACTTTCCCACAGACAGCACCAACCTGATGTGGTTTGTTTTTGGGTGGCGTGTGGATGCACCAGGTGTGAGTTCTTACTCGATTTGTATTTGATTGAGGAAGCTCTTATGTAGGCGGCCCTCGGCCGGGCGAATGGTACGGAAGTGGGCGGTAGTGAGGAGGAGGCTGAATGCTCGGCTCGGATCGGGGGGCTCGGATCCGAGGTCTCGTGTACCTGCAAACGGTCTCGGAACACCGCGGTTGGTCCCGGTGGCAGACCCTCCGACGATCTAGTCAGTTGTTGAGAGAGTAACAGTAACTAGGGTTTTGGTGGGAAAAGATCGATTACCTGGAAAAGGAGTAGGGGTCTGATATTTATAGAAGATGCCAACCGGGTCTGGACCCGTTTGGGGTCGGGTCCGAACCCTGTTGCCCGTGGGGTGAAGCAGTGGAAACCCGGGCGGTATAGGGCTGACGTGGCAAGGGCCCGGGCGGTTTCTGGGCTGACGTGGCAGAGGTCCGAGTGGTTTTCCAGTACTGACGTGGCAGATCTGGATGATCTAGAGGCGCGCGCGTTTTGAGGGAGATCCTGTGGCCCAGGAGGGGCCACGTCATCTAACCCATATCACCGCTGATTTAAATCGACTGTGATTTTCCTCAATTTCTTCAATCTCTTCCATTTGTTCTTGGTAGATTGCTGCTCCTTCTTCTTGTTCATTGGGTTCTTCTTCTTCTTCATCAAGTAAAAATTTTTATTTTGAATTTTTTTTTTCCTGTGGTTTGGATATGAATTTACTAATAGTTATAATAAGCTATGAATATGAATTTACTGCAATATGAATATGTAGATGCCTGCAATATGTTATATAGATGAACTGATTATTATCATATCCCGAAGTATAGTAATATGAAAGTATGAAACTAGCAATTGTTATGATCCGAATATTTGTAAACACATCGGAGAGTATAAAGCTTAAAACCAATCAATGTCAAATCCTGATTTATATACATATGTTACAATAATGAATAAAGATTTATACACATCTTCCCTGTCTTCCCTGTTGCATAGGTATCCCACTGTTGGCATTTGTTTATCTAACAGATACTTTAGTTAATAGGTCAAGAGTTTTCTTTAGCAATTTTTCTTTTTTATTTCGTATGTAATGGAATTTATTGGAATACAAAGTGGTATTGTCAAGCTTATGCATTTTAATTTGAAATTTACAGTTCTATTATTTCTGATGGTTGAGATTGTTGCTACAATTTACATTTTTTTAAAAATTACTACCACTTGGAATTCAATTTCAGTGAGTTTTGGGTTTCTATTTACTCAATAGTTCCAGAACCGCATAATCATTTGTTTATTCTTCTGCGCCATTCTGTTTTTCTTTGTTCTTTTGTAAAAGAGTTCACTGTGAACTCTAAAAGGTTTCGTAGGGAGTCAAGAATTCAATGTTCTTAGTTCTTACATTTCTTATTGCATACCAAGTTTGCTTCCCTCTATTGCCCTATCTGATATTGGGTTTTCTGGTCCTTTGATGTTTCTTTATGTTGTGTAGACTATTGACTAATCAACTTTAAGATGATGTGAGCCATCCAATCTGTGCACTAGAACTTCTCCCATCCAATCAACTCCAAGATGCTAAGAGACATTTGATCTTCATTCGAACTTCTCCCATAATCCTCTCCCATAATTCGAACTTCTCCCATAATTCGAACTTCCTGATTGTACACTTGTATTCTGGCATGCGCACAACTGAGACAAACCTGCTGCTATTTTTATGATATGTTCCCTGAGCTTTCTGTCAGAATGAATTGATCGAGTTGTATGATCTTTAGTTCTCTTCATAATTAGGTTTAGTTCCAGCAGAACTTTAAAATAATAGTGAATCTTTTCAAGTTGTTGAATTTCCCAGTTCTCTTTCCTGTGAAATAGTTAAGTACTGCAGGGAGTAATCTAAATTCCATGGGTTATTGTAGAGGAACTGATTTATATATCAATAGTGATTACTGATTAGTTATCTTAATGTGTTTGATCTTAATTGAACCTTAGATTATTACTCTCTGAATACTGGTTTTATTTTGTGAATTCATTTGTTTGTACTATTAGGTCCTTCAGAATCATTATTTGATTGCAAAGCACCTTTAACATAGTAGTTGTACAAGATAGTATTACAGCAAGCCATGATCTATTAGGAGTATATATGTATTACAACTAGCAATTGTTACAAGATCTGGAATAGCATGAATATATGGTCATGAGTCTGAAATTATCTATATGTACAGTTTAGAGTAATGAGTCTGAAATTATCCAATACGACAACCTGAAAATATATATATGTACGGGATCTGAAACTACAAGTATTAAAACTGATATATATGTCTAATAATTCTGAAACTAACATAATTCTGGATTAATTAGGTTCTTAAAAGTTAATTATCCTTGTACTTAAAAAAATTTCATTTGCATCAAATTAGTGTGTATGTATAAGTATATATATGTATATGTATAGAAATCCTTTTTCATGTGGTGAGCTTATGTATGTATATATATATAGAAATCCCTTTTTCCTGTGGTGAGCTTATGTGTGTATATATATACAGAAATCTCTTTTCATGTGGTGAGCTTATGCATATGCATATATATATAAACAATCCTTTTTACTGTGATGAAGCATATGTGTGTGTATAAGTGAGTATGAGGATCAACCTACAGGATACCATTAATGATATGAGATAGGTGAACAAATTAATTTTTTAAGAAAAACATTTATGCATATGCAAAACAACTAAATACGTAGCTTTCTGAAACATACATAAAAAAATTGTGGCTTCAAATCTCTGCTCCTGGAATAACATGAATATAAGGTGACCTTTTAAAGATCTTTTCAATTACAATTTTGTTGCCTGTTATGAACATTAGATGTGCTCATCAGATAGTGGACAATTACAATCATCACAAAATTTTGTTTTCCATGGTTGATCTAAGGAGCCATCAGATATGAACATTAGATGTGCTCATCAGATAGTGGACAATTTGCGTTTTTGGACTTTAAGGGAAAATTTTGTTCTGTTTTTAGTCGATTGCAAACCTTTAGAAGGTCAAAGGCTGTTCCCTTTTTCTCAAGCTTCAACAATTTATATCAGATATCTATATCACTCTTCGAGCCTGCACCATTATCTGCAGTATCAGAGGACAATGAGGCCATTAGATTTCATTATTAGCTGATTTCATTTTTAGTTTGTGCATATATATCTATAAAATCCTCTTCACTGACGTGAAGCTTGTGCACATCTATATAATTAAACACAAAGAAAGCTATCAAGTGGCTCTCCTTCAATCACCCCAAAATCAAAGGCCCAGATCTAACCTCACAAAACACATCCCCCCACCAAAGTTTCCTCCCAAAATTCAAATTCAAATCCCCAAAACAACTCCTTTATTTATTTAATTCTCTCTCTCTCTCTCTCTCTCTCTCTCTCTCTCTCTTTATATATATATATATATATATATATATATATATATATATATATATATATATGGAAACATGGACTTTTATTTATAACTAATTATTGTTATACTATTCAAACTTGAGCTACATAATTGTTGATTTACTGTTTATAAGGTTTGTCATATGCTGTGTCGTTCTAAATCGTTCTGAAGACGTGCCGTAGGCACGTGCCCACGGATATATATATAAATCCTCTTTCCTGTAATGAAGCCTGGGTATATGTGTGTATGATATAGAAAATCCCTTTACTGAAATGAAATATACACATGATATTGAAGAACCCGTTTCAGTCAAAGCATCAGGAAACTTTGTTTTCTTGCGAAGTACTGTTTAATAGACAAAGTGTAAAATTTCTAAATTCTAATGGACACTTTATTCCCAAAAGAAAAAAAATTCTAATAGATACCATTTTGTGAAAATGGCCTACATCTCAATTCTCAAATGATTTAACAGGTGTTCTTTGAACACAAAGTAGTGAAGATATCAATTTAGATATGAATTCATAGTAGGTGAATTGTTTTTCTGAATGTAAGGAGGGTCATTCTCACTCTCCTCTGAGTATGAGGTGAAATTTTGCTCGGTATGTGCTTGCTAGAGAAAGTTATGAACTTGTACTCTCTAACTTGTACCTTTCTGTTTGAATTTCTTCAAGCCCTTAGTGTTAATAATGAATCACGGAATGTTCATTCCTTGTAAGAAAAACATGGCTAAGAGAGTTCTTTGAGTTCTTTCTTTCTGTGATGCTTATTGTCAGTGGACGTGTGGCTTTTGGTTTTTGTTCCTGCAGTGAATGCTACAAGATAAATTGTGGCAAATGAAGTAAAATGGATGATGTTACTTTTTTTAAGAATATTTTGTATAATTGGCAAAGCCCCGCCTTGCACATTTGTTCTATTCAAACCTTCAGTGAGAAGTGGAATTTAAGAATAGATGGTATTGCACAAGACTTGTTAATAAGATTTCACAATTCAACAGTTGCTACTAGACATTAAAAAAAAAGTGATAGTGTGCATCTTACTCTGTTTGTTACAATTTTTTTGCTTAAACATGGTAATGCACGCTATCATTTCTACCAACCATAATGTTTAAGGAAAAAGTTTGTCTATACTGATTAGAGATTGGAATACTGATTGTAGGGAGGTTACTTATTATGTAGCAGATGTAGAGATTGGAATACCGATTATAAGAAAATTTTGTTCTGTTTTTAGTCGATTGCAAACCCTTAGAAGGTCATAGGTTGTTCCTTTTTCTCAAGCTTCAACAATTTATATCAGATATCTGTATCACTCTTTGAGCCTGCACCATTATCTGCAGTATCAGAGGACAATGAGGCCATTAGATTTCATTATTAGCCGATTTCTTCAATCTCACATTTCTTAATTGTATTTTGAGGAAAACCTTCTTAATGGTTTTACAGAAATTCTCAGAGATCTAGTAAAGGCGTTTTCCCTTCGGGAAGATAGCATTCTCTTTTATTTGCTCTGTTTGCTTAATTTAGTTCAGTTTAGTTTTGGTTTTCACTTCCACCACACCTTCTCATTACAAGTAAATGCTGATTGCACTAAAATTTGTAATTGAAAAGATCTAATATTCTTTACAGTAGATGTGCTACAAGAATAAGAATATTCATGAAATACAAAAGAACTGATATCAAGTGATATGAAGCCTTCATCATAATCATGAAATATTCTTTACATGGAAACATGAAATATTCATGAACTGATGGAAAATGATATGAAGCCTGCATATGTTAGATTTGATAGATGCTAGTTACTAAATGATTTGATTTGATGAAGCCTGCTCAAGTCCTTTTACCCTATGTGCTGCAAGAATAATTCATCAAATAAGTTGATAGAGGTAATTTAAAAAATTGTTAGCAACTAATATCATCTAAACATGATGTGCACGTAGAGTTTTTTGGTATGGTTGGGTATATGTTAGTCTATATTCTTTACTCCTACATTTCCTGTATATGTTTCTGACTTGTATTAGCCTTTGCCATGCCTTCACCCTGTTAGCCTACAATACTATCTCAGTGCCTGTGCCTTCACTCCATTTGATGAAGCCTGCATATGTTGTTGTTCCTATCTAATGTTGCTTACATATGCTTAACTCCTTTTACCCTATGTTCCTATCTAATGTTGCTTACATATGCTTAACTCCTTTTACCCTATATTTTAGATTATCTAATCTTATAGTAATATTTTGCAATGGTTAGATGGATTCACATAATAATACTTTTTACACTGCTCCGCTGCGCGAAGAATCAAACATTGAGAATGAATTGTTTACTCCATAATTTGTTGAGTCTACTCAATTCACCGATCAACCTACCGTGACACCACCAGAAAATCGAGCAACAATTGATTAATCTACTAAGAAAACACAAAGACGGGGTAACTTCACAATGGAAGAAGACCTTTTCATTGTACATGCATGGCTTAGTATTGGTTTAGATCCGATACAAGGAAACCAACAACAATGGGTAAATATTAGGATAGAATTCATGAATATTTTCATGCAAACAAAAAGTTTAAGCCTGAGCGCAATACAAATTCTTTCATGAATCGGTGGTCAGGAATTCAAAAAGAAGTTAACTTATACTGTGGGTACTATGCTCAGATAAAACCAAGAAACTAAAGTGGGATCACCAATGAAGACAATGTATTAATATCATTGAAGTTCATGAATTAAATTTTTTTTCCAAAAATAATTATTAATTTAACTGATTTTAGATTTTTCAAGCAAAGCTAATGTATGAAGAACTGCAAGGAAAACCATTTGGATTTTTGCATTGTTGGCATGAATTGAAGCATAATCCCAAATTGACTATGGAAATTTCAAAGAAAAAGTCTAAAACTTGTAAAATTATAAGTTCTGCAAAATCGTTTGCTTCACTACCGGATCAAGTTAATTTAGAGACAAAATATATTGCAACTGATATGGAAAGGTCTATTGGTAGAAAGGCTTCCAAGGAGCAACAAAAGAGAAAGCATAAGGAACACAATGAAGAGAAAATACCTGTAGTAATGTTCCTGCAAGAATATATGGAGGAAATCAAAAAAATTTAAACAGAACAATATGAGAAAGCATTCGGTCAACGGCAAGAGCTAATCGAAATTGAGAAGGAAAAACTATGTCTACAAATGTTAGCAGACGAGGAGAAAATAATAGCTATTGACACCACTGGAATGGACCCACTATGAGCAAAATATTACGAAGTCCGCAAGATGGAAATTCTTGGAAAAACACTAAGCAATAATTAGTAATTGTTTGTGTATTTACTACTTCGAATAGCCATCGTTTATTTATGTAGTATTTTTTTTTTACTTATGCATCTGTAAGCCTTCAGCTAAACATCTTATTAATAAAAGTTATATTTTTGCCTTCATGAATCCAATTTCCACATAAACTTGCAATATAAATGTTCTAACTCAATTCATGCTTTCACTCTTCTCAGCTCAATTAAGCATTGAACCACATTTGCTCACTGATGGCACACTTTAGTAATGTACTTGATATGATGTTTGAGATCAATGACTTTGATGTTTATTCTGATGATGAAGCAACCTTTAGCTTTAATGTCTATAAAAGAAGAAGATGAACTAATTACAAGAAGACGAAGAGCACCTTGTTGTGGTTCTACTCCAGGCCACGCTATTATTCAACGTGATAGAGCTCAAGGACATGAAAGACTTTTCAATGACTATTTTTCTAAAATGCCTGTATATCCTCCTCATTTCTTTCGAAGGAGATTCCGAATGAGACGTCCTCTTTTTCTAAGAATTCAGTCTGCTATAGAAGCCTATGATCAATACTTTATTCGAAGAAGGGATGCTTGTGGAGTTCTTGGATTGTCTTCACTTCAAAAGATGATAGCCGCAATAAGGATGCTTGCTTATAGGGTATCGGCAGATTTAGTTGATGATCACATACGTATTGGAGAAAGCACTGCAATCGAGAGTCTTCGTCATTTTTTCAAGGCCATTGTTAGAGTATTTGGCAATGAATACAAGATCACCAAACAATAATAACATTACCCGACTGCTGGCAATGAACAAAGATCGTGGTTTTCCAGGTATGTTAGGAAGTATTGATTGTATGCACTGGAAGTGGAAGAATTGTCCAGCTGGATGACAAGGAATGTATACTGGCCACATTCATAAACCTACAATTATTTTAGAAGCTGTGGCTTCACATGATCTTTGGATATGGCATGCATTCTTTGGGTTACTAGGAGCTCTTAAAGACATCAATGTGCTACATCGGTCTTCTATTTTCATGATCTTGCTAATGGAATAGCGCCCAAGGTTAAATTCTATCAATGGTAATAACTATACGATGGGATATTATCTTGCTGATGGTATATATCCAGAGTGGTCAACATTTGTAAAAACTATTCCATTTCCACAAGGTAATAAGAATAAATATTTTGCTGAAGCTCAAGAATTGACAAGGAAGGATGTAGAACGAGCATTCGGTGTTCTTCAAGGACGTTTTGCAATTGTTCGTGGACCAGCATGTTTTTGGGATCAAGAGACGCTTCTTGATATTATGATAGCATGCATAATAATGCATAACATGATAGTCGAAGATGAGAGAGAAGATAATAATAAGGATTTTAACTATGATGCAGTTGAGGAAAGTCGTCCATAGAAGTGTCACATGATTATACGCCTGAACTACTTACAATTATTCAAACTCATCATCGCATCAGAGATAGACAGATGCATTCCCAACTCCAGTTGGATCTTGTAGAACACTTGTGGCAGCGACACGGACAATAAACACAAGTATTTTTGTTTCTTCCCAAAATAAAATAAGTGTATAGAGTTCATAGTGTTGCAATATCATGTAATTGTTTAGTGCTATTTGGAAACTAATATTTCATTTGATTCCAAAATTATTGAGGAATAAAAATGTTGTCATTTTAAAAAAAGATTACTGTAACTATTTATTAGTAAATAAAAATTAAAACATTTATGTCTAGCCAAAATAGATAGCATGGTTGGAGTGTGAGCTTTTTTCTCTAGTCAATTATCCATTTGTTATCTATTTTGGCTATTCTAGCTAGCCAAAATAGCTAGCGTGGTTGGAGATGCTCTAATGAGAATAACGACCGCTGCTGACGTGACACAAAATACCCCACGAGTGCTAATAGTTTCAAAATTGGGCCATAATCGCAAATATTTTCAAAAAGTGGAGTATTACGGCAAAAAATTCTTTGGTTCGCTGGTTTCATTTTCCCCCAAATCAGAGTCTTCAATTATAAACCCTTGTCGCATAACTGGTAAGAGAGGTGGAGAGGAAGAAGAAGAATGGGGAGTGGGAAGAGAAGCGATTACATGTCGGAAGATGACAGAATGGCGAGCTTCGCTCAGATTCCCACCAGCTTCGGCCATGAGCTCCGTGCCTGTCTCCGTTGCCAGCTCGTGTCAGGGTTGGGGTTTTGATGGGTTCTTGAGCGATCCATGAAGAAGCTGGGGGAAGAGAAGGAGGAGGAAGAAGAAGAAGAAGATAGAAAAAGATGGAAGAAGATTGGATAAGTTGAAAGAAGATTTTTATTGATTGATTCCTTCCAGAGCATTACAGCTAATATAAAGAGCTACAACGGATTCGCTATCAGACAATCTGGAGGTACGTGCAACATGCACGAAACCCTCTTCCCGCCATCTGACTCCCCCGCTCAACTCTTAATTCAAATAAGGTGCGCTATGCACGTACAACACTCTGATTCAGACCCAATCTACTGCCTACTTTGATACTGGAATATAACCCAGCTATCTCTTACTCCCTTGCAACTAACTTCTCAGGCGGAGTCGACGATCGGAGCTACCCTGCCGGCAGCGACTCTAACAACTCCCCCTCCCTTACAGTGAGCTTGTCCCCAGCTCGAAATTGGGGAAATTAACACACGGGTCATCAATATCGATCCACGAAGCATTTTCTGCAGAGGAATTCTTCCACTTAATCAATAACTTGACTCCCACCCTATTATTTTTCTTGAACATCTTGCAACCCAGCACTTGCTCTGGCTCATCTTCGTTATTGGAGGGAACCCACCATTGAGGTAGCTCAAGTGCGACTTCCGGAAGATGGGTTCCATGACATGGCTTGAGTTTAGAAACGTGGAATATAGGGTGAATGGAAGCATTCGGTGGTAATTCTAGTCAATATGCAACCTCACCGGTCCTCTCCAGTATGCGATAAGGGCCAAAGAATTTAGGTGATAGTTTCTGTGGATTTGCCCCCCTAATGGACACTTGTTTGTAGGGTTGAATTTTTAGAAACACCAAGTCCCCAACTGCGAATTCCCTCTCCGTTCTTCTCTTGTCAGCGAAGAGCTTCATTCTCTGCTGCGCAATCTTCAAATTGTCCCTCAACAGCTGCAGGACTTCATCACGCGAAAGTAAACCTTCCTCTACTTCTTACACAGCTGCCTGCCTGGAACATAACGCAGCAATGTCGGAGGTGGAGTCCCATATACTCCTTGGAAGGGTGTGATGCCGGTTGATACATGCCAATTGGTATTGTACCAGAACTCCGCCCACCCCAAGAATTTACTCCACTCTCTGGGCTTCCGACCACACAAACATCGCAAGTAGAGCTCCAAAGCCTTGTTCACAATTTCCGTCTGCCCATCGCTCTGTGGGTGGTACACCATTGAGTGCCGCAGCTTGCATTGTTGGAGAGCGAAGAATTCCCTCCAGAACTTGCTCATAAATATGGGATCCCGGTCGCTTACAATACTCTGTGGCATTCCGTGGAGTCTATAAACTTGATCAACGAAGATTTGCACAATGGATTCTACAGTGTATGGGTGAGAGATTCCTATGAAATGAGCATACTTCGTTAGACGATCCACCACAACCATAACAGCATTCTTGCCTCCGCTTTTGGGTAATCCCTCGACGAAGTCCATGGAAATATCCTCCCACACTTTCTCAGGAATTGGAAGAGGGTGTAGCAATCCCGCAGGAAGCAAAGTTTCATACTTGTTTCTTTGGCAGACGAGACACTCTTTGATCCCCAGTTTCACGTCCCTGGTGATGCCTTCCCAAATAAACAACCTCCTGATCCGATGTAGAGTTTTGTGATAACCAGAGTGGCCCCCAGAGCTTGAGGAATATAAGTCATGGAAGATCAACTTCCTCACTTCAGCATTGGGACTGATGAGAATGCGCCCTTTATAAAACCACATTCCCCCAGCAAATCGGTAGAGCTGAGCATCTAAATTCCTACTGCTTCTCCTCTCTTCCAACTGATGATAATAAGCATCTTGCCTCACCAAGTTCTGGATGTCTTCAATCCATTGAGGGAGGACCACCGAAATCTCCAAGCAAGTTTCGGAAAGTCCTGTTCTTCTTGAGAGACCATCGGCAGCTGGGTTGAGAGCTCCTCGTTTGTATTCGACTGTGAATGTGAATCCCAATAACTTCCACAACCATTTCTCTTGTATCTCCGTGTGAATCTTCTGCTCAAGAATATGTTTAATGCTTTGTTGATCGGTGCGGATCACAAACACATTTCCCAAAAGGTAGTGTCACCATTGCTTGATGGCCTGTAGAATGGCCATAACTTCCTTCTCATATGTTGAAAGAGACAAATTCTTCCCTTTAAGAGCTTTACTCATATATGCGATGGGATGGTGATCTTGCATTACAACTGCGCCAATGCCCTCCTTGGAAGCATCTGTTTCTACGATGAAGGGTTTGGAAAAATCTTGAGCTTGCAAATGATTGCGTTGCTACAATAGACCACTTGAATACATTCTTTCTCAATAGCTGAGTGAGTGGCGCTGCGATGCTTCTGTAGTCCTTCACAAATCTTCGATAGTATCCCGTAAGCCCAAGAAAACCCCTCAACTCCTTAATGGTCTTTGGCTCTGGCCATTCCTCTACCGCTTTGATCTTATTCTCATCCACCGCAATTCCCTTGGCACTGATAATGTGCCCCAAGTAATCCACCGTCGTGCGCCCAAAACTGCATTTGTTGGCCTTGGCAAGTAGGTTGTTTTCCCTTAGCACCGTCAAAACTTTAAGCAAGTGTAGTAAGTGCTCTTCCCACGATGAGTTGTAAATCAAAATATCGTCAAAAAAGACCAATACAAACTGCCGGAGATACTCATTGAAGATAGTGTTCATCAGATTTTGAAATGTTGAGGGTGCATTGGTAAGCCCAAAGGGCATTACCACAAATTCGAAGTACCCATGATGTGTTCTAAACGCAGTTTTGGGGATGTCTTCGCTGCTTACTCTAATCTGATGGTATCCCGACCGGAGATCGATCTTGGAGAAGTATTAAGCCTCATGGAGTTCATCTAACAGCTCATCAATGACAGGAATAGGAAATTTTGCCTTGATGGTTTGATTATTGAGAGCTCTATAGTCGACGCACATCCTCCAACTGCCGTCGGACTTCTTGATCAAAATGACGGGAGAAGAGTAAGGACTGTGGCTTGGTCGGATGAAACCAGCATTGAGCATTTCCTTGACCTATTTCTCAATCTCGGCCTTGTAGGAGTGTGGATGTTTATATGGTCTTAGACATACTGGTTGGTGGCCATCTTGGAGAGGAATTTTGTGATCGACGCTCTGGTGTGGGGGCAGTTGCATTTCTTCCTTGAACACCTCCGGAAATTGCCTAATGATATTGCAAATATCAGGGTGGTTTGTAGCTTCCTGGCTTCTCTCTTTATCTGCGAACTCCTTCACTTGTATCATGTAAGCTTGGCCAGCGCAATTTTTAATTCCCCTCAGCTCTGAGGCTTCCATCATCTGCAATTGCAGAGGCACTACCCCTTGCAGTCTTTTCATCTTTCCATCGACCATAAAATCCATCGTCATTTCACAAAAATCCATCGTGACTGGCTCCAATGTACGAAGCCAATGGGCTCCTAAAACCATTTGCGATGGCCCCAAGGGTAACAGCAGCAATTCAGCTTGCAATGGAACTCCTTGGACCGTGAAGAGGGCATTCTCCACCTTTCCCTCACTTTGCATCACTTGGACATTGGCTACTGTGACATTGTATCGAAGCTCCTTGTTAACTTGCAATCTAGCTGATGCAGCTATTGAGGGGTCTAAATAGTTATGTGTAGAGCCGATGTCAATTAAGATGTTCACTTCCTTGCTATTGATGGTGCCTTTGATTCTCATAGTTTGGGGATATATTTGGGTTCCTATCAGGGCATGTAGAGAGATTTTAGGGTGCTGTAAGTTGGTGTGGGGGTTGGAGAATGCAGGGTAATCTGGAGAGGAATGTAGTGGTGATGATGGGGGGGGAACTAGAGTAGAAGCAGCTGGTACTTGTTCCTCCGCAGTTATAGCATTCATGTGAACTTCATCCTCTTCCTCTCCTTCAAGGCATTCGAGGTAGTAAAATTTTTGAGTCTTGCATATGTGACCCACGGTGTATTTCTCTTCACAGTTAAAGCACAATCCTCGCGCCCTCCGTTCCCTCATTTCCGGCAAACTGAGTCTCTTAGGTACAAAATTCTGATAGGGTGGCCTTGGATTGGACGAGTTAGTAGTTGCTGCAGGAGCGGGGGAAAACAGAGTAGACTTGGGGATGAATGGCACTTGAGAGTTTTTCTTGAGGCATGCCCATTTCTCTTCAAACCCCTTAGCGAGACCCATAGCTTCAATCACATTCCTTGGCCTCTGCAACTTAACATCCCACCGTATTTCATCCCTTAATACACTGATGAATGTACTCAGGTAATGCTTCTCCGTCCAGTCGTCTACGAAGTTGGAGAGTCGATCAAATTCCTGGATGTAAGATTCGAGGTCTCCCTTTTGCTGAAGTTTAGACAGCATTCCGCTGTAATCTTGAAACTCAGTGGGGCCAAATCTCGTGAGTAATTCCTGCAAAAACTGAGGCCAAGTAATTTCTGGCATCTTTGGCTTAACATGTCGGCGGAACCACTGCGCCGCTCTTCCCCTTAGATTGAGCGATGCATATTTGAGCCTCTGCATCTCCGGCACCTTATAGAACTCTAAGAACTGTTCTATGCCGCAAATCCACTCCGTCGGATCCCCTTCCTGAAAGATTGGGAACTCCACCTTGAAGGGGGTGTGATAGATCCCTCCCTATTCCTGTACACCTAAGAGCTGGTTAGGAACTTGACAGAGGGGAAAAATGTGAGTGTTCTGTGGTGGAGGTGCCTGGATTAATGGTGGGTTTGTGGGTGGAGTCGGAAGTAGTGGTGGGTTTGGGACTTGGTGTACATTTTGTTGCATCATCGTCAACATAGCATCCAATCTAACATTCACCCTTGTTTCCATCGCGATGAATCGCTCATTGATCCCTTCCGCTATCGCTTCTACTCTGTCAGTTAGATACCCACTACGCAGTTGGATCTCTGCCATTTGACTCTTGAGATTGGCCACCTCTCCTTCCAATAGATTACTCCCTTTGTCTCTTCCATCGCCTTTGTTATAGCTTGGCTCTGATACCAAGTTGTCAGGGTTGGAGTTTTGATGGGTTCTTGAGCGAGCCATGAAGAAGCTGGGGGAAGAGAAGGAGGAGGAAGACGAAGAAGATAGAAAAAGATGGAAGAAGATTGGATAAGTTGAAAGAAGATTTTTATTGATTGATTCCTTCCAGAGCATTACAGCTAATATAAAGAGCTACAACGGATTCGCTATCAGACAATCTGGAGATACGTGCAACACGCACGAAACCCTCTTCCTGCCATCTGACTCCCCCGCTCAATGCTTAATTCCAATAAGGTGCGCTATGCGCGTACAACACTCTGATACAGACCCAATCTACTGCCTACTCTGATACTAGAATATATCCCAGCTATCTCTTACTCCCTTGCAACTAACTTCTCAGGCTGAGTCGACGATCGGAGCTACCCTGCCGGTGGAGACTCTAACAGCTCGTCAAAACCTACGATCAGGTCTTCTTTTTTCTCTTCCTCTCTCTACAATTAGGGTTTCCTATCCTTATGTTTCTGATCTTGAATCGGTTGCTTTATGAAGATTTCTTTTTTTTGCTTCTTAGATCACTTGACATTGTGATTGTTCTGAAAGTAGGTTTTAGTTTTATTTCTCGCTGTTAATTGGACCAATTAGGTTGTATTTGTGAATGGAATTAAGTCTCATTAGTGAGAAAAAAGAAAGTTCTGATAACTGGAGTTTAGTGGAGTTCTCGCACAAGTTTACTTACCATATGGGGAATTGAGACAACTACAAGTACTTCACCATAAACATTGTGATGATTTTAATTGTCTAAACTCCATTCGGACCTAATTTATCATAATTGTTGTTAAAGCCAACTACAGTTATTTCCTAAGTTAGAGATGCAGAGGATAACCAGAGTTAGAATATGTGTGCATCCATTTAAAAAGTAATTTTGGTTATCTTAGTTTTGTTTCCAAGTTACTCTTTCTCATGATTCATTGATGATTTATATACTAGGGAGTTAAAATTGGTTTTTGGAACTAATCGGTCTAGGAGCGATTAGTTATTAATCGGTTAATCGGAAAATAATCGGAGATTAAATTGGAAAAATCGTGATATATATAAAATTAAAAAAAGATATATCCTCATTATGTAGCAACCCTAAATCATAACATAAAACTATTATGAGATTATTAAATAGGAACATATAGTTATAGAGAAAAATAATACAGTACTTAGTTTGAGTTGAATTTGGATTCGGGATGTGGGTTGTGTCGGGTTTGCGGGTTGGTTCCATCAAACAAAAACAATCAGGAAGAAGTAGTGCAAGCAGCAAGAGGAGGATATGCAGCAGATGCGGGCCGGGTCAAGTATGCGATGGCGGATCGAATTTGGGTTTGCTCGAGAAAGAAGAGAATCAGTTTGGGTTTGGGTTTGGGTTTGCACGAGGAAGAAGAGAGCGGTGACATGTCAGGTTTGGGTTTGCGCGAGGACCAGAAGGGATTTGGATTTGGATTTTAGTTTGGATCGGATTGAGCCCAAATAATGCAAACGAGCATGAAAATTAGAGGAGTAGATTTAATCGGTTAATCGGCTACTTAAAATCGGCTGATTATACCCTGTTTAAATCGCTAACTATTGATATAATAAATTGCTAAAAAAATAATCGCTTAGTCTCCGATTAGCAATTAATTGGTGATTAATCGGTTAACTGCTTAGTTTATATATGCATTGGTTCATATGCCAATGGGAACACTTTAGGGGAGGTTTTGTTGATTGTGAAAAGGTTGAAAAATAAACTTCCCAAGAAAACAAGGGGGAAAAAGAGAACTTTTCCACTCTTTTTTGGAGGGAATAAATAAGACAATAATGCCACATAAGATTTAAAGCGAACGTTGTTTTCATGGTTAGAGAGGAAGAAAACTTTGGAAGAGCATCGTAGCTACATACATGTGTTACACTTCCATGGGTTTGTCTTTATACCTTTTGAATACCCAATTGCGTAAATTTTTCCGAGCTTGAAACAAGACTCTCCATCCGGAAGTAAGATGGATGGATAGGTAGTTTGCAGTTTATATGGGTCTATGGATGGTCACAAGGATGACTAGCCTTAAACAACATCTACCTACTATGCATATTGTTTTTGAAGCATATTAAATGGATAGTGTGATTGTTTGATGTTATTTTGTTGACTGTTGTCAGCTTCCAGTTAACTATGTTATAAACCAACTCAATGGTTGGGTTAGGGTAGGGTTGGCATTCGGGTCGACCGGGACAGGTAGGGTCGGACCCGCCCGGGTTGGAGGTTGACTTGGGCGGGTTCGGGTCGGGCCGAAGAGCTGAAATGGCGACCTGCCCAACCCGTGAAACCTTTCGGGTCCAACCCGGGTCGGTTCGGGTCGGGTCGCGGGTTGGCCCGTTTAGATGGTGTTTTTTTTAAATACTTAAAATAAAAATAATAATAATAATAAGCATTAAAAATCGTAACAATAATAATAAGATTGAAAGAGTGAAATTGCCAAAAAATATTGATATATTATTCAGATGATTTCAAGTTATACAAGTTTCACAATTTCTAATAAGAAATAAAGATTTCACAAATTTGTTTTATACACTAACATATAATTGACTTCAATTTTCCTAATTTGAAATAACAAGCAAAGATTTAATACAATTTTTTTTATCTATTTACAATTGTCTTCAATTTGATGGCCTTCAATTTGTTGTTGTTGACTTGTTGTTGGTCTTGAATTCTTGATTATGGTTGCTATTGTTGTTGTTGTTCTTCTTCTTCTTCCGGCGAGTTGCTCCCACTTGTGGACGTAGATAATGCTTTTCCTTGTGTCCTATCTTCAGCCTTCAGCCAATCTTCAGTGCAAATGAGCATCTCTAACGAATCAGGCTTCAAGCGATTCCTGTAATCAGTTAGAACCCTGCCACTTGTAGAAAATGCACTTTCAGAAACAACTGTAGAAACAGGAGAAGTTAGTAGATCTTTAGCCATATATTTAAGAATACCATATGTGTGTTGATGGTCTTTTCACCATTGTAAAATATCTAGTGAAGAAGTAGAAGACTCAAAATCTTGTTGGTTATACCAATTTAATTCATTTGGTTGATTAGTCCTAGATTTTTTGGATTGAATTTGTGTAAGTAAATTAAATGTTCTATCATCAAATTTACTCTTACCCTTACTTTTAGAAGTACCAGAAGAAGAACTGACTACAGAAATTGTACTACTAGAAGCAAAACATCTATCATAATAATCATACAAGTTATTTAATGAAGATTCAAATTTAACTAAAAAATAAGCGCAATCAATTTCTTTTTCTACATCCTCCCCAAGTACTGCAAAAAATATTTCAATCAAACTCTTCGTACCTTCTAATTTGATACGAGGATCCATAACAATAGCAACACAATACAACATAGGAGGAGGATTAAAATACTTCAAAAATTTTGTGTATGCAGGTTTGACAATATCACCAACAAAAGCATCATATACCATTTCGTTAAACGTTTGCATCATAGTAACTATTGAAATAAAAATGCTACTAGAAGTAGATTCATATGATTTTGAAAATCTGAAAGTTGTGGTTTTAAAAGATTCTAAAAATTTCAACAAAGATTCGGCATAATACCAATCGGGGGGAGTCATTTGAAAATTTGGCATATTTTTTGCAATACAAAAATTATTTATACATGCTTTATATTCGGTAACAACCTGTAGTAAATCAAAAGTAGAGTTCTATCGGTGTTTAACATCCTTTGGAAATTTTCTAAAAGATACATTTGACATCCTACACCAATTTTTCCATTCTTGAAATACGGTGTCACTTAATGCAATAAAATGTACACAATTTCTAATTTTAAGTATATATGGATCGGCTATTTTTAATGCATCTTGAACACATAAATTTAAAATATGACATACACATCTAACATGAAAAATATTGTCAGATGGAGGGTTTAATTCTTTTTTTAAAATACTAATTGATGCATTGTTGTTAGATACATTATCAAAACAAATACACATAATTTTATTGCGAATATGAAAAACATCACAATTTTCTAAAATACGGTTTGCTATTTCAATACCACTATGGGGATAGGGTAACGCGGCAAGTGATATGATTCTTTTTGAAGAATCCAATCATTGTCGATCCAATGACAGGTTATTCTCATCACTGGAATATTGTTGCAACCTGTCCAACAATCCGAAGTTAAACTAACTCTACAAGTTAAACTCCATAAAATTGCAATCAAAGCGTCCCTCATTTCATTGTACATTTTAAAACAATCTGATTTGCAAGTATTTCTCGGGATTCTTCTAAAATAAGGGTTTAAGGCAGTTTGATTAAAATTATCCAAATTCCTACTCTCGGGATAGGAAAATGGTAACTCTTTCTTTATTACTAATCGGGCCATTTTCCGACGAACAAGATCGGGATCATAAGGGTGACTATCAACTAGACCGGTCCTAGGGTAAATTTTTTGTTGGCCGGGTAGGTCAACAAAAAGGTTTTTATGGACATTTAGGATGTGTCGTTTAATTGTACCCGTGCCATCACCCCTCTTGAATTTGTATTGCTTAGAACATGTTTTACAAACTTTCAAATCTATACCACTAGAGGGTTGTGTAATTTGTGTTGTTTCGGTTGGTTGTTGTTGTTCTTCTTCTTCTAATTGTATGTCTCCTACAAATTCATCATGTGTACCCCATTGTTGGGTAGGAGGATCATGGTACTCTTCGACGGGTTCATTATGTGGGACAATTAGTGGCCTACGGAAAGTGCCGGTGGAATCTTGCCCACTTTGGCTACGACCGCTATCGCGTGATCTAGACATGTTTATATGTAGTAGTATATGTAAAAAAAACTACACAATGTAGAGGCGATAAGTTACAAAAAAAATCTAGAAAATAAGAGGGTTGTGAGAGAGAAAATCAAAAAATCAACAAACAAACAAGATACCAAAATTATAACTAAAAAATAAATTGAAATTGAAGAAGAGGGATATAAAATTTTGACACTGTTCACTGTGAATACGTGTATATAAAAGAACCCGTGAAAATAAGAATAGAAGTAGAAATCCGGAATTGAAGACTCGAGGAGAGCTTGGAGGAGAGTAGTAGACTTGATCACTTGGAGTTGGAGGAGAGTTGAAGACTTGAAGAATGTTGTTGAATTTTGACTTTGAAACGATTGGAATTTGATCGTGTATATGACTTGCTTGCTTCTTTGTTCAATTGTTCACAAATTCAAATAAATTGAGTAATAATAGTAGAGAGAGTAAGAGAGTAAGGTGTGAATTTTTTGTTAGGGTTTTGGGGGGGTATTTATAGGGTTAAAATAAACAAAAAACCCAAAAAAATACAAAAAACCACAAAACGGCTACTATAGCCGTTGCCAACGGCTCTGGTGAATAGTGCGGTTTTGGGACCGTTCGACCCGCGGGTCGGACGTTTGACCCGTTCGGGTCAAACGGTTCGCAACCCATGGGTTGGCGGGCAGGTTGGGAGATTTTTCGCGGGTTAATGGGCCGGGTTAGACGGGTTGGGTTCGCAAATTAATCGACCCGGGTCGACCCATTAACGTTAACGGGTTCAACCCGAACCCGAACCGGGGTTTCGCGGGCAGGGTTAAACGGGCGGGTCGCGGGCGGTTCGCGGGTCGACCCGACCCGTTTGCCATCCTTAGATTAGGGTTGATCCTAGGTGTGGCATTTCGAGTCGGACCCAACAAGATCTACTTATTGATCCACTAAGATTTTGTAGGCTACACTTGAGGTCCAAGCTCACCAAGAAATGAAGGATCCATTTGAGATTCAAAACCTATTAAAATTCGGATTTGGGTTTGGATTTAAGTTCTAAATAACCAATAATTTATGTTTGACAACGAAACAATGATTTGTGTAAAAATAAATTTTAAAAAAAATATTCATTGATATTTTTTAAAGAATGAATTTAATGGGTAAGCACACAAAAAAGAGGTAATTTTTCACAATAGCCTAGCATAGTTTTCACCTTTTAAATGAAGGAAATGAAAACTTGTTGTTGTGAGCTATATAGTATATTGTGAAATTTATAACATTCTTGATTCTTGATGTTTGTATTGTCTAATCTTCGAACTGCTAGATAGAATGCAAACAGAATTTCTAAGACTGTATGTATTTAGGAATATATAAACAAGTATAACTTATATATTTTGGGTTGTTGGGTTTGGATCCTCAAAGATTGATCCATGCCCTAAAATTCTGGTTTTTGAATTGGGCAATTCGCCGTTGGATCGCCACCCTAGTTGAGACTTTATCTTTATTGTTATGGTTTATACTAGAGGAAAGTTAGATTGTGTTGCAAGGGAATTAGCTCCTGAAAGGTATCCAGTTTTTCAGGTAAGCTATGAACAGGGGCGTATTTGAGTTTTAAGGGGCCCTAAGTAAGTTATCAAATGAGGTCTTTTGCAAGTTGACAAAATAAAAATGATCATTATTCAATGCAAACAAACTTGGAGCCTTGAAGGACAAACTCTAAGGAAGAAGCAGTAGTGATTTTATTCTTAATTGTATGTTATCTGAGAGGATGAAAATGATGAATGAGAGAATTAAAGAGGAATAGAAAAAAATTATGTTCAAAATATACAAGCAAACGCACGTTGAATTTGTGTACATTAAGAGAAAATATTGAGCTGACATGATTGAAGTATATGTATAATGCTATTTTGAATGCTTTCATGGATACAATTTGGTTTTATCAAATGCCGCTTATATTTTTTCTTTTTTAAGGCAACTCTAGTGTTCCTTTCATTAACAGATACAAAATTTAGATGAAAAGAAAAAGAAGCAAACAAAGCAAACATGTATATGCACTTGAAGATTACATTATCCAAAGAGGTTAATATGATATATTAGAGAACACGGTCAGAATGAAGTGATGATGAATATGTGCATATGAGAATACTAGTTGGAAGCTTAAAATGTAGAATAACCATATGCACTTGAAGATTTGGTCAGAAATTTATCATAAACAGGTAAATATGATATACTATAGAACATTGAAAAAATATCATAAATTGGCATGCATAGGCTAAGTGAAAAATGACATGTATGGCTATGTGAAAAATAACTAGTTTAAAAAAAAATGGTTGAAAAATTAATTAGTCCATGCAGGTTTCAAACCTACGACGTTCGCATTATTAGCAGGACATTCTAACCAGATGAGCTAATAGGTCAATTGTTGTTTCAAATTTTAGATAATACATTCTAATCATATATGAAAATAATTACAATTTTTTTAACATTGTAAATACTTGAAAAATATGGGGTCAAAGCAGTTTTTTGTGATATGAATAGGAGTGGTTGGTCTTCAACAGTAGTGTAGCATTGTAGTTGAATTATTTGAAAGATTTGAAACAATGTTGAAAATACAAAACGTAAATAGCATATCTTAAACTTAAAGCAATATGATCCTTCAAAAAAATTTGTACAATTTCTAAATATGTGAATTTGTCTATACATTTAAAATATTTACAAGTGGGAATTCTAATTTAAAGTCATAAATCGAAGAAAAAAAAGATCCATAATTTTCTATAATTTAACACCACAAAAGAAAATGTGTCGAGGAAAATTTTCGAACTGAATTTTTGGGCTACGTAGAGAGAATAAAACTACAAACGTATTTTTGTTTCTTAACAAAAGCAAAGCCACAGGCCTTACATAAGATATTGCACTAAATCAAGCAGAATGGAAATCCAGGATTCATGTAGTCGATCCCAATTAGTTGGAAAAAATGCTTTGTTGTTGTTGTTGTTGTAACAAAAGCAAAGCCACACAATTTGAGATTAAATACCAACCACTTTCCTTTTCCTAAAAAGAACGATGCAAACTTATTTACTGTAACACCCCGTACTTAAGAGTATATATATAATATTATATTGAGAGAATATATATATATATATATATATATATATATATATATATATATATATATATGTATAATAATAATAATAATAATAATAATAATAATAATAATAATAATAATAATATGTGGAGGTGGTAGTTGGGCCCATAGGTTTGATTATGGGCTTGGTTGTGTATGATTTATTGGGCCGTATATGAGTTGAGAAGAGAATGGCTGCATGGAGTAGTGGGGCCCGGGTGTTTGGTGTGTGTTGGCTGCACACGTGGAGGAGGAAAAAGAATGAATGGGTGTGTTGGTATGCTTTGCACGTGCACGTGCATTTGGGATTGGGTGTGTGTGGTTTTTTTGTCCCACATCGGTGGGGATTAAGTGGTTAATCAGTATATATAGATTGGGCCAATGATCATTAGGTACTATAACACCTTTTGTGAGACCAGCATGTGGTGGGTTGTTGTTAGGATTTCTTTTGTTCGCGTGTGTGCACACGTGTAGCTGCGTGCGCAGCTGAGCAGGGCTCGGGACGTTACAAATGATAACAGAGCATTTGTTATAGTGCTTTAAGATTTAGTATTGTAACATAGCAAGAAATTGTTAGAATACAATTTCCTACTGTGTTAGACTACTAAACCCTAAACCACTTTGTGGTCTAACACAACAGGAAATTGTAGTCTAACTTTTACCCATAACATCATATCTTACATCATGTCCATAATGACATAATTTTTCTAAATTCCATCATGTCATAGGGACATGCAACCTGATCCAGATCGTGGGTAAGAGTGGGTTAGAGGTACGCCTGAAATGGGACTAGGACAGTACGCTGGTAGAGAGTATGCTAGCAGAATCAGGGTACTCCACTTCACGTCGCCTAGAAAGGCGGTTCTGGATCAGGTTACATATCCCAGGATTAGCGAAGAATCTGAGTTCTTAAGGGGGGTGTGTGTAACACCCCATACCTAAGAGGTGTATATATGGTATTATATTGAAAAAGATATAATATATATATATATATATATATCCCAGGATTAGCGAAGAATCTGAGTTCTTAAGGGGGGTGTCACTAATCTGAGTTCTTAAGGGGCGTGTGTGTAACACCCCATACCTAAGAGGTGTATATATGGTATTATATTGAAAAAGATATAATATATATATATATATATATATATATATATATATATATATATATATATATATATATATATATATATAAAATAATTATGGGCTTGGTGTTTAGATTAATGGGCCAAGTGAATGAGAAGTGTGGCTGTTGCACTCCACGTGAGGTGGGGTGGTAGTGGGGTCTGGGAGGGGGTCTGCTGTGGTTGGGTGTCTGTGGTTTCTTTGTCCCACATCGGTGGGGATTAAGTGATTAATGAGTATATATTAATTATGCCAATGATCATTAGGTACCTGAAAGCTATAACACCTTTTCTGAGACAAGCCTGTGGTGGGCAGTTGTTATGATTTGTTTTGTTCGCGTGTGTGTGCACGTGTAGTCGGGTGCATAGATGAGCGGGGCTCGGAGTGTTACAAATGGTATCAGAGTTGACTTTCGACACCGATTGTGTGCAAGAGGTACGCCTGAGATGAAGCTAGGACAGTATAGGTCCCGGGTAGGCAGAATTAGGGTACTCCACTCCATATCGGCTAAAAAAGAATCCTGTGCTAGGTTGCATGTCCCGGGCTCAATGAGGACGTTGAGTTCTTAAGGGGGAGTGTGTAACACCCCATACTTAAGAGTATATATATAATATTATATTGAGAGAATATATATATATTGAGAGAATATATATATATATATATATATATATATATATATATATATATATATATATATACTAGATTTGCCCGCTGGCACGTGCCTACGACACGTCTTTGAAATGATACAGCATATGAAAGTTAGTAAACAGTAAAACAACAATTATGTAGCTCAAGTTTGAATAATAAAACAATAGTTAGTTGTAAATAAAAGTCCATGTTTCCGTTAGTATAGGTTGAAAAATAATTATAAATGGTGGTGTAAAATCCAACCTCTTAGAACTTTGAGTGTGGAAAATGATGAAATTAAACTGTTGATGAGATATTTGCTATTTTCAATATAACATGAGCAATAAAAAAGTGCATAAAAAATCTGAAAATTTACAAACCTGAAATCTGAAAATATAAATTTCTAAGTAAATAGAGAGAGAATGAGAGAGAGAGAGAGAGAGAGAGAGAGAGAAATGAATAAATAAATAAATGAGTTGTTTTGGAGGATTTGAATTTGAGTTTTGGGGGGGGGGAGAACTTTTGGGCGGAAAAATATGTTTTGTGAGGTTAGATCTGGACCATTGATTTCAACCCAATTGAATTAGAGCAACTTGATAGCTTTCTTTGTGTTATATATATATATATATATATATATATATATATATATGGGTAAAAGGGATATGAGCAACTTGCTCATTTAGTAAATGAGCAAGTGATGAGGTGGCATGCATGTGATTGGGAAATCCTAAAAGTGGATGTATCACATGCATGCCACCTCATCACTTGCTCATTTACTAAATGAGCAAGTTGCTCATATATTCCTTTTACCATATATATATAAATATATATATATATATGGAGGTGGTTGTTGGGCCCACAGGTTTGATTATGGGCTTGGTTATGTATGATTTCTTGAGCCATATATGAGTTGAGAAAAGAATGGCTGCATGGAGTGGTGGGGCCCGGGTGCTTGTTATGTTGGCTGCACATGTGGAGGAGGAAAAAGAATGAATGGGTGTGTTGGTGTGCTTTGCATGTGCACGTGCATTTGGGGTTAGGTGTGTGTGGTTTCTTTGTCCCACATTGGTGGGGATTAAGTGATTAACGAGCATGTATAGATTAGGACAATGATCATTAGGTATCTGAAAGCTAGAACACCTTGTGTGATGCAAGCCTGTGGTGGATAGTTGTTAGGATTTGTTTTGTTCGCGTTTGTGTGCAGGTGTAGCCGCATGTGCAGCTGAGCGGAGCTCGAGGTGTTACATTTACCACTACAAACCGTATGGGCTATAGCGGCGCTTTTATAAGGCTATAGCGGCGTTTTTTGGCGCCGTTATAGCTCATAACGGCGCTTCTGAAATCGCCGCTAAAAGCGCCGTTAGAAAGTGCGTCGTTACAGCCATATAGGCTACTACGGCATTTTCGGTCGCCGCCGCTATAGGGTGTCCACCTATAACGGCGGTTTGGTAGCGCCGTTATAGAAGCGTTTCGTTTTGTGGGAAAATGGATATAGCGGCGCTTTTGTGAAACTCCGAGATTACACTGCAATCAGAAAACTAGCCTGGGTACCTTGCTGCGACGCTGGTCCAGCGCCACGATATAGGATCAGAAACTGTAGTACCTATGGCGACGTTTCGTGGTAAACGCCGCCATAAGTGTTTTTTTTATTTTAATATTTACATTTTATTATAAAATGTTCAATTAGAAAAATCAATAATTAATCGCATATTACAAATACATGTAATCATATTAAATTTAAATGCAAATCAAGTAAATCAATAATATAATAATCAAGAACTAAAAGTCACAAATCACAAAAACAATTCAATTGTAACACAAACTGTCATACAACGAGTATCAAATGTATATGTTGTACAACACTTAGTTATTACAAAACATAGATATAATTCCTACAAAACATTTTTTAAAAAAGTGCAAATTCGACAAACTACGGCAGGAGAGTCTCTTCGTGTGGCCCGCTGTTGCTTCCAATTTCATCGTTATTTTGCCCTGGTGTATGTGCGTAACTGGAAACCAATGGAATACGCTGATCCTGTAGAAAAAACATAAATATTTCATCATCAATTCTGATATTTTCTAAAAAAAATGACGCTCATTTCTAGGAATAAGTATCTATTGATGCAAGCTAAAGTCCCCAAAGTAAGATACTTTGTCTGACTCTTTAGAGTTTCAATTCTGTTTCATGTTCGAAAACTGCAAAGATCATCTTTTCAGAAAAACTTGATAAAGTCGTAAGCTCAAGATGTAAACGTTTTCAGACCTACCTCTCAACCATTCATGCAGTACTTCTATTTAACTGGTCAGGGTATCAGCAAGTTGTGTTGAAGTATCTGCCGATCCGTACACGCAAAAACTACTATAAAACTTTAGAAATTTTAGGCAATTTCTACCTGCTCTTTGGACCTCATAGAATGTCAAGAAACTTACTCTGGTTCAAAAAGTGAAATTGAAGACAAGATATATGACCAAATTATGGGGTACTACGTACTAAGAGAAAATTATGTACGGGGTCAGCAAAAATTGATGAATGTGAGTGGCATCTGCAAACACCTTACATGTTTATATCTTGTTATACAAAAATATTGCAGGCAGTTGGTACATCTCAACAGTTCTCTTTCTTTGACTCGATGGAAACATCTTTACAGTTCTTATTACTAGTCCATGCATTTACAATTTTTCAAATGATTTGTGATGATGAGTTTCTAGCGCGCATGCTCAGGGCAACTCTTTCAGACTACGTTTATTGTATGTACTAGTTGACGATAGTGATAAGAAAGACTGAAGAGTCAATTATGTCCACTACAAGCTAGGTTCATGTGGTATCTTTGCAACAATCAAAATTCACAAATATCATTTGCTCGATCGTATATGAATTAATTAGTGAATAAGATACAGTATGAAACTCAGTCATCTATAGTGACACAGGAACTCAAACTTAATAATCATCATAATAGTAATTTATAACACATAAGAACAAGAAGAAGATGAAGAAGGATCACCGCCTTCCAAGCTAAAATCAAACACACCATACATTGCCCTAACTGATACACTCTTATTCCTCCCCTTCACATTATGATATTTTCTAAAGATAGTTTTCTAAAGACTATCTGTAACATGGTTCCCCTACTTCTCTCGATATAAAGGCATGGTTGTTCCAAACTAATGCCTGATAAAAAGAATGGCCCAGGGCATCGATCGGGGTACTTAATTATGATATTTCAGTTTCAGAAATGTACATTTTTTGCTTTCTGCTCGATGTAAGTTCAAGAACAATGATTAATGCCAAAAATATCCGACTTCACTAAGCTCAAATATCTGATAATTAGCAAACATGAAAATCCAATCTAAATGATAAATGTATTGTGATTAGATATAACTATCTAAAACTTTCAACAATATGCATGATAGCAGCACCAAATAGCTTACACTCTGAAATACCATTCAGCTATTTTTGTGAGTAACCAAGTCTGGACAAATAAATGTTTATGATTGAGATGGCCCGCCCCCTACTGGAAGATATAAGTATGATCCGAGTGGAACTCAGTTTATCCAATTTCACTATATATAACAAAACGAATAACCTTGCAAGATATACATTGGGACCTAGCTATATGTCTGCATCCCTATTAATATAATTGGAAAGAGTGTTCTTTACTCCAAATTTGACTACTGTGTAGTCAAATTAATGAGGTGTAAACTAGCAATCAATGCTCGCAACCTACTGTGTAGTTGATCATATCTCAAACATATCAATACAATCTTGTGCAGGTATCCTAGTTTATTATTATAATCCAAATATGATAGATAAAACAAATTACATATTACTGTGTGTCCATCCAAAATGTGGAAGCAAAACATATATGATTGAACAGGAAAGACATTAGATGATTTAGGAATACCTTAATAACAGAGAACGCTTCCTCCTTGGTGGTTTTTGGAATTTTTGACCAAGTCTCGTAGCTTAAGGGAAGGATCCGAGAATTTCTTGCTATTCTCCAAAAAAAAAAAAGCAACTTCGACCCTTGATTCCAAGCAAACTCAATTATTTGTTACCAAGGAACTCAATTAGAAATCCTTTCAGATAAAGAATCTCCTAAAATCTAATAGTATATGCAAAAGGGTATCAGATAATATTGATGCATACCTTTTGCTTTGGTTGTCATTGCAGAATATCTTTACTCCTTGTTCAGGACTTTAGGAACTTTAATATATGGTTCAGCAAAGCTTGGTATGTCTGCTAACATAGCATCCCTGTAATCACATAATCAATGTTACAATTATCAGGAGTGAGTATGATAGAAAACATCGGATGGCAAAGGAATTGGTAAGAGATTAAATATAAGCAATAATGTCAATACCTGTTGCCAAATGTTTCTAGTATGTCTTCTCTTGGTGTTGAACTAACTTCGGTATCTGTTGGCAAGCACCTTAGACATCCGGTCCTCACGGGTCCGGGTCCAGGTCCAATTTTTGGACCCGTAGGGGACCGTGTCCGGGTCCGGATCCGGGTAGCGAAGGACTCAACCCGACCCGATAGCAATGCTAGTAGGCATACATATATTCTTCCAAGTGGATGTAGAGGAGGTATTCAGACTCGGCACATTTGGATAAAAAAGTTAAGACAATTGAATACAAGGAATAAAATAGTCTGGACACACTTTAGATGCCCACCATATATCTCAACTTTCAAGGTTCAGATCAGATAACTACAGGTATCTCATCTCGACAAACCAACCACACTAAAGGTATGGCAATTGGAGGTTACATTTTTACTAACCATGCATGCACTCGGTTATGTTACCTTCACTCTCTAACGAAATAGACCCTTAAAAAAAAGAAATATAAGAGCAATCTTTTAATACCTTTGTATTTAGAGACGATGCTGACTCCATCAAGGATACGGATTTGAGAATCAGCAGATGTGACCATAAGTTTCTGATGATCACTTGGGCAATACTGGAGACATGGAAAATGCACCCGATTTAGAACTAGCTCGAAAATGCATTGAGCAAAAGTAAGAACAAAATGAGTATATGTAAAAGGTCAGTCACCGGTATACCTGAAAGCCAGTTATCCGATTAACGGGAGACTTCTTTTTTGACTGCAAGGAGACTTGAGCTTCTAGTTTCAGCTGGTTATCTGAACAGCAAGAACAATGAACGAACAGTAAGGATTTATTCAATAAATAAACTTTTTTGATACTGTCTAACAGTAATTCGATTGAGAATATGCTGTGATTGTGAATGTAGCACTAAATTTATTAGCAAAGTAAACTGAAGGAATTCACTTTTGGAAGAAGAAAAAAAAAACATTCCTACCTGATGCATCATAAAAGCGACAATCCCCTGTCATTGTGCCAACAACTATTCTCTACAAGAAGTAGTAATTTCAAAACCTTTATTTTAGAACCGAATGTCAGAATTAATAACATCAAATTCAGTTAAATCATGGATCAGTGTCTAAGCAACTACCTTCCCATCTAGAGAGTATGTTAATGCAGTGATTATGTCCCTAATATCAGTCCAGTCCGCAACTCGACATTCTTGCAGTTCCCAGATACGAATTTTTCCATCTATTGAACCACTAACAAAGTAATTCTCATTGACAGGATTGAACTGAACACACGTCACTGCGTAATTTGTGGGGAAATAAGTTAGAGCTATAAAATCAACGCTAATTAGAACAACAAAGATTTTATCAGCATAGACATATATACCATAGTTATTATGCGTGAAAACTTTGAAGCAGCTATTGCAGCCAACTTTCCACAACCGAACAGTTTTATCCATGGATGACGATAGCAGATACTGAAAGAAAGCATGATTTAACTTTGGTAAGAGACTAATATAACTGGGGGAAATATATAGAATTGCTATCTTTTCAAAGAAAACTAACGAACCTTATCCTTAGACCAGGAAAGGTCCAACACATCTCCATCGTGCCCATAGAACTCATGCACAGGTTTTTCAGACACTCGAAACACTTGAGGAGGAACAACTACACAAGCTGAATCTGATGTTTTCACATGCTTGGACTTTAGCTTCGCTTTGTCCAAATAAAGAGGAGCCAACTCCAAATTATCATTCACCTTGAAGAAAACACATGATGGGCATCCTCAGGGATGTCCTCTTCATCTCGTCTCTCACATTCCATAACACTCCACACACGAACAACACCATCTTCACCTCCACTTGCTAAATATTCACCATCGGGACTGAATTTCATTGTAAGGATTGCTCCTTCATGGGCTTTAATGTATTGCCCTGTATATACTGCCGATAATTCTTTAGACCTTTTCTTATTTGCATGAACCCTAACTCTCTGTGTCCTAAATCTCACACTCTTGCTACAATCAGGTACACTCGAATCAATATCCCCACACATTCTATCTACAATGCAAGCCACAACACCCAATTTCTTCAACCATGGAGTTTTCCTTCTCTTAGTCACTGTTGTATCCGGATTGCTCAAAGGCCTGATATCCTCTCTCTGCATAAGCTTATGTACAAAAGAAGACGAGCCAAAATCCCCTTCAAATTCATCCAATGCAATTCTTCTATCCGAACCAACCTCACGGAGACTTCTTAGACTACCATCATCACCAAACTGGTCAGGGACAAACACCGAACCATCATCCAAACTTTTGATTGTAAACTCAAAGCTCTCTTCTGATGATCCATTAGATGACCAACTAGAAGTCGACGAACTATTCTCCAAACGAGAGCTCATCGAGATAGCTCCGCCATCCTTCGACGTGATCCGTTCAACCTCAATTTCCGTGCACTCCTTGCCACGAGGGCATTGAATTGGATCCAAACCCATTAATCTCCTTAACTTATTTCGCAGTTCCTCAATTCTAACAGGACGAAATTTTGAAATAGATGCAATTCTAACAGCACGAATCCGACAAGGACGAAATTTCTTCTCTCGAATCGAAAAATTGATCTTCTTCCTTTTCTTCTAAATAGATGCAACTGTTATCCACCATTTCTCTCCCACTTCAAAACAAAAAACACAAAAAGAAAAAAAATACACATATCAGACTAAAGCTATCAAACTCTCATACATAATTAAAAATGCCCAAATCTTCAAAACACCAATTTCACAAAATCTGAGTCCAACCCAAAATGAAACTAAAGAACACAAACCCATCTAAAATTGACCCTAACGCCCCCCCCCCCCCCCCCCCCCCCCCCCCCAAAAAAAAAATTAGGGGAGAAAATCAACAAGATTCACACAATAATTGACGAGATCAAAGCCGTGATCACAAAAATTAAAAAAAGACCCATTAAATAGCAAGACAAGAATAGTCTAAAAATCACATAAAGGAGCAAACTTGGCAGAGAGTGCTCACCTGAGCTTCTTATCCCATCATCAATGTCACTATCCTCACTCTCCATTTCTTCGAGACCAAAATCAAAACCAGATGGCCCTGATATTTCCAATTCCTCGAGCATTTCTAGATTATCCAATCCTATTATAACTTGCTGCACTGAATAAAACTACTAGTTGAGGGATCATGAATTCAGTTTTGATGATAAATTGAAATGAATGTGATAAAAGTTAAATGAGCAATACCACTATCTTATCATCAGCAATCAAATTTTGCAGAATGTCTTCATTGTTGTTCACCTCAAAATAAATATCTGAATAAATATGTCATATAAAAGTTTCACGGGATAAATAATAGTACTATTCCTAATTCGAAACCCTAGCTTGAGGGAGAGTAAGAGAGAGATACCTTGAGTTCGAAGATGATTTGCGCAAGCCAGCGAAGGCGATTTGCGCAAGCCAGTGACGAAGTCGTTGAAAGATCGATTGGATTTCAGATTTTGGGGAAAGATCTAGCGGCGCGATGGACGGAGTGGAAGGGCGGCGCGAGCGGCGATGAACGGAGCGGAAGGACGGAGATTTGGGAGGAGAGGGGTGGGGGCGAATCGCAAGTGGCCACGGAGAGAGAGAGAGATGGAGAGATTTGGAGGGATATTAGGGTTTATAGAATTGGAGGGAAACCAAAGTGAGGCGGGACGGGAAAATATTAGCACGTGCAGAACAACTTGTAACGAAATAGTAAAAAAAACAGTTCAACGCCGGCGGTGCATGTATAAGCGCCGTTATAGAGTAATCTATGCCGGCGGTTCATGTATAAGCGCCGTTATATATCACATATATAACGGCATTTTATACAAGCGCCGTCATAGACATTCGATATTAACAAAAAAATAATAACGACGATCTATCCCGACGTTTGGGTGTACACGCCGGGATAGATGTGCCGTTATAGCCGTTACGATTAGTAGTGTACCCACAAACCAAAACCAAAACCAAAACCAAGCCCTCCTTACCCAATCCTACACTTCTCACACTTCACTTGATCAAGTCAATTGTAAAAAAGCAAGTTGTACATCTTATTTGTAATGCCATAGGTGAAGGCAAGTGAAAACACATACGTATGGGCCCTATGGGGACTAAATCCTTGAGTGTTATGGTAGAGAGGAAAAATTGCATGGGCTATACTATTTCAGGATAATGAATAGAATCAATAATTCACTATTTTAAATCTCCTTCATCTCCTTCGAGATCTCTTCTCAACAACCTTGCCGAGACGAAACCTCTATTTTAGAAAATGTCTCGTTTGGAACAGTTCTGCAAGATCTCAGCCGAGATAGAGAAATATCGCCCGATATTGTTATTGCTGCTTCTTTTGTTCTTTGTGATAGGGTTTGAATAATGTGGGGTTTTAGACCCATTACCCTTACTCGTACTTCAGAATTCTACTTTCTTTTTTTTTCCAATGAACATAAGATTCAAGTATATTTATATTGCATTCTCTCTTATATGATCTATCACATTCTACGCACATTTTCTGTGTTTGATTGATGTCTTTTACCTGCATTATACAATATTTTCTATCACAGGTGACATGAGAAACATATGATTTACGTAAAATAGTAATTTTAATTTGTTTATTGAATGTCTGATATGAATGTCCAAAATAATACCATCTCCCTCAGAGATACCATCTCTAATATCTCTTTTTTCGAGATAAGAAACCCCTTATCGAGGGAAGTCCAATATCTCAGATTTGAAACCTTGCAACAGTGTCCGCAATATTGCACCACTGTCATGCATTGCCCATGTGCTAAGCATCATGACAAACGAAAGCGGGCATCTTTTACAACTAACTTCACTTGATCATCTGGAGGAAAAGTAAATGAGACAAATGAAGTAGAAAATCCATTAAGTTGATTTGAAGAAGAGCTTATCTGGCTTGCAAGTAAGTTGATGTGAACAATTTTTTGAATCTTGTATGCCCGGCATTATATGTTTTATGCAAGGACTGTTTTTTGTTTGTTGCATAGATTGCATTTTTATATTATAAAGATATGCCTTTGGATGTTGTTATCTTTATTTTTGTTGTTTATTGGGCTTGGTTATATTTATAGTATCCATCACTTGGAAAACACAAAAATGCCTAATATCAAATTGTTGGTCATGTGATTTCTTCTCTTTCTTCTTGTATACTTTTCTTATTCATTAGTGAATAACATGTAATTCATGCCTTGTACAGTTCAAGGAGTCAGGGTGCGAAAATTGTCCCTTCCTGGATATGGAGAAAGAGCATGACAATGTTGTGAACTGCACTACTCCAAATTTTACTGGGTATGTCATCGTAATCAATTATCAGACTTTTTTTCTTTTTCTTGAGATAATGTAAGGAATAGGAATGCATGCTAGTTTTACAGTTGTTGAACTGCTACACATTATAGATGATGTTTCCTTGAGAGTTACATGAGAAAGATTACATAAGTAGTTAGATAGGTATGACTGAGAACTGCTTTTAAGGGAATGTGGTGGTTTTCAGTTTGGATCCTGCAGTAGCCAGGCTAGCTTGAGTCACCTAGGTTTATTACAAAGGATGCTTACCGATACGAGTCAAAGTGGAAGCTTGGATAGATCTATATTATGGGGAATCCCTCCCGAGTATGAATCCCTCCCGAATATGAGCTGGTCCTCCTCGGTCCCGGAGTTGGGGCTTCCTCCAGGATGTCGGATGAGTACTGCATACTGCATGTTTTGCTTTTGTTGCCTTCCATGGCGGGTTGCGCTTGCCCAGGGCCGGCCCGGAGATCCGGGTTGCCCTAGCCGATCTCATGTTTTGTTGCCCTTTAGTAAAAAAAAAATTAATACTAACAACAAAAGGTAAAAGTAAAAGCAAATAAAATAAATTTACGCAAAGCCATGGAAAGTATCAAATGTACAGTAAGCTAAGGAAAGCAATTTATGCAAAAATATTTCCTAATTTAAAATAAAAATCAATCTAGGAACAGAAAACTTTGTAAGCTTCAACAAAGTTATAGAACCCAAAAACTAAATCTAAAAGCGTAATTTGAAGCAATTATAGAACCCAAAACTAAATCTACTTACCACACTGTTGCATCAATGACAGTATATTCCAGAATCTTTTATATACCCATCACGTAGTTTCTGTCAATAAAAAGAACTTGTTAGTGAAAAAGAAGAAACATATAATGGTAAACTTAAGCAATAAAAACAGTTTTTGATTAATAAATACCGATCCTCGAATATAATACCTACTTTGGTTTCCTCATATAAAATGTCATCCATGAATACCAACTTGTGGAGGCCCAGATCCCTTCACAAATGACAATTCAGAAAATTAAGTTTAAGTTGAAGCACTAGCTTCATCACTACCTTGTCCATAAGCGTCTTCATCTACATCAACATCTTTATGTTCATCAAGAAATCCATCTCTGTGTTCAACACTAGTGCCAATAGTTTCTCCAACTTGACTCGAATGTAGAGATTTTTGAGATTTTGTGGTCTCTAAGTCACATTAACAAATACATGTAAAGCTTGTTATATTTAAAATCAATGACATTATTTATTTTCTCATTTATCCACAGATACAGATCGAGTACAAGAACTACTAATAGAAGATGCTCATTACTGTGAGACTGTAGTAATACTCTTACAGACCAACTGCAGCCAAAGCAGTAGCTCAAAAATTCTCTTTGTAATGCATTCCAAGCATCTTTGCATCTAATTAGTTCAATTATCAGATGTAATTACTTAAGTTACTGTATAATCTGTATGTAACTAGGCATATATATGAGTCTGTATGAACGACATAAGAATATGAGCATATTTCATCTCTATTTAATATGTTCTAAGCATTGACAATGAATGATCATGTACTGCGGTATAAAGCATATTTATAATTGTGTTGATAGGGAATGTATGTGGCCGTTGGACAATCATCGACGAGCAAAACAGACACAAGCTACAAGCAATGTCTTAACTCTTAAGACTTAAGAGCTTCCCTTCCAATAAACTGTCAACCTACATGTCCTACACTCCTACTCAGGAAATCTAACACGAACAAAGCAGAGATCACTGCGAAATCATACTGCATAGTTTTATATGATGAAATCATACTGTATAGTTCAAGCTAAAAAAATATTAACTGATGAAAATAATAAATCTTGAAATGTAACACTGCAGAAAATACTCACCTGCATAGCCTTTGATATTTTAAAGACACCCCCAGCAGTAGCATACTTAGCTACTCATTGGCAAACATTAAATTTAAAACCACTACTCATAATTATCAAGAACCCCAGATTTCATTGCCAAGAAGCTTTCATAAATCATAATTCACAATAATTCACAGTAATCTATTCATAATGCTCACAAATCAGAATATTTAAAGCTTTCATAGTTTCACAGTAAACATTTACAGTAAATCAAAATTCACATTTAATAACATTAAATTGAAAGAAGAAAACGAAGAGAAGAAAAGTAGATATAATACCGAAGGAGATTAGGGACATAGGGTTTCAATTAGGGCTAGGGTTAGGTTTAAGGTTTTGATGGAAAGGATGAGCTGTCGCGTCGCCCGTCGGAGCCTCGGTGAAGAATGAGGCAAGGATCTACGAGCCTACGATCGAAGGAGCAGAGGAGTAGAGGACTAGAGGAGCGGTGGAGGAACTCGGGTTTTGGATCGGGGTTGGGAAAAAGAGAGAGAAAAGATAGAGGGGATCGATGCTGGAAGAGGACGAGAAAGACAGAGATGAGAGATTTTTTTTTAAAAAAATAAACTTTACACATAGGCCCTCAATAAATTTTATTTTACTATATAAATATATATATTGATTTTTTTTTGTAATTTTGTTGCCCCATTAAAGGGGATTGCCCAAGCCCATGTTAGGATCGTGAGAAAAACAACAGAGATAAATTTGAGAAGAAAACAACACAAATATTATTTCTCAATCTCAAAAGATTTACAAAAAAAATTCTCAATACTTTATAAGCTCTCTGTGGCTATCAATCTCTATTTTTCTCTTCAGTTGAGTGTATCAAATGAAGAAAATAGTGAAAATTTATAGGAGGGGAAGAGACACCATGCTTTCGGAAAAGACACCATGCTTCGGAAGAGACACCATACTTCGGAAAAGACACCATGCTTTGGAAGAGACACCATGCTTCGGAAAAGACACCATGCTTCGGAAGAGACACCATGTTTGCACCAAACGTTGTCATGCATCAGCATGCACCAAACGTTGCATGCATGAGTGCATGCTCTTTTGTGGCGGGACCTACAATTCTCCCCCTCACGCCACATCTGCACCAATCGTCATCTCTCATCCATTCCAGTTATGTCTCTGCATAACTCTAGTTTCTCCCGAGACACAATCTTTGTCAACATGTCTGCTGGATTCTCCTTCGTGTGGTCTTCATCAGTTTCAACAATTGTTGATCCATCACCTCGCGTATCCAGTGATAGCGAATATCAATATGTTTTGTTCGGGAATGGTACATTGAATTCTTGCTCAAATCCAGAGCACTCTGACTGTCACAATGTACCTTGTAGTCATTCTGCTTGATCCCGAGTTCTTGTAGAAATCGCTTTAACCACAACATCTCCTTGCCAGCTTCAGCGGCAGCAATGTACTCTGCTTCTGTCGTAGATAGTGCAACGCACTTCTGCAACCTTGACTGCCATGACACAGCTCCCCCTGTAAAAGTGTAGATAAAACCAGAAGTCGATTTTCTACCATCAAGATCTCCGGCCATATCTGCATCTGTATAGCCTTCCAAAACCGGATCAGCTCCCCCGTAACACAAACATATCTTTGAAGTACCCTTAAGATACCTGAGAATCCACTTAACAGCCTTCCAATGCTCATTTCCTGGATTGGAGAGAAATCTGCTTGCCACACCCACTGCATGTGCAATATCCGGCCTCGTACACACCATTGCATACATCAGACTTCCAACCGCTGAAGAATAAGGCACAACTTCCATTTCCTCGATCTCTTTCCTGGATGAGGGACACGAACTCTTGCTCAACTTGAAATGATTAGCCAGTGGGATGCTAACTGGCTTGGCACCCTCCATGTTGAATCGCTTGATCACCCGTTCAACATATTTCTCTTGAGATAACCACAATCTTCGGGCCTTTCTGTCTCGAGAGATGTTCATACCTAAAATCTGCTGAGCTGGCCCAAGGTCCTTCATATCAAAGACCTTAGAGAGTTCTATCTTCAGCTGTCTGATCTTCACTGCATCTTGTCCCACTTAACAGCCTCCCAATGCTCATTTCCTGGATTGGAGAGAAATCTGCTTGCCACACCCACTGCATGTGCAATATCCGGCCTCGTACACACCATTGCATATATCAGACTTCCAACCGCTGAAGAATAAGGCACAACTTCCATTTCCTCGATCTCTTTCCTGGATGAGGGACACGAACTCTTGCTCAACTTGAAATAATTAGCCAGTGGGATGCTAACTGGCTTGGCATCCTCCATGTTGAATCGCTTGATCACCCGTTCAACATATTTCTCTTGAGATAACCACAATCTTCGGGCCTTTCTGTCTCGAGAGATGTTCATACCTAAAATCTGCTGAGCTGGCCCAAGGTCCTTCATATCAAAGACCTTAGAGAGTTCTATCTTCAGCTGTCTGATCTTCACTGCATCTTGTCCGACGACCAACATGTCATCGACATATAGTAACAGTGCAATGAAATTTCCATCAGGGGACCTTTGAATGTAGACGCATTGATCTGCAGCAGTCCTCTTGTAGCCTTGACTCACCATGAATGAATCAAACTTCTTGTACCATTGCCTTGGTGCTTGCTTGAGGCCATACAAACTCTTCTTCAGCTTACATACGAGATTCTCTTTCCCTGGAACCTCGTATCCCTCTGGCTGCTCCATGTAAATTTCTTCATGCAGATCACCGTGAAGAAATGCAGTCTTCACATCCATTTGTTCAAGCTCCAAGTCTAGGCTAGCTGCTAATACGAGCATGACTTGGATTGAAGTCATCTTTACAACTGGTGAAAAAATCTCACCAAAATCGATGCCTTTCTTCTGAAGGAATCCTTTGACCACTAGCCGAGCTTTGTGCTTCACCACCTTTCCGCTGCCATCTTTCTTGAGCTTGAATACCCACTTGTTCTTTAGTGCCTTCTTCCCTCCTGGAAGCTTAACCAAATCGTAGGTTTGGTTCTTCTCTAAAGAGTCCATCTCATCCCGCATAGCGTGCAGCCAGTTGTCTTTGTCTGGATGAGACAATGCTTCCTGGAAATTCTCTGGCTCCCCTTCATCAGTATGAAGAATGTACTCTGATTCTGGATATTTAGTAGACTGAACATGTCCTCTTTCAGATCTACGTAGCTGAGGCTCACTCGTCTCAGGCGGTGTATCATTATCTTGTACTGGTTCTGCAGCTGTGAAAGGTTGCGGCTCCCCAGGCTCATCAATCCCTTCTTCCTCCTCCTCTGGTTCTGCTTCTAGTTCTTGATCAGACACATCATCATCTGCGGCAGCTTGTACTGGTACTGTATCTGGAACAAAGTCGTGAGTACTGACAGGACTTTCAGCAATTGTAGGCTTTTCAGTGTCCCCATATGTCTGATTTTCATGGAACACCACGTCTCTACTTCTGATGGGCTTCTTTGTCTTTAGATCCCATAGCCTGTATCCAAACTCCTCGTCTCCATAGCCTATGAAAATGCATGGAGTGGTTCTCGCATCGAGCTTCTGCCTGAGCTCCTTTGAAACATGTGCATAAGCCAGACATCCAAATGTCCTCAGGTGAGAGTAGGAGGGGTTTTTGCCGGTCCATTTCTTCTCCGGAATGTTGAAATTCAGCGGGACTGATGGAGAACGATTGATCAAGTAGCAGGCGGTGCAAACAGCTTCTCCCCAAAATGGCTTTGGCAGCTTTGCTGTGCTGAGCATACTTCTGACTCTTTCCATGATTGTTCGGTTCATTCTTTCTGCTACCCCATTGTGTTGCGGGGTACGTGGAACCATCTTCTCGTGCCGAATGCCCTGACTCTTGCAATAGGCATCAAAACTCCTGGATGTATACTTGCCTCCGTTATCTGAGCGAAGGCACTTCAGCTTCTTCCCCGTTTCACGCTCTACCATGGCATGAAATGATTTGAAGATTTCCAAGACCTGATCTTTTGTCTTCAGAAAATACACCCACACCTTCCGAGAAGCATCATCAATAAATGTCAGAAAGTATTTGTTACCGCCTAGCGACTCCACCTCCATGGGACCGCAAACATCAGAATGTATCAGACTGAGCAACTCTGATCTCCTTGTCGAAGAGGAACTAAAAGAGACTCTTCGCTGCTTGCCAAATAAACAGCTGCTGCAAGGTTGACGCTCTGCATTCTTGGTAATGGAGATAAGATTTTCCTTCATCAAGGTTGATAAACCTTTCTCACTCATGTGACCGAGTCTCTGGTGCCACAGTTTCTGCGAAGCTTCATGTTCAACAATATTGAGACTCTCCACATTGATCTTCACATGAGTCTTGTACAAAGTGCTGCAGAGATGTCCACGAGCGATCACCATTACACCTTTCAGCATCCTCCACGAGCCATTGCAAAAATGGTTATTATAGCCCTTTTCATCTAGGGCTCTCACCGAAAGAAGATTTTGTCGAAGTTCAGGTACATGGCGAACATCCTGCAGTGTGATTGTGCACCCGGCATCAGTCTGCATCCGAACGTCACCAATTCCGACAATCTTAGCAAAGCTAGAATTGCCCATCCTCACCGAGCCAAAGTCTCCAGCTTTGTACGTCGTGAAGATGTCCTTTCGAAGAGTGGCATGGCAAGATGCTGCAGTATCTACCACCCATTCTACGCCCTGATTCGACACATGGTGGCATGTCTCATCCTTATGAGAGCAAAGAGCCACATCTTCTAGTACTGTGACTTGTGCATCTCCTTCCTTCTTTGGTTGTGACCTTCCCTGACCGCCTTGCTTTTGTAACTTCCAACAATTTCTTTTCATGTGGCCTGGTTTGCCACAGTGATGGCAGTTGTATGCAGGCCTCCTCCCATCACTTGATTTGCCTCTCGATCTGCCTCTGCTTTGGCTCCTGCCTCTCCACCTGCCTCGATCTTCCTCTCGCTGTCTCCCACGGACTTCTGTGACGCAGGCTTGTGCTTCTGTGCCAACGTCCTTTCTCCGAGCTTCCTCATTGAATAGGGCATCCTTAACCATAGACATGGTAAGATTGCCAGTCGAAGCCGAGTTGCTGAGGGAGACCACCAATATCTCCCAACTGTCTGGAAGAGAGCTGAGAAGTAGAAGTGCCTGTAACTCATCTTCAAGTGGTAACTCCACTGAAGATAGCTGATTCACCAGGTTCTGAAACTCGCTGGTGTGTTCTGCTACAGAAGTTCCTCCCTGTAGCTTCAGGTTCACCAACCGTCTCATCAGCAGGGCCTTATTTCGAGCTGTCTTGGCCTGGTACATATCTGCCAGCTTCTTCCAAAGGGCAAAAGCATCCGTCTCCTGGGCAACATGATGGAAGACACTGTGATCGATCCACTGTCAAATCTGACCGATCGTTTTCCTGTTCATCTTCTTCCAGTCCGCCTCATTGGTAGCTTCAGGTCTCTCTCCCTTCTCCTCAATAGGATCAAAGAGATCTTTACAACTTAGGAGATCTTCCATCCGAGGTCTCCAAAGTGTATAGTTGGTGGCAGTAAGCTTGATCATGGCTCCAAATGATGATGATGATATTGATTCCTCCATCGACATCTTGATCTGCAAAGGCTTTTGGCACTCAACAACTCAACCTCGCTCTGATACCACTTGTTAGGATCGTGAGAAAAACAACAGAGATAAATTTGAGAAGAAAACAACACAAATATTATTTCTCAATCTCAAAAGATTTACAAAAAAAACTCTCAATACTTTATAAGCTCTCTGTGGCTATCAATCTCTATTTTTCTCTTCAGTTGAGTGTATCTTCAAATGAAGAAAATAGTGAGAATTTATAGGAGGGGAAGAGACACCATGCTTTCGGAAAAGACACCATGCTTCGGAAGAGACACCATGCTTCGGAAAAGACACCATGCTTCGGAAGAGACACCATGCTTGCACCAAACGTTGTCATGCATCAGCATGCACCAAACGTTGCATGCATGAGTGCATGCTCTTCTGTGGCGGGACCTACAGCCCATTGGCTTGTTGGGCTTACCCCTGGGCCGGGCCTGCGCCTGCCCTGCACCCCTTTATCGTGGTGGTGCTAAATTGGCACGGGCTTAGTCCGGTTCAGTTTGTGCCAAACTTCTTATAACTCCTGTTTCCGATAATGCGGTATTTCAATTTTCTTTTCATCGTATTCTTGTATTTCAATTTCCTTATAAATTCTTTTCGTTCGTTTAAATTCATTTTTTTTGTGCATCTCCTATTTGATTGAACCCAAGCCCGCATATAAATCTTGCTATTCATTTGAACCCAATTGCATTTATTTGGATATTCGAATATTTTGTTAGAACCCGAAAATTCTAACACATTCTATTAGAATTTCTTTTATTAGTATTTGATTATTTAATAAATGTTTCCATGAAGAACTATTTTATTTAGGCTTTACGAGGATGTAATTGTGGAATAACTTTTTGCAGAACAATTTTGCTTGACCATTATGGTAATTACTTCTTGTTATTTCAGACATCCTTTGAAAGGATTTGATTAACTATGTATGACATTCAGAGCGCATTTTCTCTTTAAACCTCTCCTTTATATTCACTTGGGGTACAAGTTGATTCTTGTGATCTTTTGATTTCTTTATCTACAGGATTATTTCAGTCATGGAGCAAAGTAGAAGTTGGGCTGCTCGATGGTTGAGAATAAAGAAAATAATTTTGGGGAAAATAATTTTTATTCTTCTTTTTGTTGTACTTTATTCTTTACTGTATACATCTATATATAAGGATTACATTCTTGGAGAAAAAGAAAAGAGATTGAGGGAAGATTGAGAAAAGATTGGGAAGATGAGAGATTTGGGGAATCTGTTTTCTATATTAGGAAACAGAATATACAATTACTATATTTCAACACTCCCCTCAAGTTGGTGCATAGATATCGAGCATGCCCAACTTGTCAACAAATTTCAAGAAGAGCCGTGTCGAAACGGCCTCGGTTAGGATATCTCAATAACTATCTCATCTAATTTTTCTTTGATGAAGAATCTGTCCACCTCTACATGTTTCGTCCTATCATGCTGCACTGGATTAGACGCAATATCACACGCCGCTTGACTGTTACAATACACCTTCATAGGTTCCTTTGGACCATAGCCTAAGTCCTGCAATAGGAGTTTTAGCCATAAAGCTTCTGTTATACTTAAAGCTACTCCGCGATACTCAGCCTCTGCACTAGAGCATGCAACAACATTTTGCTTCTTGCTCCTCCATGTAACTAAATTTCCTTAAACAAAGGTAAAATATCCTGAAGTGGAGCGCCTATCGATTGTAGATCCTGCCCAATCCGCATCAATATATGCCTCAACCTTCAAGTGACCATGTTTCGCAAATAAGACTCCTTTTCCTGGGGCTGACTTAATGTATCTCATAATTCTCATTACCGTGTCCATATGTTGTTCCCAAGGTGCATGCATAAACTGACTTACCACACTTAAAGCATATGACAAATCTGGCCGTGTGTGTGCAAGATACATTAATCGTCCAACCAATCTCTGATATCTTTCCTTATCACAAGGCACTTGATCAGCTTCGTTGCATAGTTTCAGTCATTCTTCCAATGGTGTACTAATCGGTTGACAAGAGGACATTCCAGTTTCCTTCAATAAATCCAGAGCATATTTTCTTTGAGAAAGAAATATTCCCTTTCTTGAGCGAGAAACTTCAATACCAAAGAAGTATCTCAAAGGTCCAAGATCTTTTATTTCGAACTCTTGTGACAAGTAGTTCTTTAATGCCTTCATCTCCTCAGGATCATCTCCAGTTACTATCATATCATCAACATAAATAATAAGAGCAGTAATTTTACCTTCTTTCCTTTTGAGGAATAGAGTATGATTAGAATTACTCTGATCGTATCCGAATGTTCTCATTGATTTTGTAAATCTCCCAAACCAGGCTCTTGGCGACTGCTTCAGTCCATACAATGCTTTCTTCAGACGACATACTTTATTGCTGTGTTGGACTGGTCTGCTCAACCCTGGTGGAAGATCCATATAGACTTTTCTGTCAATTCTCCATGCAAAAATGCATTCTTCACATCAAATTGCTCCAACGGCCAGTCAAGATTTGCAGCAAGTAACAGTAGAACTCGAATAGTGTTGAACTTTGCCACAGGTGCAAATGTTTCGTCATAATCAATTCCATAAGTTTGAGTGTACCCTTTGGCAACCAGCCTTGCCTTGTACCGCTCTATCGAACCATCTGATTTATATTTCACTGTATAAATCCATCTGCATCCTACTGGCTTCTTCCCTACTGGCAGCTCGACTATCTCCCAAGTCTCATTCTTCTTCAAGGACTTCATCTCCTCATCCATAGCTGCTTTCCACCTTGGATCGGCTAAGGCTTCCTGCACACTGTTAGGAATAGATACAGCAGATAATTGATTCACAAATGACTTATTTGATTCAAACAATCGGTGAGTGGACACATAATGACTCATGGGATACTTAACTTTACTAGTGGGATTAGGCTCGTAAGTGGATTTTGGGATACCTCTAGTAGTACGGTTTGGGAGTTCTCTTCTTGGAGCTTTGGACAGCGATGACGATTGGTTTTAGGATTCTGCTGGGAGTTGAGATAGATCTGATGGTACTGGTGGTGGAGATGGTTCAGATGGTGCTGGTGGTGGAGATGGTTCAGATGGTGCTGGTGGTGGAGATGGCTCATCTTCATGGAGGTTCAGCACTGACTGCAGATCTTCGTGAAAATTTTCTTCCTCAACCAAGTCTTCATTCGAGTCATTACTTACATCCTGATTTTCTTTCCTTATATCTGATTGTTTAGTTTGAATAGTAACCACTTCATCATAGGCAAGAGTTTGAACTTCACCTCGGTACTCCCCCTGAAGTTCAACCTCAGAGGAAAAATACATCTCATCTTCATGGAACACAACATCCATAGTCACAAACATCTTTTGAGTTGGTGGGTGATAGCACCGATACCCTTTCTTATTCTGTGCATATCCCACGAAAACACAGCGGACAGCTCGAGGAGTTAACTTATTGCGTTCATGTTGATGAAGATGAACAAATGCAACACACCCAAACACACGTGGTGGCAAATTGACGACTTTTGGTGCATTCACAGCTTCAGTTAATGCTTGAAATGGTGTGAGAAAGTTTAGGATATTAGAGGGAACTCGGTTGATTAAGTATGCAGCAGAAGTAAGGGCTTCTCCCCAATAAATCAGTGGTATATTTTCATGGATGAGAGAAACACGGACCACTTCGAGTAAGTGTCTATTTTTCCTTTCTGCAACCCCATTCTGTTGAGGTGTATACGAGCATGTAGTCTGATGAACAATTCCGTGATCCACCAAATATCGTTGCAGAATTGAACTCAGGTATTCTCCGCCATTATCACTCCTAAGAACTTGAATTTGTGATTTATACTGAATCATAACATGCTTGTGAAATTTCGGAAACAAGCCACTAACTTCACTTTTCGACTTCATCAAACAAATCCAGGTCATACGGGTACAGTCATCAATAAAGGTCACAAACCATTTGGCTCCTCCAAATGTAGTGGTTTTGGATGGACCCCAAACATTAGAATGAATAATCATAAAAGGTAGGGAGCTTTTACTTGGACTTGGAGGAAAAGAGACACGATGACCTTTTGCAAGTTCACACACATCACACCGAAAGACAGATATGTCCAACTTCAAAAATAAACTTGGAAATAATTTCTTCAAATAACCAAAAGAAGCATGCCCTAGACGTCGATGTCATAGCCAAATGTCTAATTTCTTCTTCTCATCTTCGGATCCTTCCATACTTAGAGCTTGAGTCAACTTGCTCGAACATTCAGATTCTAAATCCAGGTAATAGAACTTCCCGTACCTAACCCCATAACCAATCGTCGTGCGAGTCCGAATATCCTTAAACACACAATGGGAAGGCCAAAAGACTACAATACAATGTAAGGCAGTAGTTATTTGAGCAACAGATAATAGGTTGAAATTCAAGGATGGCACAACTAGGATAGTATCTAAGGTTAGGTTGTTTGTGAGATGTATGGTACCCTCGCCAGTAATAGTGACAGGATCACCATTGGCAGTGGACACAGTCGATTTAGTGGATGGTTGAAAATTTTGAACTTGTCTAGAATCAAAAGTCATATGGTCGGTAGCACCCGAATCAATTATCCATGTACTATTCATAACAGAAGCAGAAATATTAAATATCTTACCATCATTACCTGCAGCTGTGACTAATGTAGAGGCGAGTCCAATACTCTACTCAGCTCAATCAGTTTGTCCCATGGTAGCGGCACAAGAAAAAACAACGGATCTGATCGACACAACTTGGCCAAGAACAGCAACAAACAGCACCAACAGTAACACAGCAAGAACCAACACCAACAAACACCAATCAGGGATAGGAAGCTCGGGAGGACGACAAGGAGGATCAGGATCGGGATCTTCTTCTTCCTCAGATCTGATTTGATCAATCAGCAACTCAGCAAACAACTCACTCAATAAACAGCAAAAGAGAGAGAGACAGCAGCAACAGTGAAGAGTCGACGGCCGGCCAAGGGGCGACAGCATTGGCGACCAGGGGCGAGGTCGACGTTGTCGGAGGAGGCGCACGGGGGCGGCGTCGCAGGCGAGCGGCTTCGGGGTGGTCAGAGAAGGACGGAAGGGGGAATCGGGATTGGGTTCTTCTGTCGATCGAATGGAAGAGGGCACGGGGGGGTTCGGAGGTTATGCTGGCGGCAACGATGGGGGTCGCCGGAGGGAGAAGAGGTGACGGGGGTGGTCGGGTTCTGCTATCGATCGAACGGAAGAGGAGAAAGTTGGGCGGGATGGGGTCAGAGGTGGCGAAGTAGAAGACGGCGGAGTGGCAGTCGCGGCCGGGGATTTGGAGGTTGACTGCGAAGATGAAGGGCTTTTTGTTATTGTTGAAGTTAGAATGGTGGATGAGGAGAAGGTGATCGGAAATTTGATTTTATGGGAACTTGTCGGAGAAGATGAACAGTAACTATCTGGAGATCTGGAAGGTCAGGAAGATGAAGGTGAACGGGATCTGGAGATCTGTAGTCGACGAGGATGATGATCGGTGACGGGATCAGCAACGGGATCAGTAACGGGATGCTGATCGGTGATGGGATCAGCAACATGATCAACAACGGGATCTTTGGATGACGAGGAGGCAGATCTGATCACCTCTTCTTCTTCAATTGGCCTAGATCTGGTTAGGCTCTGATACCATGAAGAAAATAATTTTGGGGAAAATAATTCTTATTCTTCTTTTTGTTGTACTTTATTCTTTACTGTATACATCTATATATAAGGGTTACATTCTTGGAGAAGAAGAAAAGAGATTGAGGGAAGATTGAGAGAAGATTGGAAATATGAGAGATTTGGAAAATCTATTTTCTATATTAGGAAACAGAATATATAATTACTATATTTCAACAGAGAATTGGTAAATGCAAAATGCAGATGCTGCCTATTAAATTTATTTTGGAAATAATTTCCGGACATACTACATTTCATTTATGGTGAAGCTTCTGATTTAGTTTTTGTTTTGCACAGAATCAATTGCTTGCTTTACCCCTTATCTTTTCCAATCTTTAATATGTGTATAGTCTACTAAATTCTAAAATTAATTATGAATTATAATGGCTGAAAACTTACATGCTTTAAATGTTGTGTAATTCTGGCCTTTGACTGTTTTATTAGATTCTGAAGATTACATGTCTAGTCAAACTCACTGTTTCCTCCAATCACATGATGTAATCACTTATGCTTTATAAATACCTCCTCTATTTTAAAGGCCCAATTATTAAGTCTATTTAGTGTTTATGACTTAATAGCTCCTCAAATAAAGATTTTCATGCTCAAACAGTTTTGTGAGGTTCTGTTATTTTACCATTTAATAATTTCCTAAAGAAAAGACTATGTTCAAAAGTTATGTTTTGTCGTTTCCCTTAGCTCACTATGATACTGTCATCACTGTGAATGTGTATTTACCTTGTGTATAATTGTGTATTGACAGGTGAAGGTGATTGATGGACTTTTTCTTTTTCTTTTTTTCCTATTAATCCTAATACTATGACTGCGAAACAAGGTTTTCAAGGCATTAGCTGGTGTGCGCTCGGTTCAAGTAATGGTTGACACTTAAGCGAATGCTTAAGCAGCCGCTTCATAAATACTTCACTGAATACATAATATATATAAATCTAGTTTATATTAGCATGTTGGTTGCTGCTGAGTAGGAAACAAGGAGGAGGCGATGGTGAGGAGTGGAGGCAACGGTGGCAACAAGAAGTAGAGGAGGCGGCGACGACGAGGAGTGAAGAGGAGGTGATGAGGAGTTGAGGAGGTCGCAACCAGGTTTTGTCAGGCTATGAGTGGGGAAGGCGGCGACAAGGAGTAGATGTTGTAAACTTAATCATAAATAGAGAATTTTAAAGAATATTAAAAGATTAAGTTTACCAACACGTGATCCAGATTAAGTTAGAAATTAAACTATTAATTGGTTTGATGGATTTTCAAGATATGAGAAAAGTTTAACAAGCTCATTTAAAAGTTCACGCCTAATAATCAACAATTACACCTAAGTGTGATTAGCAAGTAAGATATTCAATAACGGTTTGTACCCTAATTCGCAAGTAGAAGTACATACTCTCAATATTTGTGGATGACAGATAAATCAAATAATATTCTAGAGACGATAGATAATATCACAAATAAATGAGAATTGAAAGAAGTTACCGGGTTTGTATACACTGTCACGATGTTACTAGATCTGAATCTTGCCCAACACCAAACAACAACTAACACCCAATCAAAAGTAGCAATCTAAAACCAAATCTGGGTTGATCCTGAACACAACAACGATCAAGTCTCAACTGCGAACATTCCACACCAAGATCTCAGTTAATGAAAAGATCTTGTTGGGTCAGATCTGAGGGGATTTGGGAAGTAGGGTTTCGAGTGGTGGTGGAATTGGTGGGGGGTGGTCGATTGGTGGTGGAAGATGTGCGGGAGGTGGCGAGGAGCGAGGGGAGCAGTCGACAGTGTCAGTTGGGGGGATGGGGCAAGGTGGTCGGAGTGGTTTGGAGGTGCGGTGCGAGGCTGATGGCGGCATGGTTCAGTGGAGACAACGAGGGTTTGGTCGTGTGGCGGCAGTAGTACGAGGGAGTAGCAATGGCCGTGGTGGTGTCGACAATGGCTGATGGTGTAGCGAAGATGGTCGGGGAAGATGAAGTAGTGGTGGCTCGGGGTTGCCGTGGATGGAGGATGTCGACGGAGAGAGGTAGATGGGGGTTTGGATGAAGAGGGCAGGGTGAAGGAGAGGAGTCAGAGTTGGGGTGCTGGTTGAAGGAGGGAGGAGGGAGGCGACGAGATGGGTTTCGAAAACGACGAGGGTAGGAAGAAGAAGGAGAGAGATAGGGGATTTTGGTTAATTAATAATTAGGGGATTTGGAGGTATAATTAGAGCTTCTCACATATCTTAATACTATCTTAGGATTTCTCACAAACCCTAATAATTTCTTGTAGTTTCACACGCACAAGAAAAGAATGCATAGCAATAACTTTAAACAATATTTTTTAAAATCAATAATAGCATATTTTCTCATTATTCTCAAAGTCTATATATAGGCTCAAAACAAATCTAAAACAAATCTCAAACAAATCTAAAACAAATCTCTCAAATCTAAAACAAAGCTCTCAAATAAATCTCTAAATAAACTATATATGGCTAAATCTCAAAATAAAAATAAAACAGATTTGATGTCCTCATCAGTAGAGGATGCGGCGATAAGAAGTGAAGAGGAGGTGATGAGGAGTTGAGGAGGTTGCAATTAGGGTTTTGTCAGGCTATGAGAGCGGGGAAGCCTGCTATAGGTTTATTTTGGTTGAGAAATCCCTATAATTTGGATAATTGGGATCAGGTTAAACCGGTTAAATACTAAAAGCTACCGCATAAAATCTGGCCCACTTAATTATGTCGCTCTACTTATAAAATAAACGGCGGAAGAAACGCTTTATTTTAAGCGTTTGAAGCGGATGCTTCTAAAAACACTGCTGCTAAAGTTACAAACTTACAATAGTAGTGGAACATTAAAAACTAAATAGTTAATATTTCAGTTTTTTTTTTTTCAAATGTTGGTTTTTAATAATTATTAGCTATTGGTTTTCCAAAGAGAATAACAAGAAAGCTTGTCATCTGGGAGGTTGGATAAATGTATGATAAAGATAAACACAATTCACTTACTCTTTAACATAAATTTATTAGACTGCTGTTGAGTACTTTGTCTTTAGTGGAAGATCTTAGTAAATTTCATGGCGTATGCATTTAACTGGAGTTATATTTTATTATTGTTAATGTGTAGAGACTGAAAGGAATACTTTTTATTGGGGTAATTGTAACTGAATACACTGCCTCCTATATATAGGAGAGTACAAGGATTAATTCTAAATTTATTTCAGATGTGAGACTAAAATCAAAACTACTTTAACACTCCTCTCAAGCTGATGTGTAGATATTGTCGAAGCCAAACTTGCTCAAGAAAGTTTGAAAGAGCTTAGGAGGTAATGCTTTAGTGAGAATATCAGTAAGTTATTCACTACACCGAACATATAAAAATGAGATCACTTTCTTCTCTAACTCATCACGAACGGAATGACAATCGACCTCGATATGTTTTGTGCGCTCATGAAACACTGAATTTTCAGAAATATGCATAGCAGCTTGGTTATCACAATACTGTGGAACTGAAGAAGATACCGGAATTGCTAAGTCTCGAAGGAGAGATTTGAGCCATAAAACTTCAAAAACCAAATGCCCAATAACTTGGTATTCAAATTATGAACTTGATTTAGTTACAACAGGTTGCTTCTTGCTCTTTCAAGATACCAGATTTTCTCTAAAGAACACAGTATCCACTAGTAGGTCGCCTATCATTAATTGACCCTGTCCAGTCAGCATCAGAATGTCCTCGTAAAGAAAGAGATTCACCAGGCCAGAAGAGAAGTTCATAATTTGAATACCGAGGCTTTCTTAATAGCAGTCCTTGACCCAAGGCTTTATTAAGATAGCGAAGAATGTGAACTATTGCTTCCCAATGAGTGATAGTCGGTGTATGCATAAATTGACTGAATCAACTAACTGCAAAGGCAATATCTGGCATAGTCACTGAAAGATATATGAGTTTGCCAACTAGCCCGTGATATCGTTCTGGATCAGAGAACAATGCATCATTGGAGAAGGAGGACAACTTAATATTGGGATCCATAGGTGTCACTGGGGTGACATCCCAACATTCCTGTCTCAGTAAGAATATCAAGGACATTTTCTCTGAGAAAGAAAGATATCATCCTTTGTGCGTGTAACCTCATTGCCAAAAAAATATCGAAGCGGACCAAGATCATTGGTTTGAAAGGTTTGAGCTAACCGTTGCTTGATGGCTGCAATACCTTGGGAATTACTGCCTGTGATGATGTTATCAACATAGACTAACAAAATAACAATGCCTTTGCTTCATTTCTTTGTGAAGAGAGTATGGTTTGTCTTACTTCTTGAGAACCCATAAGAGCACACAGTTTTGCCGAACTTTTCAAATCAAGCTCATGGAGACGTTTAAGGCCATAAAGAGACTTTTTGAGTGAACATACAAGATGCTCCTCCTATCGCTCAAAACCAGGAAGTTGCTGCATATACACCACCTCTTTCAAGTCACCATTGAGAAATGCATTCTTGACATTAAGCTGATGAAGGGGTCAAGAACAATTGGAGGCAAGAGAATAAGGACACAGACAGAAGTGAGTTTTGCAACCGGAGAAAAGGTCTCGGCATAGTCAAACCCCAAATTCTTGTGAATAACCTTTAGCAATAAGACGAGTTTTAAGGCGGTCAACTGTGCCATCAGGATTATGTTTGATAGTAAATACCCATTTACAACCAATTGTCTTACCACCCACAAGGAGACGAACCAACTGCCAAGTACCATTCTGCTAAGGAGCATGCATTTCCTCATTCTTGGTTGCTGTTCAACTAGGGTGCTTGAGTGCTTCCTGAACATTGTTAGGAATAAAGATGGAATCCAAGGAAGATATAAATGCTTGAAAAGATTTGTTCAGTTTAGAAAAAGAAACAGACTGGACAATAGGATAATGAGAACAAGAACGGTTATATTTTACGATGAGCAATAGGTAAATCATCTGTGTTAGGGATATTACCGATAGAAGTGGTTGTCACTGGTTGAACAACTGAGGGTACATCTTGGATGGCCGAGTCTGAACGAGTTTTACATCTTCTGACATAAACCTGAAGTGACGGAGACCATGTGGTAGGGATGGTGTTATCGTTGGTGATGGTGGTGGTGGTGGTAGGAAATCAAGACTCTACAACAATCCTCAGTGATTCAGGATTGTGTAAAGAAATATGTTCAAAAAATGGTTTATGTTCAAAAAAAGAAACATCCGCTGAGGTAAACATTTTTTTCTGTGAAAGACAATAGCAAAGATAACCTTTTGATAAACGCAAATACCCAAAAAATGCACTTTTTGTATCACGCGGGTTAAGTTTATCAGTACCTGGATGGAGATTTTGAACAAAATAAGTGCAACAAAAACACGAGGTGGTATGGAAAATTAATTTTTAGATAAAATACCAAGTTGAATGGGGATTGATTTTGAAGAATGGGAGTAGACATCTGATTAATAAGAAAGCATGCAGTGAGAACTACAAAACTTCAATAAAACTTGGGGACCTTCATTTCAAACATCAGAGAGCGAACAATGCTAAGAAATTTGGGGACCTTCATTTCAAACATCAAACAACAGAGAGCAAACAGTGCATTGAGAACTACAAAATGTTGATTTTTGCGTTCTGCTACTCCATTTTGTTGAGTGTAGGCGAAAGAAGTTTGGTGAATGAAAAAATTGTTGAAAATGAGAACTCATGTATTCCTTAGCATTATCAGAACGAAAACATTTAAGAGTTGTGCCAAATTGTGTTTGTATCTCGAAGAAAATTTTTTGAAAAACTTTATATACTTCAGAATGATCTTTCAAAAGAAACAACCACGTCATTTGAGAGAAATCATCAATAAACGTAACAAAATAATGCAAGCTATTAAATGTGGGAAAACCAATAGGATCCTAAACATCAGAATGTACTAAATCAAATAAATATTTACTACGTTTATTGATGCGTCCTGGGTAGGAAACTCTATGATGTTTACTTAAACTCACATGATTCACATGATACCTTAAATAAAGGCTGACAACCTGAAACTAAATGTTTGAGAGTCATTGAGGAAGGATGTTCCAGTCGTCGGTGTCACAATTCCGGATCAGAAGAATTAAAAGCCAAGACTGGAGAATCTAGGATATATAACCCATGTTGTTCACGACCGGTGCTAATCACCTTCCTTGTCATAGTATCCTGAAACACATAATGCGAAGAAAAAAATGTCACTGAACAGTTTAAATCTTTGCAAAGTTTAGGAACTGATAATAAGCTATTTGGAAAGTTAAGAATATGCAAAACCGACTTAAGATGAAGGTCCCGAGTAAGAGAGATATCTCCCACCCTTTCAACAGGGACATGTGAGCTATCAGCAATACGCACATGATAAATTGGAAGCAAAGAGTATGGAGAAAGCAGTAAAGGGGTCATATGTTCAGAAGCACCTGAATCAATTATCTATTGATGTGAGGGAATATGACAAGCATTACCCGAGTGAACAGAGTTACCAGAAAGAGAGGATAACATATTGCGGAAGTCCTGATACTCTTCAGCATAAATGATAGATCGGGAGGATGTTGACTCATTCGTAGGAGCAGCAGTGGAAGGATAAGGATCCACCGTTGGAGGAGAGATCGCCATTGGAGGAGGATGAGGGGTCACCATAGTATTAGTGGAGGTTGCCATAGGAGCAGATCTAGATTAGGTCTGAGGGAGAAAATGGGTAAGAAGGATGAGTGAAGAAGGCATCAAAAGGTGGCACGCATTACAGAATAGCATGCATCACAAGGCATTGATTTTTTTTTGATTGGAAGATAGAGAGAAGGGGGGTCAGGTGACGGCTACTGCGACGGCAAGGTCAGGTATGACGGCGAGCAAACGAGAGAGGAGCAAGAGGGCATCGGGAGGTGGCGGGAGATGAGCGGGAGGGCATCGGGAGATGACTGTCAGGGTTGTAATGATGGTGGTTTGATGGGTCCAGTGGGTGGCAACTTGCGCGGGTAGAGGATGGGGTGCCATGCTTCGGGAGTCGATGAGATCGGGAGGAGAGTAGCAGCAGCAGTCGGCAGGGGTGGGGACGAGATCGGGAGGGTCGTGGTCGTCGGGAGGGAAGATGAGGTGGCCGACGGCAGCAGCGGGAGGTGTTTTGGTGGCGGCGGAAGGAAGAGGAGGAGATGAGGGTTGGGTTGATTTGAACAGATTAGGATTAAGGTTTCGGAGGAAGGGGGGGGGGAGATGAACATTTTTTTTGGGATCATCTCCTCTCTGCTTCTCACATCTAAGGATCATCTCCTCTCCATCAGAACTCCCTTCCATCCTTCTGAATTCTCCTCCAATGTACTCTCACCCCCTCTTATAAATAACTTGTATGAAAAAAGGAACAAGCCCCTTAGAGCTTGAGCTACTCTCTCTGTATGTTTTCTTATCTTTTTAGGGGATTCCCGAAAGGGAAAACCCTAAGCTATGTATCGTTTATGTCCCCCTATGTAAATTAAAGTTTTAATTAAGCATGTTTTTCTTCTTGTTTTTTCCTTTTCATGTACAAGAAAACCTTTACATATGCATCTGATAATAATGAAGCCCTTAAAACAAACTGTTAACCACTAGTGACCCTATAGGCTTATGACGGCCAATGAGGAAAGGCTATAAGAGATGCCATAAGGGAAAAATGGTTAAGTTTGGCTGAAAAGTCAAACGGTGCTTAGTTCACCTTCATTTGTCATAATGGGATAAAAAAAAGTACTAGGGACATGAAAAATACATATGCAAGGGGTAAGTACCAAGTAGGGGTTTACACTTCTGAAATATTCATCTTATTTATACTCTAATTTTGTTAGCCATTCTTAAAATTCCACTTTGGTATGGTGACGTAACCGATTATTTAAGAACAAAAACAATAACACTAGAAGAATTAATTTATATACTAAGACAAGAAGAAGAAATTATAACGCCTTAGAAGAATATTTTCCTAATAGCAATATTAGGAATCTGAAACATTCTAAAAGAAGAAAATTTAAATAATTTAATCACACCTTTTTCTTGGTATCAGAGCTTATAAAATAGATCCACTAAAGCCTGTAAATTTAGCAAATTTAGAAGATTTAAGCAAAATTACTCATTATTTAGAAGTAATTATTACTACGCTTAGAGAAAAGAATCATATATTAAAAGAAATATCAAGTAAAATAGATTATATTAAACACCAGAATAGTATTAGTCTAGAAAAACCTAGCACATTAAAAAGTCACTCAACACCAGTAGATAAACCAATTGGGCTAGAAGAAAGATTAGAAACACTGCAAGAAAAATCAAGAGAAAATAGAGAGTAATTGGAAGAAATAAAAAGAATTGTCCTTAGTTGATGACATATTTTAATTATAGCGAAATATTACAAGAAATAGAAAGCTATACTCCAGAAGCTCATTCTGATAGGTTAGTAGTTAAACAAAATAAGATTATTATAAAATTATTAGTAGGACTTCATAGAAAGTTAGATAGTATCCAAAAACCTACTATAATTGGAATCGAAGACGAAATCAATAAGTTAATAGATAATATATCAAAAGTATCCTTAGAACCCACAGGTAAAGAAAAAGTAACCAGAAAACCTAGACCAGTATTTAGATTTCTTGTCCAAAAAATAGAATGAATAATAGAACTCAAATCAAATATGCAAACATTTGTAGAACCCTCTAGAACTCTTAGATCTGCAGAACAAGGTTCAACCAGTAGACTTTCTGTCAGTGGTTCAAGACCTTTATTAGAAAGATTATTTAGTAGACAAGCTAATAATTATGAAGTTCAATTAGATGAATTAATAGAACCCGAACAAAGACTATGACAGATTCCAGAGAGAAGGATCAACCATACTCAATCCTAGAACATTATACCAAACAGGGAGATTTGAGTTTAGAACAGAATTCTTTAGACATAATAGAGAACAAGCAGTGAGTTGTCTGGGAAATCAAACAATAAGTTTACCCTTAATTAGTCAAGCTGCAAGTAGTGAACTAAGACAAGCCTAGAAACAATTATAGATTTATGCATATAGGACTAATAATTATTGGTTTTAAAGGATTAATGAGAAAAAATTTAGGTTGTAAAGTTTTATTAACTCTATATGATGATAGATGGAATAATATGACTAAAGGAATGATAGCAAGCATAGAAGTAGATATGAATAGTAATTCAAGAATATTATACTGTAGCCCGGATAACTATAAAAGACTTTAGTAAACATAGACATATAGGTATACAAACAAAAGGTTATGAAGAAGTTAATAATGGTGATAATTTATTAGTACATATAGCATTCTTAGGAAGAATTACAACCAACTCAAAAGTAAAATATAAATAAATATAAAAGAAGTCGATTTATTAAGTAGTAAAGGAATTAAAATGATTAAGCCATTAGAATATGACTCTACAAGATTTGCAAGGTTAGAATGGAATCTAGATAGGTTTTTATCGAACCAATAAAAACTATAGTACCACAAGACTCTTTAATATATACTGATACTCAAGGAAGAACTAGTGTTAGATTTACAAATTATGTTCCCTAAGTTAATAGAAATATTAGTAACATAGAAACAGACTTAGATTCAGATTTGGTCCATATAGAATACATCAAAACTTTAGAATCAGAAGAAGATAAAATATTATATCCCAAAGAGTTAAGAATAACAGATCTAAGCAAAAAGGAATTATTTGAATTAGAAGAAGCACATTATAGAAACAAGAATATTACATCAGATGAATATTTATATTAGGATCATGAAAGAAATATTCGAATTGGAAAATTAGCAGAAGAACAAGAAGAAAGAGATGATCAATTAACTCATATAACTGATATCTCTTACCAAAAGGACTTAGCAAATACAAAAGAAGTTAGTATAACAACTTCGTCATCTCCTTTTCACAGGACTGTAGAACTATGTACTAGAAATTACCCATCTGGAAATATACCTTGAGCTTCTTATTCCTCTTACAATGGATCAGAAAATAAATCTAGAACAAAAGGTAAAAGACAACCATTAGAGCAACCTATTAAGTTCCAAACCAAAGCCGAACCTCAAATTTAATTTACTGGTACATGACCCCCAAAATTGGTCTAATATAATAGATGTATGGAAATATACCTTAGTAGGAGATTATTATAGATCAACCCTAGAAATGGATGTAGTAGAAATGTATAAATATTTAGAAACATTCATTGGAGAAAGTACAAGAGCTTTATGGGAATCTTATAAAGAAATAAATGTCAATGAATACAATGGGCTACTTTTATTAGGAGCAAACCCATATAATTTTGTAAATACAATTCAGAGTCTAGTCGCGGGACAAGATCCCAATTCGGGACACCTAGGGGTACAAATAGATGCAATCAGAAATTTAAAAAATTAAGTATATACAAATGGAAATATATAAAGAAATTTCTTAATGATTATTATTATTATGTCTGTATTTTAGGAAATGCATTTAACCAAGAGTTAGGAGAAAAGTTGTTTAGAAAACTACCTGGAGCCTTAGGTTTAGAAATTGCAGAGAGATGGAAAAATGAACTGAGTAAGAGCAGAACCAAATAGACTTTGAACAGTAGGTCATCGTGTCCAACATGTATTAAAAATCTTAAAAGAAAAATGTACTGCAATACAAATACAGAAATAACTAAAATACCCAGATTATGGTTTCTGTAAAGAAATATATACAGCTCAAACATGGTATAAATGATGCAAAACCAAGAAAATATAAAAGGACTTATAAAAACAGAAATATTATAACAAGAAAAAATATTATTTAAGAAAATCCAATAGAAGAAAGCCATATCTAGACTTGCAAAAACATGGAAGGAAATTTAAACCAAACAGACTATATAAGAATAAACTAGAATGTTTTGCACGTGGTAGTCCAGAGCATATGAGTAGAAATTGTCCTAAAAGGATAAATAGACATGATAAAAATAGCACCTTAATAGAATGCACTAATGAAGATCTTAAACCGTTTCAGACACATAATCCATGTATTCTATTATTTCTATAGAAGACCCTAATGAAAAACAAATAACTCAAGATGAGGAAGAAACTAATGAGTTCATAGAAACTTTGTATATCCTATAAACATATTTGATCTAGATATGATGAATATAGAAGAAAAATCCTGTAAGCATGATTGGCAAATAAACTCAGGAACAGATAGTATCCCATGTTTTTATTGTGAATGGTACCCTGCCAGAGAAAAGAAAATAAAATGTTCAAAATGTTATAAAGAAGGATGTGTGAAATGTATTGAAAAAAATTATAAACAAAGTTTCAACCCGGAAAAAGCTAAACCTATGGTACACAGACGAATTAAAAATATTACGAAAAAGAATAGAAAATATTGAAGATACACAGAAACTAATTTGTAAGAGAATTGAAGTTGATGAAGAAACTAGAAAATAATGTATGAAAAAATAGAAGCATTTAACTGAAAACTAGATAAATCAAAAAACTATAATAGAACATCCATTAGAATCCTATTCAGAAATAACTGACTTAGTTCAGATATGTAATAGTGAAAACCTAAAATATCTAAAAGTTAAATGTATAGTAAGAATAAAAAATTATGAATAAAATGTTTAGCTCTAATTGATACAGGATGCACAAACTGCATTATCAATAAGGATGTAATTCCTAAAGGATATATAGTCAAATCCTCAAAACCTATATGAGCTCAACCAATGAATGAAGGAGTATATATGTATGAAGATCTTTTAAAACCTAATAGCAAGATTAGATTTGAAACTAATTGCGGCGACAACACAGAATTTATATTACCTAAAGAAAGCACATGGGTTACACCATTAAATATGAAAGAAGACTTAATTCTAGGATTCAGTTTTTTGTTAAAGGATAATGGAAGTATACTTGTAAGCAAAGATTATTTACAATTACAAAAACATACTTTATTTACACCAGTACTAATACACAATGAACCTACCATGACCAGACAAATAATACAACCCAGTATAGAAAAAGAATGCTCTTGCTCAGTGGAAGGACAATGTCAATTGAAAGAAATCACTAACGAAGAAATTAATGAAGAATGTGAAATAGAAATACAGACAGAATTCGTCAATTTGGAGCACCAATATTATACCCTAATTAGTGAACAACATATTGAACACTTAATATCTAAAATAGAAAAATTAGGAATCTTAGGAGAAGATATACTAAAATATTGGGAAAAAGATAAAATACTATGTAATTTGAATATAATTAATCATGAATACAAAATTAGGACTGCAAAGATAAGCGAAACAAACCAGGACTTAGAAGAATTTAAAATGCATATCTCCGACCTTCTTAAATTAGGAGTGATAAGAAGATCTGATAGTCCCCATAGATCATCAGCTTTTATAGTGAGAAAACATAGTGAAATAGTTAGAGGTAAAAGTAGAATGGTAATCAATTATAAAAGATTAAATGATAATATAGTCGATGATGGATATGATATCCTAGATAAAACTCGACTCATTAATCAGATCCAAGGATGCACCATATTCAGCAAGTTTGATCTAAAATCAGGTTTTTGGCAGATCAAAATGCACCCTGATATTATAAAGTGGACAACTTTCACTTGTCTAGAATGTCATTTTGAATGGCTCGATATGCCATTTGGCTTTAAGAACACACCAGCAGTTTTTCAGAGAAAAATGGATGACATCTTTGTCAAACATAAAAAATTCGTTGTAGCTTATATAGATGATATTCTCGTATTCAGTAAAACCAGACAAGAACATAGAGGACATTTACAAATAGTTATTTCAGAATTTATTAATCATGGCTTAATTGTTAGTAAAAAGAAAATGCAATTGTTTAAACCTCAGATAGAATTCCTTGGTGTAATCATAGGCCAAGGCAAGATTAGATTACAACCGCACATAGCCCAGAAGGCTTTAGACTTCCCGGATAAATTGGAAGATTTAAAACACATTCAACAATTTCTGGGTCTTGTAAACTATGCCAAACCTTTTATTAAAGACTTAGGTAAAATAGTAGAACCTTTATATTCAAAGACATCCCAAAAGGGACAGATAATCAAGAAGATAATAAGTTAGTTCAACAAATAAAAAACCGAGTTAAAAAACTTTCTGATTAAATTTACCATTAGACTCAGATTATTTAATCATAGAATCAGACAGTTGTAATACAGGATGGGGAGCTGCCCTTATTGCTAAACCAAATAAATATTTAGATAAAAACACTGAAAGAATATGTCGATATGCCAGTGGCAAATATAAAGAAAAAGGTAACATAATTAGTATAGATGCAGAATTGCTAGCCATTTTTTATGCTCTAGACAGTTTCGAGATCTTCATAATTTCTAAAAAGTGATTACTCTCCATACAGACTGTGAGGTCATAGTCTCCTTTCACAACAAAATGAATTTAGACACTCGACGTAGCTTCTGACGATGATGGCTCAATTTTGTTGACCGTTGCTCACACTTGGGGACCCATATTACCTTTGCCCATATTAAAGGTTCTACTAATACTCTTCCTGACACGCTCAGCCGTCTTCTCCATCAGATCGCGTTCGAAAGCATGGTGGAACCCACTACAAACAATATTAATTTAATAGACATAAGTGATACCTCTATTACTTTTAATGTCACCTCTTATGATCAAGAACTATTAGAATTAATTTTTTTCTTAGAACATTGCTCTATAAATGAGTTTTAAACAACAATAAATCTGGTCCCTGACACAAGAACCCTGTCTGAATCATTAGAATATTTTTGGACTAATGAAGAATATGCTACCATAATCAATCGCAAGTACGAGAAATATATTAGAAGTCTATGTTTACACAACCAAGGATAAGGCCTACTGAATATAATACCAGTGTAAAGACTTATGAATTAATAGATGAAGAATTTCTGTTATTTCATTTTCTTTAGACATGCTCCATACACTACAAGAAATTTGCCATATACCAACGGACACCTGTAGTGACGGATCACTAAAACCGTGGGTATAGGCATCATATACCTACAGACCTGTAGTAAACTGTGGATATAGGTATCCTATAGCTTTAGAGTTTTTAATCCGTAACTATAAGTTTTACTGACGGGGTAAAACACTGTGGGTATAGTCTGGCGCACTAAAAAAATTTAAGTTATTTATCCGATCTCTAATTAAACCCCCAAATTATTTCATTAATTGCCCCCAACTTTTTCATTTTCCCTCAAAATCCCGAATCCCCCAATTTATACACAATCTCTCTCACCCAAATCCCCATTAAAAAAAAAACCCAAATCAGTAAAAAAACCCAAAATCGCCTCGTCCTCCTCCCTCCTCCTTCGCATCCCTCCTCCTTCGCAGCGCCTTCAATTTCCACCTCCTCCGCCTCCTTCCTCCTTTGCCTCCCTCCTTCGCACCTTCAATTTCGACCTCCAATGCCTCCCTCCTCCTTGTTGCTCCTCTTTGTTGATGGTGCTGGAGCTTGTTTGAATGTCCAAATCAGAACCTCAGATGAATTTTTGAGATATTTGGAAATCTCCCTGTCAAGTTTTGGGTTGGATATCGGGTAAGGGTCAGGTATTCTTCTGTTGTATGTGTCATTGTGTGTGATAAAGTTGAATAAGTTAATGCTAAAATTTTATTTATTCTCTCTTTAGAAGCTATTTCTTGCAAAGTTTCCATTGAAGATCACTCTCAACTCATACAGAAACAAAAGTAGCTGAAGCCACACATGAACCATCCATGCAGTATGGTTTAACTTTGTGTATGAAATTTTCTCTGTGTAACATATATGAGGATTAAGCCATAGATTACAGAACTGAAGTTATAGTTCACAAAAAAAAAACTTTGCTCCATACTGAAAGTCCATGTATATTTCTTGTCTGCTTGTTAAAGTTTGAAATTTAATTTTTCAAGTGTTTTATTTCTTAATTTTTGGGGATCTTAGGTGCCAGTGCCACTATGGATCTGATAGTTATTATTTGTTTCTCTACCTTTATAAGGATCTTGTCATTGACTAATTCATCGTTGCTATTGAATTTTATTTTTTACTGTTATTACAAGATTTCTTTTCCTTGTGCTTTATTGATTTTATAGGTACCAAAAAGACATGTTTGGGTTCAGGGAGATAACATTAACCTTTCAAAGGATTCAAGAGTGTATGGACCAGTGCCATGTGGGCTTATCCAGGGCAGGGCTTTCATGAGAGTGAGTATCTGATACGTCAAGTGTTTACTAGTCATACAATTCATAATATGTGGGTTATGCTGATAATAGCTATCTTCTTGAAGTCAATTTGAGCCTTAGGATTTCGTTAACCATTAGATAGGTGAACTCTCCTATACTGCGAGAGAAGGCCTTACTTGCGGTAAGCATATAATTCGGATTTTAGTGCAAATTAATCTGAACAGACTTTCATTTTCTACCAGTTTGAACTCCATTTCCCTTTCTTTCTGTTTCTTGTTCAGGTAAGTTCAATAGTTGAAACTGATCCAGAATTCTTGGGTGATAATTGAGTCCAATCTGCTGTTGAAGGAAGGTTTTGTGACTCTGCAATATCTATTCGTGAAGCTGCTCTTGAACTTGTTGGCAGGCATATTTCCTCACATCCAGATGTTGGATTGAAGGTTGTCAAAATTATACAGTTGCACTTCTGATTCCCATGCAAAAACTTTTCATATTAGTTCTCATCCATTGTTTCTCCTTGGCAGTATTTTGAAAAGGTAGCTGAACTGATTAAGGACGCTGGAGTTAGTGTTCGCAAACGCTCAATCAAAATTATCCGGGATTTATGCATTTCCAATTGTAACTTTTCACAAGCAACTAGTGCTTACCTTGAGATCATTTCTCGCGTGTGCGATGAAGAATCTAGCATACAGGTGAGTTGCATATTTAAAAAGTTTTTCCAGATTGATCCTATTAACTGCCAGAGTAGAACTAGAAGAATTGTTGTCTAATGTTTATAAGGTCTTTAACCAATGGTCTACCAGAACTGATGAAGAAAGATGTTTGTGCACATCACAACACCTATCTTCATCCACTAACTTCAGTAGTTTGGAAATTAATTTTCATTACAACCATTTCATTACAACCATTAAAAAGACCTATAGACTGAAGTATGCATGTTTTCAACATCATTATATATAAATATATAAACATCTTATGTTTCAGAACTCTTAATTAATTATATATATATTTTTTCATATAACATTAGGTATGTCTATGTCTGGCATGCTCTAATGGGATACTGGGGAGTTGATCCTAATTCGCCAGAAACAAAGAAATATAACTCAAAGCTTCTGTACCCCAATCAATCTCCGGGAAATCTTTCACACTCGAGAGATGGAGCCATGGATAGCATGGAAAAGTATGGTGTTGCCATGATCGATCCTGAAAAGGCATTTGAATTTTACGATGATCTACACAACTATCTTGTGTCACAGAAGGTTGATGGAGTCAAAGTTGATGTACAAAATATTCTCGAAACTTCGGCTACAGGTTATGGTGGTCGTGTATCCCTGACTTCTCAGTTTCAACATGCACTTGAAAAATCTATATCCAAAAACTTTAGGGATAACAGCATAATTTGCTGTATGGGGCAAAATACAGACTCTATCTACAAGTAAATATCTAAATGGATACCTCATTTTATCATCAGTTCTGTTCATTTAAAATTCGTTTAATATGTGTACTTTAATTTTGCAGTTCAAAAGTAAGTGCTATCACCAGAGCATCTGATGATTACATGTCGAACAACCAAACATCACAGACCATGCATGTTGCTTTTGTTGCATTTAACAGTATATTTCTAGGAGAGGTTGTGGTTCCAGAGTGGGACATGTTCTATGTAAGAAAATAAAAGCGGAGATTAATCAAATATTGAATATGATTTCTCTTCTCGAGGAGTTAGTTGTTTTAACTTGTTCATTTAATTTCAAAGCCAACATTATGCAGCAGAGTTTCATGCAGCAGCAAGAGCTTTGGGTGGCTGTGGAGTTTATGTCAGGTATATATGGGCTGCATTACTCAGTTTGTATCGGCCTGAAATCACTTTTTCCATGTTATTCATTCACTGTTTGAAATGGTTAGATTTGCAGCGTTTCCTGTCATCCTAAAAAACTATCACTTTAAGTATATAATTAGCACATCCAACAATGCCATAAACTGAACTTCTCAGGATCCCAAAGGTGCATTAATAAATCTTTCAGTTTGAATTTTTGATATACTTGGTTGTGACCTGACTAAAACATATATAGGAAATAATTAATGTTATATTGTGATGTGTAATATTGCGCAGGTACAAGTTCGGGTTTTGATGGAATCTTTCAAATCATAGATGAGTTAAAGTTAAAACTAGAATTTCAAGAATGGTCATAGTATTTGCTTCTAGTCTTAAAATTTAATTTACAATAATAATAAGAAGAAAAAATTTTAAGTATCAGTTTTGAGAGGTTCCCTTCAATATTTAACTCAATAGATTGAACACTCAGGTAAAAGATACATAAAATTTGGCATAGAGACCACGGATCTTTTTATTTAACATGTATTAATATTTGCCTTGTGCATTGGAAAACCGTGGATTCGGTGACAAATATCATCAAATTTTTGTTGCAGTGACAAGCCTAACAAACATGACTTCACGCTGCTTAAAAAACTCGTACTTCCTGATGGGTCGGTTTTAAGAGCTAAACTCTCAGGGAGGCCTACTAGAGACTGCTTGTTCAATGATCCAGTCATGGACGGGAAAAGGTTAATATTGTTTGTGAAGGGTTCTCAACAAGCGAGAAATGATTGAACTCGCTCAAAATGCAGCCGAGTTTGTGTGCCAACGATGAATTGAAGAAGGTTGAAAAAAAGATTTGCAGGATGCTAAAAGAAGATTACTGCAAAGAGAATCAAGATTAATCAAGATATGGTTGCCGTAAAATAAGAAAATTGTTAGTGTCGTATCTCAAGTGAGGAGTTAATTGAATGTTATCTTATAATGTCATTGAATATGTTGATCGTAGTTTAAAGTATTGATTCTCATGTCTGCACACATGAATTCAATTGTGTATTTGGTTATTAACTATTTTGTAATTTGACATGCTTGTAATACTTCATTAATTTTTAATATGATTGAAGTTTATTTTTTTTTAATTTTGTTTCACAAACACATTTATCTATTTTATTGTGTATTTAGTTTATAATTGGATTAATAATATAAAAGAAAATATTAAATTATTATAAGCATAATTAATAAGAAAAAATTGTGTATAGAGCGATGAGTACATATTCAAATAATTGGATGCGAAAACCATCGCTAAAACCTATAGCAATGGAGTTTCAACCGTGGGTATAGGAAAGCAAAAGGTGTCTTTAAAACCTATACCAACGGATACGAAACCGTGGGTATAACACCGAGGTTTTGTCCAACGGGTGAAAAAACCGTCGCTATAGGCTATAGTGACGGCATTTTGCCGTGGGTATAGCTAATTAAAAACGACGGAAAAATATGTCCGTTGGTATAGGTTTTAAGGGCTATACCTACGGTTTTTCGCCTTTTACCCACGGATTTTTGCTGTCACTATATGTCAAATTCCTTGTAGTGATAGAACCATTTAGTTAGAGCATTAATAAACTACCAGACAGAAATTTTCTATATAAATTAGCACGAATATTTGATCTCTATTCCCAAGAAGGATATATACGTAGATTACTTATATTCTGTACAATAAAAGAGCTTACACCTAAAAGAATTTCTTTCAAAACATTACCTAATCTAGAACTTGTTCATGGTTTTATGCAGATGGCTAGGCTACCACAGCAGCCTAGTATTTCTCATGAAAGATTACCAGATTAGAATACATATAGACATAATATAAGACCACAACTACCAGACCAAAATATGTATAATCAGAATATCAGATCAAGAATATGGCAAGAAAGCCTCAGATTCGGTAATCAAGAATCATTAGTATTCCCACATAGTAATCTTACTTTTAAGATTTTTTCACATATTTCTACTACTAAAGAACAACAATGTATCTTAGACAATTTATGGATTTCCTTCAACAAAAAAGACTAGAAACATTTTTTAGCAGCAATGAACTCTATCAGAAGTATTTACTCAGAATCATAAATGATATAAATTTTATGTAGTTTTACAAGGTAACTTAGTAGGAGTTTTTCACAGTTAGATAGATGTAGCAGACAACATAAAAGACTTTAGGAATCCAATACAAAGGATTCAATTATCTTTCAGAAGCTTTAGATGTAGTAAGAAAGCATTTAGGACCTAACTATTACTTGTCTTCTTCTTTTAGAACAGCACAGGAAGCCCCATTGGAGTTTTCAGTTACAAGGGACATACAAGGTAAAATTCTTTTTTGTGACCATTGTGAAGCAATGGCCAGAACCACAAAAAAACTTAATGAGAATATAAACAATCTTATTTTTGAAAAGCAAAAGCTATACCAACATATTTCAGATTTAGAGAAGCAACTATTTTAGACAAGACTAGTACTAACAAAAACTGCTCCCACAGCCCAAAATCAAAGGGATGAGACAGATTTGCATTCCCATCTGAATGCAAGAAAGGACACTGTTGAGTCCAAAATTTCAACCGCTTGCCTGGAGCAAATGGCTACCGGCTATGCAGCACTGATACTGGTATATGTATCCAGTACGGTATGTATCCGGTACGCGGATATGCCGGTTTTTAAAAAATTAGGATACAGTTACGTTAGGATATGCTAAAGGTACGTGGATACACCGGTTTTTTAAAACCTAGGATACGGGTACGTTAGGATATGCTGAATTAAAATAATTTTAAAAAATTAATATAATAGATATATAAATAGTAAACTAAAATATTCAATTCTATGCGGACATGAAAAAATAAGAAAGAAGAACATGATAATTAAAATTAATACAAGCCAATGTCAAACAGAACATACTAATGGATCATTCCAAGTTTCCAACAACACTAATACCAATATTACATAACCGAAATGTTCAAATAAAAGTAGGCTAGTCTTAAACCTATTCAATAGAATCAATATCATAACTACATCTGTCATAACTTCATAAGTCATAATCATGAATCAACCAAGAACCTCCAATACTAAATCCTACTATCCTATATTATCTTAAACAAATCTAACACTAACACTAAAACGAATAAAGATGCAGCAACTTGTACAATAATGGCAAGTAGTCAATCAGCAAAAATAATATCAAGAACTAAATTCTACATCTATCATTTTTTCGACGTCTTTTAATCAAATGAAACAAAATAATATCTTTTAATCAAATGAAATTAGGATTTGAAAGAAGAAGACGAAGAGAATAGTAGAAATATATATATATATATATATATATATATATATATATATATATATATATATATATATATATCCCCTTCCGCATATCCAAACAGTATCCAAGAGTATCCCGACGTATCCGAGAGTATCCCTAGAGTATTTGGACTTTTTTTAAAATTTTTTTAAAACAATTGTTGGGATACGTATCCGGTGAGTATCCAAAGAGTATTCCACCAGATACGTATCCGGTACTAGATACACATCCCTGGGAGAGTATCTGTGCTTCCTAGGCTACCGGTAAAGACATACCAAATCTGTTAATGGCTGTGACTTTGCCAAAAAGTCATACAGAGACGTCATTAGGTCTAATGCAATGATTAGTCTAGTTCAAACAGCAGCTAGTAAAGACATATCAAGTCCGTTAATGGGTGTGGTTTTTCCAAAAAGCCAAGACAACGGCAAAGTCATTTTAGAAGAAGACCCTACATACTCTCAGATTACTCAAGTATTACAATAGACAGAAGACCTCCAAAGAACACCACTAAAATTGAAAAAGAAAAAGAAGAAAGATAGTTTAAGAGCTATCATAGCAGAACAGGTGGCCTATGCAGTAAAAAATGCCTTAGCAACTATGACAAGCCAGGTAACAGACATTAAAGAATTCTAGAAGACAATGAACAAAAGAAGATGGACACTTCGGACGCAGACGTCAGTGGTGACAATGAACCAATGTCACCTATGTCCCTTGATTCCATTGCACATCATAATCTAGATACTTAACAGAGAAGCATCCAGAAAAAATTCAATAAGTCAAAAGAGTTACAGGATATCCCATTACTGAAAGCTACAGAATATCCCACTACTGAAAGCACTCAGAAAGAATCTTACAAAAAAGGCGCATTGAAAAGGAATGAACCATTTCATGCCACGACAAAAGAAAAAGGTTTGGATAAGTTGCTTCCACATAGCCCAGAAGAAGGCACTAGAAGACCTCTTGCCTATAAAAGGACTCCACTTCTCACATCTAAGGATCATCTCCTCTCCATCAGAACTCCCTTCCATCCTTCTGAATTCTCATCCAATGTACTCTCACCCCCTCTTATAAATAACATGTATGAAAAAAGGAACAAGCCCCTAAGAGCTTGAGCTACTATCTCTGTAAGTTTTCTTATTTTTTTAGGGGATTCCCGAAAGGGAAAAACCTATGTATCGTTTATGTCCCCCCTATGTAAATTAAAATTTAATTAAGCATGTTTTTCTTCTTGTTTTTTCTTTCTCATGTACAGGAAAACCTTTACATATGTATCTGATAATAATTAGGCCCTTAAAACAAATTGTTAACCACTAGTGACCCTATAGGCTTATGACGGCCGATGAGGAAAGGCTATAAGAGATACCATTAGGGGAAAATGGTTAAGTTTTGCTGAAAAGTCAAACAAGGCTTAGTTCACCTTCATTTGTCATAGTGGGTTAAAAAAAAAGTACCAGTGACATAAAAATACATATGCAAGGGGGAAGTACCAAGTAGGGGTTTTACATTTCTGAAAAATTCATCCTATTTATGCTCTAATTTTGTTAGCCATTCTTAAAATTCCACTTTTGTACGGTGACATAATCGATTATTGAATAACAAAATAGTAACACTAGAAAAAATCATTTATATACTAGGACAAGAAGAAGAAATTTATAACGCCTTAGAAGAATATTTTCCTAATAGAAATATTAGGGATCTGAAACCTTCTAAAAGTTGAAAATTTAAATAATTTAATCACACATTTTTCTTGATATCCTAAAAAGATAAGAAAACTTACAGAGAGAGTAGCTCAAGCTCTAAGTGGCTTGTTCATTTTTTTATACGGAGGGGGGGGGGGGGGGTGAGAGTACATTGGAGGAGAATTCAGAAGGATGGTAGGGTGTTCTGATGGACAGGGTGTTCAGAAGGATGAAAGTTTTTTTTTTTTTTAATAAATTTTTTTTTATTTTTTGAGAGAGAGAGCTAGAGAGGGAGGAAACCCTATTTTTTTGTAGTCTTTGATACCATGTTAATGTGTAGAGACTGAAAGAAATACTTTTTATTGAGATAATTATAACTGAATACGCTGCCTCCTATATATAGGAGAGTACAAGGATTAATTCTAAGTTTATTTCGGATGTGGGACTAAAGTTAAGACTACTTTAACAATTATATTTTCAAAAGCACTATAATTTGAAATTAAAATTCAGAGAAAAGCATATCTCAATATGCATAATAGATAATGCATATTGTTCAAGTACTTGATATGTGTTTAAATTGTGTCAATGGAGTGATGAAGGAGTTCCCAAAATTGAAAACGATTTTTTTTAAATGAGTTTGAAAGACATGCGTAGGGTAAATGTTCTTAGTTGAATTATGTTGCATCTTGAAAGAAATGGGGCATGTGAGTACCAGTGTAGTTGAAGGCGTAAGGCGCAACACAATTTCACAATCCCCATAAAAAGCCTGAGGCGCAAGGCGCAATTTGAGGCGTAAGCCTTACTTAACCATGCTCAATATTATTTTTGGGGTTTTTTAAATTTATAAATAAGATTATATAAACAAGATAATATCATAGCAACAAAATATATCATACAATGACCAAGATGACCGTGTAAGTTATCATTTTTGTAAAACTACAATGTGTTCCTCTGTAATGAATAACTACAAAGTGTTTCTTGCATCAAAGACGAAGTGATACAATGTGTCCCTCTATAAAACTACAATAATATTATGTTAACCTTGAATTCATAGTTTCATATAGTAATGAGCATACAGTATTATAGTACTACAGTAATGAAGATATTTACCATACATCATACAATATCATAGTATTACAGTAATGAGCATACAAGTATTGAGCATACAGTAAAGTTACAATAGAATCAAATTAAATATTGCAGTAATAAGCATACATTATTACAGTATTACAGTATTAGTAAATGGTAAGGTATTTTGAAATATTACAACAATAACATAAAGTTAGTCGACCATAAAATTTGGTCATGCTCTACACTGAAATATGATGCAATTTTTTGAATAAGGCATGGTTTCATGATTATAGTAAATTATGGAATGAACTAGCTTCACAATTTCGTTTCAAAGTAATTTTCAAAAATATCATAAGCAAAGATAGATGAAAACCCAAGAAAGAAACCATAAAAGTGTAAAATCATAACAGAATGAAACCAGAATAGGAGTGAAGAGTCTGGAGACTGAGTAAAAAGGCCGTCGGCGTAGCCGATCTGCTTCTGCTGTAGCCGTTGATCTGTTGTATGTTGTCGTGTCACTGCCGATGTTGTTGAGAGGGGGAGGAGATTAATGAGGATGAGTACAGATTGAGGAGTTAGGGAGGTGAAGATTGGGGTTAGAGTTTGGAATTGGGGATGAGAGAGAATTGGGAGAGTTAGGGGATATGAGAAGGGTTGAAGATGGATCGGGTTGTGAAGACAGGTTAGGTCGGGTCGGGTCTGTTATGTTCTGACACGCATTCACGCATTTTGCTTGACACGCAAGCCTCGAGCCTTTGCTAAGGCGCGTCCAGGCGCAAGCCTGAGTAAAGCTTCGAACAAAGGGGATCCTTAACTGAGGCTTGAGGCTCAAACTATTGTTAAGCCTGGCCCCGAGGCGAGCCTTCAACTACACTGGTGAGTACTGGTGAAAAAAATGTGTACAACATGGGGCATCCCACCTCCTTGAACAATTTTTGATACTTTATATGCAACAATACAAACCAATTTTCTTTTATTACTTTTAACCTCACAGAGTTTGTTCTACCTTTTCCAGTTGATGAGTTGTAGTCTATCATATAATAAATATCAACTACATAAGCTGTAAGCACTGTAAGTCTGTAATCCATATAATTATCATAGATAGTCTTTCATTGAAAACCTACACGTCAATCGTACATACCCTATTCTTCTACTATTCCCTCAACTTTCCTCTTATCTCCTGAAAATCTGTGTGATGTAAACTTAACTCCAAGTAGTGAATTTTCCAAGAACATCAAAAGATTAAGTTTACCAACATGTAATACTAATTAAGTTAGAAATTAAAACTAATGGCCGGTTGATGGATTTTCAGAAAATGAAATAAGTTAACAAGCCCAATTAAAGTTTCACGCCTAACAATCGACAATTAAACTTAATCGTTCTTAGCATGTAAGATGTGCAATAATGATTCGTATTCTAATTAGCAAGTAGAAGTATACGCACTCAATATTTGTGGACGACAGAAAATTCAGATAATATTCCAGTGATGATTGACAGTATCACATATAATTAAAGAAAGGACATAAATTATCGGGTTCGTAGACAGTGTTGCTGTTGCGGGATTTGAGCAGCAGGTGGGTGCAGCCAAGTGAGGACCGTCGGCAGTCAAAGGGGTGGTCGGGATGTGAGGGGTGGTGGCACGGGTTGCTATGTTGGCCTCAGGGGTGACACAGGCAACAAGGAGGCAGTGGTGGTGGGCTGTAGTGGGGATGCTGCGATGGTGTGTGCGGCGGCGAGAGGAGGACAAGTAAGGGATATTGGGTGGTTGTCGACGAAGATGTGGTGGTGCCGTGCTCAGGTGATGGGTTGGTTGGTGTGCAGGTGAAGGAGGAAGGTGACGGTGGAGGGGCTGATTGATGTAAACTTAAGCCTAAGTCGAGAATTTTCAAGAATATTAAAAGATTAAGTTTACCAATATGTAATACAGATTACATCAGAAATTATAACTATTAATTAGTTTGATAGATTTTCAAGATATGAAATAGTTTAACAATCTCAATTAAAAGTTCACGACTAATAATCAACAAGTACACCTAAGTGTGAGTAGTAAGTAAGATATTCAATAACAATATGTACCTTAATTAACAAGTAGAAACACACTTAGTATTTGCGGACGATAAATAAATTAAATAATATTATAGAGTTGATAAAGCAGTAATACAAATATTTGAGAAGTGAAAAGAGTTTATTGGGATTGAAAATAGGGTTTAGTTGGTAGCGAAGGTGGCTGCAGCGCGACGAGGGGATGCGGCGACGGGCTGCGATGGGCAGCAGGTGTCGGGGTCAGCAGTGAGGCGGCGTCGGGGTGATAGCAATGGAGGGTGGGTGGTTGTCAGATAGGAGAGATCGATCGTAGGTGGGGGGAAATGGCTTGGACGAAGGCTGCTAGTGGTCGTGGTGGTGTGAAGTCGAGGGAGGTCGGGGGTAGATTAAGGTGGCTCTGGCGTTGGGATTGTTGAACTCGAGGTTGAAGGTATTTGGGGGAGTAGGGTTTCGACGGTGGTGAGGGAGGGGTAGCAAGGGGGATGATGACGGTGGGGCAGCGAAGTGTGCGGCGACGACGACGAGACGGGGTGGTTTGAGGGGTGAGCGGCGTCGGTGGTAGGTGGTCGGTGGTGGTGGTCGACGATCGAGAGAGAGAGAGAGAGAGAGGATGAAGAATAAGAAGAGGTGAGGTGGATTTGGAGATTAGGGTTTTAAATTTGTGGTGGATTTGGAGATTAGGGTTTTAAATTTGTGGTGGATTTTAAATTAGGGTATAACTTATAATTTCTCACAAACCCTAATTTTATCTCAATGTCTCACACAAAAGAGATGAATGAAGAGCAAAATCCCAATTAGAATAATTTTTTTTTATCAAGAATAACATATTTTTTCATTATTCTCAAGATCTATATAAAGGCTCAAAATAAATCCAAAATAAATCTAAAACAAATCTACAAAAAATCTCTCAAATATAAAACAAATCTTTCAAATAAATCTCTCAAATAAATTACATATGGCTAAATCTCAAAATAAAAATAAAACATATTTGATGTCCTCATCATTCTCTCTGGGTGGGAGAGGGCTCAACCCAGTCGAGTCAAAACTAGTGATCCTGTCATGGTGCTCCAGAAGATCTGGATCCTAGTGCAGGAGCTCCTCACGATCACTCCAAGTGTCACCCGACTTCGGCTTGTTCTTCCACCTTACCAAATACCTATGAATACCACCATTTCTGGTAGAGATTATCTGATCATCTAAAATATTATCCAATTTATCTGTCGGTGGATAAGTAGTATCAGGTAAAGGGGGAAATGTGAAAATTTCACCATTAGGCTGCAGGGTAGGCTCATTTCTAAGAGAATTTCTGGGATTAAATTTAGGGCCTCATAGAGTACTAGATCCTCAATAGTAAAAGTCTTACTTATGCCAAAATCTTCAGGAAGGTCAACGACATAGGCATTATCATTAATTTTATGCATAATTTTAAATGGGCCTGCAACACGTATGTTCAATTTCTTAACGGATCCAGCTGGTAACCGTTCCGGACGAATCCGAACCATCACTGCGTCACCAACATCAAAAGTTTTAAATTTTCTTCTAGTATCTGCTATTAACTTATAGTTAAAATTATTCTCATTAATTTGTTTGGAAATTTCTCTATGCAAATCATGAATGTGGGATGTAAATGTAGATGCAGACTCTGAGTAATATTCTAGCACATGAATAAAATCTATAGGCTGCAAAGTGACTTGGGAAGGAATGAGTGACTCGGTACATTCATTGGAGGTGAATGGATCGACCAAATATAGTGGAGATGCTGGTCATCTTCTTCTTCACCAAAGTTATCACTTACATGTGTTTCATAGGTGAATTCATTATCGGCTCTGAAGCACGGATACTTCACGGAGGGTACCGTCCCCGTATCCTGTACGTATCCGATACTCGTGTCCCCGTATCCTGTACATCCCCGTATCCTGCATTTTTTATTATCCAACTATTTGATACGGCTGAAACTTGTTCCACTATTTGATTTGTCTGCTTATATTATATTGCTTATGAACGTACTTTGTTTACTTATGTTATTGTTTATGCTTATAAACAATTATTGTAGCCTTTATGGATTATCTTATTTATGTTTAATGAAAGATATTTACCATTTCCTTATTAACAAGAGATATTATTTAGTTATGTATAATTATTTATATTTTTCGATATATATATATATATATACATATATATATATATATATATATATATATATATATATGAGAAAAGTGAGCCTCATATAGAGTATGAGGAAATTTTTCTCATACAAAGTGATTATACTCACTTGGTGGGGCCATTATGAAAGATCCACTCCGTCCATCATGTTTATCATGCTAATGGATGTATGTGTAGAAAAAATCAAGTGGTTTGGAGGTCATTCACCCATACATCATGTGGTTGAAAAGTGAACGATTTCAACAGTAATATAAATCGAACCAAAAATTAGATCCACATGATGCATGGGTGAATGACCTCCAAACAACTTGATTTTTTTTACACTTACATCTATTAGCATGATAAACATGATGGACGGAGTGGATCTTCCTTAATGGTCCTACCAAGTGAGTATAATCACTTTGTATGAGGAAAATTTCCTCATACAAATATGAGGCTCACATTACTCTCTCTCTCTCTCTCTCTCTCTCTCTCTCTCTCTCTCTCTCTATATATATATATATATATATATATATATATATATATATATATATATATACACGGCCGTATCCCTGCCGTATCCCATATCCTACTTTTTGGAAAATTGTCGTATCCCCCGTACCCGTGTCCCCGTACTCGTATTGTCGTACCCATATCGGTGCTTCATAGATTGTCGGGCTCACCAGCAATGACAGTGGTGCCTTCTACAATATCGATCCTATTGGGGTCGGGATAGTTGCCAGCAACATGGCCGTATCCCTTACTTTTATAACACTTAGTGAGAGGATCAATCTGGGAATAATCTCTTTCAATGTGCTTACCCAGGTTATCATTTCTAAATGAATAGCGATTTGAAGTAGACTTGCTTGGGTAAGACTTGTTGGGATGCTGAGAAGGGGGGGCTCAGGTTTACAGGGCTCAGTAAAGGTTATTCTAGAGGAATGATCTCTCGAATCGCTGGACTTATAGGTAGAACTTGCTATAAGGGAATCCATATTGAGGACAAGAGCATAAGTTGCTGCCAATGAATCCATATTTCTATGAATTAGTTCGTTCCTAAGATCGGCTCGTAGTCCAGCTCTGAACATAGAGAGAGTTTATTCTTCGTTTTCTTTACTTAAGGCATTGCACCGAATAAGGAAGTCGCAAACTTATCAACATACTCTAAGGTGGATTCGCTTCCTTGATAGAGTTGATTCCACGAATCTAACAATCGGGTGTGGAACGATAACAACACATATCTCTCAGTGAGCTTCTCTTTCATGGCTTCCCAAGTGGATATGGATGCCAGGACTCGGCCTCTGCATGCATGTTCAAGATTGGTCCAATGTTGAACTTTTTCAGTCAATTTCATCGTAGCAAATTTGACCTTCAGGGCTTCGCTCATGTCAAACCATACGAAGTAGTGGTCCATGGCACAGATCCAATTGAGATAAGCTTGGGGTTCCATACGGCCTTCAAAGTGGGGAACGTCAGCCTTGACGTTCTTCTTTTATTTGTTCGTCAAGGTCACGATCTTAACGTCGATCGTCACGATCATTTCCTTGAGAGATCTGACGATGAAGCTCAGGGGCAACATTTTGATTCAATTCCACGTTTTTAAGCATCTGATTGATATTGGCAAGAGTTGCTTGAATAACAGCGAGGGTAGTGAAAATATCAGAGTTGTCCATTTCAGTGCAAGGAGGGGCTTGCTAAATTTTGGGGTTCCTAATTGGGTGGTTTGGGAGCAACAAAGGCGCTTCGAGATTTGTGATGGTGCTGTGAAGACGCATTCCCCAATGGGGAAAAACAAAGGATTGAGGTGACGTGTGTTTGCTGAAATTTGGGGAAACTTGTCCTAAATGCACCTTTTTTTTAATGAACTAAAAGTGCTGAATGTAAATAATTCCTAATGAATGCAAAACTATATCTAAATGATGCAAGAACTAGGGTTTTAAAAATCTTCGCTCTGATACCATAATGATGTAAACTTAAGCCTAAGTTGGAAATTTTCAAGAATATTAAAAGATTAAGTTTACCAATATGTAATACATATTAAGTCAAAAATTATAACTATTAATTGGTTTGATAGATTTTCAAGATATGAAATAGTTTAACAAGCCCAATTAAAAATTCACGCCTAATAATCAACAATTACACCTAAGTGTGAGTAGCAAGTAAGATATTCAATAACGATTCGTACCCTAATTAGCTAGTAGAAACACTCATTCTCAGAATTTGTGGACGATAGATAAATCAAATAATATTATAGAGATGATAAAGCAGTAACACAAATATGCGAGAAGTGGAAAGAGTTTACTGAGGTTGCAGATATGATATAGTTGGCAGCGAAGGTGGCTGCAGCAAAGCGACGAGGGGATGTGGCGACAGGCTTCAATGGGCAGCGGGTGTCGGGGTCGGCAGTGAGGCAATGTCGGGGTGTAGCAGCAGAGGATGGTGGTTGTCGGATAGGAGAGATCGGCGGTCGGTGAGGGAAACAGCTTGGACAGAGGCCACTGGTAGTCGTGGTGGAGGTGTGAAGTTGAGGGAGGTCGGGGGTAGATTGAGGTGGCTATGGCATCAGAATTGTTGGACTCGAGGTAAAAGGAATTTGGGGGAGTAGGGTTTTGACGGTGGTGAGAGAGAGGCACAGGGGATGATGACGGTGGGGCAGCAAAGTGTGCGGCGACGATGACGAGACGGGGTGGTTGGAGGTGTGAGCGGCGTCGGCGGTGGGTGGTCGGTGGTGGTGGTCGACAGCCAGTAGAAGAAGAAGAAGAAGAAGAAGAAGAAGAAGAAGAAGAAGAAGAAGAAGAAGAAGAAGAGGTGTGGGGTATTTGGGGATTAAGGTTTTAAATTTGTGGTGGATTTAGGAATTAGGGTATAACTTAGGATTTCTTACAAACCCTAATTTTATCTCAATGTCTCACACAAAAGAGATGAATGAAGAGAAAAAACTTAATCACAATAATTTTTTCCATCAAGAATAACATATTTTCTCATTATTCTTAAGGCCTATATATAAGCTCAAAACAAATCCAAAACAAATCTAAAACAAATTTCTCAAATCTAAAACAAATATCTCAATTAAATTTCTCAAATAAACTACATAAGGCTAAATCTCAAAATACAAAATAAAACAGATTTGATGTCCTCATCACTGATGGAGTTTGGAGGGCTCCAGGATGAGGGTGGCAATGGGTTTAACGAGACGAAGAAGTGGCTGCTGAAGGAAATTAGGTTAGTGGAGATTTGGGAAGAAGGGGAAAGGGGTGAAGGCTGTGTTGGGTTTCAGATTCAACATAGAGGAAGAAGAAGATAAGAAGAAGAGAAGGGATGGCGGCTGTGAACTAGGAAAGGGAAAAGGGGTGTATTCTAGGGTTAGGATTTAAAATAAAATTGGAATTTGGGGGTGTAGTTAGAGCTTTTCACAAACCCTGATGTTCTCTTATGGTCTCACATACACAAGAGGAGAATGAAGAGCAACAACTCAAAACAATTATTTTTTTTAATCAATAATTGCATACCTTCTCATTATTCTCAAGGCCTATATATATGCTCTAAACAAATCCAAAACAAATCTCTCAAATTTAAAACAAATCTCTCAAACAAATCTCAAACAAATTACATATGGCTAAATCTCAAAACAAAACAAAACAGATTCGATGTCCTTCGATATCCTCATCACTGTGGCATTTATTTGCTTCTCCCCTTTTATCCAACCTCTAGTAATCTCAACTTGCCATTAATCTGTTGCTGACCTTGATGTAACCATTATTAGTCATGTAAGCGTCTATAGGATGCATCTAGAAAACCTCACCAATTTATGATTGTGCACAGTTTAGGATGAATGGGTGGTGTTATATATGCAGTTATATTGAGGATACTGTTTTGCTTTAAAAAAAAAAAAAAAAAAAAAAATCAGCATTCAACGATGTTGATCGGTAAGATTCAGGCAGCATCCCGTTTTATCAGAACTTTGATCTGATTTTACATTTCTAGTGTAGCATTAAATTGTTCACATAAATACCATCATTGGCTTGTATGGGAAGCATGGACATGGAGACAACACAATGTGACAGACTGGCACATGGAAAATCATCAGATTCGTGTTTGACATGTGATCAATACACTATGGGTTCTAATTGCAGTGTTCATGCTTCATACTATTTGAGGTAGGATAAAAATGACCTGGGACCCGGCCAGGGTTCAGGATGGCTCTCACTCAAGGGCAGGCCAGCTCGGCCCCGGACCATCACAGGGTCGGTGCCGAGCCGTTAAGTCACCACCACGAAAACCGACCTCCTCGTTTCGACGACCCGCCACGACCTTCGGTCTCCGACCCTCGGCGGTCCCACGGGCCTTCTACTCAGCCTGGCAAGGGCCAAGGGATGAGGATGACCTGGCACAACCCAGGCCATCCAATTCTCTTAGAGGCACAGGGACCCCACGATCAGCCATGTCAGCTCCGAAACCACCTAGGGCTTTGCCACGTCAGCCCTAAACCTACTCATGAGGCTGCCACGTCTGCCCTAAACCACCTAGGCCTCCTGCCACGTCAGGCCCATGGGCTTTCGGGTCCAGACTCGGCCCCCAAGCGGATCCAAACCCGATTGGAATTCTCTATAAATACCAGGTCCTCTCCCACCTTTTGAGGTAATCAATCTTTCCCCACTAAAACCCTAGTTACTGCTACTCTCTCTCAGAGACTAACTAGACCGTCGGAGGATCTGCCACCGGGATAAACTCCGGTGTTCCTAGACCGTCTGCAGGTACACCAGGCGAGGCGATCCGAGCCGATCCTCCAGTGCTGAAGCGAGCCTCCCGCTCACTGTTCGTTACCGCATCCTTCCACCATTACAAATTGAGTCCGAACTCACACCTGGTGCAGCCACACTCCTCCCAAAAACAAACAGCATCAGGTTGGCACCGTCTGTGGGAACTTCTATTTTTTCGGTAAGAACGACAGTCCGAGCCTCGCCGATGACGCTCTCCCTTCGATCCACTCTCCCATGCCTCCCAGGGCCCGGAGACCGACTTCTTCCACCCGCTGGGACGGGCCTCCTCTTCAGGACGCCCTCGACGGGAGGCAAGGTCAAATAATCCGGGGGCGAACCCCGGACCCCAACAAGGCGAACCTCACGTCGAGCAACCCGACCTTCATCGGGTCATTATGAACCGAAGGGCTAGCCAGGCCAGGGGAGGGACCGCTTCCAACTCGGCCCTGAACCGTTCCGGGCCTGCAGAGAGGCCGTCGGTACTCAGCCAAATTGGCCGAATTCCTACGCCCCGACCCGACCCTTCTGACCATGGCGCGGTCACCAGGGCCGAGTTTCGGAGCTTCCGGGATGAGATCATGGAGGCTCTGCACGGAGCGCCAAGGTCCGCAACGCTCGACCGACCCCGTCAAATGAGCGAAGGAAGGAGCTACACTCGTGCGCCACCTCCTCCACCGGAGCGCACAGACCAGGTACTCCGTCGCCTCATGGAGATGGAGAATCGCCTCGAACGCATCGGCGACGGGAATCCGAATCCCGTCCTAGGCCGAGCGCCTTCCCGGCCGCCATTCTCCGTCAACATCTTAGAAGCGGAGATCCCCCAAAACTTCCGACCTCCGCAATTCGAGACTTACAACGGCGAGGGTGATCCGGCTGATCACATGGAGGGCTTCAAGACCCTCATGGTGATTCACAGCATTTCGGATCCCCTGCTGTGCCGAGCCTTTCCGGCCACCCTCCGGGGCCCGGCCAGGGAGTGGTTCTCTAAACTCTCCCCCGGCTCAATCTTCTCGTTCGATCAGCTGGAAGCCAACTTCTTGGGCCACTTCGTCACCAGCAGGAAAGCCGAGAAGACGAGCGCATTCCTGCTCGACCTCCGCCAGAGGGAGGTGGAGTCACTCCGTGACTTCATCAAAAGGTTCACAACCGAGGCAAGATCCGTCTCTGCCCTCGATGCCGGGGTCGCCTCGGTCGCCTTTCGACATAATGTCCGGCACAACCAGCTGAAGGTCTCCTTGGCGAAAAAGCCACCTCTGGACTTCCCTGACCTTCTCAATCGAGTCGAGAAGTACATACGAGCAGAAGAAGCTCTAAACCCAGAGGGCAGCAAAGAAGTCGTAGGAAAGGGCAAGCGCAGGGCGGATGAGATCGAACCTGCCCGGAAAGTAGCAAAGGAAGGAGTCGGCGCGAGGAGGGTACCTCCGGTCCCCCGCTTCGAAAGGTACACCCCGCTGACACAGAACGTGTCCGCCATCCTCTTAGAAATCGAGGACAAGGGCCTTGTCCGACTTCCTCCCCGACCAAGCAACAACAAGAAGCGAGACCAACGCTTCTACTGCCGTTTCCACAGGGATCATGGGCACGAAACCGACAAGTGTCAGGCCCTAAAAGACGAAATCGAGGCTCTCATCTCACGAGGGTACCTCCGGGAGTTCACAAGAGAAAACCAACGGGATAGGCGAGATACCAGAAACCGGAGGCCTTCGCCTCCGAACCCAACTCCGAACCGCATCCAGGATCGGGATCCCGAGCCCGAGGGAGACGGAACCCCGGCAATTCTGCACTGTGTCCACGGAGGACCGATGGGGGGAGAGTCAAATACTTCTCGGAAAGCCTTCATCCGAGAGGTGAACGCTGTCCAAGATCTCCCCTCACCCCGATTACAAATGGTACCTGTCTCCTTCTCTAGAGAGGATCTCGAAGGCGTCCGCCTCCCTTACTGCGACGCCCTCGTCATTAGCCTCCACATGGCTAATTGTGAAGTACGCCGGATCCTCGTCGACAACGGCAGCTCGGTAAACATCCTCTTTCTCGAAGCCTTCGAGAATCTCAAACTGCCCAGGGGCAAGCTTAAGCCGGCCGGATACACTTTGCACGGGTTCTCCGGTGTCCTTGTCGTGATAGAAGGGATTGTGACTCTCGACGTCACCGCGGGCTCGGTTCCTATTCAGCGGACCGAGTCTATGGACTTCATGGTGGTAAACGTCAAGGCAGCATACAATGTCATACTTGGCCAACCGGGGCTGTGCTCCCTTCAGGCAGTACCATCGGCCTATCACTTGAAGCTAAAATTCCCCACTCAGCGAGGGGTCGGTGTCGTCCGAGGCAACCAAGAGGCAGCACGGTCCTGTTACATAACCGCCGTCGGAGGAGGTGTCTTCCCCCTCGACGCCGTCGAGCTCGGGCCCGAGAGCGACGGTTCCGCCCCTGAGCCAGCCGACGAGCTGGAGGAGGTCCCGTTCGGGGCTGCAGATGAGTCGAAGTGGTTCCGAGTGAGCCGCTCGCTCTCCGAAGGTTTGAAGGCAGGCATAATTGACTGCGTCCGCCGCAACGTCGATCTCTTCGCCTGGAAGCCCTCCGACATGCCCGGGATATTCGAAGACCTGATCATGCATAGGCTGAGCGTCATCCCGGGATCCAAGCCGGTCGCTCAGAAGAGGCGCGAATTCGCCCCAGAGAGGCAGCAAGCTGTGAAAGCAGAGGTGGACAAACTCTTGTCCGCTCGGTTCATTCAGGAGGTCAGCTACCCCGAGTAGATGGCCAACGTCGTCATGGTTAAAAAAGCGACCGGGAGATGGCAGATCTGTATAGACTTCACGGATCTAAACAAAGCATGCCCTAAAGATCCTTTCCCCCTCTCCAGCATCGACGCTTTGATCGACGCGACCTCGGAACACGAGCTGCTGTCCTTCATGGACGCCTTCGCAGGGTATAACCAAATTCGGATGTTCCCGCCCGACATTGTGAAGACCTCGTTCGTCACCGACCAGGGTCTTTTTTATTATCGCGTTATGCCCTTCGGGCTGAAAAATGCCGGAGCTACCTATTAACGGCTCGTGAACCGGATCTTCAAAGACCTAATCGGCCGCAACATGGAGGTCTATGTCGACGACATGCTCGTCAAAAGCCAGGCCGGGCCAGACCACGTCGCCGACCTCGAGGAAGCCTTCGGAATCCTCTGACGTCGTAACATGAGGCTCAACTCGGCCAAGTGCGCATTCGGGGTCTCCTCGGGAAAGTTTCTGGGGTTCGTCGTCAGCCAGCGCGGCATCGAGACGAACCCAGAGAAGATTCAGGCCATAATAGACATGGCCCCGCCCCGGAATGTCAAGGAGGTTCAGAAACTTACGGGCAGGTTGGCAGCGATCGATCGCTTTCTCTCCAAATCAGGGAAGAAATCTCTCCCCTTCTTCAAGGCTCTGCGCGGAAAAGGGGGCTTCGAATGGGGTGCCCCTCAACAAGGGGCCTTCGAGCAGCCGAAACAGTACCTCTCCAACCCTCCTCTCCTCAGCAAACCCGAGCCGGGTGAACCCCTGTGGCTCTACCTGTCCGCCTCGGATTGCGCCCTCAGCGCCGTCCTCGTCCGAGAAGAGGACGGGGTTCAGAAGCCGTTGTATTATGTAAGCTAGGTCCTACTCCCCGCCGAGATGAGGTACGCGAAGATCGAAAAGGTGGCCTACGCTCTGGTCATGGCAGCCCGGAAGCTCCGCCCTTACTTCCAAGCTCACTCCATCCAAGTTCTAACTGGCCAGCCCTTGAAGACCGTCCTCTACAAGCCAGAGAACTCTGGCGGCTTGGTCAAGTGGTCAATTGAGTTGAGCCAATAAGACATCGGCTATCAGCCGAGGACGGCGATCAAAGGTGAGGCCCTCGCCGAGTTCATCACCGAGTGCACCGCTTCCGAGCAGCCAAATGTCAAAGGTTCGGATCCGATCTGGGAAGTCTATGTCGACGGATCCTCCTGTGAAACCGGGAGTGGTACCGGAATCATCCTCCGGGGTCATGACCAATTCCTCCTTCAATACTCCCTCCGCCTTAACTTCCCGGCCTCTAACAATGAGGCGGAATACGAGACCATGATTGCCGGACTGACCCTGGCATACCGAGCCGGAGCCAAGCAGATCCGAGCCTTTAGCGATTCTCAGCTCGTGGTCAATCAGATCACCGGAGAATACGAGGCTCGCGACGACCGGATGATACGATACTTGGCTGTGGTCCGATGACTCCTAGCATTCTTCTACTGCTCCACAGTTGTTAGGGTCCCCAGAGAGCAGAACGCCCAAGCAGATGCTTTGTCAAAACTCGCCTCTTCCTCCTTCGAGGGTCTCGACCAAACGGTACTCATCAAAATCCTCTTAAAACCAAGCATCGATGACCAAGGCCAGGAGGCAATGTGTGTGCAAAGCGGTGTCAGTCCGGACGACTGGACCGTCCCTATTAGAAAATTCCTAGTCAGTGCCGAGCTTCCCGAAGACCGAGCCGAGGCGAGACGGATCAGGATCCGGGCTGAAAGGTTCATCATGATTGGCGACATCCTCTTCAAACGCTCATACACACTGGCCGACGGAAAGCCGTACCTCCGCTGTCTCGCCAACGACGAAGCTAGCTACGCGCTGAAAGAGCTTCACGAGGGGATCGGCGGATGCCATATGGGGAGCAGATCACTCGCTCATAAAGCCCTGAATCAAGGGTACTATTGGCCAACCATGCTGCAAGACTCCCACGAATTAGTCAAGAGGTGCTGCCCGTGCCAGAGATTTTCCCCCATCAAGAGGCTCCCTCAAGCGAGCCTCCGATCCTTGGCTAGTCCTACACCATTCGCCTTGTGGGGTATGGACCTGATGGGTCCCTTCCCCGTAGCGACAGGGCAAAGGAAATTCTTGATAGTGGCCATCGACTATTTCACAAAGTGGCTCGAGGCCGAACCACTGTCCAGCATTACCGAGCGCCAAACCCAGCAATTCTTCTGGAAGAACATCATTTGTCGGTTCGGAATACCCCAGGTCCTCATCACAGACAACGGGACCCAATTCGCAGGTCAAAACTTCCGAAAGTTCTGCAAGGACATCGGCGTCCAGCATCGCTTCTCCGCTATATGCCACCCTCAGTCCAACGGCCAAGTGGAGAACGCAAACAGGCAGATCCTCGACGGCCTCAAGAAGCGCCTCGACAGTTCCCCCAAAGGGCAGTGGGTGGAAGAGTTGCCCAGCGTGCTATGGGCACACCGAACCACCAAGAGGATCCCCACAGAAGAGACACCGTTCAGTTTGACCTACGGTACGGAGGCGGTAATCCCCGTCGAGGTCGGCCTACCCTCTTCCCGGATCATGGCCTTCGACGAAGCCGACAACTCATCCGGCCTAAGGGCCAACCTGGACCTCGTCGCCGAGGTCAGGGAGAAGTCTTCCGTCCGAAGGAGCATCTACCAACAGCGGAACGAGAGATTTTACAACAAGAAGGTCCGCCCAACAGACATCAAAGCCGGGGACCTCGTGCTGCGCAAATTATCTGTCTCCAATCCGACCAAGAAGAGGAAGCTGGCCCCCAATTGGGAAGGCCTATACAGAGTAGCCGAGGCCATACGCCCCGGCACGTACCGACTGGTGGATATGGAGGGTCGGGTGATCAAGCGACCCTGGAACGCCGAACACCTAATGAAGTTCTTGGAAAAGCGGATATAGGTTCCTACTGGGCTAATGTAAATAATGATTTTGTAAACTCTCTCATGTAAAAGGCCATAAATGCCTCTCTCTCTCCATATCTATGAAAGGGACCTCTTTTTGTTAAACTCAAAACGTCTCGATGGGTCCGACCGAACGCCAGACAAAGGGATGGCTTTGTCAAGCTGCAGCACCCGAGTTATCACTCCGGTGCCGACCACCAGAGGTCTCGACAGGTCCGACCCTCATCTCCGCCGACAATCAACAAACAATTGGCCAGAGCAAAGAAAGAAACCCCTTATTCATACTCCCTTATTATGTTTAAAGAAAACAAATACCGTTACATGAACACTCCACTCATCTAAACAGAAAGAAACTACTGACCAAGGGACCCCCTAGGATCCCTCGGGTTCGACAGAGGGTACCGCCACTCCGACCGAACGGCTAGGAGCCCTCTCCTCGTCACGGGGGCCATTGGGCTCTGCCAAAGTCGATACGCCGACCACGGAGCTCTGAGCATCAACCGGTCGAGCACGCTCCAACAACAGCAATGCCGCGGGAACCCCCTCCATTCGCTGGAATCCCGAAGAGGATCTCGTTCCCGTCCCAGACATTCCTAGCATCGTCTTATAACGGTGTATCTCCATCTCCTTCTCCACTATGACGTCATGAAGGAGCCTTTCAGACGATGGCCTCTGCACTGACGCGCTCAACATGATGTACCCGAGACCGGCACTTCCGAGGTCCCGATCCACCATTGCCCTTTTTAGCCTCGTTGCCTCCGCACTGAGAGCCTCAGACTTATCCCGATAGTAGTTAAAGGCAACATCCTGATTACGGGCCCCCTCGCGATAATGGACCAACGTCGACTCTAGGACCTTGATTTACTCCGAAGCCATGCCACGTCGGAGCAACGAGGGTCCGTCTCAGGAAGAAGAGCCGCTACCTAAAAGGAAACCATCCACCACTCAAAACAACACAAGCAAAAGGGTCCGGAAAGAACCGAGGTCGAAATACTTGGCCGATCAAAAATCCTTTTTTATAAATAAAATCCTTCATAAAAAAATGTGGTGGCCAGTCCGCGGTCGGCAAATACAACAAGAAAGAAGAAAAAAAAGAACAAGGGGGCGAACAGCCTATGTTGTCACCTCAGCATTGGCCGGGTTCACGTGAGGGTTGGCAGCCGAACCCACGACCGGACCTTCAGCATCAGGAGTCTTCGGTGGCGCCTCGATCTCCAAATTATAGTCAAGGTCGGACAGGTCGATGGTCGGGTAGAAGTGCTTCACATGGCTGAGGGCCTTCGCATAGACCTCGTTCTGGGCTGCGATCACCATGTCCTACCCCGTTGTCGTCAGTTCCTCTTTCTCCTTCGCAAACTTCTTCTTTAGGGCGGCCACACTCTTAGCCCACTCGGCCTCCTTGGCGTCGAGCTCGATCTTCAGCTGCTGCTCCCTCTTGTGCGAGCCCTCGAGCTCGATCTTCATCTCCTTCATCTCATGCGAACACTTGTCCGCCCATCGTCGCTCCCGATCCACAGCCTCCTCATAGAGACTCTTCACTTTGGCCCCTTCCAGACAGACCTGCGGCGACCCAGCACTGCTCAGAAACACCTCCAACAAAAGTTTTTTACAAAGAAAGTCGGGTCGGCGGACTTACCAGCATGCTCGCCTGCGCCAAGCGCGTGAACGCCTCACCCACGGTCTTGCTACTCATCTCCTTACGGTCCCGGGGAGTTGCCAGCTTCTCCAACACCTCGATGGCGTTGGGCCCATGGGTTAGGCAGTCCCCCTCCCGTATCGACCAGGCCGGCACCCACGGCTGCTGCAACTCATCTCCTCCCTCGGGTCCGACCAGAGGGGCCTTCCCTTTACCACCATCGGCCACCTTAGCCTGGCCCGGGCTCATCTGCGCAACCACCTCCTTGCTCGTCTCCGAGCGGGTCCTCTTACCCCTCGGCTCACCCGGTGCCTCGGAGACGACCTAGGTCGACCCCCTCGTCCTCTTCGCCTCTCCCCCCTCCTCGGCCTTTTGCTTCTTTAAGGCGAACCTCCGAGCCTTAATAGATTCTGGGTCCATACCTGCAAGAAAACCCATTAAGGACAATGATCTCGAAAGAACGGTAAAACAGGAAAAAAGAAACGACGACATACTAGACACGGCCGGGCTCAGTCCGACGCTGGCCAGGTGACCCTCCGTCACCTTCGGCCAGCTGATGCTGTGCGACAAACGGAGGCGCTCGACTAATTTCCACTCCTCGGCCGTGAGATCCTTCTGCTTCGGCACTTTGAAGTTCGGCCTATAATAGTTCCAACGTGTGGGAATGTCCCAAGGCTCCGCGCTCCGGATCACGAAGTATTTTCATTTCCACTCCTTAATGGAGTCCGGATGGCCGTGGACCACCTTCCCTCGACTCCGAGGCGAAATGTAGTAGATCCCCTCCGACTCCCCCGACGAGCTGATCCCCAGCATCGCCCGGAACACACCCAACCGGAGCGGCACCTTCCTCTCCTCGCAGAGCAGCACAAAGCATACTATCTGCTTCCATGAATTCGGTCCGTACTGCATCGGGGCCAGGGACGCCCAATTAAGCACATCCCGAATAAATGGGTGAATCGGCAGCCTCAGTCCGGAGTCGAAGGCATCTAGGGGGAAGACGCAGTACCACTCTGGTAACGGGTCGGTAGGACGGAGGCTTGGGCTCGGCACCATCACTTCGTAACCGGACCCAATGTGGAAGGCCGACCGAGCCTGTAGCGCCCCAAATTTCTAATATGAGAGCTTAGAAAATAAGTGGCGAAATCCCAGCAATCCACTTCAATAGAACAATAAACACCAACAACACCACTAAAATTTTTCTTCTTTATTACAACAATTATTACAATTACAGCGGAAGTCTAAACATCTCAACACAAATTAATCTTTATTTACAACTCAATAATGATCTCAAATAAGTCTTTACAATTTCACAACAAACACTAAATAATCCAATAATCTCAAATTGCCCACTCAAGCATCCAACCTCCAATCTAAGCAATAACCTGCAACATGTGAGGCTAGAGTTGAACCCTAACCCCCAAACTAAAGGGGTCAGCCATAAAAATGGTGTGAGTGGCGACTAATCAAAACAATAACATAAATGAACTTAGAACATAATATCCAACGAATAGTAATCAAACACTAAAGTATGAAGTACAACAAAAGAATAAGGGGTGATACCAAAACCAAAAGCCAAGTGTGTGCCGAAAACAAGAAATCCAAATGCATAAAAGTGATTCAAGAAAACATCATGACTACATGCTGACAACGATGACTACTAAGAGATGAAGATAAACTATGATAATTTGCCCATGCTTGATCATTCCGGAGATTGATCCCACATCACAGGTATTTACCCTGGATAATTCAGGAGATCATCCCACATCTAAACATAGACTCATCACCACAATAATACCCCAAAAGTGTCGCCTCGACTCCGATCATTCCGTAGTTCAATCCCACATCTCAAGATAATTACTTGGATAATTCCGGAGAAATACCTCACATCACAGGTTAACTACCTGGATAATTCCGGAGATAAATCACACATCACAAGTTAACTACTTGGATAATTCAGGAGATTAAATCCTACATCAAAAGCCATACTGAGGTGCATAACTCATGTTCTCATTCGTCATGACACTACTAATGCCTGTCCTTATTAGTTTGGGTTACTAAACAAATCTCCTAGAGTAGTGTACCCTACCGGACTAAAATCTGAATAACTGAAAATTTGCCTCAATGGGCCTCAACAAATAACTGAACAAATATCTCAACACCGGTATACTAGGGTCACATACCTCTAGAGACTCAAAAACAAATATCTGAACAAATTTCCACTAAACAAGTGGCTCAACAAAATATCTCAAATCATGTTCTTAACTGAACATCTCAAATCAAATACTGAACAAATGTCTCAAAGTCAAACACTAAACAAAATATCTCACAATCGAATACAAAGATTCCTTCAGGACCAGTCGACTGCTTGATGGTCCAGTCGACTGTCCAGAGGACATATCCCAACATTTTACAAAAAATAAACTAAGGAAAGGTCAGTCGACTGGGTAAGTTATCAGTCGACCGTCCCGAAAGAACTGAACAAAATCACAAGCAGAGGACCAGTCGTCTGACCACAGTCTAGGTCGACTGTCCCGAACAAACCTCAAAGACTAAAAATTCACACAGGCTCGTGCCAGTCGACTGCTGTATGGTCCAGTCGACTGTCGGCTACAGGTTCCCAACAATAGGTCCGAACACAAATCAACCAGGGGGTTTTCTAAAGATTCACTGATCATAAAAATTATTTGTATCCAGGCCAATAGACATCTCTCAATAATCTCCATCATGGTTACATTACTCAAACACTCAAATACTCAAATTTCATATTCTCATGATCTTAATTCTCAATTCTCCCATTAGGGTTTTCTCAACAAAACTTCCTTCATAACTAATCAAAATCTGAACTATTACCATCAGATCTAGATGTTTATCATCTGATCATAACACCATCAATTTTTAATATATCTCCCAACAATACGATCTCAAAATCAACATATCCTCAACAAATCTTAATATTTCTCTCATCATGATCCAAGTAACAATAAAAGTTTCCATCCTTCATATTAAATAATAGATCCATGTCATACATACAATGAGACTAACAAATCAATAGTGTAACGATCACGAACAAGGCATAACAAAAATCTTACTTCATTCATCATTCAAATCAAACAAAGCAAACAAAACAAAACAAACCAACTCACATTGTTTTGAAGGAAATCCACGAAATGGTTCTTCTCCTTGCTAGATCCAAAAGCCTCTTCTTTTGCTCCTCAAAATAAATCTCAAAATCCTGTGTATACTCAATGACGGCTGGGAATAGGAAAATCCCTTATAGATATGCCGGATTAAAATATTAGGGTTTTCACCCGATTTGCAAAATAATCCTTTCCCAAAATATAATTTACATATATATAGATTAGTCTTGAAATTTCATCAAATATCATTTAAGCCAGGATTTAATAGTGAAATATAACTTAAACCTCAATGCCAATACTGCTCAAAACGTCCAGAATGCCACTTTTGCGTTTTAACCCAAACAATGTCAATTTTACAAATAAGTCCTTCTTTTCTCAAAAATTGCAAATAGTACTAATTAATTTCAGAAAAATCTGGAAAAATACTAAATAATCTTCAAATAATAAATAATGATTATTCATAAAGAAAACTTAATTTTTCAAACTTCTGAAAAGTCATTTGCACGTGTTTTGCACGTGTACAAAAGATAAATTTCTTAGAAAATATTTATTTAAATCCTCAAAAATTACTTAAATTCATTTTCAAATAATTAAAATAATATTTGAAAATACGGGGTTCTACATCACTCCCTCCTTAGAAGAGTTCTGTCCTCAGAACTACTACTAATGAGTTCAAAACACATACCAACAAAAGGAAACAATACTTCATAAATAGATCATAATCCAAATAATTTCATATAACATCACAATCAAATTAAAGATTACATCATGTATCAATCAATGGTTCAATTATTCAAAGAATTTCAATCACATACAAGGAAATACATTCATTCAAACAATTCAGAAAAATCATTCAGCATGCGATCCTCTGGCTCCCAAGTAGCCTCCTCGAACTGTTGATTCCTCCACAATACCTTGACCATAGGTATCACCTTGCTTCTAAGGACTTTCTCCCTACGATCAACGATCTCAACAGGCTGTTCCTTGTAACTCAAGTTCACCTGTAGATCTTCGGGAACTTCTACCAACTGATGCTTTTGATCGGCCACATACTTCCTTAATAATGATACATGAAACACATCATGCACCTGAGCTAACTCCCCTGGAAGCTTCAATCTGTAAGCTGTCTTACCAATCCTCTCCACGATCCTGTACGGACCAATATACCTCGGCGCCAACTTGCCACCCTTACCAAATCTGATCACTCCTTTGGTCGGAGAAACCTTGAGAAAAACTGCATCCCCAACCTCAAATTCCAAATCTCTCCGTCGAGTGTCAGCATAACTCTTCTGCCGACTCTGAGCCTCAACCAATCTCTTGCGAATCTGCTCAATCTGCTCTGACGTCTGCTGTACGATCTCAGGACCATACATCTGCCTCTCGCCAACCTCATACCAACATACAGGTGTCCTGCACCTCCGCCCGTACAAAGCCTCATACGGTGCCATCCCAATACTTGCATGGTAACTATTGTTATAGGCAAACTCAACCAATGCCAAGTATCTCTCCCAACTACCACCAAAGTCCATAACACAAGCTCTCAACATGTCTTCCAGCACTCGATTCACCCTCTCCGTCTGACCATCTGTCTGCGGATGAAATGCTGTACTGAAATCAGTCCTGGTGCCCAACGCTGCTTGTAAACTTCTCCAAAACCTCGAAGTAAACCTTGCGTCTCTGTCAGACACAATCGAAACTGGAACTCCATGAAGTCTCACAATCTCTCCAATGTACAACTCAGCCAATTTCTCCATCGACCAAGTAATCTTCATGGCTAGAAAATGTGCCGACTTAGTCAATCGGTCCACAACAACCCAAATCGAGTCATTGCCCTTCGAACTCCTCGGCAAACCCATAATAAAGTCCATGCTGATATTCTCCCACTTCCACTCCGGAATGGGTAAAGGCTGTAACAAACCTCCAGGTCTCTGATTCTCTGCCTTGATCTGCTGACAAGTCAGACATCTTGCCACAAAATCTGCTACATCTCGCTTCATGCCAGACCACCAAAAGTGTGGTTTGATATCCCTGTACATCTTCGTACCTCCTGGATGAACTGATAACAAGGTGCTGTGTGCCTCCTGCAAGATACTCTCTCTCAACTCTGCATCATCTGGAACACACAACCTCTCTCCCAACCAAAGAACTCCATCTTGGGCACGAAATTCTGATAACTTGCCTTCTGCAACCTGCTGCAACATCTTCTGGATCTCTGAATTTGATCTCTGACCTTCCACAATCTTCTCTCTCAAGGACGGCTGCAGCCTCAACTGAGCCAAAGATGCCCCTAAACCTCGCAGTACCACCTCGATACCTGCCTGATCGATCTCTGCTGCCAACTCTCTTCGAGTAGTGATCAACCTTGACAAACTACTCTTCCTGCTAAGTCCATCAGCCACTACATTCGCCTTGCCCGGATGATACTTGATCTCAGGACGAATGTCTTCCAATACCTCCAACCATCTTCTCTGACGAAGATTTAAATCCCTCTGCTGATAGATATACTTCAGGCTCTTATGGTCAGTGTACATATTGACCTTCTCACCATAGACATAATGCCTCCATAGCTTCAAGGCATATATGATAGCTGCTAACTCCAAATCATGCGTCGGATAATTCTTCTCATGCGGACGCAACTGCCTCGAACCATAAGCAATGACCTTGCCTTCTTGCATCAAGACACATCCCAAACCTCTGAGAGATGCATCGCTGTAGATGTCATAATCTTTCCCTGCTTGCGGCAATGCTAATATGGGTGCGGTAGTCAACCTTTCCTTTAACTCAAGGAAACTCTCCTCGCACTTATCTGTCCACACAAATGCCACACTCTTCCGGGTCAAACCTGTCAATGGAACTGCAATCTGGAAATACCCCTGAATAAACCTCCTGTAGTAACCAGCTAATCCCAAGAAGCTTCTGACTTCCTTCACTGACGTCGGCCTGGGCCAATCCCTTACTGCTTCCACTTTCTGAGGGTCAGTAGCCACTCCCTCCTTAGAAAGAATGTGACCAAGGAAGGCCACCTCAGACTTCCAAAATTCACATTTCGACAATTTGGCATACAAGCTGTGCTCCTGCAATGTCTGTAATACCGCTGTCAAGTGCTTAGAATGATCCTCTTCCGACTTCGAATACACCAAGATATCATCGATGAAGACCACCACGAAGGAATCAATGAATGGCCTCAACACCCGATTCATCATATCCATGAAAACTGCTGGCGCATTCGTCAACCCGAATGGCATCACCAAAAATTCATACAACCCATGACGAGTCCTGAACGCTGTCTTGCTCACATCTTCCTCCTTAACTCGTACCTGATGATACCCTGACCTCAAGTCAATCTTCGAAAATACCGCTGCTCCTCGAAGCCTGTCGAACAAATCATCTATCCGCGGCAGTGGGTACTTGTTCTGAATAGTCACCCTATTCAACTCCCTGTAGTCAATGCACATCCTCATTGACCCATCCTTCTTCTTGACCAATAACACTGGCGCTCCCCACGGAGATGAACTCGGTCTGATAAGCCCTTTGCTCAAAAGCTCTTCAATCTGCTTCTTCACTTCATCCTGCTCTACAGGTGCCATCCTGTACGGAGCCTTGGAAATCGGCGCACTCCCCGGCTGAACATTGATGCAAAACTCCACATCTCTCTGCGGCGGTAATCCTGGAAAATCATCCAAGAACACCTGAGGAAACTTTCGAACAACCGGAATGCTCTTGACTTCATCTGAGATTGCCATCTTAGATACCATTGCAGCCACCTGCGGAATCTTCTTCTTCCCTCGGAAAATTACTGCAGGTCCACCTGGTGCCTTCACCAACACCTCCTTCTGCTTGCAATCAATTGTGGCATCATAAATAGCCATCCAATCGATGCCTACGATGACATCCACCCCCAACACTTGTAGCTCGATCAAGTCGATGCCGAACATCCTTCCACCAATCTCGATATCACAGCCCTCGTAATATCGATCCGCTACCAGCTCTTCACCTGACGGCGTTGCCACCGACAAAACCCTGCCTAGAAATAACTTAGGTTCCAAACCTAAGATCTTGGCAAAACTTGGCGATACAAAAGTGTGCGATGAACTAGTGTCAAACAAAACCTTTGCTTTTATTCCATTTATTAAAACAACTCCTGTTACAATAAGAATGATACTCAATCTTAATTTATTCTGAAATAAAAGCTTTTATTCATTACACTGATTCAAAATGAAAGAAATCAAAATTCCTGCATACCCTGTATTACATCTTCCGAGTTTTTCGCATCCTCCTCGGTCAATGCAAATACTCGCCCTTGCCTCTTCGGGAACTTGCTTCCACTCGAACCATCTTTCTTCAGTTGTGGACAATGGGGCTTGGAGTGTCCAGTCTGCCCACACTGAGAACAAACATGCTCTGCCAACTTCGGACATACTGACCTGTAGTGTCCTACTTCCTTGCAGTAGTAGCAGGTCACTCCCTGAGCTCCAGGTGCCTTCTGCACCGGTCCACTGAACTTCGCCTGCTTCGCCGGGAATCCCTTCCCACTCTGGCCTGATGCTGGCCTCTTGTTCCGGTTCCATGATTCCTGCTTCTTCTGAAACAGTTCCATATCCTCTTCAGTCATCGCGGCCCTCCTGACCAGCTTCTCAAATCTCCTGATACCCAACGAAACCATCCTTGACCTCAAGTTCGGCCTCAAGCCCTGCTCAAACTTTTTGGCCTTCTTTGCTTCATCCATGACCAACTCTGGTGCATACCTTGAAAGTTGAGCAAATTTCGTCTCATACTCCCGAATAGTCATGCTCCCCTGCTGAAGGTTCATGAACTCAGTCGCCTTCTTCTCCTGAACATCAAGAGGAAAGAAGCGATCTCTGAATTCCTCCAGAAAAGCTTCCCATGACAAAGGCTGATCTCCCAGAGTCCTCTTCAGTGACTCCCACCAGACACCAGCGTCTTTCTCGAGCTGCATCGAAGCCAACTTCACCTTACTGGCTGCTGGAGTCTCCGATACTTCGAAGATCGTCTCCATCTTCCGAATCCAATCGTCTGCTGCCGTTGGATCAGCTTGCCCTTCAAAGACTGGCGGCCTCATCCTCTTGAAGGATTCAATATGCTTGATGGGGTCGGCATTCACCAATCCATGCCCAGCTCCATGATTCGGCGGCGGGTTCTGTTGCTGCGCTTGCTGCTGCGCCACATTGAATGCCATCAATGTGTTCAAGGTCTGATAAACCTTAGCAAACTCAGCCTCTAGGTCAATTCCCGCTCCTCGAGAACTACCCGAACCATCCTCATTGTTGCCACCATTTCTCCCTCTGGGTGCAACCATTGTGATTACTGCAAAACGAGGGTAAAGTTAGAGCACACATACAATTCAAACTCATTTCAATACCCTATGGCAAAGCCAATCCATAATTTCAAACCAAACATCATAATTTAATTCTATGTGATACTCACACTCTGATGTCCACACCTAGGTACTCACTCTCTAGTGTCCACGCCTAGGTTGGTTGTCATACTAAGTCTATTATTACATTGAAGCGGAGCTCTGATACCAATCTCTGTAGCGTCCCAAATTTCTAATATGAGAGCTTAGAAAATAAGTGGCGAAATCCCAGCAATCCACTTCAATAGAACAATAAACACCAACAACACCACTAAAATTTTTCTTCTTTATTACAACAATTATTACAATTACAGCGGAAGTCTAAACATCTCAACACAAATTAATCTTTATTTACAACTCAATAATGATCTCAAATAAGTCTTTACAATTTCACAACAAACACTAAATAATCCAATAATCTCAAATTGCCCACTCAAGCATCCAACCTCCAATCTAAGCAATAACCTGCAACATGTGAGGCTAGAGTTGAACCCTAACCCCCAAACTAAAGGGGTCAGCCATAAAAATGGTGTGAGTGGCGACTAATCAAAACAATAACATAAATGAACTTAGAACATAATATCCAACGAATAGTAATCAAACACTAAAGTATGAAGTACAACAAAAGAATAAGGGGTGATACCAAAACCAAAAGCCAAGTGTGTGCCGAAAACAAGAAATCCAAATGCATAAAAGTGATTCAAGAAAACATCATGACTACATGCTGACAACGATGACTACTAAGAGATGAAGATAAACTATGATAATTTGCCCTATGCTTGATCATTCCGGAGATTGATCCCACATCACAGGTATTTACCCTGGATAATTCAGGAGATCATCCCACATCTAAACATAGACTCATCACCACAATAATACCCCAAAAGTGTCGCCTCGACTCCGATCATTCCGTAGTTCAATCCCACATCTCAAGATAATTACTTGGATAATTCCGGAGAAATACCTCACATCACAGGTTAACTACCTGGATAATTCCGGAGATAAATCACACATCACAAGTTAACTACTTGGATAATTCAGGAGATTAAATCCTACATCAAAAGCCATACTGAGGTGCATAACTCATGTTCTCATTCGTCATGACACTACTAATGCCTGTCCTTATTAGTTTGGGTTACTAAACAAATCTCCTAGAGTAGTGTACCCTACCGGACTAAAATCTGAATAACTGAAAATTTGCCTCAATGGGCCTCAACAAATAACTGAACAAATATCTCAACACCGGTATACTAGGGTCACATACCTCTAGAGACTCAAAAACAAATATCTGAACAAATTTCCACTAAACAAGTGGCTCAACAAAATATCTCAAATCATGTTCTTAACTGAACATCTCAAATCAAATACTGAACAAATGTCTCAAAGTCAAACACTAAACAAAATATCTCACAATCGAATACAAAGATTCCTTCAGGACCAGTCGACTGCTTGATGGTCCAGTCGACTGTCCAGAGGACATATCCCAATATTTTACAAAAAATAAACTAAGGAAAGGTCAGTCGACTGGGTAAGTTATCAGTCGACCGTTCCGAAAGAACTGAACAAAATCACAAGCAGAGGACCAGTCGTCTGACCACAGTCTAGGTCGACTGTCCCGAACAAACCTCAAAGACTAAAAATTCACACAGGCTCGTGCCAGTCGACTGCTGTATGGTCCAGTCGACTGTCGGCTACAGGTTCCCAACAATAGGTCCGAACACAAATCAACCACGGGGTTTTCTAAAGATTCACTGATCATAAAAATTATTTGTATCCAGGCCAATAGACATCTCTCAATAATCTCCATCATGGTTACATTACTCAAACACTCAAATACTCAAATTTCATATTCTCATGATCTTAATTCTCAATTCTCCCATTAGGGTTTTCTCAACAAAACTTCCTTCATAACTAATCAAAATCTGAACTATTACCATCAGATCTAGATGTTTATCATCTGATCATAACACCATCAATTTTTAATATATCTCCCAACAATACGATCTCAAAATCAACATATCCTCAACAAATCTTAATATTTCTCTCATCATGATCCAAGTAACAATAAAAGTTTCCATCCTTCATATTAAATAATAGATCCATGTCATACATACAATGAGACTAACAAATCAATAGTGTAACGATCACGAACAAGGCATAACAAAAATCTTACTTCATTCATCATTCAAATCAAACAAAGCAAACAAAACAAAACAAACCAACTCACATTGTTTTGAAGGAAATCCACGAAATGGTTCTTCTCCTTGCTAGATCCAAAAGCCTCTTCTTTTGCTCCTCAAAATAAATCTCAAAATCCTGTGTATACTCAATGACGGCTGGGAATAGGAAAATCCCTTATAGATATGCCGGATTAAAATATTAGGGTTTTCACCCGATTTGCAAAATAATCCTTTCCCAAAATATAATTTACATATATATAGATTAGTCTTGAAATTTAATCAAATATCATTTAAGCCAGGATTTAATAGTGAAATATAACTTAAACCTCAATGCCAATACTGCTCAAAACGTCCAGAATGCCACTTTTGCGTTTTAACCCAAACAATGTCAATTTTACAAATAAGTCCTTCTTTTCTCAAAAATTGCAAATAGTACTAATTAATTTCAGAAAAATCTGGAAAAATACTAAATAATCTTCAAATAATAAATAATGATTATTCATAAAGAAAACTTAATTTTTCAAACTTCTGAAAAGTCATTTGCACGTGTTTTGCACGTGTACAAAAGATAAATTTCTTAGAAAATATTTATTTAAATCCTCAAAAATTACTTAAATTCATTTTCAAATAATTAAAATAATATTTGAAAATACGGGGTTCTACAGAGCCACCTCTAAATTGATTGCCTCCAGGATCGTCGGCAGCGTATCCATCTTTATCCTCTTCCGACTCGGCGAAGAAGGCTGCACCCCATACAACACCTTGTCGGAGAGGTCGTCAGGGTACTGCCTAATCCTCTTCGGCTGCACCGGTGAACCCGTCACAATGTTTCGAACGGGGGACGCCTCGCTCAGACCGCCAGCCTTCGCTCCCCTCTTCCTCGGCACCCTCTTCTTCTTGGCCCTCTCCGACGAGGTGGTGGCTAGGTGCTCGAGACCGGTCGCCGTAGAAGAGGAACCTACGCCACGACTCCGCCCCCGAGCCGAAAATTTTCTCCCCGTACCCTTCCGCCGAGCCTCAGCCACTTCGGCCTCTCCTTCTCCCTCACTGTCGCTACTACCCTCCTCCGACTCCGGATCTAATATCCGCACCGAGTTTGAGCTATCACTCCCCTCCTCCTCGGAGCCGCTACTCTGGACCACGAATGGCCTCCAGGACACGCAGGGGCTTCACGTCATACACCTGGGTGTCTTCTTCCCACGACGTCGAGTCTGATAGCCCTGCTCCAGGGTTTTCTCCCCCATTCGAGGTCGAAGCAGACGAGCCAGACTGAGCCCTAGACATGACAACGAAGTAAAGCTAAAACTAACCTGTGTTGTCTCGGAAAGACGAGCCGGAGCTGCAAAGACAGAGTGCGAGCGCCGAAGTGTTTATGTTTTTTGAAGAAAGAAAGCAGCAAGAGAGAGACAGGCGGAATAGGAGAAGAGTAGGGGGTATTTATAGAGGAAGAGTTGACTCTTCGATTTTCGTGTTACGGTTCCTCGATTTGCATGAAACTGCCCCTAGAAAATCGCGCCACGTCTCCTAGAAACGCGCGCCAGTGACGTCACCCAGTTGTGCGGTTGGCAACCCTCGGTTCGCGCTCAACCGCTACCAAGAACAAGGGTCGATCCGGAAGGAGGACTTCGGAAACCAGACACCCCCACAACTGTCAGCAGAGAAAGTTTTGTTTAAAAGTTTTAAGGCACCCGTCCTCGGCCAGCGCCCCGGGCCCCAGGACTCGGTCGGCTCCCCTCTCACCCGCGAACAACTCGGGTCTTACGACCTCGGAAGCCGAAACCCCGAATTGTTCGCGGGTGGGAGAAAAACCACCATTGCTTGAGACCCTATCGGAAAACGGATTGGCCTGCCTCCCATCACTATCTCCTCCGGGCAGACAGCCCTCAAAAACCGTCGGCCCAGAAGGAAGACAGTGATGGCAGAAGAGCCATCCACCCGAAGCTCCTTATCCCCCGGGCCCGGACTTCAGGTCGGTATCCCTCCCGTCCCGACCTCTCTTGGGCAAACAACCTTATCAGGGCCGTCAGACCCAAGAGATGATCTGGACGACAGAACAACCACCCATCCGAGGCTCCCAGGGTTGGAATTGTTCAAGTGTCAGGCGTCCGCCCAAGGCAGACACCTAAGATGGTCGGTGAACCACCCTCGATGTGATCGAAACAGCAGTGGGGGAGTGGGGTATTTATAGCCTCCCCCAAGCAACCTGCCATCATGGCCCTTGGGAGGCCAAGCAACGGAAGCCCAACCGTCACACCTAGAAAATTGAAGCACCATGCATTTATTAGGGGACATCATTAATGCCCTCGGGAAATTGGAACATCGCACTAGCCCCGGAGCGCCATTAATGCCCCACGAAGACAGTAATGAACTCAGGACAGCCTTCTCACGAAGGCACAACGGTTCGCCAACGTCCTTGCCGACCCGTAAACCCTCGTCAGACCGAGGAGAGGTCCGGCACCAGGGCAGCCTTCCCACGAAGGCACAACGGTTCGCCAACGTTCCCGTAAACCCTCATCAGACCGAGGTGAGGTCCAGCACCAGGGCAGCCTTCCCACGAAGGCACAACGGTTCGCCAACGTTCTTGCCGACCCGTAAACCCTCGTCAGACCGAGGTGAGGTCCAGCACCAGGGCAGCCTTCTCACAAAGACACAACGACCTCAGAAAGACACTCCTTCACGGCTAACTCTCGCATCCCCACAGGAGTGGGGGGCTTATGAGGTAGGATAAAAATGACCTGGGACCCGGCCAGGGCCCAGGATGGCTCTCACTCAAGGGCAGGCCAGCTCGGCCCCGGACCATCACAGGGTCGGTGCCGAGCCGTTAAGTCACCACCATGAAACCGACCTCCTCGTTTCGACGACCCGCCACGACCTTCGGTCTCCGACCCTCGGCGGTCCCACGGGCCTTCCACTCAGCCTGGCAAGGGATGAGGATGACCTGGCACAACTCTGGCCATCCAATTCTCTTAGAGGCACAGGGACCCCACGATCAGCCATGTCAGCTCCGAAACCACCTAGGACTTTGCCACGTCAGCCCTAAACCGCTTATGAGGCTGCCATGTCTGCCCTAAACCACCTGGGCCTCCTGCCACATCAGGCCCATGGGCTTTTGGGTCCAGACCCGGCCCCCAAGTGGATCCAAACCCGATTGGGATTCTCTATAAATACCAGGCCCTCTCCCACCTTTTGAGGTAATCAATCTTTGCCCACTAAAACCCTAGTTACTGCTACTCTCTCTCAGAGACTAACTAGACCGTCGGAGGGTCTGCCACTGAGATAAACCTCGGTGTTCCTAGACCGTCTGCAGGTACACGAGGCGAGGCGATCCGAGCCGATCCTCCAGTGCCGAAGCGAGCCTCCCGCTCACTGTCCGTTACCGCATCCTTTCACCATTACAAATTGAGTCCGAACTCACATCCGGTGTAGCCACACTCCTCCAAAAACAAACAGCATCACTATTGATAATTATGATGTGTGTCTGTTGGTTGTGAACTTGTGCTTCAAAATTCATTGCCTGTGACCTTTCATTTGCTTTGTTTCTTCATTTTCCTTTTTTACTAACAGTGGTACAGTTACTTTTTTAATATGTTTAACTCTAGTGGTTACTCTAATTTTTACTCCTTTGCTGCAAAGTTAAGGTCTTTTAGGGGGCTAATTATTTGTTAGGTTTGATATGGATCTCATTAATAAATCCAAATAAGTTGGACTCTTGTTTTGAGGTTGCTTCAACTATATTTATGGTATCATTAGTCTTTTGGTCATTAGTGTAATAGCTGAAAGAGTCATTAAGATAATGTGAGAGATACGATGGTTTTCTGAGAGTCCTGACATTCTCCTATTTATTTGGGAGGAGTTTTCAAAGTCAAAATTTGAACAGTGTGCACTAGGCGTCTATTTCCTGTAAATTGTTGGGAGATGCAGTGCTGTCAAAACAACAAGAACAAGATTAAGCTTAAATTAAATCTTCTATTAATGAAAGACTAGTTTCATTTCCAGTACGTATGAATTTGATGACTGCTGCACTTTGGTATGAGTTTAATGTGTAAAGCATCTTTGGTAAAAGTCATTGGAGGGGTGAAATTTCGAAGTTACATAAGCTGATACATCTCCCTCTGATGGACTATAACTTTATAGGATAAAAGAACGTAGTTGGACCTAAAAGCTGAAATAAATAATGTGCTCTAATATCTTCAGTTATTTCAATAAAGTAACAAAAGAAAGAATTTTTTCCCAAACTACTCCACTTTTTGAAAGTTTTTTCCAAACCGCCCTACTTTTTTTTTAATTCCCAAACCATCCCACCTGGTCTTTGAAAGACCGAGTTTAGTTAAAACTAACTTGGTTTTTCAAAGACCGAATGTTAGTCTTGGATTTTTCGAATTCTAACACCGGTCTTTGAAAAACCGTGTTATTTTTAACTAAACTCGGTATTTCAAAGACCGTACAATTATTTTGGTAAATACTTTCGAAAGTGGGTCAGTTTGGTAAATACTTTCAAAAAGTAGATTATTTTGGTAAAAAGTTCGGTTTGTAGAAGGAAAAAATATCAATTAAGAACTAGAGACCATTTAATTATGCAAGAAGTGTTACATAATACTAGCAAACCACAAGCACCAACTTGATTATTTAGAAACTATGTCTAATATTAAACTATTTTAAACTATTATTGTAGAATCAAATTAAATTTTATCGGAACCTAACTAATAGTAATAGCACTTTACACTAATTAAAACACAATATGAACAGAGAAATATGAAATAAATAAAAATAGTGAATATTATAGTTAACTATGAATGTCAATAATAATTACTTAACAACCACATTTTAATATTAAACATAGAAAAGAGAGTTCCTGACCTAGGCCACCATCGTTCTCGGAAAGTACTCTTTTCCTTCCATAGACTTTGCGTCTTAAATTTTATGAATCTAAAAAAATATTGTAATTTGTTAAGTGTTTGCACCTTTAACTTTAGTACTGCAACCATTTATAGTATGTTTCCCTTCAAAATTTAAATTCCTTTAGTATTGTACAGTCAGTAGAAAAATTCTGGGCCAAAAGATGGAAGCTACTTATACCGGAACTTTGGCAAATTGTCCTCTTGAAAATCAATTTGGAGCAACCACAATAATCGAGACAAGGAATGTTATACGGTTCTAGATTCTACTTCTCAGGGTGGACATGAATGATTGTAAGTACTCACACGACGTAACAATGTCAATCTTCTTCTTTTTCATTTTTTACCTTAAAGAATCTTGAAAATTCTCAGCAAAGAATATGCATCAGTTTTTTGTTACCAAATATGCAGAGGTCATGAAATTAGTTTAAGTTAGTTTTTTTTAAATTACTTAATTAAGGAATTTAGTAAAATTTGCAGCTACCTACTTGTGCATACATGTTTTGATGTTCCATAAACTTATATGTCAGTGGACTCAACTTGAGTTGGCAACACATGCTTACAGAGATAGATCTTTGTCAGAAATAGGTAAGATTAAAGAAAATTTGAATCCAGCTTGGATCTAGAAGTCTAGAATGTTATACATACAAACTCCATATATATTATGACAAAATTCCACATTAATACTCCTTATATAATGATTTGTATGTATGCTGGCCCAATCATTTATGTCCACCCCGAGAAGTAGAATTGGAACCGTATAGCATTCCTTGTCTCGATTATTGTGGTTGCTCCAAATTTATTTTCAAGAGGACAATTTGTCAAAGTTCCGGTATAAGTAGCTTCCATCTTTTGGCCCAGAATTTTTCTACTGACTGGCAACACTAAAGGAATTTAAATTTTGAAGGGAAACATACTATAAATGGTTGCAGTACTAAAGTTAAAGGTGCAAACACTTAACAAATTACAATATTTTTTTAGATTCATAAAATTTAAGACGCAAAGTCTATGGAAGGAAAAGAGTACTTTCCGAAAAAGATGGTGATCTAGGTCAGGAACTCCCTTTTCTATGTTTAATATTAAAATGTGGTTGTTAAGTAATTATTATTGACATTCATAGTTAACTATAATATTCACTATTTTCATTTATTTCATATTTCTCTGTTCATAATGTGTTTTAACTGTTGGAATTAATTTTTGCAGTTTTCCGGGCCGGATTCCGGCGAGCTCCGGCCACTGGCGACACCGGAAAATGAGTGGATTGCGATCCTCTCGTCAAGTACTATTCCGTAGTATACTCACTTGCCAAAAACGAATTCCGTATGAATGAGAAATGTTGATCCAAAGTTGGGTACTTGAAAGGTACCAACTTAACAAATGGATAGTCCCATATCGGAAATTGGAAAAGATTTATACTAGTATATATACTAGAAAACTGGACTAGAGGGCGTGGCCCGGGGGTTACCACTAACGTGTAGTGGAGAGAGGACTTAGCCAAAATGACAAACACACACGCGCGCGCGCCCGGCCCGGCCCGGCTCAGTTCGGTTTGGTCTGGTCTGGTCTGGCTTAAATTTTTTATTTTACTTTTTTGCCCAGACAGCCTCTTCCCCTACTGAACTGAAAAGGCTTTTCAGATTCAGTAACTGGGGCCATTACTCTGTAACAGCAGAGTAATGGCTCACCAGTTATGAATCTGAAGAGTCCCCATTACTCTGCTGTTACAGAGTAATGGTAGCTACTGAACAGCCTCCAGTCCAAACTATCCTCTATAAAACCAGACAGAGTTTTGCATACAGGCACAGATTTTTACATCTTCTTTCTTTCTTCCTCTCCTCTGTGTCAGAGTCAAGTGTTAACTGAGAGTACAACACAGACAGCAGTTCGTTGTCTCTGAAGCAAGGGTGCTGCATTCTTCAGAGAAGGTACAGTTGTATCCTGGGCAGCAACTTGCCGGTAACCGTCACACTACGGGGCAAATTCTGCTTTAAGGACAGAGATTTCATATCTCGACTCTGTACAAACTTTCTACTTACTGTTTTCTTCAATTGAATTTGATTTCTTCACAAATTCTGTTGGGATTTTTAGTATTTTATATTCAGGTTCTAACAATCTTAAAGCAAAATTTTTCCTCACAGATTCTAACAATTTTTGTGAAGTTTGTTTACAGGTTCTGTTCGGAAAAAAAAAGGACTAACTATCTCTGTTTCAACCAATTTCAGAGAAAAGAACAAAATCAAAAACATGGACAACACACAAACTGAAGTTGCTACTGGGCTTATCAGTACCCAAACTCCGGTGACCCAGAATGTGACTGCACAATCGGTTGCGGCACATTCGGTCGTTCTGCCCATGCACATAAGCGTGGGAGAAAAACCGGAGAAGTTCAATGGAACTGGGTTCAAAAAGTGGCAGGGGAGGATGCAATTCTACCTGACCACATTGAAGCTGGACAGATTCCTCAATGAATCTGCCCCGATGCTGGCGCCAATGGAAGCACACTCCGTTGCTGCAGTTGACGCGTGGACTCAGGGCGACTACCTCTGTAGGAACTACATCCTGAATGGCCTGGTAGACTCCTTGTACAATGCTACTGTGTCTTCAAGACGTCCAAACTCCTGTGGGGGTCCCTGGAAAAGAAGTACAAAACAGAAGACGCCGGGTCCAAGAAATTTGTTGTCGGCAAATTTCTGGACTACAAGATGATTGACTCCAAAACTGTGGTGAGTCAAGTCCAAGAACTGCAGGTTATAATGCATGACATTGCCGCAAAGAATATGATGCTGTGCGAACCATTCCAGGTTGCAGCGTTCATTGAAAAACTTCCACCTGGGTGGAAAGACTTCAAGAACTATCTCAAACACAAACGAAAGGAGATGTCTCTTGAAGATCTAATTATCAGGTTGCGGATCGAAGAAGAGAATCGCAAGGCTGAGAGGTCCTATGGAAATCAGTCTATAGAAAAGGCTAATGTGGTGGAGCATGAACAGAAGGGCAAGAAAAGGAAGTTTCTGCCACAGGCCTCCAACAAAAAACCTTTTGCAAAGAGGTTTGCTGGGAAATGCCACAAGTGTGGTAAGTTGGGGCACAAAATTTCTGAGTGCCGTAGTAAGGACAGTAATTATTCAAAAACAGGACATGTAAAAGGAAACGAAAAATCCCATGTACACATAGCTGAGAACTTGTCCACTGGTCTCTCTGACCTGGACCTCTGTGCTGTTGTTTCAGAGGTAAATCTTGTGGGGAGCAATCCTCGTGAATGGTGGTACGATACAGGGGCCACCAAGCATATCTGCTCGGACAAGGAAATGTTCACCTCCTACCAGAAGTGCAACAAAGATGAACAGCTGTTCATGAGAAACTCTTCCACCTCCAAAATTGAAGGAACAGGGAAGATAATGCTGAAAATGACTTCAGGCAAAGAGCTAACGCTCACAAATGTGCTGCATGTCCCAGACATTAGAAAGAACTTGATATCAGGTTCTTTGCTAAGTAAGAATGGGTTCAAAGTTGTACTTGTTTCTGATAATTTTGTACTGTCCAAGAATGGGGTATATTTGGGTAAAGAATATGTAAAGGATGGACTGTTCAAGTTTAATGTAATGACAGTCATCCCTAAAACTATTGTTCCTGCTGTTCCCAAAGTTAATGAAATAACTCCTATTGCCTATGTTGTTGAGTCTTCCTCTGTTTGGCATGAAAGACTAGGCCATGTTAATGTAAATTCTATGCGTAGATTAGTTAACATGAATCTGCTACCAAAGTTTAAGGTAGATAACTCAGAAAAATGTGAAGTTTGCACGGAGGCCAAACTCACTAAAACTCCATCGCGTTCTGTAGAAAGAAACACAGAAACTCTAGGTCTAATTCACACGGATCTGTGTGACTTAAAATATGTGCAGACCAGAGGTGGCAAAAAGTACTTTGTGACTTTCATAGATGATTGCACAAAATTCTGTTATGTATATTTGTTACATAGCAAAAATGAGGCTTTGGATAAATTCAAAGAATATAAACTTGAGGTTGAGAATCAACTTGGCAAAACGATTAAAATCGTTAGAAGTAATAGAGGAGGAGAATATGATGCACCATTTAACATGTTCTGCTCGGAACATGGAATAGTTCATCAGACAACTGCTCCCTACTCACCCGAATCAAACGGTACTGCCGAGCGCAAAAACCGAACTCTAAAGGAGATGATGAATGCCTTGTTGTTGAATTCTGGCCTACCCCAAAACATGTGGGGGGAAGCATTGTTGACTGCCAACTACATTCTCAACAAAATACCTCACAAGAAAACCGGCAAGACACCATATGAATTGTGGAAAGGTAACTTACCTTCGTATAAATACCTCAAAGTGTGGGGGTGTCTAGCAAAAATGGCAGTACCTAACCCGAAACAGGTTACCATCGGACCTAAGACGATTGATTGCATATTCATAGGCTATGCACACAACAGTAGTGCATATCAGTTCTTGGTATACAAATCGGATATACCGGATATCCATATAAATACAATAATGGAATCAAGAAATGCTTCATTCTTTGAACACGTGTTTCCGTGCAAGGATACTACGTACCCTAAACATACACGTGAACAAGGGACTGCAAGCACTTCAGTTGATGAACCAGACCAGGATACCGATGAGCCTAGACGAAGTAAACGGGCTAGAACATCAAAATCATTTGGTCCTGACTTTGTGACGACCTTTCTGTTAGAGAATGAGCCCAGAACGTTCAAGGAAGCCATGTCTATGCCTGATGCTCCTATGTGGAAGGAAGCAATCAAAAGTGAAATGGACTCCATTATGCAAAATCATACATGGGAGTTAGTCGATTTGCCTTCTGGATGTAAAGCTCTAGGATGCAAATGGATTTTCAAACAAAAATTGAAACCAGATGGTTCAATAGAGAAGCATAAGGCTAGACTTGTGGTACAAGGATTTAGGCAAAAAGAGGGCCTAGATTTCTTCGATACATATTCCCCAGTTACAAGAATAACATCCATAAGAATGTTGATAGCTATTGCAGCTCTACGTAACCTGGAAATACATCAAATGGATGTTAAAACTGCATTTCTAAATGGGGACTTAGAAGAAGAAATATACATGAAACAACCTGAGGGTTACGTAGTTCCTGGACAGGAAAATAAGGTGTGCAGGCTTGTAAAATCACTGTACGGCCAGAAATAAGCTCCAAAGCAGTGGCATGCAAAATTTGACAATGTTATGATGTTAAATGGTTTCAAAATAAATGAATGTGATAAATGTATCTACATCAAAGATACTCCAAACGGATACATTCTGGTTTGTCTATACGTAGACGACATGCTCATTATTGGAAGCAATAACGACATTATCAAACAAACTAAGAGCATGCTTAGTGGCAAGTTTGACATGAAAGACTTGGGAGTTGCAGATGTCATACTAGGAATCAAAGTCTCCAGGACATCTGAAGGGATTACTTTGTCTCAAGATCATTATGCTGAGAAAATACTTGAAAGATTCAAGAATTATTCCAATGGGACAGCAAAAAGTCCCGTTGATCCAAGTCTTCACCTGTTCAAAAATACAGGCGAAAGCATATCACAACTGGAATATGCACGTGTAATTGGTAGTCTGATGTATCTAACAAATTGTACAAGACCGGACTTAGCACATTCGGTAAACGTACTGAGCCGATACACAAGTAATCCAGGATGAAGTCACTGGAAAGAAATAACTAGAGTATTGAACTACTTGCGACATACTCAGAGTTATGCGCTGTATTACACCAGATATCCAGCAGTACTGGAAGGCTACAGTGATGCCAACTGGATATCGGACTCAAAGAACTCAAAATCCACAAGTGGATATGTTTTCACACTTGGTGGTGCAGCTGTATCATGGAAATCCTCTAAACAAACGCTATTGGCCAGATCCACCATGCAATCTGAGTTTATTGCTTTAGACAAAGTGGCAGAGGAAGCAGAATGGCTTCGAAACTTCTTAGAGGATATTCCAATGTGGGAAAAACCAGTGCCTGCCTTATGTGTACACTGTGACAGCCAATCGGCTATAGCACGGGCACTGAGTTGCATGTATAATGGTAAGTCTCGTCATATCAGAAGGCGACACAAAACCATTAGACAACTGCTCTCAAATGGAGTAATCTCTATACAATATATAAAATCGGCCGACAACCTAGCGGATCCATTTACTAAAGGTCTGTCGCGAGAGCAGGTTGTCAGATCATCAAGAGGAATGGGCTTAAAGCCTATGACGAAAGAGGATACTTGATGGAAACCCTACCTAGGAATTGGAGATCCCAAGATCTAGGTTCAAAGGGACAACTAAATCTTGTTGAATCAACGAAAGCACTGAGAGATTAACATCTCATACCCATTCTTAGGATGATAGAACAAGTGCTGCCTGCAAATAGTTAGGATAAGCTTGGCTTTTAATGATTCCCATAGCTTTGAAATAAAAGTGGGGTATAGCAGGATACTCTTTATGGGCAATCACCTTGTGAGTGTGAAATGGGGCCGTTTCTAGGAGAATGAAGAGAGGCTACATTCTCCAAGTTCACTCACGATTAACCAGGGATGTTCAAGGCCAAAATGAATACAACAAGAGAACTTAGTTCTGTGAGGAGATGAAACTGTGTGATAGTTATTGTCTAGGTTCACATGAATGCCCGGGTAGTTCAAGACATCATGATCACTACCTGGTCAAGTGAATCCGATAGCTAATTACTAAGGGTGGTTCAAAGTTGAAAAATTACTACCATTCTTGATGCAGTGATTTTCCGATTGTACTCTCAGAGTCTTTCTGTCATGTTTTTTGTTTTTCTGTCGTGTCTGGATTACATAGTCTGGAAATTTCCATTCATGTGGGGGATTGTTGGAATTAATTTTTGCAGTTTTCCGGGCCGGATTCCGGCGAGCTCCGGCCACCGGCGGCACCGGAAAATGAGTGGATTGCGATCCTCTCGTCAAGTACTATTCCGTTGTATACTCACTTGCAAAAAACGAATTCCGTATGAATGAGAAATGTTGATCCAAAGTTGGGTACTTGAAAGGTACCAACTTAACAAATGGATAGTCCCATATCGGAAATTGGAAAAGATTTATACTAGTATATATACTAGAAAACTGGACTAGAGGGCGTGGCCCGGGGGTTACCACTAACGTGTAGTGGAGAGAGGACTTAGCCAAAATGACAAACACACACGCGCGAGCGCGCGCCCGGCCCGGCTCCGGCCCCGGCCCCGGCCCCGGCCTTGGCCTCGGCCTCGGCTTCGGCTTCGGCTCGGCTCGGCTCGGTTCGGTTCGGTTCGGTTTGGTCTGGCTTAAATTTTTTATTTTACTTTTTTGTCCAGACAGCCTCTTCCCCTACTGAACTGAAAAGGCTTTTCAGATTCAGTAACTGGGGCCATTACTCTGTAACAGCAGAGTAATGGCTCACCAGTTATGAATCTGAAGAGTCTCCATTACTCTGCTGTTACAGAGTAATGGCAGCTACTGAACAGCCTCCAGTCCAAACTATCCTCTATAAAACCAGACAGAGTTTTGCATACAGGCACAGATTTTTACATCTTCTTTCTTTCTTCTTCTCCTCTGTGTCAGAGTCAAGTGTTAACTGAGAGTACAACACAGACAGCAGTTCGTTGTCTCTGAAGCAAGGGTGCTGCATTCTTCAGAGAAGGTACAGTTGTATCCTGGGAAGCAACTTGCCGGTAACCGTCACACTACGGGGCAAATTCTGCTTTAAGGACAGAGATTTCATATCTTGACTCTGTACAAACTTTCTACTTACTGTTTTCTTCAATTGATTTTGATTTCTTCACAAATTCTGTTGGGATTTTTAGTATTTTATATTCAGGTTCTAACAGTATGTGCAAGAATTTACTCATAAAGTGTCACGAGTCATAAGAAATAATAGTAACGAAATCGGGAATCAAATAAGGATGCGGAGGAGTCAAAATAACATGTTGGTCATACTCTTATTAGGTATTAGACAAGAAAAGGGGAATTTGGTTATTGGGTAAGTCTGACCCATATCCACAAAGGTTAAAGTTTCTTTATAGAAGAACTCCATATAAAGGGGATGTGGATGCTCTCCCTCACTGTTAGGAATTATGGCCTAAAATTCACGTAGGCACTGAGTAGTTAAAGTTGAAGAAGAAGAAGACGAGACAAAGAAGTAAGAGAAGACAAGCAGCGAAGTAGAAAATGTAGTCTGGAGGGTTGCGGTCGACCGACCAGAGGGTCCGGTCGACTGACCCTAGGCTGAGAGTTGTTCGAATGTACAAGTTCAACAGAGGAGCGGACGGTCGACCGGCCTAGGGGGTGCAGTCGACCGGTCAGCTCTCGGGGTTGGTTCTACACGTTGTAGTCGACCATCACTAGGGGTGCGGTCGACTGACTTCGGCGCTGATTGTTTTTGGGCTTACGAGTTTAAAGGCCCAATTGCTATATTTGTGTTTATCTTTTAGGGTTTACTTGGGGGCTATATATATGGCCGTAAACTCTAGAGTTTAGTTAATCCTTGATCATCCAAAGAGAGAGATTTGGTGAGCCGTTATCATTGTCAAACTTCAAGAGAGATTGTGCCGAGTATTTCAAAGGGGAGAGAGAGAGATTGAGAGTTGTAATCTCTTTTGTAATCTTTGTAGTTCTTTGGGAATAAGAAGTATTGGTTATCTCTGCATATTGGTTGTGTTCTTGTGAGATCCATATATTGTGGTGGCTTGTTCTTGGTTCATCTAAGTCTTGAAAATTTCTATTGCTTGTGGTGTGTTTCCACTATTAGCACTACGAGTTGTGGGTAGAATTACTCCGACAAGTGGTATCAGAGTAGTTGGTTCGAGATGGCCGATAACAAGATGAAGATCGAGAAATTCGATGGGAGTGACTTCGTAATGTGGAAGATTCAGATGATAGCGTATCTTCGTCAGAAAGATCTTGATGGTCCGTTGTTTAATGAGAATCTGGTAGGTGCAGACAAGGATGCGAAGGTCTTGGCGGATTGGAATTGTTTGGATCAAAAGGCGCTGGGGCAGATTCTGTTGGGGTTGAGTAGGAAGGCGTTATTTCATATCTCGAAAGCAAAGACCACAAAGGAGGCTATGGAGATTCTCACGGATATGTATGAGAAACCATCGGCATCTAATCAAATTCTTCATCTGAAGAAATTGGTTAATATGAAGTTGAAGGAATGGGGTTGAGTAGCAGAGCATGTGAACAATTACTGTATGGTTTATAACTAGATGGAAGATGTAGGTTTGAAGTTTTCAGAGAGGGGGCAGTCATTGTTACTTCTATCTACTTTACCCGATAGTTATGATACGGTAGAACAGACTATTACAGGCACTATGACAGATTCAACGATTCTACAGGATGTGGTGAGTAGCATTCTGAACGGGAAGGTGAGAAGGGTGAGAAACAGGAGATATTCATCATCATCTTCTAGAGATTCCACCATGTACGTTGTGAAGAGACGTGGGAGATCTAAGAGTATTCGAAGAAGAAAGGATCAGAGTAGTTCATCTGAGAGTGGGTCTGATGACAGCGATGGGGGATATGGGCCTGAGTGCTGGTGTTGTCATAAGAAGGGTCACATGATGTACAGTTGTAAGCCTTATATGAAGAAGAAGCAGGAGAAACAGAAAGAGATAACCCAAAGGAAGTCCAAGGAAGGCTTGTTGAGGGGTTATGCTTATCAGCTCGGGAGGAGTTGGGCACTCAAGATTGGTGTATCGATTCGGGAGCTTCTTTTCATTGCACTCTGAGGAGAGAGGTGTTTGATGACTACGAGGAGGGTTCATTTGGAGATGTGATCGTGTGGAAGGTCACCGGTGTCCTGTACGTGGGGTTGGTACTGTTCGCGTGAACACCATTGATGATCAAAGTATTGCCTTGTGGGAGACAAGGCATGTTCCAGACTTGAAAGAAAATCGTATCTCGATTGGAAGGCTAGACAAAGAGGGGTTGTCTACTACAGTTGGTAGTGGGGAGTTGTGTATAGCTGCAAGTTCAAGGGTGATTGCAAAAGGAAAGCGTGAGGGAACACTGTATTTGCTTAGAGACATGAAGGGCATTTCTCCCGTAGTTGACTCTCAGCTGGAATCGAGTAGTAGGTTGTGTGGGGTGCAACCGAGTTATTTCAGTTGTGGAGGGGAGGTTACTAATTTAGTGGGAGATGCTAGACATGGAAGTGATCCTAGTGGGCAAGACATTGTTGCGGTGAGGGTACTTTGTGAATTGACAGTTGAAGCTTCAAGTCTCTCTTGTATGGTAGAGAGCACTGGTATCGTTATGCTGGGTGATGTCGATGAGGGTAACCGAATTGGGACTGTAGGGGTTGAACAGTCTGCGGAGTTTGTGGAGGTGTCGTCCACGGAGGTTTCTGGTGTAGAGGGTGCATTGAGAGGCTTTGAATAATGTCCGGTGTTGATGGAGATCTTGCGAGGTGGGGAGTCTCATAACATGGAATCCGACACGGGAGATTGTTTCTCCGGTATTCGTGCTCAATGCGATTGTTGGAGCACATCCTTCATGAGGTGATGAGGGGTGGTTGGTGCACTCCACGTGGTGGAGTGGTGGAGGTACTCTTCATGAGGGTGGGGAGTACTTGGGTCTTCCATAAAAGTGGGAGATGGTAGAGATAATGCGAGGGAAGATTGCAATAACTTTGAAGCGTGGTGTATATGGTCCAAGTACGAGATTGTTAGGAATTGTGGCCTCAAATACATGTAGGCACTGAGTACTTGAAGTTAGAGAAGAAGAAGAGGAGACAAACAAGCAAGAGAAGACAAGCAACGAAGTAGAAGAAGTAGTCTGGAGGGTTACGGTCGACCGACCAGGGGGTGCGGTCGACCGACCCTAGGCTGAGAGTTCTTCGAGTGTACAAGTCCAACAGAGGAGGGGACGTCGACCGACCTAGGGGGTGCAATCGACCGGTCAGCTCTCGGGGTTGGTTCTACACGTTGTAGTCAACCGTCATTAGGGGTGCGGTCAACCGAATTCGGCGCTGATTATTTTTGGGCTTACGAGTTTAAAGGCCCAATTGCTATATTTGTGTTTATCTTTTAGGGTTTACTTGGGGGCTATATATATGGCTGTAAACTCTACGGTTTAGTTAATCCTTGATCATCCAAAGAGAGAGATTTGGTGAGCAGTTATCATTGTCCAACTTCAAGAGAGATTGTGCCGAGTGTTTCAAAGGTGAGAGAGAGAGATTGAGAGTTGTAATCTCTTTTGTAATCTTTGTATTTCTTTGGGAATAAGAAGTATTGGTTATCTCTGCATATTGGTTGTGTTCTTGTAGATCCATATATTGTGGCGACTTGTTGTTGGTTCATCTAAGTCTTGGGAGTTTCTATTGCTTGTGGTGTGTTTCCGCTATTAGCACTACGAGTTGTGGGGTACAATTACTCCGAAAAGTCCCTAACTACTGCCAGATCTTAGTGAATAAGAAGCCCCACTTCAATAAAAGAGATTTTCATAATGCTGGAACTTAGTTGAATCAAATGGTAAATTGTCTTAAGTCAGGTGTAGTGTCGTCTATCACCATGAAGCCTTGAATTTTCACCACATTATTGTCTCCGCTAATGGCATGCATTCCCACTTCACCCCAGTCTCGCACCCACCTTGCTCAACTCCGACAACAAGAAACTCTCTCTTATCTTAATTCTGGTCAAAACCGATTCAACATCTACTCCGACGCAACTAGCAAAGGATCGTGGTGTAACAACTACAAGCCCACTAACTTTGGCCCACATAGTCCATATGGATAGTTAGTAAATTTTTTGTAGTCCTGAATGACCCAAAGACAATCCCTATTGGCATATAAGGTCTAATCTAATTTAACCATCTATCCAATTGATTTTCCAGTGTGAGACTATTATTCGAGCCACAACCTCAACAATCTTCATATTGGCTCAAATCCGAGAGAGCAATCATCAAGCTAGAACTTTGGATAACTTCAGAGATTTGCCTACCGCCAACACCTCATTGATTCGGCAAGACAATGTCGATCCACCAACCTCATGACTTGAAAAAGCCTCCGCCACCAATTGACTTGACACAATAACTTTTGCACACACGATTGCTAAATAATATCCCCACATCAGCCCAATATCTTCATCATGGGCTCTGATACCATTTGTAACAACTAAAGACCCATTAACTTTGTCCCACATAGCCTAGATAGATAGTTGATAAATTATTCATTGCCCTATATGACCCAAAATTGATAATCCCTATTGGAGTCCAGGGTCTAATATAATTTAATCATCTATTCATCTAATTAATTTTTCAATTTGGGACTATTATTCGAGTCGCAATCTCAACACGTCGAGTGTATAAGGGTGGGTATGTAGAGACCCAGGAAGAATCTCATCAGAGTTTTGGCTAAAAATTTGAGTTGCAGCAACCCCACCTTTGCTGAAGCAGCAAACATCATCAACACCTTAAGATGGGCAACTAGTCATGAGATGAAAATTTGTATAAACTCCAACGCGCGGTGAACTGGCTGAATAGTAGTGCAACTGAGAGATACCGTCATGACTTACCCACTTCATCAATGAAGGGGGGGAACTTGCTAGCGAGTTCTAATAGAGTCACAGTTACTTTTGTTAATCGCGAATTTAATTTGGAGGCTCATTGTTGCAAACCGGGCTTGCAACTAACTACAATATTTTTGGAGAATGAGACGCCTTGTTAGTCCCCAATTCCTTTAAGATTTGTAATGTTTTATTGATTAGCCAAGAGGGTCTAATAAATGACTACAACAAGATCCCCAAAAAAAAAGTAGTAGTAGTAGTAGTAGTAGAAGAAGAAGAAGAAGAAGAAGAAGAAGAAGAAGAAGAAGAAGAAATCCGCCTATCTGGGAATCAAATACCTTGGAGATGTGTTATTTTTTGTTTTGGTTGATGAGCCTCGTGATGTGTTGACTAAGGATCAATAGTTGTTGTTCTACGATATGTGGATAAGCACGGGCATGTAGAGGAGCACCTTTTTGGGAATTGTTTGTCACGCCCCGCTTCTCAAAAATACGGAATACGAGCACATAATATTGGCCCAGCGAATGACTAACGTCACCCATAAGCTGTTTATTCAATTAACTCAACAATATAATCAATACAGAATAAATGCACAGAAAATAATAATAATCTCATAAACAATAGTACTTGGAATGAAGCAATAAAAATATCAAAATAAAATAATAATAATCTAACGTCGGAAAACAATAATAAAATTCGGGACATAAGCCCAAAATAATAGTAATAATTCTCAATACAATAGTTCAATAAAATAATGAGCAACTAAAAAACATTAATTTTTCAGAATCTTTGTTCTCCAATTCCAGCAGGCAATTCTCCATCAACACCTGTAAACACTTCATCTAAAAAGAGTAGAAAAATTGTCCTTAGAGCAAGTCATGGACAGGAAGTAGAGAAAGCAGGGAACAATAGAATATCAGTATAACAATGATGTCAATGGATCAATAGGAATCAATAACATGGCACGAAAATCAATAATCAATATCATGATAGTCAATACAATGGCTATAAACAATGATGCAATATTCGGTAATGGTAATCAATGATCAATAACGGTAACACCTGGCCAATATTCGATATCAATAGGAACCATGAGGAACAATATACTGTGTCGATGTGATGCAACTCTTAAGTCTATTAATCATTTTAATCCTAACTAATGCATATACTACTGCATTCCATACTACAGGTTCGATGCATACAATCAATTTCGTTTTAGACTTAAGTGGAAGATTCTATAGATCATGTACACGGCACGATAACGGTATTTGCAGCATTGGTGCACACTGGTTGGCTCAATAAAAATAATACACGGTCAATTGGGAATACTGTATCAGTAGTCCAACAATAAACTGATAACAATAACTTTTGCCAACACACAATATTTTGGGAAACAAGGCCCACACTTCAGTGTACAGTCACTATGTCATCAATTACTCCATTCAATCTCTTAAACCCCGACTTATTAATTATTTTATTAATGCAACAATACAATATGCAATTATGGGACATCAGATAAATAATAGTATCAATAGGAGAACAATAGGATGATAACATGAAGTGGGAAAATTAGAATGGTGACATTAGGATACTAGGATCATGCAATGCAACATATACACTAATTCATGCAATAGTACGATATAGGAATAGTTAAACTATTAAAAACTGAAATATAAAATTCTGGATAGCAAGAGTAGTCTATACAAAAATGCAGTTTCCTGCTGTTCTAGAAATCAAAAAGTGAATCCGTCAGAAGTTCTAGAAACTAGAGTTCCACACGGTTCCAACGCATATTTAATGTTCAAAATCCGACAATAGTAGCTAGGCCAATCACAATGTTCTTTACAGATTTCATGTTCAGGCAGAATCTCGATATTATGTTTTCATATTTTTAGAAACAACAAAAACTCAGTATTAAATTCATTAAAAATATTTGCTGGACTTCTAAACATGATTACTAACAATCTGGAAATTTTCAGAGCAAGATCCTATCATTTGATCAGTCTATTTACTGTTTGAACATGGAACATACAATAATTTGAGAATCTGGAATTTAAAACACAGCTGTAGTAAAACGAGCATAACTTTTTCTACAACTCGGAATTCAAAAATTCAAGATGTTCTGGAAACTAGAAAGATAAGGCTACAATTCATATTCAGAAAGTAATTCGTTTTAAGATCATTTACTAGTTCAAAAACAACAGTCAACATACAGGTCAGCAAGCATTATACAGGATTTTGGGTATTTTTCATGAAAATAAATTAATTAAACATGATGGGTATCGATTCTACTAGTCGATAAACTATATATTCAGCATGATGAGTGACAAAACATGATAAATAAAAGTAGAACACGTTCATACATCAATTTATCATCAATCAATCATCAATCGATCAAACAATATACAACTTATCATTTGTCTCTACAACAATTTATTTGTGTGACGACTATATGAACACCCTATTATCAATTCTATATGCACTCATGAAACATCCAAACTTTAGACTCAAAAGTGTTACGATGTCAAGAATATTGGGGTTAGCTCGTGAACCCTCAATAGACCCAATGAAGAGATGAACAATGGATAATACGATAACAAAGAGATCTACTTGCAAGAGTTTCAATAACACTTGAATTTGATATAATTAGCAATTCAAGAGGACAGTGACTTTCCTGTTAGACGGTGAAAACAAATACCAAGAATAATTGGATAAGGATCCCGAAGCAACGACCCCATGAACTAACAATTTTGCATGTGCAATATACATGCACAAAAATAGACAAAGCAGCAACAGCACAAGATCCAAAGAGACAGCAACCACAGTCACGTCAGCAAGAGGAAAGACCAGCGGGGGGAGGGGGGTCATCGGCGTCGCAGGCGGTGGACGACGACGTCGCAACCGAGCAACGCGACTGGAAGCGGCAGCGCGACGGAACAGGGAAAGGGGCGTCGGGATTTGGCATTCTAATTTCGTCGAGGAACAGGACATCGCTGGCTAAGGGGGTCTTCGGGATTGGGGTTTTTGTTGTGGCATCGCTGGGTGAGGGGTCGCTGGAGGTGTTGACGAGGAGGGCGGCACTATAGGAGGGCGCCGGAGGTCGGGGGTCTCCGGAGATGGCTAGGAAAAGGCCCGGGAAGATGAACAGGGAGATGGGTTGGGGGATTTTGGCTGACGGGGAGAGAGGAAAGAGGAGAGAGAGAGAGGAGAGAGATTAAGCGGCTAGGGTTTCAAAATTGTGCATTTTTTAGGGTTTGCATTAGGGTTGTATTTATAGGGTACAATTAGGGTATTGGGTTGGTGAATTAGGATCCAATAATGGCGGATTTGGATTAAGAACAAATGAAATTGGGTTTTAGGGTTCAAATAAGGGACAGATCTAAATCAATATGGTTCAAATAAAAATACACACAATTAAATAAAAGATAAAACCCACAAGATAGATAGCTTAACGAGAAGGGAAGAATAGTTCATGAACGAAAATTTCAGTCCAATTAAATAAATAAATAACAATGAATAAAATATAATTTGGGGTTGCAATTAAATTGGGATTCACCAGAAAATTAGATCAAGTAAAAAAATAATTTAATAGATGAATTTTAAATAAATAATCAAGAATAACAATTTATTAAAATAATGAAATCATACAACAAAATAGTATCCGAGTTTAACAATTTATTAAAATCCGAAAATTAATAATATGAATAGTCGATCAATTAGGGATAGAACACAAGTTCAAATATACCATTATTCAAAATGAATAAAATCTCGATTAAAAAACAGTTTAATACAAGATCCGAAATGAATCTAGCACAAAATAAATTTATAAAAAAAAATCAAATTATAGAAAATATACCAAAAATACTAATTATTGGGAATGGGGGTTACATTGTTCATATTTGACATTACAGCTAAATCACTCAAATTAGAAATGGAAGCATTATTTTTTAAGCATGGTTTGAGTTTATCTATTCGGTATATTAAGGTAATTAAAGATGTGTATGATGGCCAAAGACTACAGTTAGAACAACTACAGGAGAGACCAATGATTGTTGTATTACAGTAGGTTCACACCAAGGTTCGATTTTAAGCCCCCACCTCTTTGCTTTGGTTATGGATGAATTGACGTGTGGAATACAAGATGTGGTGCCTTGATGTATACTTTTTGTCGATGATGTCGTCTTAGTGGACAAGACTAGAGCAGGAATCAATGCTATATTAGAATTGTGGAGAGAAATTTTGGAAGCTAAAGGCTTTAGAATAAGCAGAACTAAAACAGAGTATATAAAGTGTAATTTTAGTGATATTCAGAACATAAATGAGGATGTAGTAAAGTTTGATGGCCAAAAGATACCTAAGTGAGATCATTTTCGTTATTTTGGATCAATTATACAAAGAAATAGGGAGATTTGTGAAGATGTTATACATAGGATCCAAGCAGGGTAGCTTAAGTAGAAAAGTGCAAGTGGTGTTTTGTGTGACAAACGTATACCTTTGAAGTTGAAGAAAATTTTTTATAGGATGGTTGTTAGACCATCAATGATGTATGGAGCAGAGAGTCGGGTTAAAAGGAACATGTCCAAAAAACGAGTGTAGCGGAGGTGAGGATGCTAAAATGAATGTGTGGTAAAACCAGGAAGGATTGAATTTGAAACGAGCATATACTAGACAAGGTAAAGATAGCTCATATGCAAGATAAATTAAGAGAAATGCTTTAGGTGGTTTGGACATGTTACACGTAGACCTAGTAGTGCCCCCATTAGAAAGAGTAATTTGATAAGTATTGATAGTAGAGTTAGGGGTAGGGAAAGATCTAAACTGACTTGGGTGAAAATATTGAGAAAAAATATGATAGCTTGTGGCCTTATAGAAGATATTGCGCTAAACCGAGCAGAATGGAAATCGGGATTCATGTAACCGACCCCAACTAGTTGAAAAAAAGGCTTTGTTTTTTTTAAAAGAAAAGGTGGAATATTGCCACCCTGTTTCATTAATAAGAGATTAATAAAACAGACTCAAAGTACTGAGCCAGTTACAAAATCCTACAACATAGTAAAGAAGTACATAAACAAAAGTACATAACCTCCACCCCAAGCATGGGGAGTGGGACAAAAGAGTACCGGGATGGCTGCACCAAACGTGCATGAAAACCAAAATACATCAAATCCCTCCCAACAAACCCTGGGGCGGTGGTATCTATCAACCAAGAAAGGCCACGCTGTCTGTTAGTCGATCGTCGGACCGATCTTCCTCATCGTCAAAGTCCTCTACCTGGAAAACGCTCGCTATCCTCCCCCTAGGACCTGCTGCAGCCACATTAGCCCAAAATGAGATAAAATGCATAATGTGAGTCAAATTACCAGAAATATTATTACAAGTTGTGCGGAAATAATAATTGTTTTTGTCTAGCCAAAGAACCCAGGTTGTTGTGGCGATAGCGATTTACCACGCTTCTCTCATAGTTCTTCTCTCAGTGGAAAAAATAGGACCTACCCACAAGTCCTTGTACACACTAGGGTAGAGGTTCATCCCTAGGGCACTGAGCACCTCAACAAATCCTGCTTTGCTCCTAGGGCAGTGTAGGAACAGGTGGTCTGTAGTCTCTATGTTAGTGTGTCAGAATCCGCAACGAGAGTCAATATTCGGTTGTCATTTTGCGAGGTTTTCTCTAGTCAAGATCACGTCGTTCAGCACCAGCCATAGGAAGGCTTTGATCTTCAGCGGTGCTTTCGTCTTCCAAATGACTCCTGAACACTTTGGGTAACATCCCCTAAAGTGTAAGCAATTATATAAGGATTTAACGCTAAGCGTCATGTTCTATTCCAATCCCAAAGATTTCTTGTCTGGACCATGAGAGTAACTAATGCCCGCATTAGTGATGTGGGTCTGGAGTTCCATGAGTCTACCCTGTGATCTCCCGTCGAACGCTTGTTTAGAGGCTGGTTTCCAGTTTCATCTTTTCCAGGTCGCGGCCACCGTGTAGTGCGGTGGTGACGCATGCTCATATAGTTCGGGGAACATTGCACGGAGTGTGTGGTCCCCACACCACTTATTCCACCAGAATCTGATGAGCCTGCCGTTACCGATTACTGATGTGACACAGCTAATAAATGGTTCATAGGCTTTAGTGATGCCTTTCCAGAACCAGGAGACACGCGGGCCTACCCTGAAGTCCAAATTTTTCGTTCCATTCCCATGCATGTATCCCTGAACAAATTCTTGCCACCCTTCTCCATTCGGGTGGAATACTTTCCACCACCATTTACCCAATAGAGCCAGATTCATATCCCGCAGATCAAGAATGCCTAGACCACCATGTATTTTTTTCATGCAAGCCTTCTCCCATCTGATAAGAAGATACCCGCCCCGATCCGAGTCTGCCCCTTTCCATAGAAACCGTTTTCGTGTCCGGTTAATTCTCTGAATTACCCATCGGGGCATTTCAAAGAAGGATAAATAGTAAACTGGAAGATTTGAGAGGACAACATTAATAAGCATGACTCTTTCTCCCAACGATAGTGCTTTGCCTTTCCATCCTAACAGCCAGTTCTCAACCCTGTCAATGATGGGTAGCCAATCGGCCTTTTTGAGCTTCCCAGGTCTAAGAGGCAATTCCAGGTACTGTATAGGGAAGCTCTTGTTGGAGAAATTGAGGATTGTGGCATGTTCTAGTGCCTCCTCAGTTGTCAGGGCAATGGGGATGATGGCACTTTTGTGGAAGTTAACCCTTAGGCCAGACCAAGGTTCGAAACTATATAGAATTCCTTTGAAGGCGGTTGTTTCCCCGAGGTTGCCATTACCAAATAGAAGAGTATCATCTGCATATTGAAGGATTGAGCAACCTTGGTGATTGACTTCCCTGGCCACCGGTGCGATCCAACCTGCTCTGTTGCAGTTAGCCATCATGGATCGGAGTACGTCTGCCACGATGGTGAAAAGAAGAGGTGAGAGCGGATCTCCTTGTCTGAGGCCCCGTTTGCACGAGAATGGGTGGCCCGACACCCTATTTACCAATATTGTCGTTCTGCTGGTGGTGAGACAAGTTTGGATCCATCTGATCCATCTAACCCCAAAACCTCTTCCAGCCAGCACTTCCAGAAGACAATCCCGTTCAACCGAATCATAAGCCTTCTCGAAATCTAGCTTCAGAAGGTATCTCTTAGCATTCGATGTGTGACAATGGTGGATGGTTTCTTTAGCCGTGGCAATGCTGTCTTGAATGCATCGTCCTTTAATGAACCCTGTCTTGTCATGACTAATGAGGCTATCCATTATCATTTCCAGTCCATTAGGGAGTGTCTTGGTAATGATCTTAACTGAGTAGTTAAGGTGACTAATTGGACAAAAGTCTCCCACATGTCGGGAGTCTTCTTTCTTAGGGACCAGCACAACTTTCGCATAATTTATTCTCCCCACTTTGATTTTATGGTCATAGAAATCAGCGAACACCTTCAGCAAATCGCCTTTGATTTCCTCCAGAATATCTGGTACAATATATCATTGGGAAGCCAACAGGACCTGGGGCGTTGTCTTTCCCAAGTTGTTGAACAGCCTCCCAGACTTCCTTCTCGAAGAATGGTACTTCTAGGGCCCGCACCAGACGGTCGGCGTTGCCCCCCCCGGTCCTCCTAGAAGTCGTGCTTTATGGGGACTCTCAAGTCCGTTTCCTGGCCAAATAGAAGCTTGAAATGGGACTGGAATGCCATCCTGATATCCTCACCGCCTTGGATATTTCCAGAGTCTGAGTGGATCGAGTGGATAAGGTTAGATCTACGCCGGGCACTAGCCACTCTATGGAAAAATGTAGTGTTCATGTCTCCCTCTTTGAGCCACAAAATTCTGGACCGCTGCTGCCATTTGATTTCCTCAATCCTATAAAGTTGGTCAATATCCTGTCTGAGTTGGAGCAACCTATTCCGCTTTTCCTAAAGTAGATCTCTAGTCTCTCCAGTTTTCTCCAGTTCATCAATTCCTTCAAGAAGGGATTCTTTTGCCCTCCAAATCAATGCAAATCTGGTTCGGTTCTATTTTCTCAACTTGGCTCTAAGTCTCCTAATTTTTTCATACCAAGTTACGGTCGCTTCAGTCCCCGTAGTTGGTCGAGACCAACTCTTGTAGACCATGTGGTGGAAACCTTGGATTTCTAGCCATGCCTTTTCGAATCTAAACTTTGGAGCTTTCCTGGGTTGATCTTCCCCGGAAGATAAGACAATAGGCACGTGATCCGACGTGGGTTTTGGCAGAGATTTAGCTGAAGATAACGAGAATTTGGTTTCCCAGTCAGTGGAGACCAATATCCTGTCTAATTTGTCTAGGATGGGCGTTGATTGCATGTTCGACCAGGTGAACAGTTTGTCAGATATGGGTATGTCAACAAATTCCAAGTGCGTGATAACCTCATTAAACACTTCCCTATCAGAGTCACTAGCCCCTCTGCACTTGTGTTCTGAGGCGAATCTAGTGATGCTAAAAATCTCCCTCCACCACCCAGGGGTGAGGCCAGTGTGCTTGGATCGTTCTTAATTCTATCCAGAAAGCCATCCTAGACGCAGTGGTATGGGGGCCATAGACCACTATGATTGACTGAGTCCACAGGTCAGATTTTTGTTGAAGCAAGATCGACACTGAAAAATTGCCCATATAGCTCGTCTAGACAATGGAATGTTTCTAGGTTAAAGCCTATCACGATTCCCCCAGACGCCCCGATAGATGGAGACATTCTCCATTTAGAGATTCGATTTCCCCCCAGCCTATTAAGTCTGGACGTATGTGACAGTTTGGTCTCTTGAAGACCAACAATGTTAGCTTTTGATTTGGTAATGACCTCCTTATCCATTTCCCACTTTCCCCACCTCCCCAATCCTCTAACGTTCCAGAATATGGCCTCCATTAACTACGGTTGGGTAAGGGATCGTGACTCAATTTGGAGGTCGACATAGAATTGAGGATAACCCTATCGGTCTCCCACCCCCTAATCTTATTTAGGAGAAACGCGTTTCGATCGGTATCACCTATCGCAAGACCACATGTATTGGCTAGACTAAATATTTCATTATCAGTCATGAAATTAAAAATAGAAGCTAAGAAGGAACACGTATCTCCGTCGCTAGTCTTAGAGGATTTAGCGGCCACTGCGATCTCCAGATAATTGTCTAGGGACTCCTTATTAGTCCTCTTTGCCACTTTCTGAACTCTAAAACCTGTGTCAAAGGGGCTCGAGCCTGGTGCAGTCAGCTGGGATGATGGGTAGGTGGAAGGAACGAACTCAGGGGAGACGAGGCATTTTCATCTTCTTTTGGCTCTACACTCGAAGGTGTGGGAGACGAGGCATTTTCGTCTTCTTCCCTAATATGGATCCCTCCCTTTTCGCCCTCTTTCCCAGCTTTGCTTCCTTCCTGTTCCTCTTCCAACTCGAATGGGGGTTTCGTCTTCTTCCCCAAAATGGCTTCTTCCCTCAGAGGTGCTTGTCTCCGAGCTTGTATCTTTATCCCTAACAACCCATTTCTATGAAAGGAAGCCTGCTCCTTGTTACCCCCAGTTCGATTTCTTCCCCAAAAAAGCTTTCCTTTTACCCCTATCTCTGACCAAACTCTCTGCATGTCCCTGCTCCTCCTCTCTAGGCGTCTCAACCATATCTTGTAGGGTTTGACTGCCACTTTGAGCTCTCCACAGGTCTAAATTTGTAGAGGTGGGAGCTGGGTCTGTACGATTTGCCATTTGTGTCGAGATTTCCTTTTGACCGTTGGGTTCTTCGTTTGATTTTCTCTCTTCGTCACTGATGAGCGGCTGGGCTTGGCCCTCCTCCATCCTCCTTGCCTCTTTGAGGATTTCATGGTGTGCTCTCTCCACTTTGTAGGGCCCCATCCAAAGTGAGGTCCCACTCCGGCATCACCACATGTCGGTAGGAACGGCCATCTCTGAGTGTGGAGGGGGGTGAAAGGGTCTGGAGTTCCTTCAGCTCCGGCTCCGCCTGCTTGTCGAGGACGAATCTCACAACGTACGACTCTTCAAAAGAGAATACCTTTGCGAAGGGAGGCATGAGAGAGATGTCTGGGCTTCGGATTAAAACTCTGGCGGAGATGATCTCCGATCGCCGCACTGTCTTGCTGTCAACTTCTTCAATAGTCCCAAACTCGGAGATGATCTCTTGCAACGCCTCTTTCTTCCAGAAATGTAAAGGGATGTTATGGATCCAAATCCAAAATGATCTCCTTGCGGCAACTCTGCTCTGAAGCTTGGAGTCCAAGGGCAGATTTCTGCACTAAAGTGGCCAAAGTCCACAACTCCCATGGCTGTCACCTTCGTAATCTTCTCTGGCACAGGGAAAGACACTAAGAATTGAAGGTGGCACAATTTTTTTGCTACCCAGTCTCTGTGTGCGGCCATCGGCCATTTGGCTTTCAGTGTTTGGATCAAATAGTTCTCTGACGGGCACCCTACCCGTATTTTGGTAATGGCACACCATCAGCCCAACCATTGCTCTTCTAGCCTGATCATCTCCAAGCTATTGGCCAAGCAGATGAGGGTGGGTCTATCTGGCGACCTCCCTCTTGTGACTGGACGATCATCGTCATTGCTGGACGAGGTGACATTTGTGCACACATAGGACATATGCCCCCATTTCATACATATCAAACACCTCACCTCCTTCATACAGTCTTGCCGATAGTGTCCCAAGTTGCCACAATTGAAGCATGGTGCAGGTATGCATTTTCCTTTCCTTTGCCTCTTCTTGGGTTCTGAGTGTGTTTGGGTGGACTCAATGATAGCTTTGTTTTTCCCTTTTCTGTGGACTTCAATCCATGACTCCTCCTCGACCCTCTCCTCCGACTGCGCAGGTGCCTCCTCCCTTCTATCCTCATTTTGCAGACCCATCTCTTGGGCCTGCACGACGATGTGTACTTGTGGTTGCACCTGTGTTGATGGCTGGGGTTGTTTGGGAAGGGCGTGGTGCGGTTGGGGGGGTGGTAGGCAGCTCTGGTTATGGATGGTTTTAGAAGATGCCAATGGAGAACTGTGGTGTTGTGTGGTGGGTTTTGTTGGGGGTGTAGTAGGACGTGGAGGATTGTGGTTGTGTGTGGGTGATCTTGATGGCGGAGGAATGGGAGAGGGGTGTTGGTTTTCATGGCTTAGGTAGGGGTGGTGAGTTTGCCTGTGTTGGGGGGGGGGGGGGGGTGAGTATGCCTGTGGTAAACCATGTCTCTGGAGTAGCTCTTGAGCTGCTGTTGCCATGCCCATTGTGAAGGTTGTGCCTATTGTTGTTCCTGTGTTGCATTGCTGGTTGGTAGTGTCGATGGAAGTCCCTATGATCTTCTCTCTGATTGTGGCGCAGAACTGTGAGGGGGGGGGGGGATTCTTTTACGCCCATAGTGGCTAGTAGGAGGACCCCCTCTATGGGCCCGTCCTCTCGGAAGAAACTTCTCATGATGGCGATGATGATCGCTGCCTCTCCCCTCCTGCCGTTGATACGCACTTCGGTGTGCCCGCGATGGGGAGAGGGCGTGTCTGAGCCTGGGGGAATCCCCCGCAGGGGGGATGTTCAGAAGTAGAGGGTTTAGGGTAGGGTTAGTTAGGATAGCCACTGCTAGGGGGCCTATGGAATGAGGATGAGGCAGAGGGGGGGCATCAGATGTTGGGAGGGTAGGGGTAGGGGGATTGAGGGTGTGGCGTGCCCTCTCATAGGGCCCGCACCTGCTCAACTCCAACTCCGAGAGCGTGGTGAGGGGATGAAGCTGGTGGTCTGAGTGGTGTTCAAGAACAGAGATTGGAGGTGGAGGCTAGTCGGAGAAGGGAAGGAGTCAACGCAACAGCCCAAAGAAAGGAGCACAGGAGGAGCAAGTGAAGAGGAAGGAGAAGGAAGGAGCTGATGAGTGTACTGTTGAAGCAAATCTCATTTGTAAAGATCAATACCCTTAATGGGGATTAGGGTGTATTTTTCAATATGTAATATTGATTATATATTTATTCTGTAGTTGGACGTAACAATTATTCATCTGTATTTTTGACATTGGATATAATAATCATTCAAAAAAAAGGCCTCGTTGTTGTTATTGTTGTTGTTATTGTTGAGTTAAGTTTATCTAGACTCCATGGTCAAGGTTACAGTGGAGCTAGTATAATACAAGGACGATTTAACAACCTAGCAGTTATCTTGAAGGAGAAAGAATATGCTTCTATGTTCAATATTTTGTTCAACAACTTCAGTTGGCACTTGCTGATGTAGCAAAAAAGAACATCACTATTTACGATCCTTTTATTTCATTTGAATATGGTGAATGTAGTTAGCGGCTCATTCAAGCACCATGATATTCTACAAGAAAGCCAATTAATCAAGGTTATGGAAGCACCTGAAAATGATGAGCTTTCGTGTAGACAAGGGCTAAACCAAGAGACAACTCGTAGACGAGCCGAGGACACACGTCAGAACTCACATCATAACACATTGGTTAGCTTAAGTTAATATTATGGTAGGTTATATAAAATTAAGTTTACACTATATTGTCTTTTGAAATCATTACAAACATTTAATTTTGCATTTGTCTTTATTTGTTGACAAGTCTATTAGAAATCACAAAATCACAATTGTTGCGAAGAAAAGACAAGATATTGTTAATACCATTACATTATCGAAGCACTTGAAAATGATGAGCTTTCGTGTAGTCAAGGGCTAAACCAAGAGAACTCTCAGAAGAGCCGAGGACACAAGTTGGAACTCACCTCATAACACATTGGTTAGCTTAAGTTGATGTACTCGGTATTATGGCAAGTGATATAAAATTTAGTTTACACTATATTGTCTTTTGAAATCATTACGAACATTTAATTTTGCATTTGTCTTTATTTGTTAACAAGTCTATTAGAAATCACAAATGAGTTGTCACAATTGTTGCAAAGAAAAGATCCAAGATATTGTTAATACCATTACATTAGTTAAAATATCGAAAACCAATTGCAATTGATACGAGATGAAGGGTAAGATTCTTTATTAGATCTTTTCATTTAGTAGAAAGCAAAAGATACACATCCTCAATATGTTGACACATATACTGCCCCCAAAATGATCATGACATAATGTTGAAAGAACAACAACAATGCATCATCTTAATGTAGTCGTGTTCTATCCAGTTGTAGTTTTGCAACTTCAAGAACCTATTAGTCGTTTCATGAAGCAAACACTACTCTGGCATGTTTGAAGCCAACTGATTCATTTGCAGCTTTTGACAAGGCATAGTTGAGTCAACTTGCACAAGTTTGGGAGTTTCTCTCTTTAGAATACTAGAGAGAGAAACTCTTCCCCCCAAAAGAAAAAGAAACCCTAGATCTGAGTTGGGGGCAGCGGCTGGGGTTCGTCGCTGCTGCCCCCCTTCATCGCGGTGCTCCCCGTCGTCCCGCCAGGTTCTCACGCCGCTGCCTCTACCGCCTCCGACCGTCGTCCCTCCCGAAGCTCGTTGATGGAGCGAAGATGGAGATCGAGCGCAGATGGAGGGTCATACCACTGGTCCTTCCATCGTCGAGGGCTTATCGGTGGGCTAAAGCTCTCGGCGATGCCCCCGATCAGCTCCCGGTGCCCTCGTGAGGTGTCGCCCCCGTTGCCCCCGATCAGCTACCGAGGTGTTGCCCCCGTCGCCGCTGCTCCCCTGTCATCGTCCCTCCCCTTCTTCGTCGCTGAAAACGGCACCGGAAATGGCACCATTGCTGCTGCCACCATGTCCACGCCCTCGATGCCAATCACGGTGATCGGCAGCTTTGATTTGGATTTTGAGGTGCTAGTTGAGTGTGCGAAGAAATCGGGGGTGTGATAATGGCAGATTCGGAGTTTGCGACTGGAGCTTATGCTCAGTTTTGGTGAGGAGTTATTGCGATGGGCAGTGGCAGCATTTGGGCTACTTAACCCGACAACACAGTCTTCGAGGTAGCACCGCCACTACGCCATCATCATTGAATCTGACGTCCAACACCTCCACCCGTTGTGGCGAGAGGAGAAGGTGATGCTTTAGTTTGTTGGGATTTGTTTTGGGTTCTTTGCTTGAGAGAGAGAGTGAGTGAGCGATGATGTTGCTCCTCACTACTTTATGTTGGTGTTTGCCTTTATTTGTGAGAAATCACTGGAGAGAGCTAGAGCGTGAGAGAGTCCTTTTCACGACTCTCTAATTGACTGGGGTTTTGATTGGGGTGAGTGATGTTTGCACAATTGTGGGAGGAGTGGAGGAGAAGGTTGGGTTCGGCGGTTGTCAATACCTGCCCGATGAGAGAAATTTGTTGCAGCATGGCTGCGGGGCTTGGGCCCGAAGAAGGGGTCCCCCCATTGATGAAACGGCAGGGTTCGACGGTTGTTAAAATCCTGCCTGATTAGCTTCAAGTGGGTGTGAGCGTGCTGTGGAAGCAGTGTACGAAGCTAAATTGATGTACATACAATTTTGCTGGGCCGAGTTTTGTGTTTGGGCTCAAGATGGGGTCCATTACCATATTAGTGGAGTATGTTTGTACTCTTCGATAGTCTGTGATGACTATCGGTTGGTCGGCCCACCTTCCAGGGTTGTTGGAGGGATCTGTTGTCTGTACAGGTCATGTTGCTTTATATTTTATTTCATGTTTGTAGTTTGTATGTTTTGTTAATTTCTGATTAATGAAATAGGGTGGCCGCATTCCACATTTTCATTCAAAAAAAAACTTGCACAGGTTTCCAAAGGAATTTCTTCCAATTCAGTTTCTTACTATACAACAATCACTTTGAAATGTATATTCTCACTTCACATGTTTACAAGCTCATAACAAACACTAATTCTACCAGTTGCAGTTGATAACGATGAGAGAGTCCACTCTGAAGATTATGAAGGACCAATCACATAATAGTATGACAGCTCAATTTATGACTGATTGCATGGTCACATATATTATTAGGATTCATATTCACAGAATTTGACGAAGTTTTCTGCTGGCTGTCAACTGGCTAATACAACCCTCCTCCTTATTCGGTTTGTGGCCGGATTTCTGGCTTGGGACAGACAATGGCGGTGTTAAATTAAATATTTAAGATGTTGGGGTTCGGATTTGAACCCAAGATCTCCCCTTAACATCCAAAGGACTTTGCCACTAGGCCACTTAACTATAAATGTTAAGAAGTTCAAAATATTTTGAGAGAAAAAAGATCAACCTTCACAATATGGAAAAAGAGTAGAAATGAAGAGGATTTAGAAAGATATAAGACACTTAGAAAAAAAGTTAAGAAAGTGATGAGAGATGCAAAAAAAAAAGCTTATGATGATTTATACATAAAATTAGGAACAAAAGAATGAAAAAATAACATCTATAAGCTTGCTAAATAAAGGAATATAAAAAAAATTAAAGATTTAGATATAATTAGGTGTATTAAGAACGAGGATTCACGAGTCTTAGTAAAAGATGAGGAAATTAAGGAACGATGGCGAAATTACTTTGAGAAGTTATTAAATGAAAAAGTTGTGGGCAACTTAAATTTAGAGAACTTGAGGGTGAGTCAAGCATATGTTTTTGTGTAGAATTATGAACTCGGAGGTTCGAAATGCTCTAGGATGGATGAAAATAGAAAAAGCATTAGGACCGGATGGTATACCCATTGAAGTTTGGAAGCGTCTTGGGGATGTAGGAGTGTGTTGGCTAACAAGATTATTTAATAAAATTTTGAGGACTAAGAAGATACTCAATGAATGAAGAAAGAGTATCTTAGTGCCTATATATAAAAATAAAGGAGATGTACAAAGTTGCTCCGACTACCGAGGAATTAATTAATGAACCATACGATAAAAATTTGGAAGAGAGTGACCGATCATAGACTGAGAATGGAAACTAAAGAGTCTGGGAATCAGTTTGGATTTATGCCTGAGAGGTCAACAATGGAAGCAATTTATGTACTGAGGAGACTTATGGAAAAGTTCTTGTATTCGGGAAAATGACAATGATCCTGACCTTTATTATGGATCTGAAGGGGTGTTGAGTTGATTGGTTGGGAGGTAGCTGGCTTGCCAACTTGTAAAAAGAAGTCTGAAACGCCGGGAGTATTTCCTGCGACAGACCCTCCGATACTTAAGTCAGAAGACAGTAATTTGGTGGAAGGGATTCTATTGCAAAAAGAGTGATTACCTTGTAACTGTACAGTTTATGCTGTATTCATAGGTCTGGGGGGAAATCCATTATGGAGAGATCCCTGGGCGGTATTGAAATCTCCTTGATCTCGGATATGGAATTGATCAAATCCTTTATTTTAGGTGTGCGGTTACGACATAACCGATGGAGTGCCTGGCGCAAACGGTGGGTGATTCATCCGTGTAACCCCTGTTTTTCATTTTCTGTATTTTTTGGATGTATTTTAATTTTCTTTTTGAGTATTTATTCAGCTTGTATTCCTTTTTGGACCGTGTATTAGATCTTCATTATCTACATATTCATCTATTGGATTTGTTGTCTTTTAATTTATTTCCTTGATTCCATTGTCAGTCTATTATTTCATCCCTGTTGATCAAGCTCTTATTTTTGATTTTCATTAATTGTTCATGTCCTATTTTATTTATTCTTTTGTTCCAATATCTATTATTGAATCCTAATTAGAACCAAATGCCCTACAACCCATTTAAAGCCAAACCTTATATCGCTTTCTTCTTATTGGGTTTAAAACCCAATATCCATTAACCCTAAACCTACCCGTTGCCCCCAACATAAACCCTAATACCCAACTATCTATATATACTGTTTCCTATTCACCACCTAACCCTAACAGCTGCAAACCCTACTTCTGATCCTCTTGCTCCCCCGACCTTTCACCCAGACCCTCCGGCACCACCCTGCACCCTCTCCCGACCTCTTCAGCCACCTTCCGACTGTAGTGATACCCATCCACTCTTTCACCTCTCCATCCTCCTCTAACCGCTCCCCTGTGCACCTCCCTACTCTCGATCATCTCCCCCCACCCCCCGTGACCAGTCCTGCACCGCCAGCACCAACACCTCCCGATGCTCCAGACTGCGACCCCCTGCGACCAGTCCCGTAGCAATGCCTGGTCCCTGACTCTGCTCTCCCTGTCTCGACGCGACTCCGAAAGCACAGCAACAGCGAGCAACAACTTTGCTTGTTGTCCGCCGTTCTCTCGTCGTGTGCACTCTCCTCCACTGCCCTCTCATGTGTGCGGGATTGATTTTGTGTGCGTGGGTGATCTCGAGTTGTGTCCGTGGGTTGCACGTTCATCGTTCGTTGAGATCGTGCCGGAAATCCGTTCCCGTTATTCTTGCTTTTGCTTCGTCGTTTCCGTCGTCGTCTATAAGGCAAGTAACTTGTATTAAATTCTGTTGCAAATACAAGTACTAAATACCGCCTATAGTGTAGGTTCGTTCTAGAGTCAATTCTTGTGCAAAACCCCTATTATATAGTCTCTATGTGTTGATCCGTCCTTAGTTGTCTCATTACACGCACTACATGAATTTAGACTTAGAGATAATTAATTCTTATATACATGCATGTGTTCGTGGATTATGAGGTGTCGTATGATCTTGTACGTTTGATGGGTTCGTTGTAGTATAACTCGTTGCAGAATTGTTAAACACCCTATACTATGTTGCTTGGACATCTAATACACTATACTTCACACTTTGTTATGATTTGGATGTGTTTCATATGATCTAGTCGATTTTATGCATGAAGAATAATTCTGCCCTTGTTGTTATCCCATTTTTGTTCAGTATTTTAGGCCCTATTAAGGTCAGTATATGAAAATTATTTGTGAATATGAATTGTAGAGAATTCTGTCTACTTTTTAGATTTTCTGATAGATCTCAATTTTGATTTATGAGTTGTAAGTTATGGCTATTTTACAACAGATGTGTAGAAAATTACAGATTCGGATTAGATAAATTCTGAAGAGTAAATTATTTTTATACTGATGTTAAAGATAATATTTTGATCCAATATTTTGCTGAATATAACTAGACTTGATTGGGATTAACCCCTAATTTTTGTGGATTTAATTGATGACTTTAACATACTATTCTATGCTTGCAAACAACTACTATACATGCAGAATTTTCATGTTGTTCAGTAAAGAAACATAATTTCAACCTGATTCTATTTGCTTTTTATAAAAACTTTGTGAATATGAATTGTAACCTTCTGTATCTATTTTATCACCATTTTGACGGATATAGATTTTGATTTATATTTTGTAATCTATTGCTGTTTTGGTACTGTTGTGTTTATGATTCCAGATTTACAAATCTGCTGCATCTTGCTGCTTGCTGATTTTAATTGACTATTCTATCTATGTTGGAAAACTATGAAACTTTATTTTCTATTACTAAACATACTAGGGATTACCCCAGATTTTTCTTGGATTTAATCAGTAAGTTTTTATGCCATTTCCTATTTAAGAATACAAACTTCTGATTTCTGGCTGAACATGTTTTCTGGATACAATTCTGTTTTGAGTCATGTTTTTGTGAAATTCTATATGAATTATATATATTTGCTATTTGGACGGGAGTCTATTTTCTAGATTTTCTGACGGATCCAGATTTGCATGTCCGTGGAAACGGAAATCCCAGATTTGGTGCAGGACCTGTTGTGCTGTCCTGAACTAGAATTTTCGTTGTCTTAGTCTATTTTGAGTCTTTCTGCACCTGTTCATGTCCACTGTTTGACTTGTACTTGTTCCTTGTCATCTTACCATGTTGTTTGACTTCTTTGTGCACGTCCATGCTTGCTTGAATAATAATATTAAGAAACTAAGCTGGGGTTAAAGGGAAAGATATAATTGTGGAAAATACAGAAACGTGTACTCGAAAGGGGATCTATAGATCCTACGTGATTACTCGATACTTGATACTTGGAGCTTGACACGTGATTACTTGAAACTTGCACACTTGACACGTGATACTGGGTACTTGGAGCTTGATACTTGATACTTGATACTTGATACTTTATACCTGTCCCTGAGTACAGTGCCCTCTATGATCCACTATGAAATCTAAAATGAAATTATTTGAATGTAGCAACCATGTGGTAAAAACCTGGGATGCATGAAGTGTTACCTAGATAGGAATAGATATAATACTTGAAAACAACATAATCACTTGACACTTGCTACTTGCTACTTGTTACTTGTACATGATACTTGATCACTCGATCCTTGTTACCTGTTACTCGTCACATGATACTTGTTTACTTGACACTTGTTACATGCCACTTGCATCCGCTCATCTTGCCATGCTAGTTGTTTCTGTCTCTTGACTTAGAGTTAGTTGCTCTATTTTGTTGTTACATCCTTTCAATGCTATACTTGATTTCGATGCTACTCTATTCTTGTTTATCTTTTCCTGTACTTGTTGCCTGCACTATAAGCGGCCCGTAACTTGCATTGATAGGCATTTTGTTTTTCTTTCATTTTTTCTGCAATTTGTTAAATTGCAGATTATGGTGATCAGCTAGCTGCCTGATGGAGTAGGTGATCTGAGATTCTAGTTGGCTAGAGTTCTTGCTATATCTATTTATTTCTTGTTGCTTATCTTGAATAATTGTACTTGGTTACATGGATTATTTTGTATTGGGCTTTGTATCCCAGACTTGTGTTTTGTTCCAGACATGATTATTTGAAATTCAGTATTCTTGTTTCTTGTTTCAAGTAATCTTGTTGATTATATTGATTCAGTTATGCATACGTGGTTGACTATTTCTCTTGTATATTTCCTATTTACACTTGTACTCATTGTAAAGATCCTGACAGCTTATGAATGGTGAAAATCATTCGCTGGACTTAGTCATGTATCCATATTCCGTATCTCCTTTTTCGAAAGCGGGGCGTGACAATCCAGGTGTGCGAATGGGCCTGCGAAAGGCCCGTGGAACAACCTGGCCTAGACTAGAAGAGAAGATGGCGTTAAGCCCAGTCTGTTGCTTTGCGATTTGTGCTAGAATTGTTCGGCAGAGATCAGCCACAATTTTTACCCATATCAAGTACGATCATATCAGCTCTAAAGCACCAGATCCTATCAGAACTCCGAAGTGTAGCGAGCTTGGGCAAGAGTATTACTAGGATGGGTGACCCTTTAAGATGTCCATGTGTTGTATCCCTATCTTTTGCCGACAACCACAATGTGTGTGGGAAATTTCTTTGGTTCGTAATTGTTATTAGTGCTAATTTAAATTTTATTTATTTATTTATTTATGTGTTAACATAATTAGTTTAATTTCGGCGTGAAGCACGTAATGCAGCTTCTGGAATTACGTAGCAGAAATTGATGTCGGCCCGATGGAGAGGTGGGCATTTATAGTGTCATAACGAATCGTTTAAATGAAAATTAGCTCTGGTAGAATCACCTAGAATGATAGCTACCAGGCTAGTATCAATATGACACCATATGAAGCACTTTATGGATGGAAAATGCTGAACGCCTTTTTGCTGGTACGGAGTAGGAGAGCAGTAGATGTACGGGCTAGAAATCATGTAGCAAACTTCTAAGAAAAATGAACTAATTTGAAGTTGTCTAGAGGAAGCTCAGAGTAGGCAGAAAAGTTTACGATACTCAGAGAAGAGAGCTGGAGTTCGAAGAGCGAGATTCTGTATTTCTGAATGTATCTCCAACAATGGGTGTGATCAGATTCAGGAAGGGAGGTAAACTATCATTGAGATAAATAGGACCTTAAAAAATCCTGAAGAGAATTGGAAGGACTGTATATAGGCTAGAGTTACCAGGAGAATTGGCATAGGTATATAATGTATTTTATGTATCTATATATGCTAAGAAAATACGAGTCGAACCTAAATCACAAACTAATAGAGGTACCGGAAGGATGACAGCTGAACTTATCCCATAAGAAATAACCAGTAAAGATCTTAGATCGATGAGAAAAAGTGCTGAGGAATAAGGTGAGACCTATGGTCAAAGTACTATAGAGAAATCAACTCTTCGAAGAAGCTACTTGGGAATCTGAAGATCAGATGAAGAATGATTTTCTAGAACTGTTTGATGAAACCATATATTTTTTGTCCCCTTACTAGTGTAGTTTTAAGGACAGAACTATTCTAAGGAGGAAGTAATGTAATACCCCGCAAAATAATACGTGACTATTTTGCATACTAGTTGGTACGTGCAATGCACATGTGAACGTTGCACGTATTAGTTGTATTTCCATATTTTAAATGGAATTATTTGTTTTATTAACTTGGTATGAATGCAATGAGTATTGTATCTTGAACTTAACTAGGGCTAGAGTGGATTGAACCTAAGTTGGGTTGAGTTTCATTGTGGAACCGAGTCTAGATTAACCTAACCAACTTAACATACAACTTGTATCAATTGAATGCAATAACATTTGAAAAAGTGTGCATGGAATACCTAGGATTTTGGCTGGCCAACCATGGGTAGTGGAATGAGGGGTTGAGTATTCCAAGAGACTCAATTTGGTAATAAGAGTGGGTAATAAATTGCATGAACATGTGTTTTATTTCAAGTGGAAATCAATGTAAGTTTTGTAACTTCCTAAACCCCCACCTCTTGGAGTTCTAGCCGGCCAATATAGAAGAATTGAAGCTACTCTTTGTCACGCCCTGCTTCCCAAATTATAATAAAATACAGGATCGCGACTAATACCCAGCGAATGATGTAGACACATCATTCATAAGCTGTAATGATCAACTCAATAACATGGAATAATCACAACCACACAGGCAAAAATATAATCACATAAACAGGAATATCATATATAGTTCACGAAATAACCAACATACAACGGAAATATACTTCGGGGCAACCGCCCAAAATACAAGGTTTACAGTAAACAAATAGAACTGGGAATATAACATAAAGCAAGTAAAAGCAGGGTGAGATCCATCTTCATTCATTAGAACACTTGATCACTAATTCCTTCTGGCAATTCTTCTCCCACTCTTGTAAATTCAATATCTCGAGTTGGGGAAGGAGAACACCCATTAGAGCAAGTAACGGGCCGCAAGTGGTACAAGCAAGTAAGTAACAAGAATAAGAATATAGCAAGAACAGGGAAACATGTGTACAGGAAACAAATCATGTAACGTGGAATACAAACATGTAATCGAGAATCAGGTAACTTGTCCTGTAAGCAGGAATCATGAAACTGGTACTAAGCATGTAACATGTAAACATGAATCATGACACTAGTAAACAGGAATTATATAACTTGTAAATGGGACATGTAACATGTAAATAGGAATATGCATGTGTTCAGTGTTAATCTTAAGTCTATTCATTTAATCAGTCCTATCTAATGCACGCAATTCTGCATTCCATACTACAGGTTCGGGTATATACAAGCATGTTAACATTTAGACTCTAGCGACGAATTATACGGGGTCAAGTACTCAAGAAATCATGTAAACAGGAATCATGTAATCATGTAATGGAGTCTAGAGGTGGCCCCCGTAGAGTCTAGAGGTGGCTCCCGTCACCCATGATGTGGTACTTAGTTCCATGTAACTTGTGAATGTATAACCAGGTAATCATGTAATCATGTAATCATGTAATGGAGTCTAGAGATGGCCCCCGTAGAGTCTACAGGTGGTCCCCTTCATCCATGATGTGTCACTTAGTTCCACGTGGCACTTAGTTCCATGTAACTTGTCATCATGTATCATCATCTCGGGAAACACGGGCCCCTTCCGAGTACAATCTCCTATATCGTTCACTACTAGGTCTTACCCTTATTACCCCGGCTTATTATTCTATTACAATAATTAAACATGAATATGAGACAATGAAAACAGGTATCAGGACAGGATCAAGGAGTATCAAGGCTATGCAATGCATGATATAAAGTTTAATTCATTAAATGTAGGAAATAAACAAATTTGCAATCAAGAACACGAAGTTATAATTCTAGACAACAATACGTTGCTGTAAAAAAACTCTTTTTTCCGTTGCTACAGGAAAGCGAATCAGGTTCTGTTAGGAGTTCTAGAAACTAGACTCCCTGCCGGTTCCAACGCATATTCACACGATACACTTCAACTAAAGAAACATGGTCTGCCAGCTAGTTCTTTATGAGTTTGCTGTGTAGGTAGCAACTAAGAATCAAGTTATTATATGGATAATTCATTTAAAAACTTAACTAAAACTCTTGCAAAAAATATAGTTAAGATCTTGACATTGGTATTTAATAATCTTAAAATCCTCAGGTCTAATTTCTTAAGTTATCCTATAGTTTCAACTAATTTAACATGGCAGTGTAATTATAAACAACAAATCTGGAATTTCGACAGTACAGTAGTAAAACTTAAATATTTTGCATTCTATAAAGCATACTGAGAATTTGTCAAGTGGTATGGATTCCTCACACAGAATGCTACAACTTCTATTTAAATTGCTTTGAATTATTTTAACTACTACTGGGTCAAAAGTTTAGTTCTTTAGTGGTCTAGTGTTCTAACAGCAGTTTAGGGCCAAGTTTACATGTATATAACGGGTCTGAAAATCTATTTAACAATCCTATACAAATTATATTACGACTCCTAATCAAGTCTAGTAGTATGCTGATAAATATCAAGTCCTAATTCACCCATTAACATGACATTTAAATTTGTTAAATATGTCGGTGTGCTATAAGTAACAATCTGAAATGTGTAGACGTATCAGTACGAAAAACATGATAACTCATTATCTCTAACTCAGAATTTAGATCCGTCGAATGTTCCAGAAACTAGATTCATGGGGATAAGAATCTCATATACAAAGCCCTAATTAGTTTGAACAGTAGCTAGGTCAAAATCTAGATACAAGTTACATCAATAGCAAGACAGAAATTTGCCAATTCAAATTGCAATGGTTCTTACTTGCAAACATATAATTTCAAATTTGTGTTTGTGCAATGAATGTGGGGACAATGGAAACTATGATCTTTTTATGGCATCAAATCATGGAGGCAAAAGAATTGATTCAATTCAATATAACGACTAATCTAGATATGGAAACATCATGAAACATGAATACTACAAGAATAACGGATTTCGAATGCAATGATCTAATTACCAAACAGTATGGTTGTATGGAACAATGAAATGTACAAGGTACTTGCCTTGTGTGACAATGAACGGAAGCGAGACGAGCGATGGCGGCAACACGTGAGAACGACTGAAACAACGAGAGCACGTGAAAACTACGTAACGAGCAAACATGTGCATACATCGGGGTTGAAGCTCGGGATGCGGAAGGCGACGGGAGTGTTGCGGTGGATGAGCAGGGGGTTGCGATGAAGAGCTCGAGATGGCGGTGAGGTGCAGGTCGGGGCGCTGCGGTGGAGTGCTGTGGTGACTTCAAAGGTGGCATCGGTCGAAGGTGGAGGTTGGGTGGTCGCGGTGGTCGCGCGACGGGGCGGAGGCAGCTCGGTGGTTGAGGCTGCGATGGAGGATTGTGGAGATGGGGGTGTAATATTTCGGTCGGATATTATATTGTATAAATTATTATTTTTTTAAATTAAAATATTTTTATGAAAATTACTTAGTTTTTCTAATAAAAAGTTATTTGGATATATATACTAGTAAGTATATATATGTATTGTATAAGTTTTGTGCACTTGTACAAAATCTGGGAAAATGCGTTTTTGAGAAAATGTCTGAAAAATTTCGGGAAGATATTGAAAATTATAATTTTATTATAATTTTTTTTCGGAATTTAAATATTTTTGGTGGATATCACCCGGTTTTGTTAATAAACATTATTATACATACATACTAGTCTGTATATATCTGTTTTGTATCAAATTGATACTGGAATCTACCGAATTGGTAATAAAACTATTATTTTTTTATTTCTCAGAATTAAATTATTTTTGTACTGATTGATTCATTTTAACTAATAAAAATTATCTGTATAATTAGATATATGTACGTATTTGAATCGTATCGATTTCGTACGTTTGTACGAAATCATGTAGTATGTGATTTTGGGTAAATGTCTCTTATTTTTTATCAATCATGATCAAATGGAGGGTAGGGATTAGATTGGGTGTTGATTGCAATTTAAATTTGCAAATTGATCTCCAATTGATTAAACCACAAACATAGCAACACTTGGCTCATTCTCTACCATGTCTTTCTCTCTCCCTCTCCTATATTTGGCCGGCCACAACAGGAGGGCAAAAAGCCCTCTTTCATTTTGTCTCTCCACCTCCTTCTCATCTCATTTTCTCTTCCTATTTCCACCTCTTCTACTACTTGTTTTCATTTAGAAAAAAGTTTAGAAGAAAAGAAAAGAAATAGAGATCAAATCAAAAGAGGGAATGGGTTCATTTTCTTGAGGTTGTTCTTGAAGAGGATCAAGAACAAGGAGCAAGGAGGAGAAGGCAAGGCTTGTTCTTTCAACTGAATTAGGTGAGGGTTTCTCATTCTCATGGTTGTTTTATTTATTATTATTGTTATTATTGTTAAGAAATCGGAATAAAATCATGTTCATATGTTGATTGAGGACTAGAATAAAATGGCACATAAAGATTCAAGTAGTAGAACTAAAATAAAGCATAAAGTTTCAATCTTGTAGTTTAGACGGTTAGAATTTTTAGCTTGTGCTAAAGGTGGAATTTTGAACCCAAATTAATTTTAGTGGTTCTTATATGTGTTATTAGCATGCTCTAATTTTTATAGATTTTTTTGAGTCATTTTGATGGGCGAGACCAACCGTTTCCCTAAAACAGCGAGAGTTTCGCAAAAACAGCAAACCTACTGTTTTGGGGTTAACATCGACATATGTTCAAGGGGCTGTATCTTGATGTTCCTTGCGGAATTTGGAAAAGTGATCAACTAGAGAGTTTTAGTAGAGTCTATCAACTTTCCAAAATGCCCTATTTGGTTAGATTTTGATAAGTGGTGCAAAAGTTATGATCGTTCCAAAACACAGCAGCTAGCTTTTGGCTGAATGCTTGCTGTTTGGATTGCTTGATGTTTTTGTACTTCTTATTGATTGAATCTGGATAAGTGTTCAACAAGAGAGTTGTATTAGAGTCTCTCCGATTTCCAAAATATCTTATTTGGTTAGATTCTGATAAGTGGTGCAAAAGTTATGACCGTTCCAAAACACAACAACCAGCTTTTGGCTGAATGCTTGCTGTTTGGATTGCTTGATATTTTTGTACCTCTTATTGATTGAATCTGGAAAAGTGTTCAACTAGATAGGTGTGCTAGTCTCTCCCCTTTCCAAAATATCCTATTTGGTTAGATTACGATAAGTGGTGCAAAAGTTATGATCGTTCCAAAACACAGCAGCCAGCTTTTGGCTGAATGCTTGCTGTTTGGATTGCATGATGTTTTTGTACTTCTTATTGATTGAATCTGGAAAAGTGTTCAACTAGAGAGTTGTAGTAGAGTCTCTCCCTTTTCCAAAATATTCTATTTGGTTAGATTTTGAGAAGTGGTGCAAAAATTATGACCGTTCCAATACACAACAGCCCGCTTTTAGCTGAATACTTGCTGTTCGGATTGCTTGATGTTTTTGTACCACTTATTGATTGAATCTGGAAAAGTGTTCAAATCGAGAGTTGTAGTAGAGTCTCTCCCCTTTCCAAAATGTCCTATTTGGTTAGATTCCGATAAGCGGAGCAAAAGTTACAAGCTTTAGAAGTTTTGGCTTTTTGTTGAAATTCTGCAGTTCGGTTAACTTGTTCGTATGTTCAAGGGGCTGGAATTTGGAATTTCTTACGGAATCTGAGAAAGTGTTCCACTAGGAAGTTATAGTAGATGTTCTCACCTTTTCAAATTGTCTAGTTTCGTTAAATTCCGACAAGTAGAGCAAAAGTTACATGCTATAGAAGTTTCAGCTTTTTTGTTGAAATTCTGCAGCTTGGTTAACTTGTTCGTATGTTTGAAGGGCTGGAATTTGGAATTCCTTACGGAATTTGAGAAAGTGTTCAACTAGGAAGTTGTATTAGATGTTCCTATCTTTTCAAATTGTCTAGTTTCGTTAAATTCCGACAAATAGAGAAAAAGTTACAAGCTATAGAAGTTTCAACTTTTTTGTTAAAATTTTGTAGTTTGGTTAACTTGTTCTTATGTTCGAGGGGGTGGAATTTGGAATTTCTTACGGAATCTGAGAAAGTGTTCAACTAGGAAGTTGTATTAGATGTTCTCACCTTTTTAAATTGTCTAGTTTCGTTAAATTCTGACAAGTAGAGCAAAAGTTACAAGCTATAGAAGTTTCAGCTTTTTTGTTGAAACTTTGCAGTTTGGTTAACTTGTTCGTATGTCCGAGGGGCTGGAATTTGGAATTTCTTACGGAATCTGAGAAAGTGTTCAACTAGGAAGTTGTATTAGATGTTCCCACCTTTTCAAATTGTCTAGTTTCGTTAAATTCCAATTAGTAGAGCAAAAGTTACAAGATATAGAAGTTTCAGTTTTTTTGTTGAAATTTTGCAGTTTGGTTAACTTGTTCGTATGTTCAAGGGGCTGGAAATTGGAACGGAATTCTGAGAAAGTGTTCAACTAGGAAGTTGTAGTAGATGTTCCCACCTTTTCAAATTGTCTAGTTTTGTTAAATTTCGATAAGTAGAGCAAAAGTTACAAGCTATAGAAGTTTCAGCTTTTTTGTTGAAATTCTGCAGTTTGGTTAACTTGTTCGTGTGTTCGAAGGGCTGAAATTTGGAATTCCTTACGAAATCTGAGAAAGTGTTCAACTAGAAAGTTTTAGTAGATGTTCCCACCTTTTCAAATTATCTAGTTTCGTTAAATTCCGAAAAGTAGAGCAAAAATTGCATGCTATAGAAGTTTCAGCTTTTTGTTGAAATTCTGCAGATTGGTTAACTGTTTGCGTGTGTTTTAACGGACCGGATTTCGAATTACTTACGGAATCTAAAAAAGTAATCAACTAGAGAGTTGTAGGAGATGTTCTCACCTTTCTAAAAAGTCTAATTTTGTTGAATTCCGATAAGCGTAGCACTATTTGCTTCTAGGTTGATATAAGGTTTCTTATGTCACTTTTGCATATGAAGATCGGGTTTTTCCATTGATAGTATGTTTATATTAGACTGTTAGAAGATTCTTCTGTTGCTTCTAATTATAAAAGATCAAGTTTTACTAGTAAGCACATTTGGTTGCTTCTAGGTTGTTAGAATATTTGTATGGTTGTTTCCATATGTTGTTTGCTCACACGTAGCTTATCGAGCTCGTATGTAATTGTTGGTCTCATACGTAGCTTTTTTGGCTCGTATGTATATTTTTGTCTCATACGCAGCTCGTATGGCTCATATGTAGTTGTTGGTTTCATACGTAGCTTGTTTAGCTTGTATGTGTTTTGTTTACCTGTATGTAGCCATTGACCATCAAAACGTGTGTTTACCTTACTCTTAAGGGACTGTGGACGAGTCACTCCTCGTGTACCGTCAGATCTTAACCGGTGTAGGTTTATCGCGGACCGGAGCGTGAACGAAATCCAAGTTCAGGATAGTAGCATGTGAATACGTTCGTATTGCCGGGATCTTGGATCGATAGGCTGTGAACAGGATCCTTAGGGATTCTGGTAAGTCTAGGTTAAGCACCTAGTAGAGTTATCTTGCAAATTCTAACTTAAGACCTAGCATGTTGTGTTAGTACTGTTGTCATCCCTCTGATTGTTTAGGGTTCGTGGCATCGTTAGGGTAGTAACTTATGACTATTACTACTTAACCTTTATTTATTATTATTTTCTCGCCAAAGGGAAAGAGTTGGTATTAAAAGTGATACTTTATGATCCGACCTATTCTATAGGCCAACACTAGGTGGTGTTATTGGTTGTACCCTTCCTGTCAAAGGGATACGGCATGTGCCTTCTCACGAGTTAGGAGCACAGGATCCGTATCTCGTCTGTTAATTTCCAAAGTGCCATGATAAGGGTGGGAACGATTCTTGTCGGAGCTAGGGGATGGATCCCCAGAACTCCGTCATGCTCTATATCAAGAAGGGCGAACAAGCCATAGACTATGGTTTATCTGCTAGGGGGCCACAAGGGGATCTTCGAGCTAACTTGTGCTGTCGGATACCCTACGTTAGGGGGTCATAGGGGATGCTTCGAGCTAACCTGTGCTGTCGAATACCCTACGTTCGTCAGATTTTTGAGTGAGGTCCGGTATGCCAGGTAATAGTGGCAAACAAAGACACCACTATATGATTGCAAATACGGGATTAAACCGTTTCAGAGCAACCTCATCAGTCACGCTGTATCTTCAAAAACAGATTGAGTACAAGAGTAGAATTCATGGCGCGGGTTCAAATCCCTATATATGAAGAAACGGCTTGTTATGGGCGTATGTAGTATGGGATGCATACTGTTTTGGAAACTTGCTTGCATTAGAATAAGAGCATCCTTGTATTAGTTAATCTTGCATTAGAGTCTAAGTCATAGCATACACTGACACACCAATTATATATACACGTTTTTCTTTTCATCAATCTGTTTGTTTAAAGTTGAGAATCACTGCTAGTCATCAGCCTTAAAGCGTCAGTATATGTAATGATGTCCCAATTTCAATATGCACTGGATTGCAAAATTACAGATACTGGATTGCAGAGCTACAGGTACAGGATTCAGGACGACTCAAGGCAAAAGAAGCAAAGTGTTGATTTATTTCAATTGTAATATATGTGTAATTTATTTATGTTGAGAAGATATGATTACCATTGTAACATCTATTGTAATTTATTTATGTTGAGGAGCATCCAAGTGAAAGTACCAAGTGTTATACATTATTCATTGTACTCTGATGAAATTTTATTGAAAGTTTGGAACACTTGGGCTTGTATAGCATATTGTAACACTGATATAATGTATTGCGGTTCTATAACATTCTGACTTGTAATACATTTGTGTTGAATAATAAGTTTTAAATGTTCCTGTTATTGAAGGAAAAGATTGAAGGAAAAGATTCTGGCTTATGTCACGGTTTCCTAGTATATGGAAATCGGTGCATTACAGGGGGTGAGCAGGAAAACCAGAGGAAGGAGAAGAATCGGGGTGTAGGAGAAAGAAAGCTGCAGATGGATTAAGGGGGATTAATTGGTCAGGGTAATTAATGGGGATTAGGAGATGATTAAGGAGGGGATCAGGGGTTTTGTTTGGATTAGTGGGGATATGGAAAGATTTTTCGAGGAACGTGAGAGAGGAGACTGGGCAACTACTAGATTAGGGGAAGTTGGGTTAGTGGGTTTGAGTTGGGTTAACGAGCTTGGGTACACAAATGTGGGCTTGGGTTTTAATGGTTGGGCTTGTGATTTAAAACAATTAATAGAGTAGGAGTTTGGGCTAGGGATTGGGTTCAACAATGATGAAATGGAAGACACAGTTAGGTTCATGAGAAGAAATGAAAATTTGCATTGAAAATAGAATTACAATAATACAAAGTAAGAAAAGGGGATATAATACAGCACAATAAAAAATGAGAGTCACACTCTTGCCTCATTTTTTGTTGTGTCAACAAACCATTCCATCATAGTGAGGGTTTGAGTTGAGGGAAGAAGAAATTGTTGGAGACTTGAAAACAAGGAATTCAACTAGAAGGTGGGTGTTTTCTTCTTTTTTCGTTGTTGTTTTTGTTTGTTTCTATTTGTTAATTGTTGTTATTTATATTTTGTAGCATGTTAAGTTGTTGTTGAAGTAATTATTATCATATATTCATGTCATAGAAAGTATGCTTAGTAAGTAAACAATCATGTAGAGATGAAAATGTTAGTTCTTGCTATTCAATGAATAGCTTAGTTGTCTACTATTGTACCCATACAGTAAAGTTGTTGTTTTGATTATGTCATGATCTAGTAGAGCCTTGTTTAGCTTCTGTATCGATAACCACTAAATGGCATGTTAATCGGGGTGAAAATAAACAAGAAACACAACGAAAACATGATATATTGATCACTATTTTGAATTATTTTTCGTGGTCCGTGTGGGTTGACCATTTTTTTCTTTTAAGGGTTGTAAATGCATTCCAATGGATACTACTATTTAGATGTTAGTTTGGACCTAGGATTGATATGACATGATTAGTTCTCGTTTTCAGTTTCAAAAAGATCCAAAAAAACACAGATTTTGACTGTCGTATGTTGCTGTATTTTTTTGGGATTGTTGACCCAGTTTGGTAACTATTTAGTTGTTATTTAGAGCTTTGTTTCTTATGTTGAAGAGAGGTTAGGAGTGGTAATAAATGAAGACGCAATATTTTTCGAGTGTGGGGCTCAAATGGACTCAAATTCAGCCCAAATCAGGTGATGTTTGGGGACGGGTTTGGTCATTGTTTAAGGCCTGGTTGGCCACAGTTTGGGGCAGGATTTGGGCTAGTGTGAGGGCCGGGTTTGACCATTGTGTGGGCTGAGTGTGTGGTCTTTTTGGGTCGAGTTTGGACTCTTGTCAGATTGGTTGAAGTTCTTGTATGCATCTAAGTTTGATTCCAACCAAAGAATGGGATAGTCAAATAGTTCATTTTCTCTTACTTGTCAACTAATTGAGAATAAGTTAAGTTAGTTGTGATAAAAGTGTGATAGAAAGCGAGTGGTTTATTAGAAGCCTAATTTAGTATTAGTGTGAACTTATTTCGTTTGTGAGACCAAGAGTTTTGTAAGAAATTCTTGAACTAGCAATTAGAACTAGAAATTAAGTGTATTCTAGTATTCAATTTGAACTAGAAATTCTTGAGAATCTAGTACCCTTATCTCCATTTTACTAATTAGCAAATGATTTGGGTAGGGTTGGAATAATTGTTTCATGGTAATGTTTCAAAAATTAGAGTACGGGTTCTAGAGGTTGAGTTGAGCTTTGGATTTTGGATAGTAATCCCCATGTTGTTGGCATAAGTCCAATAGAGAAACACATGCTCTAGGTCGTGTTATTAATTTTTGTAAGGATAGGCACTAGGAAGGAGACGTGATGAAATAAGAGTGAAGATGAGAGCTTTAGAATGATGCGGAGTGAGATGAATATCCAGTATTCCGAGAGGGGAACTGAAATAGGCTTCAAAATTATCTGTGGAGGGAGATAGATCTCCAATATTTCGAGATGAAAGCAGAAACTCACTGAAAATTCATGATCAAGGACGTACCCCATAATGATTAGTGGACATGGGTTATTCCCAAGAATTTTTAGGGGGGTGAGAGATACTCATTGCGCCTGGGGGGGATAGATTCACAGAATCTTTCCTGGTGGTCAGTACCCTCAGAAAGATTCAAAGATACAGTGGGTGACCAATGGATGCCTTGTAATACCCTTAGATTTACATAGTCTCATATTGGTTGGGAAGTGGAGTATGAGTTATTAGATATTAGATTGTGGAGGATCCAAGAGCACCTACTAAGCTATAATACTTTTGTACAGAATTGTATTTTATTTTCTTTGTATTATTGTATCTTAATTTTTTAGTAATTCTCCTTGTGGTTTTAAACCCTATTTTGTCAAAGCCCAATCCATTCTAAATTTGTAAGCCCAATCTATTTCAATTGAAATTATTTTTAGATATCCTAGCCACTCTACAAATTATTTCTTCTTGTGAAGCCCATCTCAATTATTTTATCTTATTTTCTTGTATAGACCACATCCACAAGCTCACACCAACCCAATAATTCATGACAAAGTCCCAATCTTTTCATCTCCTATATTTGCGTAACTCCCAACCCCACATTATCCTCATTACAACCCATTAAAATCTATTAATCAAAACCATAACCTACACCACTAATTCTTACTTAATTACCTATTAAACAACCCCCCTCTCCTAATCTTCTCTTCCTCCCCTGTTCATCACCGAGCTCTCATCTCCTCGACCATTTCTTTCACTGCACCCACAACAAGACGCCAAAATACTCCACCCTCATCATCTCCATCACCAAGCTCTGGCTCCCGAAACCAATCGCCTGCAGTTGCCCTCATCACCTCGCCGACCGCTAAGCACCACCACAGCCTCTACTCGGTATCTCTCGCGTGCGCTGCAACCCACAACCACCGCGATCGTCACTGCACCATCTCGGACCCCACTCGATAACCACCGCGACCTCCGCTCTCCATCGCAACACCTCGACGCTGCCTTTCTACCGCCGACAACCTGTAGCCATCTCGAATAGCCGCCACTTGCCATGCACCACATCCCGAGCACCTCACCGTTCGCTGCCTTTGCCACCATAGCGAACACCCGACAGTCCCTCTTCTTTGCTGCTTCCATTGAAGAAGCACTCACCGCTGCCTCAATTGCCAAAGCATTCACTCGCAGCCGACACCCCGACAGCTAGGTCCACTCATCTCTTCCACCGTTCATCTCAGTCGTAGTTGTTGTTGTTGTTGTGACCTCTCCCTTGTTGCATTGATTATCGTCGCCGCTTCTTGCTTCTTCATCTCGTCGTATCCCCAATAAGGCAAGCATCTCTTATACAGTCTTGTTGTTCTTGTGCGAGCACCTTCTTAATCTCTGCAAGTAGTTCCCTCCTTTGTATCCATGTTATTAACCTTATTCGTTGCCGTCATATATTGTTTGAATTCAAATTCATACATCGTTCATCGTTTCATTAGACTTCCATCAACCCCAAAATCATAGAAATACATGAGAATCCGTTTATATATGCATATGTTACACAAATACAGACTAGAAGCACAAAATTACAAAAGAAAGAGTGATTTGAATAAATAGTGCTTGCATATGATCATATGATTATATTCGTAGTGTAATATTGTTGAAGTGCTAATTTTCGTCATGTTAATATTAGAAACTATAATGATTTCTAGATATGGTTCTATGCTCAATTCTAATCATAAAACTATACAATTGCAAAGGAAAATCGTTAAAATCAACATAGTATGTTTCTGGCCAGCTATTTGCTCCAACTTGGAGTGAGAATTCGACCAAGTTCCTAATGATATTATCTAGAATTTATAAATAGAAATTTTAACACATTGTGTCAAGTTTCTAGAACATCTGACGGATTCTCAATCCAATTTATTGATTGCAAAATATTTAGATTCTAACACTGTACTGTCGTAATTCCAAATTTACTATTTTATAGCTACATTGTAATGTTCAACTAATTGAAACAGTAGGTTAACGTAAAAGTTAAGATCTAAAAATGTCAGGAATGTTAATGTAACGCCCCACCCCAATACTCAGACAATTTATTTATTTATTTATTATGTATAGTACAACTGTCCACCACAGGCTGCCTCTTAAAAGGTGGTTGACCAATTAGGTGACTCTTGATCATAGGCAGTTATAATTATATTTAATTAATCTTGTTAAACTCCCTATATGGGATCAAATCAATCTACCCCGCTGTATCTCGCGCATGCTGACATCAGCCAAGGCAGCCCTCCTTGGGTGGACCCCTCGCCATGTCAGCACATGCCAACAGGAGCAGCAGAGCCCCCTCCTGGGCCACACGTTGGCACCCCCACGTGCGCAACAACAACAGCAGCTGTTGCTGCTGCCTCCCTGGGCCCCACAAAAGTCAACTCCATACAACATCCCCATAGGAATTCCTATGGGGCAAGCCTCCAATTCCTTTTATATTATTATATATATATTATATCTTTTGAAATTACGGGGTGTTACAATTAATGAACACTGTCAGGAACTAAATTATAATTTTGTAAGAGTTTTTTAGTTAGATTATATATATAATAACTTGATACAGAGTTGCTGTCTGAACAGAGAATCATAAAGAATAAACTAGTAGACATAGTTACATCTGTCGAATGTATCGTGTGTATATGCATTGGAACCGTCAGGGAGTCTAATTTCTAGAACTTAAGACGGAACCTGATTCTCTTTCCCGTAATAGCGGAAAAGAGTTTCTGTACAACAACAATTTTCCAGAATTGTGTTTTCATGCTTTTAAATATGAATGTGTTAAATTTCACATATAATGAATTGCACTACATACCATTTATTGTATAGTCATTGATACCTCTATGATATCGTTTCTTGATACCCATTCCATCGACTGCATATTGATGATTTACTTTAATAAAAAGATAACAAGCTGGGGTAAAAAGGGATTCGACTTAGTATGGATATTATAGGAGATTGTGCTCGGAGGAGGGGCCCGTGTTTCCCGTACTAATTTCTGATATTGATTTCTGTTTTTTGAATGATTGCAGATTACTGACTACAGTATCCCAACTATCGTGTACTATACCGTTTGCCGATTACATTTCATTGATTACTGATTACTGTTGCTGAGTACATGAACCTATAAAATCCACCACTATAGTCAAAATATTCACCTGATTGTATGCATCCGAACTTGTGGTATGGAAAGCAGGATTGCGTGCATTAGATAAGTTAATGAAAGATTGATAGACATAAGATTAACACTGAGCATTGTCACTTGCATTTTGATCATTGTCTATTGTTTATCGATCATTGATTATTGAACATTGATTACCGATCATTGCATTATTGATTACTATTAATCGATCATTACATTATCGACTACTATTTACCGACTCTTGCACTATTGATCATGTTATCGTAAGTTGTTTATTGACCCATATATTGTCCCAATTTCTTGTTTCTGTTACATCGTCCTTTTACTGTTTAACTGCTTGCTACTACTTGCACCCATAGCTTGCTCTAATGGGTATCCTCCCTCTTTCTTTGAGTTAATGTTATACAGGTACAGATGACGGTATGCTAAGGATCTTGGTGAACTGTTTACTGTATTGTACATTCTCAGATTTTTTGTAAACCAGATATAGGTTATTGTATTGTATTCTTGTTCATGTGATTATTATTATTGTATTGTTTTCACGCCCCGTTTCCCAAAAGTAATACGGAATACGGCACGTGACTAAGCCCAGCGGATAGTTTTCACCATCCATAAGCTGTACGGATCTACTTGACTCAGCACAACAGTAAATATAACAATATACTCAACCAAGCATGCATAAACAATTATTAATCAAAAGTATTCATTTTCCACAATGATAAATATCCCAAACAAATATGAGATTTGAAACAAAACAATATTCTGGAACTACAAGCCCAATACAAGTCTCAATACAGTAACATGAATGAAATAGTTCAAAACAAAATATTAAGAAAAATTGTCCAATGCGCAGCTCAAAACTTTCGCTCACCAACTCCAGTAGGCAAACTCTCACCAAAACCTGCTCATGTATCAATTACAAGGAAATAGGAAGACAGGAAAACATAATGTCCGTTAGATGCAAGTTCCGGGCCGCAAGTAGTACAAGAAGGAAAAGAAAAGGGGAAAATGAAACAAAAATAGGAAGTACTGACATGGAGAAAACCAACAAAGGATGACAGTCCACAGATAACAGTAAACAGTGGAAAAACAGTAAAGAGCATAACAGTAACAGTAACAGTAAAGTCAACAGTAACAGTGACAGGGTGCCAGTAACAGTAACGGAATGACAGTGAAACAGTTATTCTTATGTCTAATGTTCATTACTATCTAGGTATGCATCCCAAATTATACCACATGGTTGCTACATCTAACAGTTTCATTTTAAGATTTCGTAGTGGAACCTATAGGGCCGTATATTAAAGCAAACAGTAACAGTAACAGTAATAACAAACAATAACGGTATCATAGATCATGTTCTCATGCATCCAGAGAAAAACAGTCGGTACCACGGTAAACAGTGGGGAACAAGTTCCCTTTTGAATATACCTTTTTATATTGTCCACTACTAGATCTTTCCCTTAAAACCCTGGCTTGATTATTATTAAACAGGTGTGAACGAACACAAACAGGGCTAAAGACATGGTAAGAATAAAGGACAAGTCTAAGATGAATAGGAAACACAACGGGTGAAAAAACAACCTATAACAGTCAAAACAACGAAACTTTCAGTTCTGGACAACAAGACACTACTGCATCGAATCTGAGATTTCCGTTACTACAGAACTGTAAATCTAGATCCGTCTGAAAATCTGAAAACTACACTAGCGCATAAATACAAGTCATACATCAGCCGCAGAAACATGGTTGAAAATAGCATTTAATACTAAACTTATGTTCAGCCAGAAAATGCAAAATCTTGCTTATAAGCATGGAAAAGGTTTTAAAACATCATAATTAAATCTGAGAAAAATCTGGAAGATTCCCTAGCATATCTAGTCTCAACATATTAAATATCATGAATTTATACTATAGATAGTATAGTCAATATAACTGGGAAAACAGAGTAATGCAACAAAATTTCAATTCTGAAAGTTCAGACACAACAGTACCAAAACAGAGATAATTCACAAAATACAATTCAAAATCTAGATCAAAAGGGTGATAAAATAGATAAATCAGGCTACAACTTATATTCTCAAAGTTTTCTTAAAAAATGAATAGAATTAGGTTGAAAACGTAATTCTTTACTCAACAGCATGCAGTTTAGAAATATATCGGTTGGTTTCATAAGCATGAAATGAGATATAAAAGTCATTAATTAATTCCACAAAAAATAGGGATTGATCCCAGTCATGTCTAAACATACCTAGCAAAATATAAAGTTTAAATTCTACTTTTAATATAAGTTTTACAATAATAATTAATACAACAATCACATAGTTTAGAATCTGGAATATATGATATGACTGCAGTAAAACAAAAATAACTCATGCATCGAAAATTGGAATTCAGATCCGTTAAAAGTTCTGAAAACTAGAAAACAAAGCCTAGAAATCATGTTCATAAATTTATTTATTTTACTGATGTTAATATGGTCGAAATTACTGTACAAAAATAGAGCAGCAGTAAAAACAAAAATTCTTTTATGCATTTCATCAAACAATTTAATTACAAACGATCCAACCTAAGATGTCATACAAAGCATGGTATATAGGTTACTCAAATCAGCATGGCATTTTTATAAACAGTTTAAAATGATATGATATACCTAACAAGCTCCAAGTACAAATTATCTATAACATACGGTGTGTCACAAATAAGCATACCAATCAAGATGTCCATATAATCTAATTTGTTTTTCATGCAACGGGTAACAACTTATTGTGAAACAGTCATGATCAAGAGATGAAGAAACGAATCAACTAACAAGATATGATTTCATCATGAGAAGACAACAAACGCATACAAGACTACTTACGGTATTTAACTTTTATGACAAAAATTACATACAAGCTACTTGCCTGATAACGATGGCGAATATGCAGAAATAGAATAATGGGAATGGATCCCGAACAACGAACACAACGCACGAACAAGGGACAACACGAACAAGAGCGAGAATTAACACTAATACAAAACTCGTGCGGTGCACATGCTCCAACACACACACACACACACACCGACGGCAGCAGCAACCACAAGCTACTTTGACAGCGACAAGGCGTCGACGGCATGGGCGGCGACAACGTCGAGGGTAGCTTGACGCTAGGGGAAGACGGCAGCGGATGGAGGACGGGGACAACAACTCTAGGGCGACGGCAGCGGCGACAAAGCAAGGGGACGACTACAACACAGCAACATCGAGGGTCGGCAGTGACGAGGAGATCTGGGGTCGCTACGGGCTCGAGCGGGGATAGGGCGGCACAGGGATCAGCGGTGAGGGGAAGAGGAACAGGTTGAGGGGGAGATGGGTTCACCGGCGATGGGGGGTCGAGGCGGTGACGGGCGACGGGCACAGCAGGGGGGTCGGGAGGTAGGAGAGAGGGGGTTGACGGTTGTGGTAGATATATATATATATATATATATATATATATATATATATATATATATATATATATATTAGGGTTTAGATAATTAGGGTTAGGGTGTCATTATTAGGGCTATATAGAGTCAAAGAGGGTTTGGGTTAACTGGGTAGTATTCGATAGGAAGAAAGGAGTCCAATATGAGACAATTAGGCCATGAATTAGGTTTAGACAATAAACAAGGTCAAGAATAATATGTAGATCAATCAATTGAGAATATAAAGGCTGAATCAAAGCAAAAATGAATTATAAGGAGAACAACAACATACGATTCAAAAGGGACGAAAAAAGATACAATCAGAAATAAAATAAAATAACTAGGAATTTAATCAAATAAAAATAAATGTACAATAATGAGTCACAGGAGTTACAATTGTTGAGCTTACTTGTATTTTACAGCTTATGGATTAATGATTCGATATACTTATATCATTCGTTGGGCCTCAGCTACGTGCTCGTATTTCTGTATAACGAAAAGCGGGGCGTGACAGAGTTTTTAGTGGTATCATAGCCAGGTTAGGGCCTGTTAGGCCCTAATTAGGTTAAACTCTAACCAGGTTAGGGATTACCCAATTTGGTTAAGGGTTAGCTAGGTTTGGCTAAATGTCAACCAGGCCAGATTTGAACTATGTTACACTCAACAAGTGTGCACTCCGCATTGATCACATGAATATGTAATAACCATCTTGTATATGGATTCTTGCCTTATTCTTTTATTTCTGCTTGATCTGTCGATCGGCATTGCTTGATCTACATCGACAAGTCAGCAGCTTGGAACATCACCATTACAGGAGGTGTTGTCGCTCACTATAAGGTGTGCAGGCAGCCCCAAAAGATAATGGACGCTGAGGATGGAGTCTTTCCGATCAGAGTGGCACAGCAGAAGCGTGGTGGGCCCGTAACAACAGGCCCCAGGATTCTCATGTTGCTTCTCCTTCCTTGCATCATTTACCTTCTTTTCATACATTCGATTGGTCATTATTTTGCAATTCATTATTTGATATCGTTCTTATCTATGTTCTTTCTCAATCCGGTGCTGCCACCACTTCGTTTCTCATACTCCAATTTTCTGCTTCATTACCTCTTAAGTTCTTCTTCGGTTATATTCTATATTCCGTCTGAACAAATTTTGAGGATGAAATTCTTTTTTTAAGGTGGGTAGGATTTGTAACCCCCATTCGCGATTATACGAAATTGTATTTTATTTCCTTTGTATTATTGTATCTTAAATTTTTCTGTAATTCTCCTTATGCTTTCAAACCCTATTCCATACATTAGAATAATCAATTATTTATCAAAACCCAATCCATTCTATAATTGTAAGCCCAATCTATTTTAATTGCAACTATTTTCTTATATCTTAGCTACTCTACAATTTATTTCTTATTGTGAAGCCCAACTCAATTATTTTATCTCATTTTCTTGTGTAACCCACATCCACATGCCCCCACCAACCCAACAATTCATGACAAAGTCTCAACCTCTTCATCTCCTATATTTGTATAACTCCCAACCCCACTATCTCCTAATGACAACCCATTAAAAATCTATTAATCAAAACCATAACCTACACTACTAATTCCTAATTAATTACCTATTAAACAACCCCCCCTCTCTTAATCTTCTCTTCCTCCCCTGTTCATCCCCGAGCTCCCATCTCCTCGACCATTTCTTTCACTGCACCCACAACACGATGCCAAAAAACTCCACCCACCGATCATTTCCATCACCAAGCCCCGACTCTCGAAACCCATCGCCTGCAGCTGCCCTCTTCACCTCACCGAACGCCAAGCACCACCATAGCCTCCACTCGCTCTCTCTCTCGCGCGCTGCAACCCACAACCACCGTGACCATCACTGCAACATCTCGAACCCCACTCGACAACCACCATGACCACCGATCTCCACCGCAACACCCTGATGCTGCCCTTGTGCCACCGACCACCTGCAGCCATACCGAACAGCCGCTGCTTGCCATGCACCACATCCCGAGTGCCTCGCTGTTCGCTGCCTTCACCACCACTACGAGCACCCGACAGTCCCTCCTCTTTGCTACTTCCATTGATGAAGCACTCACCCCTACTTCTATTGCCGAAGCATTCACTTGCAGCCGACACCCCGACAACCAGCTCCACTCCATCTCCTCTGCTGTTCGTCGTAGCCACAGTTGTTGTTGTTGTCGCGCTCTCTCCCTTGTTGCATTGATTGTCGTCGTTGCTCCTTGCTTCTTCGTCTCGTCGTATCGTCAATAAGGCACTTGTACAATCTTGTTGTTCTTGTGCAAGCACCCTCTTGATCTCCGCAAGTAGTTTCCTCCTTCGTATCCATGTTATTAACCTTATTTGTTGCCAATATATATTGTTTGAATTCGAATCCATACATCGTTCATCATTTTAATCAGCTTCCATCAACCCCAAAATCATAGAAATACATGAGAACCCGTTTATATATGAATATGGTACACAAACACAAACTAGACGCACGAAATTATAAAAGAAAAGGAGATTTGAATGAATTGTGCGTGCATATGATCATATGATTATATTCGTAGTTTAATATTGTGGAAGTGCTAATTTTCATCATGTTAATAATAGAAACCATACTGATATCTAGATATGGTTCTATGCACAATTATAATCATAAAACTATACAATTGCAAAGGAAAATCGTTAAAATCAACATAGTATGTTTCTGACCACCTATTTGCTCCAACTTGGAGTGAGAATTCGACCAAGTTACAGATGATATTATCCAGAACTTATTAAATAGAAATTGTCGCACACTGTGCCTAGTTTCTAGGATATCTGATAGATGCTCAATCCGATTTATAGATTGCAAAATATTCACATTCTAACATTGTACTGTCATAATTCCAAATTCACTATTTTATAGTGACATTGTCATGTTCAACCAATTGAAACAGTAGGTTAACATAAGAGTTAAGATCTAAAAATGTCAGGAATGTTAATGAACACTGTCAGGAACTAAATTATAATTTTTTAAAGAGTTTTAATTATGTTTTTAGTCGGATTATACATATAATAACTTTATACTGAGTTGCTTCCTGAACAGTAGAATCATAAAGAATAAATGAGTAGACATAGTTACTCTGGTCGAAATGTATCGTGTGAATATGCGTTGGAACCATCAGGGAGTCTAGTTTCTAGAACTTCAGACAAAATCTGATCCTCTTTCCTGTAGGAGCAGGAAAGTCAGTTTCTGTACAACAACATATTGTTGTCCAGAATTGTGTTTTCATGGTTTTAAATATAAATTTGTTAAATTTCACATCTAATTAATTGCACTGCATACCATTTATTGTATAGTCATTGATACCTCCATGATATCGTTTCTTGGCACCCGTTCCATCGAATGCATATTCATGATTTACTTTAATAAAATGATAACAAGCCGGGGTAAAATGGGATACGACTTAGTAGTGGATATTATAGGAGAGTGTACTCGGAGAAGGGGCCCGTATTTTCCATACTGATTACTGATATTGATTACTGTTTTTTCGATTGATTACAGATTACTGACTAAAGTATCCCAACTATCGTGTACTGTACCATTTACCGATTACAGTTCATTGATTACTGATTACTGTTGCTGAGTACATGAACCTATAATATCCACCACTATAGTCGAAACGTTCACCTGATTATATGCATTCGAACCTGTGTTATGGGACGCAGGATTGCATGCCTTAAATAAGTTAATAAAAGATTGATAGATATAAGATTAACACTGAGCATCGACACTTGCATTTTGATCATTGTCTATTGTTTATCGATCATTGATTATTGAACATTGATTACTGATCATTGTATTATTGATTACTGTTTATAGATCATTGCATTATCGACTACTGTTTATTGACTCTTTCACTGTTGATCGTGTTATCTTCTGCTGTTTATTGACCCAAATATCGTCCCAATTTCTTGTTCCTGTTACATCGTCCTTTTACTGTACAGATGACGATATACTAAGGATCTTGGCAAACTATTTACTGTATTGCATATTTTCAGATTTTTTTAAAATTCTTTAATCCCAGATATAGGTTATTATATTGTATTCTTGTTCATGTGATTATTGTGTTATTGGGTTTACTTGTATTTTACAGCTTATAGATTATGTAAGTTGATATACTTATATCATTTGCTGTGCCTCAGTTACGGACCCGTGTTTTCGTATAACGGAAAGTGGGGCGTGATAGGGTTTTTAGTGGTTTCATAGCGTGGTTAGGCCCTAATCAGATTAAACTCTAACCAGGTTGGGGATTAACAAATTTGGTTAAGGGTTAACCAGGTTAGGCTAAATGTTAGCCAGGTCAGGTTCGAACTATGTTACGCATAACAAGTGTGTACACCATATTGATCACATGAACATGTAATAATCATCTTGAATCAGGATACTTGTCTTATTCTTTTATTTCTGCTTGATCTGCCTATTGGCATCGCTTGATCCACATCGACAAGTCAGCATCTTGGAACATCACCACTACAGGAGGTGTTGTCACTTACTATAAAGCAACCCCAGCAGATAATGGACGCTGAGGATGGAGTCTTTCCGATCAGAGTGGCGCAGCAGAAGCGTGGTGGACCCATAACCATCAGACCCCATGATTCTCATGTTGCTTCTCCTTCCTAGAATTGTTTACCTTCTTTTCATACATTCAATTAGTCATTATTCAGCAATTCATTATTTGACATCATTCTTATCTATGTTCTTTCTCTATCCGGTGCTACCACCACTTTGTTTCTCTCACTCCAATTTTTTTCTTCATTACCTCTTTAGTTCTTCTATGGTTGTATTCTATATTCCGCTCGAACAAATTTTGAGGATGAAACTCTTTTTAAGGTGGGTAGGATTTGTAACCCACGTTCCCGATTATACAAAATTGAATTTTATTTTCTTCGTATTATTGTATCTTAAGTTTTTTGTAATTCTCCTTGTGCTTTAAACCCTATTCCATACATTTGAGTAATCAATTATTTGTCAAAGCCCAATCCATTCTATAATTGTAAGCCCAATCTATTTTAATTGCAACTATTTTCTTATATCCTAGACACTCTATAATTTATTTCTTATTGTGAAGCCCAACTCAATTATTTTATCTCATTTTCTTGTGTAGCCCACATCCACAAGCCCACACCAACCCAAACAATTCATGACAAAGTCTCAATTTCTTCCTCTCCTATATTTGCATAACTCCTAACCCTACTATCTCCTAATGACAACCCATTAAAAATCTATTAATCAAAACCATAACCTACACTACTAATTCTTAATTAATTACCTATCAAACAACCCTCCCTCTTTTAATCTTCTCTTCCTCCCCCGTTCATCCCCGAGCTCCCATCTCCCAGACCATTTCTTTCACTGCACCCACAACATGACACCAAAAAACTCCACCCACCAATCATTTCCATCACAAAGCCCCGACTCCTGAAACCCATCACCTGCAACTGCCCTCTTCACCTCGCCGACCTCCAAGCACCATTGCAGCCTCCACTTGCTCTCTCTCACGTGCACTGCAACCCACAACCACCACGACCGTCGCTGCACCATCTCGAACCCCACTCGACCACCACTGTGACCACCGCTCTCCGCCGCAACACAGCCTCGGACCACCTATTGCCATCCGAACTGCTGCCGCTTGCCATGCACCGCATCCTGAGCACCTCGCCATTCGCTGCCTTCGCCACCACAGCAAACACCCAATAGTCCATCCTCTTGGCTGCTTCCATTGACAAAGCACTCACCGCTGCCTCTATTGCCGAAGCATTCACTCGCAGCCGACACCCCGACTGCCAGCTCCACTCCATCTCCTCCATCGTTGTTGTTGTTGCAGCGCTCTCTCCCTACTGCATTGATTGTCATTGCCGCTCCTTGCTTTTCGTCTCTTCGTATCGTCAGCAAGGCAAGCATCTCTTGTACAATCTTGTTGTTCTTGTGCAAGCACCTTCTTGATCTCCGCAAGTAGTCCTCTCCTTTGTATCCATGTTATTAACCTTACTCGTTGCCATCATATATTGTTTGAATTCGAATCCATACATCGTTCATCATTTCATTCGACTTCCGTGTTTCCCGTACTGATTACTATTTTATCGATTGATTGCGTATTACTGACTATAGTATCCCAACTATCGTGTACTATACCGTTTACCGAATACTGTTAATTGATAATTGATTATCGTTGCTGAGTACATGAACCTATAAGGTCCACCACTATAGTCGAAATGTTCATTTAATTGTATTCTCTTGAGCTTGTAGTATGGGACGCATGATTGCGTGCATTATATAGGTTAATAAAAGTTTGATAGACATAAGATTAACAATGAGCATTGACACTTGCATTTTGATCATTGTCTATTGTTTATCGATCATTGATTATTGAACATTGATTATTGATCATTGCATTATTAATTACTGTTATCGATCATTGTATTATCGACTACTATTTACCGACCCTTGCACTATTGACCATGTTATCATTTGTTGTTTATTGACATTGTTATCATTTGTTCCTATTATATCGTCCTTATACTGTTTAACTGCTTGCTACTACTTCCGCCTGTAGATTGCTCTAACAGGTGTCCTCTCTCTTTCTTTGAGTTAATATTATACAGGTACAAATGACAGTGTACAAAAGGATCTTGGCGAACTATTTACCGTATTGTACATTCTCGAATTTTTTGTAAGTTCTTGTATCCCACATATTGGTTATTGTATTGTATTCTTGTTCATGTGATTATTAATATTATATTATTGAGCTTACTGGTATTGTACAACTTATAGATTATATGAGTTGATATACTTATATCATTCACTAGGCCTCAGTTATGTTCCTATGTTACTTTATAATGGGAAGCAGGGCGTGACAAAGGATGTGGGAGTAAAATCCCACATCGGCCATGAGAAAAGAAATAGTGTAGTATAAGTATAAAGCCTATGATCAATTGGTACCTAATAAGCTATAACACCTTTTGTGAGGCAAGTCTGTGGTCGGCCGTTGTTAGGATCTATTTTTCACTTGCGCAGCTAAGCGGGGATCGTGGCTTGATAGTCCTAGGGTGATAACCACCACCCTAACCAGGCTAATGTTTAAAATTCTATCTTGTTGCTGGTATGGAATAAAATTTCTGCTCTGTGTGAATTATGTAATACCTCGTATATATATATATATATATATATATATATATATATATATATATATATATATATATATATATATATATATATATATATATATATATATATATGGCCCAATTTCTCATACACCCAATCCTACAAACTTTTCTATAAGCCCAACTACTATTCTATTTATTATATATATATATATATATATATATATATATATATATATTATCAGAAGAGAGAGTGGCTGCACTTGTTTGTGGTGGGACTCGGGTTCTTTCCTGACATGTAGCAGGAAAGAAAGAAGTGATGAGTGTGTGTTTGTGTGCTATGCACGTGCACGTGCATTTGGATTGTGTGTGTGGTGTTGGGTTGTGGATTGTGCCACATCTGTGGGTAAATATGAAAAATGAGTGAATAAATATATTAGCTTGTGATCAAAGGGTACCTAAAAGCTATAACATCTTTTGTGAGGCAAGACTGTGGTGGGTTATTGTTAGGATCTTTTTTTCGCGCGTGCGCGCGCACTTGTAATCACGTGCGCGCGCACGAGCAGAGTCGGGCTTGGGGCATTACAGTAATACCCGTAGATTTAAATTGTCCCATATTGGTTGGGAAGTGGAGTATGAGTTATTATATATTAGATTGCCAAGGATCCATGAGCACCTACTAAGCTATAGCAATTTTGGTGAGGTTGTGCCATGTGGTGGGGCCATTGTTAGGTTCTTTAATGGGCTCGGGGCATTACATGCCCATGCCTTAAATATTTCATCACATGGACAGGTATGCATAACGGGGAATTGAACCTTATAAGGAGGAGAAACGTTAGTGGCTTGCATTCGGAAAAATTCAAGGAGAAATTGCACCTGCAACACCTCAGCTTAACGTTGTAGCAGAAAGGAGAAATTGCACAAACATGACGTGTCCATGAAGTCCTTCACTGATCTGCCAATATCCTTTTGGAGATATGCTCTAGAGACCGCTACATACCTCCTCAATAAGATACCAACAAAATCTGTATATAACACTTCCTATGAGATGTGGAGAGAAAATACACCAACTCTTAAACATGTTAAGATATGGGGTTGTCCTACTTATGTGAAGAACTTATATGCAGATAAACTCGATGCGAGATATAAAAACTGTAGATTCACAGGGTATCCTAAAGAAACTATAAGATACTATTTCTACTCCCCAACTGAACAAAAGGTGTTTGTTAGTAAGCATGCCACCCTCTTGGAAAAGGAAATATTCAAGAAAGGGGCAGTGGGAGAAATATTGAACTTAGTGAAGTCAATACTCACAATCAGACTCACAAAGACTTGCAGAAAGTCCACAAAATATTGTTGAACCAGTTGCACCTCATCAAATTCCTAAAAATCCTCGAAAGTCTACAAGAATGTGAAATGCACCAAATAGATTGAATCAAGTCATTGAGAATGACACAGATAATCTTGAAATTGAGGATCCACATACTTGTCTAGAAGAAATCAAAGATGGTGATAGAAATATATTGGAAGAAGCCATGAAATCTGAAATGGACTCTATGCATTCCAACAAAGTATGGAATTTCGTGGAAGTACCTAGATGGATAATACCCATTGGGTGCAAATAAATCTTTAAGAGAAAGATCGGATATGATGGCACGGTTGAGATCTATAAGGGCAGGTTAATGGCAAAAGGTTTTAATCAAACTCATGGTGTTGAGTATGATGAAAGATTCTGGCCAATAGCAATGCTTAAGTCCATTAGGATTTTACTAGTTGTAGCTGAAGGATGAGAGATGTTACATATATATATATATATATATATATATATATATATATATATATATATATATATATATATATATATATGGCATGTCTAACTTGAAACTAGAAGGCTATATCGATTCTAGTTTTCAGTCAGATCTGGATAATAAGAAATCCATTGTGAGGTATGTGTTTACCCTGAGTGGTAGTGCGGTCAGTTGGATGAGTTTCAAGCTATTTACAGTAGTTGATTCAGCCAATGAAGAAGAGTATATTGCTGCAAGCGAAAATGCCAAAGAAGCTGTGTGGATGAAGATTTTCATCACTTAGTTGGGAGTGGTTACAGAGGTAAATTAGCTGATTTCTCTTTATTGCGACAACACTGGTCATCTAGATCATCGTTAGCAATTTCAATTTCAATTTTGTCATCAATGTCATCAAGGTCGTCGTTATCAATTTTAATTTCGTCATCAATGTCATCAAGATTGACACCAAGATTAAGAAGGTTTTTGACCCAATTTTAAATAATTTGAAAAATAAATCCAAGAAGAACTGATTTTGAGCCAATTTTAGAGTCGCACACAAGATATTTGATCAATTGCCACAAAGGTGTTTCATATAATTTTGACAAAGGTGTTTTATGGTTGTATGAATAGAGTTAATTGTATTGAAATTTACATGTTTTTGAGTTAATTTTTTTGAGATTTAATTATTTTAGATTTAATTTTTTTAGTGTTTATTTGTTTTAGGACCTTAATTATAGATTTTACGATTGCGTGAATATAGTTCTTTTTAATTTGATATGTTAGAAATGTTTAATGTTCTTAAGTGATGTACGATCTTAGGATTATGTTTGATTGAAGTTACATATATTTGTTGAATTGGGGTGTTTGAGTTTGTTTCATTTTATATGAAGTTCTTAATCTTAGGATTATTTTCGCAATTTGAGTAATTTCTTGATAATATTGTTTGGCGTGTATGTGGGTGCGTGAGGAAACAAGTGATATTTTTCGACATGTGTGTGGGTAATTTCTTGATAATACTTTTATATAGTTATGTGCGATAATTTATATGATTTATCATAATAAACTATTTAATATAAATTACAAACTTGGCCGGTGTATATCACCAGATTGGACATTCCGACTTGGTGAGATAGTCAGTTGAATAATAGTTATTAACTTTAAATTTTCTGTAATTTAAATTTGAAATTGAGTGGTATTGTTTAAATGGATAAAAGTTCATTTTAAGTTTTTGTAAAATTATAATTTAGGTTTGTATGAATAGAGTTAATTTTGTTGAGATTTATTTATTTTAGAGTTAATTTTGTTGATAGACTTGTAATATACATGAAATTTATCGTATTGGTTGACATGTGTAATATACATGAAAATCAACTGGGAAATGTCTAAAAGGTGAAATTAATTAGTAAAATTAGTTTTCAATTTATGTCACGCCCCGCTTCCCAAAATCATGGAATACGAGCGCGTAACAAAAGTCCAGCGAATGAATATAATCATCCTTAATCTGTTCGGGAATTCTTTACAACATATCCCAGTAAAATCAGAGTCGGAAGCCAGAAAAAGATCAACCACATGCACTTATGAACCAAATATCAACAAGAATACTTGAAATAAAACACATTAATCTCAAATATTCATGATCTGAATAACACAATAATCTTGGGTCACATTGCCCGAATACAAATAATACTCAAGTCTCAAGTACAGAAATATTCAAGTTCACGAATACAGAATAAAGTTCTAACAGGAAACAGAAATAATAATCAGCAACTAATACTGCGAACCACCAGTACCTTCTTGAATCTGTCCACCGAAATCTGCAATCATCGAATACAGGAAAAAGGAAAAGAAGAAAACAAAGTACCCGTCAATGGCAAGTCCGGGTCACAAATAGAATAGGATACAAGCACATGGACAAAACTAAACAGATCTAACTAACATCAGAAACAGACCTAATATGGAATGGTAAATTCAACTAACATAGTATCCTAGCAGATGTCTCAGATATTAAGTGTCAAGTGTCATATAACAGATATGTCAGGTAAACAAATATTCAGATATGTCAGGTAAATCAGATAACAGATTTCAGATAATAGGTATTCAGATTCAGATTCAGATTTCCATATATTAGATTCAGATTCAGACCTCAGAAACAGATTCAGAAACAGATTCAGATTAATGTAAGTCTTGTGTGATTACTATCTAGGTAGCACTTCATGCGCCATACTTTTATCACATGGTTGCTACATTCAAAATAATTTCGTTTGTAGATTTCGTAGGGGATATTATAGGGCCGTGTACTCAGGGTCAGACAGATATCAGAACAGACAGATAGAACCTAGTGGTTCTCTTCTCCTCTACACCTTCCTATAAGAAGTAATGTAGACAGGGTCAGAAACAGACAGATAGAACCTAGTGGTTCTCTTCTACTCTACACCTTCTTACTTAAGAAGCAATGTAGACAGGGTCAGAATACAGATACTTAAATGGGAAACACGGGCCCCCTTCTAAGTACACATTTCTATGCTTTCCCACTACTAGATCTTTCCCATACCCCGGCTTGATTACTTTTGTTATGGTTATTAACAAACATGAATGTGAGCTAAAGGATGTCAAACTAACATCATATGATCAGGTTTAGCTTTAGGGCATCAGATCAGTAAGTATAGATGCAAAACATTCACAAATACGAGCAAAATGGTGTATGTTTATAATCAGGTCAGCAAGACCAGCCTGTACAAAAACCATGATCCAAAGATCTACAGGAATGAAAATCATAATCCGTCAAAAGATCTGGAAACTAGACTTTCACACGCTTCTAAAGGTTATAATAAATCTATATGCTATTTCACAACATCACGACTCAAAACACATTCCAACACAGTTTTCAAGTACAGCCAGAAAACAGGGCAATAACTTAAACCACATGAAAACAGCAGGTAAAGTCATTAATTAAATCCACGAAAAATCTGGGGTAATCCCCTATATGTATAGTCTCAAAATATAGATTTTCATATTTTTCCAGAAAGTATAGATATGTTTTCAAAAATAGAAGATAACACATAACACAGTTTTGATGGATCTGGAATTCTTCAACACCGCTGTACAAAATCATGCATATCTTGCACACAGCGCATCAAAATCCACTTCCGCCAAAACGGGATGAAAGTATACACAATTACCCAACTTTCATATCTCACATGAAATATTCATACAGTAATTAGAAATAAGGTGAACACGGCATTCAACATACAATCACACGCAGTTTACAGCAAAAGCAATCTATAGAAAAGGATGTAAGGCATCACTCAAAACTCATCTTTTAATTATCAAAAAAATCAGGGAACTACCTAACATCATGGTGAAACACTGGACAAAATCTTGTGACATGAAATTATGTCTAACTTAGATCTTGAAAATAAATTGGTGATAAAATCTATCCCGAAATGAATCTGGGAACTACCGGCATACAGTTACTAAAATAATCATAACTACTCCATACAAACTCCAAACAGGGTGAAACTGGTGGGATTAGAAATTAGATTCAATTCTCTACAAATTACTCAGAAATAGCCATGTTGAGATTCGGACTCTAATTCAGGTAAAAACAACAATCAATCCAGTTCAACCCAAATTTCCAGATTTCTCAACTAAACTTCAAAACATCATAACTTCCTCAAAATCATCCAAACTCTTCCAAATTCAAAACGCTGTCTACCCATGGTCCAAATGTCATAATGGAGGGTATCTAACATGTCAAAATCTAGTATTTCTCATATGGGTGTTCAACATACATCGGGTGTACGATATGGCACATACGCGATCAAAATCGCGTTTGGGTGAATCCTAAGGCACAACCCTATCAAACTTCATGTCCTAAGTCGTCTATGGCCTGTTTTGAACAATAGAGACGAAACCCACAATTAAAAACATGATCTTTGTCCGTCTCTAGTTTCAACCTATCCTATGTGTGAACTTTCTACTTGTATCAACCTAAGAAATTTAAGTACAAGTTACTTGCCTTTATGTGACGACGAACGCGACGAATCTAAGCCTAGCAAAGAAAACCCACGAGCAAGACGCCTTCTAACGCGATTTCTAGCGAAACCCACGAACAAAACGCTCCAACGATTGATCTCTTTGACCCACGAACCAAAGTGGGAGATGCCCACAACTCAAAACAGCGAGGGGGGATGTTGAGGTGCTGTTTTGGGATGGTTGGGTGCTGTTTTGAGTGCTGGCCAGCCACAAAAAGGAGAGGAGAGACGAGTTTTTGATGTATGGAGGTTTGTATAGATGGATGGTGGTTTGTATGGTGGGATTTGCAAGGAGTAGGAGAGGGGATGGCTCAGTTTTGGAATGGAAAAGATGCAGGCCGGATCTGAACTGAGAGGAAGAGGGGAGCCGGTTACAATTAGGAGAGGGAGAGAGAAATATTAGGGTTAAGGTTTTGGGAGATTAGGGGTTATTTATATGGGTCAAATGTGGGTTAATGGGTAGTGGATATCAATAGGATTAAATAGGTATACAATTGGATAATGGGTATTGGATAGATTTCAAATGGGGATACAAAATGCAATAAATCCTATGGCTCCTAAAAATCTCCTTAAGGGCCAAAAATCTCAAATTGGCCAAAACTCTACTAAAAATCCACCATGACCCTAAAATAACATTTATACATGAACGGGATCAAGAAATTGAGAAAAAGAGCTTAAAATGTCGAAAAACGGCCAAACGGCGCGCAAACAGCAAAAGGAGGTCAAAACTGCCAGAAAAATATTATAGAGTAAAAATAATTAAATTTATTGTTCCGAAAATACAATGGAAAATAATAATTCACAAAAATGAAAAATACTCTCAAAAAATACCAAAAGTGAAAAACATGGGTTACAATCCTACCCACCTTACAACAAAATTTCGTCCTCGAAATTTGCGTAGGCGGTACATAGGACACGGCAAAAGCAAACTGGGGAAGGGCAACAAAGTAGAGACAATACCAGAAAAGAAGGAAGTTGGTATCAATGGATCAATGGCACGCAGAAAGAGAATGAACAGTATCAAAAGGAAATAATTAACACCAGATAACAAAGCAATAAAGGAGTAGTCAGAACTGAAATTAAGGAGAGAAAAGACAGGGAAGAATTAAATCAACTAATAAGTCAACGGATGAGAACAATTGCAAGAGATAGAGGAATCCAAACAAGGAAGGAAGGATAAGCACCAATATGATTCTGAGACCTGTGGGTTATGGGCCCACCACACTTCCGCTGTGCCACTCTGATGGTGATGTTCCAAGCCGCAGACATATCGTTGTAGACCACGCGACACCCAGCAACGATCCGAGCAGGAAGAAAATAATGAGATAACAGAATACAATTGGGGTTGAGATGAGGGATTTAATTGAAATAATTAGGTCAAAACTAATGGGCATTAACAAAAATAATATTAAAAATACAAAAATCAACACATAATAAAATAATAATAACAGAAATAATAAAAATAACAATCATCATAAATATACTGGTAAAAATAATAATAATAAAATATTAACAATACTGGTAAGGATAATAATACAAGCCAAAAAAATAATTTGGGGTTCATCAATTTAGTGAAAGTAATTCAACATCAACATCAAAATTAAAATAGTAAGAAAATACAACACTAATAATAGTAATAGTAATAACGAAAATAATAATAATCCTAATAATAATAAGGAAAACGATAATAATAATAGTAGAAATCCTTTGATGTGGGTTCGCCTCATTTATATCCATCTGTAGTCTTGCATTCTCGACATCAAGTTGCAGGTTTGCCATCCCGACAACAGGTTGCAGCTTACCATCTGGATATTCGGTTGCATATTTTGCCTAACCGGTATCCAGTTGCAATTTGCCTCCATTGATGTCTAGTTGCATGTTTGCCATCTCGACATCCAGTTGCAACAAAACGATGAACGAAATGATGCGATCTTCCACACGTACTTAGATATTGATTGCTCAATTTAAGTACGAAGATACGTTTTGAAAATTTGTGATATTAAAATACACAGTTATTCGAAATAATAAAATTTTAGAAAATAATTTTATAGAAGATCCAAAATGAAATACACAAAATATTCAATAAAATACATATACAATATAAAGAAAATATAGGCAAGAGAAGGATGGATTTTATACTCAATGAAGAGTCAACAAAGGGGACAACTACAAGAGATGAAGGAAAATAAGAATCAAAGAACTGAATATGAAAGAAGAGGAACGAGAGGGCACAAGCGGAATTTGAAGAGGATATAGTAGGAAAAGAATAACTAGCACGATACTCAAAATGAGTCAACAAATGAAGCTGAATAAAAGAATCAAAGGAATATAGGTACGGAAGGAACGAAACTACACCCAATAAGGAATCAACAAATGAGAATGACTAAAAGAGACGGAAGAAACAAGGAATCAAGAAATCGAATAAGAAGAGATCAAAAGAATGGAATAAGACTAGTATCCAGATCACTGTTGGTAATAATTCACTTATGCATGTATGGTTGGTGAAATGTTGCGCAGATCCCAGTTCGAGCCAAGCTTGTCTAATATATTAGTCAACTAATACATTAGCCAAACTAGATGCTCTGATACCACAGAAAACCCTGTCACGCCCCGCTTTCCAAAAACATGGAATACGAGCGCGTAACAAAAGTCCAGCGAATAAATATAATCATCCTTAAGCTGTTCAGGAATTCTTTACAACATATCCCAGTAAAATCAGAGTCGGAAGCCAGAAAAAGATCAACCACATGCACTTATAAACCAAATATCAACAAGAATACTTGAAATAAAACACATTAATCTCAAATATTCATGATCTGAATAACACAATAATCTTGGGTCACATTGTCCGAATACAAATAATACTCAAGTCTCAAGTACAGAAATATTCAAGTTCACGAATACAGAATAAAGTTCTAACAGGAAACAGAAATAATAATCAGCAACTAATACTGCGAACCACCAGTACCTTCTTGAATCTGTCCACCGAAATCTGCAATCATCGAATACAGGAAAAAGGAAAAGAAGAAAACACAGTACCCGTCAATGGCAAGTCCAGGTCACAAATAGAATAGGATACAAGCACATGGACAAAACTAAACAGATCTAACTAACATCAGAAACAGACCTAATATGGAATGGTAAATTCAACTAACATAGTATCCTAGCAGATGTCTCAGATATTAAGTGTCAAGTGTCATATAACAGATATGTCAGGTAAACAAATATTCAAATATGTCAGGTAAATCAGATAACAGATTTTAGATAATAGGTATTCAGATTCAGATTCAGATTTTCATATATAAGATTCAGATTCAGACCTCAGAAACAGATTCAGAAACAGATTCAGATTAATGTAAGTCTTGTGTGATTACTATCTAGGTAGCACTTCATGCGCCATACTTTTATCACATGATTGCTACATTCAAAATAATTTCGTTTGTAAATTTCGTAGGGGATATTATAGGGCCGTGTACTCAGGGTCAGACAGATATCAAAACAGACAGATAGAACCTAGTGGTTCTCTTCTCCTCTACACCTTCCTATAAGAATTAATGTAGACAGGGTCAGAAACAGACAGATAGAACCTAGTGGTTCTCTTCTACTCTACACCTTCTTACATAAGAAGCAATGTAGACAGGGTCAGAATACAGATACTTATATGGGAAACACGGGCCCCCTTCTAAGTACACATTTCTATGCTTTCCCACTACTAGATCTTTTCCATACCCCGGCTTGATTACTTTTGTTATGGTTATTAATAAACATAAATGTGAGCTAAAAGGTGTCAAACTAACATCATATGATCAGGTTTAGGTTTAGGGCACCAGATCAGTAAGTATAGATGCAAAACATTCACAAATACGAGCAAAATGGTGTATGTTTATAATCAGGTCAGCAAGACCAGCCTGTACAAAAACCGTGATCCAAAGATCTACAGGAATGCAAATCATAATCCGTCAAAAGATCTGGAAACTAGACTTCCACACGCTTCTAACGGTTATAATAAATCTATATGCTATTTCACAACATCACGACTCAAAACACATTCCAACACAGTTTTCAAGTACAGCCAGAAAACAGGGGAATAACTTAAACCACATGAAAACAGCAGGTAAAGTCATTAATTAAATCCACGAAAAATCTGGGGTAATCCCCTATATGTATAGTCTCAAAATATAGATTTTCATATTTTTACAGAAAGTATAGATATGTTTTCAAAAATAGAAAATAACACATAACACAGTTTTGATGGATCAGGAATTCTTCAACACCGCTGTACAAAATCATGCATATCTTGCACACAGCGCATCAAAATCCACTTCCGCCAAAACGGGATGAAAGTATACACAATTACCCAGCTTTCATATCTCACATGAAATATTCATACAGTAATTAGAAATAAGGTGAACACGGCATTCAACATACAATCACACGCAGTTTACAGCAAAAGCAAGCTATAGAAAAGGATGTAAGGCATCACTCAAAACTCATCTTTTAGTTATCAAAAAAATCAGGGAACTACCTAACATCATGGTGAAACACTGGACAAAATCTTGTGACATGAAATTATGTCTAACTTAGATCTTGAAAATAAATTGGTGATAAAATCTATCCCGAAATGAATCTGGGAACTACCGGCATACAGTTACTAAAATAATCATAACTACTCCATACAAACTCCAAACAGGGTGAAACTGGTGGGATTAGAAATTAGATTCAATTCTCTACAAATTACTCAGAAATAGCCATGTTGAGATTCGGACTCTAATTCAGGTAAAAACAACAATCAATCCAGTTCAACCCAAATTTCCAGATTTCTCAACTAAACTTCAAAACATCATAACTTCCTCAAAATCATCCAAACTCTTCCAAATTCAAAACGCTGTCTACCCATGGTCCAAATGTCATAATGGAGGGTATCTAACATGTCAAAATCTAGTATTTCTCATATGGGTGTTCAACATACATCGGGTGTACGATATGGCACATACGCGATCAAAATCGCGTTTGGGTGAATCCTAAGGCACAACCCTATCAAACTTCATGTCCTAAGTCGTCTATGGCCTGTTTTGAACAATAGAGACGAAACCCACAATTAAAAACATGATCTTTGTCCGTCTCTAGTCTCAACCTATCCTATGTGTGAACTTTTTACTTGTATCAACCTAAGAAATTTAAGTACAAGTTACTTGCCTTTATGTGACGACGAACGCGACGAATCCAAGCCTAGCAAAGAAAACCCACGAGCAAGACGCCTTCTAACGCGATTTCTAGCGAAACCCACGAACAAAACGCTCCAACGATTGATCTCTTTGACCCACGAACCAAAGTGGGAGATGCCCACAACTCAAAACAGCGAGGGGGGATGTTGAGGTGCTGTTTTGGGATGGTTGGGTGCTGTTTTGAGTGCTGGCCGGCCACAAAAAGGAGAGGAGAGACGAGTTTTTGATGTATGGAGGTTTGTATAGATGGATGGTGGTTTGTATGGTGGGATTTGCAAGGAGTAGGAGAGGGGATGGCTCAGTTTTGGAATGGAAAATATGCAGGCCGGATCTGAACTGAGAGGAAGAGGGGAGCCGGTTACAATTAGGAGAGGGAGAGAGAAATATTAGGGTTAAGGTTTTGGGAGATTAGGGGTTATTTATATGGGTCAAATGTGGGTTAATGGGTAGTGGATATCAATAGGATTAAATAGGTATACAATTAGATAATGGGTATTGGATAGATTTCAAATGGGGATACAAAATGCAATAAATCCTATGGCTCCTAAAAATCTCCTTAAGGGCCAAAAATCTCAAATTGGCCAAAACTCTTCTAAAAATCCACCATGACCCTAAAATAACATTTATACATGAACGGGATCAAGAAATTGAGAAAAAGAGCTCAAAATGTCGAAAAACGGCCAAACGGCGCGCAAACAGCAAGAGGAAGGTCAAAACTGCCAGAAAAATATTATAGAGTAAAAATAATTAAATTTATTGTTCCAAAAATACAATGGAAAATAATAATTCACAAAAATGAAAAATACTCTCAAAAAATACCAAAAGTGAAAAACAGGGGTTACAATCTAATAATATTTAATTTATCAAATTTAAATTTCAATTAAGTGATATTGTTCAAATGGATAGAAGTTGGATTAATAAACCACGATTGTCTAAGGAGTACAGGGATGGTGTTAAAGATTTTATTATCCTTGCCAAATGAAATTTCTGTGATACCAACTTAATTCTTTGTCCATGTCTCAGGTGTACAAATTGTAATTTAAGGACATGTGATGTAATACATACACATTTGGTTGTCAATGGTTTTCTTCAAGGGTGCAAATGGTGGTTTTGTCATGGAGAGGGTCATACGTCAGCTCCAGTTTGTCCAGATATGTTAGAAAATGAAGATGAGCCCTTAGTGAATGATGACTTAAGTGTTCCCATTGAGAAGCATGCTTTGGTGCAGGATGCCTTAGGGATTCATAACATTTCTTTCCATACCAACAATCCAACAAACCAAGTCCATAATGAATCAATAGAAACATCACACATTGGTGGTGGGGTGGAGGAAGAAAGACCCGGCCCTGAAATTAATAAACAACACGAAGCCTTTACTAAGTTGCTGGAAGTGCTAGTACTCCTTTGTATCGTGATTGCACCAATTTTTCTAAGTTCTTATTCAGTGTCAGACTATTTTAGATCAAATGTTTAAATAGGTGGTCTGCTAAGTCATTCACTATCCTACTTGAACTGTTGAATGAAGCATTTCCAGAAATCTGTATTCCAAATTCCTCTCATATAATTACGACCTGTTCCTACTTGAACTGCTAAGTCATTCACTATGCTACTTGAACTGTTTACTTCACCTTGTTTTGAGATTTCGACCTCGTTGCTTTTATAATTACGCATAACTTTGTAAATAAGAAGTGTAGCCCCTTGAATCTAGTTTCCAGAACATTAGATGGATCTAGATTCTGACTTATAACTTGAAAGTTGTCGCATCTTTTGTACTGCTGACTTTTGATTTCCAGAATTTATGTTTAGTAATGCATCGACATGATTTCTAATTTAAATATGATGTTAACAATATAATTTACACATGAAATTACCAGGAAATTGCTGGACATGTTTAGGATTCACTTTTCAATTTTCATAAGATTTTTTTATTGAAATTACAGTCCCGTTATGCATGCAAAATGTTAACTCTAGGTTGCTGCCATAACGCTTAACCTATAAAGAATAGTCTAAATGACCTAGCGGCGGTTAGAATCACTTAGAACTTGCAAAATACAAGTTGTAGCTCTTTGAATCTGGGATCTATACCATCTGACGGTTTCACGATCCGACTCTCATATAGCGAGATATTCATATTCTACCACTATACTGTTGTGATTCCAGATTCGATGCCTTATAAAGACATCACTATCTTTAATTAATTTAAACAGTAAGTTGAATTAAGAGTTTAGGCCTGAGATTAATTATATTGTTGTTAAACCCTATTCAGAACTATATTATAATTTTGATCAGACTTTTAAATAACATTTCGATCAGCTTTTATATACAAAAACTCTATCCTAACTTGCTGCCTGAACATGAAACCAGTTAAGAATGAAGTTTTACACCTAGTTTCTGTAATTTTAATATGTCATGTGTATATGCGTTGGAACCGGCAGGAAGTCTAGTTTCTAGAACTCCTAATGAATCCTAATTTGCTTGACCGTAGCAACGGGAACATATGTTTTTGTACAACAACGTCTTATTGTCCAAAAATTGCATTCTTCATGTTGATTGTAAATTGTTTAACCTAGCACTGCACCACATATTTTTCATTGTACAATCTTTGACACATCGTTCATATCGTTTCTTGATACTTATCCCATTGATTGTACGTTCATGTTCATGTTAATAAATTAATAACAATTCGGAGTATAAGGGTCGACTTGGTAGTGAACAATCAGGAACTGTACTCGGATGAGGAGCCCGTGTTTCCCTATATTGTTGTTTTGTGATCTTGTGTTTTTGTGATCTTGTGTTCTTGTGATCTCGTAGTATCTTGTGGATAAAGTCTTGTCATGGATGGTGGATTATGGACTCATTATTGTTATTTTGCCGAGTACATGATCTGTTGAGTTCACCATCACTATCTAAACGTTCACTGCTTGTATGCACCGAACCTGTGGTATGAGACACAGTACTACGTGCATTAGAATCAGATAATAAAACTTGATAGATCTAGGATTGACACTGCATTGATCCTGATTATTGTTACCGACTTGAATCTTGTTATTGTATTGTTACTCGTTATATTGTTGATTATAGTTCTTGCCTGGTTATTGACATTGTTCATCGACAATTGATATAGTTCTAGTTCCTTGTTCTTTAATATTGCATGTTCTGTTTTTTGTTCTTTGCTTGTTGCTACTTGCTATCCGTGACTTGCTCTAACGGACATTTTCCCACTCTAAACTATGAGCTTGCAACTACACAGGAAGAACTGCCCAAAGGATTTGGTGAACTGACCTTCTAGGGATGGGAGCTAGATTACTGGCCTGCAATAATTGTCTTGTTCTTGTTACTTAAAATTCCAGCTTTATCGTTGTTGTCATACTTTGTACTTCGGGCTTTATTGACCCGAAGCTTATTCTTTCCAGTTGTTGGTTCTTGTCGACACTTTTCATGAAGTATCGATATTATGTGATTTCTTTTTAAGCATGTGTGGTTGTTTTTGTTTTGCATGTTGTTGAGTTAAATATTACAACTTATGAATGATGTAAATCATTCACTGGGCTTTGGTTACGTACTCGTATTCCCGTATTTTGGGAAGTGGGACGTAACAATAATAATGGTAATAACAACAACAACAACAACAACAATAATAATAATAATAATAATAATAATAATAATAATAATAATAATAATAATAATAATAATAATAATAATAATAATAATAATAATAATAATAATAATAATAATAATAATGAGAATAATAAAAATAATCGATCAATTAGGAATAGAAAATAAAGTTAAAAATACACCATTATTCGAAGTAATTATAATTGTCGATTAGAACAACACTTTAATAGAAGATCTAAATCGAATTTAAAACAAAATGAATTTATAAATAATCGAGATATAGAAAATACATGGAAAATACTTATTGTTGGGAACGGGGGTTACATGTGATGAAAGGGTTTCATCTGAAATGAAAATTCTTGCCAAAGGTTCGCATAAGATGGTTAAAAGATACAGAGGATATATATATACAATGGCTTCAGATTTCATACTAAGGATCGTGAACGTAATTTGAAGTCTCAAAAATAGTGGAATGGTGGTGAATTCCAGGACTAGAAGTTATGCTTCTAATAGTGACACAAGGCCTGTAGATGGAGATGTCGACTACTATGGGGTGCTCACAGATATCATTGAGTTGAATTATTTACGGTCATTTCGAGTTGTATTATTTCGTGGGGATTGGGCTGGATTTGATATGAACTTTGCTAATAACAAGGATAAGTTAGGGTTTAACATTGTAAACGTCTTAAATTTGATTCACACCAGTACACACATTAGCCATGAATCATTTGTGTTCCCATCCCTGCCAAAATCTTGCGTCGCCCTTATTATGCAACCAAGAGATGTATTCCAATTGGGCGAAGCTTCAAATGATGAAAACGATGATGTCATGAATAGTTATATAACTTCTGAGTTTCCTATGTTCAATGTAAACATAACTGATGGCAGCATTTGCCCTACTTGGCTCTGCACAGATGGAGAAAAGGATGATGTATTGGAAGATGTTGTATTATAGTTTTGAAGAATTGTTTAAACACATCTGTATGGAGAAGAGGGTGATGTATTGGAAAATGTTGTTTATAGTTTTGAAGAATTGTTTAACCACATCTGTATAATCTTCATTGTATCTTATACTCCTTAGTGTTTATGCTTATTGTAATTTTGCATATTAAGTTTCTTATTTATATTCCAAAATTTATATGTGCATCAATTTGTGGTTTGTTGATTGATTTTTCATATTTAATATTTTATGTCTTGGAATAATTTATTTGTCTTAAATTTTGTTAATTTTTCTTAAAAGTTAATATTATAGATGCATCAATTGTTCATTGATTGTGACATTTATCTTTTTCTACACATCGATATTGAGTTTCCTATTTATCATCCATATTTTATATATGCATCAGTTGTGACATTTGTAGGAGACCAACTTTTCAATCTTAATTTTATTTGTATTGTATTTATTATTTGTCTTAAATTTCTATTAATTTTTCTTAAAAAATGATGTTAATTTTCTTATGACAGGTATAAGATATCAAGGCAATCGAAAAGGATCAACACAGTTGTAGTAAATGAAGGGCAAGGGTCGGCAGACTTCAGAACAATCTGGAAGTCACATGGAGGTGGGGGAGGGAAGCACGCCCACTGCCAAAAAGCACAAAGGTAGGACAAAAATGGCTGGAGTATGGAAACTAAAAAATAACGAGAGGATTGTTATAGAGGCAAACACCGTTGGACAACCTATGGGTGATAATGCATGTACATTTGCGCAATTCATCGGTGTAATTGCTAGGAATCCATGCATAATTTCATTGTCCTACGAATCTTGGCCAAAGGTGCCCGCCACGACAAAAATGAGTGCCTATTCAGCCATCAAGGTATTATCATTATGAAAACTTAATGACTGAGACTTGGTTAATGCAATTCAGTTATTAATTTGGTAATCATTGATTTCTTGTATCAGTACTTCTCTTTCACGGATTCACTCGACAGTTGGGTGCAAAAATCACTTTGAAAAAGTGGAGAGATCACAAAAGTGATTTGAAGGTGAAGTATTACGACAGACAGAGGTCTGAGGCCGATAATGCAAGGGACGTGTCCCCTCGATGTCGAGCCTTCAGATTGGCAATTTCTCGTCCACTACTGGAGTTCAGAGATTGGGCAGGTATTTATATTACTAATCCATCAACGTGTTCGTCTACCTATTCTATGTTATATCGTTTTAATCATTATGAAATGTACAGAGAGGGGCAGAGGTCGGAGATGTCAGTCGTTCACAGCAGCTTGTGTTGCACACCACTGGTACACACAGCTTTGCTTCAGTTCAGGAGGAAATGGTAACTGCAATCTAATATGTTAATTGTTTGGATCACAGTTTTATGTTTATAATGACTTCGTCTTGCTAATATGTAAGAAGATGAAATCAGTCCTGCGACCTTTGGCGACATAGATTTCTTTGACGCTACCCATAAGTCAAAAGATGGGACATTTGTAAGCTCTGCAACATAGGATATTGTGGTAATTTTATATCATTTCAAGTGTTTCTTTGATTTTTACAAAAGCATGTCCAAAATGAAAAATGACCACTTAATGTTTTTTTTATTCTCGTCCTTCTATAGAATGAGGCCAGAAAGATGTATGAAGACATCTCTTCCACTACTTCCTCCGACTATTTGGCGGCCTCCACCGACCCAATAACATGGCAACACCAAGGCATGCACAAAGTGAGGGGAAAAGACCGTCACGGTCGTGTTCGTGGTATGGGTATAGGACCGACGCCCACTAAACTCTTCGGTCATCATGCATCTACTTCCGGTAGGACCCAAAATGAGGAGATGGCACAGTTGAAGACACAAGTGGCACTTATTCAAGAGCAAATGTTCCAATTAATCAGACAACAATATCAAGTCCCACTACCGGTTAGTATTATAATTTACATAATATGTTGAATCATTGAAGATATAAATATATATATATATATATATACACACACACACATATACAATTTTTACTAATATAGCTAATTAAGGGGAAAATATTATGAAATCTTATTAGTGCTTGGATTAAATACACAACTTGGACTGAATACACAACATGGGCATGCACTTCTCTGTCCAGTACCAAGATTATGCTCCAGATTGTGATTTAGAAGTTTGTATGAGTTTATTTTGTTTTCAATAGTACTTGATTGGAATCCCTTAGAATTATATCCTTTGATAAAAAAAATGAAATGAAATATGGAACTTAACTGTTGTACACTTAAAAATTATCTCATTTATAGCAAACTTTCATTCAAAAACTATTATCCAAAAGAAAAAAAGACAAAAATAACTCTGATTTGATGCTGTTTCTTTGTCTAAAAGAAGCCCACCATTGAAATGTGGAACCATTGAATAATAATAATAATTACTACTTAGTTATCAAAAGAAATGTTATAATGACAATAATAATAATAAACAATTACAGAGGTTAACAGGTTAAGATTCTCAGGCTTGGTAAATTTGCAATTAGAAGATCCACAAATATTTCCAAAATAATGACAATACTTTGAGATGATTGGCAATCACATGTCATTGGTTCTACTATACAATTTGACACAAAGATCAGTGGATGGAGTAAAGTTCACAACCATTAGGGTGTACGAGGTTCAGACACCTATAGTGATTGACCAATTCTACTGCAATAGAAGCACTTGCAAGGATCAGTCATCAGCAGTGGCACTATCGAGCATCAGTATGAAAGCATTATCGGGTCTTACACTGTGAACCCTGTGCACTTTGCGTGCAGCGACGTTGCTCCTTGTTCAGACATCAGCCTCACAGAGGTAAAGTTGAAGCCGATACAAGAGCAATACCACATGTATGGTCGTACTGCTGGCAGGCATTTGGGCTCTTATACACACCGACCACCCCTCCCAACTTCTGCTTGCAGAACGGAAAACCAATAAGCAACCGTCGGGACCGGCCCAACACTTATTGAGACCTAAAGCGAACCCCGAAATGAGGTCTTTTAAAAGCTTATAATAATATTTTGTTAAAATTAATATATTTTTATTTAAATGTTATGTTTCGGGTTTTTTGAGATGCAAAATCATTTATTATATTATTGTAATTAATTTTCTATTTCGAACTTTGTGGTATGTGACGAGCCCTTTATTCTTTAGATAAATTTTTTATTTTTGGAGGCCCTGAAGCCCTAGCTTTGGTTACTTTACCCTTGGGCCGGCCCTGCATAGTACTGGTCCTTTAAATTGATTCCCTATAACTTGGTAGATGGAGATGCCTACTTTGTGATAAAACAAAACGATTGACCTAATTGGATTGGTGATAACAAACAAGAACTAGCACTCTTCTCTACATTACTACATAGTTATCAAAAGATCTCTACATTACTACATAGTTATCAAAAGAAATGTATTACTGATAATAATAATTACAAACAATTATAGAGGTTAATAGGTTAAGATTCCCCGGCTTGGTAAACTTGCGATTAAAAGATCCACAAATATTTCAGATATAATGACAATACTTTGAGATGATTTGCAATCACATTTCTTTGTGTCTAAAAAAACTCCGATTGGGGAAATAATCTAGAGGCTGATGCATGGATTATTATGTCTTAATATAATTTTTATTTTGTGGTGCATTTTGTATTAACTGCCCCAACAATTGGATCCTTTAATATGTATTATTTTTTTGCATTACACAGAAAGGCTATAGAATTCCATCAAATGCAAGTTGAGCAAATCTAGAAGATACTTCCGATGAGAATGGAAGCAACACCGCCGGAAGGAGGGGTACATTGTAATGGTCCCGACAAGTCGTCTCTTATGGTGATTACAATATGGTTTGTTGTAATGAGTACTAAGTTGTAACGTCTCGCATCCCGATATCTCGGAATACGTTGCTATTGTCGCAGAATCAACTTTGAGTATAATACAAGTACAAAAGTTGCAAGAGATAAAAATTCATTTTATTAGTGCGAGTTCATTACAACATATTTTCTTTTATATTAGTAAAATTACATAAACATAGAAACAAGATCTTGGTTCTTCGAAACCTGCAGACTTGACACCAGGCTCCGCAAAACCTGTGAAACTGGTCAACTGTGGGTTCGTCAGCTCATGAAGCTGACGATAATTGCATAAAAGGCAGAACTATTGCTATATCTATTAGTTTAGTATTTATGATTTAGATCAATCTTCATTTCATAATTTCTCAATTAATAATTCAACTCATCAATATTTTATAAATATTAACATTACATTTAGATCTCTACGAATTCATATTTTCCATATCTCTATGACAATATCTACCAATACAATATATATAAAAAATTCAGTGAACAGTTACGTGCACCTAAATATGTTTTTATGCAATGAGTTGTGTGTAATGGACTCGTGTAGTGTTGTGGTGAGTGTACATGGGACAATGTGTGAGTGATCATGGTAATATATGTGCTATGCCTACGTGATGAACTCATAACGTGACACTTACCACCAATCATGACTCTAAATGCATATGCAGAGTTATAAGGCTATTGCAGTACTTACTAAGGCAAACCAATAAACGTACTCCATCTTTGGGATTAACCCCCACAATGCCATACCTACACCTGTGTGACTTATTATGTTCTTGACACTACTGAGTACCTCGTGGGGCTGTAGGCATCCCACTATGCCATATATCAATTTGTACAAAAATGCTTAAAGTTGGCACCAACCAGGTGTCCCTAATTGTACTAGTACAACGGCTACTACCGAGGTACATGCACTTCGGATGAGATTACATCTGGCACCAACCAGAAATCACCTAAAGGTACTTCCTTCAGGCCCCAACCTAGAGAACAAGTTGGGTGCCCTTGTTCCGTTTTAACCCCTAAGTGTCACCCATAGGGCAGCCATTAGTTACCCAATCTCTTATGGGCGAGTATCGAGATTAACGACATTGAGGAATACTCACATCCTTACCACGCGGAACATTTCAGTCACAAAACACCTTTCTAATGCAGTCTAGTATTACACTAAAATCCAAAGTTGTTATCATACCAATAATCTAGAATCCTAGCCACTAATTGTACTTTGTACCGTGGAGGAGCTTATTGTCGGCCACTACAGGGAGTCACCAAAGGTACTCCCTCCAGACACCAACCTAGAGGACACGATGGATGCCTAACACATACTAATTCAAATTCTTGACTGATATGGGTCAGTTGACGTAGCCCGTCCTGGGCCACCAGATCCCCTCAAAAACCACTCCCCCCTGATCATCAGATCAACAGAAGTCCAACGGGCTTCTGCCACGTCAGGTCCATGAGCAAACGGGTCTGACCCGGCCCAACATGGTCTCAGACCCGTTTTCTCTGCCTATAAATACCAGGCCCCCTCCTCACTGTGACAGGTAATCAAATTTCCTACCCCTGAACCCTAGCTACTATTGCTTTTCCAAGTAACTGACTAGATCGCCGGAGGGCCTGTCGCTGGGACTTCCCCCGGTGTTTCTAGGCAGTGTGCAGGTATCCAGGACAGAGTCGTGCCCATAAATTCGACTCGAGCTGCTAGATCCGAGCCGAGCACCCGGTCCCTACCTCACTCTTGCTACCCCTGAGCCGACTCCCCCGCCGAGGGTCGGGCCGGAGCCAGTACCGCAACTCCCACTATACAAATTATAAGAACTCACACCTGTTGCAGCCACACCCCAAAAACAAACCGCATCACTGACATTAGAAAATTCTCACTCCACTAAAAGAGTGCCATAATTTTAACAGGCCTCGGGATATGCCTAGACACTAGCATTTCACACATTCGGGTGTAACACTATATTCTTACTGGAGCCTTTGAAACTAGTATTTGTTACAACCCCAATTAATAAATGTATGCTGATGAAACATATCCATCTTAAACACATCAACACATCATTACGACAAGTTCAACCAGGACGATTAACGATAGTTTACTAGTAAGCATATATGTTCAAATCATTCGAATACTCAAATCTGTTTGAAAGACTGCAACTTGTTAATTCTTATAAAATTCATTATAAATTCCATACTTCACAAAAGTTAGTGTTCTTGAGCTCAAATTAAAGCTATGCAAGTCTACTTTAACTTTGTAGTTATAAGTTTCTTCAAAATGTTGTGTCTATATACCTGAAAACTTAGAAATCCACAGTAGGGTCAAATTGCTATACAAACTCAGCCATTGTTGAAATACTGTAACTTGTTAATTCTTGTAAAATTCACAATAAATTCCTTACTTCACAAAACTTAGTGTTCTTTAGCTCAAATTAAAGCTATATAAGTCTACTATAACTTTGTAGGTAAAAGTTTATCCAAAATATTGTGTCTATATACCTGAAAACTAAGAAATCCACAATAGGGTCAAAATGCTATACAGACTCAGCCACTGTTGAAATACTGCAACTTGTTCATTCTTGTAAAATTCATTATAAATTTCCTACTTCACCAAAATTAATGTTCTTTAGTTCAAAATAAATCTGTACAAGTCTACTTTAACTTTGTAGTTATAGGTTTCTCCAAAATGTTGTGTCTATATACTTGAAAACTTATAAATCCACAGTAGGGTCGAATTGTTATACAGACTCAGCTACTGTTGAAATACTGTAATGTGTCCATTCTTATAAAATTCATTATAAATTTCATACTTCATGAAACTTGGTGTTCTTTAGCTCAAATTAAAGGTTTACCAGTATACTATAACTTCGTGGTTATAAGTTTCTCCAAATTATTTTGTCTATATACTGAAATCTTTGAAATCTACAGCAAGGTAAAATTGTTGTTACTGACTCAGTACAGTTGAATTACTGCTGTAACCCCTGTTCTCACCAATACATATTTTCTATATATTTTCGGTATTTCGATTTGTTATGAATAATTTTTCTGCTTTTAAATTTTTTTTTTAAATTTATTGTTGGATCTCCTATTAAAGACTATTTTAATCAATAATTTTATTTGTAGCTATTTTTCAATGATTTTTATATTGTAATACAAATCCTATTATGGTTATTATTATTATTATTATTATTATTATTATTATTATTATTATTATTATTATTATTATTATTATTATGGTTATTATTATCATTAAATTTATAGTTTATTAATTTTTGAATGCCTGTAGACCGTGATCTATATTTTATTATTATTGGAGTACGGATTTTATGTACACTATTTGATTTAATTAATTAATGTGTAATACTATTTTGCTCCTTATTATATTTTGGCTCAATTCTAATCCAGTCTCAATTATTTTGTGAACCCATACATTTTATTGTATTTAGTAGTATTTGAGTATTAATTTAATGCATACTATTTGATTTATTTGCACTATGATATTATTATTGATTTATTATTTTTTATTTTAATCTAAAACCCATTTTCTATTGGATTTAAACCCAAACCCAATTTATTGTTGGACCCATACCCTATACTCATTACCCAATAACGTGTAACCCATTATCCCTTATATATATATATAACCCTGTTAATTACCCTAATTACCCCTTCATCACCCCCGCCGCCTAACCACCCCCCCCCCCAAGCCTAGTCCTCTGTTCATCATCTTCTTCAACCCAGCTGCCTTTTCCTTACGTCCCTCCCACTGATTTCCTCGACTGCACCCATCGAGCTGCTCGCCTGGGCCCTCATTGAGCCACTGCTGCCTCCCTTCTCCTATCATCGTTCCTCCCTTCGACCGCCATCCCCATTCTCCACCTCATGTTCTGAATGTCGACTACCCATCGAAGCACCACCCCGTCATCCTCCACTGCCGCAGTGCCATTGCCTCTTCCCCATTAGCCCCTCATCTTCCCCAGTCACCACCTCCAGCCGTCAACTCAGCCATCCCCGGAGCCACTCCTCTGTTCCAAAATAGAGAAATCTTCATCGCCTGCACCTCTTCTTCCACCACAGCGCGCCCACTCCGGCGGCCACCTTGCTGTCGACGTTCAACACCCCCGCAGTCACCCCGCTGCCCCTGTGCGCCCCTCGCCGTCAAAGTCGAGCCGAGGCCTTACTGTCTTGCATTGTTGCTGTTGTTGCCCATGCAGTTGCTGGTGCCGTCTCGCTGTGTTGCTGTGACTCGCATGTGTTTCGTTACCTAGGATCCTAGTCTCGTTATTCTAATCTTTATTGGAATTGTCATATCGTAAGGCAAGTACCTTGTACATTTTTATTGTTCTGTACAAGCTTTTATTTGACTTCCCACAGGTAGTAATTTTGCTTAATTATCGTGTTTTGAAACTCGTCCATGTTCATGAAAAACGTCTTTGCAAATTTCAATTAATTAAATCGTCGTGTTGTTTATTCTTCAAAATCATTCCATGATTAAATCACTCGATATGTATGTTGAATCGAATCAATCTATTTTCCTCTATGATTCGATGCCCATAAAAAGATCCTAGATATCAAATTTGTATTTTTTTGTCCTGCTGTATGTTCTGACTTGTATCCTGATTTTGACCCAGTTGAATTTTGATTATATTAGAACTTTCTAAATAAGAGTTGTGGCCCCCTGTTTCTAATTTCCAGAACATTTGACGGATCTTAAATCCGGTGTGTAGATTGCTAGATATGTTGTTTTTACTGCTGTAACGTTTTCAATTCCAGATTGCTATTTTGAAGTATATATTCCTGATTAACTAATTTAAATATCATGTTAAAAGTGTAATTAACCTGATATGTTCCAGTATGTTACTAGACATGATTTGGTATTGATTTATGATTTTTATAAGATTTTTAATGAAATTACAGTTAATGTTTATATACATGAATTTGACATTGACATGATGCCTGAACATAAAATCTGTAAAGCATAAGAGTTTGAACCTAGTTTCTGTGACTTATATATCGTGTGTATATGCATTGGAACCGGCAAAGAGTCTAGTTTCTAGAACTTCTGACTGATCCAGATTTTCTTTTCTGTAGCAGTGGGAATTCCAGTTTTGGTGCAACAACGTCCTGCTATCCAGAATTTGAGTTCTTATTGTTTCGATGTTTATAATGTTGTTTATGACACCCGAGCATATTTTTCTGCACAGTCTGAACCTGTTTTCTGTCCCTGTCATGTTTATCTGTCTCTGATTTTGCACATTCGTGTCTGTTTTGGTAAAAAGAATAAGTAATCAAGCCGGGATTTAAGGGAAAGATTTGGTTGTGGACAATATAGGTAAGTGTACTCGGTGGGGGGGCTCGTGTTTCCCATCTGTTATCTGTTTATTTATTTATATGATTCCTTACTGCATTCTTCCCTTGTATGCCCTATTTTCAGTTTTATTGTATTTTGTACTCTTTTGATTGTTGTATTTGAATTCATTTATTATGATACATTTTTGTCTTTTCTTGTGTTATTTTGTTCTCTTTGGATCAATCTACATTCTTTTGATTGGATTCTGTCTTTTGTGGATTTGGATCTTTTCTATTTTGAATTCGATTTGTTCTCCTTTGTGTTCGTCTCATATTATAGCGTGGGTTTTTCTCTTTTTGGAGCCAAAACCGATACCCAAAACCCTAATTTCCTGATCCCTATAAATACCCCTCATTATTAACCCTAATTAATTACCCTCTCTCTCTCTCATGCCATTTCCTCTCTTCCCGTATCTATTTCTCTCTTTGTTTCCGTAACCCAAACCCAACCACCCTAAACCCCCGATCCCCATCGCTCCTTCGACCCTCGTCCGCCTCCATCATCGCCTTCGTCATCGTCCCTGTCTCCTCTCCATCGTCATCACCGTCGCACGCCCCCGTCCTTGCCATTAACCACCGAAAACCAATCACCAAGGTTTCCCGTCGCCATATCTTCATCTCCGTCGCCTATTCCATCACCGTGCCCGTTCGTCATCTTCGTCGTCCTTTGCCGTGCCTGTGCACCCCCTAGCATCGCCGTCCAAGCCCGATCGTCGCCGTGTCACAGTTCCCAATTTTCAACCGCAAAAACAGAGTTGTCTTGCCGGAGTTGTGTCGTCGTCGTTGCTTCCCGACCGTGGTCACGATGCCGCTCCACCGCTGTCGTCGCCATTGTAGCTGTTGCACCGCCAAGTCTGCCGCTCTCTCTCTACATTTGCTGTCGAGAGGTTGAAGACTCATTGCGATTGGGCTATTTTGCTGTTTGCTGTTTTGCCACGTCGGATCCCTAAGCCGTTGTCTGCTGTTCGGGTTGGATCCGGTGCGAGGTCGAGTTCTGGTTGGTTGCTTTCGCTGTTTCGTGTTCTGCCGCACCCGATCCTGTTTGGTGTTCTGTGTTTTGGGGCTAGATCCGGTGTGAGACTGTGGTTTTGGTTGGCTAGAATTGGTATTTCGCGTTCTGTGTGCACCAGATCCGAACTTGGTGTTCTGCGTTCTGTCCTGATCCAGTGTGTGGGAATTGCTCTAGGATCTTGCTATTGCGGTTGATTCTTCATGCATTTTTGGGAGATTTTTGCCGGGATTCTGATTCTGTTATTCTATTTTATTAATATATGCAAGTCTCTTCTTGAACCCTTTTTATTTATTTGTGTTCAAGATTTCTTTGATCTCCTGCAAGTAGATCCTGTCCTTTGATTTATCAAAAACTGCTTTGACAATTCCGTTAAGATTATCGAGGGTTTACACGGGCTAACCCGACGTACTCTTAACATTGTGCTTCTCTTCGATCTAAACCTAGTCCCCAATGTTTCATGCATTTGCACAATAAACAACTAGATTCATGCATAGGGTTACTTGTTGATTGGACATTGAAATTGAACATACTAGAATTGAATTTAATTGATGAATTGACACCATGACCATGATAAATGTAACTTAACCCTTAGAAATTTGTATGTTGACACCTAGGATTATTTTGATTGCCAATTTGCATGCTATATGTGAGGTATGAACTATTTGTTGTGTTTTATATTAATTTGATTTCTGGACTGCTGTAAGTTTCACTTTAAATTAGATTTTTAGCCCTGTTAATGACATAATTTGGAAGAACTTACTAAACATAAAATATAACCCTTGATGTCTAGATAATTTTTCCCTACTCTGGATTTAAATTCCAATTTGCCATCTGTTAGATATCAGCACTTTACTGCAACTGTGTTAGTAGTTTTTAGACTCATAATTTCATGCGTATTCTGCCGTTGTTTATTTTATTTGACCCTGTTATTAGTAGAGCAAAAATCTAAAATAATTCATGCTGGACCTAGACATGTATAGCTACTTCCCTGAATTTTTGTAGATTTTAATAATGAGTCTTCAGACCCGAATTACTTAATGGAACATAACCTACTGCATGCTGACTGAACATAAAACCTGGTTTGATAAGAACTTTCACCCTAGTTCCCATGACTTTCATATACCTTAATTATACTCGCTGGAACCGTATGGAAGTCTATTTTCTAAATCTTCCGGCGGATTTAGTTTTTCTATTGTGTAGTGACCCTGACCCATGATTTAGTACAACAAGGTCATGCTGTCCTGATTTTGTGATATGTGTTAAATGATGTGTTTTGCTTCATGCTTTGTTTGTAGCGCTTAGAATTAGTCACACATAGTAGTATACAACATTGACACCCTCTTGTATGCTCACATAGGTTGAAAATAAACTAATAACAAACTGGGATTATTATGGGTAGACTTGGTAGTGAACAATCGGGAAATGTACTTGGTAAGGCTTTCTCGCTTGCACGTATACTTGACATAGAAGGAGAAACATTGATTGCAATAATTGATTGAAGATTCTTACACGTAAATCCTTATTATCAATACCGAGTACACGAACCGTGAATTCACCATCGGTCTAAAACGATCACTGTGCTTGCATGGAATCTGTAGTATGGGATGCAGTAGCACATGCACTAGATAGGTTAATAAAATACTTAAAAACCTGCATAACTGATCTTGTATTAACATTGACTTGACATCATGCATTTCATGTGTGATTATTGTAACCTTTTGATATTGCCTACTCTTTGTTTTGTTCTTTGACTTTGACCATGTTCCTTTCCTTCGATATTCATGTTTATCCTATTATCCTTTGTTTTCTCTACTTGCCGCCCAAGACTTGCTTTAAGGGAACTCTTTTATTTTATTTTATTTTTTGACCAGGAATTTACAGGTACTGAAGGATCTGTTCCCGAAGGAATTGGTGAGCAATGTTTCTAGTGATGGATCCAGTTTTCCGCTGCGTAGTTCTATAATTGTTGCTAGATTTATTTTTTCTGAACACTGTTATCTCTTGTACTTTGCTTTGGGTTCTATTACCCGTAGTTTTGTTTTGATCCCAGATGTTGGATATTTATACAGTTGGTTTATTTCATTATTATTGGAACTTTATCATTGATTCATGTGGTTATACTCATGCGTGGTTGTATATTTGTTGATCTTATTACTGAGTTAGTCTGGTACAGCTTATGGATGGTGTTTACATCATTCGCTAGGCCTACGCTACGTAATCGTGTTCCGTATTTTGGGAAGCAGGGTGTGACATCCCTATAGGAAGGTGTACTCGGGAGGGGGGCCCACAGGTCTCATCTGTTTGCATGAATTCAAGATTACATGATTCATGTGTCTGTTTGTCTGTTTATATGACGCCTGAGTACATGGCCCTATAGAATTGTAACGCCCTAATTTCCGTACACTTGGAAACCGTGACATAAGATAAAATCTTTTCCTTTAATTAGCCACAATACATAGAAAAACAGGAAAATTTAAAACTTTTTATTTAACACAAATGTATTACAAGTGCGAATGTTATAAAACTGCAATACATTACATCAATGTTACAATAATACCTTTACAAGCCCAAGTGTTCCAAACCTTCAACAAATTACATCAGAGTACAATGAATATTACATAACACTTGGTACTTTCACTTGGATGCTTCTCAACAATAAATAAATTACAATATATATTACAATTGAAATAAATAAACACTTGCTTCTTTCGCCTTGAGTCCTCCTGAATCCTGTACCTATAGTTCTGCAATCCAGTACCTATTGACGTGCGGAAGTCAGTACATATACTGATGCTTTAAGGCTGATGACTAGCAGCGATTCTCAACTTTAAACAAACAGATTGATGAAAAGAAATGTGTATATATAATTGATGTGTCAGTGTATGCTATGACTTAGACTCTAATGCAAGATTAACTAATACAATGATGCACTTATTCTAATGCAAGCAAGACTCTGGAACGTATGCAGCCCATACTACATATGCCCCATATCAAGCCATTTCTTCATATATAGGAATTTGAACCCGCACCATGAATTCTACTCTTGTACTCGACATGTTTCTGAAGATACAACTTGACTGATGAGGTTGCTATGCAACGGTCAAATCCTGCCATTCGCAGTCATATAGTGGTGTCTCCGTTTGCCACTATTGCTCGACATACCGGACCTCACTCAAAAATCTGACGAACCCTTGGAGTTAACTACAACACAGGTTAGCTCGAAGCATCCCCTATGGCCCCCTAGCCGATAGATCATAGTCTATGGCTTTTCTCCCTTAGATATAGAACATGACGGAGTTCCGGGGGTCCATTCCCTTAGCTCCGACAGGAATCGCTCCTGCCCTTATCCTGGCACTTCAGAAATTAACAGACGAGATACGAATCTCGTACTCCCAACTCGTGAAAAGGCACAGACCGTATCCCTTTGATAAGAAGGGTGCAACCCAATAACACCACCTAGTGCCGGCCTATAGGACAATTCGGATCATTAGGTATCACCCTTAACACCAACTCTTTCCCTTCGGTGAAAATGATAATAAGTAAAAGTTAAGTAATGATCTTTATAAGTTACGACCCTAATGATGTCACTAAACCTAAACAATCTTACGAGGTTTTCAATAGACTTTCATAAGATTAGAATGGTCTAACTCATGGTCTATCGATCCAAGACACCAGTGACAGGATCTCCTTCACTCATCACTACTGTTAACTCGAATCTCGTCAGCATTCTCGGCCCGCGATCAACCCACACCAGTTAAGATCCGTCGGTGCCCGAGGTGTAATTTATCCAAAGTTTCCAAGGTGGTAAGATGCGAGTCTTGATGGTCGATGACCCCTAGGGTAACTATAAGACCCTAGACAAGCTTTTATCAAGCTAACAATACTTGTAACACCCCTGAATTCCAAATAAGACCGAATTCGAAGTTCCACAGGATCTTTACACTTCTCTTCATACACTTACAAGGAAATTAAAACTTATTACATCAGAGTTACATTTTTAAACAGCAAAAGCAAAGTTACAACAATTACATGAATGAAATACAACAACACTTGAATAATTCTTTAAGCATCAATTCCTCCTTAGTCCTTTTCATGCACTTTATCCTGCATAGAAACTGTGGGCATGTCAGTTGCTTACAACCGATGAAATTTTATACACGGCCATCCTCGCTATGCCAAACAATATAACGACTCTCAAATACTTCAACAAACCACAAACTTGATCTCAAACAAAGCTACAAAGGGACTATCCTATTGATGCCGTGTTGTGCTGTGCACTTAGTCCTTAATGCAGTTATTTATACTACATGACACTAATACGCACTTGTTCGGATTCTATGCATCCCATACTGTATAGGTCCAAAGGCAAGCCCTTAATCGTTCTTCATCTTGTAGGACTCAATCCCTCGCCATTACTTAAACTACTACGATAACTACGGTAAGTATCTTAGATATTCTATGAGTTACGAGCTCATGTCCAGACAGCCTGGAGGGAAATTCCACTTCATGACACGATGCATCGTGTAGAACATATGGATAATTTAGCCCCCGTCATGGGACATGACACCACCGCAGTCACCAAACACCCCACAAGGGTTGCCTGCGGTACGGACTCCTGGAGACGTATCCACGTCATGACACGATGTATCGTGTAGAAAGCCTGTGAATACTCTCTCGCCGCAGCTCCGAGGCCCTCATACTCGTGCTTTTCTCTTACTTTCATCACATCTTCACTATGTATCTAATCCTTAGTTATTGAATCATGAATAAAATCAATACTCTAGAGTCACCATGTAACACCCCGAATTCCAAAAACAGCTGAATTCGAGATTTCCACAGGATCTTTACACTTCTTTCGTACAATTTTATAAGGAATTTAAAACTTTTATTTCAACAATGATTATATCAGAGTCTTTTACATCAATACGCAGCGGAATCAATAAAATACAACAATAATAAATGTACAATTGTTACAACTTTAACATTTAAGTGATCAACAGCATCAATCATCTTTATATCTTCATGTAACTCCAAATCCTGCATATAAGACCGTGGGCACGTCAGTCGCTTACAACTGACGAAATATTATACACGGCCATCCTCTCTATGTCGGAAAGAGTATAACGATTCTTAAATACTTTAGCAAACACAAACTTGTCACATATCAAACTAAAGGGAATACCCTATTGATGTCATGTTGTGATTGTGCACTTAGTCTTTAATGCAGTTGTTTATATTGTATGACACTAATGCACACTTGTTCGGATTCTATGCATCCCATACTACATAGGTCCGAGAGCAAGCCTCTTAATCGTTCTTCTTCTTGTAGGGTTCAATCTCTCGCCATGATTTAATCTACTACTGTAACTACAGTAAGTATCCTAGATGATCTATGAGTACAAGCACGTGTACAGAAAATCTGGAGGGGAATCCCACGTCATGTCACGACGCATCGTGAAGACAGCCTGTGGCAATTCAGCCTCCTTCATGGCACACGATCCTCTTGCAGTCACCAAACATCCCACAAGCGTGGCTAAAGTCCGATCATTACTGAGTAGTGCCCACGCCATGTCTTGACTCATCAAGCATGCATTCTGTGGCTCACCCCTGCACCATAAACTCTAGCTCTCATACTTGTGTTTTTCTCTCACTTTCATCACATCTTCACTATGTATCTCTCTGTAATTTCGGTAAGTATCATAGATGTTCTATGATTACAAGCATGTGTACAGAAAACCTGGAGGGGAATCTCACATCATGTCACGACGCATCGTGAAGACAGCCTGTGGCAATTCAGCCTCCTTCATGGCACACGATCCTCTTGCAGCCACCAAACATCCCACAAGCATTGCTACCGGGATGGTACTCTGGAGTAGTATTCACGTCATGTCACGATGCATCGTGAAGACAGCCTGTGCATACCCTCACAATACCCATCCAATGGCCCTCATACTCATGTTTTTCTCTTACTTTCATTACATCCCTACAATGTTTGTTTTAAAAGAAAATCATCACAACCTAGAGCTAGTTTACCCTACCAGACTTAAATCAAAACAGCAGAGACAGTCAGCCTACCTGGCTAATTCTCAAGATACGCTCAACCCTCAACGGTTAGCTCTCAAAATCATAAATAAAACTCCCGGTCACTAGGGTCTCGCCTAGCCTCTAGATTCCAACAACTATCTCTTATAGAGATCAACAATATTTCATAATCAATCTCAAATAATTTTTCCATTTTCTTTTGTTGACAACTCTTTCTCAAAAAAAAACATTTCTTTTATAATCTCATAACATGAGAACGATTCAATTCGATATCTTTATCAATTTCATCTTTCACATCCTTGTGTGCATTTCACAATAAAACTCAATCAAAATATTAATAATCATAAAATCTCGTATTCAAACTTATTTAATTTTCATTTATAAAAAATCCAATCTAACTCAAGAACCAGAAAACAGTTTGGTTCAGTCGGCTGGTGAAAGTATCAGTCGACTGTTCTGCGAACATCAAACATCTCAGTCGGTTCAGTCGACTGTCCTGCCGACGAAAACCCAATTTCTTATACTTTCCAGTCGACTGTAAAAGGTAAACAGTCGACTGTCAATTATACCAATTTGCAGCCTGCATATATTTTCCGACCCTTTTGATTGATTTGTACTTCCATATAAAAATATAGATCATTTCCAGAAAAACAATTTCGTATATGTTCACAAATCCACAAGTTTCTCATTTTTTCCAATGAAATCCTTAAAATGCATCAAAACATATATCCAATCAATTTTCCAAATAAACTGTTGTCTTTTATCAAAATTACTTTATAAAAATCTCTATACTCGTATAAATAAATATTTTGAGGTTAAAATCACACTTCTTTGCCACATTCTCAACAAACAACATATTTGCATTATTCTAATCATGTCTCAACATGCATCAATTTCATATAAATCATTTCAATCCTAGCATCTCAACTAACAATCATAATCATTTAGAAAATAGAATAGCAATTTGCATCTACCACACCAATTAAGATTTAACGATCCATTTCTACATTAATTTGCATGCAATCAATTCAATTTCAACCAAATAAATTATATATCATCTATCATGCAAATTTCTATTCTTAAATTAGAAAGCATTTAAGAAACACCCACCTAAATTGAAGATTTGTACTCAAATGAACTCCTAGAATTAGAAGCTCCTAAAGAAAACTCCAATTGCAACCTCCTCGAAATCCGTGCACCAAAGCTAGCCCCACACTCCATCTCCAATTTCGGTAGCATCCAAGAAAGAAAAATCCCTTCATTTGCATCTTCAAATATGTACATACTATATATATACATCACATGTTTACACACATATATATATATGCACACATTGAATTGTATGGTGGATAAACAAAAAGCAATGAGGGATTTGTTGCTTTTGTTTTCGGAATGGGCAGGAGAGAGGGAGGAGAAGAGATGAGAGAATGAGAGACTAAGGGGATATATTTATAGATTAACTAATGGGTAGTTATAGTAACCACCTCACACATGAACACCACTAACCCCATGATTTAGATTTGAAACTTGCTTTCCCTCCCACTTTCAAATCCAAACTTTCAGATTTTCCCTCCTCTCATAAACATCCCGGTCCCCAAAAAATGTGCACATCGCACGTGTGCACGTGCACGTGCTTTGTGTACAAAACAATTTATTTATTTAAAACAATTTATTTATATATATAATAAATATATAAAATTAACTTAGAAATTATACTTTTCATGCACAATAAAAATAGACACAAACAATTTCATGAAATTTATTTTGAAAGAATAATACGCTTAAAACACGTGCACTGAAACACGTGCGTCGCCCATAAAATCTCAAAAATACAAAAATTAATTTTGTCAATCCGAAAAATATTTATAATTAATTGGAATGCAACATAAGAATATATTTAATATACATATATGGTAATGTACTCAAACGTACAGAAAACACGTGTATTGCACGTAAAAGTTTATTTTAATTAAAATAGAAAAAATTGAATTCTATTTACAAAATGAATTTAAGAATGTTTATAAAAATAAATAATTGAAAATCCATTGAAAATTTTGTACGTAACGGTGGAATATCCGAAATCGACACGTGCATCAATAATACGTAAAAAAACACGTAAAACTCAAAGATTGAGATTTAGCATTTGAGTTGTCTCAATGGGATTTTAGGAATACGTGATTGCATAAATAATCAGAATTTAAAATACATATCAAAATGCGTTATGATATCATCAATAACAGTACAAAATGCACGTGCGTAACACCCGAGGACAAAATTGTCATTTAAATTTTGCGGGGTGTTACACTCTCCCCCCGTAAGAACAGTTCCGTCCCCGGAACTCACTATGGTAAAGGCTGTATTTTGTACACACCAAAAAAAATATCAGTATAACATATAGAAAACTACAAACATTAAGAAAATACGTATAGCATAAAAGTAAGCAGTGTGGAGGAATAAGACAAAAATCTATTTAAGAAAATTTTTTGAGCATCAAAATTTTACAAGAACTAAACAAGAAAACTAGGAAAGTAGCGTAAGAAAACAAATACGACAATAGAGGATAGTGTATTTTGAAAAGAGTTTACATACAATTTACTATCAAGTAAACCATTAGATAAAATGATAAAATAAACTTAGTCATTAATTGTGAAATAGTTCAGAAAACAATGTGACAAGGAGGAACATAGTCAATGGGTACTTTACAAATAGATTCAATACTAAAAATTCATCAAAGTAATAAATGGTAGAAAGTCGTAAACCAAATTGGTATTATACGACAAAACTAGCAATTTAACAGTTTGAGAATATATGAGAAGGGAATATAGTAAAGGTATAGAAAACATAAAATGATTTTGTATACAAATTAATATCATAAAGTAATTTGTAAGGTAAATACAATAATCATATGTGCATGATAAAAATGAAAAGGCAGAAATCCAAATAATTTCGATTTATCAAGTAGACCAAGAAAAATCAGGATGCGAAATTATATACGTACATAGGCGAAAATTATAGGGATGAAACAAATAGCATGATATGAAAATCATAAATGATTTGTAGTAGTAAACAAGACATTATAGTTGAAAAACAATAACGTGTCACAAAACCGAGGATATAAAAGAAAATTTATGAATCATAAACAAAATACATAAATAACAAGAGATATGTTTTTTTTAGGTGAGTAGCCACCAAATCTAAAATAGCAAAATACGATAAAGTGGTATGAGATACTACAAAGTACTACGAAGAAGACGGCAAGATAGTTGAGATTAAGCGGTAAATACACAAGTTTGATAAATAATGAAATCAGAATAAACAGTATAATGATGGGTTGCAAAATATTATAAAATAGTATAAGCTAGTACCAAAAAAATTGGAATAGTTGTAAGTGAATATTATAGAAAAACAAGGTAGGGGTTATCTAAGTATAATATTTCCTTCTGGTGTAGGTTCGTCTCACTGGTATCCAACAGTAGACTTGTCCATCTCGATCTCAAGTTGCATAATTGCTCCTACGATATCCGGTTGCAATTTGCCTTCTGGGCATTCGGTTGCAAACTTTGCCTCACCGACATCCAGTTGCAGTTTGCATCCAATGATGTCTAATTGCAGATTTGCCCCCTCGACATCAGGTTGCACCAAAAAAAAAATAGGAGATGAAAAGATGTAATCTTCCATGTATACTTAGATTAGATATGGGATGTTTAATAAAGTATGGTGTTATGTTTGAAAATCAATGATACAGAAAAGGATTTTACACAATGAAATATCAAAATAGGTGTATAGGATATATCAAACATAGGCAGGTACTAATTAGTAGTAATGAAAAATTATTTATAACACTAAAATAATGTAAAATATATACACATGTCGGAAATAAAATTGAAAACAATAATGATGTAGTGTAGCAATTTAGGACATTTGACACAAACAATTATACATAAAAATAGTAATGTAATAATTGGAGGATGGTGAAATTATATGTATAGTAAGTATTTTGAAATACATGACACATATAAAAATTCAATGGAAAACATATGTAGTAATCAAGAATGTAAAGACAATTCAAAATTAGAGGATAGAGTAAAGTATGAATAGCGATATATGCATTATATTAAGGAAACGTAAATTACAGAATTAATGAATATAATAAATAAATTAGTAGATAATATGTACTAACAATAATATTGAATACAGACAATGAGTCAAATTAGTATATTGTATTTATACGGATAAAATATTTCAATCTTGTTAAAATATATTGAAGTATATAAGACAATACGAGATATCTTGATAAAATATTTCAATCGGTTAATTCTTTTGGATCGACCGACACTGCACTGGAAAGATATCTCAGAAGATAGTCTCTTTAGGGGGGGTCTAAGCCTGATGAAGCCTAGTATGAATTTTCTTTTTAGTTATCGTCATCCCTTAGTTTGCACGAGTTCTTCAATTTTTTTCAACACTTGTCTTTTTCTTACAGGAGACCCAAGTATGGATTTTGACGCAATCATGAGTAGGCGTTCAACCCTGAGCAGTAGGGGGTCGATGAGAGGAAGAGGAAGCGCACAGTCGTTCGACCGTCGCCGTCGAAGGTGACCAAGGGCGAGAGCGGTGCTACTCCCGTGGTGGATTTAGAATCCACGCCTATGGCTCCGACCATTTCATCTGTTGGAGATCTCTCCCTTTCGGCGATGCTTGCTCTTGAAGCTCCTCCTCTCACAGCGGCGGCCGAAACGATCCTGATCGATGAGTTAAAGAGGATCTTCGTCCCCGACTGGCAAGTGCAGAGGCATGATGGCTTCCTCGGTGACTCGACGAATTGCATGGACGCTATTCGTCACTTAGCTACGCCCAAGGACAAGGAAAAAGTAGCAAAAGTAGCAAAAGTACTTGCTCGTTCGCAAGTAGCAAAAGTAGCATCGAACCAAGTGTTGGACTCTGAACTTGTTGTTTGAGAAAGCTTGTGCTTGGTGAAAGAACATTAAGATAGTAGTTTTTCTGAGACAGAGAACTACTTTTTATTAAAAATAACTACTAAGTGGCTGCTTCTGAGTTGCGAGCCATTATTACATTTGCAAAAACGAATTAAATAAGAAAGAAAGACTTAGAAATGCTCTTAGAGCTAGAAGTTTCTTGGAGCGGCGTTCAAACGCACTCTTGATACTTCAATAAGTGCTCCGCATTCCATGTTCTCAGCACCTTCTTGCCCCTCGGGTCTTCAAGTTGATAGGCGCCAGGTCGGACAACTTTGGAGATCCTGTATGGTCCTTCCCAATTAAGTGCTAGCTTGTCTTTCCTGCTTAGAAAAGAAATTGATAACTTTTTGAGCACTAAATCTCCTTCTTTGAGATTAGTAGGGCAGACTCTCTTGTTGTAGGATTGCTCGATCTTATGTCGATAAATTTCTTGCCGAATGGAGGAACTCTCGTGGATCTCATTGATGAGGTCCAAGTTACCGCGAAGCTCGTTCGCATTTTGCTTTTCATTGTAAGCGATCAAGCGGGGAAAGGTAGACCGACCTCTAGTGGGATAACGGCTTCAGAGCCGTAAGTGAGGCTGAATGGAGATTCTCCCGTAGGGGTCCTCTTAGTAGTGCTATAGCAACAGAGCACATTGGGGAGCTGCTCTACCCATAAACCCTTAGCAGACTTATTCAGTCTCTTTTTCAGGACGAAGAGAATTTGCTGATTGGCGTTCTCTACCTGACTGTTGGACTATGGGTGGGAGATCGAGGAGAGTCGTTGCTGAATGCCCAGGTCTGTGCAAAAAGTGCGAAAAGAGGCCCCCATAAACTGAGTCTCATTGTCCGTTACCAAGATTCCAGGCACACCGAATTGTAGACAACGTTTTTCCAAAAGAAGCGCTGAACTTTATTCTCTGTGATCGTCGCTAGGGGCTCGGCTTCGAACCATTTAGAGAAATAGTCGATTGCCACAACAAGGAACTTTAGCTGGCCTAGTGCTGGAGGGAAAGGCCCGAGCAGGTCCATTCCCTACATTGCAAAAGGGGTTGGACTGGATAAAGAGGAGAGCTGGGCTTGAGGTAAGCAGCGGATTGTTGAGAATTTTTGGCAGGGGCCGCATTGGCGAACGTGTTGTTCGGCATCGCTAAGGAGAGTGGGCCAAAAGTATCCATAATTCAAGATTTTGCGGGCGAGGGACCTTGCTCCCAAGTGAGCACCACACATTCCTTCATGGACCTCTTTCAAAGCATATTGGGCTTCCTCGGGGAAGAGACATCTTAAGTAGGGTTTGCCGTCTACTTATGTAACACCCCGTGTTAAAAAATAAAAATATAATAGTATATATACTTTGAAATGTGGCTGATGGTATATGTTATTAATAATTGAAGTGTGAATATACTTTGAAATGTGGCTGATGGTATATGTTATTAATAATTGAAGTGTAAAATGAATAAATGGATGGAAATGGAGGTGGGGGGCCCCATGTGGGAGAAGAAACAGCAAATATATGCTGAGTGATGTGCTTGACTTTCAGTCAACTACCATGGTGACGTGGCAGAGTCACCGGGCCCCACCTTCCGTTGTTGAAAGCAGGTAAGGAAGAGTTGTGAATTTATATCCCATATCGGTAATTTCTATAAAATAATATAATATAAATAACTAAGCCTATGATCAAGAGTGTAACCCCCTGAATTCCAAATAAGATCGAATTCGAGATTTCACAAGATCTTTACACTTTACTTCGTACAGTTTTACAAAGAAATTAAAACTTTTTCAACATACATCAGAGTCTTTACATTTTTGTTCACTCAGAGGAAGAATAAAAGAAATACAACATTGAAAATAAATTACAACTTATACAACTTTATTAATGTAAGTCATCAACTGCATCATTACATCTTTATTTCTTCATAACAAGTCCATTACCTGCATATTAAGCTGTGGGCACGTCAGTCACTTACAACTGATGAAAATGATATACACGGCCATCCTCTCTATGCCGTACATATAACGATCTCAAAACTTTATCAAATCACAATAAATTTGAATGAACAATAAAGTGTCAAAAGTGATTATTCTAAACATATATGTATGTGCGATGCCTTAATGCCTAATGCACACATTTTATTCTAAGATGACACTAATGCATACTTGTTCAGATTCTATGCATCCCATACTACATAGGTTTGAGGGCAAGTACCTACGTACTCCACAATAAAGGGTTCGATCCCTCACCATGACAACCTACCCAGTAGTAAAACAAGGTTGAGACGTTCCACGAGTATGGATCCCAGTCTCGGAGAACTGCCGTAGCAAGACCCCCGCCCGACTGTTATACAGACTCCTCGTCGTGTGAACTTCCCGCAAGTGCCCCTCTAACCCCGGTATATGTATATACTTTGGAGACGGCAAACTATCCGCCCGACTACGCATAGTCCGGATTTAAAATAAAAGGTCGTCTCCCACGAGACAACCACAGTCCCGGAGAACCGCTGCAGCAAGACCCCGCCCGACTGGGTCTATAGTCCCGGTGAACCGTCGCAGCAAGACCACCGCCCGACTATATAGAGAGCTCCACTCACGTTTGCCCAAGATTTACCACATCTTCATTTATGTGCCAATGTTCTTAAGTTCAAGACATGAATAATTTTTCACACATAGAATTAGTTTTACCTCCTATCGGACTTAGTCACAAAAATACGAGATAGCTCCATGGTCATATCTCAAGTTATATCTTAAATCTTTTATGTCAAATAGTGCCGGTACCCGAGGTCTTACTAATCCTAAATCAAAATTTTTCATGTACAAGAAATCATGGGTATTCACACCCTTCATGTATTAACTCAATATGTCCATATCTCCAACTTATTCTTAAATAAAAATCCATGTTTCATCTTAGAACTTATTCATGCATTTTCAATTCAAACATAGAACAAATAATTCCTTTCTTGGACAAAAGATTCATCACCATAAATTCTATTAGCAATTTAAATAATTCACATCTCAATTCATATTCGCAGCATAAGGGTTTATTTACACAAGAAGATTTCATAACTTGTTACATATTTTTCCTTTTTTTTCAATATAAAGGTCTTTTACCCAAATAATAATTTTTGGAGTCAAAAATTCATTTACCATTTCAAATCCCATTTTTACTTTCTCCAAAAATATGTAAGAAATTTCATAACTATTCCATTTTATTTTATACAATGAATAGGATTTTATTCATATGGAAAAGTATCATAGTATACTACAAACCCAACCAAAAAAATAAAAGGAGGGTCTCGGGTTTTGAACCCAGCACCATCCGAGACACAGCAAAGAGCCCAAGCCCAGACCCGCTAGCCATGATGTCCAATTGGACTTTGTGTCTAAACCGCAATGGAAAACTTCATGTATTCAGGGTACAGATTTGGGTTTTTAATAAGTGAATCAAAAATAAATGTGACCATCAACTTTCGAACCCCAGACCTCTTACAAGTTGTATTGTTTGGTGCATTGGCTAACCAGTAACTCCAAGTGTATTTTCTGTTTAAGAGTTGTATTAATATACTTTTGTTTATACTATTCTGAATTTGGTTCTTTTTAACAAAAACTCATTTACCCAATAATCCAATCCTTTAGGATATTGGAATAAACTTCTCTTTTGGACTGAGATGAAGTTTTAAAAATAATAATCAACAAGTTCAAACTTTTTTTAAGAATAAATTTTCATTTTCAAATAGATTTTTCCTTTCTTTACAAAATTTGCCTTTCTTCTCAAAACTCAAAAAAATTTAGAATCGTGTTTATTAAAACTAGTTTAAGTCCATCATATTAATTAAAATTTTGTGCTAAAAACTAAATATGTCTTTAAATCAACCATGGATATCTCAAAGGAATTCTTTCATGCAAAAATTTGTATTTTAACATATGTCGACATGTTTCATGGCAATAACAAAAATTTAATTTTTCTCTTTTCTTTTTCTTTCTTAATCATCATGTCTCTAAGCGTATGTCGAAAATATAACATTCTTTAACAAATTTCTCTTATGTATCACACGTTTGACAAACATAAATTTGTAAACATTCTAACATGATTCATATGATTAATTCTTTAGTTGAACTCTTCTTTTTAATTAGCATGGTATCTACAATCACAACAAAATCATCCTCATTCACAACATGATACACTAGCATGAATTTATCTATATTCTTCCCATCAACAATAACTTATTTTACTCATTCATATTTTATAGCATGCATATTCTACAACTAGAAAGTATGAAACCACCCACTAACATAATGCTGATCTATTTACTAAACATAGCATCTTTCATTACAACCAATGTATAGATTTGTTCTACTTCATCATATTAAATTATAATACTCATTTATTATCACTAGCATGCATAGTTCTAAATTAGAAAGCATGAAAACACCCACCTTAATTGAAGAATGAACAACCACAAATGAAATGAGATCTCTTCTAGCTCCTAGCTTCCCTAGCAAGACCTTCTCCTCCTAGCAAGACCTTATCCAAGCAAGAACTCCTCCAAAATGAGAACACTCTACTCTCTTTCTTTTTCTTTCTCTTCTTTTGATTTTGTTTTTTTTTTTGGTGCAAAAAAGAAGTAGGAATGAGGTGCTATTTATAGGGTAAAGTTAGGGTCTAATATACATAAATCTCCACCTAATAACTCTCTCTTTTAATTCTTCCAACCCTTCATTTTCTTAACTCCTAAACTCCTAACTCTTCATGCTCCCACCCTTTCAAAATCTCAACCCCCAACTCTTCCTCTCCCCCACTTCTACAAAATCCGGCCACCCTATGGTACAAAACCGGTCAAGCATTCCAAGTGTGCATATGCACACATGCACACACTAATTAAGTACATTTTTTATAGTTTTAAATGTGTACAAAAAGTTGTAACTTGTCATGTATTAGTCCAAGCTCAACTTAAAAAATAGGAATTTATTAATCGGCTTGTCCCATGGGCTTTTATTTTAATTAACTAGTTTAATTATCCTAGTGGGCTTTCCCTTAAATTAATCTATTGGGTTAGGATTTATTCTTTAGGTCCATGGGTCAAAAGAAGGCTAATTAAAAACTTATGCATGCTAAAAATAGATAATGAGAGTAACAAAAATGAGAATAAAAATTTGCACGTGCATCATACGTGCAAAATCAAAAATACATTTTTAATTTAAAATAAAGTGTGGGGTGTTACAAAGAGTCACCTAATCGGTTAACCAAATTTTGAGAGGCAGCCTGTGGTGGGAAGTTGTACTACATAGTATCTAATTTGTCTTCTAAATTGTATAAATTGTTTGAGCTAGGGGAAGAGACATTACAAATGGTATCAGAGCCGACTTTCGACACCGAGTGTGGATAAGAGTGGTCGAGATGTATGCCTGAGATGGAGCTAGCAGATGTACGTCGGGTATGCCTGAAAGGGAGCGAGGTGGCAGCCTGAAATAGTGGACTACCAGCAGAATCAGGGTACGGTGCAGCTAGTAGAATCAGGGTACTCCACTCCACATCGGCTAGAAAGGAGATCCTGCACTAGAATGTGTATGCCCGTGTTCAGCGAGGATGCTGATTTCTGAAGGGGGGGTGTCTGTAACACCCCATATTAAAAAATAAAAATATAATAGTATATATACTTTGAAATGTGGCTGATGGTATATGTTATTAATAATTGAAGTATGAAATGAATAAATAGATGGAAATGGAGGTGGGGGGCCCCACGGTGAGAAGAAACAGCAAATATATGCTGAGTGCTGTGCTTGACTTTCAGTCAACTACCACAGTGACGTGGCAGAGTCACCGGGGCCCACCTGCCATTGTTGAAAGCTGGTAAGGAAGAATTGTGAATTTATATCCGATATCGGTAATTTCTATAAAATAATATAATATAAATAACTAAGCCTATTATCAAGAGTCACCTAGTTGATTAACCAACTTTTGAGAGGCAGCCTGTGGTGGGCAGTTATACTACATAGTATCTAATTTGTCTTCTAAATTGTATAAATTATCTAAGCGCGGGGCAGGGGCGTTACAACTTAAGTGTAGGAGCATTTGTACATGATTCCCTCGATGAGTGTGTTCCGCTCGGCTATGGTTCGAATCTTTCGAGCCTCTTTAGGGTCAAAGGGGAGGATCCCATCTTTGAGGAACTCGAGTAGGGACCTCATCCAATTCTCCCCGAGTTCTAAGAGCAGTGTCTCCATTGGCTCGGGATCTTCTTCTTCGATGCTGGGTCTCAAAAGAACTTCTTTTAAGACGATTTGTTCGAGCCCCTAGAGGCAAGAGGAAGCTAGCTTTGAGAGGGCATCCGCATGCGCATTCTCTTCTCGAGGGATTCGCTAGAGTTGTCCATCTTCGAAAGAGGCCATCAGTCCTTTGACTTTGGCCAAGTACTTGGCCATGCGACCGTCTCTCGCTTTGTATTTCCCTGATACCTGGTTCACCACCAATTGCGAGTCATTGAATATCTTGACGTGCTTAGCCCCGGCCTAGTGAGCCATACACAGGCCGGCTATAAGGGCTTCGTATTCAGCCTCATTGTTGGTTGCCCGAAAGTTGATACAGAGTGAGTATTGGAGGATGAAATCATCGGGTCCAGTCAGGATGACCCCTGTTCCACTCCCATCGGTGCACGAGGACCCATCAACATACACTGTCCAGAATGGGGGTTCCTCTATCGCTTTGCTGGTGTCGGGAATTGTGCTCTCTACTATGAACTCCGCTAGGGCTTGGGCCTTAATGGCGGTTCGGGGCTATAGCTGATGTCTTGTGGCTCAGCTCGATAGACTACTTCATAAGGTGCCCCGAGGTCTCGAGCTTGTAGAGAACTTGTTTGAGCGGTTGGTCGGTAAGAATGACCACCGAGTGAGACTGAAAGTAAGGGCAGAGCTTTCGGGCTACCATGACCAATGCATAGGCCATCTTTTCTAGTTTCGGATAACGAAGTTCAACATCCCTGAGGACCTTACTCATATAGTAGATAGGATTCTGCATCTTGTCCTCTTCTCTTACTAGAAAAGCGCTGAGAGTCTGCTCTGATGTGGCGAGGTATATGTAGAGGACTTTGCCGGGCTTTGGCTTGCTTAAGAGTAGGGGGTTGACTAAGTAGGCCTTGAGGTGATCAAAGGACTCTTACTGCTGTTGCCTCCAATCAAAACCTTTAGCCCTTCTAAAGGCCTAGAAGAACGGGAGACATTTTTCTCCGGACTTGGAGAGAAAATGGCCTATGGCTGCAAGACGTCCGGTGAGTCTCTACACGTCTTTAACATTGGAGGGGGGAGCCATGTTGAGTATGGCCTGGATCTTCTCGGGGTTGGCTTCTATGCCTTTTTGGCTGACCATGAATCCTAGGAATTTGCCGGATGAGACACCGAAGGCACACTTGTTCGGGTTCAATGTCATATCGTGTCTCCTCAACACATTAAAAGCCTTTTGAAGATCAGAAACGTGATTCTATTTGCTGACGCTCTTCACCAATATGTCGTCTACGTAGACTTCCATGTTTCGACTGATCTGTTCCTTGAACACCATGTTAACAAGATGCTGATAGGTGGCACCGGCATTCTTGAGCCCGAGGGCATGACCCGGTAGCAATATAGACCCTGATCGGTGACGAAAAAGTTCTTCGAAATATCTGGAGGGAACATTCTGATATGGTTGTACCCAAAAAATGCATCCATGAAACTTAAGAGTTCATGGCCTGAGGTTGCATCAATCAGGGCATCAATGTTCGGGAGCGGGAATGGATCTTTGGGGCAAGCTTTGTTTAGAACCGTAAAGTCAATGCAGATCCTCCAGCTCCCATTAGCTTTCTTGACCATCACGACATTGGATAGCCATTCAGGATAGTTGACCTTCTGTATGAACCAAGGCTTCAAGAGTTTTTCAACCTCTTCTTTGATGGCCTGCTGACGCTCGGGGGCAAATTTGCGTCCCTATTGCTAAACAGGTCTGGCCCCCGAAGTAACACTAAGGTGGTGCATGAGGAACTTTTTGGAGATTCCCGACATGTAAGTCGCAGTCCAGGCGAATAGATCGCGGTTTTCCCTTATACACTGGATGATTTCTTCTTTGATTAGAGGGGAAAGGAACTTACTGATTTGAAATGTCCGGGCTGAATCTCCTTCTGAGAATGCCACTTCTTCCAACTTATCGACCGGCTCTGATATAGGTTGGCTACTCCCTTGGGGGAGTTTAAGAGCGTTAAGGGAGGGGACCGATCCTCCCACCGAGGTCATGTAGCATTTGCGAGCTGCCTCCTGGCTCCCTCTGACTTCTCCCATGCCCACTGTGGTAGAGAATTTCATCTTCATGTGATAGGCTGAGGGTATAACCTGGAGAGCAGCTAGGCCAGTTCTGCCCAGGATGACGTTGTAAGCGGCTTTCACATTTACCAACATGAAATCCATCGTCTCAGTTCGGGTGGTTGAAATTTTGCCAGCGGTTACGTCAAGAGTTATAACATCCTCGATCGTTACTGGCACCCCTATGAAGCCATGAAGAGTGTAGCCGGTGGGCTTGAGTCGATCCCTGGATAGCTTAAGACCCTGGAAGACCTGTAGAAAAAGAATATTGACCGAACTGCCGTTGTTGCACATCGAAGTTGGCCATATGGAGGTTTATCACCTGTACGTCACAATGGGGCATTCGGACGCCCTCCAAATCTCTATTTGAAAAAGTGACAGGGACCCCAAGGATCTTGGGAGGAGGATGGTTCTGCACGGAATTTACTTCCCGGACGAAGACTTTTCGGGAGGAGTTCGAATCTCCCTCCATTGGGCCTCCGTGTATGAGATGTAGAACTACTTATGCTTCAGAGTCTGGGGTCTTTGCGTTCCGCTCGGTTCGTTTATTAGCCCCTCTGTAGGGCGGAGGAGGATCTGCCCTGTCATTTCTCACGAACCTGGAGAGTTACCCTCTCTGAATAAGGGCCTCATCTTGTTCTTTAGGATCCGACAGTCATCCGTGTCATAGCCGTGGTCCCTGTAGAAGCGGCACCATTTGTCCCTATTCCTCTTTTTGCTCGGAGTGTTCATCTTCAGAGGTGGTGGAAGAAAACCCTCTTTCCCGACCTCCATCAGGATGGCTGAGACGCTCGTGTTGAGGGGAGTGAAATTCTCAAAGCAGGGATGAGGGCGACGCTGGCCTCCATTGTCTTTCTGGAACTTCTTAGCTCCTTCAATGCCCTTCCGTTTGTTCCCGAAGCACGATCCCACAAGAGCGGGGCGGGTGAGAGCCTCTTCCGCTCGGATGTAATTTTCACTCCTAAGCAAGAGTTCTGAGAAATCTCGAGTAGGCTTCTTGGAAAGTGATGCTCTAAGGTTGTCATTAGTGACATTGGATTGGAAGGCAGCAGAAGCCACAAACTGATCTAGGGAGGCGAATGATCGGGCCTCTGCGGTGAAATGTTTAACATAGTCTCTTAGCCGCTCGCCCTTCCTTTGATGAAGCATTAGCAAAGAGGTGCTCGTCTTTTCAGCTCGGCGGCTACTCACAAAGTGAGTAAGGAAGAGCCCTTCGAATTGGTCGAAAGAGAAGATGGAGGCCGGGCCTAGTCGTGAGTACCACTCTTTTGTCGGCCCCTTCAGTGTGGCCGGGAAAGTTTTGCAAAGAAGCACGTACGATGCCTGGTGGATCATCATGAGAGTTTTAAAACTCTCGATATGGTCAGCGGGGTCGGACACCCCGTTGTATGATTCAAAATGAGGGGGCTTGAAGTTCTCTGGGACTGATGCTTCCATTATGGTTCGGGAGAACGGAGTCCTGCTGGGACAGAAATTCCTCGCCCGTTGTTCCTCTTCTCTGTCCAGTCAGCTAAGGCGCCTCTCCATTTCGTGGAGATGACGGTAGACGAATATTCCCTTCGATAATATCTTGCTGGGCCCTGGGACTCGTCCTCATGCGGAAGGGGATTGGGAGTGCGATTATGATAGCTTGGGGTAGGTTGAGGACTGGGAGTATGGCAACTATTGCTTAGGGCAGGTTGAGGACTGGGCGCCCGCTAATTGTGATTGGGAACAACATTGAGGGCCCTTAGGATTGCCTTTTGAAATTGCTGGAACTCTGCCCTTGTGACAGGTGCCTCCCGCTCTCGGTGGTCCTATGGGGTGGGCCACTGATTGGAGAGTGACTTCTCCATTGACGACGTTGGGGTGACTCCCTTCGCCTCCTAGGAGAGTCGGATCTTCTGCGATCTAGTCTTCAGGGGGACCGGGCTCTATGGGATCGGATCGCTGGACCCCTTTGATGTTCACGGCGGGGTATCCTGTAACATCCTGAATTTTCATTTATAATTAAATATAAGTTTTGTTTGCTTTCATGTGTTTTCCACATGCAAATTTATGTACATTTACCCTTAAAAATTGTTTATTTTTATGTCATGAACAAATATCTTATTTCTTCTCTTTTAAAAAGCCTATTAGTATCTATTCTTAATTCTTAAAGGCCTAATTGTTTAATTCTAGCCCACACTAATTAAATTAATTAAATAAATTAAAAGCCCATGGATTTTTAGCCCACTAAAATAACCCATTAGTTTATTCTCATTTAAATGAGACAACTTGTAGGGTAGACTTGTTTTTGTAACAAATAAATTAATAACACATGAACATTTAGTAACTAGGTGTGCATGGAGAGGCACGTGCAATGGAGCATGAACGGGTAGGCCGGATTGTGCATAAGGAGATGGGGTGTGTGGAGTAGTGGAGACTTGGTTAATTGATCATGGGTAGTTGTTCTAACTCCCTAGTACATCCTAGCCCTTCATCTAAGTTCATCTCCACCCTTCATTTTGCCTTGAGTAGTGTATAAATAGCCCCCCCTTAGCCATTCATCTCTTTGCACCATTAGAAATTTGTATAGAGTGAGAAGAAAAGAAAGAGTTGTAGAAATTTGTGTGTGAGAAAAGATTGAGAGTTGTGCATTTTGTGTGTTTCCCTTTCACCTTGGAGGCCGGCCAACATTCAAGAAGAGGAGGAGGTCGAGTTTGCTTAGTTCAAGGAGAAGAAGGCTCTTGGTGTGCACAAGCAAGGAGGAGAAGGATCACAACTAGGAGAGGATCGTGTGTTCAAGGAGTTTCTCTAGGAATTTTCTTTGTTTCTTTAATTAAGGTGGGTGATTTCTCTACTTTTAATGTAGATACCATGCTAGGAATTGAATTGATAAATATGCTAAGAGAAACTAGTTAAAATTGGCTATATGGTTGTTAAAAAAGAGACTAATTAGAAATGAGAAGAATTCTTGATGAATTAGATGATAAATTGGTAGAATTGTGATTATTAAATTAGAAATTGTCATGTTGCCATAGAATGTGTATTTTATGAACCATGCTAGATCAAGGAAATTTGCTTGTGAATGACTAGTTCGTTAATTAAACTATGGATGTGTTTTTCTAAGTAGTACAACATTAATGTGAAAATAAAAGGAAATACTTTCTAGATTTTTTGTCGACATAAAAGAAAGTAAGAAAACATCTTTTTGTGATAATTGTATTGCCAAATTGTGAAGAAATTATTATTGCATTTCAAAGTCGAAAATGTAGATTTGGAATATAAATTAGAGAGAGAATTCACTTTTAATGTCAAAGTAATGGTTCTAATTTACTGTTATACTGCTGTTGCCACTGGATTTTGGTGTGGGGGCAATAGATGAGATTTGTAGGTTCATAAGGAACTCGAATAGGCGGAACCCTTCTTCTTCCTTGATGATATGCTGTCTCCTTTGTGCTCCCGCTGACTTGCACAACCGTTCGAAACACCGGGATGGAACCCGGCGACGAACCCTCCGACGCTCAAGTCAATACACAGAAAATGAAGAGAAAGAGCTTAAGTGTGCAAAGAGTGATCACCTTTTACAGTAGGAGGTAGGGGGGTTTTATAGTCGCCATGGAGATCCTTTTCAGGATAAGGGTGAATCCCTACTTCCCGATGTGGCTGGTTGGGGTTGGTTACAACCATCCCCTTAAGATAGGGACAGAGTAGGATTTGCTCCTATCCTATTTGACTGGTCCCTAACGGGTTGAGACCCGTTCTCTATCTACCAAACCCGTACGTAGGCTAGCGGGTCTAAGGGAAGAGGCCCGGTACCCGATTCAAACCCGGCTGCAGATGAAATTACCATCCTGCCCCCTGCAACTTCAAGATTCGTGCCCACTTTGAACGGTTCCGAATTAACCCCATTTTTAGCCATATCACGAGCCCCCCACTCCAAAGACTGTGTGTTACAGCCTTGCGGGAGTAGTTTTGTTGTTTTAATGGCGTGCAGGATTTATCGGAGTTATCACCGGGTGCTCGAATCTTGTCTGAGGGGTGATGTTGCTTTCCTGAGCTGGCAGCGTGCCCAAGTTTACTTTCGGGCTCTTCTGGAAATTTTGGTGATTTTTTCCAATTCTATATTATTTTTTCGAACCATTTATTCAATTTTGCCAAGCAATAATTTGCTTTTCAGGAGCAATAATCAAACATCCTAGCCCATATTTATTTATCCAGGGGTCCAAAAATGTTCCCTTGAATTTATAAATATTTTCTAGAATTTTAACTATTTTCCCGTATTTTTAACCATTTTTTCGCAATTTTTAGAATAAATAATTCGAATTAATACATAAAATTCGATTTTTAATTACCCAATTATGATGTGGCGCAATCTGAGCTACTCATCAGCTTCGGGTGCGAATTTCTGGGAGATCCAATGGCTGTGGTTGCATGAAAGCTGATTTTCCCTTATTCGGGGGTCGGTGGCAAGGATCCTCGGCAATGTTGCCGATCCCCGCCAATAACCTCAGGGAGCTGATGCGTGTCAGAAAGGAGGCCAAAGTCGAGGGAGGTTCGAAGTCCCTTGCCGAGGTTCAGCGGTGCTTCGAGATGGCAACACGTGTCAAAAGCGGTTCGGCGAGGCTTGCCGAAGTTCGAACGAGCCGTTTTCCCCATATTCGAGCATCGGTGGCAAGCTCGCTCGCCGAAGTCCATGTGAGATTTTTTCTCATGTTTGAGCGTCGGTGCCGAGAACGCTCGGCGAAGCGTGCCGAAATCCAAGTGAGATTTTCTCTTACGTTTGAGCGTCGGCGCCAAGAATGCTCGGCGAAGTGTGCCGAAGTCCAAGTGAGATTTTTTCTCACATTTGAGCATCGGTGCCAAGAACGCTCGGCAAAGCGTGCCGAAGTCCAAGTGAGATTTTTTCTCACGTTTGAGCGTCGGTGCCAAGAACGCTCGGCGAAGCGTGCCAAAGTCCAAGTGAGATTTTTTCTCACGTTTGAGCGTCGGTGCCAAGAACGCTCAGCGAAGCAAGCTGAAGTCCAAGTGAGATTTTTTCCCACGTTTGAGCGTCGGTGCCAAGAACGCTCAGCGAAGTGTGCCGAAGTTCAAGTGAGATTTTTTCTCACGTTTGAGTGTAGGTGCCAAGAACGCTCGGCAAAGCGTGTCGAAGTCCAAGTGAGATTTTTTCTCACGTTTGAGTGTCGGTGCTAAGAACGCTCGGCGAAGCGTGTCAAAGTCCAAGTGAGATTTATTCTCATGTTTGATCGTCGGTGCCAAGAACACTCGGCGAAGTGTGCCGAATTCCATGTGATATTTTTTCTCATGTTTGAGCAGCGGTGCCAAGAACGCTCGGCGAAGTGTGCCGAAGTCCAAGTGAGATTTTTTCTCACGTTTGAGCATCGGTGCCATGAATGCTCGGCGAAGCGTGCCAAAGTCCAAGTGAGATTTTTTCTCCCGTTTGAGCATCGGTGCTAAGAACACTCGGCGAAGCGTGCCGAAGTCCAAGTGAGATTTTTCCTCACATTTGAGCATCGGTGCCAAGAATGCTCGGTGAAGCGTGCCGAAGTCCAAGTGAGATTTTTTCTCACGTTTGAGCGTTGGTGCCAAGAACGCTCGGCGAAGTGTGCCGAAGTCCAAGTGAGATTTTTTCTCACGTTTGAGCGTCGGTGCCAAGAATGCTCGGCGAAGTGTGCCGAAGTCCAAGTGAGATTTTTTGTTACGTTTGAGCGTCGGTGCCAAGAACGCTCGGCGAAGTGTGCCGGAGTCCAAGTGACATTTTTTCTCACGTTAGAGCGTCGGTGCCAAGAATGCTCGGCGAAGTGTGCCGAAGTCCAAGTGAGATTTTTTCTCACATTTGAGAGTCAGTGCCAAGAACGCTCGGCGAAGCGTGCCGATGTCCAAGACGACCCTGTCGACTGTTCGGGATGACAGTTGGCCATTTAACCATTGGACTTCTGACCATTTGACCGTTGACCATTAATGAGGCGGTAAAACTCCTTTGTCGTTTTGTGGTAAATGGGCCTGACTGTTGGGTTTTTGGAGCCCACTATTCTCGTTTTGTGTGCCAGCTCTATAAGACTCCATCCCCCCTCATTTGTTCACTTCTCAGATTTTTACTCAAGCAACAATTTTTACTAACGAGAGCTTTCGGCGACCACTGACCATTTTCCGGTGATCTTTCTGACCGTAGCTGTCACTTCAAGGTAACTTAACACTTAGTTTTTTTTTAGTCAAATGTCTTCCCTCCCTCCACGTTCAGAGCCCTCTCCTTCTACTGTCGACGAACCGTCTCCGAGCCAGGTTCCTCTCATCAACAAGGGCAATGGAGCCGAAGATCCTGCTTCGGCGGTAGCGGAGACCATAGTGGAGAACCCGAGCAGGATGGAAGAGTTCGGGAGACTGCCGGGCGTTCTGACGGAGGTCCACAGGGTTCGGGAACTTCCGGAGGAACATGCCGAACAGATCGTATATGGGAGGGGCGGCATTTTGAGGAGAATGCCATGAGGGAGACCTCGGAAGTTGATGACACCATCTCGATCCTCAACGAGGCGGACTTGGCCGCGATCCGGGAATGTTTTCAGATCCCTAAAGAATTCGAGCTGATGCTGCCAGGTCCCGGGGTGAGGGCCAATTCGCCGATGCCGGTGAATATGTGCTTCTGGCCGGTCGACGCCTTCATTGCCGGAGCACGCCTGCCACTCCACCCCTTCGCCGTCCAAGTATTGTGGTGGTTCAGGGTCAGCCCCATCCAACTCATGCCAAATGGGTGGAGGGTTATCAACGGATTCGCACTCCATTGCCAGGCGGCCGAGATCGAGCCGGACCTGAGGGTACTTCGGATGCTGTACCGGCTCCATCAGCAGCACAAGTCAGATTTCAGGTACTATTTGGCCCCGAGGCACGGTGCTCGGCTCGTCAGCTACCCTGACTTAATAAAAAATTGGCGAGAGAAGTACTTCATCATTCGGGGTCGCGAGCCGTGGTGTATCCCCTCGGACTGGGTTTAGGAAGTGAAGAAGAGGGTGAGAGAGAGCTTCCAGTGCTCTATCCCAACGAAGAAGAAATGGTTCAGGTTCTCCTCAATCGACCGAAGTTCGATTGGAGGGACCTGACGAAGGAGGTGCTCTTCCGGGGGCGGGGGGGGGGGGGGGGGGGGGGGGGGGGGGGGCTCAGCCGCATAGACCCTAGTATGCAGTTTTTCTTTTTAGTTTTTCTTTCCTTATTCGGTTTTAACTTGCATTTTAACCATACTTTCTTCTGTCACAGAAACTATGGATTATGAAGCGGTGTTGGCTCAGAGGGCGGCGCTCGGTAACATGGCTCTACGGAAACGGAAGAGGGTCGTCACGAAGGTGACTTCCCCAAGGCCAAAGACAGTCGCTAGTGCTTTCCAAGAGGCGTCGGCTTCGGCGACGGTGACCCCGAGGGTGGCAACTCCGGCAACCTCGGTATCGGCCGAGGCAAGCGAGTTCCCGATGGCGGCCGCTCTAGGGATGGAGGCGGCTTCGCTGATGACTGAGGCCGAAGTGTTCCTGACCGAGGAACACAAGAAAATTTTCGTTCCGGACTGGTAGGTCCGAAAGTTGGACGGATTCCTCGGTGACTCGACGTCGTGTATGCAGGTCGTCAAACATCTGGCAACGCCGAAGGATCGTGCCGCCATGGACGCCGGCAGTGTGGGAGACGATGCCTTCGAGATCGCCCGTGCAGTGGTGTCGGTGAGTAGCTTGGTTTCGCTGGTTGGATGAATTACTTGTGTATTTCTATCTGGTTTTCTTGCTAACTCGTCTTCTTTCTGCAGATAACCTGTCACTTCGGTCATCTCAAGGAGAAGATCACTGAACTTGAAAAGGACCTGAAGAAGGAGGTCGACAGGGCTCAGGCCGAGAAAGCTCGGATCGCAAACGAGCTTGATAGGCTAAAGTTCGAGGCAGACGGGAAGACGAAGAGGTTGGAGTACCTCGACAGCCTTGTGAAGAAGCTCGAGGATGATCTGCTCTGGCAGAAGGAGGCAGTGGCGAAGCAGCAGGCAGAAGCCAGGGATGCTGCCAAGATCGCGACCGCGAAGGAGGCTGAAGCCGCAACCATGGAGAAGGCCTAAGGGTTCCTCGCGGCCAACATGGCCAAGGCCTATGCTCGCGCCATCGAGCAAGTGACCGAGCGCTTCCCTGAGGTCGACTGCTCCGGGTGGCGCCTCTTCCCTGACCATGTTGATGGATTTGACGAAGAGTCAGATGAGGATGAAGGTTGGGACGACGATGCGGATGATGAGGTCGAAGTCATTGGTGAAGGTCATGGATCCGAGGTTACCCCCCTTGTGACCGTCGCTCCTCCGAAGGAGTCCGACCTCGTAGCTGTGAGCCGCAACAGAAAAGAGGTCGCTCCTTGATTTCAATCTTTTTTGTTTTTTTTCCTTTATGTATCAGCGATGTATCGCCTAATCGCGAACTGGCCACTGCTTGTTTGAATGAATGAAACCTTTTTTCTTTAAATTTGACTAAGTGTCCCTGTCGCTTTACCTTGAAGTTTTGGCTATGTGTTCACAAAATTTTCGAAATTTGGCTAAGTGTTCACACCGCCTTGCCTTGAAGTTTTGGCTAAGCGTTCACAAATTTTCGAAATTTGGCTAAGTGTTCATGTCGCCTTGCCTTGAAGTTTTGGCTAAGTGTTCACAATATTTTCAAAATTTGGCTAAGTGTTTACGTCGCCTTGCCTTGAAGTTTTGTCTAAGTGTTCACCGCAGTTTCACTTTGAAATTTTCAGATCGTCGAAGTGACTCAGCTCGCCGTAGTGCCTTATGCGACTGAGGTGACTCGTCCTGAGGCTGGCCTAGGGGCGACGAAGTTGTGCCTTGCTAGGAGCCGAGAGCAACTTTACGAAGTCGAATGGGGGCTTCGTAGAGCAGAATGTGAGCGGAATCATTTGCGACTAGTCTTAGGCCGTCGAGACCTCGAGATCCGGCGGTTACAAGAGAGGCTCAGGGAGACGACCCTCGAAGGTGATGGTTATGGTTCGTCGACAGCCATTAACCTCGGCCTGAGGCTTAGGTGACTTCGTCATTCTCTGACTAAGATGACGACAGAGAGAGATGAACTGGCAGCTGAGAGAGACGAACTGACGGCAGCGAGGAACGAGCTTACAGCGGAGAGAAATGAGCTAACAGCAGCGATGGACAAGCTGACAACGGAGAGAGACGAGCTGAAGAGGGTGACTGTCGACAAGAGCATTGATGTTACTCATCTTTGTCGGATTATCACCGACAGCTCTGGTGGTGCGTGCTCAGCACGGCTGCCTCGCTTGAAGATAACTGTGAAGGACGACTCACTGAAGGAATGAATCATTGAACTTGAGGCGGAGGTCGCTCGTTTTAAGCCCCAACCTAAGTGAATCAACGTTAGAACCACTTCGTGCACGCGGGAAAAGAGCGATAGAGGGATTTCTTTTTACGAGCTCGCGACTCGTTCGCCCGTTACCCGTCAGAGCCCGGGTGACGCACAAAGTGGGGTGGCTGCTTTGTCGAGCGGAGCGTCTGTTGGGGCTACCGCTAGAAGCAGTGCAGAAGATGCGTCTCAGCTTGCCGGCCTAGAGACGAGCGCCGAGGTGAGACATCGGCAGCATAGCATTCGTCATTTTTGGGTGTCTCTAAACCGAAGTATTCCCACCCCTAGGAGGCGTTGAAGTAGTTTTCTGTAGCCTTGTACTTTTTGTTTTTCAAGTTTTGTATCTCGTCGTAAGGATGAGTAGTTGGTCTTGTAATTAGACTTGTTCCTCAAACTTCAATGTAATAATACTTGTTTTGTGAACTTGCACGTTTTGCTGGCATTTGTAGTTGTCAACGGCTATCGAAGCAATGGTGATTCGCTCATTACTCGCTTTGGGTGCAAGTACTCGGAGTGGAGTCGAATCAAGTGTTGGACTCCAAGCTTGTCGTTTTAAGAGTGTCAACGGTTGTGGGAGCAATTCCGAATGGCGAACCACTTCTTACTTACTTATGAGCGAGTAATTTGAAGCGGAATCAAGCCAAGTGTTGGACTCCTAACTTGTCGTTTTAAGAGTGTCAACGGTTGTGGGAGAAATTCCGAATGGCAAACCACTTCTTACTTGCTTATGAGCGAGTAATTCGAAGCGGAATCGAGCTAAGTGTTGGACTCCGAACTTGTCGTTTTAAGAGTGTCAACGGTTGTGGGAGCAATTCCGAATGGCAAACCACTTCTTACTTGCTTATGAGCGAGTAATTTGAAGTGGAATCAAACCAAGTGTTGGACTCTGAACTCATCATTTTAAGAGTGTCAACGGTTGTGGGAGCATTTCCGAATGGCAAACCACTTCTTACTTGCTTGTGAGCGAGTAATTTGAAGTGGAATCGAGCCAAGTGTTGGACTCCGAACTCGTCGTTTAATTTTTTTTTTTGCAAGTAGAGTTAGACTACCCCAAAAAATAGAAAACTTGCCAGGTAGAGTTAGGTTATTCAAGATAGGGAAGTTGTGAGGAGAAATGTCTCTTTATTGAAAACAATGGGGTGGCCGCTTCTAAGTTGCAGACCGCCTTTACATTTTTATTAAAAAGAAGATACAAGTAAGGTTTTTGCAATCCTGGAGAAGTTGCTTAAAGCTGTGTTTAGACACCCTCTCAGTACTTCATCAGGTGCTCGGCATTCCAAGTCCTTGGCATCTTCCTACCCCCCGGGTCTTCGAGTTGATACGCGCCCGGGCGTATAACTCTGGAGACCTTATATGGTCCTTCCCAATTGGGTGCCAGCTTGCCTCTTTTGCTTGGATCGGAAATTGATACAGCACTAAGTCCCCTTCCTTTAGGTGGGTGGGTCGTACCCTCTTTTTGTAAGCTTGAGTGATTCTATGACGGTAGGTCTCCTGGCGGATTACGGCTCTCTCGCGGATCTCGTCAATGAGGTATAGGCAGTTGCGAAGCTGGTTCGCAATCTACACCTCGTTGTAAGCTATGAGTCGAGGTGAAGGCAGACCCACCTCCAAAGGGATAAGAGCTTCTGATCTGTATGTGAGGTTGAAAGGGAATTCACCCGTCGGAGTTCTTTTGGTGGTGTAATAGCTCCAAAGCACATTGGGGAGTTATTCGACCCATAGCCCTTTGGTGGACTTGTCGAGCCTCTTCTTCAGCCTGAGAGGATTTGTCAGTTCGCGTTCTCCGCTTGGCCGTTAGACTGGGGGTGCGCAACTGAAGAGAACCGCTGTTGAATCCCGAGGTCGGTGCAGAAGTCGGGGAAGGCAGCTCCCGTAAATTGGGTCCCGTTGTCGGTTACGAGAAAGCAAGGTGCCCCGAACCGACAGACAATGTTCATCCAAAAGAATTTCTGCACCTTGTTCTCGGTGATCGTTGAGAGAGGTTCGGACTCTATCCACTTGGAGAATTAGTCTATTGCTACCACCAAGAACTTCAGCTGGCCTGGTGCCGAAGGAAAAGGTCCGAGCAAATCCATCCCCCACATTGCAAATGGGAATGGACTTGCCAAGGAGGCAAGTTGGGCATGGGGCAGGCGACGGATTGGGGCAAACTTCTGGCAGGAGTCACACTAGCGGACGTACTCCTCGGAATCACTTACTAGTGTAGGCCAGAAGTACCTGTAGTTCAAAAGCTTCCAGGCAAGGGATCTCGTTCCCAAGTGCGCACCACATAGACCATCATGGGCTTTCCTTAGGGCGTAGAGCGCCTCTTCCGGGAAGAGGCATCTCAGATAGGGCCGACCATCGACCTAGGTGTGGGCGCGCTTGTACATGACCCCGTACAGGAATGTGTACCGCTCTGCTCGTGTCCTGATCCTCCTTCTTCTTTCGGATCTTCGGGGAGGACTCCGTCTCGGAGATACTCGAGGAGGGGCTTCATCCAGTTTTCCCCAACTGTTAGTGGGTAGGCTCCTTTGGCTCCGAGCCATCTTCGTCGATGCTAGGTTTGAGAATGACTTCTATTAGGACAGTCTGTTCTAGACCTTGGAGAGACGAGGAAGCGAGCTTAGAGAGGGCATCTGCTTGCGTGTTTGCCTCTCGGAGAACCCGCTGGAGTTGAACATCTCTGAATAGAGCTAGAAGCTCCCTCACCGTTGCCAAGTACCTAGCAATTTGGTCGTCTCTCGCCTCGTACTCCCCGGACACCTTGATTGACCACCAACTGGGAGTCGCTGAAGACCCTTACGTGCTCCGCCCCCACCTTGCGCGCCAAGCAGAGCCCCACTATGAGGGCTTCATATTCTGCCTCAATGTTTGATGCCGGGAAGTTGAGGCGGAGGGAGTACTAGAGGACGAAGGCATCGGGACCAGTTAGGATGACACCGGCCCCGCTTCCATCAGTGCAAGAGGACCCGTCCACATAGACGGTCCAGATGGAGGGGTCGGTAGACGACTCACATGAGTCGGGGATGGTGTTCTCCACGATCAACTCGGCCAGAGCTTGGGCTTTTATCGTCGTCCTGGGCTGGTAGCTGATGTCGTGCTGACTCAGCTCGATGGACCACTTCATGAGCCGCCCAGAAGTCTCAGGCTTGTGGAGAACTTGTTTCAGCAGTTAGTCGGTACGGACGACCGCCGAATGGGATTGGAAGTAGGGGCGGAGCTTTTGGGCTGCCATGACCAGGGCGAGAGCCATCTTCTCCAGCTTTGGATAACGGAGTTTGGCATCGCGGAGCACCTTACTCACGTAATAGACGGGATTCTATGTCTTTTCCTCCTCTCTTACAAGGACTGTGCTAAGCGTCTGCTCCGAAGCTGCGAGATAGAGGTAGAGGACCTCCACAGGTGCTGGCTTGCTCAGGAGCGGGGGGTTGGCCAAATACTCTTTGAGCTTGTCAAAGGACTCCTGTTGCTGCTGTCCCCACTCGAAGCCTTTAGCCCCCCTGAGGGCTCTGAAGAAGGGGAGGCACTTTTCCCCGGACTTGGAGTGGAATCGCCTGATCACGGCGAGGCGCCCCGTGAGCATCTGCACCTCTTTGACATTGGAGGGGAAGCCATTTTGAGAATTAATTGGATCTTCTCGGGGTTGGCCTCTATACCCCTCTGGCTAACCATAAACCCCATAAATTTGCCCGATGAGACACCAAATGCACACTTGTTCGGGTTTAGTCTCATATTGTGCCTCCTGAACACCTCGAAGGCTTCTTGAAGGTCAAGAGTGTGCTCCTGCCCCCGAGTGCTCTTGACCAATATGTCGTCGACGTAGACCTCCATGTTTTGGCTAATCTGGTCTCGGAAGACATTGTTCACTAGGTGCTGATAGGTAGCTCCTGCATTTTTCAAGCCGAAGGGCAAAACACGGTAGCAGTAGAGGCCTTGGTCCGTCACGAATGAGGTCTTTGGGATGTCCGGAGGGAACATCCTGATTTGGTTGTATCCTGAGAAGGCATCCATAAAACTGAGAAGCTCGTGCCCAAAAGTCGCATCGATCAGGGCATTGATGCTTGGAAGAGGAAAGGGGTCCTTCGGGCATTCCTTGTTGAGATCAGTGAAGTCAATGCATATTCTCCAACTCCCATTGGCCTTCTTGACCATTACCACGTTGGAGAGCCACTCAGGGCAGTTCACCTCCTGAATAAAGCGGTGTTGAGGAGTTTCTCAACCTCCTCCTTGATTGCCTATTGCCTCTCGGGGGCAAACTTTCGCCTCTTCTGCTGGACAGGCTTGACCCCAGGGGTGATGCTCAGATGATTCATTGAGAGCTCCTCCGAGATCCCGGGCATGTCTGCTGCAGTCCATGCGAAGAGGTCGCGATTCTCCCGTATGCACCGGGAGATATCTTGCTTTATGGAGGGGGAGAGAGCTTTGCTGATGTGGAAAGTCTTAGTGGTGTCTTCTTCGGAGAAGGCCACTTCCTCCAATTCGTCAACAGGATCGGAGATAATTTGACCGCCTTCCTGAGGAAGTTCGAGCGCTTCCAAAGAGAGAACCGGACCCCCCATCGAGGTCATATAGCACTTCCAAGCCACTTCTTGGCTTCCCCTCACTTCTCCCACTCCTGAGGGGATGGGGAACTTCATCTTCATGTGGTAGGCCAAAGGGATGGCTTGAAGCACGGCCAAACCTGGTCTACCCAGGAAAACATTATAGGTGGCCTTGACCTCGACCACCATGAAGTCTATTTGCTCCGTGCGAGTTGTCGGGGCCTTTCCAGCTGTTACGTCGAGGGTTATAATTTCCTCAACTATAACCGAGACCCCGGTGAACCTATGGAGAGTGTAGCCCATGGGCTTGAGCTGCTCCCTAGATAGCGGGAGACCTTTGAAGGCCTCCCAGAAAAGGATGTTGACGGAGCTGCCGTTATCTACCAAGATGCGACGAACTTCAAAGTTCGCCATGCGGAGATTGATGACAAGGGCATCGCAGTGGGACGTGCGTACACCCTCCAAGTCCCTATCTGAGAACGTCACCAGGACCCCGAGGCCCTTTGGGGGTGGATGGCTATGCACGGAGTTGACCTCCCTTACGAAGGCTTTTCTTGAGGAATTGGAATCTCTCCCCATTGGGTCCCCGTGTATCAGGTGCAAGATGCCCTCTACTTTGGCTTCCAGAGTCTCCGCGCGCTGCTCATTTTGCCTGTTAGCCCCCAAGGTGGCGGGGGTGGATCGGTTCGGTCCCTTTTTATGAACTCGTTGAGTTGCCCTCTCTGAATGAGGGCCTCGATTTCATCATTCAAGGCCCGACATTCATCTGTGTCGTGCCCGTGGTCCCAATGGAAACAGCACCACTTACTCCGGTCCCTCTTCTTTACCGAGTTATTCATCATTGGGGGAGGCAGTATGAGGCCATCGTTCCCTATTTCCACGAGGATGGCAGATACACTCACGTTAAGCGGAGTGAATTTCTTGAACCGAGGAGGAGGACACCGCTGACCCCCATTGTCTTTTTGGAGCTTCTCAGCTCCTTCTTCTTCTACACCCTTCCACTTTTTTGCAGAAGATGAGGCCTCGAAGGTGGGGCGACAGACGGCTTCTTTCGCTCGGATGTACTTCTCGTTCCGAAGTAAGAGCTTTGAGAAGTCCCGAGGGGGCTTCTTGGCGAGGGACGCCCTGAGGTCAACATTGAGGACGTTGGACTGGAAGGCAACAGTGGCGACCGAGGGTTCCAAAGAAGCAATGGATCTAGCCTCGGCGGTGAAGCATTTGACATAATCCCTTAGTCGTTCACCTTTCTTTTGGCTGGGGAACAATAGGGTGTCGCTCGTCTTCTTGGCGCGCCGACTACTCATGAAATGCATGAGGAAAAGACCCTTGAACTGGTCGAAGGAGAAGATAGATGCCGGCGCAAGCCGAGAGTACCATTCCCGAGCCGGCCCCTTGAGTGTGGCCGGGAAGGTCTTGCAAAGGAGGGAGTCGGATGCATGGTGGATAATCATGAGAGTTCTGAAACTCTCAATGTGATTTGCGGGGTCTGAATCCCCGGTATAGGCCTCAAAATATGGAGGCTTGAAGTTGTCAGGAACTGGAGCCTCCATAATGGTACGGGAGAATGGGGGCCTGCTCGGACAAAGGTCTCTTGCATGTCGCCCCTCGTCTCGGTCGAGCTGGCCGAGGCGCCTCTCCATCTCGTGGAGACGGCGGTAGACCGAGTCCTCCTTTCGGTCTTGTCTGGCCAAGCCCCGGGACTCGTTCTCATGTCGAGGAGGGCTGGGGCTGCACCGGTGATGGCTCAGAGTAGGAAGTGGACTGACTGAGAGACAGGGGTGACTTGGGGTAGGGCGTGGACTATGGGAGCGGCAGTGGTGATCGGGAGAAGGACGGCAATGGCTCGTAGCCTGCTTAGGACTTCGGGAGCGACGAGGATGGTGAGGAGCCGGTCGAGGACTATGGGAGCGGCGAGGATGGTGAGGAGCCGGTCGAGGACTACGGGGACGGTGAGGATGGTGAGGAGCCGGTCGAGGACTACGGGGACGGTGAGGATGGTGAGGAGCTGGCGGAGGACTAGGAGCCCTACGGCCATTGTTGGGGGCAACGTTGAGAGCCCGGAGGACCGCCTCCTGGAATTGCTGGAATTCCGCCCTTGTGATGGGGCCTCCTACTCATGATGGTCCCGAGGTGCATGGCGACCTGCCGGGGAACGACTCTATCTTGGGCGATGTTGGGGCAACTCTCTTCGTCTACGGGGAGAGTTGGACCCCCTCGGTTGGATCGGCGTGGCGAACGGTCCCTAGCCTACTCGCGGCGAGGGTCCGATTCTTGGGCCCGCCTCTCCTCCAGATGGGTACGGAGATCGGGTCCGTGCTCGGTCTGCCAATTGTTAATCACGTTCCGCAGGTCCTTTGGAGTGGGGGGAGTATAGGAAGCCATGGAAACGGTGTCGGCATTGTGGATGGAGACTTGAACCTGATGGACAGGTTGCTTGTGGTGACTCCGTCAAGAGGGTTCCCCCACTGCAGCCTGGGGTCCCAAAGGCTACTGGATGGACTGCGGAGCCAGAGGATCGAGCTGCTGGGTTGGTTGGTCGGGATGGGGGAGATCTCCCTGCGGAGGAGGAGGAGGAGGATGAGAAGAGGTTGTCCTTCGGTTGGAGTTTGCGGGTCTCTTCTTTGGAGGCATGGCTGGGAGTAACGTGGGTTGAAGGAGGAAGACAAGATTGCTTGTCGAGTGTGTTCCCACAGACGGCACCAATCTGTTGCCGCTGGATTCTGGTGTGGGGGCAATAGATGAGATTTGTAGGTTTGTGAAGAACTGGAACAGGCGGAGCCCTTCTTCTTCCTTGATGATATGCTGTCTCCTTTGTGCTCCCGCTGACCTACACAGCCGTTCGAAACACCGGGATGGATCCTGGCGACGAACCCTCCAATGCTCAAGTCAATACAAAGAAAATGAAGAGAAAAAGCTTAAGTGTGCAAAGAGTGATCACCTTTTACAGTAGGAGGTAGGGGGGTTTTTATATTCGCCATGGAGATCCTTTTTAGGATAAGGGTGAATCCCTACTACCCGGTGTGGCTGGTTGGGGTTGGTTACAACCATCCCCTTAAGATAGGGACAGAGTAGGATTTGCTCCTATCCTATTTGACTGGTCCCTAACGGGTTGAGACCCGTTCTCTGTCTACCAGATCCGTTCGCAGGCTAGCGGGTCTAAGGGAAGAGGCCCGGTACCCGATTCAGACCCGTCTGTAGATGATATTACCATCCTGCCCCTGCGACTTCAAGATTCGTCCCACTTTGAACGGTTCTGAATTAACCCAATTTTTAGCCATATCAACTGCAAATTTCTAAGATTGAGAATTTGGAAAATTTTTATGATACAAAAATAGAGGAGAAGAAAATTAAAAGAGATTTAGAATTGTGAAAATTTATTAATAAACAGTGAGTTGAGTTATAAATAACTCAACCAATATCACATCGGTTAGTCACTCAGGCCTTAGTGGTCAGTGGGTGTGCTTTAGTACTGTTACTGTAGCTCAGCGGAGTACTTGGTCGCGGGTTCGAGTCTCTCAAGAGACTCTGTTTTTTCTAAATTTTGATTTTTACTCAAACCCGAAACCCATAACTTAAATATAAAACAAGTTTCTTATATAACAGTTAGTTACTTAAAGACCTTCTGGTCTTTAGGTGCGATCTAGGGCGGTCACTGTTCACCAGGTGGGGGGTTTGTGCATGGGTTCGAATCCGACTGTTGCGACTATTTTTAAAATTTTTGATTTTTTTATTATTTTTGATTCTTTTGAGAAATTTCAAGTGTTTAAAAATTGAGAAAAATTATTAAAATTATTAGAAAAAATGCCTAGACTTCATGGAAAATTAATCTACAATATTTTGACTTATTAAATGGGAATTAGAGGCAATTTTGAGAAAAAGAACTTGACAAAAATTTCTTAGAGTATAATCTTGATTAATTAAAGAAAACAAATTTTCCTTTGAAAGAATTATTTTGGTGTAGAGATTAAAAATGAGATTTGTGACATGGAAAAATTGAGTAAGACTAAATATGAGATTGTTTAAAATTATGTAAAATGTGCATGGAAAATGAAGTAAAAGAAACATGATGAAATGTGGAATTTGTGAATATGTGAACTCTTATTTTGACGAACATGAATTGAGTTTGACACTAGAGTTTAGCTAAGTCCCTTCATTGGCATAAATGAAATTTTTGAATGAGAAATGTGATGATAAAAGATCAAGTTTCGGTCGTGATTAATAGTTGATGTTTTAAGACCGATGTACAGGTAACACTAATTCTAGAGTATTAATTTTATTCATGATTCAATTATCTAAGGATTTGACACTTAGTGAAGATGTGATGAAAGTAAGAGAAAAACAAAAGTATGAGGGCCTCGGATCTACGGTGTGAGAGTGTTCACAGGCTATCTACATGATGCATCATATCATACCATGAATACATCTCCGGAATTATCGGGACCGTGGTGACGCTTGTGAAATGTTTGGTGACTACGTAGTGCCATAGTCCCATGACGGGGACTGAATTGTCCATATGCTATCTACATAATGCGTCATGTCATGACGTGGGATTCCCCTCCTGGCTGTCTGGACATGGGCTTATAATTCATAGAACATCTAGGATACTTACCATAGTTACCGTAGTAGTTTAGGTCATAGCAAGGGATCCAACCCTACAAGATGAAGAACGATTAAGGGCTTGCCCTCGGACCTATGTAGTATGAGATGCATAGAATCCGAACAAGTGTGCATTAGTGTCATCTAATGTAAATAACTGCATTAAGGACTAAGTGCACATTCACACACGACATCAATAGAATAGTCCCCCTTAGCTTTGTTTGTGACAAGTGTGTGGTTTCTAAGTTAGAGAAATTGATGTATTATATCATAGCGTCAGTTGTATGCAACTGACGTGCCCACAGTTTCCATACAGGATAAAGTGATTGACAAGACTAAAGAATGAATGGTGCTTAAAGAAATGTTCAAGTTGTTATTTAATTTATGTATCATGTTGTAATTTATAATTCTGCTGTGTTGATGTAATCATTGTTGTATAAAAAGTTTTAAATTCCTTATAAAATTGTACGAAGTGAAGTGTAAAGATCCCGTGGAACTTCGAATTTAGTCTTATTTGGAATTCGGGGTGTTACATATCCCGTCATGGGTCCGCTCTCATCCAAGAGGGTCAGGAGATCTATCCCATGCTGCCTGTTAACAATAATGTGCTGGAGATCCTTCGGCGTTAGGGGACTGTGCGAGTCCATAGAGTCGGAGGATGGGTGATGTACGAGACATGGTCATGATGAGGTCGCCCCAACCTGGACCTACTGATCAGGTTGAGGGGGAACCACCAGGAGTGGAGGAGGAGAAGGAGCGGGAGTGGCTCTGCGGTTAGAGACTGTCGTCTTCCCCTTCTTTGGAGGCATAGCTTGAAACTACTTTCACTGATGGAATAGGAATGAACTGCTTTTTCCGTTCCCACAGAGGGTGCCAATCTGTTGCTGCTAATTTTTTGGTGTGGGAGCAAACAGATGAATTTGTCGATTCTTGAAGGAAACAAATAAGCAAACTTATTGACTTTCACCGGCATGTTGACTGGTTTCTCGCCGCTGCCTTGAACCTACACAAAGTTCGATACACCAGGATGGATCCCAGCGACGAACCCTCCGACGCTCTTGTCAGTAACCAGAAAGATTATGAAAGAGCTTTAGGTAGAAAAAGATTGATTACCTTGTTACGGTGGAGGGAGAAGGGTATTTATAGTCGCCCTAGGAACTAGTTTCGAGATAAGGATGAATCTCTACTTTCCAATGATTATGGATAAGAAGCGAGTTTGACTCGTTTCATGATAAGAAGGACTGTTTAAACTTTCTCTTAGGGATAACCACGAATTTGTATTTCTCTCTATCCATCTGGGTTAGTTTGTAATGGGTTGCTACCCATACCCAGTAAGAAAAATCTATTTTTGGGCTATTAGGTTTTGAAGAGAGACCCAATCCCCAATTCGGACCCGTTTGTAAGTGAAATTGCCGTTTTACCCTTGAGAGCTTCAAGATTCGTGCCCGATTTGAACGGCTCCGATTTAATCCTATTTGTAGCCATATCAGCCGTTGAGCTGAAAACAAGTGAATCCTTGTTATCCCTCGGCCAGAGGAAAGGTGAACACATGTGCGCTTTACCACCGAAGCTCGGTCCATTGCTTCTTTCGATCAATCAGTAGCCACTACTGCATTCAAACACAATATCAACCATGTCGATCTGAAGACACCCCTCACTAAGAAGCCTCCTCGGGAGTTCTCGGAACTCCTGTTGAGGAATGAGAAGTACATCCGGGCTGAAGAGGCTCTGCATCCTCATGATCAGAAGTAGCCCCCGTCGGAGAAAAAACGGAACGATGCGAATGAAGAATGTCCCAAGAAGCTCCAGAAAGATAATAACGACCAGCGTCGCCCTCCTCCTCATTTTGAAAAGTTCACTCCCCTCAATGCTAGCATCTCGGTTGTCCTTAAGGAAATAGACAAGAAAGGACTGCTCCAACCTCCCCCAAAGATGAATACCTCTGGTAAGAGGAGGAACATAGACAAGTGGTGCTACTTTCACAGGGACCATGACCACGACACGAACGATTCTCGGGCCCTTAAGGTGGAGATTGAAGCCCTCATTCGGCGTGGATAATTGGCCAAGTTCATCAGGAAGGACAGGGCTGATCCCCCTCCACCCCGGAGAGCTAACAAGAGAACCGAAAGGCCCGTCGAATCCCAAGACTCAGAACCTAGGGACATCCTCTAACTCATTCGTGGAGGTCCGATGGAGGGAAAGTCGAATTCCTCCTGAAAGGCCTTCATACGAGAAGTTAACTCGGTACAAAATTTCCCACCGCCAAAGAGCCTCGGGACTCTGGTGACATTCTCATACAGGGATCTAGAAGGCATCCGAATGCCCCATTGTGATGCCCTCTTCATCAGTCTCATCATGGTCAATCACGAAGTGCACCGGATCCTGGTCGACAATTGTAGTTCTGTCAGTATCTTCTTTCTAGAAGCATTTGAGGGCCTCAAGCTCTCCAGCGATCACCTAAAACTTGCCAGGGACACTCTCCATGGGTTCTAAGAAGTACCAGTAACAATCGAAGGAGTAGTTACTTTTGATGTGACCGCTGGAAAAGCTCCGACAACCCGAAAGAGCGGATGGACTTCATTGTCGTCGATGTGAAAGCCGCTTACAATGCCATCCTCGGCCGACCGGGCCTAGCTACGCTTCATGTTTTACCTTCGTTCTTTCACATGAAGATGAAATTCTCAACCACAGCATGGTTAGGAGAAGTCAAGGGAAGCCAAGAGACTGCTCAAAAATGCTATATGACTTTGATGGGAAGTCTGGCCCTTTCCCTCGAAGAGCTTGAACTCCCCCAAGGGATCAGCCAAGCCATCTTTGAACCGGTGGATGAACTAGAAGAAATCTCCTTTTCTAAGGAGGACCCGACCAAGATATTCCAAGTCAGCAAAACCTTCCTTTACCAGGTCAAAGTGCAGATTATTGAGTGCATCTGAGGAAACCAAGACCTATTTTCTTGGACCGGTGTTGACATGCTCGGTATCTCAGAAGAGTTGATCATGCATTGTCTCAGTGTTAAACCTGAAGTCAAGCCGGTCCAGCAAAAATGTCACAAGTTCGCCTCGGACCGACAACAAGCTATTAAGGAAGAAGTGGATAAACTCCTAGTCGCCAATTTTATCCAAGATGTTAGCTACTCTAAGTGGCTGGCAAACATGGTGATGGTAAAGAAGGCCAATGGCAAATAGAGAATATGCATCGACTTCACAGACTTGAACAAAGCATGCCAGAAAGATCCTTTTCCCCGTCCCAACATCGATGCCCTGATCCACGCCACGTCTAGCCATGAACTCTTATGTTTTATGGACACTTTCTCAGGGTACAATTAGATCAGAATCTTTCCCACCGACATTCCAAACACCTCTTTTATCACATACCAAGGCCTTTATTGTTATCGAGTCATGCCTTCCGGCTGAAGAATGCCAGAGCAACTTATCAACGTGTTGTCAATAAGGTCTTCAAGAGTCAGATCGGTAGGAACATGGAAGTCTATGTGGATGACATATTGGTGAATAGCATCAGCCAAAGAGACCATGTGAGCGACCTCCAGGAAGCCTTCATTGTCCTGCAAAAGACCAATATGAGGCTTAACCCCTATAAATGTGCCTTCGGGTTGTCATCTGGCAAATTCCTGGGGCTTATGGTCAGCCAGAAGGGAATTGAGGTCAACCCAGAGAAGATCAAAGCCATGCTGGACTTGGCTCCCCCTTCCATTGTTAAAGAAGTTCAAAGGCTTACAGGGTGCCTCACCGCCATCGGACGCTTCCTCTCCAAGTCAGGAGAGAACTGCCTCCCATTCTTGAAGGAACTCAAAGGGGAGAAAAGTTTTGAGTAGGGACAATCACAACAGGTAGCCTTTGAGCAACTTAAGGCCTATCTGGTCAACCTGCCGCTCCTGAGCAAGCCCAAGCAAGGAGATATGCTATACATCTACCTGGCCACGTCAGATCAATCCCTCAGTGCAATCCTAGTAAGAGAGGAGGATAGGACCCAAAAGCCGATATGCTATGTAAGTAAAGACCTCTATGATGCAGGACTTCGTTATTCAAAAATGGAGAAGATGGCCTACGCTCTGATCATGGCCGCCCGCAAGCTCTGCCCCTATTTCCAAGCGCATTCAGTAGTGGTCCTCACTGACCAACCCCTCAAGTAGGTCCGATGCAAGCTAGAGAAATCAGGATGACTTATGAAATGGTCCACCAAATTGAGCCAGTTTGATATCAGCTATTGGCCGAGGACGGTCATCAAAGTCCAGGCTTTAGTCAATTCATTATGGAGAGCACTATTCTTAACCCCCTGAGGAAGTCGAAAACCCTCCGTTCTGGAGGGTCTATGTCGATGGATCTTCATGCGTCGGGGGGAGCAGGGACGGAGTTATCCTGTCTGGTCCAGATGAGTTCACCCTCTAGTATTCACTTCACCCTAATTTCGAAGGGTCCAACAATGAAGCAAAGTACGCAGCTTTAATCGCGGGGCTTCTCTTAGCCCGCAAGACCGGGGCACGACAATTCAAAGTGTTCATTGACCCTCAATCGGTAGTGAACCAAGTCCAAGGAGATTACGAAACTAGGGATGACCGTATGATCAAGTATCTAGCGCATGTCAAGAGGTTGTTAGCCACTTTCGAAGAAACAGAAGTCACCCACATTCCCCATGAAGAGACCGGGCAAGCAAATGCCATATTTAAGTTGGCTTCCTCCACCCTTGAAGGACTCAACCACAGTGTTCTGATTGAAGTCCTGCTCAGTCCTAGCATTGCAAAAGAAAGCCCAGAACTCACGGTGATACCTCTTTCGGTACCTGAAAATGATTGGATGAAGCCGCTGTTTGAATTCCTTGACAAAGGAACCCTCTCCCCAGACACCAAAGAAGCCAGAAAGATACGGGTAAGGGTGGAGCGGTACACACTCAATGAGGGAATCATGTACAAACGCTCTTATACTCTGGTGGACGGCAAGCCCTACTTGCGGTGCCTCTCCCCTTAAGAGGCTTAGTATGCTCTAAGTCCACGAAGGCATTGGAGGCACTTATATGGAAGCTAGATCCCTTGCTCGCAAGATCCTGAGCCATGGTTATTTTTGGCCTACCTTCCTCAGCGATGTTGAACAGTGTAACCCCTATTTTTCATTTTATGTATTTTTGGTTGTATTTTCCTTTTTGTGTTTTTATTCTCTTATTTCTTTTTTGAAACACGTGCAAATATCTTCTTGAGGAGTTCAAAGTCAAAATTTATTTTGGAGAAACTCATTATTTATTATTAGATATTATTTGTGAATTTCTAGAATTTTCTGAAAATTATTGGACCTATTTGTAAATATTACAAAAAGAGGGACTTTTGTGCAAAATTACCACTTGGAGTTAAAACTCCAGATTTTTAGATTTTTGGGCATGGTATGATGCCTAGTCAACTCAGAGGTAAAGAGTTTACTTTTTGTTTTAATAAATTTGCTATTTAGAGGGGTGAAAGTGCAAATTTGTTTTTCTGGGTTTTCAAACAGTGCCAGCTGGTTGTAGGCTAGTTGTTTTGGTTTTTAAGACTCAATTAAGTTGATTTTATTCAATTTCCAAGTGTAGAGATTTTTATATGTTAAGGTATATTTCAAAAGAGGCATTTTGCAAAACTACTCAAAAACCCTAGATCCCCTTATTCCGGCCTATATTAGGGTGAGGTGCAGCTATCTCTTTGCTGCACAACACAAAGGGATTTCTTATTCTTATTTCTTGGATTTTTCAAGCGAGGATTCTTGGTTTTCTTGCAAGGGAGGACTTTTTCTTATTCTTTATTTTCCTTCGGTAGATTCTTTAAAGAGGTGAGTGATATATGTTTGTTTTTGTATTGTTCTTTAAATGTTGTATGTGATGTTTTATCTATTTAGAAAGCATGTTAAGGATCGTATAAAGATATAATGGATGATGAGTAGATGAGTTAAAAATTGGATCTTTTAAGAAAACCTTGTTATTTATGATTATGATTACGCATGGATGATTTGAGATTGTTAGAGAACCTAATAGAAATCATGAGTAGGTTATTTCTTTCAAATTATTGCTGATTTGATTGAGTATGATGAATATTATGCACAAATGGATCAAAATGTATGAATACCCTGTTGAGGAGTTTGGATGAATGCAAATTTGACTATAATATGTTACAATCACATATATTCATGGGTTAACTGTTGTGAATGATGGTATAAAAGTTGAATGAATTACAAGAAAGGCTAATGAATTAGAAGATCAAGTTTTGAAGTTTTGAGAAAAGGGGTTCAAATTCGGAATTGATACATTATGACTAGGGTTGGCATTCGGGTAGTCCAGGCTGGGTCGGGTCGGACCCGCCCGGGTTGAAGATTGACTTGGACGGATTCCAGGTCGAGCCTGAGGCTTAACCGGGCCGGGCCGGGTCGAAGAGATGAAATTGCAACCCGCCCAACCCGTGAACCCTTTCGGTCCAACCCAGGTCGGTTCGGGTCGAGTCGCGGGTTGGCCCAGTCAGAGAGCGAACCTTTTTTTTTTACTTAAAAAAATTTAATAATAAACATTAAAAATCATAATAATAAAAATAAGATTAAAAGAGTGAAATTTCCAAAAAAAAAAATTGATATGTTATTCATATGATTTCAAGTTATACAAGTTTCACAATTTGTAATAAGAAATAAAGATTTCACAAATTTGTTTTATACATTAACAAATTTCTTATATACAATTTCAATTTACTTCAATTTTCCTAATTTGAATTTTGAAATAACAAGCAAAGATTTAATACATTTTTTTTATCTATTTACAATTGTCTTCAATTTGATGGCCTTCAATTTGTTGTTGTTGACTTGTTATTGTTGGTCTTGAATTCTTCATTTTGGTTGCTATTGATGTTGTTGTTGTTGTTGTTCCGGCGAGTTGCTCCCACTTGTGGACGTAGATAATGCTTTCCCCTGTGTCCTATCTTCAGCCTTCAGCCAGTTGTCTGTGCAAACGAGTATCTCTAACGAGTCAGGCTTCAAGCAATTCCTGTAATCAGTTAGAACCCTACCACTTGAAGAAAATGTACTTTCAGAAGCAACTGTAGAGACATGAAGAGTTAGTAGATCTTTAGCCATATATTTATGAATACTATAAGTGTGTTCATGGTCTTTCCACCATTGTAAAATATCTAGTGAAGAAATAGAAGACTCAGAATCTTGTTGGTTATACCAATTTAATTCATTTGGTTGATTGGTCCTATGATTTTTGGATTGAATTTGTGCAAGTAAATTAAATATTCTATCATCAAATTTACTCTTACCCTTACTTTTAGAAGTAGCAGAAGAAGAACTAACTACAGAAGCTGTACTACTAGAAGCAAAAGATCTATCATAATAATCATACAAGTTATTTAATGTAGATTCAAATTTAACTAAAACAGAAGCGCAATCAATTTCTTTTTCTTCATCCCCAAGTAATGCAAAAAATGTTTCAATCAAACTCTTCGTACCTCTAATTTGATATTTGGATCCATAACGGTAGCAACACAAAACAACATAGGAGGAGGATTAAAATACTTCAAAAATTTTTTGTATGCAGGTTTGACAATATCACCAACAAAAGCATCATTTAACATTTCGTTAAAAGTTTGCATCATAGTAACTATTGAAATAAAAATTCTACTAGAAGTAGATTCATATGATTTTGAAAATTTTAAAGTTGCGGTTTTAAAAGGTTCTAAAAATTTCAACAAAGATTCGGCATAATACCAATCGTGGGGAGTCATTTCAAATTTGGCATATTTTTTGCGATATAAAAATTGTTTGTACATGCTTTATATTTGTTAACAACATGTAGTAAATCAAAAATAGAGTTCCATCGGTGGTTAACATCCTTTGCAAATTTTCTATATGGTAAATTTGAAATCCTACACCAATTTTTCCATTCTTGAAATACGGTGCCACTTAATGCAATAAAATATACACAATTTCTAATTTTAACTATATATGGATCGGCTATTTTTAATGCATCTTGAATACATAAATTTAAAATATGACATGCATATCTAATATGAAAAATATTGTCAGATGGAGGGTTTAATGTGGTTTTTAAAATATTAATTGATGTATTGTTGTTAGATGCATTATCAAAACTAATCCACATAATTTTATCGCGAATATCAAAAACATCACAAATTTCTAAAATACAGTTTGCTATTTCAACGCCACTATGGGGATAGGACAACGCAGCAAGTGATATGATTCTTTTTTGAAGAATCCAATTATTGTCGATCCAGTGACAGGTTATTCCCATCATTGGAATATTGTTGCAACCCGTCCAACAATAAGAAGCTAAACTAACTCTATAAGTTAAATTCCATAAAATTGCAATCAAAGCGTCCTTCATTTCATTGTACATTTTAAAACAATCCGATTTGCAAGTATTTCTTAGGATTCTTCTAAATGATTAAAATTTTCAAAGTCCCTACTCTCGGAATAAGAAAATGGTAACTCTTCCTTTATTACTAATCGGGCCATTTTCCGACGAACAAGATCAGGATCATAAGGGTGGCTATCAACTAGACCGGTCCTAGGGTGGATTTTTTGTTGGCCGGGTAGGTCAACAAGAAGATCTTTATGAACACTTAGGATGTGTCGCTTAATTGTACCCGTGCCCCCACCCCTCTTCCATTTGTATTGCTTAGAACCTGTTTTACAAACTTTCAAACCTATACCCGGAGTTTCCTCATCCGGGATATAATCGTAAAATTTATGCCAATCACTACTTTTCCCTCCAGTTTTCCTACCACTAGGGTTGTGTTGTTTTGGTTGCTTGTTGTTGTTGTTCTTCTTCAAATTGTATGTCTCCTACAAACTCATCGTGTGTACCCCATTGTTGGGTAGGAGGATCATGGTACTCTTCGGTGGGCTCACTATGTGGGACAACTGGTGGCCTACGGAAAGTGCCGGTGGAATCTTGCCCACTTTGGCTACGACCGCTACCGCGTGATCTAGACATATTTATATGTAGTAGTGTTTGTTAAAAAAAACTACACAATGTAGGGGCGATAAGTTACAAAAAAAAATCTAGAAAATAAGAGGGTTGTGAAAGAGAAGATCAAAAAAACAACAAGCAAACAAGATACAAAAAATTATAATTACAAAAATAATAAAAATTGAAGAAGAGGGATATAAAATTTTGATACCGTTCACCGTCGATACGCGTATATAAAAAAACCCGTGAAAATAAGAATAGAAGTAGAAGTAGAAATCCGGAATTGAAGAATCGAGGAGAGCTTGGAGGAAAGTAGCAGACTAGATCACTTGGAGTTGGAGGAGAGTTGAAGACTTGAAGACGTTGTTGAATTTTGACTTCGATACGATGAGAATTTGATCATGTATATGACTTGCTAGCTTGTTTGTTCAATTGTTCACAAATTGAAATAAATTGAGTAATAATAGTAGAGAGAGTAAGAGAGTAAGGTGTGAATTGTTTGTTTGAATTTTTGGGGTATTTATAGGGTAAAAATAAACAAAAAAAACATAAAAAACACAAAAAACACCAAAAAACGACTAAAAGAGTCGTTCAACGGCTCTGTGCTATAGTAACTGTCCGTTGGACCCGCAGGTCAATGATTGACCCAGAGCGGGTCGAACGTTTCACTCGTTCGGGTCAAACGGTTCGTAATCCGTAGGTCGACCCGAGGGTTGGCGAGCGGCTTGGGTCCTTTTTCGCGGGTTACCGGGCTGGGTTGAGCGGGTTAGATTCGTTATTGTAGCGACCCGGGTCGACCCGTTAACGTTAACGGGTTCGACCCGAACCCAAACCGTGGTTTCGATGGCCGGGTTAAACGAGCGGGTCGCGGGCGGTTCACGGGTCGACCCGACCCGTTTGCCATCCCTAATTATGACCCAAATTTTGGTTTTGTGATTATGTGAAGTCTTCAATTGGATTTGAGTTGTTTTCAATTGCTGAAATGAATTAGAATTTTATATTGCATAATTACAATGGTTTCTTGATGATTTAGATATGCCACATACATATATATGCCTAGGCTCATTTTCATTGTTTTTGAAGGAATTGAATTTTTGTAAGATTTATGGAGATTTGATTTAATTTTGATAATTTTATCACTGAGATAGTTTGAACAATGTATCCCCTATTTACAAAGTTTTTTTGGCACATAACTGTTTCTTACATACCCTATTCTGATATATGCACATATTTTGAAGGAATTTGTCAAATTGCTATTTTATTAATTCGAAGAGGTTTTGATTCATTTTATGTACTCCTATACACTCTACAAGTCACATTTGATCATCTCAGGAACATACTTTTTACAGATTTCATTTTTATAAAGTAAAACACCGTATCGGTTAAAACATGCACAAACTCAACTGCAGTGTGCAGGTACGACAATCGACCGGTTAATTTCGACAGTCCACCGTCGTGATCCTGGCAGCAGTGTTTTCTTGAAGTTTTGCATTTTCATGCAGGACAGTCAACTGACCACTTCATACAGTCGACTGCCACTGCTATGATTTATGTTTTTTGAAGTCTTGGATTTTCATGCGGGACAGCGGACTGATCACTTTATACCATCGACTGTCACTGCTCTGATTAATGTTTCTCGAGGTTTTGGATTTTTATGCGAGACAGTTGACCGACTACAGTATAAAGTCGACTGTCACTGCTCTGACTGACATTTTCTTGAACTTTTCTAATGATCTTTTAAACGATTGATTCTTTAATATTTTTGGATTTATGACATACTGTTCTAAATATCATTTTGCTACAGATTATAGTATTTTCAAAACATTTTCGAAATTTTAAAGAAGTGTGAGTTGTAATAAAAGTTTCGCCTTGATCTCTCTAGAGGGTGTGTGGAACCCTAGTATACCGGCAGTTGAGAGTTTGTGGTTTGGCCTGTTGAGACATGTTGTTGATCAATTGAGTTAAGTCCGGTGGGGTACACCAACTCTAGGAGAATCATAATTAATTAATTAACTTAAATAAATAAGGACATGCACTAGATGGTGATATGATGAAATGAGAGCATGGGTTATAGACCTCAGTATGGCTTGCGGTGTGAGATAATCCCTTGAATTATCGAGGTGTGAGTGAAATAGTCTCCGGAATTACCTGTGGTGTGGGATTGATCTTCGAAATTATTGGGGTCGAGGCGACGCTCATATGGTATTCGTGTGATGAGGCGCCATAACTTGCGGTGTGGGGTATTCTCAAAGATTTCCAGGTGTGAGTAAAATAGTTTCCGGAATTATCTGTGGATAGAGATTGTCCTCCAGAATTATCGGGGTGTAGGCTAATACTCACAGTTTATCTATATCTCGTAGTCGTCATCGTAGTAGGATTAGTTGCATAAGCGGGGGATTAAACCTCAAGTGGAGAACGTTAAGGGCTAGCACCGAACTTATGTAGAGTGGGATGCATAGAATTTGACAAGTATGCATTACAGAGTCAGCATATAGCATTGATATTTTCTTGACTTGGTTTTATGCATAATATTCCTGTTTTTTCTACACTTGACACTTAGTCTAGTTTCACTGGATATTTTCATGTTTTATTTATTGTTGTTCCTTATTTCATTTACTCTTGCTGTTGATACATGTTGTTTATGATATTATGTTTCATGTTTATTTATGTTGCATTTATTTATTTTTATGTCACTCACACCGTTAGGGTTGACCCCTGTAGTTTTGGGGGTTAGGGTTATCACTAGCCTCATGTTTTACAGGTAGTTGCTTATAGCTTTGGATTGAGATGCTTAAGATAGAATGATGTTATGGCTTATGTAAAGTTATAAAAGATGTGTTGTGAAAAAAAGATTGTAATTCAAGGTGTTTGTCTTTCCGCTGTATTTTGTAATGAACTAATGTAATAAAGGTTGAAAAAAAATTTATCTGTATTTTTGGCTATGTTTACTATTATAATTGAATTTGATGTTGGAAATTGTGCCACCTATTTCTGAGATATCATATTAGAAATTCGGGGTGCTACAGAGATTAGTATCAGAGCACGCTTCAATAATAATGATAAACATGGTATAAAAATAAACCTAGGTGTGGACACTAGAGCGTGAGTACATAGATGTGGATATTAGATGTGTGATTATCACATAGAGTTAGAACATGATGTTTTGGTTTGGGGTATGGTTGTGGTTTTTCCATGGGGTATTGATGTGAATAAGAATTGTGTTATGATGCTCTAACTTTACCCTCGTTTTTCAATATTCAGAAAAATGGTAGGACCCAGGACCAGGAATGGTGCTAATGGTGATGGGGCTGGACTTGATCTTGAGACCGAGATTGTCAAGGTGTATCAGACCTTGAATGCATTCATGGCAGCTAATATGGCACGGAATCAGAATCAGAATCAGAATCAGGGGGCTAGACCAGTATTTTTTAATGCTGATCCTATCAAGCAGGTTGAGTCCTTCAAGCGGATGAAGCTGCCAGTGCTTGAGGGGCAGTCTGATCCGAATGAGGCTGATGATTGGATTAGACAGATGGAGATGGTCTTTGAAGTCTTGGAGACCCCAGAAGTCAATAAGGTGAAATTGGCTGCTATGCAATTAGAGAAAGATGTTGGCATCTGGTGGCAGTCAGTGAAGAGGACCTTTGGAGATCAGCAAGTGACTTAGGAAGCTTTTATGGATAAGTTCAGGGATCGTTTCTTCCTTCTGGATATTCTAGAGAAGAAGGCAATGGAATTCTTGAATCTACAGCAAGGCAACATGACAGTGTGTGAATATGAGACTAAGTTCGCTTAGCTGTTAAGGTATGCACCGGAGCTGATTGTTGATGAAGCGAAGAAGGCCAAGAAATTTGAGCAGGGCTTGAGGCCGAATTTGAGGTCAAGGATGATTCCTTTGGGCCTAAGGAGGTTTGATAAGCTGGTCAGGAGAGCAGCTATGAAAGAAGAGGATATGGATCAGTTCCAGAAGAAGCAAGAGACCTGGAACAGGAACAAGAGGCCAGCAGCTAGTCAGAGTGGGAAGAAGTTTCCAGTGAAGCAGAGCAAGTTCAGTAGGCCAGAGCAGAGGGCACCTGTATCTCAGGAGGTGACTTGTTACTACTGCAAGGTGGCGGGTCACTACAAGTCAGTGTGTCCTAAGTTGGCGAAGCAGACTTGTTTTCAGTGTGGGCAAGTGGGACATTCTAAGCTTTACTTTCCACAGATAAGGAAGGGTGGTTCAGGCGGAGGCAAATTTTGAGAGGCAAGGGTGAGTGTTCGCATTAATTGAGAAGGATGCAGGTAACTCAGAGGATGTGATTTAGGGTATGCAAGAATTTTGAATTATATTTTATTCAATGTAATAAGTAAAACATTGTTTGAGAATAAATTGAAGATTTGAGTATCATTCTTCATGTAACAGGATTTGTTTTGGTTAATGGAATAAAAGCAAAAGTTTTTTTTGATACTGGTTCTTCGCATAATTTTGCATTGCCTGATTTTGCAAAAGTCTTAGGTGTGGAACCTAAGTTGTTTCCAGGCAGGGTCTTGTTAATGGCTACACCGTCAGGAGAGAAATTGATTGCTGATTGATATTACGAGGGCTGTGATATCGAGATTGGCAGGAGGTTATTCGGCATTGATCTCATTAAGCTGCAAGTTCTAGGTGTGGATGTGATTTTGGGCATTGATTGGATGGCAATTTATGATGCCACGACTGAATGCAAGAAGAAAGAGGTGTTGGTGAAGGCACCAGGTGGTCCTGCAGTGACTTTTCGGGAGAAGATGAAGGACCCGAAAGTGGCTGTAGTGGTATCCAAGTTGATGATTCCAGATGAAGTCAGAGGCATTCAAGTTGTCAGGGATTTTCCTACAGTGTTCTTGGAAAATTTTTCAGGATTGCCACCGCAGCGAGATCTGGAGCTTTGTATTAATGTTCAGCCGGTGAGTGCTCCGATTTCTAAAGTTCCGTAGAGGATGAAGTGAAGAAGCAGAATGAGGAATTGCTGAGTAAAGGTTTCATTAGTCCGAGTTCTTCACCGTGGGGTGCACCAGTGTTGTTGGTCAAGAAGAATGACGGGTCAATGAGGATGTGCATTGACTATCGGGAGTTGAATAGGGTGACTATTCAGAACAAGTATCCGCTTTCACTGATTGATGATCTGTTCGATAGGCTTCGGGGAGCAGCTGTGTTTTCGAAGATTGATTTGAGATCAGGGTATCATCAGGTTCGATTCAAGGAGGAAGATTTGAGTAATACAGCTTTCAGGACTCGTCATAGACTCTATAAGTTTTTGGTAATGCCATTCGGAGTGACGAATGCATCGGTAGTATTTATGGATATGATGAATCAGATATTGCTACCATTTATTGATTCCGTCGTGGTGGTTTTTATTGATGATATTTTGGTGTATTCGAAGTCGGAGAAAGAGCATTCTATGCACTTGACAGAGGTGTTACAGAAGTTACAGGAGCATAACTTGTATGCCAAGCTGTCAAAGTGTGAGTTTTGAAAGTTTGAGGTAGCTTTTCTTGGTCATATCCTTTCTAAGGAGGGAGTGGCCACTGATTGAAGCAGCAAGGGATTGACCCAGGCCAACGTCAGTAAAGGAAGTCCGGAGTTTCTTGGGTTTGGCTGGGTACTACGGAAGATTCATTCAGGGCTATGCACAGATTGCAGTTCCTTTGACAGGGTTAACTTAGAAGAATGTGGCATTCACATGGACTGATAAATGTGAAGCGAGTTTCCTTAAGCTAAAGGAAAGGTTGATGACTGCACCTATCTTAGCTTTGCCATAAGCTGGGAAGGATTATGATATCTTTAGTGATGCATCTCTCAGAGGTTTGGGGAGTGTCTAGATGCAAGAAGTCAAGGTTATTGCCTATGGTTCGAGGCAGTTGCATCCGCATGAGAAGAATTATATTGATGAGATTGTGAGACTTCATGGAGTTCCTGTGTCGATTATGTCCGACAGGGATGCGAGGTTCACTTCGAGGTTTTGGAAGAGTCTGCAAGAGGCTTTGGGTACCAGAACTGATTTCAGTACTGCTTTTCATTCGCAGACTGATGGTCAGACTGAAAGGATTAATTGGGAATTGGAAGATATGCTGAGGGCTTGTGTTATGGATTTTGGTGGTAGTTGGGAGAGGTACTTGGCATTGGTTGAGTTTACTTTTAACAATAGTTACCATGCGAGTATCGGGATGGCTCCGTATGAGGCACTGTACGGAAGGAAGTGCAGGACGCCTGTTTGTTGGTATGAGGTTGGCGAGAGGCAGATGTTTGGGCTCGAGATTGTGCAGCAAACATCGGAGAAGATTGAGTTGATTTGCAAGAGGTTGGTTGAGACTCAGAGTCGGCAGAAGAGTTATGCAGACACTCAGAAAAAGGACTTGGAGTTTGAGGTTGGGGACGCAGTTTTCCTCAAGGTATCTCCGACCAAGGGAGTGATCAGATTTGGTAAGGGAGGCAAGCTGGGGCCAAGGTATATTGGGCCATACAGAATTTTGGGACGGATTGGTAAGACGACATATAGGTTGGAGCTTCCAGAGGAGTTGGCGCAAGTGCATGATGTGTTCCATTTGTCGCTGTTGAGGAAGTATGTGCCGAATCAGAGTCATCAGCTGGTGGAAGCGCGTGAAGGTCTACAGGTGAACTTGAGTTACAAGGAACTGCCTGTGGAGATTGTTGATCGTAGGGAGAAAGTTTTGAGGAGCAAGGTGATACCTATGGTCAAGGTGTTGTGGAGGAACCAGTAGTTCAAGGAGGCTACTTGGGAGCCAGAGGATCGCATGCAGAAGGATTTTCCTGAGCTTTTTGTATGATTGTATTCTGTTGTATGATTGTTCTTTTTGAGTTGAGATGTATTTCTTTCGTCAGATTATATTCTCTTGTGTACTTGTATTTCGTAAACTATTTTTCCATTATGATATTTCATTTCCTTTTGCTTATTCTGTTTGGACCCTATTAGTAGTAGTTCTGAAGACATTACTATTTTAAGGAGGGAGAGATGTAATACCCCAGATTTTTAAAATAATGCTTTTAAGATTAATAAATGAATTAAAATGATTTTTTTTAAAAATATTTTCTGAAAATTTATCTTTTTACACGTGCAAATATCTTCTTGAGGAGTTCAAAGTCAAAATTTATTTTGGGGAAACTCGTTATTTATTATTAGATATTATTTGTGAATTTTCTGGAATTTTCTGATAATTATTCGACCTATTTGCAAATATTACAAAAAAGGGACTTTTGTGCAAAATTACCACTTGGAGTGAAAACTTCAGATTTTCGGATTTTTGGGCTTGGCATGATGCCTAGTCAACTCAGAGGTAAAGTTTTTACCTTTTGTTTTAATAAATTTAGTTTATTTTGCAAGTTTTGGTAAAGGAGGGTCTTTTTGCAAAATTGCTATTTAGTGGGGTGAAAGTGCAAATTCGTTTTAATGGGTTTTCGAACAGTGCCGGCTGGTTGTAGGCTGGTTGTTTTTGTTTTAAGACTCAATTAAGTTGATTTTATTCAATTTCCAAGTATAGAGATTTATATATGTAAAGGAATATTTCAAAAGAGGCATTTTGCAAAACTACTCAAAAACCCTAGATCTCCTTATTCCCGACCTATATTAGGGTGAGGTGCAGCCATCTCTTTGCTGCAAAACACAAAGGAATTTCTTATTCTTATTTCTTGGAATTTTCAAGTGAGGATTCTTGGTTTTCTTGCGAGGGATGACTTTTTCTTATTCTTTATTTTCCTTCGGTTGATTCTTCAAAGAGGTGAGTGATATATATTTGTTTTTATATTGTTCTGTGAATATTGTATTTATGTTTCATCTGTTTAGAAAGCATGTTAAGGATCGTATAAAGATATAATGGATTTGACGAGTAGATGAGTTAAAAATTGGATCTTTTAAGAAAACCTTGTTATTTATGATTGTGATTACGCATGGATGATTTGAGATTGTTAGAGAACCTAATAGAAATCATGAGTAGGTTATTTCTTTCAGATTATTGCTGATTTGATTGAGTATGATGAATGTTATGCACAAATGGATCAAAATGTATGAATACCATGTTGATGAGTTTGGAAGAATGCAAATTTGACTATAACAAGTTACAATCACATATATTCATGGGTTAACTGTTGTGAATGATGGTATATGAGTTGAATGAATTATAAGAAGGCTAATGAATTAAAAGATCAAGTTTTGAAGTCTTGAGAAAAGGGGTTTGGTTTCGGAACTGATACATTATGACCCAAAATTTGGTTTTGTGATTATGTGAAGTCTTCAATTGGATTTGAGTTGTTTTCAATTACTGAAATGAATTAGAATTTTATATTGCGTAATTACAATGGTTTCTTGATGATTTTGATATACGACATACATATATATGCCTACGCTCCTTTTCATTGTTTTTGAAGGAATTGAATTTTTGTAAGATTTATAGAGATTTGATTTAATTTTGATTATTTTAGCACTGAGATAGTTTGAACAATGTATCCCCTGTTTACAAAGTTATTTTAGCGCATAACTGATTCTTATATACCTTATTCTGATATATGCACATATTTTGAAGGAATTTGTCAAATTGCTATTTTATTAATTCGAAGAGGTTTTGATTCGTTTTTATTGACTCCTATATACTCTACAAGTCACATTTGATCATCTCAGGTACGTACTTTTTACAGATTTCATTTTTATAAAGTAAAACACCGTATCAGTTAAAATATGCACAAACTTAACTGCAGTTTGCAGGTACGACAGTCGACCGGTTAATTTCAAAAGTCGACCGTCGCGATCCTGGCTGCAGTGTTTTCTTGAAGTTTTGGATTTTCATGCGGGACAGTCGACTGAACACTTCATACACTCGACTGCCACTGCTCTGATTTATATTTTTTGAAGTCTTGGATTTTCATGCGGGACAGCCGACTGATCACTTTATACAGTCGGCTATCACTGCTCTGATTAATGTTTCTCGAGGTTTTGGATTTTTACGCGGGACATTCGACCGACTATAGTATGAAATCGACTATCACTGCTCTGACTGACGTTTTCTTGAACTTTTCTAATGATCTTTTAAACGATTGATTCTTTAATATTTTTGGATTTATGACATACTGTTCTAAATATCATTTTGCTACAGATTATAGTGTTTTCGAAACGTTTTCAAAACTTTAAAGAAGTATGAGTTGTAATAAAAGTTTGGCTTTGATGTCTCTAAAGGGTGTGTGGGACCCTAGTATATCGGCAGTTAAGAGTTTGTGGTTTGGCCTGTTGAGGCTTGTTGTTGATCAATTGAGTTAAGTCCGGTAGGGTACACCAACTCTAGGAGATTCGTAATTAATTAATTAACTTAAATAAATAAGGACATACACTAGATGGTGATATGATGAAATGTGAACATGGGTTATGGACCTCAGTATAGCTTGCGGTGTGAGATAATCTCCGGAATTATCAATGTGTGAGTGAAATAGTCTCCGGAATTACCTGCGGTGTGGGATTGATCTCCGGAATTATCGGGGTTGAGGCGATGCTCATGTGGTATTCGTGTGATGAGGCGCCATAGCTTGCGGTGTGGGGTATTCTCGAAGATTCCCAGGTGTGAGTGAAATAGTCTCCGGAATTATCTGTGGATAGAGATTGACCTTCGAAATTATCGGGGCATGGGCTAATACTCACAGTTTATCTATATCTCGTAGTAGTCATCGTAGTAGGATTAGTTGCTTAAGCGGGGGATTAAATCCTATCAAGTGGAGAACGTTAAGGGCTTGCACCGGACCTATGTAGAGTGGGATGTATAGAATCGGACAAGTATGCATTATAGAGCCAGGATATAGCATTGATGTTTTCTTGACTTGGTTTTATGCATAATATTATTGTTTTTTCTACACTTGACACTTAGCCTAGTTTCACTTGATGTTTTCATATTTTATTTATTGTTGTTCCTTCTTTCATTTACTCTTGCTGTTGATACATATTATTTATGATATTATATTTCATGTTCATTTATGTTGCATTTATTTATTTTTATGTCACTCACACCGTTATGGCTGACCCCTGTAGTTTTGGGGGTTAGGGTTATCTCTAGCCTTATGTTTTATAGGTAGTTGCTTATTGCTTTGGATTGGGATTCTTGAGATACAATGATGTTATGACTTATGTAAAATTGTAAAAGTTGTGTTGTCAAGAAAAGATTGTAATTCAAGGTGTTTGTCTTTCCGGTGTATTTTGTAATGAACTAATATAATAAAGGTTGAAAAAAAAATTATATGTATTTTTGGCTATGTTTACTATTATAATTGAAGTTGATGCTGGGAATTGTGCCACGTTTTTCTGAGATATCACATTGGAAATTCGGGGCACTGCAATGTAAAACTCGGTCTTCGGGAGTGGGGGCTTGTGATATGGGTAATAATATAACAAAATCGGGACTATTCGAATCGGGCACTGATCTTAAAGCTCTAAGGTTTGAAACAGTAATTTTCAGTATAAACAGGCCCAACAAGATAAGTTGGGCCATTTTCAAGCCCAGCGCCCGTTCAAGCCTGTAATATTGTAACCCCTGTTTCCCCAAAAATGTATTTTCTGTGTATTTTCGGTATTTAAAATTTTTGTAGATAAGTTTTTCCGCTTTCAAATTATTTTTGTTAAAATGTATTGTCGGATCTTTAGATCTTCTATTAAAAACTATCTTCAATCAATAATTTTATTCGTAACTATTTCTTATGTTTTTCTTCATATATCTTATTATTGATATTAGTCATTTGATTTCTTTTATTGTTACTATTATTGTTATTATTATTGTTGTTATTGTTATTATTTTTATTATTATTATAAATATTTCTATAAAATCCAAATTTTATATTTTTAATTGCTATTTTAATTATTTATTTATTTATTTTTTTCCCAAACCCATTACCCCAATAAACCCATTACCCATTCAATTTCCCCAAACCCTACCCGTTAGGCTTTAAACCCGTTAGCTCCTTATAACCCAAACTTGTTTATATACCTGTTTCCTATACACCCCTACCCAATACCCGTTAACTAACCCTACTCAACCTAAAACCTAATTTTTTCCCAACCTATTTAAACCCATCTTATAGACAGTTCATCTTCCAAAGCTCCAGCCGCCTACCCCTTCTCATCCCCTACTCCCGGTCGCCTATGCACCCCGTCAGCCGCTTTCCAGTGTTTACCCATCCCCGTCTCTCCCTCTCACCCTCTATCTCCCCTTCGACCGCGGTGCAGCACCGGTGTCCAGCAGCGACCCCGCCCGCGCACCTCCTCGCCTGCAACCACCTGTGGCAGCACCGCACCACAACAAAGCCCAGTCGTTCCTTCTCTCCCGATTCTTCGACTTCTTCTCGCCAGCCCAGCGCCTCCCCTGCCCTCTCCTCGACTGTAGCGGCAGTCATGTCAGCCGCACCACCTCGGTGCAGTCCCCGTGCTGTGTACCTTCCAACGGCAGCCCCCACGGCCAGACCTAGCAACCCCCAACTGCCCCCTTATGTGTGCGTGTGTGGGTTGGTCATTGTTGGTTATTGGTTGTTCATGGGATCGTGAGAGTAAGTCCGTGATCGTGTACTTATTGTTGGGTTCGTGTTTCGCTCATGGCTCGTGGGTTTTTGCTCGCTTTTGGGGTTCGTTGGTATTTGTTGTTCGTTGCCCGGAAATCCGTTCCCGTTATTCTCGCTTTTGGTTCGTTTTCATCATCGTCTCTCAAGCAAGTAACTTGTACTCAAATTCCTTTGTATGATACAGGTCAAAAATACCGGTTGTAGTATAGTTGGGTTCTAGAGACAATTGTGTGTGAAACCCCTTGTTGATATTGTCTCTATAGTATTTTAAGCATAGTTGCCGCACGACACAAAATTGACATGAAACAACTTAGGTTTTGCTCGAACTTGATTTGATCATGTATGTGAGACTTCCTGTGAGAATTTGGGTATTTGTTGAGAACTAGGTGATAGACTTATTTTAGATATGTTAATTACCCTATTTCATGATGTTTGGACCCTTGGTAGACTCGATTTCATGTTTGGTTGTGTTTCGATCACGTTTCGTTGGATCTGTGTTGATTTTGGTTTTTGAGGAAATTCTGTGTTTTGTTGATGATTTGTCTTGATCAGTAATTTAGACCATATTAAGGTCGGAATCTTAATTTCATTATAAAACATGATTTTTAGAGGAATTTGTTTTCTTTCCAACCCCTCTGACCTTGCTCGATTTCGTTTTCGTATGTGTGAGATATGACTGTTTTACTACAGAGGTGTCGATCAATTCCAAATTTCGTTTCTTGATGATTTTGATGACTAAATTATTTTGATACTTGTGCTACACATATTATTTTGATCTGAAACTTTGGTCAGTATTTTTATATCTATCTAGGGATTACCCAGAATTTTAGTGGATTTTTTTGATGAGTTTATACGCTGTTTCATGCTTGTTTATGAAAGCTATACTTGATGTATTTTGCTCGCTGTTCTATAAAGATTTGTATTTTTACCCCGATTCCTTCTACTTTATGAAAAATATTTATGAAATGTGAAAGTTGGATTATTTTGTCTATTTTCATCTCCCTTTAGCGGATTTGGATTTCGTTTCATGGCTTGCGAGATATTACAATTTTCGTACAGCAGTGTTGGGAATTCCAGATTTACCAAACTATCGTTTCTTGATATTTTCTGATTTTTGATGACTGAACTAATCTTACTTGAAAATTATAAAACTTTATATTCTGGTACTGGACATATAGGGGAATACCCCAGATTTTTACTAGAATTAATTAAGATGTTTTCATGCTGTTTTCCTGTACTTGAATACAATTTACTGATTTCTGGCTGAACGTATTTTCTGGTTTAGATTCAGTTTTGAGATATGATTTTGTGAAACACTATATTACTTATATATACTTGCTGGATTCGGCCAGAAGCCTACTTTCCAGATTTTCTGACGGATCCAGGTTTGCATGTTTGAAGTAGCGAGAATCACTGTTTTAGTATAACACTGTCTTGCTGTCCTGAATTAGAAAGCTAGTGGTTTTACCCTGTTATGTGTTATCTTGTACCTGTACTTGTTTACCTTGCAACCTGAACCTGTTACATGATCATGCTAAGCTATTTTTGACTTGTTTGTGACACATACATGCTTGTTTGATAATAATAATAAATAACCAAGCCGGGGTTTAAGGGAAATATCGAATAGTGGATAATTCAGAAACGTGTACTTGGAAGGGGGGCCGTGTTTTCCATTTTGATTCATGTTGATACGTGAACTTGTTGCTGCATGGACCTGTTGGTTCATGTACCTGTTACCTGTTGCTGCATGGACCTATTGGTTCATGTACCTGTTACCTGTTACTGCATAGACCTGTTGGTTCATATACCTGTTACCTGTTACTGCATGGACCTGTTGGTCATGTACCTGTTGCTTCATGAACCTATTGCTGTATGAATCGGACGATTCGTATACTTGTTTGATTCAGGAACCTGTTTTCTGTTATCCTGATCCCTGAGTACACTACCCTCTATGGTCCACTGTGAAATTTAAAGCGAAACTATTTGTTGTAGCAACCATATTAAAAGCTGTGATGCATGAAGTGCTACCTAGATAGTAATCACTACAAGACTTGATATATAGTACTTGAACATGATACTTGAACATGATACATGCTTGCTTGATACTTGACTACATGATACATGAGACTTGGATACATGAGACTTGAAGCATGACACTTGATACATGATTACATGATACTTGGCATTTGATATTTGTTTACATGATACTTGTTCACTCGACACTTGATACATGCCACTTATACTTGTTCATTTACCATGCTAGTTATTATATTTTGATATCATGCTTATACTATGTTGCTAGTTAGCTTCCCCATGTACTTTGTATCCTTGCATTACAAGCAGCCCATAACTTGCAATTGACGGGTACTTGTTTTCTCTTGTCCTCTTCCCTGCAATTGTTGAATTGCAGATTTTGAAGAACAGGTTCCAGACGGTATTGGTGACATGAAGTACTAGTGATGGATGTTATTATTATTATTTCTTGTAGCTTGTTTGATCAATATTGTATTTTCATACTTGGATTTGTATTTGTATTTGGAAAATGTGACCCAGGATTTTGTTGGCTTATTCAGATCATGATTATTTGAGATTAATACATTTTGGTTTCAAGTATTCTTGTTGGTATTTTGGTTCATGTGTGCATGTTGGTTGATACTTTTGCTTCTGACTCTGATTATTTTTGTGAATGTTGTAAAGATTCTTGAACAGCTTATGGATGATGAAAATCATTTGCTGGGCTTTTGTCGCGTATCCGTATTCCGTATTCTCTTTTGGAAAGCGGGACGTGACAAATATGGAATGTTTCAACAACCCTATCGAAAAAGAGTCCAGATTCATCAAACCCAGTTTAAACCCCCTATTCCTAGGGGGTAACTGATGCTATCCAACCATACACAATAGAGAGTTTGAAAAATCTCTCTTCATCATGAGAGGAGTCCAGACTCGATCTCTTCATATGAATGGCATAACCGATTATCCAACCATTGGGAAGTAGAGATAGATGAATATCTTGAAACTGGCCCCCTCGGCGACTATATACACCTTGAGACCTCCTCAGAAACAAGGTAACTAACAATTCCGCTATCAAAACCCATAATATCTTCTAGTTTCTAACTTGGGCATCTAAGGGTCTATCGCCGATGTCACCCCCAGTATTTCAGGCTTGTATGTAGGTCCAGAGGAGCGATTTCAGCCGTTCCTAACGATCATATCTCGGAGTCAAGAGCAGCTTTTTGGTGATCAAAATTGACGAATAGTGAAGGTTCAATCTTTACTATTTTTATTTAAAGAATTCACGTATCTGTTTGTTCCCATACAGAATTAAGCAGAAACATCGGTGTTTTGCAAACATCAGGATAGGTGTTAATCTATACTGGCGTTTATTGAAAACACCAGTATAGGCGCCTAATCTCCTCAACATCTGCTTCCTCAACATTCATACCGACATTTTCAAAAACACCAGTAACAGTGTCACGCCCCGCTTCCCGTTATACGGAAACACGGGCTTGTAACTGAGGTCCAGCGAATGATATAAGTATGCCAACTCATATCATCCATAATCTGTACAGTGCAAGTAAGCTTACAACACAATAATAATCACAGGAACAAGAATATAATACAATAAGCAATATCTAGGATACAAAAACTTACAATAAGTCTAAGAATAAACAAACACGTAAGTAGTTCGTCAAGTTCATTCAGTATGCCATCGTTATACCTTATAACATTAACTCAAAAGAAAGATAGATGGTATGTTAGAGCAAGTTACGGGCCGCAAGTAGTGCAAGCAAAACGGGAACAAGAACAACGATATAATAGGGAACAAGGAATCTTGTAACGGGAAAATACAACAGGTAAACGAGGATCCAATGCAATGCAAGTTACAACATATAATCGGACTCCAATGTATAATCAATCGGTAATAAGGAATCATGTAATAGGAAACATGTCGTGTAACAGGAATCCTGTAACTTATAAACATGTAACACGTAACTTGTAACAAGAATTATGTAATCTTGTAAACATGTATCATGTAAACTTGTAACAGGTAACATGTAACTAGAATCATGAGTCACAAATGTGTTTAGTGTTAATCTTAAGTCTGACAATCTTTTATAAATCCTAACTAATGCACGCAATCCTGTGTTCCATGCCACAGGTTCGGGTGCATACAAACAAGTTATCGTTTATACCCTAATGGTTAATTCTATAGGGTCATGTACTCGGGTCGTGTAGACATTAACAGGAATCATATCATATCATGTAACCAGGAATCATAACATGTCATGTAATCATGTAATCATGTAATAATGTAATCATGTAATGGAGTCTAGAGGTGGCCCCGTCGGCTGTAGACGTGGCACTTAGTTCCATAAACTTATAAACAAGAAAACAGGTAATCATGTAATCAGGAGTCACTATTACGAGAAACACGGGCCTTCATCCGACACTTTCCTATATTGTCCACTACTAGATTCTTTCCTTTATTACCCGGCTTGTTATACTTTTTACAATAATTATTCATGAAATATGCAACAATGAGAATGGGTATCAGGACTGCAACAATGAGAACAGGTATCAGGACGGGATCAAGGAGTATCAAGGCTATGTAATGCATATGAAAATTCAATTAGCTAATGTAAGAAAATAAGTATATTCACAATCAAGGACATGAAGTTACAATTCAGGACACCAATATGTTGCTGCACAAAAATTCACTTTTCCGTTGCTACATAAAGCGAAATTAGGTACCGTCAGAGGTTCCGGAAAATAGACTTCATACCGGTTCATATGAATATTCACATGATACATTATAATAACAAAAACTAGGTCAACCAGATTGTTCTTTACTGATCAACTGTTCAAGCAGCAGACCAAGGTCAAATTCTTATATATATAAAGTGAATATAAATTCATTCAAAAATCTTATAAAAATTATGAGGAGACTCATAATCATGTCTAGTATTATGCTGATAAATATCAAGTCTTAATTCACTTATTAACATGACATTTTAAATTGTGAAACATGATGATGTACTATAAGTGACAATCCGGAATGTGCAGACCTAGCAGTATGAAAAACATGTTATCTCATTGTCTATTACTCCGAATCTAAATCCATCAAATGATCTGGAAACTAGATTCACTGAGCTACGACATTTATTTATAAAGTTTGAAATGATTTAAATTGAAACTAGGTCAAAACCTGGCTACAAGTTACAGAAGATAGCAGGACAGCAAGTTGCCTGTTCCATTTAAAACGATTCTTACTTGAAAACATATAGTTTCAAATTCATGTTTGTGCAATGAATGTGGGGACAATGGAAAACTATGATCTTTTGATGGCATCAAATCATGGAGGTAAAAGAATTCTAATCGACTAAACTAGATATGAAATATCACGACGCATGGATGCTACAAGAATAACGGATTTGAACACGATGATCAAATTACAAAATGCAGGGATTCAAATGAAATGCTTGTACGAAACGATAAAGAAGTAAAAGGTACTTGCCTTAAGGATGAGGACTTTGAAATCCATGCAACACGTGCAAACCTCGTACTCAGCAGTTACGTGCAAAACAAGGCAACGAACGCACGTGAAATTATGGTGGCAAGAGAGGCAGTTACACGGCAAGAGATGGCAACAACGAGCATGAGACAGCAACAGCGAGTAAGAGACACCAAAAGCAAGTGCAGCAAAGGGGATGTCGGGAAATGGAAGGGGTCTCGGGAAACTACGGTGGAGGCAGCAGGGGGAGGGCCTGCGGGTGCGGTGGCGAGGGTGTTGCGGTAGTGAGCAGTGGAGGATGGTGAAGTGGTTGTGCTAGCGATGATGCTGGGTGGTCGGAGGTGAGCGACGGAGAACTACAGGTTGCTCGGGGGGTACAAGGTGGTGCTACGAAATGAGGGTGAGAAGAGAGCGGCGGCAAGGTTTTCGTGGTGGGTCATCGAAGAGGCAAGAGAGCAACGGGGAAAGCGAGGATGGTGGCGACTGCGAGATTGTCGAGGAGTGGCTGCAGAGGTGAAGGAGGTCGACGATGGCGCAGTGGTGGATTGTGACGAGGTTGAAGAGTCAGCTGTTGGATGAGTCAAGGAAGAAGAAGAGGCTGTAGGGGCTCACTCGGGATGGTGGGGGAGCCATTCGAGCGCTGTGGTGGAGGAGAGGAAGGCGGGGGCAATGGCGAGGTTGACTGCGCGGTGCTGCAATGGATAGGAGGCAAGCGAGGCGACGGGAGGATGACGGTGGTGATGAGAGGCGATGGCTGATGGGGTTGTAGTGGATGAACGGGGATGATGGCGACGATGGGCTCGGAATGGTGCTGGCTACGGGGTGCATCGAGGGTGGCTCGACGGTCACAGGTGTAGTCGGAGATGGTTGCTCGAGGTGGTGGTCGAAGGCTGGCGAGGAATAGGGTAGCGGGGAAGATGGCTTGCGATGGTCAAGCGCGCGATGGTGGCAAAGAGAGATGACGACGGGGATGATGATGGTGATGACAAGGGTGGGGATGGAGGAGTCGACGAGGAAACGGAGCAGCGAGGGGCGCAACGAGGAGGTGGAGTTGCGGTCGATCGGGGTTTCGACGGTGACGATGGTGGGGGGTCGCAGGTGCAGGAGCGACTGGGGTCAAAGTCGCAGCGGGTGGGGGTGCTGATTGCGGTGCTTCGAGATGAGGATGAGAAGAGAGCGGCGGCAAAATCGGTTATGGCAGGGCTCCCAGTTGGTGGCAATGGTGGTTGGAGGCTGTCAATGGCAGGCGGTGGTGATTAGGGCTGCGCTTGGGGTGGCAAGAGCTGCCGAGGGGCGCGGTGTAATACTCTAAACTTTCATTTTAATAGAAATGTTAATTTTCACGTGTTGTGCACGTGCAAATTTCGTATGTATATTTATTTATTTATTTTTATATATAAAATTTCTTTTGGTAGTATGAACAATTATTTTCTTCCTTTCCTTTATTTTCCTAAAAGCCTATTTTGTAAAGCCCAAAACATTATTTTCTTATTTTGAGCCCACTTTAATAATTTATTATTTTATTATTTTAGCCTACAAGTCTAAGCTCTATTTGTGAAGCCCACAAATTTAATTAATCATTTAAATTGTCACACTTGTCATGTAGACACAATTTGTGAACAATTGATTAATTAAAATTTGTACAAATTTCAAATGGGGGGTACTAAGGGGCACGTGCATGCACATAGTGTGCGTTGCACACCTATGGGAGGCCGGTTTGTGCATGGAGAAGATGGGGAGTGGGTGTGTGTGTGTGCATGGGTAGTTATTTGATTGTGGGTGGTTGCTACAACTTCCCCTCCTATCCTAGCCATCAATCTTTAACCATCTAATGAAATCCTAGCCCTCCAATCCATCCTAGAACTAGTATAAATACCCCCACCTACATGAATTCTACACTAAGAAATTATTGAAGGAAAGAATTTATATAGGAGAGAATTACATAAGAGAGTAAATAGTTTGAGTGTTCTTTGGTGTGTCCCAACATTGGAGGCCGGCCCATCCCATCCACAAAAGAGCTCTCGGTTTTGGCAAGGGAGCAAGAAGGAGGACTCTTGCATCACAATCTAGGAGGAGAAGGCTACTCTCTCGCATTCTAGGAGACTCTAGGAGCTTTTAATTGGTTTTTCTCCAAAGAGGTGGGTGTTTCTCATTGCTTCTAATATTAGAATGCATGCTAGGTATATTTTAAATGAAATTATGAGAATTAACTAGTAAGAGATTGGAACCATATTTGTTTAATTAAAGTATTAAAGTAGAGTGGTAATATTAGAGATAAATTGATGGAATGATTACTAAGAGATAATTATTAATTTTTGTAGTAGAATTCTCCATTTTATATGTGCCATATAAATGTTAGAATAAATAAAAAAGATTGTATATGCAAACAAATGATTGAATGCATCATTGTAAATTAGTGGATAAAGATAAAAGTTTTATTCATTAGAAAAGATGATTTTGTGTTCTAAAAACATAGTAGTTGTCAATAAGCAAGAGAACAATAATGTAGAGATTTTTGTGGGAACCTATCTTTAATCATGAAGTATTATGCTTTAGTTCTCAAATGTCGAAATTATGAACATGGCATACAAACTAGGGCTAAAATGCATGTTTGAAAGAGTTAAAAATACGTATAAAAATACTGGTTGCTGTAGATTTTGGTGTATTTTAATTCTGGAAAATTTTTGTTTTCAAAAGAGGAGAAAAAGAGACAATTTTTGTTTTGAGACTTCATGAATTATAGCTATGAACAGAGAGCAAAATCAAAACCCAAATTAATTACTTTCAAAACGAAATGGCCACTAAGACCAACTGGTCGGTAGAGCTTTCGGTCGCTACAGTAGAAGGGAGGTCTCGAGTTCGATACTGAGGCTTTTCGTTTATTTTTTTGTTAAAAATCCGATTTGCCGAGAGTCGATACTTAGGGATTATAACCCCTAGTTATATCGCCTTGGGACTTTGGCGCGTTGGTCTTGTGCGCTGTCTATTGGGCTGTTGGTTGTGGGTTCGAATCCGATTGGGGGTTTGGATTTAAAAAACTGTTTTTATGGGATTTTAATTAAATTGAGTTTTTAAAAATAGATTAAAAATTGGAAAAAATATGGAATTAATTACTGAAAATTATTTGAACTTTATGAGAAAAATTTGTATAACTTTTGATGAAATGTAATTAAGAAATTGGGGCTTTTGCAAGAAAGGGATTCTTTTTAAAATTTAATTTGTCTTTTAAATAAAAGAAAAATAAATGAGATTTTTGAGTTATAAAGATGAAAATTAGTAGTGAGGAAATTTTGAAAGTGTGATTGGTGTAATTAATTGGACTTATAAGTTGTGCTTGTAGTAAGATTTTGAAATGAGAATAATAGATTTGTGAAATAAATGAATTATGGATTACACCTAGTTGAAATTTATTTTTACGCATAAATTGCACGTGAAGTTGACTTATTGATTGTGATGAGTTATGAAAGATGTGAATACATGAATACTATGCTTATGAAAACATGAATTGTGATTAATCATGAAAAGACCTTATGAGTATGAAAAGCTCGATGTTTTAATTATGAGTTGAAATTGAGAATTCGGGTATAGCCAAGCCTTATACCGGCAATAAAATAAATGAGGAAATGATATTTGAAATGAGAAGACCAAGGTTTGGATCATGTGAAATAAATGAATAAGACCGGTATAGTGGGAGTGCTACACTCTAAGGGTTTGATTTTATTCATGATTCAATTAAACTAAGGATTAGATACATAGTGAAGATTTGATGAAAGTAAAAGAAAAATATTGAGTATGAGGGCCATTGGATTGGCGGCGTGAGAGTATTCACAGGATGTCCCATGATGCGTCATGATAGGGCGTGGATACTGCTCCAGAGTACCGTCCCGGTGGCGACACTCGTGGGGTGTTTGACGACTGCGAGTGGTGTCATGTCTATGGTAGGAGCTGAATTACCACAGGATGCGTACATGATGAGTCATGTGACAGTGCGTTGGGATTCCCTCAAGGGCGCCTAGATAAGAGTTTGTAGGTCAGAAAACATCTAGGATACTTACCGTAATTACAGTAGTAGATTAAGTCATGACGAGGGATTGAACCCTATAAGATGAAGAACGATTAAGGGCTTGCCCTCGGACCTATGTAGTATGGGATGCATAGACTCTGAACAAGTGCACATTAGTGTCATATAATACAAATAATTGCATTAAGGACTAAGTGCACCTTCACAACACGACATCAATAGGATAGTCCCTTTAGCTCTGTTTGTGAACAAGTTTGTGGTTTGCTAAGTATTGAGAATCGTTATACTATTTTCGACATAGAGAGGATGGCCGTGTATAATATTTCGTCAGTCGAATGAACTGACGCGCCCACAGTTTTACATGCAGGGTAAAGTTGCTTGACACAATTGAAGTATACATGATGCTCAAGATTGATTTAAATGTTGTTTCATGTAATTTATTGTAAAATTGCTTCCGCTGTAAAAATGTAAAGGTGTAATGTAACTCTGATGTAAGAAATGTTTTATTTCCTTGTAAAATTGTACGAAAGAAGTGTAAAGATCCTGTGGAACTTTGAATTCAGTTGTATTTTAGAATTCGGGGTGTTACACGCAGAGGTGTTTAGGGGCAGCGACGGGGTACAGAGAGGTTGCTGGTGGTAGAGGTAGGCATTCGGGTTGATCCAGCAGGAGGAAGAAGGTGGAGGGTTGGGGGGTTTGAACAGTAGAGGAGGTGAAGGGTTGGCCGGGTGTGCTGTGTAGATTAAGAAGAAGGAGAGAGGGAGGGAGGGAGAGAGAGAGAGAGACGGTTGTTAATGGTGAGGGATTAGGGGATGAATTCGTGGGGAGATTAAAGGGGTAGTTAAGAAGAGTGAGGAATTAGTGGGTAGGTGATGCGATGATGGAGGAGATTAAGAAGGGTGTGTAGGCTGTGCAGTTGAGAGATCGGGTAGGGTTGTATTGGGTTAACGGGTTTGGGTTAGAGAGTTATCGGCTTCGAGTTGGGCTTCACAAAAGAATCAAATTTATTTATAGGATGGGCTGAAATTGGGCTTTTAGAATAATAATAATAATAATAATAATAATAATAATAATAATAATAATAATAATAATAATAATAAAATCAAACACGGGTTGGGCTTCCAATATTAATAAATAATTCAACTAAATCCAGCGAATGATTAAGTCCAGCGAATACGGAATACGGATACATGACTAAGTCCAGCGAATGATTTTCATCATCCATAAGCTGTTAGGATCTTTACAATAAGCACAAGTATAAACAAGATATAACAAGGAGAAATCAACCACGCATGCAAATATGAATCAATATACCAACATGAATTTACTTGAAACAAAATTTAATAATCTCAAATAAACCAGATCTGAACAAGTTAATAATTCTGGGTCACATTGCCCAATACAAAATAATCCAAGTAACCAAGTACAATTATTTAAGATAAGCAACAAGAAAATAAATAGATATAGCAAGAACTCCAGCCAACTTGAATCGCAGATTACCTACTCCATCGGGCAGCTGATCACCATAATCTGCAATTTAACAAAATGCAGGAACAAGAAAAGAGAAACAAAATGCCCGTCAATCCAAGTTATGGGTCGCTTGTAGTGCAGGCAACAAGTACAGGAAAGATAAATAGACAAGAATAGAGTAACAGCGAAAGCAAGAATAACATAGAAAGGATGTAACAACGAAACAGAGAACTAACTCTAGATCAAGAATAGAAATAACTAGCATGGCAAGATGAACAAGTGCAAGTGGTATGTAACAAGTGTCAAGTAAACAAGTATCATGTAAACGAGTAACAAGTAACAAGTGTCAAGAATCAAGTATCATGTATAAGTAACAAGTAGCAAGTGTCAAGTGATCATGTTCAAGTCTTGTATCTACTCCTAACTAGGGAGCACTTATGCGTCCTATGCTTTTACCACATGGTTGCTACATTCAAACAATTTCGTTTTAGATTTCATAGTGGATCATAGTGGGCAGTGTACTCAGGGACAAGTATCAAGTATCAAACCTCAAGTATCAAGTATCAGGCCTCAAGTATCAAGTATCAAGCTTCAAGTATCATGTATCAAGCCTCAAGCCTCAAGTATCAAGCCTCAAGTATCAAGTATCAAGTAATCACGTAGGATCTATAGATTCCCTTCCGAGTACACGTTATTATCCACTATTAAATCTTTTCCTTCAAACCCCGGCTTAGTTTCTTATTATTATTATTCAAGCAAGCATGGACGTGCACAAACAAGTCAAGAAACATGGCAAGACAACAAGGGACAAGTACAAGTTGAACAAAGGACACGTACGGGTGATGAAAGACTCAAAATAGACTAAGACAACGAAAATTCTAGTTCAGGATAGCAAGACAGTACTGCACCAAATCTGGAATTCCCGTTGCAACAAACATGCAAATCTGGATCCTTCAGAAAATCTAAAAAATAGACTCCCGGCTGAATCCAGCAAATATATATAAGTCATAAGGTAATTCACAAAAACATGACTCAAACTAGAGTTGTATCCAGAAAACATGTTCAGCCAGAAATAAGAAACTCGTATTCTTAAACAGGAAAACGGCATAAAAACTTACTGATTAAATCCAAGAAAAATCTAGGGTATTCCCTAATATGTTTAGTATCAGAAAATAAAGTTTCATAATTTTCCAACATAGATAGAATAGTCATGTAAAATCAGAAAGCAGCAAGGTACAGAAATTTTTTAAATCTGGAATCATCAACACTGCAGTACTAAAACAGCAATATCTTACAAAATATAAATCGAAATCTAGATCCGTCAAAAGTGTGATAATGTAGATACAGAAGGCTACAATTCATATTCACAAAGTTTTTAGAAAAATCAAGTAAAATCAGGTTGAAATTAAGGTTCTTCACTGAACAGCATGAAAATTCTGCAAGTATAGTAGTTGTTTGCAAGCATAGAATAGTTTATAAAATTTATCAAATAAATTCACAAAAATTAGAGTTTAATTCCAATCAAGTCTAGTTGTACTCAGCAAAATATTGGATCAAAATGTTATCTTTAACATCAGTAGAAAAATAAATAGTCATACAAAATTCATATAAAACAGAATCTGAAATTTTCTACACATCTGTAGTAAAATAGTCATAACTCGCAACTCAGAAATCAAAACTGAGATCTGTTAGAAAATCTAGAAAGTAGACATAATTCTCTATAATTCATATTCACAAATAATTTTCATATACTGACCTTAATAGGGTCTAAAATACTGATTAAAAATGGGGTAGCAACAAAACTGAGATCTTCTTTATGCATAAAATCTATATAGATCTTATGAAACTCATCCAAATCATAACAAACGTGAAATATGGTATACTAGATATCCAAGCAACATGGTATAGGGTATTTCACAAACCTACAACAAGTAATACTACGAACAACACATCAAGCATGCAAGATCATACAATACCTAATCAATCACGAACAACATGCAAGTATACATCAAGAATCTATTAGATCTAAGTTATTTCATGTCGTGTGTGTACGAGACAACTACAGATGGATCAACAACTAGAGACAAGATCAAGCAAGAGATTCATCGGGATAGATCTTGAAGCAACTACACTACAGGCGGTATTTAGTACATGTATTATACCACAAAGAGAATACAAGTTACTTGCTTGAGAGACGACGACAGGAACGACACAAAAGAAAGAATAACAGGAACGGATTCCCTGACAACGAACTCAACGAACGAACGAATCCACTGGCACAACTCACAAACAATGAACTTCGAGCACAACTCACGAACCAACACACGCACACAAGAGAGAGAAGGCAACGGCACGGGAGAACGGTGACGGTAGTGGGGCAACAATGACGTTGTCGCTACTGCAGTCTCGGCTGAAGGCGCGATAGGAGGGCAGCGGGACACTGGGCATGTCGAAAATGGAGAGGGGTTGTGCTTCACTCTGGTGCTGCTGTCTGCGGCACGACAAGAGGAGCACAGGGCGCCTGGTGGTCGGGTGTCGGCAGTGCAAGGGGGAGCAGGGTGTCATTGCAGAGGTTGCTGTCGAGAGGTTGTCGTTGCTTCGGGAGGAGGCAGCGCAGGAAGGGGTGCGTCGGCTGATGCTGGCATCACGACGTCGGGGTGCTGGCGGGGATGTGACGGGAGCGAGAGGTGCAAGGCTGGAGACGAGAGAGGGAGATGTAGGGGATGAGAGGGTTGCAGCTGAAGGGGTATGCTAGTAGGGGATATAAATATAGGTTGGGTAGAATTAGGGTTAGGGTTTGCTGACGGGTTGGGTTTGGGGGTGATAACGGGTTGCAGGTAGGAGTAGTTGATTATAATGGGTTATAGGGTTATAAGGTATTAAAGATCCAATAGAATTTAGAATAGGATTTACTCTGGTTTAATAATAAAAACCAATAAGGAGATGGGAACAAAATAAATAAAATAGGGTATGAACAGTTTAAACAATGAGGATAAAAAATACAAGCTCTGGCAAACATAGGTGAAATAATAGGCTGACAAATTGAATCAAGAAGAGCAAATAAAAGGATGATGAAATCAAATAGATGGATATATAGAAAAGAAAATCCAAAATAAGGTTCAAAAGAGATACAATGAAAATACATACACAAAAAGAAAAATACACCCAAAAATACATAAAATGAAAATTAGGGGTTACATTGAACGAGTCCAGTCGTCCTCTGATGCTTTGCCTTTATTTGCTAATAGATCAAGCACTGGGAGAGGAATCTTTCCACTGCTCTCTTCATGCCGTGCCACTAAAAATGTTGTTTCAAGTCTCTGTACATCTTCGTGCCTCTAGGAAGAATAGATTAAGATGACTGGTGGGCTTCTTCAAGTAACTTCTGTCGGACTTCACCCTTTGGGACACACAATCTAGCTCCAAAGCGAATTGATCCATCTGAGTGAACACCCATATCAGTCCTTGAACTTGCTTCCACTTCAACTCGGAACTTCTGTAACTGCTCATCGCCTGATTGGGCCGACTTGATCTGTTCCACCAAAAAAGATTGCAGCTAAATTACCATACACTGCCGCTCGGCACTGGGAAAAACCACATTCAAATCTAGACACCTCATATCTTACCACAGTTCTCTCTGTCGAGTAAGAACCATGGTAGCAGGTCTCCATCTCAGAGCATCAGGTACCAAGTTCACCTTACCGGGGTGATACTGTAGGTTGATATGAAAGTCGACCATCAACTCTAACCACCGCTTCTGCCTCATGTTCAGCTCCTTCTGTGTGAACACGTACTTAAGGCTCTTGTGGTCAGTGAATATCTCTTGTAACCCCTATTTCCGCAAATACGTATTTCCTGGGTAGTGTTCTGTATTTTGATATTTATAAATTTATTATTGTTAAATTCATTTTGAATTTATTGTTAAAGCTTTTCCTAAACAATAGTTGTAATTATTTTCAATAAAACTTATCTTTATTTTTACTTGATCAACTATTTTCATTTTAAACTCAAATAAAATAAGTATTGACATTACTGTTTGGGTTATTTCAACAAATTACTATTTTTATATTATTCTGACGATTGTCGTTACTATTGTTAGAACTTTTATTCCTATTGTCATTATGATTACTAATTGTTAATATTAGTATTATTATTTTTATTTACATATTTACTTCTATTCTTATTGTTACTATGGTTATTTATTGTTATATTTTATTATTAAAACAAATCCGTTTTGTTTAATAATTGTGCTTCGGTTATTATTCCAAATAATGTATGTAATACAAATTGTATTTTTATCAGATAGCCTATTCCTTGTATTCGAATTTTTATTTATCAATTTTATTATATACGATGCATTTTATTATATACGGTGCGAAAACATAGCCGTCGTCGAGCCGGCGTTGCGTCGCTTCCCAACCAGTCGCCACCGCACGTCGCCGCCACCAGCGTCGCGAGCCCCTGTCACAGTGCCGCGGCGTGCTGTCGTCGCCGAGGTCTCTCTCTTTCTCCCTCTTTCTCGGTCGAGTGAGGAAGGAGACGGAGCCCCATTGGGTGTCGCTGCTGTTCTGTGTTCGAACGCAGCCGATCCCAACCTACTGTCCGCTGTTTTGGGTTGGATCCGGTGTGAGGCAGACTACCTATTGGTCGTTTCGGTGTTCTGTGTTCTGGGCGCAGCGAATCCGGTCCCCTGTTTGCTGTTCTGGCCAGATCTGGTGTGGAGTTTCTAAGTTGCTGTTGCTTTGCTGGTTGTTCCTTCGCACGTGATGTTGGTATTTTTGCCCAAGATTTTAATCCCGTTATTCCTATTTTAATTCTATCTGTAATAACAGGCAAGTCTCTTATTGAACCCTTTTTATTGTTTGTGTTCAAGATTAATTGATCTCATGCAAGTAGATCCGTCCATTTTTGTTATCAAAAATTTGTTTTTGACAATTCCGTTAAGATTATCGAGGGTTTACACGAGCTAACCCGACATACTCTTAACTTCATGCTATCTCTTTGATCTATAACCCAGTCCCCAATATTTCATGCATATGCACAATTAAAATAACTAGATTTATGCTTAGAACTGCTTGATGAAATGGCCATGTTAAATTGAATGTACTGAATCGATTTTTAATTGATGAATTGACACCATGACTGTAATAAATGTACCTTGAACCTTAGAACTTGAATGTTGACACCTAGGAACCACTTGATTATTAATTTGCATGCTAGATGTGAACATATGATTTATTTATTTGCCTATTCATGTTAAGACAATTGCTGGACTGCTGTAAGTTTCATTTTGAATTAGATTTTTGACCATGCTAATAACATAATTTGAGAGAACTTACTAAACATAAAATATAGCCCTTGATGTCTAGATAATTTTTCCCTAGTCTGGATTTAAATTCCAGTTTTTCATCTGTTAGTTATCATCACTTTGCTGCAACTGTGTTAGTAATTTCAGACTCATAATTTCATGCATCCCTGCTGTTCTATATTTTATTTGATCCTGTTAACAGTAAAAGAAAAATATGAGATAATATAGGCTGGACCTAGACATGTATAGGTATCACCCAGAATTTTTGTAGATTTTATTAATGAGATCTCTGACCCGAAACAATTAGTTGAACACAACCCACTGCATGCTGCTTGAACATAAAACTTGATTAGAATAGAGTTTTTACCCTAGTTCTTATATCTTTTATATACTTTAATTATGCTCGCTGGAACCATGTGGAAGTCTACTTTCTAGACCTTCCGGTGGATTCAGATTTGCTATCTTGTAGTGGTTGTAATCCATGTTTTAGTACAACAAGGTCATGCTGTCCTGATCATGTGATATGTCTGTAAATGACTTGTTTGCTTCATGCTTCGTCTGTAATGCTTAGAACTAGTCACACATAGTAATGAACAACATGGACACCTTCTTGCATGCTCACATAGGTTTAAAATAACTAATAAAAAGTTGGGGTACCGTGGGTAGACTTGGTAATGAACGATGAAACTTTACTCGGTCAGGCCCTACTGCCTGAACCGCACTGACCTATACTGATGGCCATAAACTACTGCCCGATAAACACTGCTCGAGAAACACTGATACTGAACATGAAATACTGATTACTAGTCCGAGTACACAGACCGAGAATTCACCATCAGTCTAAAACGTTCACTGTGTATTTGCGCGGAACCTGTGGAATGGGACGCAGTAGTACGTGCACTAGATAGGCTAATAAAATGTTAATAACTTGCATTTCCTACTTGATCCTAATATCACGCATTACACGTGTGATTTACTGTAGACCCTTGATATTTTACCTACCTTTGCTTTGTTCTTTGATTTTAACCATGTTCCTTTTCTTTAATATTCATGCTCCCTTTATTCTCTGTTTTCTCTACTTGCTGCCCACGACTTGCTCTAAGGGCTCTCTTTTCTTTTTTTTTAGATCCAGTATTAACAGGTACCGAAGGAGCAATCTATGAATAAATTGGTGAGCAGACTCTCTGAAGATTGGAACTGGACTTTAGACTACTTAGCTATCTTTTGTTATATGCTTATTCTATTCCTTTTTATCATACTCTGTATCTTGGGCTTTATGACCCGAAGTTTGTTTTATCTCAGATGTTGAATTATTATTTGGTGATTTTATTTCATGATTATCTTTGAGTTTATTTATTATTTATGTGATTATATTCTTTGCCTGCGTGGTTGTTTCTCTTGTATATTGTTGAGTTAGGCGGGGCGTGACATCTCCACTCTTTCTCCAAGCAAGTAATGCTTCCATAACTTCAGGGAAAAGATTACGGCGGCAAGTTCCAAGTCGTGCGTGGGATAGTTCTTCTTATGCAGCCTCAACTACCTTAATGCATAGGCAAAGACTCAGCCCTTCTACATCAGCACGGCACCTAGACCTCTGTTAGAAGCATCGCAGTGAACCACAAACCCTCCTGTACCATCTGGAATAGTCAACATGGGCGCTGATGTCAATCTGCTCTTTAGCTCTGCAAAAGCTTCACCACAAGCCCCATCCCAGACAAACTTATGCTCCTTCTCAGTCAGCTTAGTCAAAGGTCCAGCAATTTTAGAAAAGTCCTGGATGAACTTCCGATAGTAGCCTGCTAGACCAAGGAAACTCCTCATTTCACAAGTTAACTTAGGCACTAGCCAATCCCTAACCGCTTCAATCTTGGACGGATCCATAGAAATTCCATCACCTGATATGATGTGCCCTAGAAATGCAACGCGGTCGAGCCAAAACTCGCACTTACTGAGCTTCATGTACAGCTGATTCTCCCTCAGCATCTGCAAGGACAATCTCAAGTGCTCAGCATGATCCTCCGTGTTCTTGGAATACACTAGAATGTCACCGAGAACATGAACACAAACTTATCCAGAAAAGGAGAGAATACCATGTTCATCAAGCTCATGAAGACTGCCAGTGCATTAGTGACTCCGAACGGCATCACCAAGAACTCATAGTGCCCATATCTCGTCCTGAAAGCTGTCTTCAGGATATCCTCAGCCTTCATCTTGACTTGATGGTACCCAGAACGAAGATCCATCTTCGAGAAGACCTAAGCACCCACCAGTTGGTCAAACAAATCATCAATCCTTGGCAGTGGGTACCGATTCTTCACTGTAGCATTATTCAGCTCCCGGTAATCATGCAAAGCCTGCGACTTCCATCCTTCTTGTTGACGAACAAAACAGAGCTCCCCATGGTGAAACACTGGGCCTAATAAAACTCGTCCAACAACTCCTGGACTTGCACTTTTAGCTCTGCTAGCTCGACAGGTGCCATTCTATAGGGACTCTTCGAAATCGGTGCAGTACCCAGCTGAAATCAATACTAAACTCCACTTCCTGGTCTAGCGGTAACCTGAACAATTTCCTCTGGAAACACATCTAGGAATTTCCGCACAACTAGAGGTGCAATGTAAGCCCTATTTCCTGATTTTATTATATTTTGTACTCTTTTGATTATTGTATTTGAATTCATTTATTATGATGCCTTTTTGTCTTTTCTTGTGTTGTTTTGTTCTCTTTGGATCAATCTGCATCCTTTTTGTCTTTTTTGGATTTGGCTCTTTTCTATTTTGAATTTGATTTGTTCTCCTTTGTGTTCGTCTCATCTTATTGCTTTGATTTGTCTCTTTTTGGAGCCAAAACCAATACCCAGAACCCAATATATCAACCCAAAACCCTAATTTCCTTATCCCTATAAATACCCCCATTATTTAACCCTAATTAATTACCCTCTCTCTCTCACCGTCATTTTCTCTATCCCCGTATCTATCTCTCTCTCTCTGTTTCTCTAACCCAAACCCAACCACCCTAAACCTCCAATCCTCGTCGCTTCTTCGACCCTCGTCCGTCCCCATCATCGCCTCTGTCACGGTCTCCGTCTCCTCTCCATCGTCATCGTCGTCGCTCGCCCCCATCCTCGCCATTAACCACCGAACCCAACCACTGAAGTTTTCTGTCGCCATATCTTCATCTCCGTCGCCTTATTCCATTGCCGTGCCCGTCCATCATCTTTGTCGTCCCTCGCCGCGCCTGTGCACCCCCTAGTGCCGCCATCCAAGTCCCCGATCATCGTCGTGTCGCCGTCCCCTATTTTCAACTGCGAAAACAGAGTCTCACCGGAGTTGTGTACCGCCCCGAATCCCAAATACAACTGAATTCGAGAGTTCTACAGGATCTTTCCACTTCATTTAGTACAATTTTACAAGGAAATTTGAACTTTTCACTTTACATCAGAGTTACATGAAAAACGTTACAATTTACACTGCACAGCGGAAGTAAAATTACAACATTTAAATGAATGTACAACAACTTGAACAATCTTTAAGCATCTGTTCCTCTTTAACCTTTATCATGTCATTCCCTGCATATGAAACTGTGGGTACGTCAGTTTATTCAACCGACGAACATTATACACGGCCATCCTCTCTATGCCGGAAATAGTATAACTCATTTTCCATATTTAGCAAACACAAACTTGTCACATATCAAACTAAAGGGACTACCCTATTGATGTCATGTTGTGATTGTGCACTTAGTCCTTAATGCAATTATTTATATTATATGACACTAATGTGCACTTGTTCGGATTCTATGCATCCCATACTACATAGGTCCAAGGGCAAGCCGTTAATCGTTCTTCATCTTTGTAGGGTTCAATCCCTCGTCATGACTTAATCTACTACTGTAACTACGGTAAGTATCCTAGATGTTTTCTGACATACGAACTCATGTCTAGGCGCCCTGGAGGGAATCCCAACGCACTGACACATGACTCATCATGCAGGCATCCTGTGGTAATTCAGCTCCTACCATAGACATGACACCACCCGCAGTCTTCAAACACCCCACGAGCGTCGTCACCGGGACGATACTCTGGAGCAGTATCCACGCCCCTATCATGACTCATCATGGGACATCCTGGGATACGCTCTCGCCGACAATCCAATGGCCCTCATACTCAATGTTTTTCTCTTACTTTCATCACCTCTTCACTATGTAACTAATCCTTAATTTTAATGAAATCATGACCAAAATCAAAGCTCTAGAGTTAGCCCTCTCACTACTACCGGTGTTATTTCTTTCATTTTATAATGACCTAAACCTGGTCTTTTCAATGTCAAAAATCACAATTTATCATTTTTCGCTTGCCGGTGTGAGTTTGGCTATACTATAATTTTCAATTTCAATTCATAAGTTCACATGTTGAGTTGTCATACTCAAAAAATATTTTTCTTTTCCAATCATGATTTCTAAATTGTTCAATAGTCCATAATTATACATGAAATTCAACTATTCATCATGTACTCATGAAATGTTATTTTCGCATTAAAGAAACCACATCACTAGTTATTCAATTAAAGATGGACATTTACACTTCATAATTTGTCGCACTATTCTCCAATGAGAATAATTCACATCACTTCACATAATTCCTTTCTTATTCGTACTTCTTTTCTAACATTCCATTTTAAGTCTTTTGCAAAGTACAACTTTTATAAAATGCAAGTATAGAACTTATAGTTCTAAATTATACTTTTATTCTCTAAACATACTCCACGTCATGCAAATAATTCTCAAACTATTTTTCACAAGTTCCACATAATTTTGGGATAATAATCATATTTTTTCCATATTTTTTTTAATCATTAAAACACCCAAAAAAAATTATTTTTCCCACAACATAATCAACAGCCGAGACCAAGAGTCGAACCAGCGACCACAGGGAAACCAACCGACGGCACAGGCCACTAGGCCGAGTGCTACACGCGTTAGAAGAGAGGCTGAGAGCATTAAGTGCTCTCGGCCGAAACTGATTATTTTAAAAGTTCGAAACAAAATATATGGTATCAACGGGATTCGATCCCTCAACCTCGGAGAAACCCCCGCATATACTGTAGAAATTAAGAGCGATCCGACCACTCAAGCTATAGGCTCGGGTTGTCATAGTGTGTAACTTCTATTTCCCCGTATTTATATTTTGTAATGTTTTGTGCCTCATTGTACTCTCTCGTCTACTTGAGATCATGTAAATTGTTCTGTTTGAATGAAATCGTTATTTCCGTCTCAACTCAAATTTTGGGTCTTTCTATCTAATTCATTTGTGTGCCATTCGTATCATTCTTCATGAAATTGACCAATTCTTCTCATTGATATCCTTAATCTCTATTTTAGTGTATTTTAACCAATTCTCTTGTTGGTTTCTTTTTGAAATGGATACCCAAAACCCGCAAACCCGCAAACCCACACTATTTAAACCCCTAACCCTATACCCTATACCCTAACAACCTACTGTTCTAACCTAAAACCCGCCGCCTTCTTCTCTTCCCCATTTCTCCATCTCCTTCGTTTCCATTTTCTTTCGCTGCGCCCAACCAACCCCAAGCTCCCTTACTCCGATCATCCCCTCGCCCATCGCCTTCGCCTCCTCTCCACCTCCTCGCCCTTGTCAACTCCATCATCGTCCCGCCGTCGACTCCCCAACTCCTGAAAACCATCGCCTCCACCATTACCATTAGCTTCGTCCTCCCCCGAAACTCCATTTCTCCGACCCTTCAACCTCACCACCATTACCATCGTCATCTTCCCCATCTCTCCAGCCTCCGAAAACCCATCGTCATCGTCGCCAGTCACTCATCCGTCCTCCGCCATTTCCCAAAGCTCCGAACCCATTTTTACCATTACTCGACGTCAGTAACCATCGCCCTCTCCCCACCTTTTCGCCTCAAACTCTCCACCTTTGCGCCGCTCGTCGTCTTCCTCATTCGCCTACCCCACTGCCTCGCAACCACCATCGCCGACCAACACCCCGAACCCCGCTCTCCTTCCTCCCCTGTTTTCGACCCAGAACAGAGTCGCCGTGCGACGCCGTTTCCCTCTCGACGTCGCGCCGCCGCCAGCGTCGTGAGCCCCACTTCGTCACCGTCGAAGCCATCGCCGCGGTCGCGCGAGCCCACGCCGTCGCTCCCTCGCTCTCCACCGGTCGAAAGAACGAAGAAGAAGAAGAAGATCAGTGGACTGGGCGGGATTCGATCTCGACCATCGGATCACTTCAAGATCCGTGCGATCGAGATCGCTGTCCCGTGTTGTGCCCACAGTAGATCCTCGATGGCTGTTTCCTGTTCTGGAGATCCGCTGCATAGGAAAGAATCCCATTGGTGCGATCTGGTGTTCCGTGTTTTGGCGCAGCGAATCCCAGCTCGCTGTTTGCTGTTCTGGGCTGATCCGGCGTGGGGAAAACTCGATCTACAGTTGATTTTCGCGCGCGCTTTTTGAGGACTCCTTCCGGGATTTTTCTATTCAAATTGCTACAACAAGTGGAGTTTATCATCGTCGATTTAAGGCAAGTATTCATCTTGTACATTTTATTGCTCTAGTACAAGTTTTCTTGAAAATACCACATATAGTTAGATTGTGACTCCCTTTGAAATATCATTGTAAATCAATTTTGAACCTTCAAACCCACAATTCTAAGAGTCACAAAACTTCCTCGTATTAAATAATAATCAATTGGACTCTTTTACCCCCTTGAACACATGAATCACATGGACATATGAATTAAGGAGCCCAAAAATTTGTAGATACATATATATTTAGTATTTTGACGAATTTGCAACTATTATGACTTGAAAACATTTATTATTTGCTGTTTTGACATCCATTATCATGTATTGATGCCACATAATAACTTAGGCGCCAAATTACATATTTCCATGAAATCTACATCAGTAAATAAATTCTGAATGTTGCTGTCTGAATATTCTTTTGCGGTTTCGACCCTTTTATCATTTGAATCTGGGCCCAAGACCTGAATAGAAATTGTAGATCCGGATGTGTAGATATCGATAGACTCCGAAATCTTCGAATTTGGAGTTACGGTCTAGGAGTTATTGCAGATTTACTGCAGCTGTGTCGGTAGGCACAGATTCGCAAAAACTGCTGCACACCTTTACTTTGCGAATTAATTTAGCTGTGTAAACAGCGAGCGTTTGACACGAAATTTTATATGTAGTTGCTGGACACCCTATAGGACATCCCCAATTTTTCTTAGAATTAATTTATATTATTTCAACCCTGTTCCACATGCATAAATACGAGAACACAAAATCTGCCTGAACAAATGTAACAAGCCGGGGTTATGGGAAAGACTATAGAATGGACAATATGGATAAGTGTACTCAGAAGGGGGCCCGTGTTTCCCAGTACTCGGTTCATGAACCTGTTGCATGTGATGTATTCATGGAGTTAGTTACTTGGCTCATGAACCTGTTGCACGTGATGTATTCATGGAGTCAGTTACTTGGCTCATGAACCTGTTGTATTCATGGAACCACTGTGTGGTCCTTGAACCTGTTAGTATTCACGAACTTGCTTCGTGAACCTGTTATTTAATTCGTATTCATGAACCGTGCCTGCTTGATTACTTGATACCTGAGTACACCGCCCTATAGACTCCATTACTAGGTCTAAACGCAATTGATTTGACTGTAGCAACCATGTAGTAAAAGTATGGATGCATGTCGTGCTACCTAGATAGTAATCACACAAGACTTGAACTTGATACCTGATACATGAGTATCCTGTTACCTGATTATCCTGTTACCTGATTACCTGGTTACCTGATATCTGATACATGAAACTTGAACATGATACCTGTAACTTGAAATATGAAACTTGATACGTGAAACCTGACACATGAAACATGATACTTGATGTTAGTTACCCCTACAGGTTCACCTGACATATGTTTTACCATTAGTAGTTGTTAACTAGCCTGTTTACTAAGTAGTCCTCCCTTGCTAGCTAATTCCTGGTTGTTCCCACTACTTGTTGTATCCCTGTTACATTCTTGATTCCAGTTCCTGTTCCCCCTACTTGTACTCGTTTTTACTATTTGTAGCCCTAGCTTGCACTAAGGGCATTCTCTCTTGTTTTCCCTGTTTTCCCTTTTATATTTATTAAGCAGACTTGGGACAAGCTACCTGCTGGAATTTGGCGATCAGACATTTCAGGTTTTGCTTGGAGCAAGGACCTGTTTAAATAATTGTTTTTCTTAAGGTATTTATTTCTCCTGCCATATAAGACTTGTTTCCGAGTTTACACTTGATCCAGACATGGAAACTATTTGAATATTATTACTTGTTTAAATTGTTTTCTGTTACTTAATAAATTATTCATGCATGCTTGGTTATATATATTTCTCTTGTATATTCTTGTTATGATGCTGGGTCGATCCTACAGCTTATGGATGATGTAAAAAATCATTCGCTGGGCTTCGTCACGTGCTTGTATTCCATATTTTTGGGAAGCGGGGCGTGACATAGTGTAATTCGAATTTCAAAATAAAACGACCCTCTCTGTCTAGTAAAAACATTTCGATGCTCATCAAATTTTCATTTCAAATTGCTCTTACTAACATACTGTAAAAATTCCAGATTAATCATTCCCATCATGAATTATACTCCAGTACATAAAAATAATTTTTCCAATAATTAAATATGTATTTCCCAATAATTAACACATTTCTACCATACAATTAGGTTAGAATTATATACTACTACGAACACATTTCTTTTTCTTTTCGACATTTTAATTTCACTACTCTCTACATCAATTTTCTGTGTTTATTCATTTCAGAACATACAAACTATATCTTGATTCATTCATCACAACATTATCATAAAAAGTCCATTTAAGCACATAAAGCAATATTGCCAAACTACTAACTCTTGCATATAATTCTTACTGCTAATAACGAAGTTTTCTTTACACACTCCATAGCCATAATCATTTCGCACACAACTTGAATTTTAATAATAGAACCACATACATTTGCACATCAACATTTCAATCAATTTATAGATCATTTTTCCAATTAAATGTGTACTCTTATTAATCTTTTTCATGCATCATTTTTTTCATTCAAATCTAGCTTGCATTCTTACTTAGAAATAGGGAAAATTTACCCACCTTAGTTGGAGAGGAAAACAACTAGCAACTCCTAAACGAATATCCTTGCAAACGAACGATCTTCCTCCTAAATGCGCGCACTCGAGCCTCCAAGCACACCAAAACCGAGAGCTCCTTCCCTTGATGATGCCGGCCTCCCCTTCTTGATTGATGCAAGCACAATCCCCACACAATCTCTCAATCTTTTACTCACTTGAATACTACTAAATAATGTATTTTAGACTATAGGTTTGGAGGAAATAATAAGCACAAGAATAACTAGGCTAGGGGAGGGGAGGGGGGTATTTATACTAAAAATCTAGGGAAATGGATGGCTAAGATTGAAGTAGGAGTTAGAAGCAAATGGCTAAGATTTAAGGAGAAGTTACACTAACCACCCATGATCAAGTAACCACCACCACCATGACTCCACTTGAAATTTTTGATTTCCCTCCAAAGCTCCAAAACCGGCCATGCTTGGGAAGTGCACTTTGCACGTGTACGTGCAATGCACGTGCAAGCATTTGCCTCAAAAATTTGTACATTATATTTTACCTAAAAATAATCTTTAAAATGTATTCTACATTACAAGTTGTATTTAAAAATAAAATAGCTCATGGGCTTTAGTTTTTGGGCCAAAATAATAATTATAAAAAGAAAATAAATAAATTCAATTTGGGCTTTAAAAAGAAAGGCTTATGTTTATTTGAAAAAGGCCTTTACTTAAAAATAATTAAAGAGCACATATATATATACAAATACCCATCATGAAGAAAATAATCATAACATTTAATATTACCAAAATATTGCACGTGCACACTACGTGCAAAATAAATAATTTTCCTAAATGAAAATCGGGGCATTACAACACTTCCTCCTTAGAATAGTTCCGTCCCCGGAACTACAGTCAAGAGCGATAAAACAAACACTCACAACAAGCACAAGAAAAAAAAATACAAAATACAAAATACAAATCAAGCAAAAAGCTCAGGATAATCTTTCAACATCCTCTCCTTAGACTCCCAAGTAGCCTCTTCAACCAAATGGTTTCTCCAGACTACCTTGACCATCGGTATCGTCTTATTCCTCAAGACTTTATCTCGACGATCAACAATCTCGACAGGAGACTCGATGTAATTCAGATCCAACTGCAAACCTTCTGGCACTTCCGGCAAATGATGACTCGGATCCGGAATATAACCTCTCAGCATAGACACATGAAAGACATTGTGCACCTGAGATAACTCTTCCGGTAACTCAAGCCGGTAAGCAGTTTTCCCGATCCTTTTCAATATCTTGTACGGGCCTATAAACCTCGGGGCTAATTTCCCACCTTTGCCAAATCGAACCACACCTTTACTGGGCGATACTTTCAGAAAGACGAAGCACCGACCTCAAATTCAAGGTCCCTTCTCCGGTTGTCTGCATAGCTTTTCTGCCTGCTCTGAGCTTCTATCAACCTTTTCCTGATCAGATCAATCTTCTCAGAAGTTTGCTACACAAGCTCAGGACCAAACAACTGACGCTCCCCAACTTCAAACCAACAAACAGGTGTCCTGCACTTCCTGCCATACAAAGCTTCGTACGGCGCCATCCCAATGCTAGCCTGAAAACTGTTGTTGTAGGCAAACTCTACCAAAGGTAAATGCCTTTCCCAACTGCCTCCAAAGTCTAGTATACAACACCGAAGCATATCCTCAAGAATACGGTTGACTCTCTCGGTCTGCCCATCGGTTTGCGGATGAAAAGCAGTGATGAAAACTGTCTTGGTACCCAAAGCTGTCTAAAGACTCCTCCAGAAATGTGAAGTAAACCGCGCATCTCGATCAGACACAATAGTTGACGGAACACCATGAAGCCGGACGATCTCGCCAACATACATCTCAGCCAACTTGTCCATCGAAGCAGTAAGTTTCATCACCAAAAAGTGAGCGGACTTGGTTAGTCGATCGACTATAACCCAAATCGCATCGTTGCCTTTAGGACTCTTAGGCAGTCCCGCAATGAAATCCATACTGATGTTATCCCACTTCCATTCCGGAATAGGTAACGGCTGTAATAGACCTCCGGGTCTCTGATTTTCGGCTTTGACTTGCTGACAAACCTCACACTTCGCCACAAATTCAGCTACATCCCGCTTCAAACCTGACCACCAGAAATGCTGTTTGATATCCTTGTACATCTTAGTACTCCCAGGATGTACCGACAAAACAATTAGTATCCAGATCGAGTTGATTATCAAGTGTTCAAGTGATTTGCATGGCCTGCTTGTTGTTGAGTTAAACCTCGTTAAGCCAAACTTGACTAACATATTAGCCACATGACTAACACATTAGCCAAACCTGGGATCTGATACCACTAAAAACCTGTCACACCCTGCTTTCCAAAATAATACAGAATGCAAGTACGTGACAAAGCCCAGCGAATCATCATTCATAAGCTGTAAGGATCAACACAATAGTAAGCAGAAAGATATAACCACGCATGCATGAAAAAAATCTCATACTCAAAAGAATTATTTGAAAACAAATATATAATCCTCAAATAAAACAAGATCTGGGAAAACAATAAAACTCCGGGACAATATGCCCAATACAAAGTATCAAGTAGCAACAAGGAAACTGATAACTCAATACAGGATAAACTAAAGCATGAAAGGTTCTAGTCAAGCTTAGAACACTTGATCACTCACTCTTGCAGGTAACTGGTTTTCAAAGCTTGTATATTTAGTAATTGGAAGAAACAGAGAAACAGGAAAACAGAATGCCCATTAGTGCAAGCTACGGGCCACAAGTAGTACAAGAAGAAAGGGTACAGGAACAAGGTAAATAAGAACATAGAGCAGGAAATAAGAACATAGAACATAGCATGGAAGGAATGCAATAGGTGAATAGAGTCCAATAAACTAACAAGCGAGTAAACAGGCTTAAGTGATAAGTAGACATACAAACATTTAACAGGCATCAGATAAACAGGTAAACTGGTAACAGGTAACAGGTAACATGAATGTGCAGGTGAAATATATTATTCTTAAGTCTATTATTTAATCCTATCTGATGCACCACCCATGCGTCCCATACCACATGGTTGCTACATACAAACAAGTTGCGTTTAGATTTCGTGGTGGATTCTATAGGGCCGTGTACTCACGCATCATGTAAACAGGTAATCGGAATCATGTATTATGTAATCATGTAATCATGTAAGCAGGTAGGACCTATGGGCCCCCTTCCGAGTACACCTTCCTATAGGAAAGAATGTAGTTAGGTAAAACAGGTAAACAGGTGGGAAACACGGGCTCCCTTCCGAGCACACCTTCCTATAGGGCAGTATGTAGTCAGGTAATCATGTGAAATGGTAAACAGGCTCATGAATCATGTAATCATGTATTCATGCAACAGGTGGAAAATACGGGCCCCTTTCCAAGTACACTTTCTATATGTTTCACTACTCGATCTTTCCCTAAAACCTGACATGGATATTTATTCTTATTACCAAAACAGACATGAATGTGCACAATCAGGGACATGTAAACATGACAGGGATAGAAAACAGGTTCAGACTGGGCGGAAAACTTGTTCGGGTGCCATAAACAACATATATAATGTTGAAACAACAAGGACTCTAATTCTGGACAGCAGGTGTAACGCCCCGAATCCCAAACACACTGAATTCGAGATGTTCTACAGGATCTTTTCGCTTCTCTTAGTACAATTTTACAAGGAAATCTAAAACTTTACACTTTACATCAGAGTTTACATCAATATTACATTTACATTTGCACAGCAGAAGTAAAATTTTACAACATTTAGATAAATGTACAACAACATGGTAAAATCTTTATGCATCCATTCCTCTTTAACCTTTAACATGTCATTTATCCTGCATACAAAACAGTGGGCACGTCAGTTTATTCAACCGACGATAATTATACTTGGCCATCCTCTCTATGCCAGAAACAGTATAACGATTCCCATTTCTTAACAGATCACAAACTTATTCATATATCAAAATAAAGTAACAGGGAAATCTTAATGATGTCGTGTCGTGATTGTGCACTTAATCCTTAATGCAATGGTTTATATTAGATGACACTAATGCACACTTGTTCGGATTCTATGCATCCCATACTACATAGGTCCGAGGGCAAGCCTCTTATTCGTTCTTCATCTTGTAGGGTTCAATCCCTCGCCATGACTTAATCTACTACTGTAATTACGGTGAATATCCTAGATGATCTATGAGTACAAGCTCGTGTACAGAAAACCTGGAGGGGAACCCCACGCCATGTCTTGACTCATCAAGCATGCATTCTGTGGCAATTCAGCCTCTTTCATGGCACACGATCCTCTTGCAGTCACCAAACATCCCACAAGCGTGACTAGAGTCCGATCATTCTGAGTTGTGCCCACGCCATGTCTTGACTCATCAAGCATGCATTCTGTGGCTCACACACCCGCACCGTAAATCCTAGTTCTCATACCCGTGTTTTCCTCTCACTTTCATCACATCTTCACTATGCACTAATCCTTAGTTTTTATTAGAATCATGAACAAGAATCAAAGCTCTAGAGTTAGTCTCTCCACTAAACCGGACTTATTCATTCATTCAATACATGACCCGCCTTGGTCTTTCAATTCTCATTTCATTTCATTTCATTTTCAATGCCGGGGAGACTTAGCTACTCTTTGGTTTCAATTTCCAATTCACAATTTCCGATTTGAGCATTTTCAGCTCATGAATTCAATTAATAGTCTCACAGACTTTCTTCATCATGATCTTAGCTTTTCATATTCATGTAATTCTCAAAACAAAACCATGATTCCTTCCATGTAAATTCTCAATTCAAAACTATGATTCATTTCATGTAAATTCATGCAATAACAATAGAGTTTATCAACATCAACCATAAGGTTCACAACTTTAACATAAACCAAATAAGATCTCTAACATATCAAAGTGTTCTGGACAGTCGACCTGGAGAAGGTCCAGTCGACTTGTTCAGTCAATACAAGTTCTTCATAACCACTCGGGAGAGTCGACTGCTGCACATGGCCAGTCGGCTGCTCCGCAACCTTCTATGTTCAAAATATCATTCCCGTGACAGTCAACTGTCATTCCATCAGTCGTCTGTCCTGTGGTTTTTAACAATACATTCATGCTCAGCTCAGTCGACTTGCTACTCGCATTAAGTCGATTGAACAGATTCACATTTCAAATTAAGGGTTTATCTTTCCATCAGTTCTTACATGCACATGCATCATGGTGTCAAATTACAATATACATATATTCATGCCTCATAAACACGTAATTTCTTAACTGTTCAGTAACATCACAAACATGTAATTTCAAATAACTAATATTGTCTTTTCTTCAAGGAAGTGTTAAACATGCGTTTACACTTGTTCATAACTTTCTTGCAGAGATGAGATGTTAATCTCAATTTATTACAATAGGACAACACAATGGAAATATCTCATTTCATGGAATTCTGAACTATTCATAATTTACTCAATACCTCGGTCGGCTGTTCATATTAACAGTTGACTGCACAGGCTAATCTCAGTTTTACTAATTATCCTAGTTTCTTTTCATACGTTCATGTCTCGTCAGTCATGTACAACATGGAGGTTGTGAATTTAGAATTCCTATATCTTTTAGTTTGTACACATGTACATTATGAAACATTCCGACAATCATGAGAAAACTTACGCCTCGTGCCAGTCGACTTGTCCACTGACAGTTGGCTGTACAGCCCCATTCGTTCTTATTACAGTGTCATTACCACATTATTAGGCCCCTCACAACCATCATCATAAACATACACAGGGCAAGCTAATATGTTTGAATTTACTTTTCACAAGCATGGTAGCAATCATCATAATCATGGCATATTTTCTACATTAGAAGTCCTGAGAAACACCCACCTTATTGACGAAATAACCGAAATCCAGCAAAAGCTCCTTAATGTAATGCACGAATCCTTGCTCCTTGCTCCTTGCTCTTTGCTCCATACCGAAAACTTCAGAAGTGCTGCCCGGCCTCCACAGAAAAGACACACACAACTCTCTCACAAAAACCTCTCTTATAAATATGATCTTAGTGTAAAGGAAACAATGAATGAGAGGGGGTATTTATACACCAATTTGGGTGAGATGGAGGGCTAGGATTCAGTAGATAGTTATAGGATTAAAGGCTAGGATTGACTAGGGAGTTGTGATAACCACCCATACTCCAAATAACTACCCACACTCCAAAACCACTCCTCACTCCAACCGGCCAAGAAAAGGGTGCTCTTGCACGTGTATGCAACATGCACGTGCATGCACAAACCATCCTACAAGAACTTGTACACCAAATAACAAGTCTTTAAAAAAGAAATGTTACACCTTACAAGTTGTATAAAATAAGAAAAGAGATTAAATCCATGGGCTTAAATTAATTGGGCCAAGATAATTATTTTAAAAGAAGAATAAGTAAACTAACATTTGGGCTTTAGGAAAATGCTTTATAGAAAACAATATTCTTACTCATCATGTTGAAAATAAAACATTACACTTGCACACTACGTGCAAAATAAATATTTTTTCATAAATTAGAAAATTCAGGGTATTACAACACTCCCTCCTTAGAATAGTTCCGTCCCCGGAACTACAGTCAAGAGTGAGCAAACAGAAAACTTAACAACAAGGACCAAGAAAATACAAAGATACAATCAAGCAAAAAGCTCAGGATAGTCCTTCAACATCCTCTCCTCAGATTCCCAACTAGCCTCTTCAACCAAATGGTTTCTCCAGACTACCTTGACCATCGGTATCGTCTTATTCCTCAAGACTTTCTCCCTACGGTCAACAATCTCGACAGGAGACTCGATGTAGTTCAGATCCAACTGCAAACCTTCCGGCACTTCAGGAAAATGATTACTCGGATCTGGAATGTAACCTCTCAGCATAGACACATGAAAGACATTGTGCACCTGAGACAACTCTTCCGGTAATTCAAGCTGTTAAGCAGTTTTCCCGATCCTTTTCAATATCTTATACGGGCCTATAAACCTCGGGGCTAACTTCCCGCCTCTGCCAAATCGAACCACACCTTTACTGGGTGATACCTTCAGAAAGACGAAGTCACCAACCTCAAACTCAAGGTCCCTTCTCCGGTTGTCTGCATAGCTTTTCTGCCTGCTCTGAGCTTCCACCAACCTTTTCTTGATCAGAACAATCTTCTCAGAAGTTTGCTGCACAAGCTCAGGACCAAACAACTGACGCTCCCCAACTTCATACCAACAAACAGGAGTCCTGCACTTCCTGCCATACAAAGCTTCGTACGGCGCCATCCCAATGCTAGCCTGAAAACTGTTGTTGTAGGCAAACTCTACCAAAGGTAAATGCCTTTCCCAACAGCCTCCAAAGTCTAGTATACAACACCGAAGCATGTCCTCAAGAATACGGTTGACTCTCTCGGTCTGCCCATCGGTTTGTGGATGAAAAGCAGTGCTGAAATCTGTCTTGGTACCCAAAGCTGTCTGAAGACTCCTCCAGAAATGCGAAGTAAACCGCGCATCTCAATCAGACACAATAGTTGACGGAACACCATGAAGTCAGACGATCTCGCCAACATACAACGCAGCCAACTTGTCCATCGAAGCAGTGAGTTTCATCGCCAAAAAGTGAGCGGACTTGGTCAGTCGATCGACTATAACCCAAATCGCATCATTGCCTTTAGGACTCTTAGGCAATCCCGTGATGAAATCCATACTGATGTTATCTCACTTCCATTCCGGAATAGGTAACGGCTGTAATAGACCTCCGGGTCTCTGATTTTCAGCTTTTACTTGCTGACAAACCTCACACATCGCCACAAATTCAGCCACATCCCGCTTCAATCCTGACCACAAGAAATGCTGTTTGATATCTTTGTACATCTTAGTACTCCCAGGATGTACAGACAAAAGAGTAGCATGCGCCTCCTGAAGAATACTCTCTTTCAGGTCCGCCTGATTTGGAACACATAGCCTATCTCCGAACCACAGCACTCCATCCCTGATTTGAAATCCGGGCAACCTGCCAGCACCAACCTGCTCCTTCATCTCCAAAATATCAGCGTCAACTTCCTGACTTGCAATGATCCTTCCAATCAGTGTAGGCTGAAGCCTCAACTGAGCCAAAGATGCTCCCAATCCTTGCAAGACAACCTCAATACCTGCTCGGTCCAGCTCCTCAATCAGATGCCTCTGAGTTGTAATCAAACTTGCTAAGCTGCTCTTGCGACTAAGTGCATCAGCAACAACATTAGCCTTTCCAGGATGATACTTGATCTCAGGTCGCATGTCCTCGAGCATTTCCAACCATCTCCGTTGCCTCAGATTCAGATCCCTCTGCTGATATATGTACTTCAAGCTTTTGTGGTCTGTGTACATGTTCAATTTCTCACCGTACACATAGTGTCTCCACTGCTTCAGGGCAAAAATAATCGCAACCAACTCCAGATCATGAGTCGGGTAATTCTTCTCATGCGGTCGTAGTTTCCTAGATCCATAAGCGATTACTCTTCCTTCTTGCATTAAGACACAACCAAGCCCACGATGTGAAGCATCGCTATAAACATCATACTCAACACCTGCTCTAGGCAAAGCCAAAATCGGTGCAGTAGTTAGTTTCTCTTTCAACTCCTGAAAACTTGCCTCACATTGCTCAGTCCACTTGAAGCTCACATTCTTCTTGGTCAGTCCAGTAAGCGGCACGGCTATCTGAGCATAACCTTGAATGAACCTCCTGTAGTATCCAGTCATCCCAAGAAAACTTCTAACTTCCTTCACTGTAGTAGGCCTAGCTCAATCTCTCACTGCCTCTATCTTCTGAAGGTCAGTTGCCACTCCCTCCTTAAAAAGGATGTGACCTAGGAATGCCACTTCAGATTTCCAGAAATCACACTTGGATAACTTGGCATACAACTTCTGCTCTTCCAGCTTCTTCAACACTACTGCTAGATGCTCGGTGTGCTCCTCCTCTGACTTGGAGTACACGAGAATATTGTCGATAAACACCACGATGAAAGAATCAATAAACGGCCTCAGAACTTTGTTCATCAAATCCATGAAGATTGCGGGTGCATTCGTCACTCCAAATGGCATAACTAAGAATTCGTAATGCCCATGTCGAGTTCTAAATGCAGTCTTGTGCACATCTTCAGCTTTCACTCGAACCTGGTGATGTCCTGATCGAAGATCTATTTTGGAGAATACAGCTGCTCCTTGTAGACGATTGAACAAGTCATCAATTCGAGGAATAGGATACTTATTCTGAACAGTGACCTTATTCAGCTCCCGGTAATCGATACACATTCTCATCGATCCATCCTTCTTCTTTACCAAAAGCACTGGTGCTCCCCAAGGTGACGCACTAGGTTGAGTAAAGCCTTTCTCCAGCAGTTCCTCAATCTGCCGTTTCACCTCATCCTATTCCACTGGAGCCATCCTATACGGTGCTTTAGAAATGGGTGCACTTCCCGGTTGAACAGTGATGCCGAACTCTACATCACGATGTGGGGGTAACCCAGGAAAATCATCCAAGAACACAGTCGGATGGTCCCGAACCACAGGAATCCATTGCACTTCCACAGGAGTCTCTTCCTTGTGGATAGTTGCCACCAGCTTAGAACACTTCTACTTCCCTTGGAAAGTGACTTCAGATCCACCTGGAGCCTTCACTGTTACCATCTTGGTCTTGCACTCGATGCTTGCACTGTACACCGACATCCAATCAATGCCAATGATAACATCGACTCCCAAGATAGTCAGCTTGATCAGATCAATGCCAAAGATTCGATCTCCAATCACAATCTCGCAATCAGCGTAATACCGGTCAGTGATTAAAGTTTCCCCTGATGGAGTAGCTACTGCTAAGATTTTGCCTGGAAAAATCTTCGGTTCAACTCCCAACACTTTAGCAAATTTAGGAGACACAAAAGTATGAAAGGATCCAGTATCGAACAACACAACAGCTTTCATTCCATTTAGATAAAGTTCGCCTGTTACATAATACACACCATTACATAACAGTTTCACAATATGAGCGGGAAGAAGAAAAGACAAGACCACTAAACATCAGCCCTCGTACCAGTGATGACGTGATCGACCTCATCAGCATCAGCTTCCGTCAAGGCAAATACTCGCCCTGGTTGGTTCGGCCTCTTCCCAGTCTGCTGCGTTGGTGCATTGCGATTACTATTCCGTGGCTTGGAACATTGAGATTGGAAATGCCCCGTTTCACCACAGTTGTAGCAAGTCACCGCAGGAGGTCCCACTACATTATTCCCAGGTCCTCCAGCTACACTAACAGCGTTCGCCCCTGTCGGTTTGAACCTTTGTGCAGATGGTTGCCCCTTGAAGCTCCCAGAATGTGCAGGCCTTTTTCTAGACTGCCAGTTGTTCTTCCGGTTCTGAACAACATGAAACTGCTCCATATCCGCTTCCGTCGCAGCTGCCCTTTTCACCAACTTGTCGAATCTTCTGATACCAAGAGGTATCATTCGGGATCTCAGGCTCGGTCTCAGCCCGTGCTCAAACTTACGAGCCTTCTTAGCCTCATCCATCACCAGTTCAGGTGCATACCAAGAGAGCTGAGTAAACTTAGTCTCATACTCCCTCACTGACATGCCGCCTTGCTGTAGCGACAGAAACTCCATAGCCTTCTTCTCTTGAACATCGGAGGGGAAATAATGACTGCGGAATTCTTCCAGAAATTCCTCCCAGCCAAGCACCATACCTCCCATGGTCCTCTTCATCGACTGCCACCACACAGCCGCGTTCATCTCGAATTGCAAAGTCGCCAACTTGACCTTGCTGCCTTCCGGGATCTCCAACACCTCAAAGATTGTCTCTACTTGACGAATCCATTCGTCAGCCGCATCTGGGTCTGACTTTCCCTCGAATACAGGTGGTTTCATTCGTTTGAACGATTCCACCAGCTTACTCGCCTCGGGCACTGGATTCACCGGCCCCCTTCCTTGATTCATAGCCACTGCATTAAGCGTCTGGTAGACCCTTGAAAGTTCGGTCTCCAGATCCAAACCTTCCCCATTCCTAGCTCCTCTTCTCGATATATTCTGATGCAAAAGATCCATTAAATTTGAAGTATAAGACAAGTACTTAAATCAACTTGCATTTTATTGAATTCCAAACTTTATACATTCGAATTAAAAACATATCTTAACATCAGAATGAAAGAAATAGAAGCTACAACAATCTAACTCCTACGGTTCCTCTTCGCCTCCCGAAGTTCTCCCCGTAGTTCATCAACCTCATCTTTCAGCACATCAGTAAAGTTCTTTCTCTTCTCAAGTTCCCACACACAGTGACTGAGAACTGAAAAGTCGTCCATCCGTTTTGCCAACTGGGTTTCCAATACTCCAACTCTCTCTCGCAGGGTTTCTACCTGCCTCTGAAAAGAAGTCACAAGACTACTCAAAGCTGGTCCCTCTTCTTCATTGGAAGAAGAATCGTCAGATGAATCCGGAGGTGGGGTAATCTCTCGGGATTCAGGCCATTCCTCCTCATCTGAATCTGCTTGTCCTGGGTGGTACTCGTCCTCGGAATCTGCCTGTCCAGGATGGTACTCTTCCTCAATGATATGCCATTCGTCGTCTCCAGCAGGGTCGAAGTGATCGGCCATCTTAGAAAGTAGGGAGGAAGAAGCATAAGTCATAGAGCAACACAAATGTAAGTCACTTACATTTAAATCTCTAAACTCAGACGCACACTCTAATGTCCACTTCTAGGGTGTCATTCCTTATAAATTTGTACCAATATGGAAATCGTAGAAAGCGTGGCTCTGATACCACTCTGTAACGCCCCGAATCCCAAACACACTGAATTCGAGATGTTCTACAGGATCTTTTCGCTTCTCTTAGTACAATTTTACATGGAAATCTAAAACTTTACACTTTACATCAGAGTTTACATCAATATTACATTAACATTTGCACAGCGGAAGTAAAATTTTACAACATTTAAATAAATGTACAACAACATGATAAAATCTTTATGCATCCATTCCTCTTTAACCTTTAACATGTCATTTATCCTGCATACAAAACTGTGGGCACGTCAGTTTATTCAACCGACGATAATTAAACATGGCCATCCTCTCTATGCCAGAAACAGTATAATGATTCTCATTTCTTAACAGATCACAAACTTATTCAAATATCAAAATAAAGTAACAGGGAAATCTTAATGATGTCGTGTCGTGATTGTGCACTTAATCCTTAATGCAATGGTTTATATTAGATGACACTAATGCACACTTGTTCGGATTCTATGCATCCCATACTACATAGGTCCGAGGGCAAGCCTCTTATTCGTTCTTCATCTTGTAGGGTTCAATCCCTCGCCATGACTTAATCTACTACTGTAATTACGGTGAGTATCCTAGATGATCTATGAGTACAAGCTCGTGTACAGAAAACCTGGAGGGGAACCCCACGCCATGTCTTGACTCATCAAGCATGCATTCTATGGCAATTCAGCCTCCTTCATGGCACAGGATCCTCTTGCAGTCACCAAACATCCCACAAGCGTGACTAGAGTCCGATCATTCTGAGTTGTGCCCACGCCATGTCTTGACTCATCAAGCATGCATTCTGTGGCTCACACACCCACACCGTAAACCCTAGTTCTCATACCCGTGTTTTCCTCTCACTTTCATCACATCTTCACTATGCACTAATCCTTAGTTTTTATTAGAATCATGAACAAGAATCAAAGCTCTAGAGTTAGCCTCTCCACTAAACCGGACTTATTCATTCATTCAATACATGACCCGCCTTGGTCTTTCAATTCTCATTTCATTTCATTTCATTTCCAATGCCGGGGAGACTTAGCTACTCTTTGGTTTCAATTTCCAATTCACAATTTCCGATTTGAGCATTTTCAGCTCATGAATTCAATTAATAGTCTCACAAACTTTCTTCATCATGATCTTAGCTTTTCATATTCGTGTAATTCTCAAAACAAAACCATGATTCCTTCCATGTAAATTCTCAATTCAAAACTATGATTCATTTCGTGTAAATTCATGCAATAACAATAGAGTTTATCAACATCAACCATAAGATTCACAACTTTAACATAAACCAAATAAGATCTTTGACATATCAAAGTGTTCTGGACAGTCGACTTGGAGAAGGTCCAGTCGACTTGTTCAGTCAATTCAAGTTCTTCATAACCACTCGGGAGAGTCGACTGCTGCACATGGCCAGTCGGCTGCTCCGCAACCTTCTATGTTCAAAATATCATTCCCGTGACAGTCAACTGTCATTCCATCAGTCGTCTGTCCTGTGGTTTTTAACAATACATTCATGCTCAGCTCAGTCGACTTGCTACTCGCATTAAGTCGACTGAACAGATTCACATTTCAAATTAAGGGTTTATCTTTCCATCAGTTCTTACATGCACATGCATCATTGTGTCAAATTACAATATACATATATTCATGCCTCATAAACACGTAATTTCTTAACTGTTCAGTAATATCACAAACATATAATTTCAAATAACTAATATTGTATTTTCTTCAAGGAAGTGTTAAACATGCGTTTACACTTGTTCATAACTTTCTTGCAGAGATGAGATGTTAATCTCAATTTATTACACTAGGACAACACAATGGAAATATCTCATTTCATGGAATTCTGAACTATTCATAATTTACTCAATACCTCGGTCGGCTGTTCATATTAACAGTCGACTGCACAGGCTAATCTCAGTTTTACTAATTATCCTAGTTTCTTTTCATACGTTCATGTCTCGTCAGTCATGTACAACATGGAGGTTATGAATTTAGAATTTCTATATCTTTTAGTTTGTACACATGTACATTATGAAATATTCCGACAATCATGAGAAAACTTACGCCTCGTGCCAGTCGACTTGTCCACTGACAGTCGGCTGTACAGCCCCATTCGTTCTTATTACAGTGTCATTACCACATTATTAGCCCCTCACAACCATCATCATAAACATACACAGGGCAAGCTAATATGTTTGAATTTAATTTTCACAAGCATGGTAGCAATCATCATAATCATGGCATATTTTCTACATTAGAAGTCCTAAGAAACACCCACCTTATTGACGAAATAACCGAAATCCAGCAAAAGCTCCTTAATGTAATGCACGAATCCTTGCTCCTTGCTCCTTGCTGTTTGCTCCACACCGAAAACTTCAGAAGTGCTGCCCGGCCTCCACAGAAAAGACACACATAACTCTCTCACAAAAACCTCTCTTATAAATATGATCTTAGTGTAAAGGAAACAATGAATGAGAGGGGGTATTTATACACCAATTTGGGTGAGATGGAGGGCTAGGATTCAGTAGATAGTTATAGGATTAAAGGCTAGGATTGACTAGGGAGTTGTGATAACCACCCACACTCCAAATAACTACCCACACTCCAAAACCACTCCTCACTCCAACCGGCCAAGAAAAGGGTGCTCTTGCACGTGTATGCAACATGCACGTGCATGCACAAACCATCCTACAAGAACTTGTACACCAAATAACAAGTCTTTAAAAAAGAAATGTTACACCTTACAAGTTGTAGAAAATAAGAAAAGGGATTAAATCTATGGGCTTAAATTAATTGAGCCAAGATAATTATTTTAAAAGAAGAATAAGTAAACTAACATTTGGGCTTTAGGAAAATGCTTTATAGAAAACAATATTCTTACTCATCATGTTGAAAATAAAACATTACACGTGCACACTACGTGCAAAATAAATAATTTTTCATAAATTAGAAAAATCAGGGTATTACAGCAGGACGTTGTTGCACCAAAACTGGAATTCCCACTGCTACAGAAAAGCAAATCTGGATCCGTCAGAAGTTCTAGAAACTAGACTCTCTGCCGGTTCTAGTGCATATACACATGAATACACATGATATATTAAAGTCAAAGAAACTAGGTTCAAATTCTAATTCTTTACAGATTACATGTTCAGGCAGCAGGCAAGGGTTAAATGCTTATGAACAAAGTAACTTGCAAAATCAATTAAAAATTTGATAAATATTATATTTAAACTCCTAACAATGTTAAAATCAGTATAATTAATTTCAGATTTTAATACTTAAGTTAATCTATTGTTTTAGCTTATTAAGCAGGGTGATGTATATTTTAGATTGCATTCTGGAATTTAGGCATCTCTGTACAAAAATCTGAATATCTTGTAATTCGTAAATCGAATTGCAAAATTATCAGATGTTCTAGATTCTAGACACACAGAGCTACGATTCTCAATCAATAAATTTTGATCAATGACAAATAGAATCAGGTCAAAACTAAGGTTCTTTACTGAACTAGCATGCAGGCAGCAAATCTATAATCATGTTTGTATAAATATATTAAGTCAGAAAAATTATCAAATAATTGCACAAAAATTTAAGGTGATTTCTAATCATGTCCAGATTAATACCAAGTCTAAATTTTACTGTTAGCATCTATTTTAATCAATAATTCATGCTAAAAATCTTGTAATAAGAAATCTGGAATTTTCGATACAACAGTATTAAAAGTGTGATATCTCACAAGTTACAGATCAGATCTGTCATAAGTTCTTGACACTAGAAACAGGGACCTACATGTCATATTCACAAACTTAGTTAGTATTCTGACATTAACAGGTCTAAACTATCGTGCCAAATCAGGGCAGCAGTAAATGAAATCACTTTTGCATGAATTATAACATTAAAAGCAACAACGATGGATCCAAGTTGATGTATAATACAAATCAGAACTAAATGGGTATTCAAATCAGCATGGCATGTTTATTCTCAAACTCATAAAGGGGAAAACATTATTAACATGTCTAGCATACAACAAAACATCTATAACTCATAGTGATTCATGGACATGCATTCATATGGACAAACATCTAGATTTAATTCATGTTTATGTGATGGGAAAAATGACGAAATGCTTGTGATCTTTTACGATTATGGAATTGATAGAAACAAATCAAACGGGTAGGGTCAAGATCATCAAAGGGTAAAACATGAAGAACGAGACACAACAAAGATCTACTTGCGGTATTTCAAAAAAGTGCTTGTACGGGAAAAAAAAAGACATTCGTACAAGATACTTACCTTACAAGGTGATGATTCCGATAACAATTAGAATAACGGGACTAGGATCCCGGGCAACGAAGCACGTGCGTGTTACGTGTAACCACAACACGTTCACAAAGGGCAGCAACTATACGTGTGGTGCACGTACAATCAATAGCAGCAACACTAGCGGCAATAGTGATGGCAAAGGCGGTAGTCGATGGTGGCAGCGCCCAAGGGAGCTCGAGCGATTGGGCAGGAGGTTGCGGCAATGGCGGTCGGTGCCGACAGGATGCAGGGGATGGAGGATGGCGACTCGACGGTGGTGCTGGTCGAGGATGTGGTGAGGGGCAGTGGGCGGTAATGATGGCTTGCGAGGATGAGGCAGAGGATGAGTTGAAAGAGGATGACGGGTAATGGCGAGGTCAGAGGAGCTGGGCTTCGACGGGGACCAGGGTGCGGTAGCTGGAGGTGGAAGACGTGGTGAAGAAGGTGGCAGTAATGGGTTTCGGCAAGTGGCAATAAAGGTGAGAGGTAGGGGATGACGGGATGAACAGGGAAAGGGGTTGGGTTTATATAGTAGGCGGCTAGGGATGATTAGGGTTTGATAATTAGGTTTAGGGGTTGGCATTAAGGGGTTATATATAGGATTTAGATTAGGGTTATGGTGGGTTGTGGTGTCACGCCCTGTTTTCCAAAAAGGAATACGGAATACGGATACGTAACAAAAGCCCAGCGAATGATTTTCATCATCCTTAAGCTGTTCAGAATCTTTACAACACATCACAGATATAATCAGAGTCGAAAGCAAAAGGCACAACCAACATGCAATATTGAAACAAAACACCAACAGAAATTTACTTGAATCCAAATACAATATTCTCAAATAAATCAGAGTCTGGAGAAAACAAAGATCCTGGGTTACATCGCCCAAATACAAATAATATCCAATAAACCAAATACACTTTATTCAATGTCCAAGCAACAACTAATAATAATCATAAAGCAGAAATTTCCAACTTAATACATCCTCTTGCCATTACCTTCGGGCAGCTGACCAACCTGATCTGCAATTGGTAAATTTGCATAAAAAGGGCAAAAGAAGAAAACAAGTACAAGTCAATTGCAAGTCGCAGGTCACAAATAATGTAAGATACAAGTACATGGGGAAACTAACTAGCAACATGGTATACTAACAGGTACAGGTAACATGTGTCAAGTAAATAGGTAAACATGTAAATATGTTTTAAAGTCAAGTAAACAGGTAAACAGGTAACAAGTAATCATGTGACAGGATAATCAGGTAACAGGTATACAGGTAACAGGTAAACAGGTATCAGGTTATACCATGTCTAATCTTGTTAATTTACTATCTAGGTAGCACTTCATGCCGCCCATACAACATGGATGCTACAACAAACAATTTCGTTTTAGATTTCATAATGGAGTCCATGGAGCAGTGTACTTAGGTACAAGAAATAGGAACAGGTAGAAGCTAGTGGTTCTCTTCCGGGTACACCTTCCTAAGGAAAGTATGCAGTCAGGTACAGGAAACAGGCATAACCTAGTGGTTATCTTCCGAGAACAACTTCCTATAGGGAAGCATGCAATCAAGTACACATAAACAGGATCTTGAATCATATAGTCATGAACACGTAACAGGCAGGCAGGACACAGATCCTCTTCCAAGTACACGAATCTATATTTTCCACTACTAGATCTTTCCCTTAAACCCCGACTTGGTTACTTTTATTATGGTCATCAAACAGGCATGAACGGGTACGAAATAGTGCCAAACTAACATGGTATAATCAGTATTAGGTTCAGGAAAACAAACATACAAGCCTGGGTGATATACATTCACACAAACGAGCAAAACAGTGTATGTTCATAATCAGGACAGTATGATAGATCAGTACTAAAATAGTGATTCTTGTTTTTACAGAAATGCAAATCAGGATCCGTTGAAGGATCTGGAAACTAGACATCCACACAAATCCAACGAGTATAATTAAGTCATATAGTACATCACAACATCTTAACTCAAAACAAGTTCGAAAACAGAAAACATGTTCAGTCAGAAATCAGGAAAACGAATTCTCAGTCAGAAAAACAGCATCAAAACTCATCAAATAAATTCAGAAAAAATCTGGGGTATTCCCCTCTAAGTATAGAATCAAAATATAAAATTTCATAATATTTCAGTAAGAATAGATCAGTCATCAAAAATATGAAAGCATCAAGAAAACATAGTTTAACGAATCTGGAAATCTCAACACTGCTGTACGAAAACTAAGATATCTCTCAACCAGTGAATCGAAATCCAATTCCGCCAAAGGAATATGAAAATAGATACAATTTACTAACTTTCATAACTCACAAAGAATTCTCATACAGTATAAGGAATCATAGTGAAAATGGGGTTCTTTACTGACCAGCGCGCAAAATACAGCATGAGATGATTCTAGAAAAAAGCATGAAACACCACATAAACTTGTCTTCAAAATTCATCAAAAATCTCGGTAATCCCTAACTTCATATAGAAACAGTGACCAAAATATTAGATCAAGATAATATGTGTAGAATAGTTCTTGAAAATAGTTTGTTAACAAAATCAACCAAAAACTGAATCTGTAATTGTTCGACATCTTGTACTAAAACAGTCATAACTCAGTCATACGAAATCCAAATCAAGCAAAACCAGTGGAGTTTGAAAATAGACAAAATTATCTAAAATTTATCTTTTATACAGGAATCAAGATACTGGCTGTAGCATAGACGAAAACAGCAATCGAAACAGGACACCTAGTAAATACAGATTTCACACTTCAAATCGAGAACATCATAACTTCAAGATTATTGATCGAAACACATCCAAACTTGAAATACAACCTACCAAGCATCTAAACATCATGATTTTGGGTTACTAACAAGTCCGCAACTAATATCTCACATGGGTCTTAGTCCAAATATCAATTCACACAAATAGTCACCTACATGCCTAAAAATCAAGATTTGGGCAAAACCTAGGGTATCACCTATCAAGATTTGTGTCATAAGTCATCTATGGCCAAATCCATCAAGAAAAATACAATCTTTGGTTGTCTCTAGACCCAACTACACTATAGGTGAACGTTTTGACTTGTATCAAACCAAATGAATTGTAGTACAAGTTACTTGCCTTAGTTAGGGGATGAAGAACGATCCAACCGCGAAGAGAAACGAAACCCACGAACAAAATCCACTACAAGCAACAAATCCAAGCCAAATGAACGAAATCCACCCACGAACGATCTCCTTCGAAGCAACGATCAAAGTGGCAAATACCCACCTTGAGAATCAACACAAGAGAAGGGAGTAGATGCTAGTTGATGATGATGGTGGTGCTTTGGTGGTGTCGGCTAGGCAATCAAGGAAGTGGGGTGTCGGGTTTGTATAGAGTTGGTGTAGGTTGGTGTCTAGAGTTGGGGGGTGAGGTGGTGGTCGGTTTGGTAGCAGCTGGGAGCACAAGGATGGGGAGAGAGAGGGTCGGGATTAGGAGAGGGAGAGCGAGAGTTTAGGGTTAGGGTTAGGGTTTTAGAATTTTAGGGGTTTATATAAAGGGGTTAATGTGGGCTAATGGGTTGTGGGTATTAGGTATTAGTAATAGGTGTACAATGGGTAATGGATATTGGGTAAATAACAAATGGGGATACAAGTTAGAGTGAATTCTATGGTTCTTGGAAAATCTAATTAGGAGTCAAAAATCATAGGTTTGGGAAATCGCCACCAAAATTCCATGACAATCACTACGGAAAAATAAAATAAAGAGAACGAGTCCAAAAATGATGAAAAGAATCAAAATGAAGAAAAGCAACGATCAAACAACACAAAGTGCTCAAAATGAAGTAAAATGAATATATATTGAGAATAAATCGAATATACGGTTCAGAAAAAATACAGGAGAGATAAAATACACAAAAATGAAAAATACACTCCAAAATACATAAAATGAAAAATAGGGGTTACAATCCTACCCACCTAACAGAAAATTTCATTCTCGAAATTCAAAAGAAAGATATATAGGGTAACCCCAAAAACAAAGAAAAAGACAAAACAAAACCAAAGGAACTACCCAAACAAATGAGGAAACTTCTACTGAATTTCCACTTCCAACTCCCAAGTCGACTCACCAGGTGATTGAGGATTCCAAGCAACACGAACCAACTTGATGACCTTGTTCTTAAGCACTTTCTTCCGTCGATCCACAATAGCAACTGGCGGAATTTCACATGTCAAATCCGGCCGAACGGTCAACTCCGAATAGTCGATCACGTGGCTCTCATCTCGGATATATCTCCTGAGTTGTGAGACATGGAAAACATCGTGCACTCCTGATAAAGCTGGCGGCAATGCAAGACGATAGGCCACCTTGCCTACTCGCTCCAAAATCTCAAACGGTCCAATAAACCTCGGGCTAAGCTTGCCCCCACCACCGAACCGAATGACACCGCGCCACGGCGATACCTTGAGAAAAACATGGTCACCAACAACAAACTCCAAAGCCCTACGATGAACATCAGCCCATCGCTTCTGCCTGTCCTGAGCTGCCTGCAAATGCTTCCTGATCTGAACCACAACATCCACTGTCTTGGTGATCAACTCTGGACCCAAAAACTTCCTCTCACCAATGTCATCCCAGCACACTGGTGATTTGCACTTCCGTCCATAGAGTGTCTCGAACGGAGCAGCTTTAATACTAGCTTGAAAGTTGTTATTGTACGAGAACTCTACAAGATGCAAGTGATCCTCCCAAGACCCACCAAACTGAAGCATGCAGAACCTTAACATGTTCTCAAGAATATGAATAGTCCGTTCTGACTGTCCATCGGTCTGGGAATAAAAAGTTGTACTGTACTTTAATTTGCTCCCCAAACTGTTCTGAAGACTCTCCCAAAACTGAGATCTGAATCTCGTATCCCTGTCGGATACAATACTAACTGGAACCCCATAAAGTGTAACAATCTCTTGCATGTACCTCTCAGCAAAGCTCTCAGTAGACTGACCGACACGAAAAGGAATGAAGTGAGCACTCTTCGTCAAACGGTCGACAATCACCCAAATGACATTATGACCCTTAGGACTTCTCAGCAAAGCAGTCACAAAATCCATAGTGATATGTTACCACTTCCACTCTGGAATAGGAAGTAGTTGAAGAAGTCCACCGGTTCTCTGATACTCTGCCTTAACCTGCTGGCAGATTAAACACTGAGCAACAAACTGAGCCACAGCCCTTTTCATACCCTGCCACCAGAAATGAAGCTTCAAATCCCGATACATCTTAGTACCGCCGGGATGGATAGAATACGAAAACTGATGGGCTTCCTCAAGCAACCTCTGACGAACTTCACCTTCCGGGACACATAATCTAGACCCAAAACGAAGCGATCCATCTGAATGAATAACCATGTCCGTCTTGGACCCAGACTCAACCTTAGCTCGAAAACTCTGCAACTGCACATCACTAGCCTGCACCTCTTTAATCTGCTCAACAAGAGACGACTGCAGCTGGAGCGCCAAACAACTCTGACCAAAACTCGGCAACACAACATCAAGCTCCATCCTCCTCATCTGCTTAATGAGATCTCTCTGCTGAGTAAGAAACATAACTACTGGTCTCCTGCTTAAAGCATCTGGCACCAAGTTTACTTTACCAGGATGGTATAGCAAACTGATGTCATAATCGGCCATAAGTTCCAACCAACGCCTTTGTCTCATGTTCAACTCCTTCTGGGTGAAGACGTACTTGAGACTTTTGTGGTCTGTAAAGATCTCCACTCGGTCTCTCAGTAAATAATGTCTGCACAGCTTCAGAGCAAAGATCACTACCGCTAATTCCAAGTCATGAGTAGGATAGTTCTTCTCATGCGGCCTCAACTGCCTCGATGCATAAGCAACAACACAGCCCTTCTGCATAAGAACTGCTCCAAGACCCTTACCAGATGCATCACAGTGAACTACAAATCTGCTTGAACCAACTGGAATAGTCAACACAGGCACTGACGTCAATCTGTTCTTCAACTCAACAAAAGCCTCATTGCACTCATCAGACCAACAAAACTTCTGATCCTTCCCAGTCAATTTAGTCAACGGTCCTGCTATCTTCGAAAAATTCTTGACGATCTTCCGATAATAGCCAGCTAAACCAAGAAAACTCCTGACTTCTGAAACTGACTTGGGAATAGGCAAATCCTTCACAGCCTTAATCTTGGTAGGATCCACAGAAATACCATCGCCAGAAACAATATGCCCCAAGAAAGAAATCCTGTCGAGCCAAAAGTCGCACTTGCTAAGTTTCCCATAGAGCGGATTCTCTCTCAAAGTCTGCAGAACCACTCTAAGATGCTCAGCATGGTCTTCCCAATTCCGAGAATACACCATATCATCAATAAAGACCACCACAAATTTTTCCAAGAACTGAGAGAAAACCCGGTTTATAAGACTCATGAATACAGCCAGTGCGTTCGTGACCCCGAACGGCATCACAAGATACTCATAGTGCCTGTATCTAGTCCTGACAGCAGTCTTCTGTATATCTGCAGCCTTCACCTTGACTTGGTGATATCTAGAACGAAGATCCAACTTTGAGAAAACAGCAGCCCCACTCAGCTGATCAAACAAATCATCAATCCTGGGCAACGGATACCGATTCTTCATAGTAACTCTGTTCAGCTCTCGATAATCCATGCACAGACGATGACTACCATCCTTCTTGTCAATAAAAAGGATCGGAGCACCCCAAGGCGAAATACTAGGTCTGATGAAATCCAAATCAGGCAATTATTGAATCTACACCTTAAGCTCTGCCAGCTCAACCGGTGCCATCCTATAGGGACTCTTCGATATCGGTTCTGTTCCAGGCTGAACATCAATACCGAATTCCACTTTCCTATCAGGGGGTAAGTCAGGCAACTCATCTGGAAAAACATCCAAGAAATTCCGAACTACTAGAGGTGCAGCCTCACAGCCTGAGTGCAATTCCATCGCACAATCCACCTGTTCAACTGTAGTCTTTGCTCGACCAAGAGAATATTCTCCGGCATGGAACTCAAATTCTGCCCGATCTGGAATTCTGAAGACAACTTTCTTGGCATGGCAATCAATAACGGTATGGGCTTCACCCAGCCAATCCATACCTAGAATGACGTCGAATCCTGAATTTCTAATTATAATCAGGTTGGCTTTGAAATCCCCAATAACAACGGGACATTGCCTGCACTCACGGGAACAACTGACAACTCCACCACCTGTCACGATGTTCCAAGACTCTGACATGTTGCTACACTCCAACTGATGTCGAGTGACAAATCGAGATGAGACAAAAGAATGGGTTGCCCCAGAATCAAAAAGAACATAGGCAGGAAAAGAGCAAACAAGGATGATACCTAAAAGAAATCAAAGATAAAAAGAAAGCATAGAAGATCAAGGGATAGAGAGAAGCAAACAAGGAATAAAAGGATTGAATAAGAAGGGATCAAAATGGAGGGAACAAGAATAGTATCCAGAATCTGAGTTGGTACATATTTCATTTATGCATGCATGGTTGGTGGAATGTTGTGCAGATCCCAGTTCGAGCCAAGTTTGTCTAATATATTAGCCAAACCTGATGCTCTGATACCACTAAAAACCCTGTCACGTCCCGCTTCCCAAAAAGGAATATGGAATACGAATACGTAAAAAAAGTCCAACAAATGATTTTTATCATCCTTAAGCTGTTCAGAATCTTTACAACACATGACAGATATAATCAAAGTCGGAAGCAAAAGGCACAACCAACATGCAATATTGAAACAAAATACCAACAGAAATTTACTTGAATCCAAATACAATATTCTCAAATAAATCAGAGTTTGGAGAAAACAAAGATCCTGGATCACATCGCCCAAATACAAATAATATCCAATAAATCAAATACACTTTATTCAATGTCCAAGCAACAACTAATAATAATCATAAAGCATAAATTTCCAACTTAATACATTCTCTCGCCATTACCATCGGGCAGCTGACAAACCTGATCTGCAATTAGTAAATTTGCAGAAAAAAGGAAAAAGAAAAAAACAAGTACAAGTCAATTGCAAGTCGCAAGTCACAAATAATGTAGGATACAAGTACATGGGGAAACTTACTCGCAACATGGTAAACTAACAGGTACAGGTAACATGTGTCAAGTAAATAGGTAAACAAGTAAATATGTATTAATATCAAGTAAACAGATAAACAGGTAACAAGTAATCATGTGGCAGGATAATCAGGTAATAGGTATACAGGTAACAGGGATCAGGTTATGTCATGTCTAATCTTGTTAATTTACTATCTAGGTAGCACTTCATGCCGCCCATACAACATGGTTGCTACAACAAACAGTTTCATTTTAGATTTCATAATGGAGTCCATGAGGCAGTGTACTTAGGTACAGGAAACAGGAACAGGTAGAACCTAGTGGTTCTCTTCAGAGTACACTTTCCTAAGGGAAGTATGCAGTCAGGTACAGGAAATAGGCATAACCTAGTGGTTATCTTCCGAGAATATCTTCCTATAGGGAAGCATGCAATCAGGTACAGGTAAACAGGATCGTGAATCATGTAGTCATGAACACGTAACAGGCAGGTAAGACATAGGTCCTCTTCCAAGTACACGTTTCTATATTTTCCACTACTAGATCTTTCCCTTACACCCCAGCTTGGTTACTTTTATTATAGTCATCAAACAGGCATGAATGGGTACAAAATTGTGCCAAACTAACATGATATAATCAGTATTAGGTTCAGAGAAACAAACATACAAGCATGGGTGATATACATTCACATAAACGAGTAAAATAATGTATGTTCATAATCAGGACAGCATGATAGATCAGTACTAAAACAGTGATTCTTGTTGCTACAGAAATGCAAATCAGGATCCGTCGAAGGATCTGGAAACTAGAAATCCACAAAAATCCAACAAGTATAATTAATACATATAGTACGTCACAACATCTTAACTCAAAACAAGTTCGAAAACAGAACACATGTTTAGTCAGAAATCAGAAAAATGAATTCTCAGTCAGAAAAACAGCATCAAAACTCATCAATAAATTTAGGAAAAATCTGGGGTATTCCCCCTATAAGTCTAGAATCAAAATATAAAGTTTCATAATATTCCAGTAAGAATAGATTAGTCATCAAAAATATGAAAGCATCAAGAAAACATAGTTTAATGAATCTGGAAATCTCAACACTGCTGTACGAAAACTAAGATATCTCGCAATCAGTGAATCGAAATCCAATTCTGCCAAAGGGATATAAAAATAGATAGAATTTACTAACTTTCATATTTCACAAAGAATTTTCATACAGTATAAGGAATCATAGTGAAAATGGGGTTCTTTACTGACCAGCGCGCAAAATACAGCATGAGATGATTCTAGAAAAGAGCATGAAATACCACATAAAACTTGTCTTTAAAATTCATCAAAAATCTGGGTAATCCCTAACTTCATATAGAAACACTGACCAAAATATTAGATCAAGATAATATGTGTAGAATAGTTCTTGAAAATAGTTTGTCAACAAAATCAACCAAAAACTGAATCTGGAATTGTTCGACATCTCTGTACTAAAACAGTCATAACTCAGTCATACGAAATCCAAATCAAGCAAAACTAGTGGGGTTTGAAAATAGACAAAATTATCTAAAATTCATCTTTTATACAAGAATCAAGAAACTGGCTGTAGCATAGACGAAAACAGCAATCAAAACAAGACACCCAGTAAATACAGATTTTACACTTCAAATCAAGAACATCATAACTTCAAGATTATTGATCGAAACACACCCAAACTTGAAATACAACCTACCAAGAATCTAAACATCATGATTTAGGGTTACTAACAAGTTCACACCTAATATCTCACATGTGTCTTAGTCCAAACATCAATTCACACAAATAGTCACATACATGCCTAAAAATCAAGATTTGGGCAAAACCTAGGGTATCACCTACCAAGATTTGTGTCATAAGTCATCTATGGAAAAATTATCACAATAGAGACAAAACCCATCAAGGAAAACACAATTTTTGGTTGTCTCTAGACCCAACTACACTATAGGTGAACTTTTTGACTTGTATCAAACCAAATGAATTGTAATACAAGTTACTTGCCTTAGTTAGGGGATGAAGAACGATCCAACCGCAAAGAGAAACGAAACCCACGAACAAAATTCGCTACAAGCAACAAATCCATGCCAAACGAACGAAATCAACCCACGAACGATCTCCTTCGAAGCAATGATCAAAGTGGCAAATACCCACCTTGAGAATCAACACAAGAGAAGGGAGTAGATGCTAGTTGATGATGATGGTGGTGCTTTGGTGGTGTCGGCTAGGCAATCAAGGAAGTGGGGTGTCGGGTTTGTATGGAGTTGGTGTAGGATGGTGGCCGGAGTTGGGGGGTGAGGTGGTGGTCGGTTTGGTAGCAGCCGGGAGCACAAGGATGGGGAGAGAGAGGGCCGGGATTAGGAGAGGGAGAGAGAGAGTTTAGGGTTAGGGTTAGGGTTAGGGTTTTAGAATGTTAGGGGTTTATATAAAGGGGTTAATGTGGGCTAATGGGTTGTAGGTATTAGGTATTAGTAATAGGAATACAATGGGTAATAGATATTTGGTAAATAACAAATGGGGATACAAGTTAGAGTAAATTCTACGGCTCTTGGAAAATCTAATTAGGAGTCAAAAATTATAGGTTTGGGAAATCACCACCAAAATTCCATCACAATCACCACGGAAAAATAATATAAAGAGATCGAGTCCAAAAATGGTGAAAAGAATCAAAATGACGAAAAATGAACAAAAGCGACGATCAAACAATGCAAGGAGCTCAAAATGAAGTAAAATGAACATATATATAGAACAAATCCAATATACGGTTCAGAAAAAATACAAGAGAGATAAAATACACAAAAATAAAAGTACACTCCAAAATACATAAAATGAAAAACAGGGGTTACATGTGGGTTAATGGGTAAATGGGTATAGGGTTTAGGATCCAATATGGTAAAAAGAGAATAATAATTAGGATTATAATAAGATAAATTTGAGAATGATAATATGCAAGAATTTGAATAAGATGAACAACAAATTTTTTGCTCAATAGAAAAATACAAATTAAATAGAATTGGAAACAAAAAAATTGAGTCGAAGGCAATAATGAATTCCATTAAGAGAAAATCAAATACTAGGGTTCAGAATAGAACAATGAAGAGTACAATGAAAAATAATATCAAAAAGAGATACAATAATGGAAACAGGGGTTACAGTTCCACTCTGTTGGATCGATACAATTCACAGTTATATTCACCGCTTCGGCTTTGCTTCATACATTGCTCTGCTCAGACTCGGCGTGACGCCTTGATTGTACCCTACCAATAATCTTTTGATCGTCGACGACATGACCATTATAACAGAATGTGAGTTTGAAGAGGAAGACGTTTGTTGAGCTTGAGGGATAGAGTTTGGTCTGGTATAATCAGAGGGACTTCAGGTAAGAATTTATAATGCACGACGGAAGGGGTAAATCTGTAACTTCAGCTATGATTTGATTTGGGACAAAGTAAGATGTTTTGTCCTAAAAATACGTCATCAATTTTAAAAGCCCGAATTGTCTTCCATTCAACACAATTATTCCCCAAACTTTGCTGCGGGAAATTTGCAAAATTTATGGACGATGTACTTTTTTTATAAAAATCTTTAAAATGGATCGGACGGTGGGAGACTTTTTTAATAAAAATCTTTAAAATGGATCGAACGGTGGGAGATGTGCCATCCTGCCACCTTTTTTTTAATTATGGGTCCCACCTTAATCTAAAAAAAGTTTAATTGATTTGCTCCATTTTTTAAAATTGCGGGTCCCACCTTAATCCAAAAAAAAGTTTAATTAATTTGTTCCGAAGGAAGAAGATGTTCCGTCCGACTATTTTTTTTTCTAAATTTTTCAAATTTTGGCAAACAACGAATGCACGTAAACTATCTTTTTGCCAACTCTTATTTTGCCAATTTGCCAAATTTGAGAAAAACGAACGGGGATGCTCTTCTCGCTTACAATGCTAGTTAGGTTAGCACAGTGAGAGTATTATGCTAGATCAGCACCTTTCTTTTCCTCAGCTTGGTTTCTTTTTTGTCGGTTTGTTCCTATCTGGGTTGGGTTTTGTATTTTCTTTTATGTTCCTTATGTTCTTCGGAAGAAAATACAAGGAGTACAATATATTAGCAACTATATTTCATTTGTCATTTCACATCCAAATTTGAACAATAAAAGTGCATAATCTATATATACTCATTCAATTAGACATAGAAGTAATAATAAAAGAAGGTATCACAAGACCAAAAAATCAATGCACGACACAACACTACATACTGCTATTTCACCTAAATTTCTATATACATTTACATCAAGAAAGAATGCGATGAACTTCACACAGATCTGACTTCACGTGAATACCACATATAAAGATCTGTCCCAATTTTTTCCATCACCTAAGCATTTCCCCAGGGTTGAGACCGAATGCGCTGAATTGACTGAACCCACTCACGGGGGAAGAGCTAACGAAGCTACTCCCCTCAAATGGAGATCCATGGCCAAGAGGCATAGGCCTGTCTGGAATGGCAGGAATATCTATGTCCCCTTCCAACATCCTCAGTGCCTCCGAAATCGTGGGCCTAAGCGCCACCATCACGTGCGCACACAAGATCCCCACACTCACAAACCTCTCCATTATCCCTCTTGGGTTCGCGTTCCCTTCACTATCTTTCAACAAAGTGTCATCAAAAACTTCTTCTCCCCTCCCCGCCTTCACCAACGTCCAAGCCCAATCAGTCACCAACACCATATTAATTGATGACGACATATCTAATGCCTTTCTCCCACTCATAATCTCAAGAACAACCACTCCGAAGCTATAGACATCGCTTTTCTCCGTTAACTGTCCATAGAGTGCGTACTCAGGTGCTAAGTACCCATGCGTCCCTGCAACCCGTGTTGTTAGATGAGACTGCCCTTCTCTTGTCTGCCTTGCCAATCCAAAATCAGCAACTCTTGCTCTCATTTCAGCATCTAGCAAGATGTTGGTGGCTTTTATATCGCGATGATAGATTGCGGGTTGGATTCCATAGTGAAGGTATGCTAACCCTTTAGCTACGTCGAGGATTATATTCTTCCTCTGTGGCCAAGTCAAAGGCAGCTTACTAGTATTGTTACCAATGAATATGTGTTCATCCAGACTTCTATTCGGCATGTAATCATAGACAAGGAACCTCTGGCTCCCTTGCTCTTTATCCTCATCAGTAATGCAACACCCTCTCAACGGAACCAAATTCCTGTGGCGCAAATCACTGATAATCTCCACCTCATTCTTAAACTCGTGATCCTCAAAATCCGAATCCAACAGCTTCTTCACCGCAACCTCAGTTCCATCAGGCAGAACCCCTTTGTAAACCACACCATTCCCTCCCTGCCCGATCAAATTCCTCTGTGAGAAATTCCCTGTAGCCTTGTCCAAGTCCTTGAACCCAAACCAGATGGAACCCATGTTGGGCCTTGGGTAAGACGATCTCACATTACTTCCCCCTTCCCCTACGTGTCTGCTACTCCCAAAGTTTAAACTCCTTTTGTTGTTCCTATTCCGCTGCAGCCTCCGAGCATAGAACCAAACAAGGCCACAGACCAGAACAACCACCACCGCAGCCGAAGCTGAGGTAGAAGCGGCGATGGCCGTAGTATTAGTGGAAGATGGTGATTTAGCAGAGGAGGAGGAAAGAGCAAGGCCGAAAACACAGGCAGAAGTGTGAGGATTAAGAGGGCCTAGCGAATTGGCAATTGCGGCTGCATAAACGACAGTGAGATAAAAGCAGTTGGTGGCATGGGACTTGTTCCCGTCGAGGTCGGTGAGTTTGGAGGAGACCTGGATCCCGGCGTAGAGGCAGTTGTCGCAGCGGGTGAGATCGGAGAGGTCGCCGTTGCAGTCAGGAATGAGAGCGTTGGAGTTGGGGGGGATCTTGGAGTTCCAGTCGTGAAGGGTGATGATTCCGGCGCAGAAGTCAGGGGTGATGACGAAGCGGTCGGGGTCAGGGAAGCAGAAGGAGACGAGGTTGGAGGGGAGGGAGAGGGGGAGGGAGGAGAGGCTGGATTGCAGGGAGAGGAGGCAGGAGGAGGAAGAGGTGGGGTCGGGGAGGCGGAAGCGGGAGGTGTAGAGGAGGTGGAGGGAGAAGGAGATGCCGTAGACGGAGAGGAGGGTCTGGCAGCAGTCGGTGAGGTTGCCCTTGTTGACGGAAGGAAGGCAGGGGGAGGTGTCCCAGGGGAAGCTGGAGATGTAGCTCAAATTAAGTGGGCATCCTGAGTAGTTGTTTGGTGGTGGTGACGATGCTGCTGCGAGGGAAACGGTAGGAATTATGATGATGATTAGTAAAGCGGAGAAGAAGAATAGGAGGAGATTCATTTTGGGAGATGATTTGGAATGCTTTGATATTTTTTATGGTGATTATGAATGAATGAATGAATGGGGTTCTTTTTCTGTGAGGCAGAGTTTTCGGTGGGTGGGGGGGCGGCTAAAGTAAGTACCAACTAAAGTCAAGAGGGCCGGCTGGATGCATTGTAGATTGGGTTGGGACTTCGGAGAATGGAGACTGGTGAGATTAAAACAAATAAATTTTTTTCATCGTCCAAACTCCTCATTGTTATAACTTTTCAACTTTATTCTCTCCTGCCATAAATCTGCTTTTAGCCATTGAATTTATAAATATTTTTTTCAAAAATAATTAATTATGAAGACATTTTATCAAACACCTCAAGTCCAATCTTTTCGTTGCATAATCTTGCGACAAAATCCTAGTATAAATATGCATGAATCTAATATGAAAAACATAAAATTCATCTAGCAATTGGAATCTAAGTACCTACAACAAAAACTACATTTTTCCTTTCTAGCAATTCCATCTACTTAGTTTCTTTTTATTGTTATGAACATGAACTTCAAACATATACACAACAATTTAATCTAATTGGTGTAACATGTCATTCCATATGAGTTTCAAACATACATTCATCAAAGTAATCAATCCATGGAAAGAAACATACAAGAAACATACAAGAATCAATCCATGAAAGGAAACATATAAGAGGTTAGGAGAACACCTACCTTGTTATGGAGAATTCTAGTACACCGCTTGCCCTCCTATCTTATTCCATCTCCTCCTAGCTTGCTTGATCTCCTTGCTTCCTTGTTCTTGCTCCAAAATAGCACTTAGAGTTTCTTAGAAGAAGTAGAGAATTTGTAGAGTGGAGATAAGGAGTGGAATGAGCCAGGGCATCACCCTTGCTCTCTTATTTATAGTTGGCCAGCCAAAAGGAGTGTGGGGTGGATAAGGATGGAGTGTTGGGTGTGATTGTGTTGTCTAGGTGTCCCAACATAATCAAGAACATCCTAGGTTCATCGTGATAACATCAAACCCTAAGCCAAAAAAATCAAACCCCTCTTTTTCCTAAGTCAAAAATGTTGGCTTCCTTTTTCACATTTGTAGCCTCCAAGCCAAATTTTTGGCTCCCATATTCACACTTGGTTATGTTCATGTAACAAGTGGGTAAGTGCTCAAGAACAAGCTACTATGGTTAAGCATACTTGGGTCTAGCTCATTTGAGTTAGATTGGTTTGAGTCCAACCATACAATTCAGAGCGTTAACTAACAATTAATTGTTTGTCTCATAAGATGTTAAATACAACTTATGACAACATACACAATTAATTAAGAGAAAAATTTAGTAGCACGTGGAACAATATTCATATGCAAAATATTTTTGTACAACATAATTATTAATAATTTTGGGGAATTACATTTTCGCGAGTGGCTCGGATACCTTTTCAAGGGACGGGCCTATGCAAAATTTAGGACATTTTTTCAGCGAGTTGCTTAGATACCATGCCAAGGGACAAGCCATGTGTAATTTTTTCGCGAGTGGCTCGATACTATGTCGAGGGACGAGCCATACGACATTCGTAGCTTTTTAGCGAGTGGCTCAGGTACCATGCCGGGGGACGAGCCATGCGATGATTAGGAGCTTTTTCGGGAGTGGATCGGATACCATGCAATGGGACGAGCCTAAGCCAAAATTAGGAGCTTTTCGCTAGTGGTTCGGATACCATGTCGAGGAATGAGCCATGTGAAAATTAAGAAATTTTTCGCAAGTGACTTGGATACCGCATCAAGGGACGAGGCATGCGAAATTAAGAGCTTCTTCGCAAGTAACTCGGATACCATGCCGAGAGACGAGCCATGCAAAAATTAGGAGTTTTTCGCGAGTGGCTCAGATACCATGTCAAGGGAGCTTTTCGTGAGTGGCTCAGATGCCATGTCGAAGGACAAGCTTAAGCGAGAATTAGGATCTTTTGCAGGTGGTTCGGATACCTTGTCAAGAGATGAGCCATGCGAAAATTAGGATTTTTTTTTGTGAGTGACTCGGATACCCTCCTAAGGGAGGAGCCATGCCAAGATTAATAGCTTTTTCATGAGTGGCTCGGATACCATGCCAAAGGACAAGCTATGCGACATTGGCAGCTTTTTTGCGTGACTCGAATACCATGACAAGGGATGAGGGACAAAGGACAAACCATGTCGAAGATCAAAGACTTGTGAATTTTCTCTGAGGTTGCATCGCTACGTGGGTGTAGGATCTCAGCCGTTGGATGGATTGATACGTGAGGGCTAGGATTAGACCAACATCACATGATATTCACAGTTATCGAGGAGTCACGTCACGTGACCTTTGCGGTTATCGAAGAGTCTCCTCACATTTTATATATCCTCCATCCTCTTCTCATTTCACTATTTACTTTCTCTCTTTATCACAAGAGCTTTTCTCTCTAGACCATCTTCTAATCTTCCTGTGATCTTTTCTGTGATCTTTTCTGTGATCTTGCAGGCGAGCTTTTCGTCCATCTTTTAATAGGTAAATTATTAGTTTATTTATGTATCGGGTTCAGTCCGGCAACTCGACGTCCTCTTTCTGCCTTGCTAATCTTCCCTCGCTGTCTAGATCTTGGTCCACTGACAAAGATGACAAGGATTGTAGCGCCCCGAATTTTCAATAAGTTAAATTAGTTAAGTTACACAATTTCTAGAATCAACTTCAACTGCAATCATAAACACAGTTTCAAATACAGGAAAAATTTTAACTTTTTATTATATCAGTTCTTTCTTACATTTGTACAGCAGAAAGTTAATTACATTTATTACAACACAACACAACACTTAAACTTTAATCATCTCAAATCCAAGATTATACTTTACTTGGGCAACTCACTTGCAAATCCTGCAAAATAAACTGAAGAGTGGGAACGTCATTTGAAGGCAACTGACGCAATACTATAGTAATAGCAACCTTCCAAAGTCTCACAATCACAAACTTGATGCATATTAATATTGCAATAATAAATGATGCATAAACAATAATAAATGGAACATGAAACAACAATAAGTGGAGCATAAAACAATAAGTGAAACTAGGCTAAGTATCAAGTGTATGAGATAAAAATAGAGAACCAGCATGCACAAAACAAGTCAAGAAACACAAATGCATATGATGATTTCTAATGTATACTTGTCGAATTCTATACATCCTATACTACATAGGTCCAGTGCAAGCTCTCGTGATCCACTTTATAGGGTTCAATCCCTCGTGATGCAACTAACCTACTGTGGTGATTACTTTAAGATTCATATTATTCTGTGAGTATTTAATGTCAAACCCCGATAATTCTTGAGAATCAACTTCCCACCAACCGTGATTTTGGGTACACTCCCTCACACCCTGATAATTCTAGAAGTTGAAACTCACACCGTCCGGCCAGATGGTACCTCATCACACGAATACCCCATGAGCTTTGCTCCGATCCTCGATAATTCTGAAGATACATCCCACACCGTCTGTGTTCACACCCTGATAATTCATGAGAATCAACTTCTCACAGTCCGAGATTTTGGGCACACTCCCTCACACCCCGGTAATTCTGGAAATTGAAACTTACACCGTCCGTGATCACACCCAGATAATTCTTGGGATTGTCTTCCATCATCCGATCATATGAGGCCCCCTACCAATGTTTGCTCTTATTTATTTACAATTCCAACTAGTGTATGTCCTTAAGTTTATTATGTTCAATTAGAATCACAGTCTCCCTAGAGTTGGTGTACCCTACTGGGCCTTAACTTTACTAAATCAAAACAAAAGCCGCACAGGCCAAATTCCAAACATTTCTCATTTACCGGCATGCTAGGGTCCCACTCAACCTCTAGAGTCAACAATATTTCTAGGGTCCACGTCATAATCCTAGGCCTCAAATCAAAACCCAACTTGGTTTCATTATACAAAAAACTCTTCATTAATCATATTCTTTTTTAATCAACTGATCCAGCCATAAGAACTCCTTCATAGATGGAAACATATTTTATTTAAGAAAATATAGATTTTCGCAAAATCTGAAAGTTATTTGAATTTGTTGTTCAAAATAGTACACTCCAAAATCAATATTAAATTCTGGAAAAATAAATTTAAATTCATCACATATCAAAAATCTCACTATAAAAATCGGGACTCAAACAAATTAATTTAAAGGGTTTAAATTCAACAAATTCTGAAAACTATCTTTTATCCGAAAATCTGAAAGTTATACATTCCTATCTTTAAGAACAATCCATTCAAAATAAATATTAAATTATGGTAAAATTTAAATCCAGCACATATCAAGGAACACACCATAAAAATATAGACTCAAACAAATTAATTTAAAGAGTTTAAATTCAACAGATTATGAAAACTATATTTTATCCAAAAATCTGAAAGTTATACCTTCTTACCTTTAAGAACAGTCCATCTAAAAATAAATATTCAATTCTGGAAAAATTAATTTAAATCCAGCACATATCAAGGAACTCACTATAAAAATATGGACTCAAACAAATTAATTTAAATGGTTTAAATTCAACACATTCTGAAAACTATCTTTTATCCATAATATGAAAGTAATACCTTCTTATCTTTAAGAACAGTCCATTCAAAAGTAAATATTAAATTCTGAAAAAAATTAACTTGAGTCCAACACATATAAAAGAACTCACCACAAAAATCTAGACTCAAACAAATTAATTTAAAGTGTTTAAATTCAACAAATTCTGAAAACTATCTTTTATCTAAAAATCTGAAAGTTATATCTTCTTATCTTTAAGAACAGTCCATTCAAAAATAAATATTAAATTCTAGAAAAAATTAATTTAAATCCAGCACATATCAAGTAACTCACCATAAAAATCTGGACTCAAAAAAGTTAATTTAAAGTGTTTAAATTCAACAAATTCTGAAAACTATCTTTTATCCAAAAATCTGAAAGTTATACATTCTTATCTTTAAGAACAGTTCATTCAAAAATAAATATTAAATTCTCAAAATTTTAGTTTATATTCACTCAACAAACATAAAATTTGTTGCCAAATTTATAATCCATTCGCACGAAAATATAAGCCCTCATCAATCAACTGAAACTCATACTTACCCAAAAATCTTAAACTTGCATCTTTTAGAATTTGAAATATACCCCTTTAGAACTCAAGTTTTTGTCTCTAAAAACTGAAGTAAATAGTCCTTCAAAACTGAGAATATAATCTCTCAAAACGTAGATTTATTTTCCTCAAAACATTATTTTTCATCTTTTAATTATTCAAACATGTTCTTTAATCATATATATAGATCTACACATCTACAGCTACATATAGTGTCTATTTATCTATCTCTTGACTCGAAATGGGAGCAGCTTTGAAAAAGGATCTTAGAGTGTCTAGGGTCCTTAAAAATATCTCTCACTTAAAAATGTAATCTAATTCTACAAACAAAATTGGATCTTTCATGCATAGAAGATTTCCACTATTCAGCGCAACTTATTTTCGATCAACATGAATATTTAGATCGTATGATAACTCTAATCATCCACAATAATACATAGGTTCAAATAAATTTCCACAAATAAAATATGATCTTTCATACCATCAAATATTTATTATTCAAAGGAGAATCAACATAAGGTATCATCCCATCAACGTTAAATTTTATCATACTAATAGACAATTTTATCTAACAATCCATCCCTACAATCATCTCATCAACATAACATCATGTTCATGCTAATAAAATCATAACCTCACAAAATCCAAACCCTAGCATGATTCTGTATTGTTCATGAGAAATAGAAAAATAATACATCAAGAGAGTTGGAAGATTACCCACCTTAAAGAAGGCCAATTGAAAGAAAATAATAATAAGAAAAGAAAGCTCCTCACCCTCTTTGCGAAAATTGAGAGATTCAAGTCTCCAAACTCCAAAAAAATATTAAAGAGGAAATTTTTTTGTTTACCACAGTGGAGAGCGGCTGCTATTGCTGTTAATATAGGCCGAGATCCCTCCTTAGGGTTTATACGAAGATTTTACAAAAAATTACCTTAAGAAAAATATATTTTTACATGTACATATCTTTCCAATTTAATTAGTTAAATCAAATCAAATCAAAATAAAAATCTAACCCCTTAACTCCTCCAATCTGGCTGGCCTCCACTACAGCCAAGAAATCAATTTTCAAAATTTTTTCTCTTAGTGGCAATTTTACAAAAAAATCATCCACTTTGAAATATTTGCAAATATACCATATATTATTCATAAAAATCTAGAAAATATAGAATTATTATCCACTAATAAAGATTAGATTTTTCAAATACATTTTCTAAATTTTTATTCATGTAGGAAAAATTTTGCAATGAAGTCCCCAACAATCCCAAAATTGCATAAATATATATATACTCAATAAAACCAAGTCAAATCAAATTAGAGGGATAAAATATATCTCCCCAATCTCTCCATTGCCATATCAGCCTATCAAAATAGCAAAACAAAATTTCAAATTTCAAATTTTTACCTCCAAATGCCATTTTGCACAAAAATCCTTTTCTTTCAAAGTATTTACAAAAATAGTTTCTTTATTAAGAAAATCCCAAATTTTAGAATGTACTCAATTATAAATAGGAGAATTTAATCAGAAATTTAAAAGTGGGTGTTTGCCCCTCAATAATATTTGCACGTGTTTTGCATGTGTGAAACATCAATTTTACAAAAATCCAAAATAATTAAATAGATTGACTTAAAAATTATTTATTAATTCAAAATATAATATTTAAAATTTGGGGCGTTACATTACTCCCCCCTTAGAATAATTCTGTCCTCAGAACTACCGCTTGTAGTGAAGAGAACAATTTCAAATAACAAGAAAATATTACACGAAAAGTTCATGAAAAATCATTCTATCTTTTATTGTCTAATTACATTGGGTTGCTAACAAAAGAAAATAATGTATCATAAGAACAGTAATGTGATTATGAACACTGACGAAGCAACAAGTATGAGCAAAAATCCGTAAAGCATAAAACTAATCCCAAGAAGATATATAAAATGAGTTAAAAATATATAAACTATGAAATAACTTGTTGAAAGCAAGTAGGTAATCAATTTATGCATACGATAATCTACAACATAATTATCATAAATAATATAAATTAGTCAATAATACTTTAAAGCACAGAAAGGAATCAAAACTTCCTTAAAACTTGAATACACTATAAACACAATGCACTCTGAATTTAATAATTAATGAAAATAGACAAACGTACGTAACACAAAACTTAGACAATAATACGAGTAAAAGAAAATTGTCTAAAGTAACAAATAACAATAATTTTATTCAGTAAAACAAAATATGAAGCACCCCAAAGATCGTTAAAACATTCGTATAAAACCATAAAATGCGAAATAGATATATGAACAGACCAACAAAAAAATGATTAGTGATCAAATAACATCGTAAAAGATCATTATAGTGAGAAAGATAATAAGGCCAACTATACAAAATAAGAAGCCAGAAGAGAAAGTTAAGAACATAAATAATGGCAAAAATAAATAATAATAAAAGTAACACAAAGAATACAAACTTAAGAGTGATAAAAAAATAGATCTGGGAAGAGAGTCAAGCAAAGACACGTTGAAACACAACCAAATTTTGCTAAGCAAAAATAATAATAATTAACGTACACAAGGGAAAACAAAAGAACAGTGAGTATATTAATTAAATATTAATATTATAAGCAATACCTTAAGAGTACATTAAAAGAATCAAGTGAAATTGACAGAATATATATATATATATATATATGTACCAGAAGACTTGAAAGGAGTTCATTAAATATATATATATATATATATATATGTACCAGAAGACTTGAAAGGAGTTCATTAAATATTACAAAATGGTCAAATCATTAAATAGAACATGAACACAAACGTAAGTGAGAAAATTTGGAATCAAATTCCGACGTAAATGAATTTAATATTGCATAATCAAGTAAACTAGTTCAAGTTATCTGAAAATATGAAGTAGAATAGTATACAACAAAATATCGTAAAGGAAGAAATTATATATGAAACTTAATTTTTAGTTAAATTAAAACTTTGAATTTTAGAATTGTTCAAGAACAAATATTAATTAAATAAATTTATAAACATTTATTAACTTTTAAATCTGAAGCAAACCATTTCAAAATCTGAAATTTGTACTCCTTAAAACTAAAATTATATGATTTCAAATAAGAAATTATATTCACTCAAAATCTAAATTTTCACCTTTTCAAATCTAAGTACCAATCCTGAAATTATAAATCCGAAATCATATCATACCAAAACTGAAATATTTATATACTCAAATATGGAATTTTGTCATCTTGAAACTCAATAAATTCAAGAAATCTATAACTAATCAATTAAAACTGAATTTAATCTAATTCGGTTATAGGGGTTAATCAACCTATGTAAGAATAATAAAAGAAAATCATTAACTGTTTCAAAAGTACGAGTTAAATGATCGAGTAAAGTGGGATGATATGAAACATTACATAATTGAAAAGTTGTAGCAATAAATAGTAGCTGGAACTTAAACTATAGTATATGTACTCAAATTCACTTGTGAATAATTGTACAATTACATAAAAACAGAAGTAGGGAAAAATCAAATAAACTAGTTCGAGTTATCTTACAATATAAAGCATAATAGTGTAAAACAAAATGACATAAAGAAAAGAATTTATATGTGAACCTTAACTTTTAATTAGAATAAACCTTTAAAATTTAGAATAGTTAGTGAACACATATTTCTTAAGTACATCGTATAAAAATTATTAACATTTAAATCTGAAACAAACAAATTCAAAATCTAATATATATACGACTTAAAAGCTGAAACTAAATGTTTCCAAATCTAAAGTTATATTCACTCAAATATGAAATTACACATTTCTAAATTTAAAATTATATGCTTCAAAAATATGAAATTATATCGTGCCCATGGAACTATAGATCTAAAATCACACAAATTCTAAACACGTTAAAAATCCGAAACTAACAACACAAAAATCTAAATTCACACGAATTTGAAACTTACAGAAATATGAAATTAATCACAAATAAATAAATAAATAAATACATAAATAAAATCTGAAACTAATAAAATATGATATTAATAATATTAAAATAATAAATCTGAAATTAATAACAATAGAAAAATAAATAAATAAAAAGAACTTGAAACAATTCCAACTTAAATCTTAAGGGCAAAACCGTTGAATATAGTAAAACCATTATAAAATTTTGATTGTGTTACTATATAGTTGTACAGATATACACCTCATTAACTTTCTAAAATAATATTAAAACAAATATCGTCAGGTGCAACTTTAAAAAGCTCTAATAAACTGATCTAAATAGCTACATACAAATACATAATATATTTAATGCAATAACCAAAAGAAAACAAGATTTAAGTAAAAAAAATGTTAATTATAATGTAATTATTGTAGTATCCGTCACACAAAAGTGACAAACAAAAATCAAACATTACATTATTTAAACTATAAACTGCAAACACCAATAGAAAAGAAAAACCTAGATTCGACACATTCCAAACTTCAATAATAAAATTTGTTTCTATAAAACACAAAACTTATAGGAAAAAATAGACTAGAGCTAGCAAAATATTCTTTAAAATTAAACAATTATAATTAGATTTGTACTAAAATAGATATGTCAATAACTAATAAAATTATCCCAATTAAACGTCAATAATGATAAAAATAATTAAAAAATAATTATAACAGCAACAGGAAATAAATTGTTCATCTTCTATTTACGCGAAAACAATTAACCCATTACGATAAATAAATTTTTATTCGAAACTAGACATACCAATAATTCAAATTTTTCTACAAGCATCCATGATAAAACAACTAACTCGATAATCTAATGTCCACCTGGGTACACACACTACTAATGTCCACCTAGGTATTAACACTTCTAATGTCCACCTTGTTGGGTTTATGTCTAGCATACGATGTTGGATACGAAGACGATAAGACGATGGAGGGATCGAGACGATTGGAGACGAAGTGGAGGCAAGATGGAAATAGTCAATGGCAGCAGCAGAGGTAGGTTGTCGTCGACCGCAACTCAGGTGCGGTCTGTAACACCCTAGGTTTTTAAATAATATTTTTGAGATTAATAAATGAATTAAAATAATTTTTGGTGATTTAATAAACCCCTTTTCTGAAAATTGTTTTTTTACACGCGGAAAACACGTGCAAATATTTTATTGGGAGACTCAAAGTCAGAAATTGTTTTGGGAAAGCCTAATATTTATTAGTGGGTATTATTTATGAATTTGCTGGATGTTTCTGATATTTATTTAGCATATTTACAAATATTACAAAAAGATGGGCTATTGTGCAAAATTACTACTTGGAGTAAAAACTCCAGATTTTCGATTTTTTTGGGCTGAGCATGATGGCTAGTCAACTCAGAGGTAAAGAGTTTACTTTTTATTCTAATAGATTTGGTTTACTTTGCAAATTTGTTAAAGAAGGGTTTTTTTTGCAAAATTGCCACTTAGAGGCAAAAATTTCCAAAATTCGTTTTTCTCGGTTTGAAAACAGTGTCGACCATATCAGTTGGTTATTTTTTATTTTAAATCTTAATTGAATTGGTTATTCTAATTTCCTAGTATAAATATTTATACATGTAAAGATATATTCAAAAGGGATATTTTGTAAAACCTACTCAAAATCCTAATACCCTAAATTCCGGCCTAATATAAAGAGAGTACAGCCATTTCATCGCTGCACTAAACAAAGGGTTTTATTTATTATTGATTTCTTGGAGTTCCAAAGTGAGGATCTTGGATTTGCTTGCGAAAGAAGGACTTTTCTTATTCTCTTTATTATTTCGTATGATTATTCAATAAGGTGAGTGATATATATTTATTTTTGTATTGTTCTATGCATGTTGTATGTGATGATTTGTCTATTAGAAAGCATGTTATAGGATTGTATGATTATATAATGAATTATTGATGGACGAATGAATAAAGATTGAATCTTTTCATGAAAATTAGGCTATTGATGATTAAAATTCCACATAGATGACTTGAGATTGTTAAAGAACCTAATTGAAACCATGGGTTTGTTGTTTCTTTATTATTCTTACTGATTTGGATTGGTTATAATGAGTTGTATGATGTAAATTGCATGAAATTGATTATAGATGAATAAAAACTTAGCTTTCACTGTGTATGAATGCATATGATAGTAAAAACCTAACTAATACATGTTGTAATCACATATATTCATGAGCAAACTAATGAAATCAGTGGGGTATATGTATAAAAAGTTGTAGAAGGATTCATGTAACCCCCATTTCCGCTAATAAGTATTTTTCGTGTATTTTCTATAATTTGATTTTTATAAATTTATTTTGTGCTAAATCCTTTTCGGATATTTTATTGAAGTATTTTCTAATCGAAAATTTTATTCATTTCAAATAATGGTGTATTTTGATCTTATTTTCTGTATCTTATTGATCGACTATTTATATTTGAGCCTAAAACAAATATATTAGTATTATTGGATTATTTTAATGAAATTGTTAAATCCGAATATTATTGTGTTGTATGATATTATTATTTTATAATCATTATAATTAATTTTTATTTCTTGATTATCTATTTAAAATCCATCTATCGAATTATTTTATTATTATACTTGATCTAAATTTCGTGGTGAACTCCAATTTATTTTCCAAACCCAACTGATATTCTTTTTATTTGTATTAATTAATTATCTATTTGGATTTAAAATTTTGTTCACAAGATTCTTTGTTCTTCTTTATGAACTATTTTCTTGTTGATTATATATATTTTTTATTTATTGTGGGTATTTTTATTTGAACCCTATTGATTTAGATATCTATCTCTTATTTGAACCGTAAAATCCAATTTCTATTGTTCTTGACCCAGAACACTATTATTGGATCCTAAACCACTAACCCAACACCCTAATTGTACCTGATAAATACAATCCAAATGCAAACTCTAAAAATTGCACATTATTGAACCCTAAGAGCCGCTTATTCTCTCTCCCCTCTCCTCTCTCCTCCCGTTCTTGCTTTCTCTGCCGTTTCCTGCCCAATCCACTGAACCCATTACTGGGTTCAACTTCTCCGTTGCCATCTCCGGTGAGCCCTTTAAACTCATCTTTCGTCGACCCTCGACCTCCGGCGACCCCCCCTCATCCTCTGTCCTCGACATTAACAACCAAAATACCCACCGATCTCCCCCTTTGCTCCTCCACTTCGTCGTCCAGCACCACACACGCCGCCTTTGCCTCGGTTGCGCCGCTTGACCTCGCCGTCGATGCCGCCTCCACTGGTCGCCAGTGCCGCCGCCCCCTTAGCCTGGCCGCTGCTGTAGCTATCTCTTGTTATTAATTTGTTGCTGAGGTTACTGAGTTCTGTTCTTGCTGTAATTGTCGAGTTCTCTATTATACGTATCCTGCACGTGTTAAATTGTGCTAGTTCGCGGGTTCGTTGCTTTGGGTTTCTTATCTTGTTATTCTTGGTATTCGTTTTCACCGTTTATAAGATAAGTCACTGTCCCATTGAATTGAACGTTGTATCAAATACAAGTTTTATTGAAATTCTTGCAAGTAGATCATATTCGTTATCGTATCATTGTATTGATTATCCTTCGTTGGGTCTATTGAGGGTTTACATGAGCTAACCCCGATATTCTTAATATCGTGCCACTTTGACTCCAAAAATATTGAATCTTGCATACATCATATAATATTGATGAAAGAAAATTTTGATGCATCTGATAACACGATTAATTATTGTAGAGACAATTGCTAGGTTGTATGTTGTTTGATCGATGATAGTTGATTGATGATAAATTGATGCATGAGTGTGTTCTAATTTTATTTATCATGTTTTGACACCCTTCATGCTGATTGAGAAGTTTATCGACTAGTAGAATTGATACCCATCATATTTAAATTAATTTATTTTCATGAAAAATACCCCAAAACCATATATGTTGCTTGCTGGCTGTATGTTGCCTGCTATGTTCTACCCTGTAAATGATCTTAAAATGAATTACTTTCTGAATATAAATTGTAGCCTTATCTTTCTATTTTCCAGATCATCTTGAATTTTTGAATTCCGAGTTGTGTAGAAAAAGTTATGCCCGTATTACTATAGCTGTGTTTTTAATTCCAGATTCTCAGATTATTGTACATTCCTTGTTTAATAAAAGGTTGATCAATGATAAAATTTTACTTTGAAAATTACCAAATTGTTGCTTAACATGTTTAGGGGTTTATATAATATTTTTAAGGAATTTAATATTGAGTTTTTGCTGTTTCTAAGAATAAAATAACATGATGTCGAAATTCTGCCTGAACATGTAATCTATAAAGAACAATGTGATTGTCCTAGCTACTGTTGTCGGATTTTGAACTTTAAATATGAGTTGGAATCGTGAGAAAGTTTAGTTTCTAGAACTTCTGACGAATTCAGTTTTTGATTTCTGAAAATGTCACGCCATGCTTCCCAAAAGAATACGGAATACGGATACGCAACAAAAGCCCAAGGAATTATTTTCATCATCCATAAGCTGTTCAAGAAATCTTTACAACATTCACAAGAATCATCAGAGTCAGAAGCAAAAGAATCAACCACAAGCACATATAAGCTAAAATATCAACAAGAATACTTGAAACCAAATGTATAAATCTCAAATAGTCATGATCTGAATAAAACAAGTATCTTGGGTCATATTGCCCAAATACAACAATAAATCCAAGTCTTAAAATACAATATTTTATCAAGCAAGCTACAAGAAATAATAATAATAAAATGCAGTACTAATACTTCATGTTACCGATACCATCTGGAACCTGTTCTCTAAAATCTGCAATTCAACGAATGCAGGAAAGAGGAAAAGAGAAAAACAACTACCCGTCAATTGCAGGATACAAGCACATGGAAAAACTAACTAGCAACATGGTATAAGCATGATGCCAAAATAAACAACTAGCATGGCAAAAGTGAACAAGTGTAAATGGCATGAATCAATTGTCAAGTAATTAAGTATCATGTAAACATGCATCAAGTGTCAAGTATCAAATCTCATGTAAACGAGTCTCATGTAACATGTAGTCAAGTGTTAAGCAAGCATGTATCTTGTTCAAGTATTATGTATCAAGTCTTGTAGTGATTACTATCTAAGTAGCACTTCTGCAGCCCACCTTATATGACTGTTACAACAAACAGTTTCGCTTTAGATTTCATAGTGGACCATATAGGGCAGTATACTCAGGGACAAGTCAAGTAATCGAGCTCCAAGCTCCAAGTATCATGTATCATGTAATCACGTGTCAAGTTGTGCAAGTGGCAAGCATCGTATCTTGCGTGCAAGTATCAAGTAATCATGTGTCAAGTATCATGTATCAAATAATCACGTAGGATCAGTGGATCCCCTTCCGAGTACACGTTTCTGAATTATCCACTATTAGATCTGTCCCTTGAACCCCGGCTCGGTTACTTATTATTAATATCAAACAAGCATGTATATGTGCAAAATATATCAAGAATAACATGGCATGATCCTGTGAAAAATGCAAGTTGCAAGATAAACATGTGCGAGTAAAAGATAATACATGAAAGAATAATATAGACAAATCTCAAGTTCAGGACAGCAAGACCATACTATAGTAAAACAGTGATTCCCAGTATTACAAACATGCAAATCTGAATCCGTCAAAACGTCTAGAAAATAAACTCCCAACTGAATCAAGCGAGTATAAATAAGTTATATATTAATTCACAAAAATATAGCTCAAAACTGATTTGAATACAAAAAATAGGTTCAGCCAGAAATCAGGAAAACGAATTCAAGAACAAGAAAACAACATGAAAACACGTTAAATAAAGCCACGAAAAATCTGGGGTATTTCCCTATATGTCCAGTATCTAAATATAAAGTTTCAAAATTTTCCAGTAAAATTAGATCAGTCATCAAAAATTGGGAAACATCAAAGGGATATGAAAATAGATCCGGAAACAGTAGTTTGGCAAATCTGGAATTTCCAACACTGCTGTACGAAAACTATAATATCTCGCAACTAGTGAAATGAAATCCAATTCCACCAAAGGGATATGAAAATAGATAAAATATAATAACTTTCATATTTCACAAATAATTTTCATACAATAAAAGGAATCAGAGTGAAAATACGATTCTTTACAGAACATCGAGTAAAATACAGCAAGTATAGTTTTCATAAACGAGCATGAAACGGCACATAAAACTCACCAATAAAATTCACCAAAATTCTAGGTAATCCCTAACTAGTTAAAAAAATACTGACCAAAGTTTTGGATCAAAATAATATATGTAGCATCAGTATAAAAACCATTTAGTCATCAAAATCATCGAAAAACAAAATCTGGAAAAGATCTATACCTTTGTAGTAAAACAGTCATAAGTCACTCATACGAAAACGAAATCAAGCAAGATCAGAGGGGTTTTAAAATAGACGAAATTCTTTAAAACTCATTTTTTATTCCAAAATTAAGTTACTGACTTAAGACAGTCCAAAACAGCAAACAAAACAGATCAACAATAAAATATAGATTTTTTCCCTTTAATAACAACTCAACATATATCATACAGAACTTGTTCAAAAGACAACCAAACACGAAATCGAGTCTACCAAGTGTCCAAACATCATGAATTAGGGTATCTAGCATGTCCACACCAAAAATATCACATGGGTCTCCACCAAATCATGAATTCTTACAAAAGTCTCACTTACATGATCAAAATCAAGAACAGATAAAACCTAAGTTAATTCATATCCATATTTTGTCGTGAGTCATATGTGGTCAAATTTTCACAATAGAGACAAAACCCATCAAACATAACACAAACAAGAGTCGTCTCTCGACCCAACTACATTATAGGTGGTATTTTTGGACTTGTATCAAACAAATAAATTGGAGTACAAGTTACTTGCCTTAACTGAAAATGAAGAACGACAAAAACCAAGAGTAATGAGCAAAACCCACGAACAAAAATCCACGATCAATGAATCCAAGCAAACTTGAGCGAAAATCTCCACACGAACAAACTCTACAAAGCGAGAGGTGATCCAAGAGGAATGATGACAATAATGGCTTGCGGCCACAAGAGAGATCAACGCCGGAGAGGATGAGAGAGATTAGGGATTGTTGTATGGTGGTGTAGGAGATGGTCGGCCAAGGGATCGAGGGGCTCGGGTGTTGGGGTGTTGCAGGTTGGACACCGGCCGGGAGGGAGGTCGGTGGCCTGGGTTGTCGAGATGGGGTGTGCACAGGCCGGAGGTAGGGAGGCTTGGCCGGGGGGGGGGGGGTCTGGCGTCGGGTTGCTGTGTGCAGGTGGCGCAAAGGAACAAGGAGGAATGGAGGAGGCTGGGTGTAGAGATGTGGAGGCTAGGGTTTAGGATTGGGGTTTAGGGAGAGGGATTAGAGATATATATATAAGGGGATTAGGTTTAATGGGTAATTGGGTTGCGGGTAATTAGGAGTAGTAGTAGGATTTGTTTAATTGGGCTTTAATTAGGATACAATTGTATGGGATATCAAATAGGATTGGGGATTTAATTTGGCTTTGGTAATCTTATTAGGGATCAAACAATAGGATTGGAAAAAGGATAACAACCAATCACCTCCACAAGCACCCAAGAAAAAAAATAAAGAGGACAAGAACCAAATGAAAGAAAAAACAAAATAATGAAGAACGAACCCAAAAAGACAACCAATCAAACACAAAGAGCTCAAAATGAAATAAAACTAATATATATATTGAAAACAATACCAATATATGGTTCAGAAAGAATACAAGAGAGAAAACACACCAAAACGAAAAATGCACTCAAAAATACACAAAATGAAAAACAGGGGTTACAGAAGTAGCGGAAAATTGCATTTTTTTACGGACTACTATTGCTGTCCAGAATTTTATATATCCCGATTTTAATAGATTAATTATTTCTATATCGTAGTATTGTATGAATTAACGTATGTGTGTTTCATTGCATGATCCTAATACCCTATTGTCATTGTTCTAATTGTCCAATTCAAGTTATCATCCTATTATTTTCCTATTGTTACCATCGTTCATCTCATATCTCATATTTGTATATTGTATTGTTGCATTGATAAATGATTAATAAGCCAGGATTCAAGGGTTAACTTTAGTAGTAGACAATATAGGGACTGTACTCGGAGGAAGGGCAAGTTTCTCTAAATAATGTTTCGGCTATTGTTTCATCGTGTGATTGTGGCTTACGATGGTAACCCACTCTATCGTGTATTGTATCGTTGCCGAAGACCGTATCATGCATTGAATATTGATTATCGTTGCTGAGTACATAGACTATAAAATCCACCACTAAGTCTAAACGTAACTTGTTTTTATGTAGCAACCATGTGGTAAATAAATGGGATTCATGAAGTGCTACTTTAGTTAGGATTCAAATGATTAATAGACTTAAGAATTGACACAAAATCGACACTGCATATTGTTCCTCATTGTTCTTATTTATATCGAATATTGGCTAAGTATTATTGTTATTGATCATTGATATTGTTACCGAATATTGAATCATTGTTTATAGCAATTGCATCGTTACTACTGAAATTGATTATTGTTATCATGCCATGTTATTGATTTCTATTGATCCATTGATTCATAGTTATACTGTTATTCCATTGTTCTCTGCTTTCTCTACTTGCTGTCCATGACCTGCTTTAAGGACAATTTTTCTTCTCTTTTTAGATGAAGTGTTCATAGGTAATGATGGAGAATTGCCTGCTGGAATTGGAGAACAGACATTCTGAAGATTTTAATGCTTTCTAGTTGCTTATTATTTTAATGAACATATTGTATTGAGACTTATTGCTATTGTGTTTGGAATTTATTATTCTATTGGGTATATGTCCCGAATTTTATTATTGTTTCCAGACGTTGGTTTATTATTGTATTTGGATATTATATATTGCTTAATTACAAGTATTATTGTTCATGAGATTATTATTATTGCCTGCGCAATTGTTCTGTATTGATTTTATTGTTGAGTTGATCGGATAAACAGCTTATGGGTAATGTTAGTCATTCGCTGGCCATTGTCATGTACTCGTATTCCGTATTTTTAGAAAGTGGAGCATGACCAGGGATTTTTAGTGGTATCAGAACCCGGGTTTAGATAATATATCAGTCAAACGTGACTAACGAAAGGAAGCTAGCTTTGACTGATATATTAATCATATTTGGGTTTTATCAGGTTGACTCAACCGTATGTGCAATATAGGAATCACATGAACAATTGATATCTAACTTATGATCTGGATGCTAACCGTTTGATTGTTATTGCAGACCATGGCTAGAATAGGTGCTTCATCTTCCCGAACCGGAGATAATTAGTCTGATGAGCCCACTATTGCACAGATGATGCAAATCCAGCGTAAGCACAACGAACTGATGATGCGGATGTAACGGGAACATAATTAACTGTTGAGAATGGCTTATGAAGCTGCTAATAGGGAACCCGTTGTACATGCACTTGGATTGCTGCCAATGAGACCTGGAAATGTGGCAGATTTCATGAAACTGCATCCAGACAAATTCTTGGGCACTGAGGGTCCGCTTGAAGCCGAGCAATGGCTTATCAGGACTGCACAGTTGTTGACTACATCACGGATAGCATATGTTGATATTTGTGGATGTTGTGATCATCCAACTTGTTGATCTGGCCCACATCTGGTGGCAAGCTAAAGCTGAACAATTGGGGCGACCCATTCCCTGGGCGACCTTCACTGCGAGCTTCCTTACGAAGTTCTTCCCTAATGTCACCAAGAATGAAATAGAACGACAGTTTGTCTCATTAACTCAGGTTCATCAGTTAGTGTTTAATCCTGCTTTTTCGTTGATATTTCATAAAATACCGACGTTAAATTAAACACTTTCTTGAATCAGGGGAGTCAGACCTTGGACGAGTAAGTTGTGAAATTCACCAGACTAAGTCGTTTTGCCACTTCCATGGTGGCGAATGACAAAGATAGAGGCCGTCATTTTTTGTTGGGCTTGGATATTGATATTCAGGATCGCCTTGCTGCCTTGCGACTTCATTCTTATGCTGATATCCTTGATGCTGCTAGAATTCAGGAATAAACAAGTACGAGGAAGCGTGCTATCCAGTGTTCTATCTCGCACCCCGTTGCCGCTAGATCTTTTGGTGGGTCTATTTGGAGGCCAGATCCAACCCCTCCAGTGAGGACACTGCCATACCCACCTGCTGCCCCAAAGACAAATCAGACTTGTGATTACTGTCACAAGGTTAGGTACTTGCGCAAGGACTGCAGGATAGCCAATCGCCAGTACCTTATGTGTGGAAGCAACGACCACATGGTTCGAGACTGCCCAAGGAACCGGTACAATGCGCCGACAGGAGGACCAGCCCCCAATGGAGGTAGACTGGAGCTCGTGGTCAGGCTTACAACCTGACTGCTGAAGGAGTAACTACAGGTATTTAGCAATATATTTGTTTTCTGTTCTTGCATTGCTTATTCTATCTTGCATCTTTTATCCATTCCGCACCTTGCATTTACTTGCATTTATTAATTCATTATTGAGTATCATACAAGTTATTTCTTCTCTTCCAAGCCCTCTTCAAATTCCAGTTGTACCACCATACTCGTTTCTCTCCCTTATTCATTCATTTGCATTGTCATCATTCATTAAACCTTTATTTGACATCATTCTAGATCACTTCATTCATATCCATGTCCTTTCTAATTCTGGTGTTGCCACAATTTTGCCTCTTTTCCCTTTATTCCTAGTTTTGTTATTTCACCGACTTGCTTTTGTTTTGTCCAATATAACGCCTAATTAAATTTCGAGGATGAAATTTTGTTGTAAGGTGGGTAGGATTGTAACCCCCATTTCCTCTAATAAGTATTTTCCGTGTATTTTTCTATAATTTGATTTTTATAAATTTATTTTGAGCTAAATTCTTTTCGGATATTTTATTAAAGTATTTTCTAATTGAAAATTTTATTCATTTCGAATAATGGTGTATTTTGATCTTATTTCTATATCTTATTGATCGACTATTTATATTTGAGCCTAAAACAAATATATTAGTGTTATTGGATTATTTTAATGAAATTGTTAAACCCGAATATTATTGTGTTGTATGATATTATTATTTTTATAATCATAATAATTTATTGTTATTTCTTAATTATCTATTTAAAATCCATCTATCGAATTATTTTATTATTGTACTTGATCTAAATTTCGTGGTGAACTCCAATTTATTTTCCAAACCCAATTGATATTCTTTTTATTTGTATTAATTAATTATCTATTTGGATTTAAAATTTTGTTCACAAAATTCTTTGTTCTTCTTGATGAACTATTTTCTTGTTGGTTATATATTTCTTTTATTTATTGTGGGTATTTTTCTTTGAACCCTACTGATTTAGATCTATCTCTTATTTGAACTCTAAAACCCAATTTCTATTATTCTTAACCCAGAACCGCTATTATTGGATCCTAAACCACTAACCCAATACCTTAATTGTACCATATAAATACAACACTAATGCAAACCCTAAAAAATGCACATTATTGAACCCTAAGAGCCGCTTCATCTCTTTCCTCTCTCCTCACTCCTCCCGTTCTCTCTCTTTCTGCCGTTTCCTGCCCAATCCACCGAACCCATTGCTGGGTTCACCTTCTCCTGCTCCATCTCCGGCGAGCCCCCTGTCCTCCTCCTCTTCCGTCGACCCTCGACCTCTGGCGACCCCCCTCCTCTGTCCTCGACATTAACAGCCAAAACACCCACCAATCTCCCTTTTTGCTCCTCCACTTCGTCATCCAGCACCACAGGCGCCACCCCTACCTCGGTTGCGCCGCTCGACTTCGTTGTCGACGCTGCCTCCACTGGTCGCCAGCGCTTCCGCCCCCTTGGCGTGGCCGCTATTGCAGCTATCTCTTCTTATTACTTTGTTGCTAAGGTTGCTGAGTTCTCTTCTTGATGTTATTGCTGAGTTCTCTCTTACACTTATCTTGCACGTGTTAAATTGTGCTAGTTCGTAGGTTCATTGCTTTGGGGTTCTTATCCCATTATTCTTGGTATTCGTTTTCACCGTTTATACGGCAAGTCACTGTTCCCTTGAATTGAACATCATATCAAATTCAAGTTTTATTGAAATTCTTGCAAGTAGATCATACGTATTATTGTATTGATTATCCTTCATTGGGTCTATTGAGGGTTTACACGAGCTAACCCTGATATTCCTGATATCGTGCCACTTCGACTCCAAAAATATTGAATCTTGCATACATCATATAGATTGATGATAGGAAATTTTCATGCATCTCATAAAACGATTAATTATTGTCGAGATAATTGCCAGGTTGTATGTTGTTTGATCGACTGATGGTTGATTGATGATAAATTGATGTATACGTGTGTTCTAATTTTATTTATCATGTTTTGAAACCCTTCATGCTGATTGAGAAGTTTATCGACAAGTAGAATTGATACCCATCATATTTAAATTAATTTATTTTCACGAAAAATACCCCAAAACCCTGTATGTTGCTTGCTGGTTGTATATTGCCTTCTATTTTTGACCCAGCAAATGATCTTAAAATGAATTACTTTCTGAATATGAATTGTAGCCTTATCTTTCTAGTTTCCAGACAATCTTGAATTTTTGAATTCCGAGTTGTGTAGCAAAAGTTATGCCCGTATTACTACAGTTATGTTTTTAATTCCAGATTCTCAGATTATTGTACATTCCATGTTTAAACAGTGAAAATGCTGATCAAGTGATAACATTTTACTCTTAAAATTTCCAAATTGTTGTTTAACATGTTTAGGGGTTTAGAATATATTTTAAAGGAATTTAATATTGAGTTTTTTCTATTTCTAAGAATAAAATAACATGATGTCGAAATTCTGCCTGAACATGAAATCTATAAAGAACAATGTGATTGACCTAGCTACTGTTGTCGGATTTTGAACTTTAAATATGCGTTGGAACAGTGTGGAGGTCTAGTTTCTAGAACTTCTGACGGATTTAGTTTTTGATTTCTGAAACAGCGGAAAACTGCATTTTTGTACAAACTACTCTTGCTGTCGAGAATTTTATATTCCAGATTTTAATAGATTAATTATTCCTATATCGTAGTTTTGTTTGAATTAACATATGTGTGTTGCATTGCATGATCCTAATACGCTATTTTCATTGTTCTAATTTTTCAATTCAAGTTATCATCCTATTATTTCCATATTGTTACCATCGTTTATCTCATGTCTCATATTTGCATATTGTATTGTTGCATTGATAAATGATTAATAAGTCGGGGTTTAAGGGTTGACTTTAGTAGTGGACAATATAGGGACTGTACTTGGAGGAGGGGCCCGTGTTTTCCTAAATAATGTTTCGGCTATTGTTTTATCGTGTGATTGTGGCTTACGACGGTAACCCAATCTATCGTGTATTGTATCGTTACCGAAAATCGTATCGTGCATTGAATATTGATTATCGTTGCCGAGTACATAAACTATAAAATCCACTACTAAGTCTAAACGTAACTTGTTTGTATGTAGCATCCATGTGGTAAATAAATGGGATGCATGAAGTGCTACATTAGTTAGGATTAAAATGATTAATAGACTTAAGAATTGATACGGCATCGACACTGCATATTGTTCCTCATTGTTCCTATTGATATCGAATATATATTGGCTAAGTATTATTGTTATTGACCATTGATATTATTACCGAATATTGAATCATTATTTATACCAATTGCATCGATTACTACTGAAATTGATTATTGTTATCGTGCCATATTATTGATTCTTATTGATTTATTGATTCATTGTTATCTGCTTTCTTCACTTGCTGTCTATGACTTACTCTAAGGACAATTTTTCTTTTCTTTTTAGATGAATTGTTCACAGGTAATGATGGAGAATTGCCTGCTGGAATTGGATAACAGACATTCTGAAGATTTTAATGCTTTCTAGTTGCTTATTATTCTAATGAACTTATTGTATTGAGATTTATTACTATTGTGTTTGGAATTTATTATTGTATTGAGCTTATGTCCCGAATTTGTTTCCAGATATTGCATTATTATTGTATTTGGATATTATAAATTGCTTCATTCCAAGTATTATTTTTCATGAGATTATTATTATTGCCTACGCAATTGTTCTGTATTGATTATATTGTTGAGTTGATCTGATAAACAGCTTATGGGTGACGTTAGTCATTCGCTGGGCCAATATCATGTACTCGTATTCTTTATTTTTGGAAAGCGGGGCAAGACAATTCTTGGATAAAAAAGGACCAAGTTTTAATGTTTAAAAAGGGCTTGATTTTCGGGTTTGTTGTGTTCAGCCGAAAATTGGGTTTTTGTGATTTTTGCGATGTTTTCTATTAGATCTTGCTTTGTATTCATGCTGAGATTGAATTGAAAAATATAATACTTATATACGATGTTTTCTTGATCATTAACTGATACTTAAACACCCTATACATACATACATACATACATACATACATACATACATACATACATACATACATACATACATACATACATACATACATACATACATACATACATACATACATACATACATACATACATACATACATACATACATATATATATATATATATATATATATGTACTACTTTACTATTTTCAAGAGTTTTGAAGAAAAAATTCTCTTTTATGATCTTGAAGCGGTTTTGATTTGTTTTATAAACTCTTGTATGTTAAACAAGTTATATGTGATTATCTCAGGAATTTTGTTTTGCAAATTTATGTTTTTACAAAGATTTATCAAAGTACTAGGTTTGCCCATGGAGATGGGCCTACGGCACGTTTCTGTATAAGATATGTTTTTTTTAAAAAATATATAACTTACACCAAAACACATAAGCCAAACTATCAGACATTTCAAACATTAACAGGACTTGAAGATTATAGATGGATTGACGACTCAACCCGCCAAAAATCACGATCAAGGATGAAAAATCATTATAATGAAAAAGGAATCAGTCAAATAAAAACCAATGGTCATTTCTATTGTAGAATACTAATATGAATTTTAGTAAAAATTTCAACAAAATCTCCCTTAAAATATTAGTTCTTTTACAGCAGTTCATTACGGAATTCTGCTAACAATTAAAAATATAACATCACAGGCAGTTAATATCAATCCTCCCAAGGCCAATCCAAGCAACTTCACACAGCCATTATATATATAAGGTTTTGGGGAAAGAATCTTGATATGATGCAAGATACAAAATAAAAACCAAAATTTTATTTGAAAACATAATGGATTTGTAGGAATTTTGGTAAAAATTTCGACAGAATCTCCCCTAAAATATTAGCCCTTTTACAGCAATTCCTTACAAAATTCTGCTAACAATTTAAAATATAACATCACAGGCAGTTAATATCAATCATCCCAGCCCAATCCAAGCAACATCACACAGGCATCATATATATAAGGCTCTAAGGGCAAAAATCTTCATATGATGCAAGATACAAAATAAAAACCAAGAATTCGTTTGAAAACGTAATGAATTTTTAGAAAAACCTTTGAAAAAAACAACACACAGAACCCAATACTCCACAACTTTGCGGGTATGGGTTTTAACATCACTATATTATATCATCATCCTATACAGATACTTACATCTCCAAAAATCCTAAATATTACACAGATTTACATAATCTCTTATTCTACATAACTTAAGGGAACAAAATATACAACTAATAAATCATCCACGAACCAACTATAAATAAAAAGATTACACGATTGTTACAATAGGGACCAAACACAAAGCTTCGAGTCTTCAATATGGGACGAAACAGTGAGCCTACACAAGCAGTAAGAGTTTTCAAAAATCAATCAAAACCAATGATAATTAAATAAACAAATAGTAAAAGTATATAGATATATGATCATTTCTCATTACCTGGAAAGAAAGCAACTACATGAGATTCTAATAAGAACTCAACTCGCAAATGAGATACTAATAAGAACTCAACTCGCAAATCATTTAATTCAAATCACACATACACAGTGTCTTGACTTTGATTTTTTAATTACGATGCAAAGAGGGAAATAGTTAATATAAAGCAATCTCAGGTTAACAGCTTCCAAGAGTATAGTTAATACACTATTTGTCACACCCCGCTTCCCAAAAAGAATACGGAATTCGGATACACAACAAAAGCCCAGCGAATGATTTTCATCATCCATAAGCTGTTCAAGAAATCTTTACAACATTCACAAGAATCATCAGAGTCGGAAGCAAAACAATCTACCACATGCACATATGAGCCAAAATACTAAAAATAATACTTGAAACCAAATATATAAATCTCAAATAGCCATGATCTAAATAAAACAAATATCCTGGGTCACATTGCCCAAATACAAGAATAAATCCAAGTCTCAAATATAATATTATTCAAGCAAGCTACAAGAAATAATAATAATAAAATGCAACACTAATACTTCATGTCACCGATACCATCTGGAACTTGTTCTCCAAAATCTGCAATTCAACGAATGCAGGAAAGAGGAAAAGAGAAAAATAAGTACCCATCAATTGCAAGTTACGGGCCACTTATAATGCATGATACAAGCACATGGGAAAACTAACTAGCAATATGGTATAAGCATGATGTCAAAATAAACAACTAGCATGGCAAAAGTGAACGACTGTAAATGGCATGAATCAAGTATCAAGTAATCAAGTATCATGTAAACAAGTCTCACGTAACATGTAGTCAAGTGTTAAGTAAGCATGTATCATGTTCAAGTATCATGTTCAAGTATCATGTATCAAGTCTTGTAGTGATTACTTTCTAGGTAGCACTTCATGCAGCCCACCTTACATGGTTGCTACAACAAACAATTTCGCTTTAGATTTCATAGTGGACCATAGAGGGCAGTATACTCGGGGACAAGTCAAGTAATCGAGCTCTAAGCTCCAAGTATCATGTATCATGTAACCACGTGTCAAGTTGTGCAAGTGGCAAGTATCGTGTCTTGCGTTCAAGTATCAAGTAATCACATGTCAAGTATCATGTCTCAAGTAATCACGTAGGATCAGTGGATCCCCTTCCGAGTACACGTTTCTGAATTATCCACTATTAGATCTGTCCCTTAAACCCCGGCTTGGTTATTTATTATTAATGTCAAACAATCATGTATATGTGCAAAATATATCAAGAATAACATGGCATGATCATGTGTAGGGCTGTAAATCGGACCGTACGGGATCAGACAACTATATGTTCAAGCTCGGACCGAAATTCTACTCGGACGGGCTTATGTCGGCTCGGTCTAGGTCAGACAAAATTTGTATAGTCCAGACTCGATTCGATAAAGTATCAGACCGCAATAATACTCGGATGGACTTATGTCCGGCTCGAGCTCGGTAAAGAATCGGACCTAATAATATGTTCGAGTTCGGTTCGTATAACAGTTCGGACGGTCAACGGTCGGACCATTTCTCGAGCTGGACTCGGACGGACGATGGACCGTCCTGTTCATTTTACACCCCAAATCATGTGACAAGTGCAAGTTGCAAGATAAACATGTACGAGTGCAAGATATCTCATAAAGGAATAAAATAGACAATTCTCAAGTTCAACAACAAGACCATACTATAGTAAAACGGAAATTCCCAGTGTTACAAGCATCAAATCTGGATCTGTCAAAGGATCTGAAAAATAGACTCCCAATCGAATCCAGCGAGTATAAATAAGTCATATATTAATTTACAAAAACATAGCTCAAAACTGATTTGAATACAGAAATTAGGTTCAGCCAGAAATTAGGAAAATGAATTCAAGAACAGGAAAACAGCATGAGAACACATTAAATAAATCCACGAAAAATCTGGGGTATTCCCCTATATGTCCAGTATCTAAATATAATGTTTCATAATTTTTTAGTAAAATTAGATCAGTTATCAAAAATAAAGTTATCAAAAATAAGAAAACATCAATAAACAAGAGTTTGAAAATTTGGAATTTCCAACACTGCTGTACGAAAACTATGATATCTCGCAACCAGTGAAACGAAATCCAATTCCGCCCAAGAAATATGAAAATAGATAAAATATAATAACTTTCATATTTCACAAATATTTTCATACAGTAAAAGGAGTCATGGTGAAAATACGATTCTTTACAGAATAGCGAGTAAAATACAGCAAGTATAGTTTTCATAAACGAGCATGAAATGGCACATAAAACTCACCAATAAAATTCACCAAAATTCTGGGTAACCCCTAACTAGGTAAAGAAACACTGACCAAAGTTTTGGATCAAAATAATATAGGTAGCATCAGTATCAAAACCATTTAGTCATCAAAATCATCAAAAAATGAAATCTGGAAAGATTGACACCTCTGTAGTAAAATAGTCATAACTCGCGCATACGAAAATGAAATCGATCAAGGTCAGAGGGGTTTGAAAATAGACGAAATTCTCTAAAACTCATGTTTTATACCGAAATTAAGATGCTGACTTCAAGATAGTCCAAAACAGCAAACAAAGCAGATCAGCGACAAAATACTGATTTTTTCCTTTAACAACAACTCAACATATATCATACAAAACTTGTTCAAAACACAACCAAACATGAAACCAAGTCTACCAAGTGTCCAAAAATCATGAATTAGGGTATCTAGCATGTCCACACCAAAAATATCACATGGGTTTCAACCAAATCACGAATTCTCACAAAAGTCTCACATACATGATCAAATCAAGAACGGGTAAAACCTAAGTTAATTCATATCCATATTGTGTCGTGAGTCATCTATGGTCAAATTTTCACAATAGAGATAAAACCCATCAAACATAACACAAACAAGAGTCTTCTCTAGACCCAATTACAATATAGGTGGTATTTTTGACTTGTATCAAACAAATGAATTGGAGTACAAGTTACTTGCCTTAACCGAAGATGAAGAACGACGAAAACCAAGAGTAACGAAAAAAACCCATGAACGAAAATCCACTAATCAAAATACACGAACTAATGAATCCAAGCAAACTTGAGCGAAAATCTCCACACGAACGAAAACTCCAAAAGAGAGATGATCCAAGAGGGATGATGACAATAGTGGCTTGCGGCCACAAGAGAACACCAAGAGAGAGTGACGAGGGAGTATGTGGTGGTGTAGGAGATGGTTGGCCAAGGGATCGAGGGCTCGGGTGTTGGGGTGTTGCCAGGAGGGAGGTCGGCGGCCTGGGGTGCTGGCGTCGGGTTGCTGCACAGGCTGGACGGGGGTTGGGTTTACGGGTGTGCGGCGCAAGTAGCAGGGAGAGAGAGGGGGAGGCCGGGTTGAGGGAGGCTAGGTTTAGAGTTTACGATTAGGGTTTAGGGTTAGAGGGATTAGAGATGTATATATATTAGGGGATTAGGGTTAATGGGTAATTGGGTTGCAGGTAATTAGGAGTAGTAGTAGGATTTGTTTAATTGGGCTTTAATTAGGATACAATTTGTATAGGATATCAAATAGGATTGGGGATTTAATTTGGCTTTGGAAATCTTATTAGGGATCAACAAATAGGATTGGGAAATGGATACAACCAACCACCACCACAAGCACCTAAGAACACAAAATAAAGAAGACAAGAACCAAATGAAAGAAAGAACAAAATAATGAAGAACAAACCTAAAAAGACAACCAATCAAACACAAAGTGCTCAAAATGAAATAAAACGAATATATATTGAAAACAACTCCAATATACGGTTCAGTAAAAAAAATACAAGGGAGAAAATACACCAAAACGGAAAATACACTCAAAAATACACAAAATGAAAAACAGGGGTTACACTATTGTTTGGCTTGCACACAATGCAGATCATAGGTATTCATAATGACAGTTGATTGAGGACTTGCTAACAGTTCTATGCAAGCATGCAATTTTTTTACACTTAACAAACTCCAAATATATGCAACATAGCAAATTAACATCAATGTCGAGCAACATTTACAACTATGTACTCTTGACACAACTGAGTAGAAATTACAAGTCCCCAAGCCTATATTAAATTATTGGATATGAACTGTTGACACAATCATATATACACAAAAAGATAAATTCTCTCCCTACAACCTAAACATACTTGTGCTAGGCTTGTTCTTGAAATTTGAACCTCTATACAACCACATAATTTTTTTAGAACCGCGAAACAAATATATTTGATTGTATATAGTTGATCTCCAGATCCTAAAATTTCTATTGCTTTGATTGATACTATTTGTAAAGAGTAACATATCCATGGACATCCAACCATGTATCAGGTCATCCTTCTTAGAATTTAAGCTCAAGTTTCAAGGCATGTATAACAACAAAGGGACTTGATCTGACAGCACTTCTACAAAATTTTCCATTTCCTAATCGATTCAAAAGTACTCGATAACTAAATTAATAATGAAGATATAAAGCAAGAGGTCTAACGGGAATAGAAATGACTAAAGAAGTTTGAACATTTTCTCAATGGATGTTGTTAACGTAATTAAAACTTATTGCAAGACATGAAAGCAATCAAAACAACAAACATCATAGTATAATGACCTTCGTCATGTGAATAGTCTAGAAAGTGTTCATAAGTTATGTGCAAGAGATGATGATAGTTCCATCAGGAAACCAGCGTCAAACTCTTATGGACCCGTCAGTTTATTTTAGGAACCTTGATCTCTGTGGTAATCCTTTGCCCAAGAAATGTAGAGAGGCCCCAGATGATGAAGATCCAAAATCTGATGCTCTAGAGAGGAGGTCTTTGATGATGATTCAGAAGCTGCATGGATTTACTTTGGTGGGGTGGTAGGTTTTGCAATGGGTTTTTATTCTCTCTGGGGCACTTTGCTACTCAATAGGCCTTGGGGATATTTATTGACCGCATGACTGTTTGGTAGCTGCAATTTACTTGAATTGATGCCATCTGTTAAAGAAATGTCCAGGTGATGGCTCTTCCATGTTAAGTGCATGAATATGTCGTCAAGTTCTACTTTTTACATCAGTCTGTTCCAGTTTGTTTTACTTTCTTTATTAGTTGAGAAATGGATAGTGAATAATTCTAGTGTATAAATTACCTCCTGGTATATATGTAACTTTAGGTCATACTCTATCTTAAAAAATAATGCAAGATATGGCAAAAGTTGTCAGTGTTGACTATTCATGTGATGTCTTAGTTGTAGATTGGAATTGGACAGTATTTTGAGATCGTCATGGGACTCAGGTTTAGGATTTGGAGAGTTCTTATCATGTGTAGCACTTTCCTTGTCAATAGAGAAATTCTTTGTAGCTGTAATTTACTTGAACAAAATGTTCAGTTGATGGCTCGATATGAGTGCATATGTAGGTACAACTGTAGTCATTAATGTGTCCAGTTTGTTTTACCTTCCTCGCAGAGAACATAGTCGTGAATACGACTAGTTCCAACTTGCAAATGGTTGTGAAACTAACTATCCGCTTGGTGTGATTGTGGTTTAAAATCATCTATGTTTAAACTATTGTTAACTATGCCAAAATTTGTAGGTATATTGAGTATCCATGTGATGTATTAGTAGCAGATTCTGAAACTAAATACTATTTTGACATGTCATTGATTTAGGATAGGGGGTTCGTATCACGTGTACCTTAGAGGGGACTTGTTTACTACCATAGATCTCTTAGGTTGTTTAGTTGAAGCAATAATTATTTTGCGAAGTTGCTCAAAAATAGTTTATCTTTCATCTTAAAACCGATGTACTTGACACTTTCCCTTTTCTGTAGTAGAAAGAATTCTATTTCATTTCATAAGAAACTAAAAACATGTTAGATCAAAACTAACATCCTCTAATTATTAAAAGAAATTAACAAAACTGAACTAAATGATTTGCACAACCACTTGCAGTCAAGCCTTTTCATTGGATCTAGTAATTATGTAAGATGGGTGCATTTCTTGTGTATAGAAAATGGTGGCTTCATAAATTATGTTCACCTGGTGGGATCATTACCATATGAGGTTGTAGTATACAATATGGACATATATACAAAGCCAGGAGTTTTATTCCCGTAGAAATATTTCTCTCCAGGTATAAAAAAGGAAGAAAAAAAATAACTGACTGTGGTGGACATACTCTGATAATTCCTTCAATAATAGTTTCACGTCTTAATAGCCCATAGCACCAATCGATACTACACGCTATTGTCCTTAAATTAAATTCCAGAGCCACAGATGATATTACAAATAACTGAATTTTGTAGTGTACTTAGGTTGGTTATCCATGCTTTAAGCTATTGCAAATTGAATGGTCTTTCAATAATTATAACTAATTGGCACCATGAGATGCATGCTTAAGAGGCCTCCAAAGGATTTGATTTTTAATACACGTGCATCGTATGACACACAAAAAAGAAGATGAATGGATCGTTCATATAGAATCCCACCATGACTACTTTATATGAGATAATTTTCCTCCTACAATTATGAGGCTCCATTTCCATTTCCTCCTAAATAAACACGTATACATAAAAAATATTGCTATACGACTGAGTTTCAGTGTACAAATTGTTCGGGCCTGGCAACAAAACAGAATTACGGACTCGGACCCATAGGCCTCCAGCGCAAGTGCGGCTTGGCGCCAACCCTACTCCCACATCTTCCTCTTCTCAAATCCAAGTCTAAACCCAAATATAAGTCAACATCAAACAGAATCCAGATCTAACAACCAACCAATACTTAAAATTAGCCAAAACAAAATTCTCATCCAAACATAACCTTGAACCCAAGTTAGACCCCAAATAAGACTCTAAAATCAATAATGAGAGAAGGACGTCATCTTTCCTACTTACATTACCAAACAAGCATCCACGCATAAATCAAAATCGACATCATGTAATAATTTAAAGGGAACAAAATCACCATAAAAAGGACAGGGTTCTTGACTTAGATTCGTGGATCTTGAAGTCAAAAGAGAAAGAAACAAAGTAGATTCTAGGGTTAGGGTTTCCAGGCGAACCTAAGAGCGATAGTCATCGATTTGAAGATGCACTGACCACCTAAACCCCTTCCCTCCCTGCTCCCCCTCAAACGCGTTTTCCTATTGCTCTGATAGTCTTTTAAGTTGGTAGATTTAATAAGAGTACTAAATAAATCTTTCATTAAAGATACATTCATTTCTTCACAACAGAAATGGATATATTCATAATCCCAAAATGGATACATAGTTGTAAATGGATATAGTAAATGTGTTTTGAAAAGATGTTCTAGATTCTCTACTCAAATCTTTTTTCAAAACATTTCCTTATTTTTGGAGTCTCATTTGAAATCCTTTTGGAGAATCCAAATGGACCCCTTAAAGGCACATTGATTTGGCTAAAATATTTCCTACTCTATAAACAGTTAAATACTTCATTAATCTTTTGTTCTCATAAGAAGAACTTTCACTATCTTGAGAAAACATACAACTTTCTTTTAACCTTAAAAGGCAATTTCTAGAGCATTCATTGTGATCTTTTATTTCTTTTGTGAGCTGTAATTGTCTCGTTTTATACATCGAAAATAATTTTGTACTTGAAATTGATCTCTTAAGGGGAAGAGATTGGACTGTAAGAGGGTTGGCTTCGACCCAATGAAACAGAAGTGGTTTTGGTGGATTGCGAAATCCTAAGGTAGATGGCCCTTAGGTTGTGGATGTAGGCAGGGGTGCCAAAACACTGCAAATCATTGTGTTCATAATGGTGATATTTTTTGAACTTGTTCTTGCATGTTTGTTTTCTTTCAGTTTTATTTTACGTTAGAATTTTACAAAACTCTATTGACCTTCGCTCTAGTATTTTACAAAAACAAAAGGTAGACATTGCACAGAAAGAATACCATTGCTTCCCATACTGGTGAATTTTGTTTATCTTAAATTAATAGGAACACGCTAAAAGAACTGAGCGACAAAATTAAACATGGACTGAGAAACAAAATAGTATATCCTACCATTGAGGTAAAGGTGGTTGAAAATGAGAAGCGGCGCCACTATTATAAATATCTTCAAACTCCGCAAAGTGAGGTTCATTTTGTATGGCTTGATTAGGAAGCAGGACAGAAGCAACTTGAAGATTCCCATGAACAGCAGGACGAAAGCAACTTATGAACTCAGAGCTCTGTGAAAAAGTTGATTTTGTTAGAAATAGAATTGAACGATCATAAATACATTTAAGAAGGGAATTTACCACCTCTGATTGCTTATACAGTTTACCTTCATGTACTACCCCAGGAATAGTTGATAACAGTACATTAGGTCGAAAGCTTGAACAAGCATCAGGCACTGAAACAGATGATCCTGGGAGGCCTTGCAACTCCTGAACACATATTAAAATTAAAATCCTAAATGTAGGTAGGGAAAATCATGGTAAAAGAGAAGTGTCTATAAAGCACTAAAAACAAATTAGCTATGCTAATAACAAAGAAGCATGGATTGTTTGAAAATAAAATGTGCTAAGAAATAGTAACATGCACAAAACCATAAACTGTAAGGGACCACTTGCAGCACAATGATTGTTTGTCTTGAAATTTCTTTTTTTTTTCCTATGATTAACTAAGTGAGTTCACAGTGCCAAGAGACCACGTGTAGCCAAATATGTATAATGCATGTGTAGCGAAATATGTATAATGCATGTGTAGCCAAATGTACTGATATAAATGAATTACAGGAACATATTTAAAACATATGTAGCCAAATGTACTGATATTTTATAATGCATGCTTCAGTTCACTGATAAAATGAGAAGTTTTTGTAGCTTTCATGTCTACACCAGTGTTCATAATTTGGACACCAAAAGACTAAATTACTAAGTCAGAGTTCAAATGATAGGCATAGCTAATGATAAGATTTTCTACAACGATATTTGCCTCCTAATATTGGTACCGGTTTTGGCATTATCGCAAATATTTGATATATTAACTCGGTGTATCAGAATCAATCCATTTTTGTTAAATTTATAATGATGTTTGATAATATTTGCATTTTCCTTTTTCTATTTCATTTAAGGAACATATATTTGTTACTCTATTTTGTATTGTAAATTGTACTTAAATTTTTTTTAAAATACTATCAAAAGATATGTATTATAAATTGTACTTAAAAATAGACACTTCTAAAGTTACAAAGATATTCATAAAACAGTAACTATGACTCTGGGGGAAAAAAAATATTCCATAAACTAACAAAGAACCTGTTTTAAGTATCAGGAAATATGTCCCTTGATCAAAGGTTATTCCATTATTTTCGTACACATTGCTCAGTAATAAACATCAATTAAATGCCATGGTATGCAATTCCCATGCCACACCAAATAGATTAATCAAACACGTTCACCACCTGTGGCGAAATAGATCTAGCAAACATAATCTTTTTGCTAATCAGATCTACTAAGCATAATCATAACCATTAAATTCAAAGAACAACGGAATTGAGGTAATACAATTCATCCGAGTAAATTCAAATAGGTCTGTCAAAAACATCAAACCAAATTAACCCAAGACGTACACTCAAATTCAAAATCCCCCCCTAATCAATGTCTTAATATGTTCCATGTTAATTGCTAACCCCTCCTTAAATATACAAAATTTATGGTAATATTGCTTCTGTTTTGCTTTGCCAATTTCTACAACACTTTCTTTATTCCAAGAACAAACGATAAATTATGGTTTCTGTAACCGACACCATCACCATCCAACAAAACAACATCGAAATCTTAAAACCTACAACTTTTCAAAAGAGCAACGAAACATACACGCAATGCATCTAAAATCAAGAACAATTAAGCTACATATCATCAAAGATCTGGAACAAACAGCACCAGATCTGAAACGAAATTGAAGAGAATATCACCCTTTTAAGATACACACTGAGAAGAAGCAGAAAGAGCAAATGTTTCTTTTTTGTACCTTTGGTTGTTGGAGAATGGAGATTCAGAGAGTGCTTTGAATCTGGTGAAGAACTCATGGGATTTGTGAAGGGAATAATCGATGAAAGTGGGTCGGATCGATGAGAGATAGAAAGAGAGAGAGAGAGAGATGGAGGTGAAGGGGGTTTCAGAGTCTGGAGGTGAGCGGGAGGCAGCGTCGGGATCGACTTGGGTTTTGAGAAAGAGATATAGAGAGAGCATCAGGATCGATTTAGGAGGCAGCGTCGGCAACGTCTGTAGGTGAAGGGGGTTTTGGCGACTGGAGATATAGAGAGAGCGGGGAGAGAGAGAGAGAGCGGGAAGAGAGGGAGACAGTGAGAGAAAGAGAGAGATGGGAGGTAGAGAGTGAGAGACAGTGAGAATTGAGAAAGAGAGAGTGAGAGAGAGGGTTTTGAAATAGTGGGATTTGAAATTTTGAGCGGGAAAATATGTTTTATGAAAATCAATCTGGGCCATTGATTTTAGGGGAGATTGAAGGAGAGCCACTTGATAGCTTTCTTTGTAATTTATTATATAGATTGGTCGAAATGTGCACAAAGTTTAAAGCTGTCAATTTTCGAACTTGACAGCCGTCCGCACGAAATTGCACATGAAATGTCGGTGGACTGACAGTTCTTGGATTTTTTTGGAATTTGGCCTGACAGTCGACCGCCCATTTTTGAACTGTCTTTGATAGTCGACTGTCAGTTGCTTGGCCGAGTGTTTTCTTGAGTTTTTCGTCGTTTTTCTTGAACGATTATTTCTTCGAAGTTATGGATTATTGATCTACTATTTTAGATGATGTTTTTGCTACAGATTACATTATTTTACAGAAAGTTACATTTTTGATTATAATAGAATTTAGATTGTATTTCTATGACTTTATAAAGTGAGATATATACGGTTTTTGAAGGAATTGATATTATGTGACTTTCTACAACCTCAAAATGTGATTCTTAGTTATTTAATAGATTTAATATTTTATTTTCAATTATGGAATTGGTGAGTATGTGGGATGAATATGGATTTTTGTTGATTAAAGAAGTTTTCTTGATATAAACATTTTGATAATGGAATTGAGAGTTTTAATGAAAGATTTGGTGTTGATGGTTGAGTTGTGAGTCTATAGAGGGTGAGTGGGACCCTAGTCACCGGCAGTTGAGATTTTTTGGTTTGGCCAATTGTGGTCTTGATTGTTGATCAGTTGAGTTAAGTCCGGTAGGGTACACCAACTCTAGGAGATTTGTAATTAATTAAATGAACTTAATAAGTATAAGGACATGCACTAGACGGTGATATGATGAAATGAAAGCCAACGTGAGTTATAGACTCTAGGATGATCCGAGGAGTGAGATAATCCCCCGTATTCCGAGATGATGGCTGAAATAGGCCACAGAATGATCCACGTGAGTGAGATTGGTCTCCAGTATTCCATGAAAGAGAGCGATGCTCATGAGATGTTTGTGCAATAAGGGTTCCAGGATGACATGCGGAGTGAGGCAATCCCCAGTATTCCGGGACAATGGATGAAATAGGCCACAGAATGATCCACGTGAGTGGGATTGGTCTCCAGTATTCCAAGGGCGAGAATCAATACTTGCAAAATGTCTAAACCTCGTAAGTATTCATTGTAGTAGGATAGTTGCATAACGTGGGATCTAACCCTATAAAGTGGAGAACGATAAAGGCTTGCACCAGACCTTTATACTATTGAATGCATAGAATCCGACAAGTATGCATTAAAGAGTCATCATACTGCATTTTTGGTTTTATGCATGTTGTTTTCTGTTTTCCTACACTTGATACTTAATCTAGTTTCACTTGAAGTTTTCATACTTATTTATTGTTATTTCATATTCCATTCGTTACTATTGTTGGTATATGTTGATTATGACTTTATTCTTTATGTTTTATTTATATTGTATTTCTTTTGATGTCACTCACACCGTTATAGCAGACCTCTATAGTTTGGGGGGTTAGGGTTATCTCTTGCCTCATGTTTTACAGGTAGGTACCTATAACTTGGAATTTGGATGCTTGCGGTAGAATGATAATGTGGCTTATGTAAATTGTAAAAGAACTAGGTTTGCCCATTGACACGTGCCTATGGCACGTCTTCGGAACGGTGCACTTGATTTGATTATATAAAATAGTTTTGGAGGTCCAGCAAATTAATTGAAGTAGCAAACATATTATATGAGGAAGCAGTATATCTACCTTTAAGCTTAATCATTGCCTCTTGATCATTAGCTTGAACTTACCTGGAATGCATATAGTTTGTTAGAAACACTGCATAAAGTTTTTTTTTAACTTCAGCATTACTTTTAGATACTTGTAATAGTTATGCAAGGACATTATCATATAGGTTTTATAGAGTTTACTCTAACCCCATAACCACTATGAGCATATCTAAATACAATGGTAATGCAAGTGCAGGTGTGAAGGTAACTACAAAACCAATAATCTAAATATTTGTTTGTCTGAGACTCAGTTTGCAATGGAAATACCTCTTACTATTTTTCAACCAAAATGAAATACATGAAGTTCTCAAAACTCTGGTATTTCTGCACCTGCTTGAATGGTGGTAAGTACACTACTACTCCACTTGGATGTCCCGCTAGTCTTGAGTTATCATGCACTCGCGACCCAACATTTAGCACCTAAATTGAGTGGGCACGTCAGTACATATACTGACGCAATGCTGATAAGAACAACGATTTCTAAACTTATTCAATCACAATCAATCTTGATGAAAAAGGAAATGTGCATCCTAATTTCCTAGTGTCTATATATGATATGACCTAAAGTCGGTTGCATAGAAAACAGATGCACTCAGATGCACTTAATCTAATGTTAGCAAGACTTTGAAAATGCATGCATCAAAAATGCATGCATCCCATACTACATACGCCCCAAATCAAGCCGTCTTCTACGCATTCAGGGTTTTGAACTCTCGCCATGCATAGCATTCTACTATTGTACACTTCATTTTCCCGATAAGTACAACATGATTGAGGAGGTCGTAAAATTTTGGGGTGTCCCCGTTTACCACTAATAACCGGCGTACCGGACCTCACTCAAAAGTCATGACGAACTTACAGATACACAACAACATATCTATGGCGCCGAAGATCCATAAGACAACAGCCCCATGGTCTGTTCGTGTCCACTAACATAGAACAAGGGAACATCCCGTTCTTATCAAGGTACCTCAGGAATTAACAGAGCGAGATACGGCTCCCGTGTTCACGACTAGTGAGAAGACACATCCCGTATTTTTTTGACAGGAAGAGACAACCCTGGTTATCACCGCCTAGTGCTGGCCCTTATAGCAAGTCGGATTATAGGGTATCACCCCTAACACCAACTCAGTCTTCAAACGAAAAATAAAGAAAATAATTAATTACAAAAACATGCTAATCACCAACCACTTATAACGTCTAAACGATTGAGCCCAATTGAGTTTGTCAACAAAAACCAATACTGTTTTAATAAAAAAACCAAAAACGAATATGGTGAATCGATATTCCTCGTTAACACCTCTATAGGTCATCGACTAATGTTCCCTACCTGCGATTCTCAGCGAGCAGTACAACGACGCCCAAGGGAGTGCCTTATACCTGGCAAATGAGGTGAAACAAACATAACCACTAATATTCAGTCTTTGACAGACCCAGGGCATCAATGCATTCTGGACGAGGTAGATAATTAGATCCGTTCATTCACTGGCTACAAGTAGGTCAAATATCCAGTTTTTCAGTTATATCAGACCAAGCCTACCAACCCCAAACACTGGCGACCTGTTCTCCATCGTTCGCCACCACCTCCAACTCGGATCTCATCCAATATATCGACCCGCTGTCAACCTTCTCTCGGTAAACGATCCAATGGCACACAAAAAAACCACAATTCTCGAGATGGAAAATCAATTCCAATACTTGCCTACTGGGTTGATAGTCCTAATCACAAGCTATACATACGATAATCAGCCATATAACTAAATCCCAATTCAATTATGTCAATCATGACTCCATCATGAGTTATAAGCACAAAGAATCACATCTAAATCCAATTGAAAGTGCTTGATAAGAAAAGAATATTCAATCATCTTAATTTCACCAAGTTCAGTCTTCAATCATACTTACTGCCGCATGCAAAAATATCCATATCACATCATCTACTAACTCAAATTCGACGATTTCACAACTCAGAACTCAGAACTCGCAGAAAGATATAAATTTCTACTTCATTTCTCTAGTTGACGACTATCTCAAATTCAGTCCATAACGATTAGAAAATCCCTTACCAATAAGCTAGAGTAATCAGTTCAACAATTGTGCACTGACTGCACATAAAACATTCATAACCCATGACCCACTTTTTGGAATCTCAAGACCCTGGACTTTATAGAAAGGTATGAGTGTGCACTACAACTCTCTAGTTGGTTGCTTCCTCAATTTCAGTAATTAAAATGCTATAAAACCCATATTTCCATTAGATGTACACAATCTCAACATGCAGTATTCAATGGCATCAATACAGTTGCTGCAACTTGCAACGAGCATAACTAATCAATCGCTCACTTATCGGAATTGCATGATCCCGGGTTCTATGGAAAGCTATGAATGTCTACTACAACTCTCCAGTTGATCAGTTTTTCAAATTCATCGATTAATGTCTACAAAACTCCTATTTCTATCAGGTGTGCACTGTTCATCCTGCAGACTTCACCCTTAACAATCGGCTACAATCGAACAATTGTTTAATCCCTCAAACTTCCTCCAATAATTCTCAAACTTTGGAAACTCAAAGTAAACATATCCAACAAAAATATTCCAAAATTTACAACCCTAAATAAAAATAAGCAAAGAGATACAGATTTTCAAGCTTCGATCAAAATCATCAAACTTCGATTAAAATCAGCTCAACAGTAGTCAACCTGCTGGCTGTGCTTGTTCGTATCGATCAAACAGGGTATTAAAGCTCTGCCAGAAATTCTCAAACTTTGTACAATAGTAGAAGACATATATAAGAACGTTACATTTCAAGTTTAATTACAAAATCTCATTCTATTTGGGAGAAATAATTTTTCAAAGTTCGACCTTAACTCCAAAAACAGAACAATTTCATTTTCAACCAGTCGATCAAACTAATATTTTAAAAATAGCAATTAAATTCCAAAAATTTCGAAACTTGGAATGTATGCTCCAAACATATACACCTAGCTCCCACTCTAAGTTCCAACTAAAAGTTCCTTATAGATATCGAGTTATGAATTTTTGAACTTGACTCGCTGTTTACCCAAATCTGCAGAATTCCCCTACTCGCTGATTTCAGAAATAAATTTGTAAACCCTTCAAATAAAATCCGAAAATTCCAAAATAGTTCTATCTTGCTAAAAACATCATCATCATCACCCAATAAATATTTGGAGTCGAATTTCTATCATGTGACCAAGATACAAATTTGCTAACAAATCAAGTCCTTTATGTTCAATTAAGCAATTTTCTTCACATCTCTATCTAATTGCATTTCCTCACACCTCTACCAATGCTATATAGCTGAACATAACATAAGCAATCAACTACTCAATTTGCCACTATCATCAGTCATTAAACAAACTATCATCATAAAAAAATTAACATTCACAAAGTTTATAGAACACCCACTTATCGGATTGAAGATCAACTCCTTTGGTTGAAGCAACTCCTCCCCGTAGCATCTCCTTCTTATTCTTTGCAATTCTTCTTCAACATCTCCTCCTAGTGCTTTCCTCTTCAACCTACAAAATGAAAACTCTCTCTTTCTCTTTCTTTTCTTTTCTTTATAATAGAAGAAGTGGAAGAAGAAGAAGATGGAGATGAGAATGGAGGGTAGGGGATTTGGGTGAGATGAGATGGAGATTGGGGAGGGGATTGGGTTTCGGCTGCTAGGAGAGAAGGGGAAGGAGTAGGTCGGTGGAGAAAATGTGTAAGGGAAGGAGAGAGAGTGAGGGTTTTATTTTGATTTTTGTGTGAGTCCTCCATAACCTACAATGGTGTATATATGTATATATGCATACACCTATATATAAATACATACATATACATATATTATGAATAAAAATATTTATTGATATATTCACAATCAAAATGTATATAAATACATACGCACACACATACATAAATATATACATACAAGTATTCATGTGTATACATCAAATACAATCCAATCAAAATATACACACAATCATATAAATATGTACATCCACACACACACACACACACACACACACACACACACACACACACACACACACACACACACACACACACATATATATATATATATATATATATATATATATATATATATATATATAATATCAAAATATTTTTTATAAAACTATTATTTCCCAAAAATATTGTTTCGTTTTAAACAATCAGAATAATATACAAAAGTTAATTGAGAAAATACCTTGAATACATCTTATCGGGTTCAGAATATATAATATATCTGAAAATTCCTCAATTAAAACAAATAACCATAAAAAATATATAACCATGTGCAATTCTCAGACGTGCACGAATTAATATGAAAAATAGTTATTTACTATTTTGCGGGGTGTTACAGTCTCCCCCCATGTGCAGCAGTGCCCAAGCCCCATTCAATCTCAATAGTACACATGACAATTCTTTATTACTATTATGCCATTCACATTATTATATGTACACACACACACACACACACACACACACACACACACACACACACACACACACACACACACACACACACTATACTATACTATACTATATTATCCTAGTATATTATACGTCTAAGAAATACGGGATGTTACACCGTGTTCGGCATGTGGGTGAGAATAGGGGTACAGTCTTCACCTAGACACCCTCTACAATGCCTTCCGTTGCACCCCAAACATAGAAAGAACCCTGCCAGATCATACTCTCCCGACAACAGGGGTCTGACCTCCGAGACTGCTTGAAAGAAAGGCGATTCCAGGACAAGGTCCCCCGTCTAACACTTCAAGAAAGCAAGAGGTGCCATTTTCTTCGAAGGCAGAGGTCTAGAGGAAATCCCTCTCCCAGAGGCACAGAAGAACCCCCTCTCCTAGGAGGAGAATAAGCTATCACTCTCTCAGGGGACAATCTCAGGGGACAAAGAAGCACTCATCCCTCTCACGGGAGAATGAGTTTAACTCCAATAAGCCGATCAGCTATGAGGAGAGATAGGGTGGAAGAAGCACCCATCAGCACAAAAAAATTTTGTATCTTCAAAGATGAAGTCCTTCAAGCCCTTCATGTCGTCCCTGCAGGACCCGACAAACCAACATTCATTGTTCTATTCCTCCACGGCGTGAGGAGACTATTTAATGTCCCGAGCCCCGCTCAGCTGCACACGTGACTACTGATGGAACTGAGATGAATCCCAGGACTACGGATTGGTGTGCGTATCAATCGTTAAAGATAAACAGATTGCTTAATTGTGATCTAACCCTATACAGCGGAAACTAGGGTTCACAAATTATACCTGCGGTGAGAAGAAGACGACAGTGACCCCAAGATCTTCTGCACGTATTCCTTCCTCGGGTTGGACGTCGTGTGGGCGACGATCTCCCAACCTTTCTTCTCTTCTTGGCTGACCTCTCTTTCTCCCCTTTCGTGAATCACGAGTTTTGAGAAAAATCTTATATTTCAGATTGTCAATGACGGCCAGAGAAATAGAGGATATATATAAGGCTACGGCAGGGACCATGAGGAGAAATTAGGGTTAGGTCTCCTAACGGATCTGGGTATCCCGTGTTCAGCCCGAACACACAACCCAGGCCCATTAACAATAGCTCGGTCCACTAAGGAGCTATTGTTGCACTACCTTCCTAATCCCAAATTATATTTATGGGCTCCTTTTATTATATGCTCGTTCAACTCCCCATGTTAAGATATCGAATGTCCGTCGATCAAATTAAGTTACTGACAACTATATTGATCAACATCTTTTATCCTTAAGTAGTACCACTCAACTTTATTTGTCATGTCGGATGTAATCCACCTGCAGGGTTTACATGACAATCCTTATGAGCTCCTTAAGGGGACATCATCAACCCGACGTATCGGGACATGGATTCCTTTTACAATCAACAGCCCATCATACATACAATGCTATTACCCAATTCATAGAGGTTGTTGATCCATAATGAATCTCACTCTTTTATGAGTCAAAGTAATGCACACTGCATATACATGTCTGTTATTATATCTGGATTAAGAGCATAAGCATCCATAATAACAGAGGTGTTTGTTCTCTTTTGTAGTCAGTACAAAGAGAACAACCTCAAGTGGTCCTGTTCAATACACACAAAGTGTACTAGTGTAAACCTATAGTCAAGACAGACTAATACCAGATTACACTACAACCTTTCCAATGGATTGTCCAAGTCCATCTAGGTTGTGAACTATTTATATATTCCATAGGGAACTGATAATATGATCTTCTGTGTGTCACCTCACACCATATTATCAACCTTATAGAATATCAGACACTTGCATTAATATTATAATAAACACAATATGCAAACATATGCCCATATGATTCTCATTCAAAAAAAATAAGGAAATAAAGTTAATACAAAAGTGATGCTTTCAGTATATAACCCTAACAACTACATGTGCGCACACATGAAAAATAGATCATAACAAAGACCCATAACAGGCTTGCCTCATAAAAGATGTCATGACTAGTTGATACCTAATGATCATTGGCCTATCTATTATACACACTCAATCACACTTCCTAACCTCTAATGTGGGACTAAGGAAATTCCCAACACCTCATTAGCCATCACGTGCACCATGCATGAGCACCCATGCATGTACACCCACTTGAAATCCCGGTCCTATTGAACCAGCCACTTTCATTCTTATGGCCCAAAGCCCAAATCCATTAATCCAGTACACCCAAGCCTATAATAATCCTATAGGCCCACCACATTGGGCCTCATTAATCAATATATATATATTTCCAATATAATACTATATATATACTATTAAGTACGAGGTATTACATACACCCCCCCCTCTTAAGAACTCAGAGTCCTCACTGATCCCGGGACATGCAACCTTGATACAAGATCGCCTTTCTAGTCGATGTGACCCACACATGAATGCTATTTCTATGCCATCCGTACTGGTCCTATACCATTTGCACTGGCTTTGGAATTAGTGTGGCATCACAATTGGAGTCGGAAGTCAACTTTGTTACCATTTGTAACGCTCTGAACCCAGTTGCGCACACGACTACACGTTCGCACATGCATAAAATAGATCCTAACAACGTCCCACCACAGGCTTGCCACACAAAAGGTGTCATGACTAGTTGGTACCTAATGGTCATTGGCCTATCTATTATACACACTCATTCACACTTCTTAATCTGATGTGGGACTAAGGAAATTCCCAACACCTCACTAGCCAACACGTGCACCATGCATGAGCACCCATGCATGTACACCCACTTGAAATCCCGGGCCTATTCAACCAGCCACATTCATTCTTATTGTAATCCCCTTCCCGCCAATACACATTTTCTAAATATTTTCTGTATTTTGATTATTTATAAATTCATTTTTTTTAAAGTTCGTTTTGGATCTTCTATTAAAATCTTTTCTAATCGGAAATTATATTTATTTAGAATAATGGTGTATTTAACTTTATTTTCTATTCCTAATTGATCGACTATTTTATTTGAGCCCAAATCAAATGAATTATTACTATTTGTATTATTTTAATAAATTTGTTAAAAATAAAATCTTATTTTATTATGTAACCTTATTATTGTTATTGTTGATTCTTGATTTTGATGATTACAATACACTGCAACATGTATCTATGCTATACTATATAATTGCAGGTTGTATACACACAGTCCTCATTTCTATACAGCTGAACAAATGAACAAGCACAAGCTCTGGATATTGACAAAGGCTTCACTCAAAGACTCAAGTCAAGACCTGTTTCAATGACATTTATTTTTGTCTTGTAAAACAAATGAAATATTTTTTATTTTGAATCTTAGAATGATGTACAGCCTTGTCACACACACATACACTCACATATAACTCATTCTAAATGTGTGTCTTTTCAAAACCAAAGTCAAAACAGCTTGAACTAGATTAGCTGTTGAGTACCAGTCGACTGCCACTTGCTCCAGTCGACTGAGTTGGTACAAAACTGCCTAATCTTATTCAAACTCTGACCAGTCGACTCATTATGGCAACCCAGTCGACTGTTCAAGTGCGTTTGACAATTTTATGTTTTTAAAATTGCTTTTTCAAATTCAAATCATTTTTTCCGTTGGATGACAGTTGGAGCAACTGTTTCCCAACGTCCAGTGTATCTAACTCTATAAATAGAGGTTAGAATCCACTGTAAAAAACTTACTAATACTCCAAGCATTTTTTTGAGATCTTAAGTTTTCATACTTTCAAGAGATTAAAGCTTTCAATTCACTAAGACTTGGTTCTCTGTCTTCAGTCTAGTATAACATTTGATTTCGTTCTGGACTGGATATAGAAGACAACCATTTAGCCACGTACTATATCACAATCACAAACAAGGCTATAGGTTGATTGTAAACAATTTTTATTGTTTTCTTTTCCTCTCGGTTGGAGAGTAGGACTCTAGGGTGTAGAGTCAGGTTTGTCACTCTTGGTGGAAGAGTGGGTTGCTTTCTCTGGTTGAGAGAAAGGACTACGGGTTAGACAAGGTTGTTGTCTGAACGCCGTAGGGTATTCTTGTAAACTTTTTTCAAGAATAGTGGAAATCTCAAGTGGGTTGCTTGGGGACTGGATGTAGGTCGGAAGGACCGAACCAGGATACATCGTGTGCACTCTGTGGTTGTATCTCTCTACTTGCATTTATATTTTCTCAGTTTGTGTTTTTACTGTGAAACTTGTCTGGACAGTCGACTGAGTACTTGATAGGTCGACTGGTCAGACTCGTATACTCTGAAAGTTTTCCATATGTTAAGTCAAATGTCTCAACTTTAAGTCGACTTCACAGACCTGTTTAAATTACTTTTTCATTTTGTTAATTCAGTCGACTGGTTTATTCCTTAAGTCGACTGTACAGAAGAAAAATCTCTATTCCGCAATTTAATTTCTTATAAACACTATTCACTCCCTCTCTAGTGTTTGTTGCCCTGCCGACAGGATCCAACAGTTATTATTATTATTATTATTATTATTATTATTATTATTATTATTGTTAGTTGTTTATTAAATCTATCTTTATTTATTAATGTGGAGCCTAATCTTATTATTATTAGTATTATTATTATTTCTTTGAATGTTTATTAATTTGTGAAAGCCTACTGATCCTCATCTATATTTTATTATTATTGAAGTATGGATTTTATGTATACTATTTTGATTTATTTGTACAATTATATTAATATTGATTTATTTGTTCAATTTTTAATCTAAATCCTAATTTTTATTCCCTATTGGATTTAAACCCAAACCTAAACCCTATAACCTATCTCCTTATTGGATCCCAAACCCGCTACCCATTAACCCATTCCCCTCTAATACTCTATATATACACTGTTTCCCCCCTAACCCTAATTATCAGTTGACTCTAATTACCCCAGTTTAAACATAGCCGCCTATTTTCCCTAACCCCCGTTGACCTCCAGCCTCGCATCATCCTCCACGCCAGCCCTCCATTTTGCCATCCTCATCGTTATCCCCTTATTGCCCTGCCACCGATCCGACGTCATCCCCCCTTTGCCGCTCGACTACCCCGCCGTCCTCACCCCCCGCTGCTACCAAGCCCTCCTCCCTGCCGTCGAACCAGTACACCTCCGCGACCATTGCTTCAGCCATCGCCTCCTCGTCTTTCCCCACCACCTCGATCGCACCACCACTACCACTGTCCCCATCAACTAACCGCAGCCGACCATTGCAGCCCCTGTGCACTGCTGCCGACTGCCACCATCATCAACCTCGCCAACCCATCATTACTGTCCACCGCCGCTGTGAATGTCCACCATCGTCGAGCCCCTTCAACCACTCGAGCCCGCCTCCTCTACCAGCCCACCGCTGTCAAAGTCGAGCCAAAGTCACAGGATCTCGCTGTCTGCTGTTGCTGTAGACGTGTGTGCATGTGTTGCTGATTAGCCGAAGCTTGTCGTTTGCTGTTTCACCACTTTCGCCGTTTTCTGTTTTGACCGCTGAGTTGCTACTATGATCGCTTGCACGTGTTTTTGCGAGTTCATGCATTGTACATTAGTTACACATGTTCCAGCCATTTTTCGTTCGTTCGCTCATAACTAATCCAGTCAAGGCAAGTCACTTTTCACTCGCGAATCATTATTGTATCGCATTCGAGCTTTTTATTGAAACTTAGCAAGTAAATCATGAATTTTTTATTATACTGTTATATTGTTTATCTTCCGTTGAGTATATTGAGGGTTTACATGAGCTAACCCAAGATATTCTTGACTTCATCCCATTATTGACTCTTAAATATCTAATCTTTCATGCATTCATGTAGTATTGATAATAGAAGTCATTCATGCATAACACCGCACAAATAAACTGTAATATCCCTGATAGATATTATATTTATATAATCATTATTTTTAAAGTTAAAATATTTTAATGAAAGTTTTTTGATTTTTCTAATAAAAAGTTATCTGGATATATATACTAGTAAGTATATATAGGTATTGTATCAGTTTTGTGCACTTGTACAAAATCTTGAAAAATGTGTTTTTGAGAAAATATCTGGAAAATTTCGGGCAGATATTATTCTATTATTATTTTCAGAAATGAAATATTTTTGATGGATATCACCCGGTTTTGTTAATAAACATTATCTGCACATATATACCAGTCTATATACATCTGTATTGTATCAAATTGGTACTGTAATCTTCCGAGCTGATAATAAAAATTATTTTATTATTATTTTCGGAATTAATTTATTTTTTTACGGATTGTGCAGGTTTAACAAACAAAAATTATCGGTATGTGTATATATGTATACGTATGCGTATTGTATCGATTTCGTACCTTGTACAAATCGTGTTGTGTGTATTTTGGACAAAAATATCTCTTTTGTCATGATAAATCAATTTGGATGGCTAGGTTTTGTTTAAAGGATTATACCTAGGATTAAATAGATACATAAGAGTTTAGGGATTTTTCTTCTAGAAGCTCTCTCTCCTCCACCTTACCCCTCCACCTCACCCCTCCCACCATACCTCCACCTCACCACTCCCCCATCCCTAATCATGGCCGGCCCATCCCACCCCAAGGGGGTTTGTGCAAATGTGTGGGTGTTTTTGCACTCTCCTCCTTCTCTTCCACCCTATAAATACCCTCCCTCCACCTCTTGCCTCATTTTACAAAGACAAAAAAAAGTGAGAAAAAGAAAGAGAGAACAAAAACCCTAACTAGAGAGTTTTTCTTTGTAGGTTTTCTTAAGAGTTGTAGTAGAAAGCTAAGGAGGAAGGAGAAGGTTGCTAGACTAGTTCTTCTTACAAAGAGATCCAAGGTGGGGGTTCTCTACTTCTCTTATGTGTTTCTTTGTTCTCTTTTTATGGTTTGTTTCTCTTTTATTTTGGTTGTGTGTGAGAAAGAACCCATTTTTATGATGACTTGTTGTAAGTTAAAAAGAACTCATCTTTATGATGGTGGTTGTTGTATGTATGTTCTATAACAACTTGGACTAATTATTAAGCATAAAGTGGTTGTAGGGATAAAAAAGGATCTCATGAAAAAGATGGATGGTAGAACTTGAATAATTAACATAAAGATTGAATCTTTAAGACCTTGTATGGTTATTGTTGTTATAGTAGTGATTTGGTTGATTGTGTGTGTTCCTAAATAACTTGGACTAAATTCCTAAACATAAACAAGTTTGTAGGGATCAAAATATTCCCATGGAAGTATTGATGGTAGAACTCAAAACAAATGGCATAAAGATTGAGTCTTTAAGACTTGTTATGGTTGTTTTGTTGAACACAAAACTATAACTTGGACTATAACTATGTGCATATAAAGTTTAAGGTAGTGAGAATACTTACATACCTATTTTTGGGATTGTAGAATTCTTCTAGCCTATTAAAAGATAAGTTTTTGTTGTATGTTGCTCTCTACTTTTATTAAGATCAATCTTTACTAACTCTAGTTCATGAAAGATTAAGCTTCTATTTTTACTTCTAGGTTGTGAAAGATTAAGCTTCCGTTTTGCTTCTATAATGATAAAAGATTAGTCTTTGTAGCATGTCTATTTTGATTTTATAATGGAAAGGATTACTTCTTTTCTTATTGTTTGTAAGAAGTTAGAGGTTAAAGAAAAGGAGGTTGTAATATGTAGGACTTGTAATTTATAAGAAGGTGGATTTTATTGTATGTAAGACTTGTAATTTATAAAAATTAGATTTTTGTAATATGTAGAAATTTGTAGTTCATAAAGATAGACTTTTGTAATATTTTAAGACTTGTAATTCATAAAGTGAAGTAGTCTTGTAATAGCTAGTAAAGATTCATGCTCAAAGTTATAGCAGATATTTATACTTGAGTTGTAGTGAATATTCATGCTTGATTTGTAGTAAGTATCCATGCTTAAGTGTAGTAAAATTTATGCTTAAGTAGTAGCAAAAGAATCATGCTTAAGTAGTAGTAGATATTCATGCTTAAGTTGTATTCATGCTTAAGTAGTAGTAGATATTCATGCTTAAGTTGTATTCATGCTTAAGTAGTAGTAGATTCATGCTTAAGTTGTATTCATGCTTAATTTGTAGTAAACATTCATGCTTAAGTTGTAGTAAATATTCATGCTTAAGTATAGTGAAGTTCATGCTTGAAGTGGTAGTAGATACTCATGCTTAAGTTGTAGTGAACATCCATGCTTAAGTAGTAGTAAAGGTCTATGCTTAAGTTGTAGTAAAGTTTCATGCTTAAGTTGTAGTAAATATTCATGCTTAAGTTGCAGTAAAAGAAACCATCATGTTGTAGTTGTAGTGTTTAGTAAAGAAACAATGCTTAAGTAGTTGTAGTAAAGAATTCATGCTTGAGCTTACATGTGTAGTTATTCTAAGATTTAAAATAACCCATGCTTAAGGTTATGTAGTTATTCTAGACTCAAAAAGAACCATTCATGCTTGAGATTGTATGTGGTAGTGTTCTAATAAAAAAGAACTCATTCATGCTTGTATAGGTGTTCTAGTTTCAAAAATAACCCATTCATGCTTGTGATGTAGTAAAGAAATCATGCTTAAGTTGTGTAGTAAAGAAACCCATCATGCTAGATTGTTGTAGTAAGGATCATGTTTAAGTTGTTGTCGGTCGATGTAGTAAAGAAACCCATGAACCATGCTTGAGGTTGTGTAGTTATTCTAGACGCATAAAGAACCCATCATGTTCTAATTGTAGTATTCTAGTAAAGAACCCATCATGTTCTAATTGTAGTATTCTAGTAAAGAAACCATGCTTTGTTTTAGTAAGAAACCCATGCTTATGTTGTATACCATACTTGAGTTGTTGTAGGTTGATGTAGTAAAGAAACTCATGCTTAAGTTGTATACCGTGCTTGAGTTATTGTAGGTTATTGTAGTAAGAATCATGCTTGGTTGTATACCATGCTTCAATTGTTGTAGGTTATTGTAGTAATAATCATGCTTGAGTTGTTGCTAAATAGCCCATGCTTGAGTTAGTATAGTTGTTGTGGTAAGAACCCATGCTTGAGATGTGTAGTTGTTCTAGATTTAAAAGAATCTATGCTCAAGTCGTATTGTTGTATTAGATTCAAAAGAATTCATGCATGTTTAAGTTATATGTTCTAGTGGTTTTAATTAAATTCTAAACGGAACCCATGAGTTTAGCTTGCATGCTAATCCAATTAAATTATTGAAATGAACCCATGTTCCATAGTTTTTCTAGTTCAATTTTTAAGAAGACACCCATGACACTAGCTCCATGATAGTTCTAGCTCGAATTGGCGAGGAAACCATGCATTTAGGTTCTAGGTGGTTCTAGGTCAACCTTGAGAAAGAACCCATGAACCTAGTTGCATGTTGTCCTAGTTCAAATTTCAGAAAATGAAACCATGAGTTCTAGTTGTATGCGCTTCTAATTAAAATTGGACCATACGATGTGAACATGCATCATCTTCAATATATGGGTAATAATGGTTTGGAAAGTCTTTAGGATTATTACCTCGGTAAAAGCTCGTCTAGGGTCTTATAGTTACCCTAAGGGTCATCGACCATCAAGACTTGCATCTTACCACCTTGGAAAACTATGGATAAATCACACTTCGAGCACCGACGGATCTTAACTGATGTGGGTTGATCGCGGGCCGAGTATGTTGACGAGATCCGAGTTAGGGGTAGTGATGAGTGAGGGAGATCCCGTCACCTGTATCTTGGATCGATAGGCTATGAGTTGGATCGGGATAATCTTAAGAAAGTTCTTATTGAAAACCCCGTGAGATTGTTTTGGTCTAATGGCATCGTTAGGGTAGTAACTTATGGCTGTTACTACTTAACCTTTACTTATTATCATTTTCACCGAAGAGAAAGAGTTGTTGTTAAGGGTGATACCTTATGATCCAACCTGTCCTATAGACCGACACTAGGCGGTGTTATTGGATTGTACCCTTCTTGTCAAAGGGATACAGTCTGTGCCTTCTCACAAGTTGGGAGCACGGAATCCGTATCTCGTCTGTTAATTTCTTAAGTGCCTTGATAAGCGGGAGCGATTCCTGTCAGAGCTAGGGGGGATGAACCCCCTGAAACTCCATCTTGTCTTGTATCTAAGGGCGAGGAGGCATAGACTACGGTCTGGCTTGGAGGCGACAGGGGATGCTTCGAGCTAACCTGTGATCGTGGAAACTCGAAAGATTCGTCAGATATTTGAGTGAGGTCCGGTGCGCCTGGCGGGATTAGACCATTTTAGGGCAACCTCATCATTCATGCCTAATCTTCAGAAACAAGTCAAGTATAAAAGTAGAATTCATGGTGCGGGTTCAAATCCCTATATATGAAGAAGTGGCTTGATATGGGGCGTATGTAGTATGGGATTCATACTATCCCAGAGTCTTGCTTGCATTAGAATAAGAGCATCCTTGCATTAATAAGTCTTGCATTAGAGTCTCAGGCATAGCATACACTGACACATCAATTATATATACACGTTTATCTTTTCATCAATCTGTTTACTTTAAGTGGAGAATCGCTGCTAGTTATCAGCCTTAAAGCGTCAGTATATGTACTGACTTCCCCATTTCAATAGGTACTGGATTGCAGAAGTATAGGTATAAGATTCAGGAGGACTCAAGGCGAGAGAAGCAAGAGTCATTTTTATTTCTGCTGTACTATATGTTGTTTACTATTGTTCCATTTGTAACAATTATTGTAATTTATTTATTTGTTGGAAAGCATCCAAGTGAAGTACCAAGTGTTGTTCTTTATTCATTATACTCTGATGTAAATTGTTGAAAGTTATAACACTTGAGATTGTAAAGGTATTATTGTAACACTGATGTAATGTATTACAGTTTTATAACATTGGGACTAGTAATATATTTGTGTTGAATAAAAAGTTTTAAATTTTCCTGTTTTTCTGTGTATTGTGGCTAATTGAAGAAAAGATTATGGCTTATGTCACGGTTTTCCAGTATATGGAATCGGGGCGTTACATAAACTATTGTAGAATAGATTATTAGGTTGTTGTGCTTGAATGATTGATTGATGCCTTGTTTGATGTTAAACTAGTGTATGGATGTATTCTTCATCATGTTTACCATGCTATTATGTTTACCATGCTGAATATAAGATTTGTTAACTATTGAGTTGAAGTTCATCATGTTTAGATCGCTTCTATTTCATGAAATATGTTGACACCTGATTTTCACTGTCTGCCGGGAATTTGTGAGACCTTTTGTCCTAGTATTTGACATAAAAAAATTTAACTTTCTAAATGAAAATTGTAGCCCTGTGTTTCTAATTTCCAGAACATCTAAAATATTTGAATTCTGAGTTTTATTGCAAAAGTTATGGCATTTTTACTACTGCTGCGTTTTTTCTTCCAGAATTCCTGATTCATGTATCTCTTCATGTTTAAGTTATTAAGTAGCTAAGTTAATGTTAGAATATGTCCCTGATAAATTCCAGATTGTTTGTTAACATGATTAGGAACTTAACGAATATTTTTGATGAATTTAAAATTTGGTTTTCACTGATTTTACAAATACAACAACTTGATGTCAATTTTCATTCAAAACGTGTAATCTATAAACAATGATGTAATTAACCTATCTCTTATTATCAGATTTCGTATTTTAAATATGAGTTGGAACCGAGCAGGAGTTTACTTTCTACAACTTCTGACAGATCCAGTTTTGGGTTTCTGTAGCAGCGGGAAACTTGATTTTGGTACAGTAACCTACTGCTATCCAGAATTGTGTTTCTATATTTTCTTAATATAATTGTATATATATCATTATATTGGATGTATTGAAGTGTATAAATTGCATTGCATGATCCTAATATGCTATTGTCACCATTCTAATTGATCGTTCTATTATTACTTCTATTGATATCATCGTTATCGAATTTCTCTAAAGTGCATAATGTATTGATTGCATCGATAAAATATCTAATAAGCCGGGGTTTAGGGGTTGACAGAAGTAGTGGAAAATATAGAGACTATACTCGAGGAGGGGGCCCGTGTTTCCCCAAATATTGTGTCGGCTAGTATTTATCGATTGATTGTTGGATTACTGACCATAGTATCCCAATTCATCGTGTATCATTTTAGTGTTATCGTGCCGACTAGTGTGTAACGGAGTTCTATCGTTTTAGTTTTATCGTGCCAAGTACATGATCTATAGAATTCACCACCAGAGTCTAAACGACAGTGATTGCATGCACCGAACCTATGGTATGGAATGCAGTTGTACGTGCAATAGTTATTGTCACGCCCCGCTTTCCAAAAGAATACAGAATACGGATACATGACTCAACCCAGCGAATGATTTGCATCATCCATAAGCTGTTCAGGATTCTTTACAACATCTCACAAAATAATTAGATTCGGAAGCAAAAGAGTCAACCACACATGCATAATTTAATTAATAAACCAACAGAATTTATTTGAAACAAAATATATTAATCTCAAATAAATCAGATCTGGATAAGACAAAAATCCTGGGTCACATTGCCCAAAATACAATGTAATCATCCAAGTACCCAAAATACATTATTCAAAGCAATAATAATAGCAATATTAATAAACAAGAAATCCAGCACTAATATCCCATTTCGCCAATGCTGTCGGGCAGCTGACCATCCTGATCTGCAATTAATAATTGCAGGAGAAGGAAAGAGAAAACAAGTACCCGTCAATACAAGTTACGTGCCACTTATAATGTAGGATACAAGTACATGGGAAAAGGTAAAGAAATAGCATGGAATAATGCATCAACAATAATAACTAACATGAATCAGTAAAAATAAGTCAACTATCATGGTATACTAACAGTACAAATGAAAGTGTCAAGTATAGTGTCAAATGGCAACTAATAGTGTCCAGTAACAGCAAGCTCAGTGTATCAGTGTAACAGTATAACAGTATCAGTCCAATAGTATCAGTCTAACAGTATCAGTCTTATGTTCTTACAGTCTTGTGTGTATTACTAGCTAGATAGCACTTCATGCGCCCCAAAATATAACACATGGTTGCTACAATAAACAGTTTCACTTTTAGATTTCATAGTGGACTATAATAGGACAGTGTACTCCGGTATCAGCAATAGTAGCACTAGCAGTAAAAATAGTAGTAACAGTAACAGTAACAATAACAGTAACAGTAACAGCAACAGTATGGAACACTAATTCCCTTCCAAGTACACGTTTCCATATTTTCCACTACTAGATCTTCCCTTAAGAAATCCCAGCTTGATTACTTTTATTATGGTTATCAGTAGACATAGTAGTGCATGAAATAGTGTCAAACTAATATGATATAATCCGTATTAGGTTCAGGGAAACAAATAAACATGTATAGATGATATACGGCCACATAAACGAGCAAAACAGTGTATGTTCATATTCAGCACAACATGACAGTACAGTACTAAAACAATGCTTCCCGTTACTACAGAAATTTAAATCTGAATCTGTTAAAGAATCTAGAAAATAGACTTTCACACGAATCCAGCGATTATATTTAATCCATATAGTATTTCACAAAATCATAACTCAAAACATATTTGAATCCAGAAAACACGTTCAGCCAAAAATCAGTAAATCGTATTCATTGATAAGAAAACAGCATTAAAATTCCTTAAATAAATCAAGAAAAAATTAGGAGTAATCCCCTATATGTCTAGTATCAGAGTATAAATTTCATAATATTCCAGTAAATTCAGTAAAAAGAAAAATCAGAAAATATCAAGAAATGATAGTTTGGCAAATCTAGAATTCCCGACACAGCTGTACGAAAACTGTAATATCTCGCAAACCGTGAAACGAAATCTAAATCCGTCAATGGGAGATGAAAATAGACAAAATAAGCTAACTTTTATATTTCATAAATAATTTCCATACAGTAAAAGGAAATAGGGTGAAAATACGATTCTTTTCAGAACAGCGAGCAAAATACAGCAAGTATAGCTTTCATAAACAAAAATGAAATGGCATGTAAAACTCATCAATAAAATCTACAAAAATTCTGGTTAATCCCTAGATAGGTATAGAAATACTGTACAAAGATTCAGATCAAAATAATATATTTAAGACTAGTAGCAAAATAGTTTAATCATCAAAATCATCAAGAACGAAATCTGGAAATAGAATACACCTCTGTAGTAAAATAGCCATAACTCACTCATACGAAAACGAAATTGATGAAGGTCAAAGAGTTTGGAAAGAAAACAGATTTCTCTACAATTTACGTCGAATACAAAAATTAAGAATTTGGACCATAATAGGGTCTAAAATACAAATCAAAACTGATCATCGACAATTACAGATTTTCTCTTGAAAACAAAACCAACATAAACCACATGAAACTTGTTCCAATCACAATCAAACATGGTATAGAGTCTACTAAGTGTCCAAACAATCATGAAATAGAGTATATAACATATTCACAACCATTATATCACATGGATCTCATCAAACACATAATTTCACCTAATTATCTCACATATATGAATAGATCAAGAACGGTCAAACCTAGTTGTTATCTTGTCGATTTTGTGTCGTGAGGCAACAATGGTCAAATAGCACAATGGAGACAAAATCCATTAAAGATAACACACATATGAGTTGTCTCTAGAACCTAACTACACAATTAGCGGTATTTTTGACTTGTATCATACAAAGGAATTGGAGTACAAGTTACTTACCTTAACCGAAGACGAAAACGAAGAACACCAAGAATAACCGGAACGGATCCTGGCAACGAACAAATCCACGAACGAAAATCCACGAACCAATCAACCCATGTGCAAACTATGTGCACATGCAACCACCAAGAGGAAGAGAGAGATCGGACAGCGGGGGGTAGCGGCAGCTACTGCTGCTCCTGGTGCTGCTGTCGACGCGCCGGAGGACAGCCGGAGGGAGAGAGAGATGAAGATGGATGGATGGAGAGGTCGCTTGGTGTATGGGGTTGCGGCTAGGGTGTTGGCGATCGGGATTGGGGAAGGTGCATGCCGAAGGGCAGTCGAGAGGAGGTGTCGGCTGGGGGTTTGGGGTGTCGGCACGCACAGGAAAGAGAGAGAGGGAGTCCGGGATGAGAGAGTTAGGGAGTCCGGGATGAGAGAGTTAGATTAGGGTTTTAGGAGAGAGGGTGAGAGAGATATATATATGGGGATTTTAGGGTATGTACTAGGAGATGGGTAATTGGGTTAATGGGTTGTGGATAGTTTAGGAGTAGAAATAGGATTAGTTCAATATGAGTTGATTAGGGTCAATTTTGTATAGGATTCAAAATAGGATTGTAGGTTAATTTGGCTTTGGTGATCAATTAGGGATAAAAAGCAATAGTATTAGGACTAGGGTAACCAACCAAAACACCATGAACACCCAAGAGCAAAATAAAGAGAACAAGAATCCAATGAAGAGAAAAGAACAACAATCAATGGAGAACGAAAGCAAAGACGAACAAATCAACACAAAGAGCTCAAAATGAAACAAAAATGAATATATATTGAAAACAACTTCAATATGCGGTCCAAGAAAAAATATAAGAGAGTACAAATACTCAAGAAAGAGAAAAATATACCAAAAATATGAAAAACAAAAAACAGGGGTTACACTCCTACCCACCTAACAAAAAAAAATTTCGACCTCGAAATTCAAAAAGAGATACGTAGGGTAACCCCAAAAGAAAAGAAAACAAGGCAAAACAATACAAAACTGCCACTACTCAAACAAATGAGGAAAATTCTGCTGAATCTCCTCCTCCAGCTCCCAAGTTGACTCACTAGGCGAGTGAGGATTCCAAGCAACACGAACCAACTTGATGACCTTGTTCTTAAGCACTTTTTCCCGCCGATCCACAATAGCAACTAGCAGAATCTCATTAGTTAAATCCGGCCGCACGGTCAACTCTGAGTAGTCGATCACGTGACTTTCATCGCGGATATATCTCCTGAGTTGTGAGACATGAAAAACATCGTGCACTCCTGATAACGCTGGCGGCAAAACAAGACGATAGGCCACCTCGCCTACTCGCTCCAAAATCTCAAACGGTCTAAAAACCTAGGGCTAAGCTTGCCCCCACCACCGAACCGAATGACACCGCGCCACGGTGATACCTTGAGGAAAATATGGTCACCAACAACAAACTCTAAAGTCCTCCGATGGACATCAGCCCAACACCTCTGCCTATCCTGAGCTGCCAGAAGATGCTTTCTGATTTTAGTCACAGCATCAACTGTCCTGGTGATCGACTCCAGAACCAACAACTACCTCTCACCAATATCATCCGAGCACACTGGTGATCTGCATTTACGTCCATAAAGTTCCTCGAAAGGTGCAGCTTTAAGACTGGCCTGAAAGCTGTTATTGTACGAGAACTCCACGAGATGCAAATGGTCCTCCCAAGATCCACCGAACTGCAACATACAGGATCGCAACATGTCCTCAAGAATCTGAATAGTTCGCTCTGACTGTCCATCAGTCTGAGGATGAAAAGCTGTGCTGAACTTCAACTTACTCCCCAAACTAGCCTGAAGACTCTCCCAAAACTGAGATCTGAATCTCGTATCCTTGTCGGATACAATACTAACTGGAACCCCATGAAGCCTGACAATCTCTTGCATGTACTTCTCAGAAAGGCTCTCAGTAGAATGACCGACACGAAAGGGAATGAAGTGAGCACTCTTCGTCAAATGGTGGACAATCACCCAAACAGCAACTAGACGTCAATGGAGGCAAATTACAACTGGATATCGGTGAGGCAAAATGTGCAACCGAATATACAGATGGTAAGATGCAACCTGATGTCGTGGAGGCAAACCTGCAACTTGATGTCGAGAAGGCAAGACTACAGATGGATATAAATGAGGGGAATCCACATCAAAGAATTTCTACTACTACTATTATTGTTTTCCTTATTGTATTAGTATGATTATTTTTATTGTGATTACTATTACTATTATTATTATTGTATTTTTCTTACTATTTTTTTTTTTTTGATGTTGATATTGAATTTCTTTTACCAAAATGATGAATCTCAAATAAATTTCTGTCTTGTATTATTATCCTTACCAGTATTGTTAATATTTTATTATTACCATTATTTTTACCAGTATATTTATGATGATTATTATTGTGATTATTATTTTTATTATTTTTGTCATTATTATTTTATTATTATTATGTGTTGATTTTTCGTATTATTAATATTGTTTTTGTTAATTTTCATTAGTTCCGACCTAATTATTTTAATTTAAGCCCCCCTCTAGCCCCATTTTTTATTCTGGGGTCATCCATTCTTTTCTTCTCTGCTTGGTCCGTCCGTCGGCATCACTGGATGCTATTGGCAATCTACCCGATCAGAGTGGCGCAGCGGAAGCGTGGTGGGCCCATAACCCACAGGTTCCAGGAACATATTGTTGCTTCTCCTTTCTTGTATGGTTCACTTTCCCCTATCTTTTACATTCGTTCTCACCCATTGACTTATTGATTGATTCAATTTTTCTCTGTCATTTTGTTTATTTTTGTCATGTCCTATGTACCGCTTGAGCAAATTTCGAGGACGGAATTTTGTTGTAAGGTGGGTAGGATTGTAACCTCTGTTTTCCCAAAAATGTATTTTGTGTATTTTCTTTATTTTAAAATTTTTTCTCAAATTATTTTTCCAGTTTTCAAATTCTTTTGTCAAAATGTAAATTGGATTTTCCATTTAAAATATATTTTTGATCCGTAATTTTAGCTGTAACTATTTTCTATGATTTTTGTATTTAATATAGTTCTTATTATTTTTATTATTACCTTTATTATTTTTATCATTTTATTATTATTAATATTGTTACTATCCGTATTATTTTTTTTGCTAGTGCGGTTATTTGCATAATTATTTTATTTCATTTTTTTTATTGTTAAAATTATATTATTTCATAAATTATATTTATTAATTATTGTATTAATTTTTCTTATTGGATTATTTTCATTATATATTATTTTTCTTGCATTTTTGACCTTCTTGTGCTGATTGTGCGCCGGTTGTCCGTTTTTCACCATTTTGAGATCTTTTTCTTATTTTCTTGATCCCGTTCATATTTATTAATTATTTTGGGGTTATGATAAATTTTTAGAAGTGTTTTGACCAATTTGAAATTTTTGGCCCTCAAAGAGATTTTTAGGAGCCATAGAATTCATTGCATTTTGTATCCCCATTTGAAATCTACCCAATATCCATTACTTAATTGTATACCTATTTATTCCTATTGATATCCACTACCCATTAACCCACATTTGATCCCCTATATATACCCCTAATATCTAATTAATCACAAACCCTAATTTCTTTCTCTCTCCCTCTCCTATTCCTATCCGGCCTCCACCTTCTCCCTCCCGGCCTGCACCCTCCTACCCAGGCCGACACCCCCTCTAGCTCTCTCATGCCTTGGCCGACCACAAACATCACCCCCTTCCTCCATTATACAACTCCTACAACTCGAAACCTCGTCTCTCTTCCCTTCCTTGTGGCCGAACCCCACCAAAACAGCTCCCCCCTCCCCCCCTCTTCAAAACAGCGCCCCCTACATCCCTTTGCTTATTTGGAGCTGTGGGTATCGCCCGTTTGAGTTCGTACTTCAAGGAGACGATCGTAGGCAAGTTTCGGTTCGTGGGTTCGCTTGAAATCGCGCATGGAAGGAATTTTGCTCATGGGTTTCCATTGCTAGGCTTCGTAGCGTCGCATTCATCGTCAAAGAGGCAAGTAACTTGTACTTAACGTCATTAGTATGAAACAAGTCGAAAGTTCACCTAATAGGCTAGTTGAGACTAGAGACGGCCAAAGATCATGTTTTTATTTGTGAGTTTTGTCTCTATTGTGTAAATCAGGCCATAGAAGACTTAAGACATGAGTTTTGATAGGTTTTTGCCGTAGGTTTCACCCAAAGCGTGATTTTGATCGCGTAGGTCAAATAGCGCATGAAATATATTTGTTGGATTGCTCACATGAAAATATTAGGTTTTGAAATGTTAGAAACCATTAGACATGATATTTAGATGATGGGTATGCAGCGTTTCGAATCTGGATCAGTTTGGATCATTTTTGTAGAAGTTATGACGTTTTGAAGTTTAGTTGTGAAATCTGGAAATTTGGGTTGTACTGAATAGATTGCTGTTTTTGCCTGGGTTAGTGTCCGAATCTCAGCGTGGCTATTTCTGAGTAATTTGTAGAGGACTGAATCTATTTTCTAACCCCATGGGTTTCACCCCGTTTGGATTTCGTGTGAATTAGTTATGATAATTTTAGTGACTGTATATCGGTAGTTTCCAGATTCAGTTCGGGGTAGATTTTATTATCTATTTATTTTTAAGATCCAAGTTATACATGATATCATGCCACAATATTTTGTCCAGTGTTTCACCATGATGCTAGATAGTTTCCAGATTTATGTGGTATTTTAAAGATAAGATTTGAGCAATGTCTTATACCCTTTTCTATAATACACTTTTGCTGTAAACTGCGTGTTGCTCTATGTTGAATGCCGTGTTCACCCTATTTTCGTTTGCTGGATGAAAATATTATGTGAGATATGAAAGTTGTAGAATTTTATCTACTTTCACCCCGTTTTGGCGGAAGTGGATTTCGATGCGCTATTTGCAAGATTTGTTTGATTTCATACAGCAGTGTTGAGAAATTCCAGATCCATCAAAACCATATTTTGTGTTACTTTTCATTTTTGATAACATATCTATAATTTCTGGAAAATTATAAAAATTATTATTTTGAGTCTATATATATAAGGGATTACCCCAGAATTTTCATGGATTTATTTGATGACTTTACATGCTGTTTTTATGTGTTGGAAATCATTTTCCTGTTTTCTGGCTGTACATGAAATCTGTGTTGAAATGAGTTTTAAGCTGAGATGTTGTGAACTAGTATAGGACTTTATTATATTCATTAGAAGCGTGTGGATGTCTAGTTTCCAGATCCTTCAAGGGATCATAATTTGCATGCCCGTAGCTCTCTGAATCACTGATTTAGTGCTGACTAGTCTTGCTGACCTGGTTATGAAACTAGTATATTTTGCTCGTATATGTGAACCTTTATTAATCATGCTCGCTGATTTGATAACCTGAACTCGTACATGATCTTATCATGCTTATTTGACACTAGTTCACACGTATACATGCATGTTGGACATTAATAACTAAAAGTAATCAAGCCGGGATTTATGGGACAGATCTAGTAGTGGATAGTGCAGAAATGTGTACTCGGAAGAACCTAGTTTGGTTTGGAGCTTGTTTACATGATATTTGGTGTGTTTGGGGTTGGAGCTTGTTTACATGATATTTGGTGTGTTTGGGTTGGAGCTTGTTTACATAATATTTGGAGCTTGTTTACATGATACTGAGAGCTTGTACCTGAGTATACTGCCCTGCATGGTCCCCTATGAAATCTAAAACGAAACTGAAGTGTTGTAGCAACCATGTAGGATGGGTTGCATGTCGTGCTACCTAGATAGTAATCACACAAGACTTGAACTTAAATATATGATACATGATACATGACGTGATACATGCGTGCTTGACTACATGATACATGAGACATGATATATGAGACATGGAACATGAAACATGATACCTGATACAAGTTTACACGACACTTGACACTAGATGCATGTTTTTAGGATACATGATTTATGTCGTGACCTTTGACACTTTTACCATGCTAGTTTGTCTATGTTGATTTTATACCTATACCATGTGCTAGTTAGTTATCCCATTCCATGTGCTTGTATCCTACTCTATTTTGTGACCCGGACTTGCCATTGACGGGTACTTGTGTTTTCTCTTTTCTCTTTCCTACACTCGTTGTATTGCAGATTTTGGAGGACAGGTTCCTGAAGGTATTGGCAAGATGATGGGCTAGAGGCTGAAATTTTGCTATTACTATTCTTGTTGCTTATTTTGGACAATATTGTATTCTGAGACTTGTATTATTTCTTGTATTTGGGCGATGTGACCCAAGATTATTTGTGTATTTCAGATCATGACTATTTGAGATTAATGTGTTTTATTTCAAGTATTCTTGTTGGTATTTGGTTCATATGTGCATGTGGTTGACTTTTCTAGCTTCCGACTCTGATAAATTCTGTGATGTGTTGTAAAGATTTCTTGAACAGCTTATAGATGATGAAAATCATTCGCTGGGCTTTTGTTACGTACTCGTATTCTGTATTTTTGGGAAGCGGGGCGTAACAGGGTTGCTCCAGAATCAAAGAGAACACGAGCTGGAAAAGAGCAAACAAGGACGGCATCTAAGGGAGCAAAAGACAAGAAGAAGGAAAAAGCAGACAATTAAGGGTAAGGAAAACAACAATGCAGAAAGATAACGGAAAGAAAGCAAAACAAGATCAAAAGAAAGAAACAAAGAGAAAGCAAAACAACAACAACAAAACAAAAAGCAAAAGATACCTGCCACAACTCCTTCAACTGTTTCAGTATTAGCAGCAGTCAAGTTGAAAACCTGACCTATCCTTGGAACAGCGTTCCTCTGACCGACAATCTGATGCCGAGGAGGAAGCAGAGGCCTAACTAGACCACGAGCTGGGCCTGCTTGCTGAACAGGACCCCTGGCTGGAAGAGCGACCTGCAGCTGCTGCGGATAATTGCGTACTGAATGATCACCAGCGCCACACCTAAAGCACCGGCAGTTGACGCGCCAACAATTCTTACGCTCATGCTTAGACATCTGACAGAAGTCGCAGAAACCACCCTTCTGAAAACCAGTAGAAGGATACGGAGCTACCCTGACTGGATGGGTTGGGACAGGCCTCCGAACAGGACCACCAGAAGGCCTAGCAGCAGAATGCGGAATAGTCCGCAGAGAAGGAACCAAACCATCACGAGCCTGCTCCTGAGCTCGAGCTGCCTCAAGAGCTTCAGCATAAGTACGTAAAGAGAGAGAGACAAGATGCCTCTTGATATTCTGCTCAAGTTCACTCATGAATCTACGAGCCCTATCCTCTTCGGTAGCCACAAGAATGGCAGCGAAGCGGCTAAGTCTAGTAAACTCAGCTGCGTACACATCCACTGACCTGGAACCCTGTTTCAAGAAGTCCATGTTACAACATTGTTTGAACAATTATGTAACAAAATTCAAAAATAGAATAGTGACTTAACCTTTTTTATGGCCAGAAATTGCTGTTCCATCTCAACTCGAGTACTACTGGGGAAGAACTTCTCCAAGAATCCCCGAGTGAAAGTAGTCCAAGCAATAGGCCTCTCAAGTCGCTCGGACTCGGCCATCCACCAAATGTGAGCCAAATCTACCAGCTGGATGGAAACCACGTCCACCCTATTAGCCTCGGCAACACGTGCCACCAAGAGCAAGCACTCGGTCCAGATCAACCACTATTCAGCCTCCAAAGGCGTCTCAGTGCCTGAAAAGCGGTCGGGATGCAACCTCATGAAATCCGTAACTGTTCCTGGACGAGGCAGAAGATTTGCCTACACAGGCACAATGGGAGGCGGAACCCAGGCAACTTCAAGAGCAGCCATCACTAGATCGCTGTGGTTTTGCTGCTGATTAATCAGCCACTCAAGCACAGTAGTGACAGCCTTAATCGGGTCAGGCTGAGAAGAATTCTCACGAGCCATAGCTGAACAAAATCAAAACAATTAGCCTCCAGAATCAAAGTTAATAATAATTCATTTACGTATGCATGGTTGGTGAAATATTGAGCCGATCCCAGTTCGAGCCAAGCTTGTCTAATATATTAGGCAACTAATACATTAGCCAAACCTGGGCTCTGATACCACTAAAAGCCTTGTCACGCCCTGCTTCCCTTGGGATACGAATACGTGACTCAACCTAGCGAATGATTTGCATCACCCATAAGCTGTTCAGGAATCTTTACAATATCTCACAAAATAATCAGAGTCAGAAGCAAAAGAGTCAACCACACATGCATAATTGAATTAATAAACCAACAGAATTTACTTGAAGCAAAATGTATTAATCTCAAATACATCAGATCTGGATAAGACAAAAATCCTGGGTCACATTGCCCAAAATACAAAGTAATCATCCAAGTACTCAATATACATTATTCAAAGCAACAATAATAGCAATACTAATAAACAAGAAATCCAGCACTAATATCTCATTTCGCCAATGCTGCCATGCAGTTGACCATCCTGATCTGTAATTAATAGTTGCAAGAGAAGGAAAGATAAAATAAACACCCGTTAATGCAAGTTACGGGCCACTTATAATGTAGGATACAAGTACATGGGAAAAGGTAAACAGATAGTATGGAATAATGCATCAACAGTAATAACTAACATGAATCAGTAAAACAAAGTCAACTATCATGGTATACTAATAGTACAAATGAATGTGTCAAGTATAGTGTCATATGGCAACTAACAGTGTTCAGTAATAGTAAGCTCAGTATATAGTGTAACAGTATAACAGTATCAGTCTTATGTTCTTACAGTCTTGTGTGTATTACTAGCTAGGTAGCACTTCATGCATCCCAAAATATAATACATGGTTGCTACAACAAACAGTTTCACTTTTAGATTTCATAATGGACCATAATGGGGCAGTGTACTCAGGTATCAGTAATAGTAGCAATAGCAGTAAAAATAACAGTAACAGTAATAGTAACAGTACCAGTAACAGTAAAAGTAACACAGTAACAGTAACAGTAACAATAACAGTAATAGTATGGAACACTAGTTCCCTTCCAAGTACACATTTCCATATTTTTCACTACTAGATCTTCCCTTAAGAAACCCCGACTTGATTAATTTTATTATGGTTATCAACAGACATGGTAGTGCATGAAATAGTATCAAACTAACATGATATAATCAGTATTAGGTTTAAGGAAACAAATAAACATGTATAGATGATATATGGCCACATAAACGAGCAAAATAGTGTATGTTCATATTCAGGACGGCATGACAGTATAGTACTAAAACAGTGGTTCTCGTTACTACAAATATCCAAATCTGAATTCGTCGAAGAATATTGAAAATAGACTTCCACACGAATCCAGAGGTTATATATAAGCCATATAGTATTTCAGAAAATCATAACTCAAAACTGATTTGAATCCAGAAAACACGTTCAGCCAGAAATCAGTAAATCGTATTCATTGATAGGAAAATAGCATTAAAACTTCTCAAATAAATTTAGGAAAAATCTGGGGTAATCCCATATATGTCTAGTATCAGAATACAAAGTTTCATAATATTCCAGTAAAATTAGTTTCGTCAACAAAAATCAAAAAATATTAAGAAACGATAATTTGGCAAATCTGGAATTCCCAACACAGCTGTACGAAAACTGTAATATCTCGCAAACCGTGAAACAAAATCCAAATCCGTCAAAGGGAGATGAAAGTAGACAAAATACTTTCCATACAGTTAAAGGAAATAGGGTGAAAATACGATTCTTTTCAGAACAGCGAGCAAAATAAGCAAATATAGCTTTCATAAACAAACATGAAATGGCATATAAAACTCATCAATAAAATCCACCAAAATTCTGGATAATCCCTAGATAGGTATAGAAATAATGTGCAAAGGTTCTGATCAAAATAATATATTTAAGACTAGTATCAAGATAGTTTAATCATCAAAATCATCAAGAACGAAATCTGGAAATAGAATACACCTCTGTAGTAAAATAGCCATAACTCACTCATACGAAAACGAAATCGATCAAGGTCAAAGTGTTTGGAAAGAAAACAGATTTCTCTACAATTTATGTCTAATACAAAAATTAAGAATTCTGAGCTTAATAGGGTCTAAAATACTAATCAAAACTGATCATCGACAATTACAGATTTCCTCTTCAAAACAAAACCAACATAACACGAAACTTGTTCCAATCACAGTCAAATATAGTATAGAGTCTACTAAGTATCCAAACAATCATGAAATACAGTATATAACATATTCACAACCATCATATCACATGGATATCATCAAACACATAATTTTACCTAATTATCTCACATATATGAATAGATCAAGAATGGTCAAACCTAGTTGTTTTCATGTCAATTTTGTGTCGTGAGGCAACTATGGTCAATTAGCACAATAGAGACAAAACCCATCAAAGATAACACACACACGAGTTGTCTCTAAAACCCAACTACACTATAAGCGGTATTTTTGACTTGTATCATACAAAGAAATTGGAGTACAAGTTACTAGTCTTAACCGAAGACGAAAATGAAGAACACGAAGAATAACGGGAATGGATCCCGACAACGTATAAATTCACAAACGAAAATCCACGAACCAATCGACCCACGTGCAAACTACGTGCATGTGCAATCACCAAGAGGAAAAGAGAGATCGGACAGCGTAGGGGGGGGGTAGCGACGGCTACTGCTGCTCCTGGTGCTGCTGTCGACGCATCGGAGGACGGTTAGAGGGAGAGAGAGATGAAGATGGATGGATGGAGAGGTTACTCGGTGTATGGGGTTGCGGCTGGGGTGTTGGTGATCGGGATTGGGGAAGGTGCAGGGCGAAGGGCAGTCGGGAGGAGGTGTCGGCTGGGGGTTTGGGTTGTCGGCGTGCACAAGAAAGAGAGAGAGGGAGGCCAGGATGAGAGAGTTAGGGTTAGGGCTTTAGGAGATAGGGTGAGAGAGATATATATGTGGGGATTTTAGGGTTTGTAATAGGAGATGGGTAATTGGGTTAATGGGTTATGGATAGTTCAGGAGTAGAAATAGGATTAGTTCAATATAAGTTGATTAGGGACAATTTTGTATAGGATTCAAAATATAATTGTAGGTTAATTTGGCTTTGGTGATCAATTAGGGATAAAAAGCAATAGGATTAGGACTAGGGTAACCAACCAAAACACCATGAACACCCAAGAGCAAAATAAAGAGAACAAGAATCCAATGAAGAGAAAAGAACAACAATTAATGGAGAACGAAGCCAAAGACGAACAAATTAACACAAAGAGCTCAAAATGAAACAAAAATGAATATGTATTGAAAACAACTCCAATATACGGTTCAAGAAATAATACAAGAGAGTACAAATACTCATGAAAGAGAAAAATACACCAAAAATACGAAAAACGAAAAACAGGGGTTACAGTTATACTGAAAAGTAATAGACTTAAGAATTGACACAATATTGACACTACATGTTGAACATCGTCATTGTTATTGATATTGAACATTGTTATTAATATCGACATCGACCAATGAGTTTTGACATCGAATATAAATATCGTTTATTGTTATACCCATCACATTGTTACCATTGATATTGATTATTGCTATCGTCCATTGTTATTTATTCCTATTGTTTTATTGAATTAATTGTTATACCATAGTTCCATTATTCATTGATTTCTCTACTTGTTGTCCAAGACTTGCTCTAAGAACAATATTTTTCGTCTTTTTAGATGAGGTATTCACAGGTGATCAAGGAGAGTTACCTGCAGGACTTGGAGAACAGTCTTTCTGAGGATTTCTTGCTTTCTAAACTGATCGTTATTTTATTGGACTTCGTGTATTGAGTTTTATGAACATTGTATTATGGGCTTTTGACCCGGAGATTGTTATTTTGTTTCCAGGCGTTGGATTATCGTATTTGGTTATTTCATATTTTATTCCAAGTACTGTTATTCATGTGATTGTTCTTATTGCATGCGTGATTGTATTTATCTTGTAATATTGTTGAGTTGAACAAAAACAGCTAATGGATGACGCAAGCCATTCGTTGGGCCAATGTCACGAATTTATATTTCGTGTTTTTGGGAAGCGGGGCATGATAATGTTTTTAGTGGTATCAGAGCGTAAGTTTTGGCTAATGTGTTAGTCATGTTTGACTAATATGTTAGTCAGGTTTGGCTTTAGCCAGGTTGGACCCTAATTAGTTTGGGTTTAACCGGTTTGACTCAACAATATGTACAACACATAAATCACATAGATAATTGATAACCAACATACAATCTGGGTTCTAATCTTATTCGATCCACTTTTTGATCCCTTCATATTCAGTTCCTTCGTTTCATATTTTTCTTCGTCCCTTGTAGTCGTCCTTATTCATTGGTTCCTTATTGGGTATAATTTCATTCTTTTCGTACCCATATTTTTTTGATTCCGGTGTCATCCGTTCTTTTTCTTTCTGCTTTATTCATCGATCGGGCTCGCTGGATCTATAACGACATTTTAGCAGCTTGGAACATCATTAGGAGAGAAAGTGTCGTCTTTTGCTCTAAGATGTGTATGCAGAGTCCCTAGGATCTCAGGAAGTGTTCAGAATCTTAAGTTGCCAGGACTTCAAACTTCATGCTACAGAGATGCCATTTGGACGTGCCAAGGATATGGTGAGCCACGAAGAAGATTTCTAGAGTTAATGGACACTGATGGAGGAGTCTCTCTGACCAGAGTAGTGCAGCGAAAGTGTGGTGGGCCCATAACCCACACCCAGGATTCTCTTGTTGCTTCTCATTCTTTGCACCGTTTACTTCCTTTTTCATACATTCCATTTATCATCATGCATCAATTGATTATTTGACATCATTCTCATCCACTTCTTTCTTATTCTCGTGTTGCCACCATTTTTTTTTCCCTTTAAATTCCTGTTTTGGTTATTTCACTAGTTGCCTTTGCTTTGTCTTACGTTCCACCTGAATGAATTTCGAGGACGAAATTCTTTTGTAAGGTGGGTAGGATTGTAACCCCCATTCCCACCAATACACATTTTTTGAATATTTTCTGTATTTTGATTATTTATAAATTATTTTATTTTTAAATTCATTTTGGATATTCTATTAAAATCTTTTCTAATTGAAAATTATATTTATTTAGAATAATGGTGTATTTAACTTTATTTTCTCTTCCTAATTGATCGACTATTTATATTTGAGCCCAAATCAAATGAATTATTACTATTTGGATTATTTTAATAAATTTGTTAAAAACTAAATCTTATTTTATTATGTAACCTTATTATTATTATTATTATTATTATTATTATAATTATTATTATTATTATTATTATTATTATTATTATTATTATTATTATTATGATTATTATTATTATTATTATTATTATTATTATTATTATTCATAGTTGTTTATTTAATCTATCTTTTATTAATTTTATTTATTAATGTGGAGCCTAATCTTATTATTATTTGTATTGTTATTAGACACTTGAGTAGGCACAAGCTTATACTGTGAAAATATAGTAAAAAATGGAAACAAGATGGAACTAATAAAAAGAAATATCTGGATTGACAGGAAAAATCATTATCCTTGACAAATATCAACAAAATGTTAAGATACAAGTACAAAATTATATCGTAAAAATATCAATAATATATCAATTTGATGACATGAATAATGATGTCTTATTAGGAAATGACTTTTTAGAACAATACTATCTAATGACTATATCACACAGAAAAGTTACATTTATAACACCATGTAAACACCAAGTCATAGCAATTAGGATAACAAAACCCTACTCTAGGACATACTTACCACACATCAGAGTTTGTTCAACCTAGCATGGTGAATATTAGTAATTACCAAACAAAACTAGAATATAGCAAGTCTAAAAAATAATTACAAAAGAAATTTTACAAAAGCAATTAGAAGATCCGTGTGGAGAAGACCCTTTAGCAAAATTTTACTTATGTAAACTCACACCTCATATAGAGCTAATAGATAAAGACAAAATAATAAAAATTAAACTTGTTATACATACTCAAACTAATTTAGAAGAATTAAAAAAATATATAAAAGAACTAATTTAAAACAATTACATAAGAAAATCACAAAATCCATATGTGAACCTTATTTGTTGGGCAAGATGACAAAAGCTCCATTCACTGGAAAATGTGAAAGGGCTAGTGATCTTTTAGGTCTCATACTTAGTGATGTTTGCGGTTCTTTCAACACATTGGCTAGAGGAGGTTTTCTGTAACACCATAGTTTTCGTTTATGAGATTTTTTGTGATTTTACGTGTTTTGCACGTGTGATCTCATTTGTATAAATTTTTCGTATAAAATATTTTTATAGTATTTGTTCTCCCTTATTTTTCAAAAAGTACTTTTCTTTTAAAGCCTAATTAAAATCTAAAGCCCAAATTGTCTTTTTAGCCCACTTTATTAGTTAACTATTTTAATTATTTAAACTCATGGTTAAATTGGCCCATTAATGAGCCTATTTAACTTATTTCTTTTTTTAAAACAATTGAACTTGTATTGTAGACTTTTTCATGAACAAATAAAATTTTTATGCACATGTACACTTATAAGGAGGGGGTACTAGTTGGCACGTGCAAGCACTAGAGTGTGCATTGCACACCCACCCTAGGCTGGATGGACCAAGGAGAGATGGAGAGAGTGGAGTTGGATTGAGGTGGTTATGTGATCATGGGTAGTTCCTACAACTCCCTAACTCATCATAGCCTTTGATCTGTAACCATTTGATTTAATCCTAGCCATCTATTCTCACCAAAAAAATGTATAAATACCCCCTAGTTCTTCTCATTTAGTACACTAAGAAATTTATTAAAGAAAGAAAGGATTAGAGTGAGAAAAGATTGAGAGTCTTGGTGAGTAAAAGATTGAGGGGATATTTTGTGTGTGCTCAACCAAGGAGAGGCCGAAAGTGCAATAGGGTGGAGCTCGTGTTGCTACATCCAAGGAGGAGGAGGCATATTTTGAGGCACAACTTAGGAGGAGAAGGGTCCATTCGTGCATTCTAGGAGATTTCTAGGAGCTTTCTATTTGTTTTTGTCCAACTAGGTGGGTGTTTCTCATACTTCTAATTCTAGTTATCATGCTAGGAATGTTTTGATAGAATTATCAATGAAAACTTAAGTGAAATTGACTCCATGTTTGATCATGTAGAGATGAATTGATAATTTAGAAGATGTTTGTTGAAATGATTGCTAGTTGATAAATTATGAATTAAATTGCTAGAAGATGTCATATTTTGCCATGCTAGATACTTAAGAACCATTTTTTGTTAAGAAAATCCATACATTTGAGACAAGTTGAATGCATATTGTGGAAGTGATTGTTTTAATTAAAATAACTCTATTGTAATAAAAGGAGAAAGTTGTGTTTTAAAAAGATTGTAGATTGCTCGTAAATAAAGGGATGAATGAATGAAGTATTTTGTAGGAAATTATATTCAATTCTGTGCTACTATGATTTGTTCTCAATGTCGACACTATGGACCTAAAACTTAAAATGAGACAAAAAATGTATGTTTTATAGACAAATAATGAGTTTGAAATTACTGGTTTACTGTATTTATATATGTTTCAAAATCAGGATAGTTATGTTTCAAAAAAAGAAGAAAAAGAACAAAAATCGTTTTGGGAATTTTTAATAATTAGTAGAGGGCAAGAATCGATTTAAAACGATTCCAATCTTTTTGTGACAACCTGGTCACTTAGACCAAGTGGTTGTGGGATGCCTCGGCGCTACAGAATCGAGTCGGCGACCCTGTGGTCTCGAGTTCGAAACCTAAACTCTGCCTTTTATTTTTCGTTTTGGACAAAAAATCCAAAACCCGAAACCCAAAACACTTAACCCTATTATTCATTTCTCTTAGCGTGGTTGCACCCTAGCCTAGTTGACTTGCGGTTGCGGTTGGTTTCTCTCAGGTCTCGGGTTCGAACCCTGTGTTCGGCAGTTTTGAGAAAATTTGATTTTTTGAGGTTTTTAATTAAAATTTTGACTTTAAAATTCTAAAAAAAATATGTAAATTTATCTAAAAATATGTAGATGTTATGAAAAATATTTGGGTACTATTTTGACTAAATAAAAGTGATTTAGAAGTGAAAAATTGGGTAGAATCCTATGGAGTTTTACTTTGGGAAAATTATAAAAAGTATTTATTTGCATAAGAAAAATTATGTAGTGATAAAAGAGAAGTTTTGAATAAAAGAAAAATTAAATGTGGCATCTGTGGGCTTTCATTGTTAAATTGAGTGTTGATTGTGAACGAAAATACGACTTGTGACTTTTTAAGTAGAATAAAGGAAATGAGCGATAGCACGAGAATTAAATGAGATTATTGAAACTCATGTGTTTGAATAAATTGAGATTGCCATGGTATATGAAATTAAAGACATGATGACTTATGATGAATTATGAATATAATTGCATGAATGTTGTGAACATGAAATGTGAATTGCGATTAATCATGGAAAAGAAATTATGAGTATGAATACTCGATGTTGCAATTATGAGTTGAAATTGAGAATTAGGATATAGCCAAGCCTTATACCGGCAATGAAAGAATTGTGAAATGATATTTGAAATGAGAAGACCAAGGTTGGGTCATGTGAATTAAATGAATAAGACCGGTATAGTGGAAGTGCTACATTCTAAGAGATGATTTTATTCATGATTCAATTAAACTAAGGATTAGATACATAGTGAAGATGTGATGAAAGTAAGAGAAAAATATTGAGTATGAGGGCCATTGGATTGGCGGCGTGAGAGTATTCACAGGATGTCCCATGATGAGTCATGATAGGGCGTGGATACTGCTCCAGTGTACCGTCCCGGTGGCGACACTCGTGGCGTGTTTGACTACTGCGGGTGGTGTCATGTCTATGGTAGGAGTTGAATTACCACAGGATACCTGCATGATGAGTCATGTGTCAGTGCGTTGAGATTCCCTCCAGGGCGCCTAGACATGAGTTTGTAGGTTAGAAAACATCTAGGATACTTACCGTAGTTACAGTAGTAGATTATATCATGGCGAGAGATTGAACCCTACAAGATGAAGAACGATTAAGGGTTTGCCCTCGGAACTATATAGTATGGGCTGCATAGACTCTAAACAAGTGCGCATTAGTGTCATATAATATAAATAATTGCATTAAGGACTAAGTGCGCATTCACAACACGACATCAATAGGATAGTCCCTTTAGCTTTGTTTGTGACAAGTTTGTGGTTTGCTAAGTAATGAGAATCGTTATACTGTTTCCAACATAGAGAGGATGGCCATGTATAATATTTTGTCAGTTGAATGAACTAACGCGCCTACAGATTTTAGGCAGGGTAAAGTGGTTAACAAGACTAAAGAATGCATGCTGATTAAAGATTGATTCAAGAGTTGTACAGTTCAATTCATGTAAATTATTGTAATTTGCTTTCGCTGTAAATATGTAATGTAATTGTAAACTCTGATGAAAGAAAAGTTTTTATTTTCTTGTAAAATTGTACGAAAGAAGTGTAAAGATCCTGTAGAACTTCGAATTCAGTTGTATTTTGGAATTCGGGGTGTTACATTTTCAGTACTTCTTTACATTTACGGATGATTTCAGTAGATATGGGTTTGTGTATCTGATGAAATACAAATCAGAGTCATTTGAATAGTTCAAAGAATTCAAGAACGAGGTACAAAACCCACTTGGTAAAAGTATTAAAGCCCTTCGATCAGATCGAGGTGGTGAGTACTGAAGCCAAGATTTTGATGAACATATAAAAGAGTGGGGATAATATCTCAACTCACTCCCCCCGAAATACCGCAATGGAATGGTGTCTCTGAGAGGAGGAACCGAACCTTGTTATACATGGTCTGATCCATGATGAGTCATGCAGATCTTTCATACTCCTTCTGGGAACATGCTCTATTGACAGCTGCTTTCACACTTAATTGTGTTCCATCTAAAATGGTTCAAGAGACACCATATGAGCTATGGACTGGGAGGCGTCCTAGTGTGTCTTTTATGAAGATTTTGGGTTGTGAAACCTATGTGAGTGAATTAGATAATATGAGCGATATCTACAGGCCCCTTGATTGAGTAAGACTGCAAAATGTATGGTCGTGCTCAAAAGAGTCAATATGAGATATTGATCTCATTTATTTTAGTAAGTCTACTCAGACATCAAGAACCAAAGAATGAACTATACAAGGGTGACACACTCTATGCCTTGTGGTAAATTAAGATATCTAGACAAAGAGACTAAACTACATGGTAACATTGGTCACAGATAGGTTATGTCAAATCACTGACATTTTCATTACTTGAGTAGCAGTGATGTATTGCTAGATACCTCTCACTGTTTGTAATACTCGAATATGATTTTATAATTACTGTCAACGTAATGGGAACCTACAGAGTCACATACTTAGAATGGATCGAAATTGGGATTTATATTCATAAGATGAATTTAATTAGGGATCCAAGTAAGACTTGGACGCTCGACATTGGTTGGACATTTAATTAGATAAAATGGGCTGACTAAAGTTTAAAGGCCCACACACGAATCTGACTCAGGTCTGATTATGAGCCTAACAAGCTCATTACTCTCTTAGGGTTGGTTTTCTGCACCTAAATATATGATATGTATCTGTCAAAAAGTGATACGTGAAAAAATCATAGCCGTCACAGAAAGTGCGAGAGATAGATCATGAGGAGGAACATCCCCTTCCCGCAGCTAGCACCGCGGTCTGAGGAAGGGGTGTTTTTCGTTCCGTTCATGTGGATACTGTAGAGGCACCACAATATTGCAGTGTTGTGATCGGTATACTGTAGAGACAGTAGATCCATCTTTAAGGTATAAGTCCTAAACACGATTTACTCTTTTCGCATGGATCCATGGCTAGGTTTCGATAATTTTGTAATTTTCTCCTGTATATTTAATCTGCAATTGCCTTCGAAACATAAGAGTAGATGATATGAGTTGGTATACTTATATCATCCGCTGGGCCTCAGTTACGTGCTCGTGTTTTCGTATAACGGGAAGTAGGGCGTGATAAGATTTTTAGTGGTATCAGAGCCAGGTTGGGTGTAGGTCCTAATCGGTTAGATTCTAGCCGGGTTCGAACCATGTTAAGCTCAACAATATGCACACCACATTGATCACATAAACAATGAATAACCAACTTGTAATCTGGATACTAGTTTTATTCGATCCATTTTGATCCCTTCATATTCAATTCTTTCATTTCTTATTTCCTTCCGTCCCTTGCAGTCATCCTTATTCATTGATTCCTTGTTGCGTATAAATTCATTCTTTTGTACACATATTCTTTTGAATTTGGTGCCATCAATTCTTTTACTTCTTCTTGTTTCATCAATCGACATATTTGACCTACAACGACATGTAAGCGGCTTGGATCATCACCACGAGAGTAGGTGTTTTTGTTCACTCTGTGGCGTATAGACATAGTCCCAGGATTTTAGAAGTATTCAGAATCCCAAGTTGTCAGGAGTCAGAATTACATGCGAGAAAGATGTTGATTGGACATGTCAAGGATATGGTGAGCCACGTAACAGATTGCTGGAGATAATGGACGTTGATGACGGAGTCTTCCCGATCAGAGTAGTACAGCAGAAGCATGGTGGGCCCGTAACCCACATGTCTTGTGTTGTTTCTTTTCTTTCCTTCTGATATCGTTTACCTTTTTCCACATAAATTTGCATTCGTCATCATTCATCATTTCATTATTTGACGTTATTCTTACCCATGTTCTTTCTTATTCCGATGTATCCACCACTTTATTTATTTCCCTCCAATTTCTTGCATCATTATATCGTAAGTTTTGCTTTGGTTCTATCCTATGTTCCATTGAAAGAATTTCGTGGACGAAATTTTTGTAAGGTGGGTAGGATTGTAAACCCCGGTCCCGTTTATACAGATTTGTATTATTTCATTTCTTCGCATTTAGAATTTCATTTTTTTTCAAATAAATCCTATTTTTTTTTTTTGAGTCTGATTTCTTTCTTTTGGATATTCAATTATTACGTTGGAATCCTGAAATCCCAATTCACTCTTTGATGTCATTATTTGATTATTTGTAAATTACTTTCGCTCTCTTAAATTCATTCTTTTGTATTATATTTATTTTTTGAACTCCTATTGTAGCCAGTCCTAGCCCATTCTATAATTTGACTATTTGATTCTCCTCCTATTGTGAACCCCAAACTCCTAATCTTCTATTTGTTTAATTTTTTGTGTAAAGTCCAAACCAAGTCCTATTCTAAATCACCTTATGTATATTATTTTGGTTTATTTGAAGCCCAACCAATATTCAATTTAATTATTCTACATTCTTATTATCAATTACTTATTTATAAGCCCATGAATAAAACCCCAAACCCCCAAAATGCATTACTGAAATCCCTACAATCCCCCAACTGCACATATCCCAGTATCTTTCCATTATCCCTTTAACTCAAACTAACCCCCACCAATCCCATAATCACCTCCTAATCACCCCATTATCAATCCTTAACCAAAACCCCGACTGCTTCTCCTTTTCTACTCCTTCTTCATTTTCTGAAACCCAAACTCCTCCCACATCGCTGCCCGTCATCTTCTTCCTAACCCTCTCACCCGCCAACTCCATCAAACCTACTGCTTAATGAGCCTTCGACTATCGTCACACCGGAAGCCAACCTCGATGCCTGCACCTTGACCCTGCTCTTATATCCTCATCATCCTCCATCTCAGCCCCGAACCCATCAACCCGATCTCCTCCGCTGTCATGCCTTCACCACTGTCATCGTGCCTCCCCGCCTGTCGTCAATTGCCACCTCACCGCAGTCACCATCGATCGACCATTGTGCCATCGTCACCTCTGAGTGTCGACCAACTTTGCCTCGCACTCCATCGTCGCTGGTCCTACACCCCCTGCCATCCTCCATTGCTGTTCTCCCGAAGCTCCTTCCAACCATCGACACAGCTCCTCCCTACTACACTCCTCCACCATCCCGATCAGTCGCTGCCTCGACCCCAAACAGCAAACCCGATGCCTCCTTGCTGTCCCACAGTCAGCACCTGCACCCGACCACCTCGCCTTGTTGCCCGAACCCACTGCCCTTCCCCTCTCTTCATCGTAGCCAACCTCGAAGCCCCTGGCTTGTTGTCCCGAGCTTGCCGTGTTGCTGTCCGGAGCCAATTCAGAGCATCCCAATTTCTCCTTCTTGTTGCTGAGATACTTACTTTTGTCATCGTCATTGCATTCGTGGTCATCGTTCTCTCTGTCGTTGCTTATTGCCGTGTGTCACCGTTGTTCTTCGTCTCTGTTCCGTTACATTCGAAATCATCACCTTAAAAGCAAGTATCTCTTCTAAACTCTTTTTGTTCGTGTACAATCTTTTGCTTTGAATCCGGCAAGTAGTCTTTGGTTGATTATCGTGTTTTGAAACCCGTTATCGTCCATGTTCACGAAAAATGTTCTTTATGAGTCTCAATTGATTGAACCACCATATTGTTCAAACTTTGTGATCTTTCCATGATTAAAACAGTCATTATATATTGAATCGAATCAATACATTTGCCTCTTTGATTTGGTGCCCATTAAAAGATCGTAAACATCAATTGTGTACTTCTGCCCTGCTGTTTCTTCTAACTCGTAGTGACTTTACGGCCTAGTTACACTTTAAATTAATTAGAACTTTATAAATAAGAGTTGTAGCCCCATGTGGACTGGAATCCAGACCATCTGATTGTTTTGCAATCCGACTTATGAATTGCAAGATATTCAGATTCTCGTGTTGTAACATCTGAATTCCAAAATACAGTTTGAAAATATGTCATCAAGTTTAATTTGTTAAAATAGTTAATTAATTTAAGAATTAAGACCTGAGATTAATCATATTCTCACTGAACAATGTTAAGAACTGGATTACGATTTTTATATGATTTTTAAAAGAGTTTTCAGTCAGTTTATTTATATAATAGCTTGACATTGAGTTGCTGCCGGAACAGTAGACTCATAAAGAACTGTCCGGTTGACTTAGATATTGTGTCTATAATTTATCCTGTGAATATGCATTGGAACCGGCATGAAGTTTATTTTTTGGAACCCCTGGTGGTACTTGATTCGCTTTCCTGTAGCAACAGGAAAGTGGATTTTTATATGGTAACGTATTGCTGTCCAGAATTATAACTTCATGTCCTTGATTGTAAATATATTTATTTCTTGCATTTAATTAAATGAACTTGTATATCATACATTGCATAGCCCTTGATACCTCCTTGATCCTCTCCTGATACCATTATCATTGTTGCATGTTCATGTTTAATTATTGTAGAAGAATAACAAGTCGGGGTAATAAGGGAAAGAATCTAGTAGTGGACAATATAGGAGAGTGTACTCTAAGGGGGCTCGTGTTTCCCGTAATAGTGACTCTGTATATGTTTACATGATATGATTTGATTCTTAGTTACATGATATAATATGATATAATTCATGGTTACATGATATGATATGATTCATGTTATTATCACTGCAAGACCTGAGTACATGACTCTATAGATTCACCACTAGAGTCTAAACGTTAACATGCTTGAATGCACCTGAACACGTGGTATGGGACGCAATGTAGAACCCCGTATTTTCAAATATTATTTTAATTATTTGAAAATGAAATTTAAATGAATTTTGAGGATTTAATTGATATTTTCTAAAAGAATTATCTTTTGAACACGTGCAAAACACGTGCAAATGACTTTTGAGATGTTTGAAAAATTTAGTTTTCTTTATGAAAAATCATTATTTAACATTTGGGATTTATTTACTATTTTTCCAGATTTTTCTGAAATTAATTTGATCTATTTGCAATTTTTGATAAAAGAAGGACCTTTTCGCAAAATTGACATTTTTAGGGGTTGAAATGCAAAATATGTTTTCTTGACATTTTGAACTGTACCAATTGGGATTAATGAGTGTATTTTACTATTAAATCCTAAGTTAAATGGTTTTATTGAATTTCCAAGGATAAGAACTATATGTGTAAAATTATGTTTTGAAAGGACTATTTTGCAAAGGTATTCCTAAACCCTAAAAATGATATTCCCGGCCTATATAAGAGAGTTTGCAGCCGTCATTCACTGCACAACTCAGATCTCGTTATTTTATTTCTTGGTAATTGAAGAAGAAGTTTTTGGATCTAGCAAAGGAAGGCTTTTCGTGGATTTTCTTGATTCAACAGGTGAGTGATAATGTTTTGTTTGTTTTGTTTTGCGATATGAACTTTGTATGATTGTGTGCTGTTTTGTTTGATGTTTTCGTATCTTGTATGTGATCGATGCAATAGTTGTTATTCGTATTATGCATGTGAAACCCATCAATGTTTAGTAGATCTTGCTGAACAAATTCTCTATTGCTCGAAATCATATTAAGATTCAAGTATGGTTTGATTGGATGCAAGAACATCTGGATCTCGTGTATATAATCAGATCATGGTTTTGATTTGTGAAAGAATTGAATATTAAGAAACCCTAATTGAAGAAGTTGGAACATCGAACATGAGATCTGAGATTTGAGACATCTAATGATTGAATAATGTACCCGTAAGGAAGAATTATTCGAGTTTGTCATTTCACATGATTAAGAATTATTTTCATGAATAAGAACCTTTAGAAAAACTCCAATATCGATTATTGTATTCAGACCTAATTTGTGAAATCCGTACGCCGACAGTCGACTGGTCTACGATCCAGTCGACTGGTACGACTCTACTGTTGTATTTTCATTCATTTGAGAAATTGTTCGGGACAGTCGTCTGGGACTATTGTCAGTCGACTGGCCTGCTAAGTAAAATCTGTTCAGTCTTTTCTGGACAGTCAACCATGACCTCTATGAGTCGACTGTTAGAACTTGGAATGTTTCTTGAGAATTATTGGTAATTGCTTCGGGTAAGTCGACTGATTGTTTAATAAGTCGACTTATAGCACTTGTGAAAATCTTAGGTATTGGTTCTTGGGGCAGTCGACTTATTATAGTATAAGTCGACTGGTACTGATAAGTTTTACATAATCTTGAGTGTTCTTTCAAGTCTTTAGTCTTTGTAGATGGATATGTTCTGCGGTTTAAGAGTCACTGTTAGTGATTGCATGCCGGGTATCCGATCTATATTATCTTTAGTCTTTGTCGATGGATATGTTCTGCAGTGTAAGAGTCACTGTTAGTGATTGCATGCCGAGTATCCGATCTATATTATCTTTAGTCTTTGTAGATGGATATGTTCTGCGGTGTAAGAGTCACTGTTAGTGATTGCATGCCGGGTATCCGATCTATATTATCTTTAGTCTTTGTAGATGGATATGTTCTGCGGTGTAAGAGTCACTGTTAGTGATTGCATGCCGGGTATCCGATCTATATTATCTTTAGTCTTTGTAGATGGGTATGTTCTGCGGTGTAAGAGTCACTGTTAGTGATTGCATACCGGGGTATCCGATCTATATTATCTTTAGTCTTTGTAGATGGATATATGGGTATCCGATCTATGGCATTATTGGTGATTGATCGTTGGACATGTACCGTGGTATTGAGAATAACCGATGATCAGGTATTGGCAGTAACAGTCGACTGGCCAATTATTCAGTCGACTGTGCAGTACAGTTGAGCTGTACTATTGTGAGAGTGATTGATTGAAGGATAACTGATCGATGGCATTGTTTCTCGACTTGGTTTCATGCATGTACTGGCCTATCGTCTCTTGTTTCACATTACATGTTCAGTTTATATATTGGGTACAGTACAGGTTGCTTGAGAATTTATGCTTTTTTATTTATTTATGTTTGTTGTTTATATCACTCACACCATTTATGGCTGATCCCTTTGTTTGGGGGTTAGGGTTCCTCTCTAGCCTCATATGATGCAGGTTGTTGCTTAGAGTTTGGAGGCTTGGATGCTTTGGGTTAGCTTTAGAGATTATGAGTGATATAATAGAGCCTTGTGTAATTTTTGTGAAGAGGAGTGTTGTAAAAGAATGTTGTAATTCGAGGTGTTTGTATTTCCGCTGCAATTGAAAAAGAATATTGTAATAAGAATTGGAATAAAAAGATTTGTGTTTTTGGGCTATGTATATTGTTACATTGAAGTGGATCACTGGGAATGTGCCACGTATTTTCTAAGTTCTCATATTAGAAATTCGGGGCGCTACACGCAAGATTGTGTGCACTAGATAGGATTGATAAAAGATTGGTAGACGTAAATTAACACTGAGCATGTGCATGATTCCTGATTACGAGTTACATGATTCCAGTTATATGATTCCTGTTTACAAGTTACATCATTCATGTTTACAAGCAATATGGTTCCCGTTTACAAGTAAAAAGATTCATGTTTATAAGCTATATGGTTCCTGTTTACAAGTTTACATGTTACCTGCATTCTGGATTCCTTGTTTCCTAACTAGTTATATTTTAAGACTTGTTCCAGTTGTCACTTACATTACACTTGATCATGTTGTATTACAATTGCATTGCCAATTCTTGTTACCCTTATTGTCCAGTTCTTGCTTCTTTCTTGTTATGTGTATTGTTTCTCGTTTTCATGCTTGTTCCAAAGTTGAATTACTAGTTCTTATTGCTTTCCCTGTTATTCCTGCATCTTGTTCCTATGTTGCTTGTTACTACTTACGGCCCATAGTTTGCTACAATGGGTACTTCCATCTTTCTTTTGAGTTAATGTTATACCGTTACAACGATGGGATACTAAAGGAACTTGGTGAACTGTTCACTGTGTGTACATTTTCGAATATATTGTAAGTTTTTGTATCATAGATATTGGTTATTGTGTTATATTCTTGTTCATGTGATTATTATTATTATATTATTGATCTTACTGGTATTGTACAACTTATGCATGATACTAGTTGGTATACTTATATCATTCGCTGGACCTCAGTTACGTGCCCATGTTTCCATATAACGGAAAGCGGGGCGTGACATATATACTTGAGGAAAAATAAAGATCATAGCGAGAAAGTAATAAAGACACAAAGGTAAGAAAAAATTTTGTTAATAAAATTGTACGGTTTCTTGACTAAAAAGAGTCAAGAAGAAAGTTAGTTAGAAATATAGTGAAATTAATGCAGTTAAAATACAAAGTAAACGTTTAAAGTATAAAAATAAAAATATAAAGCTTAGCTTAATAGAGTATAGTAAAAATTTAAAATAATTTAGGCAGCGGAGACACCAAAGACTAGAAAGAATTGAAGAATTGAAATACTATACATAAATTATAATGCAGTAGGAAAAGTTGAAAACTAATAAACTACGAGCGAAAATAAAGATTAAGTAGTTCAAAAATTAACTATGATAAGAAGAGAAGTATTATGATAATGAGATAAATAGTATAAAACAAAATAAAAGTATCGAAATATAAAACTAACTTGTAAATAATTGATAGGAGTATAATAATTCAAAAGTAGTTAGCAATGGCTAATAAAACTTTGAAAATTTTAAGGAAAAAGAGGTCAATTAAAAGAAAACGTGAAGAATAGAATGATTAAAATTATAAACTAAACAAGGATTATATATTACGAGATAAAAGAACATAGCAATTTAAGAGAATTTTGTTGGATAAAAAACTGAAAAATATATGATTGTTAAATTTTGTTAACAAAAGTATAAACAATCTAATATAAGTATATTAGTAAAAATTGTAAAGATGTGTACAAAAATAATATCATATAATTTTCATTTGTAAAAGTTACAGAATAATGTTTAGTATATATCAAATATTTATAAGTTGTCAGGTATAGGACGAAAATCAACATATAATACTTGTACGTAAATACGCATAGAAAAATATGATAAAACAAGCAATACTATAATAGAAATTATAAGTAGTTGTAGTAGTAACAAGGTATAATAATGGTAAAACTAATAATATATTATTCAAATAATATATAATATTAATTGTATAGAAAATCAAATGTAAATAGTAAACAAAGTATAAATAATAAAAGTTATATTATATGAGTAGCAAACAAATAGAAGATAAGTTAGTAATAAAATAAAAATAAAAATAAAATTGTATAAAATTCAAAAGTATTAACATATGTAAAGATAAAGTAGAAAAATAATAATACTAGGATAGCAAAATAGTTAATAGTAACCAGTATTATTGATAGAGAAAAAAGTAATAATAACAAATATATGATAGATATAGAAGCAAATATAAATAATAAGGTGATTAATTAGATGTTTATATAAGTATAACTGTTTTGTAAATAATAAAGTTGAAGTAGTATAGGCTAAGTTGTAAAACATTATAAAATGGTATATACTAATACAAAAGAATGGAATAGTGGCAAGTAATATATATATAAATAGAAGTAAGAGTGGTGGTTAGTAAAAATAGGAAATCTCCTTTGTTGTATGTTCGCCTCATTGATGTCCAGCTGCAGACTTGCCTCCTTAACATCAGGTTGCATATTTACCTCTACAACATCCTGTTGCAGTTTGCCTTCTGGACATTCTGTTGCAGATTTTGCTTCCCCGACATCCAGTTGCAGTTTGCCTCCATTGCCGTCTAATTGCATATTTGCCCTCCCGACATCCGGTTGCACCAAAATGGTGAATTGAATGATGTAATCTTCCATATGTACTTAGATATTGGATATTTAATTATGTATGATGTTAAGTTTTAAGATTAGTGATATAAAAATAGATGTAAAAGTAGGAAATGAAGTAAATATTACCAAGATGAAATATTTAAATAGGTGTATAGATTATAAATATCAAACATAAATAGTAAAAATTAGTAGTAATGAATATAATTTATAAAAGTAAGAAGAAAAATAGAAAGAAATATATGCATAACCTTTCATGTGAATGTGAATGTGAAAATAAATATGTAGTGTAGTATGCTGACATAACAAACATATATTATAAAATATATAGTAATGTAGTAATTAGATAAATGTAAAATAATATGTATAGTAAGTATGTTGAAATATATGATGTATATAGTAATCAGTGGAAAATTTATGTAGTAACCAAGAATGTAAAGATAATAAAAATTGAAATAAAGTTAAATTATAAGTAGTGAGTATATATAGTACATTAGACAAGTATAAAGCAACAAAATTAATATATAGTTATTAATAGTGAAAAGTAAATATAACAAAAAAGTAGTAAATAATCAGAAATAACAATAACAATGAATATAAGATGTAAAAACAAAAATAGTAATAAAAGATAATCTTAATGTGTAGATGTATATTATATTTATATAAGTAGAAGTAATACAATCATGCTAAAATATACTAAAATAAATAAGACAATAAAAAATAATGGGATAATATAGTATCGAAAAATCAAAGCATATATAACATGAATGTAAATATGCAAAAATCAAAAATTTAAAATATAATAGAAATAATAATGAAATATAATAATAGTTCAAATTATAATTTAATAGGTAGTAATTTAAAACTTAATAAAATATGTAAAAGTAATAGAAAAATAAATGAGTAACGTAAAAGCGCATAAAAGTAAGAAGGAAAAAACATTGAGAAGGAAAAAATGAGTAAGACAAAATTAAACGATTAAGACTTAGGAATGTAGATAAGATAATAAATATCGAAGTGATTTAATAGTAAAAGAAAAGAATTCTTTGAAAAACATATTGCGTTAAAGATAAAAAGTTCTACGAGGAAAATACAACAACAACAACAACAACAACAAAGCATTTTTCCCAACTAGTTGGGGTCGGTTACATGAATCCTGGTTTTCCATTCTGCCCAGTTTAGCGCAATATCTTATGTAAGGTCACAAGCTATCATATCTTTTTTCACCGTTTTTCCCCAAGTTCGTTTAAGCCTTCCTCTACCCCTAACTCTACTCTCAATACTTTTTAAATCACTCTTTCTAATGGGGGTACTACAAGGTCTACGTGTGACATGTCCAAACCACCTAAGACGATTCTCTCTTAACTTATCTTAGATTGGAGCTACCTTTAGCATGTCTCGTATATGCTCATTTCTAATTCTATAATTCCTTGTTTTACCACACATCCATCTTAGCATCCTCATCTTCGCTACACTCATTTTTGGACATTTTTTTCTTTGTTGCCCAACACCACTCCGTACATCATTGCTGGTCTAACGACATTCCTATAAAATTTTTCCTTCAACTTCAAAGGTTTACGTTTGTCACACAAAACACCACTGGCACTTCTCCACTTAATCCACCCTGCTTGGATCTTATGTATAACATCTTCACAAATCTCCCCATCTCTTTGTATAATCAAGCCTAAATATCGGAAAACGGTCTCTCATAGGTATCTCTTGACCATCAAGCTTCACTACTTCTTCAGTTGTGTTCCGAATATCACTAAAATTACACTCTATATATTCTGTCTTTGTTCTGCTTATCCTAAATCCCCTAGCTTCCAAAGTTTCTCTCCGCAGTTCTAATTTAGCATTGACTACTGCTCTAGTCTCGTCCACTAAGACGATGTCATCGGCAAAAAGCATACACCGAGGCACCTCATCTTGTATTCCTCGCGTCAATTCATCTATAACCAAAGTAAAGAGGTAGGGACTTAAAACCGAACCTTGGTGTAAACCTACTATAATAGAAAAATCGTTGGTCTCTCTTGTGGTTGTTCTAATTCTGGTCGTTGCCCCTTCATACATATCCTTAATTACCTCAATATACCAAATAGTTACTCTTTTAATATTTAACACCCACCATACTACGTATGTCTCTAGGGACTATCATATGCTTTTTCTAGATCTATAAAAACCATATGTAGATCTTTCTTATTCTCCCTATATTTTTCCATAAGTCTCCTCAGTACATAAATTGCTTCCATTGTTGACCTCCCAGACATAAACCCAACCTGATTCTTAGACACTGTAGTTTCTAGTTTCAGTCTATGTTTGATCAGTTTCTGCAAAATTTTCATCGTATGACTCATTAATTTAATTCCTCGGTAGTTTGAGCAACTTTGTATATCTCCTTTATTTTTATATATAGGTACTAAAAATACTCTTTCGCCATTCATCGGGTATCTTCTTAGTCCTCAAAATATCATTAAATAATTTTGTTAGCCAACCCACTCCTACATCCCCAAGACACTTCCAAACTTCAATGGGTATATCATTCGGTCTAAAAGCTTTTCCTATTTTCATCCTTCCTAAAGCATTTTGAACCTCCGAGGTTGTAACTAACGTTTCCGCTATTTTCATTTTCCCCCTTTTGTAATATTTTATTTGTAATTGAATAAAATACTCTATTTTTTGCTTTCTTGATTATTTTAATTAAATTTGTTCATGAAATTCTTCGTTCTTCTTGATTGAGCTATTCTTGTTGATCCAATTTTCTTTTATTTAATTGTGAGTAGTTCTATTTGAACCCTATTATTTTGGATCCATCTCTTATTGAACCGTAAAACCCAATTTCAATTGTTCTTGGCCCAAAACCACTTCTATTGGATCATAAACTACTAACCCAACATCCTAATTACAATATATAAATACAATCCTTGTGCAAACCCTAAAAATTGTTCAATTGAAACCCTAATAACCGTCTAATCTCTCTCCTCTTTCTCTCTCCTCAAAATTCCCACTCAACCCCCTACTGTCATCATCCTCGGCCTACTCCGACCAATCTCCGGCGACCCCCATCGTCGCCCTCACCCAAATCCACCCTCCTCCGTCGACCACTCTCGTCGACACCCTTACAGCAGACCACCGAAACCCCCAACCCCAGACCGTAACCCTTTGTTTCCCCATTGCTGCTCTGTTTCCCAATCGACGAGCAGCCGACCCTCTGCCCAAATCCGTCGTTGCGTCGTTCTCCGTCAATGCTGCCCCCGCTCGCCGTCAGCCCCCACCGTCGGCCAGGCTGCAAGCCCTTTGCTTGCTGTTGCAGTGGCTATTTCTTTGCTCTTTGATTGCTTGATCTTTTGTGCACGTAGTATACACGTGCTACTTTATGTGTTCGTGGGTTCGTTGCTCCGGGATCCTTATCTCGTTATTCTTGGTATTCAATTTCGTCAACCAAAAGGCAAGTCACTTTTCCCCTTGAATTGAACATCGTATCGAATTCAAGTTTTATTGAAATTCTAGTAAGTAGATCCGATTCGTTATCGTACCATTGTATTGATTATCTTTTGTTTGGTCTATTGAGGGTTTACACGAGCTAACCCCAATATTCTTGACATCGTGCCTCTATTGACTCTAAAGATTGAATCTTTTGATGCATCCATATAATATTCATGATAGGAGCAATCATATAATTGTCTCACAATTAATCTATTGTAGAAATAATGGTTAGGTTGTGTGTTTGGTTGATTGATTGATGTTGTTTGATGATAAATTGATGTATGTATGTGTTTCTTATTTTATTTATCATGTTTGACACTCATCATGTTGATTACATAATTTATCGACTAGTAGAATTGATACCCATAGTGTTTAATTAACTATTTCATGAAAAATACCCAAAAACCTATAAGTTGCTTGCTGGCTGTATATTGGTTGTTATTTTCGAATCAGTAAATAATCTTAAAATAAATAACTTTCTGAATAAGCGTTGTAGCCTTGTCATCTAGTTTCCAGAACATCTTGAATTTCTGAATTTCGAGTTGTGTAGCAAAAGTTATGCATGTTTAACTACAGCTGAGTTTTTACTTCCAGATTTTCAGATTCTTATATCTTCAAGTTTAAACAGTAAAATGGCTGATCAAATGATAAAATATTGCTCTGAAAATTTCCAGATTGTTAGTTATCATGTTTAGGAGTCTATCAAATATTTTTCTTGAATTCATTATTGAGTTTTTGCTGATTCTAAATATATAACAATATGATGTCGAATTTCTGCCTGATCATGAAATCTGTAAAGAACAATGCATTTGACGTAGCCACTATTTTTTGATTTTGAACTTTAAATATGCATTGGAACCGTGTGGAAATATAACTTCTAGAATTTCAGACGGATTCAGTTTTCGAGTTCTGAACCAGCGGAAAATTACATTTTTGTACAGACTACTATTGCTGTCCAGAATTTCACTTTTCAGTTTTCAGTAGATTAATTAATCCTATATCATTGTATTGCATGAATCGAAGTGTGTATGTTGCATTGCATGATCCTAATGAGTTATCATCATCATTCTAATTGTCCTAATTCATGTTATGATCCTATTGTTTCCCTATTGTTACCATCGTTCATCTCATGTCTCATATTTGCATATTGTATTATTGCATTGATAAAATATTTAACAAGATGGTGTTTAAGGGATTGACTTGAGTAGTGAATAATATAGTGACTGTGTCAGCTAATATTTATTGATTGATTGTGGAGCGCTGACTACGGCACCCAAATCTTTCGTGTATTGTATCAATGTATCGTATCAATGTATCGTATCAATGAATCGTATCAATGTAACGTATCAATGAATCATCGTAATGTATCGTGCAACAATATTGTATCGTATCAGTGATTATCATACTGAAACATGATCCATAGAATTCACCACTTAGTCTAAACGAAATTGTATGTATGCATCGATTCTGTGGTATGGAACATATGGCACACAGTAGTACGTGCATTAGTTAGAATTAAAATGATTAATAGACATAAGGATTGACACATCTTCGACATTGCATATTATACATCATTGTTCCTATTGATATCGAATATTGTCTAAGTATTATTGATACTATTGAACATTGTTATCGAATATTGAATAATGTTTATACCAATTGCATCGATTACTGCGATATTGATTATTGATTATGTTATTGATTCCTATTGATCAATTGAATTCATTATTATACCGTTATTTCATTGTTCTTTGTTTTCTCTACTTGCTAACCATGACTTGCTCTAAAGATAATTTTTCTCCTCTTTTTAGATGAAGTGTTCACAGATAATGAAGGAGAATTGCCTGCTGGGATTGGAGAACAGACTTTTTGAAGATTTAATGCTTTTTAATTGCTTATCGTTTTATTGAACTTAATGTATTGAGACTTATTATTTATTTGTGACTAGATTATTATTGTATTTGGCTTATGACCCGGATTGTATTATTGTTTCCAGACGTTGGTTTATTGTATTTGGATATTTCATATTGCTTCATTCCAAGTATTATTTTTTATGAGATTATTATTATTGCCTGCGCAATTGTTCTTTATTGATTATATTGTTGAGTTGATCGGACAAATAGCTTATGGGTGATATTAGTCATTTGTTGGGCCTATGTCATGTGTTCATATTCCGTATTTTTGGGAAGCGGGGCATGACAGAGGTCCTAATTCTACGAAAAAACATATGCTCTCGACTCTCCATCAAGTCCACTATATTTAAGTTTCCTACAACCTTTTAATTTAGTAACTTCTCAAAATAATTCGCCATCTTTCCTTCATTTTCTCATCTTTTACTAAGACTCTTGAATCCTCATTCTTAATACACCTAATTGAATCCAGATCTTTTATTTTTCTATCCTTTTTTTAGCAAGCTTATAAATGTTATTTTCTCCTTCTTTTGTTTCTAATTTTGTGTATAAATCATCATAAGTTTTTTTCTTTTGCATCTCTTACCGCTTTCTTAACTTTTTTTTTCTAACTGTCTTATATCTCTCCAAATCCACTTAATTTATATTCATTTTCTATATTTTGAAGGTTGATCTTTTTTTTCTTACAATATTTTGGAGTTTTTCTTGCCACCACATGTTTCGTTATTTAGCAACCCTGTACCTTTAAATTCTTCAAGTACCTCCTTTGAAATATCTCTTATGTACGTAGTCATTTTAGTCTAAATCCTCTTTGTCTCCCCTTACCAATTCCATGATGCTCCTTTAAGAATTTTATCTATAAAAACTTGTAGTTTATCTCCCTTCAAGTTCCCCCACCTTATTCTTGGGTTCCCAGTCTCATTCCTTACATGTGTTTCATAATCTGGACATCCAATACCATTAATTTACGTTGTGAGGTTAAACACAATCCCGATATAACTTTATTATTAGGATTCATGTTCATAATTTGACAAATTTTATGCTGGCTATCAACTGCCTAACGTAACCCGCCTCCTTATCGAGTTTGTGTCCGGATTCCTGGCTTGGGACAGGCAATGACAGAGTTACTACGAGGAAAATATACGAAGAAAAATAAAAGAGAAAAGTTAGTCTACGTACAAGGTATCATGAATGTAAGTTCAAACCAACCATATTACTCGTGATACAAAAGAATACATGCTCGCATACAATATCACATCAATGCATACGAGGAGAGTATCATGAATGCAAGTTCAATAATTTCATTTAACTGACACTCACACATCTAATGTCCAGTCTAATTTTGTTTCTGTTATAATTTTATACTACTTATGGAAATCAGCTCTGATACCACTCTGTAACGTCCCGAATTCCAAATATAGGTAATTCGTAGCACAACCAAGATCTTTACTTCAATTTTGTACAAAAAAATAAGGAATTTAAAACTTTTCATTATTTTCTTTAAACTACAATACACATCAGAAAATTACATAAAGAAATATAACTTATAACATCCAATATCTTAAATCTTGCGACATTCATCGTCGACGAACTTAAGTCCACATCTCTCGCTAATCCCAGTCCTGAAACTTGAAAACTATGGGCATATCAGTTGCTACAACTGACACAATGCTATAATACAACGATTCTTCAATTTAGTAAACACATACTTGAATGCAAAAAAGAAAAGTGGCTATCCTGATTATGTCAGTGTATGATATGTACTTGATGACTAATGCAGACATTCATACTTACTATGCAGCATTAATGTGTACTTGTTCGGATTCTATGCATCCCATACAACATAGGTCCGATGGTAAGCTCTTAACGTACTCCTCAATAAAATGTTAAATCCCTCGTTAACCCAATGAATATACTCCAATGCGTAATCACGCGTGTCACACCCCAAGAATATTGGATCTTACCGGTCTAACCCTAGCCCACATATGTGGATTTACCGGGCGTATCCTCAGCCTGTCAGCCACGAACCCCGGCAAGTCGATCTCCCGCAACTAAGGACCTTACCAGCATACCGCTAGCCCACACATCATGGATTTACCGGGCATATCCTCAGTCCCGACCATTCCTACAAACTGCAAGCTCTATTCCGGTCTTTTCGTAGATAGACAGACATACCCTTAGCCCATATACATAGATTTACCGGGCGTATTCCTTGATCTCAAACCCCTAAGAGCTGTAAATTCTATACCAGACATGTTTTTCGTTGTTTCTATTATATGTGCCTATCCTTAATTTTAAATATAAATAATACAACCTAGAGAAAGCTTACCCACCCACCGGATTTAAAACAACATACCGAGAACAATAGCCCATACTGGCCACTTCTCAAAATTTCATTTATCACAATCTGTCGGTCATTACGGGTCTTGCTCAGCCTCTCGAATCCATCCTTCTCAACAAAGTGATCTTGTAGGTTATTCTTAACATCTTCATAAAATTTCTCATTCATTATAAATCATTTGATTCTTTCATTCATTCTCTTTAAATTTATCATTCTCAAAGTAAATAAATAATTTCGTATCCCTTATCATGATAATTTTTCAATAAGATTTCACATTGATAAAACTTTACAAAAATTGCACAAGTCTAATTCTTTTTCCCAAACCCACACTTTAGTTAATTTTTAATTCATTCTCCCAAAAATAATTTACAACGTAATTTTTACCATCAAATGAATTTCTAAATTTTTATATAATCATCTCAAAATGCTCCAAACATAGCTCGCCTTAAAATGAAATAATTTTTTTGAAAGAATCCAACACAATCAATTAATATAACTCCTGTTTTTCGTTTTTCGTATTTTTGGTGTATTTTTCTCTTTCTTGAGTATTTGTACTCTCTTGTATTTTTCTTGGACGGTATATTGGAGTTGTTTTCAATATATATTCGTTTTATTTTATTTTGAGCTCTTTTGTGTTTGATTTGTTGTATTTTGTTTCGTTCTTCATCAATTGTTGTTCTTTTCTCTGATTTGGGTCTCGTTCTCTTTATTTTTGTTCTTGGGTGCTCATGGTAATTTGGTTGCTCATCCTATTTCCAATCCTATTGTTTTATCCCTAATCGGTTACCAAAGCCAAATTAAACCACAAGCTGTTGGATCCTGTAGGCGAGACAACAAACACTAGAGGGGAGGTGAATAGTGTTTAATAAAAACTGCGAAAATTTTTCTCGGTGCAGTCGACTTGGTTATGAACCAGTCGAATGATATAACCAAAATAAATTAAAAACAATTACTCTGTGCAGTCGACTGATGAATAAGACAGACGACTGAAGGCACAATGAAACTACAACTACAAACGGCACTGACCAGTCGACTGATAGTGCAAGGAGTCGACTGTCCAGAAACTTTTTGCAGAACTTAAATAAACAAGAGTAAATGCAAACACAAGACAATCAATCACAGAGTACACAAGATATATCCTGGTTCGGTCCTCCCGACCTACATCCAGTCCCCAAGCAACCCACTTGAGGTTTCCACTATTCTTGAAAAAGATTACAAGAATACCTTACGGCGTTACGACAACAACCTTGTCTAACCCGTAGTCCTTTCTCTCAACCAGAGAAAGCCGACCCACTCTACTACCAAGAGTGAAACAAAAACCGACTCTACAACCTAGAGTCAAAAACACTCTCCAACCGAGAGCAAGAGAACAAGAAATACTTTACAGTCAACCTATAGCCTTGTTGGTGTATGTGTTGATGCACGTGGCTAATAAAACAGGTCGACTTCTATACTCAGTCCAGAGCGAATTCGTTGCTATACTGGACTGAGTGTAGAGAACCAAAGAGTAGGATCTTGAAAGCTTTATTTCTCAAAAATCACTTAGAATTTTTCTCACAAAGAGTGCTCGGTTTTTCAAAGAGAATTCAATATATCTTTTCAGTGAGATCTGAACTCTACTTAAAGAGGTTGATCTCCTGAACGTTGGGAGACAGTTACACCAACTGTCAACCAACGGATCTAAGCTTTTGAGTTTGAAAAATTCAATTTTGAAAAACAGAAAACGGTTAAAAACTCTCGAACAGTCGACTGGGTTGCCATATGAGTCAACTGATCAGAGTTTGAATAAATTTAAACAGTTTTGTACTATTAGTCGATTGGCAGAAGCTTAAGTCGACTGGTACTCAAAAGTTAAATTTCTTCAAACTGTTTTGACTCTTTTTTGGGGGGTTTTTAAGAGACACACATTATGAAATTTTGAGTGTGTGTGTGTGTGACAAGGCTTTACATCAGACTAAGACTCAACAAAAAGTAAGATACAATGTTTTTACAAGACATTATAATTTGACATAATTGAGCTAAGGTCTTGAGTCTTGAGTCTTGTCTTGAGTGAAGTCTTGGATCTTGTCTCCTTTGAGCTTGTGCATTTGTTCAGCTGAAATAGTCTTTTGTAGTACAACCTGAAATGTTAGCTGTATAATATAGACACATATTGCACTGTGTTGTGATCATCAAAATCAAGAATCAACATTCTCCCCCTTTTTGATGATGACAACACAATAGCTGATAATAAAAGATAATATACAAGCATAGTGAAGACATGCTCCCCCTTTTAAAAACACAAAATGCATTGTCTTAAAAAATGTAACATGTATCAGTCGACTTATATAAAATGGCAGGCGACTGATCAGGAAACCATACTTAGAAAAATCATAAGCAAAAAAATAAGTATAGATGTAGTCGACTGTATGCTTTTGGGGCAGTCGACTGACCATAGAGTTTTTCAATACCCAGAAATAGAACAAAGTTAACAAGTGAGAGGATATCAAAACAATAGATAATAAAGCAACCATAATAAAGCAACCATATAAAGCAACCATAATAAAGCAACCATATAAAGCAACCATAATAAAGCAACCATATAAAGACAGATATCTCTCCCCCTTTGTTATCATCAAAAAACACAAAATAACAAACTTTTGCTTTAAAAGGAAACTTAAGATACAGTTTTATACAGAAATAAGTGCATTAAGAAAGAAAATTACATAATAGAAAAAAATTAAAAAGTCTTCAATCTTCTTCATCGGAGTCTTCATCGTCATCTTGAGAAGGAGGATGAAATTGAGAGTTGAAGAGATGAGTGAGGTTGTCAAGCTTAGAATCAATGTGGTCTAGTTTGGAATCTAGGTTATGAAGTTGGGTATCTACAGTGGCTGAATGCTTCATTAGATAGGAAACACAGTCATATAGGGTACGAGGATCATCGTAGTTAGCTTGAAGAGGTGGATCAGTAGAGGTAGAAGGTCTAAAGGGTCTAGAAGTAGAACCTAAAGGAGCTTGAGAAAGAGGAGGAGACCTAGGGGGTGATCTAGAAGGAACATCAAGAAGTTTCATTCGTGCCAAACTAGCACGATCGAAACACTCATAACGAGTAACAATATTTGTCTCGAAATCGAGATCAACACTAAAAGCTATAAAGACTCTAGTAAGAAGACCTCCTAAAGGTAGAAAGTAAGTGTGGTCTTGATTAAGTTTAGAAAAGATGACTTGACCCCAATTAACAGCAATTTTACCAAAAATTGCATACATAGTTTTTTGTAATTCTATAGAATATTGGTCATAACTACCCTTTTTGGGAAGGATGTTATAGGCTAATATTCTACCTACAAGCTTAGCAATTGGTTTAATATTTTTGCTTGTCATTGGAGGGCCATGATTGGGTAAGAAAATTTTAGATAAAATGGAGGCATCATCTAAAAGAATTTCATCAAGAGGGAATCCCCCATCATCAATACCCAATATCTGATTGATCCTAGTCGGTGTGAGTGTCATTTTGACATTCTTCACAGACGAACGGATTACAACATCCCCATCTGGTTTTTGTACAACTCTCATATTTGTGTAAAACAAATAGATGAGTTGGGGATAATAATTGGGTTGGTTTGATAAAGAGAGAAAATCATAAAGACTACTATTTTGGAACAAGGGAATGAGATTGAAACGATCAAGGTCATTGAAGTTAACAAATCTTCCAGGGAAGATTGTAATGGTACAAAAAAGGTACCATCGATCAATAAGATCGGGACTCAAGAGATATTGAGTGTAGTCTTGCGAAGAAGAACTACCCTCATGAGATCTTTTAGATCGTTTAGGTGCCATGAAAAGAGAGGGTAAAGGATTTTACCTAAGAAAAGGAAAGATTAGACCAGGGGCAAGCACCAACAGCAATATGAGAGTCGACCACTTTCTTCTTCACAAACTAGGGTTTGAAATTTGGGGTAAAAAACTTGAGATCGGTAAGGGTGAGAAAACGGCTGGTAAAGGGGTTTTAACTGCAAATAAACGACTGAGATCAAAGAAAGAAGAAATCGACGGTAGAGATTAGAGATCACGGGTGAAAAGAGAGGTGAATTCCATCTCAAAAGATGCGATGAATAGTCGCTGAAGACGATTGAGCTCGCGACAGTCGACTGGTATGGTATATCAGTCGTCTGAGTCGAGAAGAAAATAAAAAATTTTATGTCTACTAATCAGTCGACTGGTATAGGAACCAGGCGACTGGTCAGATAAAAAAATGGATAACAGAAACAATTTTCAGCAAATATCAATAAAATCACAAATTCCAAGTTCTCTTCTTAAATTAATGACAGTATCTTCTTTAAGGGGCTTGGTAAATATATCTGCTACTTGTTTATCAGTAGAGATAAAGTCTAAAGATATATCTCCTTTTAAAACATGATCACGTAGAAAATGATGTCGAATATCAATATGTTTCGTACGTGAATGTTGAATCAGATTTTTAGATAAATTAATTGCACTGGTATTATCACACATAATTGAGGGTTTCTCAAATGAAATACCATAATCTAATAAGGTTTGTTTCATCCATAAAATTTGTGCACATGCCAAACTTGCAGCGATATACTCAGCTTCTGTAGTTGATAGGGATACGGAGTTTTGCTTTTTACTGCACCAAGATACTAGGGAATGTCCCAAAAAGTGACATGTACCACTAGTACTCTTGCGATCAGTTTTGCTTCCAGCAAAATCGGCATCGCTATATGACAAAAGTTGAAAATTATCGGTGCGTGGATAAAATAAACCATATTCAGATGTGCCTTTAATATATCTTAAAATTCATTTCACTGCTTTTAAATGAGACTCTTTAGGACTAGATTGATATCTAGCACATAAACATACACTGAACATAATATCTGGTCTACTTGCAGTAATATATAAGAGTGAACCAATCATACCTCGATAGAGTTTTTGATCAACACTCTTACCTAATAAATCTTTGTCAAGAGTAGTAGTAGTAGCCATAGGTGTAGATTTACTACTAGTACTATCCATGTTAAAACGTTTGAGTAGTTCCTTTGCATATTTGCCTTGATTGATAAATATGCCATTAGAGGACTGTTTAATTTGAAGTCCAAGGAAATAATTGAGTTCACCCATGTGACTCATCTCAAATTCATTTTTCATGGTATTAGCAAATTCTTGACATAGATTATTATTAGTAGAACCAAAAATTATATCATCAACATATATTTGTATGATTAAGATATCATTCTTAACTCTTTTGATAAACAAAGTAGTGTCTACTTTACCTATTTCAAATCCTGTTTCTAAAAGAAATGTTTTCAGATGATCATACCAAGCACGAGGTGCTTGTTTAAGACCGTGTAAAGCCTTTTTCAATTTATAAACATGATCTGGAAATTGTTCATGTTCAAAACCTGGTGGTTGTTTAACATAAATATTTTCCTTAATAAACCCATTAAGAAAAGTACTTTTAACATCCATTTGATAAAGTATAAAATTCATGAAACAAGCAAAAGATAATAAAATACGAATAGATTCTAGTCTAGAAACAGGAGCATATGTTTCATCAAAATCTATACCTTCTTCTTGATTATATCCTTGAGCAACTAATCTAGCCTTGTTCCTTACAACTTGTCCTGATTCATCTAACTTATTTTTAAATACCCATTTGGTACCAATAATAGTCTGATCAGGAGGTCTAGGAACTAAATCCCATACATCATTCCTTATAAGTTGGTTTAGTTCATCTTGCATAGCATTCATCCAATATTCATTCTCACAAGCTTCTTGTATATTTTTCGGTTCAAAATCCGACAAGAATGCTGTATGAGAGATCATATTAACATGTGAACGTGTCTGAATACCATAGGAGATGTCACCAATTATTAAGTCATGAGGATGATCTTTAACTTCAACAAATGACTTTGGTAAAGTTGAAGATATCACAATCGGATCAGTCGACTTGACTTGTTCTTCAGTCGACTGCTTTACTTCAGTCGACTGGTAGACCTTATCAGTTAGATTAGTTTGTTCTAAGGATTTAATCACATTATCTAAAGGTGATAAATCAGTTTCATCATCTTTATTTAAGGTTGATGAAGGTAAAGATTCATCGAATGTAACATGCATTGATTCTTCAATAGTCATTGTAGACTTATTGAAAATTCTATATGCTTTACTCCTATTTGAGTATCCTAAAAAGATACCCTCATTAGATTTAGGATCAAATTTGTCTAAATTATCTTTTGTGTTTAGAATAAAACACTTACAACCAAATGTCTTAAAGTAAGAGACTTTAGGAATTTTATTAAAAAATAACTCATAACAAGTCTTCTTTAGTTTAGGTCTTAGAAGAATTCTATTTAAAACATAACAAGCTGTAGCAACAGCTTCAGCCCAAAAATGCTTTGGTAGATTGCTTTCAACAAGCATAGTACGTGCGCATTCTTGCAAAGTCCTATTTTTCCTTTCAACCACTCCATTTTGTGGTGAAGCTCTAGGAAATGCAAATGAATGTGTTATACCATTCTTGTTGCAATATTCTGTAAATGTTTCATTTTCAAATTCTCCACCATGATCACTTCTAATAGTGACTATGGTTAGAGATCTTTGATTTTGAACACGTTTACAGAAATGTGCAAATTCCTCAAAAGCATCATTTTTATGTTTTAAAAAGAATGTCCAGGTGAATCTTGAAAAATCATCTACTAAAACAAACACATATCTACTTTTATTTAAAGAAGCAACTCTAGTAGGGCCAAATAAATCCATATGAATTAATTCGAGTGGCCTACTAGTAGAAATTACTTCTTTTGTTTTAAAAGTGGATTTGATTTGTTTTCCTAGTTGACATGCATCACATAACTTATCCTTTTTAAAGGATAGTTTTGGCAGTCCTTTAACTAGGTTATATTTAGATAATTTTGAGAGATTTTTCATGTTCACATGTCTAAATCTTCTATGCCATAGCCAAGATTCATTGTTAGAGGCTATTAAACAAAAGTCATTTGAAAGATCAATTGCATTTAAACACAATTCATAAATATTATTTTTACGAGAACTTTGAAAAATAACATTTTGCATAGTAGAATCATAAATCAAGCATGCATCTTTTTCAAAAACTATTTTATATCCTTTATCACACAATTGACTTATGCTTAAAAGATTATGCTTTAAACCACTAACCAATAACACATTTTCTATAGTTGGGTTAGAAGTTTTACCGACCATGCCAATACCTATGACTTTGTCTTTGTTGTTATCTCCAAAGGTGACGGTTCCTCCATCTATGCTTTGAATGGTGGATAGTAGGTTGGCATGTCCTGTCATGTGTTTTGAACATCCGCTGTCTAATATCCAGCGTTCTTTCTTGGGTACCTATAAAAAGTTTAAGGTAAATATGGTACCCTTTTTATTGGGTCCAAAACACATTAGTTTGGGGGAAACCAAACCCATGAAGAGTTTGATCTTCCTCCATAAGCAGGAATATAATAAGTAGAATTACACACATTTAACATATATGAGTTAATATAAGCAATTCTATCATTCTGATTTAGACTGACTGGAACCCATACTAACTTGTTCTGTCCAGTCGACTTAACAGTGTCCTTCAGTCGACTGTTAGTGTACATCAGTCGACTGGCCGATACACTAGGTCGACTTATAAGAGGTTTTGATCTCGTTGAATAAGATCCAATTTCTCTGGACAGACGACTGGTTGTATGGTTCAGTCGACTTAACCGAACGGTAGTCTTGCTTTTATCACGAGAATTAACAACCTTAGGCTTTTCAAAGAAATCATACAACTTGTGTGTAACACTAGAAATAGATGCTGATTTATTTTTACTAGAGTTTACAACAGGAGATTCTTTTACAGAAGATTTTTTAAAACCAAGTCCATATTTTTGACTAGATGTAACTTGATGATGAAGCATATCATTTAAATTCTCTTTGCCTTTGTTAAACTTAGATACGTTCTTTGAAATCTCTTCATAATTCTTTTTGAGAGTTTCAAGATCAGTATCTAAACTTGCAATGCGAGAATTTAAGGATTTTACTTCCTTATCAAGGTTAAGATTTTCTTGATTAAGTGTTTGATTCACTTTCTCAAGATTCTTAACTCTAATTTTTTCTTTCTTTAACTCTTGGAATATTTCATTAAAAGCATCAAGAAGATCTTCGGAATCATAATCATTACTTACATGTTCTTGTGCAGCCATGAAACACACATTTGCCACTTCGTTATTTTCATCCGTTTCTTCTTCGGAAGATGAATCACTATCATCCCATGTAGCTTGATAAGCCTTCTTGTTCTTGGCAAATTTGTTCTTTGAATATTTGTCCTTCTTGAAGTTGGATGGTTTTCCCTTGTTCTTTGCATTTTCTAAGGGACAATCCTTCTTCATGTGACCTATTTTATTGCACCTGAAACATGTAGGAGGGTCATTAGAATCTCTAACTTTAGAATGAAACTTACCATTCTTTAAGAACTTCTTGAATCTCCGAGTGAACATTGCTATCTCTTCTTCATCTTCTTCCTCATCTTCTGAGTCTGTCATGGCTTTAAAAGCCAATGATTTCTTCTTTGCTTGGTGTGATTCTGTATCCTTCTTTCGATCTTCAAGTTGGACCTCATATGCCATGAGATTGCCAACAAGATTCTCGAGAGAAAGTTGTGACAAGTCATTCGCTTCCTCTATTGCTGTGGTTTTCTTCTCCCATTCTGGAGTGAGTGCACGCAAGACTTTTCTAACCATCTCTGCTTGAGTGTAAGTCTTTTCAAGTGCCACAAGAGAGTTTGTAATGTCTGTGAATCTAGTAATCATCTCAGACACAGTCTCATTGTCTTTCATTCTGAACATCTCAAACCTGTGGACAAGAACAGAAATTTTAGACTCTTTTACTTTATTCGTTCCTTCATGTGTTACCTCGAGTGTATGTCAAATTTGATGTGCGGTTGTAGCATTGGATACACGGTTGAATTCTTCCTTTGTAAGTGCACAAAATAAGGCATTCATTGCTTTGGCATTGTTCATAGTCTGATTCTTTTGATCATCATTCCATTGTGCATATGGAATGGTAGGGGCAGTGTATTCCGTCTCTGTCATTTGCCATATCTCGTAGTTGATTGATTGAAGGTAGATTCTCATTCGGCCCTTCCAATAATTGTAGTTCGTTCCATCAAATAGTGGTGGCCGTTGTGTAGATTGGCCTTCATGGTACTGATTTGTATTTGACGTAGTTGCCATAGCCTGTAACCTTGCTCTGATACCAAGTGTTGGATCCTGTAGGCGAGACAACAAACACTAGAGGGGGGGTGAATAGTGTTTAATAAAAACTGTGGAAATTTTTCTCGGTGCAGTCGACTTGGTTATGAACCAGTCGACTGATATAACCAAAATAAATTAAAAACAATAACTCTGTGCAGTCGACTGATGAATAAGACAGACGACTGAAGGCACAATGAAACTACAACTACAAACGGCACTGACCAGTCGACTGATAGTGCAAGGAGTCGACTGTCCAGAAACTTTTTGCAGAACTTAAATAAACAAGAGTAAATGCAAACACAAGACAATCAATCACAGAGTACACAAGATATATCCTGGTTCGGTCCTCCCGACCTACATCCAGTCCCCAAGCAACCCACTTGAGATTTCCGCTATTCTTGAAAAAGATTACAAGAATACCTTACGGCGTTACAACAACAACCTTGTCTAACCCGTAGTCCTTTCTCTCAACCAGAGAAAGCCGACCCACTCTACTACCAAGAGTGAAACAAAAACCGACTCTACAACCTAGAGTCAAAAACACTCTCCAACCGAGAGCAAGAGAACAAGAAATACTTTACAGTCAACCTATAGCCTTGTTGGTGTATGTGTTGATGCACGTGGCTAATAAAACAGGTCGACTTCTATACTCAGTCCAGAGCGAATTCATTGCTATACTAGACTGAGTGTAGAGAACCAAAGAGTACGATCTTGAAAGCTTTATTTCTCAAAAATCACTTAGAATTTTTCTCACAAAGAGTGCTCGGTTTTTCAAAGAGAATTCTATATATCTTTTCAGTGAGATCTGAACTCTACTTAAAGAGGTTGATCTCCTGAACGTTGGGAGACAGTTACTCCAACTGTCAACCAACGGATCTATGCTTTTGAGTTTGAAAAATTCGATTTTGAAAAACAGAAAACGGTCAAAAACTCTCGAACAGTCGACTGGGTTGCCATATGAGTCGACTGATCAGTTTGAATAAATTTAAACAGTTTGTACTATCAGTCGACTGACAGAAGCTTAAGTCGACTGGTACTCAAAAGTTAAATTTCTTCAAACTGTTTTGACTCTTTTTTGGGGGGTTTTTAAGAGACACACATTATGAAATTTTGAGTGTGTGTGTGTGTGACAAGACTTTACATCAGACTAAGACTCAACAAAAAGTAAGATACAATGTTTTTACAAGACATTATAATTTGACATAATTGAGCTAAGGTCTTGAGTCTTGAGTGAAGTCTTGGATCTTGTCTCCTTTGAGCTTGTGCATTTGTTCAGCTGAAATAGTCTTTTGTAGTACAACCTGAAATGTTAGCTGTATAATATAGACACATGTTGCACTGTGTTGTGATCATCAAAATCAAGAATCAACACAAGCCTGTTTTGAATCCTATACAATTTATCCTAATCAATCCTATTAAACTAATCCTATTGTTACTCCTAAACTGTCCACAACCCAATAGCCAATTACCCACCTCATATTTCTAAATCCTAAATACACCCTATATATATACTCACTCCCTAAAACCTAAACCCTAACCATAACTCCTATACACTCGGCCTCCCTCTCTTCCTTGTTGCGTCAGCCGCCAATACCCCAGCCCTACACCCGACGCCCTCCACCTTCGGCCTGTGCACCCAACACCCGACCAAGCCCATCCCGATCGCCCTACCATTGCCGACCAACCAAGCCGCAACCCCCTACACCGAGCACCACCATCTTTTCCCCTTGCCGTTCCCTTGGCCTTCCGTCGCTGTCGGCCAGCAGGAGCGCTAGCAGTAGCAGCAGCAACAGCCGTAAGGAGCCCGATGCTCTTTCTCTCTCTTGCTCTTGGGTTTTGCATGTGCACGGAGTTGCACGTGTGATCGTTTGTTCTTGGATTGTCGTTCGTGGATTTGTTCGTTGCCCGGGAATCCGTTCCCATTATTCTTGGTGTTCTTCGTTTTCGTCTTCGGTTAAGGAAAGTAACTTGTACTAAAAAATCCTTTGTATGATACAAGTCAAAAATACCGTTTACAGTGTAGTTGGGTTCTAGAGACAACTCGTGTATGTGTTATGTTTGAAAGATTTTGTCTCTGTTGTGCTATTGACCATAGTTGCCTTACGACACAAAATCGACATGAAAATAACTATGTTTGACCGTTCTTGATCTACTGATATATGTGAGATAATTAAGTAAAATTACGTGTTTGATGAGATCCATATGATATGATGGTTGTGAATATGCTATATACTCTATTTCATGATGTTTGGGCACTTTGTAGACTCTATACCATGTTTCATTGAGATTGGAACAAGTTTCGTATGATTTATGGTGGTTTTGTTGTTAGAGAAAAATCTGTAATTGTCGATGATCAGATTTGATTTGTATTTTAGACCATATTAAGGTCAGAATTCTTAATTTTTGTATTTGACTTGAATTGTAGAGAAATTTGTCTTCTTTCGAATCTCTCTGACTTTGATAGATTTCGTTTTCGTATGAGTGTGTTATGGCTGTTTTACTACAGAGGTGTATTTTATTTCCAGATTTCGTTTCTTGATGATTTTGATGATCAAACTATTTTGATACTAGTCTTAAATGTATTATTTGATTTGAACCTTTGCACAGTATTTTCATACCTATTTAGAGATTACCCAGAATTTTGGTGGATTTTATTGATGAGTTTTATCTGCCGTTTCATGCTTGTTTATGAAAACTATACTTGGTGTATTTTGCTCGCTGTTCTATAAAGAATTGTATTTTCACCATATAACCTTTTACTGTATGGAAAATATTTCTGAAATAAGAAATTTATCTTATTTTGTCTATTTTCATCTCCCTTTGGCGGACTTGGATTTCGTTTCACTGTTTGCGAGATATTACAGTTTTCGTACAACAGTGTTGGGAATTCCAAATTTGCCAAGCTATTGTTTCTTGATGTTTTCTGATTTTTGTTGACTAAACTAGTTTTATTGGAATATTATGAAACTCTATATTCTGATACTTAATCTATAGTGGATTTCCCCAAATTTTTCCTGGGTTTATTTGAGGAGTTTTAATGCTGTTTTTCTAACTTTGAATATGGTTTACTGATTTCTGGCTGAACGTGTTTTCTGGATTCAAATCAGTTTTGAGTTATGATTTTGTGAAGTACTATATGGCTTATATATAATCTATGGATTCATGTGGAAGTCTATTTTCTAGATTCTTTGACGGATTTAGATTTGGATTTCTGTAGTAACGGGAATCACTGTTCTAGTACTGTACTGTTATGCTGTCCTGAATATGAACATACACTGTTTTGCTCGTTTATGTGACCGTATATCATCTCTGCATGTTTATTTGTTTTCCTGAACCTAATAATAATTATACCATGATAATTTGACACTATTTCATGCAATACTATGTTTGTTGATAACCATAATAAAAGTAATCAAGCTGAGGTTTCTTAAGGGAAGATCTAGTAGTGGAAAATATGGAAACGTGTACTTGGAAGGAAACTAGTGTTCCATACTGTTACTGTCACTGCTACTGTTACTTTTACTGCTACTGTTACTGTTACTTTTACTGCTACTGCTACTGTTACTGATAAATGAGTACACTGCCCCATTATGGTCCACTATGAAATCTAAAAACGAAACTGTTTGTTGTAGCAACCATGTGTTATAATATGGGACACATGAAGTGCTACCGAGCTAGTAATACACACAAAACTGTAAGAATATAAAACTGATACTGTTAGACTAATATTGTTAGACTGATACAGTTGGACTGATAATGTTATACTGTTACACTGATATACTGAGCTTACTGTTACTAGACACTCTTAGTTGCCATATGACACTATACTTGACACATTCATTTATACTGTTAGTATACCATGCTAGTTGACTTTGCCTTACTGATTCACATTAGATATTACTTTTGATGTGTTATACCATGCTATATTTGTTTCTGTGGTTATTTAGATTGATTATTCCATGTACTCGTATCCTACATTATAAGTGGCCCGTAACTAACAATTGACGGGTACTTATTTTTTCTTTCCTTCTTCTGCAATTATTAATTGTAGATCAGGATGGTCAGCTGCCCGACGGCATTGGCGAAATAAGATTTTAGTACTGGATTTCTTGCTTATTAGTATTGCTATTATTGTTGCTTTGAATAATGTATTTTGAGTACTTGGATGATTCCTTTGTATTTTTGGGTGATGTGACCTAGGATTTTGTCTTATCCTGATTCTGATTTATTTGAGATTAATACATTTTGTTTCAAGTAAATTCTGTTGGTTCATTAATTCAATTTTACATGTGTGTGGTTGATTCTCTTTTGCTTCCGACTCTGATTATTTTGTGAGATATTGTAACGATTCATGAACAGCTTGTGGATGATGCCAATCATTCGCTGGGTTGAGTTGCGTATCCTTATTCTGTATTCTTTTTGGGAAGTAGGGCGTGACAATTAAATATATCTTCTAATTTTGTAATGAAATTTAACCACAAATAAAATCTTAAATTTATATATAGTTATTTCAAAATATTCTATTAATATACTAGATTAGTTTAAATCTTTCCCTAAGGTAAACAATAAGAAAATGTATTAAAATATTAATAAACAACAAAATGATACCACATAGAGCAAGCTTACCCTCCCACCGGACTTCAAATAACATACCGAGAACAAAAGCCCATACTAGCCACTTCTCAAAATTTCATTTATCACAATCTGCCGCTCACTACGGGTCTCGCTTAGCCTCTAGAATCCATTCATCTCAACTATTCTTAACCTCTTCATAAAATTACTCATTCATTACAAATTATTTGATTCTTTCAATCATTCTCTTTAAATTTATCAATCTCAAAGTAAATAAATAACTTCTTATCCCTTATCATGGAAATTTTTCAATAAGATTTCACATTGATAAAACTTTACCGAAATAGCACAAGTCTAAGTTTTTTCCCAAACCGACACTTTAGTTAATTTTTAATTTATTCTCCCAAAATAATTTACAACGTAATTTTTACCATAAAATGAACTTCTAAATTTTTATATAATCATCTCTAAATGATCCAAACTTAGCTCGCCTTAAAATGATTTTTTTTTTTTTTTGAAACAATCCAACACAATCAATTAAACATATCTTTTAATTTTGTAATGTAATTTAACCACAAATGAAATCTTAAGTTTATATAAAGTTATTTCAAAATATTCCATTAATATGCTAGATTAGTTTAGATCTTTCCTCAAGGTAAACCATATGAAAATGTATTAATAATATAAATAAATAACTGAATGAACCCACTCAGGTTCGAACCAGTGACACGCCAGAGCGCCCAAATCCGCCCCCCCACTAACCAGAAGTCCAATTCTCAATTGGTGAAAAAGTCTACACTGACATTTCCATATATTTTGTGTCCACAGTTTAGAAAATCTTTAAGAGTTAAAAAACACAGAGCCCCCAAAGACTCGAACCCGTGACCTTGAAACACTGTACATAGAAGCCCAAGACCCGAGCGCTAAGACCAGGCTCTCTAGCTTCACTCCCCATTGAATAATCCTCCGAAATGTGAATATAGTTTACTGCTCCTTACCACATTTTCATCATCTTAACATCGAACACAAATTTGTAATATTTGAGTTCTAAGATTAATTCACAACCTTGAAGAAATTAAAATTTGCACATAACATGACTTCTAATCATAGTATTCTTCCTATAAAATAATTAGAGACTACGGAAACACCCACCTAGTTGACGAAATCCCTAGAAAAATGAACTCCTAAAAGCCCTTTAATCCCTCTACTCCAAAGAAAAGCCAAGCCCTCCCCCCTCCCCTCCCCCCCCCCCGCCTCCCCCCCGCCCACAAAAAAAAAAAGAAAAAACAGCAAGACCCTTTTGAAAATGCCAAAAAAGAAAATTTTCTTTTTACTCATGAATGGCCGAGAATGGGATATTATAAAGGAAAAGAAAAGGAAAGGGGGGGGGGGGGGGGGGGGGTTGGTGTTAAAACTACCCACTTAGCCTTAACTCATTCAAAATTTAATTCTTTTTCCCTCCTATAGTCTTGGCCGGCCACAAATAGTGTAGTGCTGTGCACGGGCTTCTAAATGTGTGGGTGTGTGCACATAGGTTGCATACAAAAATATTTAGGAATTTTATTTAACAAAAATTTGCATATGTTACTCAAAATTCAATATGGATTCAAATTAATTAGTTTCATTAAAAAAATTTAAATTATACATTTATACATTGTAAATATAAGAAACATATTTACATATTCTAATGATTTTCTGATTGGCACGTGCATAGAACAGAAACACGTGTAAAGCATGTACCAATAAATATTCATATACAAAATAAATTCGAGAGAACGAAAAAAATGATTATAAACAATCGAAATACACATACATAAAAATATTTATATAAATGATGTTAAGGATATTACACGTAACGGTAAAATATACGTGTGCGTAACACATGAGAAAAAAAAATTTATAACTCAATTTTACGTGGTATTACAACTCCAAACCCTACCCTTGGTCGACCAAACCCCCTATATAAAGGGAGGCATGGTTAAACAACTCTAGCTCATTTTCCTACTTAACTTCTTACTTCACTTCATTTCCAAACATTCTCTCATTTTCCCTAAAGCTCTATTTGGCTTTTTGGAGCAAGAATTAGCAATAGATGTAACAACCCACAAAATTGAGTTATGACAATTTTGCTCCACGTGTGTTACGCACATGTATTTTGTATTGTTACGGGTAATATCCGTAACGTAGTTTAATATAAATATCCTACATATGTTTATACTTCAATTATTTGTTTCCTTCCTCTCAAAATTCATCTTATCCTATTTTGAGCCAACTCAAATATAAATCATAATCTTTGCATTTTTATGTGTATTGCACGTGTCGATTACGTATATTTTACCGTTACATGAAATATTCATAATATTATCAATATAAATATTTTTACATAAGTTATATTTTAATTATTTATAAACTTTTCCCGTTGCAAAAATCCATTTTGTATTTGAATATCTATTGATACATGCGACGCACGTGTTTGCAGTGCATGTATTGGTTGTATTCTTTTTCAAAATAAAATTAATGAAGTGAGTATGTTTATTTTTATCTGTGCATAGAAAACATTTTATTTTTAATTTGAACTAATTTTATTAAATTTATATTAGTTTGAGTAACATATAGAAAATTTTAATAATTAAAATCCCAAAATTTTTGTGTGTATTGCACGTGCACACACACTTGCTTCCAATCCCGGGTTATGCCCACTGTTGATTTGGCCGGTTAGAAGCTTTAAGGGGCAAAAACAAGTTTTAAATTTGAATAGGGAGTTATTTTTTAAAGTGGGTAATTTGGAAGTCGTTAACATAACCACCCATTAATCATCTTATATATAAAAAAAACCATCCTCATTATCTCAACAACAAAGAAAACAAAAGAAATATTTACCTGTGCATTCCGTAGCTTGTTGTTGATTTTCTTTCTTGGGTCAGCTCGGATTTTGGAGTGGGGTTTTTGGAGTTCAATTGCTAGGGAATACTTCAATACTTCAAAAAGGTGAGTGTTTTCACTATCTTCTAATGTTTTAGCAGGTTGTGCATGCTTAGCCATAAAATATGTAGATGATAATTAATTGTTAGGGGTATGTGTAGGAGCTTTTCTAGAATTTTATCTAAAATAACATAGTAAATATTTCATCTAATTAATTAATGATATTGAATTTCTTGTGTACAAGTTGCTAATAAAAGATATATGCCTCAAAATTAGATCTCTTGTGATAGATCGAACATAATGTCTGCGGCGCTATCTTCGTATTGCTCCTCTAAAATCTAGTCATTTTATTAAATAATTGATCATATGATTTAATATATGCCATTATATGATAAATTTCACATGTTATAAGAGTAGATTATTATATGCATAATTTCGTGCTAATACACTTACATAGATGAAAATCTTTCTCTGGGAATCCACCAGACATTGTAAAATGATGCGTAGTAATTGTGAGATCGAATTTTCTATTAAAGTTATGAAACAGAGTATCATAAGTGTTTTTCTGTGATATGTACTCATTTGTATTATTGTAAGATGAATTTTGTGCTAAACAAGTTATGATGCGTAGTAAGTGTTTTTAATTTTAGTTATGAAACAAGTTATGATGCATTGATGTGATATTGTATGAAACAGAGTATCATTGTGAGATGAATTTCGTGCTAAACAAGTTATGATGCGTAGTAAGTGTTTTTAATTTCTGGTGATTTTTCTCTGATATGTACTCATTTGAAGTAAAGATTCTGGATTGTGTCACGAGTTTTCAGTATACGGAACCCAGGGGCGCTACAAATTGGTAACAGAGCTAGACTTCAAATTGTAGTACCAACATAGCAGGAAAATAAACTTGGATGCCCTAATTAGAGTTGAGTTAGTTGGATAGTAGGAAAGTCGTGATTATATTCAATTTATGAACTAACCCTATATCTGTTTCCCTCTTATAATAAGATGTCAGAAGGAACTAAAGGCGGCCGCAGTGGAAGAACCGAAGGAGGTAGTGGGGCCAATGGTGTAATACCCGGCAAAATTGAGTGATGACAATTTTGCCCCTCGTGTTTTACACATGTGTATTTTGTACCATTACGGGTAATATTCATAATGTATTTTAATATAAATATTCTCTACATGTTTCATATTTTGATTCTTATATATATATATTTTTTTCATTCTCTCGAATTAGATTATGTATTTGAATTTAAACTTTAACTCAAATATTTAATATTATGTTTTTACGTGTATTGCACGAGTTTTCAATGCACATGTCGGTTATGTATATTTTATCGTTACGTGAAATATCTGTGATATTATCAATATAAATATCTTTTTACGTATGTTATATTTCAATTGTTTATGAATATTGCTCCGTTGCTCAAATCTATTTCGTTTTTGAATATTTATTTATACGTGCGACGCAAGTGTTTGTAGTGCACGTGTTGGTTGTATCTCTTTCAAAATAAAATTTATGGAGTGTGTGTGTGTTTATTTTTATTTGTACATGAAAACTCTAATTAAAATTAAATTAAACTATTTCTATTAGATACATATTACAATGTATAATATATGCATTTGATTTAAATAAAAACTCTTAACAATTTGTGCACACACATAATATGCACGTGCACGTGTTTCTCACCCATTTGATTGCTTTACCGGGAATGCTTGAGTGAGAGAGGGTGAGTGGGTTTGAGTGAGTGGATTAGTGGAGTGTTTAATTAGGAATGTGGGTAGTTATTTTGATTAGTGGGTAATTAATTAAATCCCCCATAAATTAATCCCTTAAAACCCCTCACCCCACCATTCTCAAAATCAAAGTGAAACAAAATAATGTATACATACTATGCATTTCCTGTAAGTGCCACTTGTTATATTTTCATTTCTTTGTTCTTGGAGCATGGTTTTTGGAGGAGGAGTGGAAGGCTTTTAGGAGTTTTTGTTTGCTTGAAAAAATTCTTCAAAGATGTGGGTGTTCTCATTGTCATCTAAATTTTATTACATTGTGCATGCTTAGTCTTGTCATGTGTAGATGCTAATTTAATTGATGTGTATAAGAGTAGTGGTTTTCTAGAATTTTAATTGTGCACTCTTAATCTAGATTAGTGTGTGAATGTATTGGTGTTCTGTTGTATTCAAATGTGTTAGTAGATATTCATGTTTAACTGGAAATGTGGAAGTAATAATTAGTAAGTGTATGTGAGGGTGATTTCCTAGAATTTTTTTTAGTACATGCTTAATTAAAATCATGTAGTAGGCAATTGAATTAATATATGTGAATGAGTTTATAGAGTTCTTATCTAGGGGAAAATTTATAAAAAACCTCATGGAATTGGAATTTCTCTAGATACAATAAAGTAATGCAAACTCAATAAAAATCTAGTTGCGTGGAGAGCAATAAATTTAATTAGTTCAAATTGTAGAATTATGAACAATTCATGCAAGTTGAGGAATAAACTTCAGTATATTTATTAGACTAGATTGTTATAAGATTTGTTTTGTACTAATATACAAAATCTTTGTGGAAATTATAATCTGGTAATGATTAGAATTGATAATGCATAACAAATACGGAATCGATTTTTTAAAAATGAAATTTGGGAACAGAGAGTTGAAACAAAAGGATTTTAACAACATTATACTCAGAGAGTGAGTTTGGAGTACTTGGTCTTGGCGTTTGGGGTTAGAGCATTGTGTACAATACTTTGGTTGCGAGTTTGGGTCTTGGGAGGCTATATTCTTTTTGAAAATTTGCGTTTTATATATACATAAACAGTAGATGAGGTATACAAATAATTGAAGGGAGTTTTCTTCACCAACATGGGTTGGCATGTTGTTAGTGGTTGCGGTCAGTTTGCCGCTGGTCTTGGGTTCAAATCCGGGTGTACACACTTGTGTATTTATTTTTATTTTAATGTCTTTTAATGGTTAAAAAAAAGGGGAATGGTGTAGAAATATTTCAAATTATTATTTGAACATTGGAAATAATTCTCCACTCTTCTAAGAGGTATTTGGGGATTTACAATTGCATTAGATAATGTACTAGATGAATCTAGTTTCTAGTTTAAATTCAAGGGGGATGGTGTAAGATTAAAAAGATTTAAAATTTGGGAGTTTGAGTCTTGGGAGGCTCTGTTCTTTTTGAAAATTTGCCTCTTATATATACATAAACAGTGGATGAGGTATAAAAATAATTGAAGGGAGTTTTCTTCACCAACATGTGTTAGCATGTTGTTAGTGGTTGCGGTCGGTTTGCCACTAGTTTTGAGTTCAAATCTGGGTGTACACACTTGTATATTTTATTTTAATTTTAATGTATTTTAATGTTTAAAAAAAATGGGGGAATGGTGTAGAAATATTTCAAATTATTATTTGAACATTGGAAATAATTCTCCACTTATTCTAAGAGGTATTTGGGGATTTACAATTGCATTAGATAATGTACTAAATGAATCTAGTTTCTAGTTTAAATTCAAGGGGGATTGTTTATGATTAAAAAGATTTAAAATTTAGGAGTGAAATGCAAAGTTAGGAACTTATCTTCGTAAAACTACACTGAGATTAAATTATTGTAATAAGAAAATGGTTGGGATATTTTGTGGAAAATTACGAGATTAAAATACGAAATTCTATTTGGTTTAATCCTAGGAACTTTGTGACTCATTAAGAGATATTTTTGAAAGATTAGAAAGGCATGTAAAGGTTCTATCAACTCAAGAGACTTTGAATATGGATTAAGTGAATAATTTAGATTGTTAACCGAGTAATTATCTACAAGAATTAATTGATTAAAATTGTTATTGAATGTTGCTATAATAAGTTGGTTACTTCATGGTTGATAAACATAAAGAAAATGGATAAAGAAGAAGTGATGAATAATGAATGAGGTGTTTATGATGAGGTTAGATGTAACCTAAGTGATCTCTGTATTGAGATGGTTATTTGTCTAGAGTTGAGCGGGACCCAAAATAACGGCATGTTGAGGTATATATGTGAAAATTGAGAAATAGACAGTGTGGGCTGATGTTCTCGTGTGTTAATTTAAGTCCGGTGGCCAACCTAACTCTAGGTCTTAATAACTATAATTTAAACTTAAGGAAAAACACTAGTAGGAGATATGATGAAACAAAAGCAAACGTGAGTTATGGTGTCACGCCCCGCTTGCCAAAAATACGGAATACGAGTGTGTGACGAAGCCCAGCGAATGATTTTAAACATCATCTATAAGCTGTAGGATCGACTCAGCATCACAACAAGAATATAACAAGATATATATATATAACCAAGCATGCATGAATAATTTAACAAGCAATAGAAAATAATTTAAACCAATAATAATATTCAAGTAGTTTCAAGTCTGGATCAAGATAAAACTCGGGAACATAAGCCCGTTACAAGTCTTAAGTAGCAAGAAAATAAATAGCACAAGAAAACAAATAATCTAAGCATGTCTTTTCTCCATCTGAAGTCTAAAATCTCTGCTCACCAATCCCGGCAAGCAGCACGTCTCAAAAGTCTGTTTAATAATTATAAAAAGGGAAAAAATAGAGAAAATAAGAGAAAATGCCCTTAGTCAAATTAGGGCCACAAATAGTAAAAACGAGTACAAGAAATATGGAACAAAATTTGGAATCAAGAATATAATAGGGATACAACAAGTAGTGGGAATTTTAGAACTATCTAGCAAGAAGAACAACTCAAGAGATCAGGTTGGGTAACAAATACTAATAGTAGATCAAGTGACTAGTGACATATAAGAGTAACCAACATCAAGTGACAAGTATCAAGTATAAGTGTCAAGTAATAAGTCTCAAGTCTAATGTCAAGTTGTCAAGTACAAGTATCAAGTCGCAAGTGTCAAGTATTATATTTAAGTATCAAGTCTCATGTATCATGTCATCAAGTATCAGGTAAGCATGTATCAAGTTCAAGTTTCATTTTCAAGTCTTGTGGTTATTACTATCTAGGTAGCACTTCATGCATCCATCTTTTTACTACATGGTTGCTACAGTCAATACAATTTCGTTTAGGCCTAGTAATGGATTTTATAGGGCGGTGTACTCAGGTATCAAGTAGGAAATACGAGCAAGTGATCAACCATGGTCTCTAGAGGTGGCCCCCGTAGGCTCTAGAGATGGCTCCCGTCACCTATGACGTGGCACTTAGTTCTACATGGCACTTAGTTCCATTTAAGATAAAATTATGGAAAATACGGACCCCTTCTGAGTACACTTACCTATATTGTCCACTACTATGGTCTTTCCCTAAAATCCCGGCTTGTTATTTATTATTATCATTAAGCAAGCATAAAAGTGTGCAAAACAAGTCAAGAAATCATAATCATGGACATGGAACAAGTTTGGGATATTTATAGAGCATATTCGAGGGTCAACATGAATCAAAATATCAAGAACAACGAAAATCACAAATCTGGACAGCACGACGTTGCTGTTCCAAAACTGCAATTCCCGTTGCTGCGAGATAGCAAATGTGGATCCGTCAGGAGGTCTAGAAACTAGACTCCTTCCTAGTTCCAACACATTTAATCAAGGTACATAAAAGTTGTGGTAACATGTGTCAAAACAGCAAACTATACTGGTTCTATGTTCAGCCAGGATTTATGAATCTAAGTTTATACATATGAAACAGTGTTGAAACATTGTTAATTAATTCTGAGAAAATTTGGCGATGTTCTCTAGGGTGTCCAGCAACAGCATGAAAAATTTTAAGACAACTACTTAATGGTAGGATAGTTAAAATAATTTGTAAACTGAAGTGCAGTAGTTTTGTGAATCTACGACTACCGAAACTGTCATATCTCCTAGAACTTAACTCGGAATTCGAAAATTCTGGAGGCTACCGACATCTAGACATTTAGAGCTACATTTCATGTTAAGGGCTCAAGATCAGATTTTGACATTAAAGGGGTCGTAACAGCAAGTAAAGTCCAGGACAGCAATAAGTGTGAATGTTTTTCATATATAAGTTGCATGATAATTGATTATTATGAGTCTAGATTAATGTGTGATATAAATACGGATGTAGTAGTTATCAAAACAACAAGTCACATGTATTTCTCACCTCTAAAGAATATCAAATCGACACAACATATTACACCTCACATGTCCACAAGTCAAGGAGTTCATGTGCAAGTAATTAGGAGATAAAAGGTCCAACTAATTTTGTAAATATGCCAACGAAAGGGTTGTGACTCTTAAGATTAAGGAATCGATGAGGATTAATATTTGATCAACAACGACGAGTCAAGGAGGAGTGACAACTACTATTTATGGTATTTTTAAATTAAATGCTTATACTAGAACAAAAATTTGTACAAGATGAATACTTGCTTTAACGACAGTGAATCCGAGCACGAACAAATACAGGATGAGAATCCTGAGAGGCGAGGCACGAGCACGGACACACGCATGCACGTATGAGATACGTGCAAGCAACACACAGGATCGGATCCACCCGGATCTGCTTTGGACTCCAAAATAGCAAACACAGATCAGGTAGATCTGTATGGAACGAATTTTGATGAAATCCAAAGGTCCAGATTGAATCGCCCCTTCTTCTTCTTCCCTCCTTCACTGAAACAGAGAGCGAGAGAGAGAGAGGAGGTGCAATGCTGGCGGTGTGGCTGGTTGGCGGCGTAGGCGGTGACGTCGAGAGGGATGACGGCGCAGCAAAGAGACGATGGTGATGCGGTGGCACTTGGCGGCACGGCAAGGACACTGCTTTTGGGTTCGAAACAGGGGAGGAGAGTGGGGATTGGGTTCGGCAATAAGAAGATGATGATCGGAATGGAATGGGGACGACGACAAAAGTGGCTAGAGGTGGTCGGAGGGCGAAGTGATGTTGGAGAGTTGATGGGTTACGGAGGTTGGGTAATGGCGAAATGGGTTCGGGAGTTGGGGACGATAAGCAATGCCGATGGCAATGCAGTGGTGTTGGGTTCGGTGGAGGCCGGGGGCTGGGGCGATGGTGAGGAGGGGAGTGAGGCGATGCGAAGCGGTGGTGGGTAGAGGTCGATGGCGATTTGCGTTCGATCGAGTCTGGGGAAGAAGACGGAAGGGAAGAAGAGGCGGCTGGGATTTGTTTGGGGTTTAAACAGTAAATCGGGTTAGGGTATGTTTAGGGTTTAAATAGTATAGGGTTTGGGTTATTGGGTATTTGGATAGCGTATTTGAGTGGGATACAACAAGAGACTTAGTCAAAATTCGTTAAAAGTGGGGAAAAAGGGATAGATGGAATAAATAGTCCATTTCTAGATGAAGAAAAAGAGCAGAACGAACAATACATATGAATTAGATATTGGCACCAAAAGTTTAGTTGAAACCAAAGAATGTTTTTATTCGAACTTGAACAAAATATAGGATCTAAATTTGAATACGAAAGTACCAGGAATGAAAATATAGTAGAAAAATTATAGATACAGAAAATAGGAGTTACAAATCCTACCCACCTAACAAGCAGAATTTCGTCCTCGAAATTCAGACAAGTGGTACACAGGGTAACCCCCAAAGGAAAAGAAAGAACAACAACAAAAAGCTACTAAAACAGATGGGGAAACTTCTTCTGAATCTCCTACTCCAAGTCGACTCACCCAGCGAGTGAGGGTTCCAAGCAACTTGAACCAGCTTGATGACCTTGTTCTTCAACACCTTCTCATGCCTGTCCAAGATAGTAACCAGCGGAATCTCACAAGACAGATTCGGCTGCACTGACACTCCAAGAGGTCGATCACATGGCTCTCATCCCTGATGTATCTCCTGAGCTGGGAGACATGAAAGACATCATGCACCCCAGATAGAGCCGGTGGCAATGCGAGTCGATAGGCCACCTTGCCTACTCGCTCCACAATATCAAAAGGCCCGACGAACCTGGGGCTTAGCTTGCCTCCACCTCTAAATCGGATAATGCCTCTCCCCGGCAATACGTTAAGGAACACATGGTCTCCCATCTCAAACTCCAAGGGCCTTCTGTGGACATCTGTCCATTTTCTCTGCCTGTCCTGTGCTGCTAAAAGGTGCTTCCTGATCTGAGCCACTGCATCGACAGTCTTGGTGATCAATTCTGGCCCTAACAATTTCCTCTCACCAATGTCGTCCCAGCACATTGGTGACCCACACTTCTGACCATACAATGCCTCGTACGGTGTAGCTTTAAGAGTGGCTTGATAGCTGTTGTCGTACAAGAACTCAACCAAGTGCTGGTGATCCTCCCATGACCCTCCAAACTGAAGTACACAGGACCTCAACATGTCCTCTAATGTCTGAATGGTCCTTTCTGATTGCCCGTCTGTCTAAGGGTGGAAAGTTGTACTGTACTTCAATTTGCTCCCACGACTGCTCTGAAGGCTCTCCAAAAACTGAGATCTGAACCTGGTATCCCTGTCGGACACAATGCTGACCGGAACCCCATGGAGCCAGACAATCTCCTGCATGTACCTATCTGCGAGACACTAGTAGACTGACCAACTCTGAAGGGAATGAAGTGAGTGCTCTTCGTCAGTCTGTCGACAATCACCCAAATGGCATTGCGACCCTTGAGACTCTTGGCAAGGCGGTCACAAAATCCATGGTGATATGCTCCCATTTCCACTCCAAATTGGGAAGAGGCTGAAGAAGTCCAGTGGTCCTCTGATATTCTGCCTTCACCTACTGGCAGATCAAGCACTGAGACACAAATCCGGCTACTGTCCTCTTCATGCCATGCCACCAGAAGTGGAGCTTTAAATCCTGATACATCTTGGTATCACCGGGATAAATAGAGTATGCCGACTGGTGGGCTTCCTCGAGCAATTTCTGCCTGACTTCTCCCTTTGGGACACACAGCCTAGCCCCAAAGAAAAGTGATCCATCTGAGTAAATGACCATATCGGTCCTCGAACCTGCCTCAACCTCTGCCCTGAACTTCTGTAACTGCTCATCACCTGCTTGTGCTTTCTTAATCTGCTCTACCAAAGATGACTGCAGCTGAAGCATCATACAACTCCGATCAGTGCCCGACAAAATCACATTCAAATCTAGCCTTCTCATCTGCTGAATAAGCTCCTTCTACTGAGTTAAGAACATGACGACTGGCCTCCTGCTCAACGCATCTGGCATCAAGTTCACCTTACCAAGGTGATACTGTAAATTGATGTCGTAGTCGGCCATCAACTCTAACCAGCGCCTCTGTTTTATGTTTAGCTCTTTCTGAGTGAAGACATACTTGAGACTTTTGTGGTCGGTAAAGATTTCCACTCGGTCTCCAAGTAAGTAGTGTCACTACAACTTCAGAGCGAAGATCACCACTGCCAACTCCAAGTCATGAGTAGGGTAGTTTTTCTCGTGCGGCCTCAACTGCCTGGATGCATAAGCAACAACCCGACCATTCTGCATCAACACTGCACCTAGACCTCTACCTAAAGCATCGCAGTAAATCAAGAAACTAATGGAACTGAGATGAATCCCAGGACTACGGATTGGTGTGCGTATCGATCGTTAAAGATAAACAGATTGCTTAATTGTGATCTAACCCTATACAGCGGAAACTAGGGTTCACAAATTATACCTGCGGTGAGAAGAAGACGACAGTGACCCCAAGATCTTCTGCACGTATTCCTTCCTCGGGTTGGACGTCGTGTGGGCGACGATCTCCCAACCTTTCTTCTCTTCTTCGCTGACCTCTCTTTCTCCCCTTTCGTGAATCACGAGTTTTGAGAAAAATCTTATATTTCAGATTGTCAATGACGGCCAGAGAAATAGAGGATATATATAAGGCTACGGCAGGGACCATGAGGAGAAATTAGGGTTAGGTCTCCTAACGGATCTGGGTATCCCGTGTTCAGCCCGAACACACAACCCAGGCCCATTAACAATAGCTCGGTCCACTAAGGAGCTATTGTTGCACTACCTTCCTAATCCCAAATTATATTTATGGGCTCCTTTTATTATATGCTCGTTCAACTCCCCATGTTAAGATATCGAATGTCCGTCGATCAAATTAAGTTACTGACAACTATATTGATCAACATCTTTTATCCTTAAGTAGTACCACTCAACTTTATTTGTCATGTCGGATGTAATCCACCTGCAGGGTTTACATGACAATCCTTATGAGCTCCTTAAGGGGACATCATCAACCCGACGTATCGGGACATGGATTCCTTTTACAATCAACAGCCCATCATACATACAATGCTATTACCCAATTCATAGAGGTTGTTGATCCATAATGAATCTCACTCTTTTATGAGTCAAAGTAATGCACACTGCATATACATGTCTGTTATTATATCTGGATTAAGAGCATAAGCATCCATAATAACAGAGGTGTTTGTTCTCTTTTGTAGTCAGTACAAAGAGAACAACCTCAAGTGGTCCTGTTCAATACACACAAAGTGTACTAGTGTAAACCTATAGTCAAGACAGACTAATACCAGATTACACTACAACCTTTCCAATGGATTGTCCAAGTCCGTCTAGGTTGTGAACTATTTATATATTCCATAGGGAACTGATAATATGATCTTCTGTGTGTCACCTCACACCATATTATCAACCTTATAGAATATCAGACACTTGCATTAATATTATAATAAACACAATATGCAAACATATGCCCATATGATTCTCATTCAAAAAAAATAAGAAAATAAAGTTAATACAAAAGTGATGCTTTCAGTATATAACCCTAACAGAAACCACCCGAACCATCTGGTATAGTCAACACGGGCGCTGACGTCGACCTGCTCTTCAATTCTGTGAAAGCTTCACTGCAGGCCTCATTCCAAACAGACTTCTGATCCTTCCCTGTCAGTCTAGTCAATGGCCCAGCAATCTTTGAGAAGTCTTGGACAAACTTCCGATAATATCCTGCTTGTCCGAGGAAACTCCTCACCTCTGAAACTGACTTTGGCACTGGCCAATCCTTCACTGCAGTAATCTTGGACGGATCTACAGAGATTTCCTCGCCCGAGATAATATGTCCCAAGAATGTGACTTGGTCAACCCAGAACTCGTACTTATTGAGTTTTCCAAAGAGCTTATTCTCCCTCAGAGTCTGCAAGACTAATCTCAGATGTTCAGCATGCTCTTTCCGATCCCGCGAATATGCCAAGATGTCATCTATAAAGACCACCACGCTTCCGCTATGCCACTCTGATTGTGACGTTCCAAGCTCCAGACATGTCATTGTAGACCACGTGACACTAAGCGACGATCCGAGCAGGAAGAAAAGAATGAGACACCAAATCAAAGAGAATAGGTAGGAGAATTTGGGTTGGGCTCGAGTGAGATATCAATAAATACTCCAATCAAAGGAAAAAAAAATTGGGCTTTAGATAAGGGCTTTAATTTAAATAATTAAGTCAAAATTAATGGGCGTTAACAAAAATAATATTAATAATACAAAAATCAACACATTAATAATAAAATAATAGTAACAAAAATAATAAAAATAATAATAACAGTAATAATCATCATGATCATACTGGTAAATAAAATAATCATAACAATAATCAAATATTAACCATACCGGTAAGGATAATAATGCAAGACAGAATATAATTTGGGGTTCATCATTTTTGTGAATGTAATTTAATATTAACAACAAAAATAAAATAGTGGAAAAAATATATATATAATACAATAGTAATAATAGTAATAGTAATAATAATAATAATAATAATAATAATAATAATAATAATAATAATAATAATAATAATACTAATAATAATAACAAGGAAAACAATAATAATAATAGTAGAAATTCTTTGATGTGGGTTCGCCTCATTTATATTCATCTGTAGACTTGCCTTCTCGACATCAAGTTGCAGGTTTGCCTCCACGACATAAGGTTGCAGGTTGCCATCTGGATATTCGGTTGCATATTTTGCCTCCCCGATATCTAGTTGCAATTTGCCTTCATTGACGTCTAGTTGCATGTTTGCCATCTCGACATCCAGTTGCAACAAAATGAGATGATGCCATCTCTCACACGTACTTAGATATTGATTGGTCAATTTAAGTACGATGTTACGTTTTGAAATTGGTGATATTAAAATACACAATTATTCGAAATAACAAAATTTTTGTTTTAGAAACAATTTTATAGAAGATTCAAAATATAACATATAATCAAAATACACAAAATATTCAAATATATATATATGTATATATATATATATGTGTGTGTGTGTGTGTGTGTATATATATATATATATATATATATATATATATATATATATATAAAGAAAATATAGGCAGGAGAAGAATGAATTTTATACTCAACAAGAAAATAAGAAATCAAGAAAATAAGAAATATAAGAAAATATATACTCAACAAGAATATAACCAAGCATGCATGAATAATTTAACAAGCAACAGAAAATAATTTAAACCAATAATAATATTCAAGTAGTTTCAAGTCTGGATCAAGATAAAACTTGGGAACATAAGCCCGTTACAATTCTTAAGTAGCAAGAAAATAAATAACACAAGAAAACAAATAATCTAAGCATGTCTTTTCTCCATTTGAAGTCTAAAATCTCTGCTCACCAATCCCGGCAGGAAGCACGTCTCAAAAGTCTGTTTAATAATTATAAAAAGGGAAAAATAGAGAAAACAAGAGAAAATGCCCTTAGTGCAAGTTAGGGCCACAAATAGTAGAAACGAGTACAAGAAATATGGAACAAAATTTGGAATCAAGAATATAATAGGGATGCAACAAGTAGTGGGAATTTTAGAACTATCTAGTAAGAAGGACAACTCAAGAGATCAGGTTGGGTAACAAATACTAATAGTAGATCAAGTGACTAGTGACTAGTGACATATAAGAGTAACCAACATCAAGTGACAAGTATCAAGTATAAGTGTCAAGTAATAAGTCTCAAGTCTAGTGTCAAGTTGTCAAGTACAAGTATCAAGTCACAAGTGTCAAGTATTATATTTAAGTATCAAGTCTCATGCAACATGTCATCAAGTATCAGGTAAGCATGTATCAAGTTCAAGTTTCATGTTCAAATCTTGTGGTTATTACTATCTAGGTAGCACTTCATGCATTCATCTTTTTACTACATGGTTGCTACAGTCAATGCAATTTCGTTTAGGCCTAGTAATGGATTTTATAGGGCGGTGTACTCAGGTATCAAGTAGGAAATACGAGCAAGTGATCAACCATGAACTCTATAGGTGGCCACCGTAGGCTCTAAAGATGGCCCCCGTCACCCATGACGTGGTACTTAGTTCCATGTGATCGCAAATATATATCATATAATCATATAATGGGCTCTAGAGGTGGCCCCCGTAGGCTCTAGAGGTGGCCCCCGTCACCCATGACGTGCCACTTCGTTCTACGTGGCTCTTATTTCCATTTAACATAAAATTATAGGAAACACGGGCCTCCTTTCAAGTACACTTACCTATATTGTCCATTACTATGGTCTTTCCCTTAAACCACGGCTTGTTATTTATTATTATCATCAAGGAAGCATGAAAGTGTGCGGAAAAAGTCAAGAAATCATAATCATGGACATGGAACAAGTTTGGGATATTTATATAGCATATTCGAGGGTCAACACGAATCAAAATATCAAGAACAACGAAAATCTCAAATCTGGACAGCACGACGTTACTGTACCAAAACTGCGATTTCCATTGCTGCGAGATAGCAAATGTGGATCCGTCAGGAGGTCTAGAAACTAGACTCCTGCCCGGTTCCAACGCATATAATCAAGGTACATAAAAGTTGTGGTAACATGTGTCAAAATAGCAAACTATACTGCTTCTATGTTCAGCCAGGATTTATGAATCTAAGTTTATATATGTGAAACAGTGTTGAAACATTATTAATTAATTCTGAGAAAATTTGGGGATATTCTCTAGGGTGTCCAAAAATAGCATGTAAAATTTCAAGACAACTACTTAATGGTAGCAAAGTTAAAATAATTTGTAAACTAAAGAAGTGCATCAGTTTTGTGAAACTGCGACTACCGACACAGCAGCAGTAAAACTGCGATATCTCCTAGACCTTAACTCGGAATTCGAAAATTCTGGAGGCTATCGATATCTAGACATATAGATCTACATTTCATGTACAGGCCTCAAGATCAGATTTTGACATTAAAGGGGACGAAACAGCAAGTAAATTGCAGGACAGCAACAAGTGTGAATGTTTTTCATATATAAGTTGCATGATAATTAATTATTATGAGTGTAGATTAATGTGTGATATAAATACGGATGTAGTGGTTATCAAAATAGCAAGTCACATGTATTTCTCACCTCTAAAGAATATCAAATCGACACAACATATTACACCTCACATGTCCACAAGTCAAGGAGTTCATGTTCAAGTAATTAGGAGATAAAGGATCTAACTAATTTTGTAAATATATCAACGAAAGGGTTGTGTCTCTTAAGATTAAGAAATCGATGAGGATTAATATTTGATCAACAACGACGAGTCAAGGAGGAGTCACAACTACTAACTATTTGTGTTATTTTCAAATTAAACGCTTGTACTAGAACAAAAATTTGTACAAGAAGAATACTTGCCTTAACGACGGTGAATCCGAACATGAATCAATACGGGATGAGAATCCCGAGAGGCGAGGCACGAGCACGGAAACACGCACGCACGAACGAGACATATGCAAATAACACACAGGATCAGATCCACCCGGATCTGCTCTGAAGGCCAAAACAGCAAACACAGATCAGGTAGATCTGTATGGCATGAATTTTGATGAAATCCAAAGGTCCAGATTGAATCGCCCACTTCTTCTTCTTCCCTCCTTCACTGAAATAGAGAGCGAGAGAGAGAGAGGAGGTGCAGCGCTGATGGTGTGGCTGGTTGGCGGCGCAGGCGGCGACGCCGAGAGGGACACGACACAGGAAGGCGACGACGGTGATGCGGCGGTGCTTGGCAGCACGGCGAAGATAGTGCTTTTGGGTTCGAAATAGGGGAGGAGAGTGGGGTATTGGGTTCGACGATAAGACGATGGTGATCGGAGTGGAATGGGGACGACAACGGGAGTGGCTAGAGGTGGTCGGAGGGTGAGGTGATGGTGGAGAGTTGATTGGTTACGGAGGTTGGGTAATGGCGAAATGGGTTCAGGAGTTGGGAATGATGAGCAATGGCAATGGCAATGCAGTGGTGTTGGGTTCGGTGGAGGCCGGGGGCTGGGGCGATGGCGAGGAGGGGAGTTAGGCGATGCGAGGCGGTGGTGGGTAGAGGTCGATGGCGATTTGCGTTCGATCGAGTCTGGGGAAGAAGACGGAAGGGAAGAAGAGGCAGCTAGGATTTGTTTGGGGTTTAAACAGTAAATAGGGTTAGGGTAGGTTTAGGGTTTAAATAGTATAGGGTTTGGGTTATTGGGTATTTGGATAGCGGGTTTGAGTGGGATCCAACAAGCGACTTAGTCAAAATCCATTAAAAGTGGGGGAAAAGGGGTAGATGGAATAAATAGTCTATTTATACATGAAGAAAAAGAGCAAAACGAATAATACAATTGAATTAGATATTGGCACCAAAAATTTAGTTGAAACCAAAGAATGTTTTTATTCGAACTTGAACAAAATATAGGATCTAAATTTGAATACGAAGGTACCAGGAATGAAAATATAGTAGAAAAATTATAGATACGAGAAATAGGAGTTACATATGGACTCTAGGATGCTCCGCGGAGTGAGACAATCCCCAGTATTCCTGGACAATGGATGAAATAGGCCACAGGATGATCCGCGGAGTGGGAATGATCTCCAGTATTCTGGGACGAGTGCGACGTTCATGAGATAGTTGTGCAACAAGGGTTCCAGGATGACTTGCGGAGTGAGATAATCCCCAGTATTCCGGAACGATGGACGAAATTGGCCCAGAATGATCTGCGGAGTGGGATTCCAGTATTCCGGGGCGTACCAATACTTGCAAAGTATCAAAACCTTGTAGTAGTCATAGTAGTTGGTTGCATGGCGAGGGATTGAACCCTATAATGAGGAGTACGATTAAGGACTTGCCCTTAGACCTATATAGTATGGGATGCATAGAATCTGAATGAGTATGCATTAGTGTTATAGTAATGTAAGTATTAAAGTGTCTACATTAGGCATCAGGATCATATCATAAACTGGCATGTTTAGGATAGTCACTTTTCACATTTTGTTTTTGCATTCATGTTTGTGACTGTTAAAATGGTGAAATCGTTGTATTATAGCATTGCATTAGTTGGATGCAACTGACGTGCCCACAATTTTCTAGTTGCAGGATTGGATTTGGCATGGTTTTGAAGTCACTGTGATGGATTGTCATGAGATTGAAGAGCTTCCATTATCATATGATGTGTTGTACTCATTTTGTAATGCCCCGGGCCCCGCTCAAACAAATTCTAACAACGGCCCACCACAGACTGCCTCTCAAAGGGTGTCATGACTAGTTGGTGCCTCTTGATCATAGACTTCCTAATATATACACACAATCCAAACTCACCTTCCATGTGGGACTGTCACCATCACCTACCATGAACACCATGGCTCCATAGTAATTAATTCATTCTTTCTATAGGCTCTATACAAACACTACCAAATCTATAAGCCCATCTAACCATGAATTAATTACTAAGGCCACTAAGAAGGCCCATCTCATACGGGGTATTACATACACCCTCCTTTAAGAACTCAGCGTCATCACTGAGCCCAGGACCCACAAGCTGATACATAATCGCCTTTCTAGTCGATGTGGAGTGGAGTACCCTGATTCTGCTAGTGTACTGCCCCTAGTCATACTACAGCGTACTGACCTCAGCTCCCTCTTAGGCATACATCTCACTCACTCTTACTCACAATCTGTGTCGAAATTCGGCTTTGATACCATTTGTAAAGCCCCGGGCCGCCGCTAAAACAAATTCTAACAATGGTCTACCACAGGCGGCCTCTCAAAAGGAGTCATGACTAGTTGGTGCCTCTTGATTATTGGCTTCCTAATATATACACACAATCCTAACTCACCTTCCATGTGGGACTAAGTCACCACCACCTACCATGAACACCATGACCCCATAGTAATTAATTCATCCTTTCTATAGGCTCTATACACACACTACCAAATCTATAGGCCCATCTAACCATAAATTAATTACTAAGCCCACCATGAAGGCCCATCTCATATGGGGTATTACACATTTATTTTCACTGTGCTATTGTAAAGAATGATGTTGTAAATGAAAAGTTTTAAATTCCTTGTAAATTTGTACAAAGTTGAATTTAAAGATCCTGTTTACGCTACGAATTAGCGGTGTTTGAAATTTGGGGCATTACAGAGTGGTATCAGAGCCATACTTCAATAAGTAGTACAAAATTATAAAGAAAACACATTAGGGTGGACATTAGAATGTGTGTCAGTTTGGAGTCATGAATGATTTAGTTATTGAACTTGCATTCATGATACTCTCCTTGTATACATTGATGTGATATTGTTTGGGAGCATGTTTTCCTTTGTATCACGAGTGCTGTGGTTGGTTGAATCTACATTCATGATACCTTATACGTCGGGCATCGCCGCAGTCTCACTGAGCGCTGCATAGCCATTATCGGTGTTCTTCTTCTCCTCTGTTTTGGTGCCGAAACCCATCCCCTGCACCACCTCGACCATCGTCGACCTCCGCCACCGCAACACACCTCCACACCAGCGACCACCCCCTTGTGCACCGCCGCCACGCGCCATCGTAGTCGAAGTCCCTGCCATTGCTGTTCACTGCTGTTTGCTATGTTGGGACCTGATCCGCTGTTTGTTGTGTTGGGATTTTGTTATTACGGTGTTGGGATCTGGTGATCTGCTGTTTGCCCGTGTTTCCATTGGGCTTTTTTGTTGTTCCGTGTTTGCACGTGCTCCGCCCGTAGTTGCACGTGCTACACCGTCGGGATCCTAATCCTGTTATTCTTATATTCAGATTAACCGTCTATAAAGGCAAGTCTTCTTGAACCTGTTTTTTGTTCGCGTTCAAGAATTTTGTTGATCCTCGCAAGTAGTTCATAATCCAATATTCACATCTGCATTTGTTAATATTTTTTCAAGAGATTATCATGGATTCATTGGCGAAACCAAGTGATAATTCTCTTTTTGTGCAGATATCTTTGACTCAAACCCATGCCCCAAAATACATTGCATATGCACGTACTAAATGAAAACAGTTAGATCCATGCTATAGAATTGATTGATGATTGGAACGTTTCCGATTGAATATGATTCTCGTGAATTAATTGGCATGGTTATGAAAAGACTCATTAATGTTGAAATTGCATGCTGATAATTAAATAGAGCTTTTGTTATTTAATTGCCATGAAATTGCATGTTTACTTGTTTAAATTATTGGAAATTCATATCAATTACCTTGTTGGCCTGCTGTCTATTCTATGTTGCATTAAATATTTGAACAGTTACTATAAGAATTAAGTAGAACTTTGTGAACAACGATTGTAGTTCTGTGAGTCTACTTTTCAGAACATTCGATGGTTCTGAATTTCGATTCTTAACCTGCTAGATATCAGACTTTTAGTACTGTTAGGTCTAGATTTCCATTTTCGCAATTATATGTATATCAACATGAATGGTTAATGAAAAGAGAATATTAACAGTAGAATTAAAATCTGAAATTTACCTGGTTGAGACTAGACATGATTAGGAGTTACCCTGAATGTTTGTGGAATTATTTGATGAATATTTAGACCTGATAGGTACATGTAAAGATGACTCTAAGATTCTACCTGAACATAAAACCTATAAAGAATAAGATTTTATACCTAGTTTTTGTCGTTATCATATGTCGTGTGTATATGCGTTGGAACCGGCAGTGAGTCTAGTTTCTAGAACTTCTCATGCATCCAGTTTTTCTTTCCTATAGCTACGGGATTCTCTATTTTTGTACAGCAACATCTTGCTGTCCAGAATGTGTGCTTGTATTGATTTAGTGTAAACAATTTTTGCCTTACATGTAATGTGTAGAATTAGCCACACCTTGCATTACACAACCTTGACATCTTCTTACATGCTCATATTAGGATGTAATAAAATAATAACAAAACCGGGTATTAAGGGTTGACTTGGTAGTGAACAATCGGAGACTGTACTCGGTAGGGGTCCCTTACTATTTATTGATTGTTAATCCTGTAAATTCCTATTTGTTGATTGTCAATTCCTGTTAATTCCTATTTATTGATTGTTAGTTCCAGTAAATTTTTGTTTATTTTGCCGAGTACATGATCTTTAGAGTTCACCATCACAGTCTAAAACGGTCACTGTTTGCATGCACCGAATACGTGCATTAGATCAGTTAATAAAATGAATAACAACCCTAGATTAACATTGCATGCTTGATCTCATATATTGTCAATGATATTGATCATGAATCGTAACAATTGATTTTCGCATAATTGAATATAGACCCTTCACTTTATCGCCAGCCATTTTTTTTTGTTCTTAACCTTGATTCAGTCCTTTATTCTTGATATAACATGCTTTTATTATTCTCTGTTTTTCACTACTTGTTATCCGTAACTTGCTCTATCAGGCATTACTTTTCTATGTTAGATCATGAGTTTGCAGGTACCCAAGGAATAATACTCGAAGGACTTCGTGAGCAACAATTCTAGAGAATGGAGCTCAAAGAATAGACTACTTTGATTATTTCTTTATTCTATTTCCCTTGAACATTGTTATTGTTATTGTTATTATATTTTGTTTTTTTTTTTGGCCTTTATGACCCGAAATTTGTTTTCCTAAATGTTGGATATTATGTTTTGGATTATTTCATTGATTATTGAAGTTATTCTTCATTTATGTGATTATTTGCTCTTGCATGGTTGTGATTATTATTTATATTGTTTAGTTAGACTAGTACAGCTTATGGATGATGCTTACATCATTCGCTGGACCTTTGTTACGCATTCGTATTTCCGTATTTTGGGAAGCGGGGCGTGACAACAGAACTCAACTAGATGTTCATAATAAACAAAGTTGTTTACTAAGTTAGGGCTTGGAAATACTTGTATATTGCCTAACTAAGAAAATTCGTTAAAATGAAATAGACCTAGACTCGCCCAATAATTCATACATCGAATGAGATAAAGAAAGAGAATTAGAGATTGACTAGAGTCGTGGAACTTGATAATCAAATGATCAGATAAAAAGCAAGTAATCATGTAATTAACCTCATTCTTAATCTTGGTTCTAGAGGGGATTAGCAGTATTACCTTGGTCTCGTGATGTTGTAGGATTAGTTCGAGTCATTGTTGAATGTAAGGACATACACTAGTGGCTGTTGTGTTTGCCTGTCAGGGGGATGCGTGGTATCTTATGTCGGGCCGAATCCTAGGTTCGTTTAATGTGGACATGGGACTTAAGATTTCCATGTGAGTGAACTCTTTGGGGCCCTATTGTCTTCGGTGCGAGTGCCTTCATGTCGTAACAACCTTTGAAGAGTTTGGAGTGGTGATGTTGTCTTGACTGCATGTTATGGTCTAGTGTAAGGACGAGTGCAGTAAAGAGTTAGGGAAACCCTAATATCTGTCAGGTCCTAGGTTGATCAATGTGGGCAGAGGACTTAGAGACTGCCATGTGAGTGAACTCTTTGGGGCTCTAAAATAATGTTCTCGGCGGGGAGCCCTAGTGCCCGTACATCAGCCTTTGGTGAGGTCCGGGGATGCAGAATTTTTGCGACCTACTATGTATGGAGTAAGCTGTGCGACTGTGACCCCGGGCGTAGTGGATAACATGAGGAATTGGACACCACTAGCGTGGCAGCGAGTGGAGTAAATCGGACGACTGCAACCTCATCATCATTAGAGTATTAGAGACAGGAACACAAGCATGTGATGCATAGCGGGGGATCGAACTTCATCAATTGAAGAACGTCGTTTGGTTGGGGAATGTAAAGTATGTGATGCATATCTCTCCAATCAACCGTGCATTAGCTTTAGGAGCATGTGTGCATAGTGTGTGCCTTAGATCTAGGCCATGGCATACACCGACACTTGTTTGACATCACTTTTTCTTTTGCATCAAATTTTGGTTGTTGAGGTTTGGAAAATTGCTATATTATGGCATAGCAAGGATCGCTGTATTCAACATTGCGTCATTTGTATTCAACTGACGTACCCACAGTTTGTTGAGTTTGTAGGACTACCTAATTGTGGGGAGCACGGGAAAACTGAAGCCATGGGAAGCATCCAATTGAAAGTTTACTATCCAATTTTATTGTATATTAATGGTGTACTAATTTATTGTAATTGTTGTAATCATTGGACATTGTAATAAACATTTTGATGTAATAAAAGTTTCTAATTTCCTGTAATTTTTCTGTATTTAGATTCATTTGAAGTAAGATTCTAGATTGTGTCTTGAGATTCCGGTATAGGGATTTCGGGGCACTACAAAGATGGTGAAATTGCTGTATTATAGCATTGCATCAGTTGTATGCAACTGACGTGCCCACAGTTTCCTAGTTGCAGGATTGGATTTGGCATGGTTTTGAAGTCATTGTGATGGATTGTCATCAGATTAAAGAGCTTCCATTATCATATGTTGTGTTGTACTCATTTATTTCCGCTGTGCTATTGTATAAAACAATGTTGTAAATGAAAAGTTTTCAATTCCTTGTAAATTTGTACGAAGTTGAAGTAAAAGATCCTGTTTATGATATGAATTACCCGTATTTGGAATTCGGGGAGTTACATATGGTGCGGGCCTCAATGTCAAAATATAATTCGTACGGGTCTACCAAATGATGGAAGCTTTCTTGGAAGCTAGCTGAAACTTCATGCCGTAGCTAGGGGCTCAGAGCAAGAACCTAGTGGATGTCGTCACTGACTATGGCAAGATGGTGGAATCCTTCATACGAATGAAACTACCAGTGTTCGAGGTTCAAGCACACCCTAAGGCGGCAGACAAATGGATAAGGCAAGTAAAAGTTGTTTTTGAAGTGATGGAGGTGCCAGAAGGAAGCAAGGTGAAATTGGCGACCATTCTGCTGGAAAATGATAAGGGAGTATGGTGGCATTCAGTAAAACACACCATGGGCAACGAACCAATCACCTGGAAAGACTTCCTGGAAGAGTTTCGACATCATTGCTTTCACTTGGATGTTCAAAAAGAGAAAACAATGAAGTTCATCAACTTGATGCAATGAAGCATGATCGTCAGGGAATATGAGATGAACTTCACCCAATTATCTCGTTATGCCCCATAAATGGTCCAAGATGAAGTAAAGAAGGCTAAGAAATTCAGGCAAGGCCTTAGACCCAGATTAAGGTCGAGGATTGTGCCATTATGCATTCGTAGGTTCGACAAATTAGTGTGCCAGGCAACTGTGACAGAAATGGACATGAATCTGAACCAACAAAATCAGGGGGAGACGGGAAAAAGGCCTGTCCCCGATATTGACTTCAAGGAGCAGGGTGTTGGTGTATGGCCTAGAAGCCAATTGTGTATTGACATTATTAGTTTACATTGTCATGACATTTATTTTCTATTGAAGCATTTTATTTATTGGGAATTAAATGAAGATAACAAAGTCCTTAGAATAGTAATTTAATGCCATGGGATATCAAGTGCATGACTTGATTGTGAGATCATGTTGACTGAAATTAGAACACTATTCTTAAATGTCCCAGTCCAGTATTATTGTGAATTATGGAAACGATAATACATAGAGACTAGTGTATGTATAAACTGATGACCATTCTTACGAGTCATGGATATGAGATATCAAGTCTTCACATGAGTACATATTAGAGTAATAATGTATTGGACTGACCCACCATGAGAACACTGTATGGATCGTTACGTGAGTGTCATAACCGGTTCTCACAGTGACCATGGTGTACGTAGTACTTTGACTTGAAGTCGCTACGGTTCCCTACATGAGAAGTTATATGTTTTAATGCCGTCAAACATTGCCTTTAATAAGGTGATTATAAAGTCGACTATTGGATTTACTTAAAATCATGCGAAGGGGTGTGAGTGACTTAGATAGTAGGAGCGATATCTACGGGCTCCTTGATTGAGTGAGACTGCAAAATGCTTGGTCGTGCTTAAATGAGTCAATATGAGATATTGAGCTCATTTGGTTTTAGTATGTCTGCTCGGACATCAAGAAACGAAAGATTGAACTATATACAAGGGTGACAAGCTCTATGCCTTGTGATCAATTAAGATATCTGGACAAAATGACTAAACTATATGGTAGCATTGGTCACGGATAGGTTATGTCAAATCACTGGCATTCCCATTAATTGAGCAGCAGTGAGGTATTGCTAGATATCGCTCACTGTTTCTAATACTATTATAGAATTTTAGAATTACTGTCAGCACAATGGGAACATACAGGGTCACACACTTAGAATGGATCAAAATTGGAATATAAATTCATGAGATGAATTTAATTGGTTATCCTAGTAAGATTTGGACTCCTGACATGGTTGGGTAATTAATTAGATTAAATGGGCCAACTAAAGTTAGAAGGCCACACATGAATCTGACACATGTCAGATTGTGAGCCCAACCGCCTCACCACTCGTTGATGGTTTATTTTCTGCACGTATATATACGATATATTTTTGTGGAAAAGACACGGGAGAAAAACCCTAGTCGTCACAGAAATTGTGAGAGAGAGATCGTGAGGAACATCCCCTTCCCACATCTAGCACTGCGGTATGATGGATAGCTTAATTTGATCCGTTCGTGTTGATACAGTAGAGGCACCGCAACCTTTGCAGTGCTGTGATTGGAATATTTTGGAGTCACCAGATCCATCTTTAAGGTATAACTTTAAAACACGATTTATGATTTTTGCATTGATCCATGGCTAGGTTTTGATATTTTGTGAATTATTTTTCGCTGTGTAATCTGTGATTGTCCTCAAAACATAACAGTGGTATCAAAGGCACTTGCGAAACAATAATTCGGTTATGTATAATATGTGATTATTCATGATATGTGCGCACTTTTGGAAGAAAGATTCATATGTGATATAATTTTTAAAGCAGTCGCAAGATAGATTCGTTTATGTGTTGGTTGTTAACACAGATGCTACAACGGGGTAGCCCTCGGTTTGGAACTATTGAAAACACTGCATCAGAAAGATGTGATTTGCAGTGACGTTAGGTTTTCTTAAAGCATGAAGAGTTCATATACCTGCGTCGTTTGCAGTGGCATTAGGATTTCTTAAAACATGAAAAGTTCATGCTCTGTCGGTGGCAATGGATGATGAGGCAATTTTTAACTCTGCGTAGGGTAACAATATTAATTCCCCAAATACCAATTATTTTTAAATAAACTAAATAAAATCATAACTACATATTCTTTGTTAATTATGTTATGTGATGCATGGTGCATAGTTGTGGCCTTAATTCTATGATGTATGGATTAGTTCTCTGATGCATGGTTTATGTTCTATGATGTAGTGCTTATATTTTGGTATTTAATACGGCCTGCATGTCATGCCTCTCTCTACATTCTAATTATAATTTAAATACGGCCTGCGTGTCTTGCTTTTCTCTCTACATTCTAAATGTAATCCTTTCTCTCTAGACTCGAATTGTACATTCTTTCTTTATATGTAAATGTAATCTCACTTTGGAGGTAAAGAATTGGCAACTAATCAAGGACTGTACTGGAAAGCTGCTTGGAGAAGACGATATAATCCCTATGTTTGACTATTTAGGATTATAAATGTGTTAGGGGCCACAACCATGTCACATATATTTTATGCTTTTATGTTGTATGAGATGCATTGTTTTTTTGTTGCATGCTAATGGATAATAGCTGGAGAAATAAATTATTAAATTAAAAAATTCCCTCAAAGTAAATATTAAGTCTTAATTAGATGCCTTGCAATGCGTGACACTCGTTAAGGCTAGGATCGATTAAGTGCAGGCCTGCCAAAGCAGCGTGCTTTATCTATCATGGTGAGACACGATGTGATAAAAGTAATATTCAACTGCCAAACATTGGGTCTGACTTAAGTAGGCTATTTCAATAGGATTGAAAGTTTAGAGACATAGAGTTGGACTTTAGTCTATGAGATAGATTAGAATAAGTGTTATTGACCCAACTATCCAAGAGTTGCATACGATGTAATTGGGAAGTGTTCCTTACCTAAATAACTGAATTTTGGGTGATCAGCCAAAGCTGACTCAGAACTAGGTGAAATATGGATCTTGGCCTACTAGAAAATCGTACGATGAGATTTTCCGAGTCAATGATGAGGGTCGTTGATTTGAATAAAAATAGTAGGAGGGTTATTTAATAAAATATTAAATATTTCAATGTCATGATACATACTTTGCATATTTGTATTTATGTTGATACCTTATTGATTTCTGTTATATATTTCAATGACATGATATATACTTTGCATAATTCTGTTGATAGATCACCATGACATCCAACACATCAAATAACCTATCAATGTAATTTGTCCTTCGGAATGTTAAACTATCTGGGACAGCTTTTTAGACTGGTACAGGAATCTCAGAATAGTCCTCAGGCATGAGAAAAAGTTGTATGTTCTAGAGCAGCCTATTCCTGATCTTCCTGCCGCAAGTGCCCATCGCATCGAAAAGAATACTCACAAGAAGCATCAAGATGATGCCTTGGACGTTGGTTCTCTCATGCTAGCCACCATGAACTCTGATATTCATAAACAACATAAGAACATGGATGCCTACGATATGATCGTACACCTCAGTAGGCTCTATCAAGAGCATGCTAGACTTGAGATGTTTTGAGTCTCAAAGGCATTGTTTTAGTGCAAATTAGCATAAGGAAGCCCTGTTGGAACTCAAGTGCTCAAGATGATTGGGTACATAAAGAACCATGAAAGGCTTGGTGAACTTTGGGTCAAGAGTTGGCCACTGACTTGGTCCTGCATTCATTGCCGAAAAGTTAGTCAATTCGTTGTGAAATATAACATGAATAAAATTGACAAACCTCTTCCAAAACTGCTAATTTAACCCCCATTCCCGTAAATATGTATTTCTCGAATATTTTTCGTATTTCGATTATTACTTCTTAAAATTGTTTTGAATCTTTAGTTAAAACCTTTTCTAAATGAAAATTATGTCATTTCAAATAATAGTGTATTTTAACTTCACTTTCCATTTTTGATCGACTATATATATTATTGTTTGGATTATTTAATATAAAGTTGATAAGTCAAATTCTTATTTTGTTGTGTAATGTTATTATTACTATTGTTACTATTATTAATGCTATTGTTTTCATTATTTTATTATTATTATTATTATTGATGTTATTGTTATTACTATTACTATTATTATTATTGTTTTCATTATTTTATTATTAATGTTATTATTATTATAGTTATTATTATTTTTATTATTAATATGTATTGTTATTAGTATTATTATTACTACATTTGTTAAAGCCCATTGATTTTAATATAATCTTTTATATTATTTAGTAGTATGAAGACCATCATCTAAAGCACAAATTTTATATTTATTTGCATTATTTATTAAAAACCTGAGCCCAAGCCCAATTGTTTAATTATTTATCATAAGCCCAATCCTATAACTAAATTATTAATTTGTTTTGAGCCCATACACCAAGCCCAAATCTAAACCCAGTACCCATATGTATTTGTATAGAATCAATCCTTTATACTGACCTGTATACAATTTCTCCACATTCACCCACTCTACACAATTCCCCGTATATCCTAACCACTCACGTTCTCATCCCCGCTATCTCGTAACTACCCCCCCTAATTAATCTTATATTATTATTCTAATTTTCCCACCCTCTATCTCTCCCCCTCTGTTTTCCCAAACCCAACAGAAATCACACCCCCCCTCTCTTCCCCTCTGTTTAAAACATAACTTTTCCCCTTCCTCTTCATCATCGAACTCCTGACCCATCGATCGCTTGCCTTGACAACCCACCTCCTCTGCTCATCATCGTCACCGCTGCACCCTGCAATCGCTTCCTGACCGCGACCACCACAGTCGACTGCCATTACTCTGTTGCCTTCTTCCCCCGCTCGATTGTCGTCTCCTGGCAAGCAACCTTGTCTCTATCTCCGCCACCATTGTCGCCATTGTTGATCGTCCTCCACCTCCTCTCCTTGGCTCGCCCGCTGCCTCTTCCACCGCAGCACCATCGACTTTGTCGTCTCACCCTGCCTCAGTCAACTGCTCTCCATTGCCGAACTCAGACGCTTCGCCAGTCGCCTACTTTGTCGAGCCTTCGGCTCGCACCTCTGGACTCCACCATGGCTGCCCCCCATCGAAGAGCCACCACTGTCAAGCCTCCGTCTTCTTCTTCCTTTGGCTCCTCATCATTCAGTCCCGCTCGAACTACCCTCGAGCTCGAGCCCCTATCATCTTCATCCCGTCGTCTTCATCCCGCTTCCTTCCTTTGTTTCGAAATGAAACAGAGTTCTGCCGTGGCCGAACCACCGCTTGCTTCCCCTGTTGCCGCCTGCATCTCTCGACCCCCATCCCCTACTCCTCGACTCCGTCGCCAGGCACTGTGGTCACTGCTGACTCTCGCTCTTTCTCTTTCTGTCGAAGTGGGGAAGAGGAATAGTGAGAGGTAGTGCTGTTTGCTGTGTTGGGTGTAGGGGATTTATTGGTGTTTGGTGTTTTGGAAAGAGGATCTTTGCTTGGTGTTTGTGAAGAGACTGGGTTTGTGTTGCTATTTGGTGTGTTTGCT